>JALGAY010000002.1:37789405-40189405 GCA_029207805.1 Tribolium confusum | reverse complement strand
TAATTTCAGGTTAAGATAATACCGGTAGTATCTTTGTTTCTATGAAAAATTAAAAGAATTCGGGGAAGTGGTTGGTTGTTGCTATAGAAAAATATTAAAATTTGCGATACTACCGGTAGTATTTCAACTTGAAATTAACTCATAAACATCTTTATTTACACTCTGTAATATTAACCTTATTTTACATGTATAAAAATAAATTATTTTTGGCTTAGCATTAAACTTGTATTTTTTTTCTAAATAAATTTTGTAATTTAACTTGTACAAAACTTTAAAGCAATTGATTATCTATTGTTTTTACAGATGATAGTCGTTAAGTGTTAATTATTAAGTGTTTAGTTGTGTATGGAAACGAAGAAAGAAGAACAACTGTTGGTCCTTTATTTTGGTTTTATTTTAGAATAAAACCTTTCTCAAGCAGGTTAACAGAAATAAATTAAAACCTAATCAGCGATTAGTTTCTGAAGTAAACTATCTATGCTATATTTGTGTCAAATATCATTTAAAAAATTTATTTGATCTACCTACTTGATGGTGTAATTATTAATTTTCACAAAATATCGAGGTTTCTTCGTTTTCTAGGTAACAGAAGAGCTTTGTCTTGATGTCTTGCTTATAAAGAAGAACTAAATTTACTTTTTGTCTGCTGTTTTGTAGGCTTTGTAGGCTCTTTTAGATTTAGTAGAGTAGTAATTTTTATAAATTATCGTAAATATCTTCTAGAGCTTCCTAAGGTAAAAAGCAAGTATTTTGACATGTTAATGGTTACATCTATGTTGGAATATACAGAGAGTAATCAAATATTATGTTAAAATAGGGTGAGAACAGAATGTAATTAACTAGAGTTGGCTTTGTATCTCTTGACTATCGATCAAAACTATCAAAAATGTGGTAGACCAAACCATGCTCGATTCATTAAATTTTTGTTCTCAGGATAAAACTTGTAACAAAAAAGATACATAATACCCAAATTTGCTTTATGCAAATGTTGAATGTTTTTGAGAAATACGTAGTAAAAATGTTTTCTCAAAAACATTCGTATTATATATTGTGTATCTCAAAAATATGTTTTTTGAAATACAAAATTATTCTGCAAATATTTAAAAATGAATTTATTTACTAAGTATTTAAAAAAGATAATTATTGAATACAAAATCGTATTAGTAACAAATTTATTAGTACAAAAAAATTATTTGTCGTGCAGGTTCTCTTGATAATTACAATGATTGATTTACAAAAAAAGTTTTTTGTGCTTTTTACGAAAGAATGCGAGAGCTACTTATTATTAATAAAAAAATTTATGAAATGTACACTAAAAAATATTCGAAAAAAATTAAAATTTTTGTGATAAAATCATCTTAAAATCTATATCTATTCAAAAACTGTACAAAGCCGTTGAGCAATCAGTTTCTTGCTTAAGAATATTAGGTTTATTTTTCAATAAATTTGTCAAAAATTGTCGCGTCTACTCTTAAAAAATAGAAGAAGAGTAAACAATTTAGAGATTTTTTAATTAAACAAAAAAATTGCAATTTATTTACTTTGTTATGGTATAGTGATTGTAGTAACTCATTAATAAGTACAATTATTAGACTGAAACCTAGCAAAATAAAAAATTCAAATGTTTGTGTTTTCTCAGGTTAAATTTAAAATTGAAATTAATGTTTACAGAACATTAGCAAAAGTAAATAAATATGTATTTGTTCCGTTTTGTTACATATTAATTTTCAAAATACTTAAATTTACACCTGTTTATAAATTCGGAGTTGATAAATTTTTATTAAGCAGGTTGTATAATTCCTGCATTTACTTGCTACTTGTGATGTGGTCAAAGAGATAAATTTTAATAATAATTTGCCACGATATTTAGTATTTTTTGTTAACTTAAACCGAATATATTTACAAGAATATTCATCGTTACGCCCCAACAAGGACAAACAAAATTAAAACATAATAAGTAGGTGAAGTTAAAAACGTAAATTTTAAAATATTTTGACAAAAAAATACTTGTTAAAACCTATGTCAACATCGTTTATTTATTGTTGGGAATCATGACCCCCAAGTTTAGAGATTGGTAAACACACTGAACATTATCAGCACCAAAACAATTTTTATTTACTTAAAGAAGGTTGTTTTTGATGTTTTTACACTCGATACATAAATTTAGTTTATCTCGCTTGAAACAAAAAATGTTTGGCTTTAAGATAAAAATTATTTTATAGTTTTATGAAAATTAGCTTCGCCGCCTCTGTGACCATTGAGTGGATCGAAAACCCGGCTATAAATAATTTTTCTCCCAGAAAAATTTCATTTCACGTCCATAATTCTCCACTTATCATCTGTGAAAAACTCAACCCCTTCCGTCATTCCACTTAACATTTCTCCCGTTCCATGTTAAACCGACATTAAATCCGCCATAAGTGTATAATTTTAAACAAATTTCTCCATTTTCCTCCGGCTCATTAATCATAGATATCCATAAAAAATTATAACGCTGGACAAACCTTACGATCAAATAGCGATTGGTTGACATTGGCAACTCGTTAGCGGACGCGTGACAACGGCACATCAAGCAGGCCCTGCCACCAGGCCCCGCCCAGGTCCAGGAGTCCGTACATTAGAGTAATGAGCCTACAGGGCGGATCGTGGGTAGGTGGAGCATTTAATTAGCTGATTTAATAAACCCGATTCGGTCACGTGACCACCGAAATCGCCGAGAAAATATACCCCATGACATTAAAACCGCAACACCTTCAAAAAATGTTTTTTAAATCATGAAATTTTAAAAATAAATAATTAAAAATAAAAAAAAAATACAAAATAAAGAAAAAATTAATAATGGGTCTGACGTCCTCTATTGCGAATATACTCATTAAGGCGTCTCGCCATGAAAAAATCTGGTGATTAAAATCTTCTTGGGGTAATTGATCCTAAGCGTAATGAATCTCTTGTTACAACTTGGCCAAACTTTGAGGTAATTGGGCTAAATTTTTTAGTCTTTTTCAGATCACATCCCAAACATGTTTGATTGGGTTTAGATCCTTTCTATTCCTTTAGATTCTTATAAGAAGTTTATTGTTTATTGGCAATATGTGAACGTGCGTTGTCTTGCTGAAATAACGCATTGAAAAAGGTTTCCATCTTGGGCAATAAAAAGGGTCAGAACGGTATCAATGTAACGTTGCGCTGTTATATTCTCTAGAATAAACACAAGAAGTAATCGGCTACTGTTAGCAATTGCCTCCAAAATCAATATTCTCACTCACTCTCACTTCTTTAATCAATGTGTTACACACACGCATAAGGGTTGTTGGATTTTAATTTAAACGACCAGCGGTTTGTTGATAAGAAAATCCAGCTTCGCGCAACCTCACAATTCTACTTCTTGTAAAATCACTTAACTGGTGATATAAATTTGGTCTTCTACCTCTATGCATTCTATCAAACTGTAGTTTATACAAAATGCAAAAATCAGGGGAATTAACTGCAAAATTTACTTTGTAATGATTATTTTTGTAGTGATAAGTGAATAGCGAACAGTAAAAAGTATATAAGAACCACCGCTCTAGAATAGGTAAAAATTTAATCAGAACATACTTTTAGATAACTAAAACTATATAAAGTTTCGTGTTTTAAAAAACATTTTTGCAGGTGTTGCACTTCTAATGTCATTCAGTATACAAACTTCGGACCTCCATTAATGCAATAAATGATAAACTACGCTTTCTCACAATAAAAATTTAAATAGCGAGTCTAAAAGTATAATTAGCAGTTACACAAATTAAAATTGTATGGTCCAAAACCGAAATGGGTTTCTTTAGAGACAGATACAAGATTTTAGTATTTCGCAAAATGAGACTGCTGAAATCACACATAAAATCATCATTATCTAACGGTACAATTTGGCAAACAATTATTTTTTCACACATGTTGACCCTTATCTTTATAATTAGAAATTATGATACATTTTAAAAAAAAATATATATCGAGTTTAATTAGCTATTTATGTTTCACTGACACTTATACGTGAAATCCGGTTTAAATTAAACTACCTATTACTTTAGATGGATTTATGAATTTTATCTCTGAGATGGATTTTATAAGCTCATAGTGTCTGAGAAGTATTCTCTCAGGAAAATTAAAAAAGATGATTTCAACTTTCTATTTTCATTTACTTATAACTAATTATAGAAATGTTGAAATGCAAAGCGATTATAATTTATAACTTAATGGACCATAAACTTGATGACCATATTGGTTTCAACGAAGGAGAAATCTAATGCAACTTAAAGTTATGTTATGACAGATGATGACTCAAATAAATGGCTTAGATGTGCAGTAAATTATATACTCGTTTATGCCAGCACCTTAAAAAGTATTATATATTTTATTATTTATTTTTAATCTGATGATTTATAGAGGAACGTGGGTAATAATAACAGAATTATCATATTTATAACCATAACCATATTTTTTTAGTTTTATAGTACTTAGCGAGCGACCGAGAAAAGTCTTAATATAGATAGACATCGTCTAATACTGTGTTGAGTGTTACATTATGTCTACTTATCACTAGGTACTTCAAAATTTTTACTCAATCGGCACGGATGTTGTTAGCAATATTGTCATGTACCTACAAAAACTTAAATAAGTGAAACAAAAATCTCCGATGTATCACATGACAGGTGGCAAATTTGGTGAAACACAAAAATATTCTATCAGAAAGGTAGGACAAAATGCAAGGTAGCAGAAGACCTCTTATAGCTAAGCAACAATAATAGTGAATTTTGGCTAAAATTGCAAATCTAGTGTAGCTGCTCCGGAAATTTCAGGTCCCTGACTTCTAAAGCTCGCAATAAACCAAATAATGGCTATTGTTGATTCTAATGGTGAACCAATTTTCAGTGATAAAATGTTTATGCAAATTTTTCTTATTCTCAAGTTTTACGGTCCTCAGCTAGGGAACTACTCCGTCCAGATGTTAGCTTACAACTAGATTTAACAATGGTCATTATTTGGTCTATTGCGGACTTTAGGAGTCAGAGACTTTAAATTTCCAAGGCGGTTATAACAATGATTTTTGGGACAGAATTGTTAATTGTAGTTTAATAAAGAGCCTAAAATTTTTATTGCTAATTTAATTTTTTACAACAGATGTTCTAAGTAAGATGTACTAAATTCTTTATATTCTTTGTGAAACTGATAATACATTCAGTCCAACGCCATTTTAATTTTTATTTACACTATTTTACACTTTTTGTAGAACTTTTTGCAGTACTTTCAAAGAAGGCCTCAACTTCGGCAATCACTGCTTTATTTGAAACAAAAAATTTTTTTTTGAAGTATTTTTTGAGGTTTTCAAATTACTAGTAGTCACTAGGGGCTAGATTTAGCTAGATTTAGACTATACGATAAGTGGGAAAGCAATCCAAGGCGCAATTCGTTTAATTTGACCATTGTTTTTATCGACTTATGATCACAGTGCATTGTCTTGCTTCATTGTCTTGAAAAACCACATTTTTTCTTTTTTTTTTTTGTCGATTTAATAATGCTATGTTTTAGTATTTACTACTAATGATTTTACTTTTCTCAAGGTAGTCAGTGAACAAAATTCCATACGCATTTTGAAGCCATCACCTTGCCAGCTGACGTTTAGAGTTTAGAGTTTTTGGTCGTTTTTGACGGTTTCGCCGGCTGCTGTAATCGCAGCTAAAGATCTTTTAAAAGAAATAGATCCAAGTTTCATCTATTATCAGTTGTCACATGACAACCCAACAAATTTTGTTAATGTTGCTTAAACAGCTCTAAACAGCGCTCTGAATTGTCAATGCGTTGTTGTTTTTGATCGCCTATGAGCACTTGGAACACAGCTTTTTCCTTCACAAATATTGGTGCAAAGTAGTGGATACACTATCTTCCGATATTTTCAACTTTTCTGCTACCTCACGCAACTTCATTTACGTTCGACCAAAACAATTATCTAGAATTTTTTAACGTTTTCTGGAACAACTGCCAAATTCGAGAAACCTAAGCGTTTATCGTCATTTGTTTCTGTGCGACCACGTTTATTTAAAGTCAGCACGCCACCTCTTAACCGTTGTTCTCAAAACATGTGTAGTAATTTTTTATTCAGTAAAGGTAAAACACATAGGAAATAAAACCCCCAACTGACGGATATTAAGTGAACAAATAATAATAAACGTCTATAGCACATTTTTGACAATTGATTAGAGCAGAGTCTATCCGACTTTAAAAAGCCTTTTATTCAACTTTTACTTAGCACATAGATTATTAGCACAATAGAGTTCTGAGGTCAAAATAGGCTCAGACTACACGTCTACTTTCTGCCCTTGCGACGTAATATACTATTCTTTCTTGGATATTTCTTAATACTGAGATTCGATTTGTAATTGTTGATTTGTGATTGTATCTAAACTTGTGCTTATTTATAATTAATAGAGAACACTGGGTAACAGTAAAAGATACTAAAAAACTATTGTTATAAAAAAAAATGTTTTAAGTGGATAAAAAATATTAATAAAGCATTAGACAAGATACTCTAGAATACCGTAACCTCAAAATTGAAGCTTATCTGACAGTGATGTCATTGACAACGGATAAACAATGTTAATACAGAGTGCTTCTGAAATGGTGTAGAAGCAATGCACAGTCGTAAAGAACACTACAGTGTAAGACCCAAATTTTTTTTAGTAGCTTAGAAAACTGGCTTAAAGTTCATTTTTTGGAAGCTACATATTCTCGATTAGAAAACTTTATAAAATTATATAAGGTTTGTTCTAGGTTTACCAATCAGTTCGTGGTTCATTTCTAAACTGTTTTTGTAGAGAATATTTTCAAAATAAGCTAATTTTGCAGTAAACATTTTCTAGATTTTTCTATTAAGTGGGTTAGAATTTTTTAAACATTTTTCTTGAATATTACAGTGTTTTTATAACTGCATTGCTTGTATACTATTTCAGAAACGACCTATATAATAACAAGTAGTATCAATAATATTTATAAGTAAAACAAAGAGATGCAAGTTACATCACATGACCTGTGGCAACGCTGCACGTTGTCAATGATCCATCGATATGAGAAAATTTTAATTTAAAACAAACATCGTATTCTCTTGCCACATATCACGTGTGGCTGTCGGTACAAATTCTATCAACGATATCTAAAATCAAAATGATAATTCTCTGAAGCAATGTAACGAATATTTTTAAACAAAAGCTCTGAATTTTTGGCAATGGCTGCACAAAAGTCTAATAAACTAGCTTTTTATGATGCCTATAAAAACATTTCAAAAATTTATTGAATATATTGAATGAAAGTGGGTAAAAATTATGAGCCCAAGCATTTTTATTTAAGATTGGTTGTTTGTGTAGCAAAGCCAAAAAATTATGTTTTTCTGCCGAGTTTGAATTTAATTATCGAGGTGCAACCGAGACCAGAAAACAGTTTTATCCGTGATGCACACAACATTTTTTAGTCAACTTTGACAAGAAATTGGATTTTTACGCAACTAGCGACTGGAAAGTGAGTACTTCTCGAACACTGTCAAACAGTTATTTGTCGACAGCATTAAAAGATAAAGAATTCAATTTTTTGTCAAAGTTTATAAAAAAAAATTTTTTGTTTTATTATATTTATAACAATAGACGATTTTATTTTTTTAATCTAGGCGGTAGATACTATAGAGGGTTTTATATCTACTGCCTATATTACCATTTTTATTTTCTTATGTTAGCATATAGTGTATAATAGCTCTAACCTGAGCTCGAAATGTAACTGAATCATAGCAAGCTGTTTTACATTTGACACATCATTACAGTTACGCTGGCACAGACTGCTCTGATTCAGTTATGTACATTTCGACCTCACCTTATAATTGTCTGTAGTTGAATAGCAATGTGAATTGTAGAATATTTTTATGTTTTAGTAAAAAATGAGATAAAAAGTAATTAAAAGGTTAAAGCTGAGATATATTGGCATCAGATTTAGCGATTATCCATTCTGGTTGTGTGTAGTTCATAAAGCGTCCATTAGATAAACCGGCACGTAAAGTTTTTATTCCCTGATCCTGGTGATGGGTAATTGGTGAGTGTACAGATCGCGCGAGTAGCACAACCACTCGACGTGTTAATCAACACTAGGTCATAATTTCCAATTTCAATTAAGTGGTCTGGCTGAAGCATGGCTGATATAATAAAAGATAGCGATCCCAGTTATCTCATAAAGTAATATCCCATACACACATCCGGTATTACTGGGAATGAAGTGGCAGCCAATGATGAACGGACGTGCGTGGCATTCAATTAATAAGTCCGGGCTCCGGAGTTAATCCCGGACTCGTGTCCCCCGGGGACTACGGCTTGTCATTATTATGTAGATCACACGTTGATCCGTTTGTTTGAGGGGTCAAATCAATAAACTGGTTGCCACTCGATCATGACATTTCGCCATCTTATAACCCCAATCATACAAACACTCACAAATCAATCAACGTATCTTATAAGCATTTCACCGACGAATTTTAGAAATTATTAGCAACCCTATGTTGCAACAATATTACAACGATATTTAGAGAATACGAGTATTAACAAAAATATCATAAGAATATTGACAAAAAATATAAATATAATATTACACACTGTATATTACAATAATATAAATTCGACATTTTTTAAAATATTTCAGTAATATATCTGGAACAACAAAAAAAACAAGCAAATATAATACGCACTACGACACTAGGAAATAATGCAAAATGAAGTTTGCTGTTCATTGAGGAGCTTATTTAGCAAATATAAAGTAATATTTTTATTATTAAAATCTTTACTTAATGTATAAATATTTAAAAAAAAAGTAAAACAAATAATGAGTACCTATTTTAAATATTACTAAACATCTAAATAATTTCAAAAAACCGTTATGACAATATATTTATGTTATATTTGATACTACTAGAAAAGGTTTTGAAAATTAGCATAAATCAGAGCGATTTGGGCGTAATCCGCGCCTCCATTATTTAAATGGGCGAGTGCGTTGATGTGTAAATAATAGAAAAGTGTAATTATCCTTCTGTAAGCGATCTGGAACCCTTGTTGTTTCCAAACCATACAAACACAGGGGGTGGAAAAGCCAACTCGGATGTATTCACAGGCCCATGACTCGCGTAATCTGAGATCATGGACTCTGTACGTGGAGCCCCCCCGAATATTAATCATTCACTAAGCACACACTGTGTATTATTTATACGTTGATTTGTGATCACACGTGGTGTGAAGTCAAATATTTTCAGAAGATTATCTTTATGAGCGGCTTATTAAGCCTGGGAACTTGCATGCCTCGATTAAATTATGAGTGATTTTGGAAAAAGCTTCATTCATATTTATCAAGAAGCTGTAATTACGTCAAAATCGGTGTCGGATTTCCCTTTTTGTGTTATTCAAAAGATTGTGTTTCGTTCGACATTTCAAAATATATTTTTGATTGAAATACAGCCACTAGAATTGATCTTGTAAGAGGGTTCAGTATTTTTTGGGGGCGACGAGATAAGTCGCGCTTGCTGCGTCTGAAAGGTGTCACTGTTGCAAGATTTTTCCAAGACAGTGAACTGGATATTGCGGACGTGGATATAACAATGGCAACAGCTCGGGACGCATGAAAAAGGGAGCTTAGATAGATATCTCGCAATATGATTCGAATGGCACTAGCACATCTTCGCTATAATCCACGGCAGGGTTCCCTCGATTCGCATCAAGGGACCAAGACTTGACTTCGCGTTTATTCATAATCTACGATGTGACGTTCTCTGCGTCAGATATAAACGACACAAAATATATTTGTCTACAGAGAAAACATTTCTTTAGCTCTGAATATTTTTCACACAAAATCTAGGTTAGCAATATAAACACTAAACTTAACAAAAATTTAAACATTTGTTCATTTTTCAATAAGTCAAAAACAGAAATTTTAACAAGTCAACATTAACATTCATATCTAATCTAGTTTTGAACAGTTGAAAAAAATTGATTTGTATTTTCAACTCATTAAACAGAACACGCAGACCCAGATATCGTTGAGTCATTTAGAGCTGATGACCTAACTTAAATTCTTTTATCAATAAAACTCAGTTGAAGCAAGAAGAAAAGATACACAAATTGTCATAATTATGCTATCGAAAATAGCAGAAAAAATACCTGCAGAGTTGACATCCATAGCTCTGTACAATTAACTGCACCATTAATAACCAAGATGTAAGATGAAAGAATGTAGTAAAACTAAATTAAAAAAAAAATTGAGTTGAGAATTGAAACAGAAAATTAAGAACAAATTATAAGAAAATTAAGAGAAACTGAACAAACCTATCTTTGTACATGGATCAAGACTAAATAGAAGAGGTCAAAATATCAGTTAGGGAGCACTGCTAGTGTTAACGTAGCCTCCAAAGTCAGACAATCATAAACAAAAAAAATCAGCTAATTTTTGAAATACTAACCACAAAACAGAAATCAGCACAGTTTATTTAATCGTTTCAAATTGAAAATTTCAAATCTGCAAGAATTATACATTCGATTTTTGAATCACAGGTCACATCTACACAAAAACAATATCAGACTTGTTAGTTATCTCCTATATTTTATTTCTCTGTATAAACTTCTAATTCTACTAAGTATTTTTTATGTCTTTTTACTTAATTTTATTAAATGCTCATATCTATTAAACCATTTTTCTTCTGTTGCATGTTATTTCTTAATTCTTAAATTTCTAACAATGTAAGGTGTGGCAAGACTACCACTGTAAGCAAAACTTTAATCATTATAATCATTAGTTTGTTTTTCCATTTATTCTCTTGTAATTTCATCTAAAATTTAATGACATAGTAACAATCTTAATTTCTTCTTTACAAAGGTTTATTATTACTAGAGATAGTAGTAAAAAACCCTAAATGATAAAAGTAGTGTAGCAACTGATGTTATTTTAACCACTTGGCTTTTTTTCATTACATTGCCATCAAATAGATACAATTAAAAAACTAAACAAACTATTTGGAAATTGTAGCAGCAACAATGTTGTGCCAAAGAATTTTTTAATATTGCCTATTAAACAGCCTCTATCTTTATTATTATTTCTCAAAAGTTTATTAATAAATTTAATGGTAGAAAATCGAGAATGTAGCATCTACTATTACATGGTTTTCTCCTGTTTTTTTACACTACATTAAATGGGTTACTTTCGTAACAATCAACAATGTCCTGGTAGTGAAAAGATTTAACAAATCTCTGACATAAGAGTGCCTCCATGAAAACCTTACACTATCTAAAATACATACACGAAATGGTTATCCTACTTGTAGGTTCTTATAGCAAAAAGTAGCATCATCAGTCGTCTTTAAAAAAATAAGCAGTCAAACCAGTGTTTCAAGTTTTTTGAAAAGACAGGAAAAGACGAGAGAGTAAAAATGGACAATCAGAGCGAAAGATGGGCGTAAAGACTGGTGGCGTAAAGACTTAAAAAATCTCTGGTCATCCTACTTGTAGGTTAGTAAGAAGTAGCATCATTAGTCATCCTTAAGGAAAGAAGCAGTCAAACCAGTTTTTCAAATTTTTTGAGAAGAAAGAAAAAGACGAGTAAAAATAGAATCATAGTGAAAGATAGGAGTTGTCCTGGTGGCGAAAAAATTTAATAAATCTCTGACATAAGGGTACTGTCGGGGAAACCTTACACTAACTAAAATAAATAAAATGGTTATCCTTCTGATAGGTTCTTATAGGAAGAAATAGCATTATCAGTCACTCTTAAAAAAATAAGCAGTCAAACCAGTTTTTTAAATTTTTTGAGAAAAAAGTAAAAATAGAGAATCAGAGTGAAAGATGGGCGTTGAAATTGCTGCTAAGACAGGGGAAGAAAAGACAATTTAAAGCTAAGCATTGTAACCGAGTGTTGATAAAAAATGTTAAACACTAATGACATAAAATTTTTGCTCTTAATGATAACAAAATATCAGATACGAGACAAATTGGGTTTACATAATGTTATAAAGATTTAGGAAATAGACTGATAAGAAATCTAATGTTAATCCTAAAGAGAAGAAGGTTTTTTGAATTTTGAAAATGTTAATTGAAAATCCGTTAATCCTTTTCTGAATTTATACGTTAAAAGAGTTATTAAAAAAATAAAGTTCAAAAACACCATTTGGTCATTGGTGAAAAGAACAAAGCGACTAAAGTAATGAAAAAGATGTCCGCTCTTAAAACAATCACAAAGTTTATATAAAACATGCAAATTTTGTGTATAAACGTGGCATATTATATTACGAGGATATAAAAAGAGCCCTTGTTTCTGCTTGAGAGTAATGTTTTCAGCTGTACCCAAGAGATTAGGACATTTCGTTAGCATAGATAACAGAAAAAACACTTGTCGCAACACTCGTGACCTGCGACTGTAATTCCGTTTATCACCACTGGAGTACAGCGACGCTGAATAATTAAAACAAGCGACAAACATTAAGTAATGTTGCTGATTTACATAAGAAGATCTCGTTTATTATTTTTTTATCTTAAAGCTTGTCGTTAATTAAACAGCAGAAAAGTCGCAAGCAACAACTCGATCTCTTATTTCTCTAAACAATTTTTTTTAATCATATTAGAGTGATTTAACAGTGTAATATTCTCAATTGTACTATTGGTATATAACACGATAACACGCCATATAATGCAATTACTGCATATGGAACCGTGTGGAATGATAAAGTCATTATTTAGTTTGAAAACACGAATTGCTCGAATAACACATTGACATTAATATCCAAATTAAAATGATTAAAACTTTCATAGATATTCTACGAGATAACACTTCTCTTGATTGTATCTTCACTAATGAATGTGTCAAAGGTGCACAGGTGATAATCCATTTCTTAATTGAATTACACACCATTATTTGATTGCATACTCAAAAAAATTAACTTTTCAACACAGTAGTTAGAGTATAATTTATGAGTGAGGAAGTCTGAATATTATTTCAGGAAACGTAAATAAAAATTTCAGATGGGGAAGTAACATTCCCTCAATCTCTAGAGGGAACTATAAAATCTGTTAACACCAACGTACGATAAATCGATTTGTTTTGACTGTAAGATCAGGTAAGAAAACACCATCACACTGCGTTGAAAGCCGCAACATGCGTTTCTCACATCCCGAAATTGTTTGCTTTATGTAAAACATCTTTCTATGCCCACAGGAATTACAACCAAACTTAGAACTATTATTTTAATTTTATTTAAACCCGCATCAGTTTTGACGTGCAAACAAGGACCTTCTTAAAAAAAAATTAGACATCCTCATACTTTATAATAATAAACATAATCACCTGAGAATCAGCTGACAGATCCTGGCTCTGAAATATTAATCACAACCAATAAATGTCAGAGCGAGCATCACGAAATCAATTTAGTAACCATTTATAACTAAATCCGGCATGAAAGAAGCTATCATATGAATAAAATAGCGATAACGCGTACAGTGAACGAGCGAGAGCAGGGCATTCATTGTAGTCTCCTTAGGTTGAGGCTGCATCTACTAGGACCATTAATATCAATTCTTGGTGCTCGCTGACCAGACTGACCGGCCTGTCCACAGGCCAGCCGCTGCATTAATACCAATTCAGGGTGAGTGATGAGGTCTGTTCATCATCAACACCTCGGGGAAACGACGGCCAACGGATCCGAGGCGCGGATATCCTGCCTGCCACGTCCCGAAGGACCAAACACCGATACGTTTCACACGCAAAACGATGCCCCACCACTAAGATGAGCCGTAATTGATACATGCAGAGAACTGACATCAACACAAAACAACCAACAGTCTTCAAAATTAAAAATTGCACAGATATATCTTCTTGTTAAATCTTATATCTCATGTGCAGTGAAATTGAAAAATTATTATTTCGAATATCTCTGATAATTTCAATAAAAATTACTTTCCTATTGCCATACTCGTATATCTGTCATGTTTTAGCTTAACGTGATTCTATTCATACACTAAAGCGAATAGATTTAATTGGTTGCCTACTTTATAGGGTTTTATTATAAAATTGTTTAATGAAAACTTGGACTATAAAATGGTTTGACTAACTTTATTTAAATGTTTTTCTTTTAAAGTTCGTATCTTTTTTGAAGTTACTAAAGACAGTAGTAGAAAACCTCAAAAGATAATAGTAGTGTAGCAACTACTAGCACAGTAGCACCGAGCAAAAATTTCAAGTTTGTAGATATTACATTCTGTTTTTGAAACACGAGTCACAACTAAAAACAATATCAGACTTGTTAGATATCTTCTATATTTTATTTCTCTGTATAAACTTCTAATTCTACTCAGTAATCTGCATGTCTTTTTACTTAATTTTACCAAATGCTCATATCTATAAAACCATTTTTTTTCTGTTGCATCTTGTTTCTTAATTATTAATTTTCAAACAATGTAAGCTGTTTTAAGACTACCACTGTAAGCAAAACTTTAATCATTTTGACCATTGGCTTGTTTTATCATTTATTTTTTTGTGATTCTATCTAAAATTTAATAAAATAGTAACAATATTAATTCCTTCTCTTAAAAAGTTTATCAATAGAGATAGTAGCAAAAAACCCCAAAAGATAAAAGTAGTGTAGTAAGTATCTACTGTTGTTCTAACAACTTGGTTTCTCTCTACTACATCGTCATTAAGTAGATATAAATCCGAAGAAGATAGAAGACCGAACAAACTATTTGCAAATTACAGCAACAATATATTTGAGGCAAAGAAAACCTTTTAATTCTATTACCATTTCCCAAAAGTTTATTAGTAAACATAGTACTAGAAAATATCAAAATATGGCATCTTCTATAACCTAGTTTTATCCTGGTTTCTCACCATTACATTGAATTTGCTACTTTCTCAAAAACTAAGAATGTTCTGGTAGCGTCAAGATTTAACAAAGCTCTAACATAAAGATGTTTTCATCGAAACCTTATACCCTCTAAAATACACATGATTACCCTAGTTAAGTTACCCTAAGCCCTGACAGCAAAAAGTAGCATCATTAATCAGTTTTTTGAGTGAAAAAAAAGATGTGTAGAAAGAAAAAATCAGAGTAAAAGATCGCTGATTAAATCGCTGCTAGAACAGAAAAAAAAACAATTTAAGGTTTAGCATTGTAACGGAGAATTGATAAATTTGATAAAAAAGTTAAACACTAATGAGCTTACACAATGTTTTAAAGATCTAGAAAACGGACTGATAAGAAATTTTCTGCTAATTCTAATATGCAGAAAGTCTTTTTAGTTTAATTTCGAATGGAAAGAGAAGTAGAATGGTGAACTTGAAACCAACATTTCAAAAATACTGAAAAAAAATCCGTTAATGCTTTCCTGAATTTGTACATTAAAAGAGTTAAAAAAATAAAGTTTAGAAACACCATTTAGTTATTGGTGAAAAGAACAAAGCGAGTAAAGTAATAAAGAAAATGTCCGCTCTTAAAACAATCACAAAGTTTATATAAAACATGCAATTTAAAAAAAAAAACAATATTTTTCTTATTTCAGTATCAGATTTGTTTTCTTGTTGTGATATGTCAAATTCACATGAACGTACACGTCGTGTTTTAAACCATACTTCAAATGGTTTATAACTTATTGGAATAGGCTTATGGAACGATTGTATAATGAAGTGTAGATAGTAGATTAACTAAAAGGTGTGATTTTGGTTAAAGATCCACTTTATGACTGTTGTGCCAATAAACTGATTACATTTATGGCAAAAATATACCAAAGCCTAAACCCAACAGCCACAATACATTACTTTAATGTTTCAATTACATTAATATGAGCATCGCATTACCCTTAAATCTCTCCCTTCATCTCCAATGAATCACAAATAGTCTCATAATGACAATCTGGGATAAACACCATCTGATTGAATTTCTTCAACCCCAAGTACGTAAACAGCACGTCCAGGTCGCTTCATCGTCGCATTTCCAACCCTTCAGCTAATGTGTCCTGCATGCAGAGCTCGTATCCAGAACCCTCCGAAATATTCAATCTCTGCGATCCGCCCACGGCTGTGACTAATATACCTCTAGTCCTGGTTTGTGCATATATTTAGGCCATATGTCGAAATTAAGTGAGAAACGTAATTTGTTAATGTTGTATTGCTCGCAATATATCGGTTTGTTAGTGCGGGGAGGATCCATTTGAATATGTTCCCTCTTAAATGTTGCCGGAATGAGCTTTCAGGACCCAGATGCGACTCGTTGTTAACGATTCAGTGTTACATATTACTCCGCTGCAGTTCATTTCGAGTTTTAAAAGCTGCAACGCGAGTTATGCAGTTGGCAGTTTGCGATTTTATTACCTCTTTTCTTCCATTAATTATGCAACTATTGAAATACAAAGAATTGAAATCTTTTTTATTTCGAAATGATTTATATGATTTGGTGAAAAAGGACCAAGCTTGGGTAAACACATAAATCTCGTGCTATATTGTTGGTCAGCAAAATCTTTCGAGGTGTTTCCTTAAGGGACCACACGTGGTTGTTGTGACCACGTCGGAGAGTAATGGCTTTTGCCATTCATTGCCTTCCAATAGGCATTAAGGATCATTATATCCTCATCGGGTCTAATGTATTAATCACGTCCTGTAATAACTTAACACAGGACGACAGGACAAAAGAATTTTTTCTCGAGAATCGGAAACGGATGGCAGTCAGAAACATTATATTCATAAAAATCAACTCGAAATAAGCTGCCAACCAATTTACATTTGAAAGCAGCAACGAAAGAAAGTAAAACTGAAATATCCTTCATTGCATTGTTAGCAGCTGAGGACATTTGTATACAGACAATAAACATAAAAAAGCTGAAAGAAGTGTTGACAATTAAACGAAACAACAACCGAATACTGGTAGCATTGTATTTTTGTCGCGAATAAAAGAAATTGCCTTTAATAATGTAGTTCAACACTGCGGCGCGAGTGGGCTATGAAATTTGCATGTCCTGACGTCACTTGCTCCGGAACTTTACGTCAAATGCTTTGGAGACAAAGAAGGGAATTAGCTTGTTCTCACTGGATACGCTGCTTTATTATTCTTTTACACCATAAACTTTATTGCATATACCCCAGCGTTTTTACACTTTTAATCATAAAAATGGAACACTTTTTGATGAAATATCCACCCACAAAATTCTGAATTTATTATCCTCCATAGCAGGGAGCTAATCGACAAACACTTCTTCAAGGAACTAAACTAAATATTGTAAATTATACACTACGGTAGAAAAAACACGTGTTATAACTGAAGATTTATTATCTCTAGCACTGTATACATGTATACTGTACATACAGACCATAGTCAAATGTTGTGTAGAAACATTGTTTGGCAATAATAGGTTTTTTTTTGAAAATATACGAAATAGACAAACTTTTCTTATATACATATATTTATTGGTTCGCGAAAAAAAATCGCCAACAAGCATTTAATTTTGACTTTCCTGTACGTTGCTATACATGTAATTAAAAAAACCAGACTTCTAAAATTGTGAACAGTTCACGTTCATAATCACCACCTTTTAATATTTTGAAAATTGAACAAAACTTTATTTTCAAAATAGCCAAATTAACAGATTTGTAGACAGACTTTTGTTCTAAACTCAGCTGTAGATTTTCGATTTTACAGCTGCAGTTTGTGGATATTTTGTTTGAAACTGATACATTTTTATATTTTGTATTTTAAGTGAGGAGAAAGAAAATGTGTCAATAGTGTGACGTTTATTATATGTGGGTTTCTGATTTAAAGAGCTGGAGATAATTTCTCGGCAAGTTTATTTACAAATCAAATTAATTACAACTAATTAACACAGCTAATATTCTAAATCACTAACGGAACACAAAACACTTTAATTTATCGCTTTCTAAATTCGCTGGATATCGCCGGAGTTCGCCTTTATGTCGCTCTCCCAAAACCAGACTGACTGACTGACTCGCTGTCTCGCATATATATAGGGGTATGGACTCTTTCCAGAACTTTCGAGTATTTTCTCGCGTTTCTCCTGAATTATTTCAATTCGGCAAGATGATTGGAATTCAATCACAATAGCGACAAACAATGCCGACGTAAACAAGAATAAATAAACCCATTCAAAACGTAAATAATACTCGAAGTTCTATTCAGTTCCTAGAAGTGAGCGGTCCACAACACAATACTCGATACTCTGATTCACCGCTTCTTAGAATTGAGTCGTTCGCGTCACACTACCCCCCTCTTAAGAATTGTTCGTCTCGAACAATCATTCATCGTCATTTGAACCCGCATAGGGGGCTAAACGGTCTAAATGCACTACCTTCATCTTAGCCCTGGGGTTCTTTTGGATTCTATACACCACGTCGTTAAGTCGGGTCAGTACGGTATAAGGGCCTTCCCATTTCGGCTGAAGCTTCGGACATCGCCCTTTCTTCCGTTGAGGGTTAAATAGCCAGACCAAATCTCCCTCTTGAAACCCTACCGAATTCGCCCTCAAATCGTACCGCGTCTTCATCCTGTCACTGGCAATCTCAATTCGGTCTCGAGCCAAGTCGTGGATATGGGACATCGTCTCTTGAAGCTCTTCTACATAGCTTCTAACTTCCTTGGGTTCTTGAGTGGGTGTCCCAAACACAAGGTCACAAGGCAAGCGGAGTTCCCGTCCAAACAAAATCTTGGCTGGAGTTTGATTTGTAGTTTCATGGATCGCCGCTCTGTAAGCCAACAAAAACAACGGTAAATGGCGATCCCAATCTCTTTGATGGGCCTCTACAACTTTCGATAGGTGCTCTTCCATGGTGCTGTTAAAGCGCTCGACCATTCCGTCGGACTGAGGATGCAGCGGTGTAGTCCTGGTTTTCCGAATACCCAAGAGATCACAAATTCCTTGGAAAACCCCTGACTCAAAGTTTCGCCCTTGGTCCGAATGCATTTCCATGGGAAGCCCATAACGAGAAATCCAATTATCCACCAAAGCACGAGACACAGTAATAGCTTCTTGGTTTGGTAACGCGTATGCCTCAGGCCATTTACTGAAATAGTCGGCAACAACCATAATGTATTTGTTGCCCGAGTCGGTGACTGGAAATGGACCCGCAATATCAAACGCAATCCTCTCAAACGGAGCCCCAACGTTGTATTGCTTCATGGCTCCCCGGCTACGAGTTTTCGGGCCTTTACTCGCAGCACATGTTGTACATTTCCGGCACCAATTAGCGACATCTTCTCGGCTATTGACCCAATAAAAGCGTTCGCGAACCTTCCCCAAGGTTTTGTTGACGCTGAAGTGAGCTCCAGATCTTCCATCATGGATTTCCCTTAAGACTTCCTTTACACGACTCTTCGGTAGGACTAGCTGCATTGTTACCGTCTTTCCATCCGCGCTTTCCCAAGCCCTTTTGAGCAGCCCATTTTCGACTTTCAGGGAGTCCCATTGTGCCCACAACGCCTTCAGAGCAGGACTCTTATTTGAAATGTCATGCCATTGCGGTCTTACATTTCCGTTCTCCTTGCTTTGTAAAATCGGTCCGATCTCATCGTCTTGCAGTTGCTCTGTTCTTATTTCTTCAGCTGTCCATCCGTCAGTAGGTTGCAAAACTAGCCTTCTAAGGTTGCACAGGTGGTCAGCTTGTTCTCGTTGGCTACAATGTTTGCAGTCGGCTCTGCACGGTCTTCTGGACAAGGCGTCTGCATTTTGATGAGACCTTCCCGAGCGATGCTTGATTTCAAAATCATACTGCTGAAGTCTCTCAATCCATCTCGCTGTTTGACCTTCAGCATTCTTCAAATTTAACAGCCACTTTAAAGCGGCATGATCTGTCCTTATTGTAAAATGTTGGCCGTATAAATATTTGTGGAAATGGCTTACCGCGTTCACGATAGCCAACAGTTCTCTTCGGGTGACACAGTAATTCCTTTCAGGTTTAGAAAGAACCTTACTATAATATTCGATAACCCTCTCTTCGCCATCCTGTACTTGAGTTAATACTGCGCCAACTCCATTATTACTGGCGTCCGTATCTAAAATAAACTGACCTTTTGCCCTTGGGTAAGCAAGTATTGGTCCCGTACAGAGTGTAACTTTTAATGTTTTGAAGGCCGATTCACACTCTTTGTCCCAAATAAAAGGCGTCTTCTTTTCGGTCAGTTTATGAAGAGGTTTGGCAATATCGGCGAATCCTTTGACAAAACGGCGATAGTAGGTGCAAAGCCCCAAAAAGCTTCGTAGTTGGTGCTTATCATTAGGTCGGGGCCATTCCCGTACGGCTGCAGTCTTCTCAGGGTCAGTTTGTATCCCATTCGATGAAACAACGTGTCCCAAAAACTTGACTTTTCTTTGGAAAAGGCAACACTTTTTAGGGTTAAGTTGAAGACGAGCGTTTCGCAATCGGCTGAAAATTTCTTGCAGGTTACTTTGATGTTCTTCGAAAGTTTTCCCAATAACCATCACATCATCAAGGTACACAAGGCAAGTTCTCCAAGTCAACCCTCGAAGGACAAGTTCCATTAGCCGCTCGAACGTAGCTGGCGCATTACAAAGTCCAAAAGGCATAACATTAAACTGGTAGAGCCCAGTTCCAGTCGAGAAGGCAGTTTTCTCCTTATCCTCAGGGTGAATTCCAACCTGCCAATACCCACTCTTCAAGTCTAAAGTAGAAAACCATTGGGAACCAGCTAACATGCTCAGTGTATCGTCGATGCGTGGAAGTGGGTAACTATCTTTCTTCGTTACTTCGTTGAGCCGTCTATAGTCAACGCAGAAACGAGTTGACCCATCTTTCTTTGTTACTAGTACAACTGGTGAAGACCAGGGACTTGACGAATCTTCAATGACGCCATCTTCTTTCATTTTTTCGATCATTCGAGCCACTTCTTCCTGTTTCGCAAAGGGGAGTCTTCTCGGGGGCTGACGAATAGGTTGTACTGATCACGTATTAATTCGATGCTGTACCAAATTAGTTCTTCCCGTAATCTTGTCCCCTATTGCAAAAATGTCTTGTTCCTTTCGAATAAAAGCAGTGGCTGCTTTCCTCTGATCTTCTGATAAGTGTTGCCATTCTTCCAGAAAATAATTTTCCAATTCCGGGTTATTTTTACCTTCTCCTTCCTGGTAACTCTTGTTGTCCTTTTCTTCACAACGAACAACTCGTAATGCAGGCTGAAAGAAGCCAATCTGTTCCCCTTTCTGCAACGTAACTCGATTTTCGCTGAGATTGGCTATGCGAATAGGAATCTTTCCACCAGCCTCAACGAGTGCTCTAGCTACCAAGATCTGTTTATTGTGTGTCGCATTCGTGAATTTCGTCATGTCCGGTTCAACAACTCCCGTTCGGTATCCCCCAGGATCTTTTTCCAACTCTGCCAGCACAATTTTCTCAGAATTGCCGGGGACACGAACTGATTCTGAGACGATGATGTTTACATGGTCAGATGAAGCGGTCGCAGAATGTAACAAGATTTCTTCGTTTCCCATTTGTAACATCCTGTTCTTAATATCCAGCACAAATCCATATTTGTCCATAATGTCCAAACCCAAGATCACTTCATCAACTATCTCAGCTACAACCATTCGGTGTACAATATTGAATGGTCCTATCTCAAGTTTGACATTAGCTTCTCCATGTACTTGTGCTGTTTCACCAGTAGCGGTTTTCAAAACGAAGTTACATCTTGTCATGTAGATATTTTGAGATGTTTCCAGCATGTCCCGTCTCACTAGAGAAAGTGTTGCTCCCGTGTCAACCGTCATCTTGGTGTCTCGACCGTTGATTCGTCCATCCAGCAACAGACTATCATTTCCTTTTCCTAGCTGCGAGACGGAGATGATCCTAGGGGCTTTGGGCGTATCAGCTAGCACACGCCCCAAAGTGCTAGCTGAAATTAGTTTTCCTGATGCCGGGAAATTGAGGGGCCTGACATCTTCCTGACCCCTCCTTACATCCTCAGACCTTCCCCGTTGGCGGCAATCCCTTCTTATATGGCCTATCTTACCACAACCATAACACTTAAGCCGTCCTCCAGTGCGTGCTGGTGTCTGCTGCATCTTTTCCAACATACTCTTCAGTTCTTCGCAGCAGCAATTATTTGTTGGAGTTTCCTCTGCGGACATCAATCGCACGCGTTGAGCTGGTCGTCGTGAAAAGTCTTCATTTGCCGCCTCATATTCTAACGCGTGGATAAGCGCGTCAGTACAGGTTTTATATCTATGTAGACGTAGATAACGTCGTAAATCGCCATCTCTTAAACCATCAATAAATGCGCTGGCTTCCATCTCATGGCGAAGGTCTGCAGGTGCGGAAGGATAACCTAAATTAACCAATCTTTCTATTTCCGCGGCATATTCTTGCAAACTTTCGTTGCTTTTCTGATGTCGGGACTTAAGCATCATTTGGTATACTCTGTCCATGTGCTGGTCTCCGTAGCGCAATTCCAAGGCGTTGACCACTGCGTGATAGTTTTTCTGATCACGATCAGATACATTCTGAAGCAGCTGGAGAGCTGGTCCTCGCAGTGCTAACACCAGAGCTGTGGCTTTTTCTTCATCATTCCAGCAATTTATCTCCGCCGCTGCTTCAAACTGCCTCCTATACATTGACCACGAAGACTGACCATCGAAAGTTGGGGGTTTTACTCGTTGCGATGTTACTTCGCTTCCTAAAATTTGTCCTGTTCCAAGTTTCTTCATTTTACTTTCCAATTCTAAAACTTTCTTTTCTAATTCTTCCCTAACTTCTTTTATCTCTTCTTTTACTTCTTCTTTTACTTCGAAAACTTTTTCCTCAAATTCCTTTTTTACTTCTTCGACATCTTTCTTAAGAGCATCTTGTAAGGTATCGAATTTTTCGAAAATTCTTTCTTGCTCTTCCATTCGACGTTTTTCTTCTTCTTCTTTTTCTTGCAGTCGTCGTTTTTCTTCTTCTTCTTTTTCTTGCATTCTTCGTTTTTCTTGATCTTCCAGAAATTTCTTCTGTTCTTCTTTATCTTCCAAGCGTTGTTTTTCTAGTTTCTCGAAGAATACACGAAGTTGTTCCTCCATGGTTCTTGTCTGACTTCTTGTTGTTCTTCCAGAAGGTTCCAGAGACATAAACTTTTCTTTGTCCACCAAGCTTCTTTAAATCCCACTTCTGACACCAGTGTGACGTTTATTATATGTGGGTTTCTGATTTAAAGAGCTGGAGATAATTTCTCGGCAAGTTTATTTACAAATCAAATTAATTACAACTAATTAACACAGCTAATATTCTAAATCACTAACGGAACACAAAACACTTTAATTTATCGCTTTCTAAATTCGCTGGATATCGCCGGAGTTCGCCTTTATGTCGCTCTCCCAAAACCAGACTGACTGACTGACTCGCTGTCTCGCATATATATAGGGGTATGGACTCTTTCCAGAACTTTCGAGTATTTTCTCGCGTTTCTCCTGAATTATTTCAATTCGGCAAGATGATTGGAATTCAATCACAATAGCGACAAACAATGCCGACGTAAACAAGAATAAATAAACCCATTCAAAACGTAAATAATACTCGAAGTTCTATTCAGTTCCTAGAAGTGAGCGGTCCACAACACAATACTCGATACTCTGATTCACCGCTTCTTAGAATTGAGTCGTTCGCGTCACAATAGTAAGGCTGGGCATAATTATCGATAATAACCGATTAATCACTGTTCGATTCGACTACTAAAATTAATCGACTTTGATCTTAATCAATAATCAAATAATAATTAAAAATCATGAATACACAAATCCTACAAACCGCACAGCTCATATTGCCTCTGATGCTTGATTTTAGACGATAATGTCAAAATAAATATTGTAAGGTGAGACCGAAATGTAACTGAATCAGAGCAGGCTGTGCCAGTGTGACTGTAACGATGTGTCTAATGTTAATACGGCTTGCTCGATTCAGTTACATTTCGATCTCAGGTCATAAATGTATATTAGAGATAGGCGACAAAATGCAAAAGGTAACGTTATCTTTATTTAACTAAAAGCAACTTCTGCAAGTTTAAATCCTCAAATCTTTTAAAAAAATTTACTTCTCTTAATCAATTTTTATTTTTTGCAACTTAAAGAGTTTTTATTTTCCAGATAACTTATTGGGTATTTTACTCAACTCAAATGAGGATAGTTGTAGACACTTTATGTAAAAACGTTAGATAAAAGATTTTTGACGTTATTTTTATTTATGTATGTTTAATTTTTGATAAAAACAATAAACAACTTTTAAGCATACATGTCTTTTATTCCCTCGTAAAACATAATCGACAGAATTATTGAAGCATTGATTAATTTACCTGATCTATTATTGATTACGAAAAATAATAATCGCGTAACCCCAGTCTTTTGACTCACAAAATACAAAAATACAGAGTGTGTGCTAATAAAGTAATTCATTTAATTTTTACATTTAAAAAACTAATTTTGTAAAACTCTTTAGCTTCAAATTTGTTTAATAATAATAAATATTTGGAAAACCCGTTCTACTCGTAGTTGGTACTCCAGTCTGTTTTATTTTTTATTATAGCAAAAGATTTCCAATTTTCTGTATTTTGAAAACAAAACATGGGACGCAAATACTGTTGTAAAGGGTAACTATCAGGACCAAATAGAAAGTTACTGCAGTAAAATTTTCAAAATTTATTTTTAAAAAATCGTTCGTCACACTTCCACCCAATTATCTCCGATACATTCGTCGTAAAACAATGCCAAATTTTATTATCATTAAGAGATAAATATTTACATGACCAGAATCTTTTGTATTTTCTAAAATTTTATTTTAAAAAAATGAGATTTGTACTTGGATAACTTTGGAAAGTTACAAAACAAATTTCAAAGATTTTTTCACTGTAATAGCCTTCTGTTCGGTTCCAATCAGTGATGGCTCGTAAATTTTGAATACACTGTATTCTCAAAACAGAACATGAGAGCATAAAATAATCCAAATTTTTTTGAAAAAGGTATCTATCAAGACTAAAGAGAAAAATATAAATATAAATATAAAGTTATAAATTGGCTTAAGTGTTTTAAATTTTTACAGTAGTTAACAAACAATTTAAAAAAGCAAAATAGTAGTATGTATACTTTTAAGAACAAAAAAAGTTTTCAATTTTTTAATTTTTACAAAAAAAAACTAAACTAATTTAAATAGTTTTTAATATATTATTCGATAGAGAAAAAATTCTCTATTGATGGATATACAATGCTTATTACTTTAATTTGATCAATATTGTGTTATTTTAATCTTTAAACTTCATAATCAAAAGTACAGTAACTAATTTAATTTTTTTAATAGAACAGTTTGTGACCTGAGACGCTATTGCTTAGACAAAAAAATCTTAGACTCATTAATTTGCATTTCAGTGTAATACGTCTAAATACACAACATAAATAAAAAATACACAAAAATAGATAACGTAGCATTGACTTAATCAAAAACAAATTTCAATAATACATTTTACTAAATTTGGTTTTTAAAAGCTCAAGGTGTGCAAATCTATAAAATTGATTGAAAGA
This sequence comes from Tribolium confusum, assembly GCA_029207805.1. Lineage (NCBI taxonomy): Eukaryota > Metazoa > Arthropoda > Insecta > Coleoptera > Tenebrionidae > Tribolium > Tribolium confusum. The sequence continues at coordinate 40,163,825 of JALGAY010000002.1, read as the reverse complement.
GTAAAAATTGAATTTCAGTGCTTTAATAGGTGTTTATGTGTGGTGAAAAGACTCGATTTTTATTTTCCAAAACAGAAAAGATTATAGAAATTTAGTTAATGCAGAATAGCAACTTAGAATTTTACACTGGACTATAGAAACCTTATATTGATGGAAAGCTTGTCAAAAGATCTTTGGATTGGTATAATAATAAATAAATGATAGTGCTATTTGAAAAAAATTAGCTTTAGACATTTTTAATTTGTCATGTTTAAAAAATCGCAGTAGGCACATGCCACTGAGCATGTTGTTGAGTAAACACTTATAAAATGCGGCAAACATTCAGGAATCAAACGGCGTTATTTATTTTAAGTTGTGTGCAAGCATTTAAAAAGTACGAATTTTTAGACAGACCTCTGCATTTTAAAAATTCTGGTAAAAAAGCGCCACAAATCATAATTGATAACAGATAAATAAAAACAACCTCTATAAAAGTTATTTGTAATTTAGCATAGAATGCAAAAATAAAATCAATCTGAGTAGATTCTATTTAAAAAAACAAAACTTTAGTGTTTTTTTAATAATGTGACACCCTGTATATAAACCGCAATATTTTTAAAATGTGCATCAAAAACGCAGCTATTAAAAAAAAAAAAATCAACATTTCTTAAAATAAACAAGATGAAGAGCTTTTCCGAACCGTTGCGTTGGAACAGTCTGTATATGATTGTTGAAATGGAGCGGTAGCGCAAGCCCTCGATCTCAGAACAGAGCTGGGAAATAAAAATCAAGTTTTTTGGTTAGAAAAGTAATTTTCTATTCCATTTCTCATTATGTACAATTAAAAAAAGTACAAAAAAATGTCAATTTATTTCGTGCCGTGACCAGGATTCGAACCTGGGTTACTACGGCCACAACGTAGGGTCCTAACCACTAGACGATCACGGCTACTATTGACGATCGTTACACCGCTTTTTTAAAGGATTTCATTACAACGCTTATTTAAAATTTATTATTACAGTAATAAATAATATTTAATCAAATTAAAAATACGGTATCAATATTAAATATCTAAAATTAGTCATTTATTTGTTACTAAATAATTTCAATTGATTAATAAGGATGAAAAATTACAAAAACTGGTCATAGAAGCTTGAGAATTAGTTCTATCGGCGAATTCCATCTCAATGTCCGATTATTTTTAATTAAAATTAATTAGAGCGTGAAGTGCGATAAAATTGCATGTTGTATATTACAATTCTTCATCTCAGCCAGCCGTGATCGTCTAGTGGTTAGGACCCTACGTTGTGGCCGTAGTAACCCAGGTTCGAATCCTGGTCACGGCAGGAGATTTTTTTGCAGAAATCAGATGAGTAATATTCCTGCAGGAACAGCAAAAAGTCGTGTATGTGCCGCTTCAGTGTAACCGTAATAACCGAGAAGAAACACGCCAGTAGGGCAATAATAGCGTTTTAGCCATTAAGGTGCAAACATTGCGAACGTATAACCCCGAGGATAAGGGTTAGAGCTGGTGGTGATGCCAGGGATAACAAAAAGCAGACATCCATGGACATGCTAATTACATGATCTCTACATACAGTCTACAACATCGGCATTAATTCAACTAGCTAACTACGGCAGTCGGCCTCTCCCCGAGTGTATTAGAGCTAATGTACCCCACGCTCTTGGCTTAGTCGACAAACAACTTGGTTTTGTTGTAATTGTACCCGCCGAACATTGTGTTCTGCTTAATATTGTAAGACATAAATTAATATAACTATTTAACATCGCAGGCAAAAGGGATTTACTTTACATCGTGTAGAAATTTCTCAAAGTAATCCCACAATTCATCTCAATGTAGAGACCTCTTCATTAAACAAAACGGTTCTTAAATTACAAAGTAATACAAAGCAACAATGCAATATACACAAAAACCTTCAACACACAAAGAAGCTTATTTTTACTAAACAATAATTTAATTTAAAAATAAAATAGAAAATTTGCAGACACAGTAATACACAGCGAGTTTTGTTATAAATTTAAACATTAATAAAGAAATATTGATACAGTATTTAGTGGAGCAGAATCGTCGAAATCGTTCAAAAAAAATTTTTGAGGTAGTAAAATGTAGAACCTATACCAACTTTTAGAAAAACCTTTGAATATTATTAATAAAAAATATTTTGATTGAGAAATTATCAGTTAAGATTGTAATATATTAGGTACATTTAAATAAAAATATTATATATAAATTTTATAAATGTTTTATACAAGACATTTCCTTGTTAGCTTGGCAGCATTTTCATCCAACAACCTATTGTGGTTTTTAAAAATAAAGGCTCTAGAGCGATTTGAACGTGTGCTTGTCGCGTCACGCAAATCATTTGATGCGAGTGGGAGAGAGATAACTAATAGAGGCGCCAAACAATTAGAAAAAGATAGGCTGCTAATTTAATGGTGTAATATCATTAATATTTAATAAATCATTGATTAAAGTATATTTTGTCAAATTAAATAAGTAAAACTTAAAGAAAATTAAATATGTTTGAGGTTTTTAATATACTTATAAGGTTACTTTGTGCATAACTTGTTAAATAAAGTAGATTAGATAAAGTTAAAATTTTAAAAAATACTTTATGGTAAAACAGTGAATGCCAAATAATTTTATTTTAAAAAAATGTTATACGCTAATGAAATTTACAAGAAAATATTTTTACAAAATTAAATTTCAAATGCTCATAACTTTAACAAAAATTAAAAATTTTGAAAAAAACGTATAAAACCTGGTTATGTATTTGTCTTTTAATGATAAAAAAATGGCAGTGTTGTACCAAAAACTATTTCAGAAATAATTAGGAAAGAGATAAATTTTTTTAAATAAATTTTGCAAATATTGTTCAGTTTTTTTACTGAAATAGCCTTCTATTTGGTTAATGATTACAAATCTCTGACTAGATACGCTTATGGCTTTTAAAACATAAGATCCTGCAACAGGAATACGATGACTTAAACATTTGTCTAAAGAATGGCATTGGTCCCATATGTTTGTACCTCAAAAAAAATTTTGATTTGTCTATATTCGCTAAGTATCTAATCATATCTGCATACATGCTCATGAGGTACAAAAATATTATCATTTTACTCATTTCTATTTTTAGGTGAAAGAAAAAAAGCACAGTTTTGAACGTCCAAGATTTAAATTTTTATTAAATTTTTATAAAAAAAAATTAACGGTTTTCTTACAGAAACTTTAGTTCTAACATCAATATAGCACTTTTCTTAACTTTTTAACAGTTAGCTAACAATCAAGTTCCTTCTTAAAAATCTCTACTTAAACAAACAATTATTTCTTTCTAATAGAAATAGATTAAAAATACAACTTCTCTAATCCGGACAGATATCGGCCACAGGGTGTCTTGATAAAAAGATTTTCTAATAAAAAATTCATAAATCAAATTTATATTATAATAACTCAAAATTAAGATGCATATATTGTTTTTAAGAAACAAATTTTTTTTAAATTCAGAAACTAACAAAGGCATATTTTTCTCTAAAAGTTTTCTAAAAGAATTTATTGATTTTTATTGAGTAACATTATGCAAATATTTTTTCTGAGCGTTTTCTTTGGTTTTTTTCATCAACAGCTTGTCTTTTAAGAGTAGCAGATTTTCTTCGGCTCATTTTGTACATACTAAAAATGATTCAATCGCGTCAGAGTGTTTAATCTTAGAAGCTTTCTCATTCTCACTCTCTTCATTATCATGTTCGTCTCTTTCTTTCTGTTTTTCTTTTATTTCTATAGCTTCAGTAATTATTTGCTCATTAGTTGCGTCAGCATTGTCTTCGTTTTCAACAATTACCCAAATTCTAGTTTTTTTGTCTGTCATTTGAGTAGTTGGAACTATGGCGAGAAGTGACTGTTTAATTTAGTTCAAATCTTTGTCAATATTAGTTCCAAGCCTTTTTTTCGGTTTCACAAATAGAAGAGATTCTTCCTCATCGTCATCATCATCATCCCATGATGGTCATAAGACAGACCAACTGCTCTAAATGTTCTTTTGTGTTATGAATTGCCATGCTTGATCCAACAATATAACAACGTCTTTTAGATTGAATTTCAACAATATCTTCACTATTATACAGGTTAATACTTTTTTTCTGTAAACGACTTTAATGTTTTGGATTAAGTTCTGATCCAAAGAGTGCAATATAGCCGTGCAGTTAGGTGGTAAAAATAAGACTATCAAAGTTAATTTCTGATTCAAAAAGATGCAACCAAGCATTATCTATTATTAAAAGCGCCTTTTGCGGTTTGTTAACTTCCTTTAAAAACTTCTTTACTTTAGGAATAAAACTGCTTCTAAATCAATTTTTAAACAGCTCTTGTATCATCCAGCTCTTTGTTGATGCCTCATTCAACACGGGCAAGTGTAAGTTTCGGAAAGATCGTAGATTTTTGGCCTTTCCAAGAACCAAAATTTTGTGCTTTTGACTTCCAGCCATATTACAACATGGCATAAATGCTATTCTGTCTTTTAGTACTTTTCTCCCAGGCGCAAATTTCTCTTTATCATGTACCCAATTTGATGGTAAAACCTTCCAGAAGGGTTTTTGATTCGTCAGCATTCTAAACTTGCTGTCCAATTCCATTCATTGATAATTTTTTAAATATTTTCTAAAACGGTTTTACTGCCTCTATGTCGCCCCATATTTTTAAATGACGAATGCCATGCCGCATTTTGAATTTGTTTAGCCACCCAAAGCTTGCAAAAAAATCTTTTCTTGTCTTTGTGTCCTCAAAATTTCGGATAAGACTGGTAGATATTTGCTGCGTTGTTTTAAGAACCGCGTATACATGGCATCCTTCATTTCAGCTACTCTGTTTTATGCATTATCCTTTTTTACTTTTCGTAAGATTTGAGTGCTTTACAATTAGTTTATAAATAAAAAATGAATCTCACCAATTCCATGAAATGACCTAGACACAAAATGTCTTATTTTATCTTTATTTTTCTTTATATTCCCTAGTGTGGACTTAGAAGCACAAAACTTTTCACTCACTTGTCTAATGCTTGATCCTTCATTAAGAGTCTTTAATATCTTACACTCATCACCTAATGTAATTGTTTTATAGTCTCGTTTTGTTGGAACCATGATATGAAGTCTATGTCCGAATAAAAGCAAAAAATACTAAGTTATTCGGAAGTCACCAGTTGTTTCCATTTGAAGAATAAGAACTTCCGAGAATTATTTGTGAAACAATACATAATAAAGATTTCTTCGAATTACCAAATAAAACACGTGTAGAGAACTGTAGAAGCAAAAAATCTAAAGTGTCCGAAACGTGAAAGTGGAGTGTCTGATCTAGGATGGGTCCGAATTATAGAAGTTGCACTGTAGTTATTTTTCAAACTATGTACTTTAATTTAAACTATATATTTAATGTTATTAAATAAATTTAATTCTTTAACATTAACATATTGTAACAGATTAAAAAATTTTAGTTATACTTTGTAGTGTTTTAGTTTAATTAAAATGTAAAAATAAAGTGGAGCTTAAAAAAATAAATGACAACATTGAATTTCCATAACACGCTTTAAAATTAATTTTGCCGTTATGATTAAAAACTCTTTAATTTCGTAACTTTATGTTTACGCCATATTTCCATTACTGTGTTTCTGTTAAATTTTCATATCCGTGCAATTAAAACTTTTGTTTGTCGAATCGCAATTTAAAAATGTTATTTAAATTTTTTGTGGCAACAATTCGCTGACACGACACGTCGAATGGAAGCCCTGCCCCCGATGGCAACGCATTTTATCGTTGCCATTAGCGCGTATAAATATCCCTGGGCTGTGTTTTTTCCTGCGGCGGTGATATCCTCCGAAATCGAAGTACTCGAACCAATATGTTACACGAACAATGAACTGTCGAACTCGATGTCAGCGAATCGGGATAACAAACGATAGGAGCGAGGTAATCAGGAGTGATTTCATCTTACAGGGAAAGGGCGGGCATCAGCAGCATGTAGAGCGGTCGAACGCGGACGGAGCCACCGCCGAAACATATCGACACCAACCCCATCGCCATCGTTTATTGTACTTGAAATTGAGACAGCTGTATCGGGGTTGTCCATTAAAAATGCACAGCGCTCCATTGTGGGCCGCGGGGGGCCCTACGTATCACGGCAAAACTCAACTTACAATAAAAAAGCCACGTATTTTATCATCGTGCAGTTCTTGGCAGTTGGCAACCAACGGATTCAATGTTATTCTAAACCGCAGTCGGGGGCAACATTAATCTAAATAATGGCCGTTTTAATGAAAGAGATGTTTGGAGATGTCAGGCCTAATACGACAATGTGTGAATACGATTTTCTGGTCATTTCTCAACGAGATTCAGGCCATTGTCAGGGTTTTGACGTTTGGTTAACATCTTACCTTTGACTTTTACTACGAACGTTATGCACCACTTCCATTACAATTCTATTCGAGAGTAATTCCAGAAGCATACGATGAAAAGGAACTTTTATGTCTCGAATATAAATTCAAAAATGTTTGAATGAAAATTACTAAATTAAGTATTTGTTTCCACTACAAAACTACTGAGACTTACTAACTCTAGATACTTACATAAATCATGATAAAAAAACATCGAGACTAATAGGGGTAAATTATTGTTATTGTAACTGTCTCACTACACTGGCTTTGTTAACCCACCCATATGTAAATGGTTCAATTGAATTTCAAGACAAATTTATGGGTTGTACTTATAGGTTTATTTATAATAGAAAATTTGAATAAAATTGTACTAGTCTTTTTGCTTTATTTTCATAATTTTACTATTGCAGACGTTTGAGTATTAAAAGAAAAGTGAAAATACAAAAGTAACTAAAATAACAGAATCCTGTTACTAGTAACGTCCAGAAAATTTATCTAATGTTCTCGGAATAGATATCGTTTGTTTACTCTGTATAGTTACCAAATTTCTGCACTATAATTTGCGCCACTATAGCGGAAAAGCGTCTCAAATTGTATATTAAAGAATGCATTTTGAAAAGTCAACTTTGTGGCACGAATTCAAGTTTATAAAACAAGCGCAAAGCGCGAGTTTTTATAAAGAATAAGTGCCACAATGATTTGAGAAACGAGTTCTTTATGCTATTTTTCTACTTTGCGCGTTTTACGTAATTTTTAAGTAAAAAAGTTAATTATTCAATCTTTAGGGACTTTTGCGTTAATACGAGTTAGTTGGTAATAAATGTCATGAAAGAGTCAAATGTTTTTTGAACTTTAAAGTGTTTTTAAATTTGTTTAAAATTCTGTGTAAGTAATTTACAAATAGTTCTATTTTACTTACCGTATCGGTTATTGATTGAATAGTCCAATTGGCATAAAGAAGCAAGAAAATTAGCACAGCAAAATGCACAGCAAGAAAATTATTCTTAAATTACTAAACTAATTGCAATTCTCAGCGACTCTTCTCATCGTTATTTAAACGCTATGAGAGTTGTAAATCGTCAAAATAGTGGCTAAAAGCTGTTTTACTTTAAAGCTGTTCTAACCTCAAAAAGAAAGTTGAAGTTATGTACCTCATTGTAACCGCTGCTTGTTTACCTCATTTTCAAATGTTTTATAGGTTAATTGCGACATACACAAAAACACCTTAATGAGGAATAATGGTCATCAAGTGTAACAAAATTTATTTGAATAAAATTATTATAATCTCAACGCTGACATAAACGCTGAAACGTCACAAATGACGTTTCATTTCAGCGGAAATGTGTTACCAACCCAAAAAAAGTAAATTGCACTAGTACTTTAAGCACTCAATTTCGGAACTGAATTGGATAATTCGACACCCAAATCGGTCTCTGTTAACGACGCAAAGTAGAAAAAAATAATTGCAACAACTTTAAAAGAATTACTTCTTGAAGTATTTCAAATAACGTAAATTTAGTCTACAGATAGTTGACATTGTCAAGTTGACTCTATCTGAATATTTTCTGGTCTATGACTCCTGAAAATTACAATTTTTTAAAATTACAAAGTTATCTCAGCTGTTATCGTAACGTTATAAGCATAAATATAGCGTCAACCAGAAGCTAAAAAATTTTCTTCATGATAGTGCTACTTGTTCTATTTCTACCTATAACATTTTGCCAAATAAATAAAAATTTTGAGAATAGAATCTCATTGAAATCGTTGCCTCTTGCCTCCACAGGAAACCCAACAATCAACGGCATTTTAGAATAACACTAAATTCAACATAGAATAATAAGTTTTTAAAACAGGAAAATAAAAATGTAATTTTAAGAAATCAAATTCAAAATATAATTTGAGTTGCACAGTTTTCAACTGACACAATTAAGTCACAACCGTCATGGAAATAGTAATATAGCGTCATTCTGTTAAAACAAAATAAAGTAGAGAGACTGTAATGTTCAAATATCTGTTTATTTTTCAAAAAACTATTATGGTGCAAATAGTGACTCCTTAAATTTGGCAAGATGGTATTTATTTGCACCACAGTAGCTTTTTGATAAATAAGCAGATCATAGATGATCTTGCTCAAACTGATTTTATATTATGTTCAAAAAAAATACCAGACCGGAAATAAAAGCGTAAGAAAATAAATAATGTCTACGAACTCTTATACATTCAACAATCTTTCTACTTAATTGAGTGGTTTACTTTATCTTGAGACAGAGTATGTCAAATTATCAGAAGCTGTTGACGTAGTTCCTTCAATGTACTTAAAAAGTAGGGTAGGCGACGCTGTATTTGATCTATCATGACCCAAAAGGTTGACATCAACGCAATCCAAATGAGAATATTTGGCAATAATCTGTACTTCCAAAGATTTTAGAATTGCTATTTTCCAGTTTATATTCCAGTAACTGCTCGTGACGGTTCCACAGATCATTGTATTACAACTTGCTTTAACACTCGATCTTCACGTTTTGTGTAGCAGTCTCTATGACGTCCACTGCCTCTACAATAAGCTTGCAGACTTTCTTCCTGCCAGTTTCTCCAAATTCAGCACATGAGTCTTCAAATTTTACGAAAAATAAAATCTGTTTCATGCATTCCGATAATTTGTTCTTGTTCAAAGTATTTGGTAAAAATTTAGACGACTCCTAGTTTTTTTTATAAAACTGCTAACTTAAATTACCACCATAGAAATATGACAAAACATTGCGATAAATGAAAGAAAAGTAAAGACATTTTCACATAAAAATAAAGAGATAACTTTTCAAAAGAAGAGTTGATTGCTTCCAAATTGTAATTATTTTTGCTCTCTATTTGCCAAATTTTTCTATCAAATTTCTTACATTTTTCTTTTTGGTGTGGTACTATTTCTTGAAACGCAGTGTTTTCAAGATCAAATTACGTAAAAACCTTTTAGCCAATCAACGCCAAACTGCAAATATAGCTATTCTTTATCATGCCTCTTATTTCAATGCATACAGTTTACATAATGCTGTATAACTGGTTGCATATTAGCCACTGCAGTGTTTTATGCCCCATCTATATTGCTCTCAGTAAAACCAACTTTTAGGAACTTTGTCTGTCATACGTCAAAATACTGGAATTGGCATTTCCGCATTTAGTCGAACTCAAGCCCAAACGGGCTCAAGCGCTCAAGCACAATCGAGCTTGCGCCATAGACCCTTCCAAATCATACGTCCTAACCTAACCTAATAATTACAGTGAAAAAATATTCGTCAGTAATTTTAAAATTTCAACTGAAAACGTGCGTAATAGTGCTTGTACATCACTTAAAGTAAATTGCAATTAATTAAAGTAATATTTCAGTGAAAACCACAAAATACTCCTATCATGGATGTGTATTTAATGATTCGAAGAAAAAAATCGACGATTTTTATTGATGCTAAAGAAACTACCACCGTCCTTGAAGTGAAGAAAATTATTGAAGGAATTTTGAAAATAGCTCCTCAAGATCAGCAATTATTTAACAAGGAGAACATTATTATGGAGGATGACAGGATGATTCAGGATTATGGACTGTGTTCTACTACCACGAGCGCTCAAAATCCAGGCAAATTAGGCATGGCAGTAAGAACCACAGTTGATAAGTTTGAGGACTTGGAGTTGACCCCCTACTCAGCTCCTCCAGATTTAGCCGAACTTATGAGATATGGAAAAGCTAATGGACAGGAACAATGTACCTAAAAACAATTTTTTACAGGAAACTGTAATAAATCAAGAATTTAACGTTTTTTGTTTGTTTCTTGAAAAATTCAAGAAATTTCTAGAGTAGTATTTTAGTTATTGTTTTTAAGATATAAATAATTAACAGAATTCATATGGTTTTGTTGTTTCTCTTTGCAATATATAGCAATTAATATACTTGTAGCTCAGTTTTTTTTGCATTATCAATTAGACTGAATAAAATTTTTTATAAATAGTTTTTGATTAGTTCTTTGAGAACTATTACAGATTTTGCCTCTTCCCCCCTCTAACAAAATTTATTTCATCCAGTTAATATTAGTTAGAAAGAGATCAAGGACTGACTTAATGTAATTTCCAGACTATACCTAAAATAGAGATCTAAAAGACAATTTTAGATTTAAAAAAATGTTTCTTGATCATTTTTGGTAAAAAATACAAATAATTTTTTTATTAGTTATAATTAAAGAAATTTAAAGTACATTAGACCTCTTGTCTTTGAGAATGTTGTAAAGCCAAAAAAATAATTTTTCAAAAGCACATTGCGTCACTGGTACACTTTTGGAATTTACTAGTTGTTTATAGAACTCTTACAATGCATTTAACAGTTTCCTTATTTGATTTAGTTTAATGTAAGACAGATTTTTGTCTTGTCTACCCCATTAGCACTAGTTTTAACAAAATCTGTTACAGCAAGCAATTCTGCTAACTTTCGTCTTCTGTTTTTTATTCTTTTAAAGAGGTGTTTTTACAAATGTTTTTTTTTACATTAGAAATTAAAGAATCACCATCTTCGATTTGGTATCTCATTATTCCTGCAACCAGATTTAAACAGTGAGTCATGCAAGTAAAATGTAGTAAGTTTGGATGAAATACTTTAAAATTTCTTCTACATTTTAGCATGTAAGCCTCAGCATCAGATAGAAATAATTTTGTTATACTCGTATTTAATTTTTGATAACCGCAAGATTGCTAAAAAACTAGTGATGGGCGCGTAGACTACGTGAGAGTAAACAATTTAGTTGTCTACGCGTAAAGTATGTAAAGTAAACTTTGAAAAAGTTTTACCTTTGACTATGTAGACAATGTAAACAATAAGAATATCAAATAAATTTTATTTTATTAATAAATTTATTGAAAAATTTAATAGTTACAGTATAAAAACAAATTAACAATTTATTCTAAATTCAAAAAAAAAAACATTAACAAGAAGAAACTATAATAAAATTTTTAAATCTATAATAAAAATAATTTTTATTCTAAAGAATTTTAAATCTTTTTTTGTCTTATCCTCATCAGTCTTTATCTATTTTATGAAACGCTTTTTTCAAATTATTATCTTTGCTATGATCTTGAAATTTTAAAGTATAATATACAAGGTGATTTTATTATCTGTTCCCGCCCGAAATTCTAAAAATAGGCAATACGTTATACAATCGAAAAGTAAGTTAATTAATTAAATAATGTGGCAATACATGATCCCAATAAATTGACTCTGGAAGCACTGTTAAAGCTATTATCAACAATGTTGACATTAATTCACAACTTTTTAGACCTTAATTTTGAAAATAAATTTTTCAAAGTATAAGGTGTTGCCTATTTTTAGAGTTTCGGGCGGGAACAGATAAAAAAATCACCCTGTATATGCATAAGTTTTTTTGAAACGTTCCAAAGTCAAGCAATTCCTAATTGGTGTGTTACAATATACAACATACAATAAAAAATCTCAGACGATCAAATGAAGAGCTAGGTTCAAAAAACATAACCTCAAAATAGTTATTGTATGCATTCTATTCTACATTGTCTACATTCTCTACATTGTTTACGCTTTTTGAACGACGTAATGTAGACAATAAACATATTTATATTTTATTTATATTTATTTATTATATTTATATTTTATTAAACATAAATATATTTGTCACGTAGATGCACATCACTGTAAAAAACATAATTGCAAATAAAAAAGTTACGTATGTGCGTACTACCAACTAATTTGACCTTAAAACTCGGGCCAATGTTGCTGAATTTGTTTTTGACAAATGCTTAAAGCCAAACACTTAGTTCCCAAAACACAAAATTAGAAAGTTGGAGAAGTTCTCAGGTGGAGAATTAAACTGCTGATTCTAGTTAAATTCCCCACCTAAAGATGACAACTTTGTTGTCGAAACGTGCGTTGTGCAAAGTAAAATTATTGTGGTGTATTGAGTGTTTCTACGTTTCATTCTACACACCAAGAAGATCCAACAAGAAGTTTAAGTTTTCCAACGACACAATAATTTGCTTCTGCACGGTCTTTTCTATCTGTCGATTTACCTGTCGCTACTCATATGTTGTTATTATCTATTTTTTTTTGTATCATTTTAGCACTCTAAAAAAGTAATTAATTCTAAGTTAGAACAACAAATAGTACTTTTAACTACATTATTGCAACACTGAAGAATTTAAAATTTTTTCCTTTTTTTTTGCTTGTTTTTAAATTTGAATAACGGAAAATGTATTGTTTGAGGACTTTTGATTTTAGTCGCAGTAGCCACTTTTGTCAGATCCGAATATAATTAATGAGTATAATTAATCAAATAATCATTTTGGTATATTACTACAATATAACTATCACCCAAATATTTAAAAATATTCCTCATAAAAGTATACCGTTAAAAAAATGTGTCATTGATGTATTCCTTGAGAAGGAAATTTATTTTTTACCTTTTTAGAAGAATACTTATAAAATATCGATTGACTTTAATGAATAAAATTTGTTTAGTCAGCTTAAAAATGTTGTAGATGTTGTATGATGTTTGTTAACGAATGAATATAATTAGTATGTGGGTTAATTTTGGCTTGGAATAGGCAAATTTATGACCTGACAAATGACATCCGTGTTATGTTAACCAAATAGTATTAGAGAACAAGTTGTAGTACAGTTTCCCGAAAACGTTAAATCTGGGTATTCGTGTAGACACAAGTTTTCGCTCGATGAACTAAACCGAGCAATGTAGCCGTGTAATCGGAACAGAGGTCCGTTGTGCTGCGGCTCCGTCGATAAGGCTGGCAACTCCCAGGAGACATCGAACATCGGCCTGCACATATGTAGCACTTCCTCGAGCAAAACCACCCCAACCCCCAGAGAACTGGCAAACTCTCAGCTGAACTATTAACACATGCGGCGGTAATACAGATAAGCCTGGTTCGTGTGATTAATGAAAGTCTACTGTTCTTGTAATATTTTAATGTAATGAGCGATATGTGTCGACAAGCAGAGCTGCGGTTTGTGAATTATGAGCTGATAAAGAAAATTGCTCGTTTACGTGTGCGCCACCTGCAAATGTAAAAAACTTGTTTGAAATGCTTAATAGTGCATTTACATAATTCGGGTTGGATTTGTTGGGCCACCATCTATGATCTACAACTCCGCTTGGCCAACTCCATTTTTCTTCATCTAGCATTCTTTCTCCGCTTTATCACCGTTGCTATCATTAATATCACTTTTATATCCTCAAGATGCTATACTTGTATATTTCTTGCATCCGACTAATGGTGATAAACATTGTACACAATGTAGAGTAAGCGAGCTCTAGAAGAAGATGCTGAATTAGTTGTCTGCGTTATTTCCGAGGCCAGGGAAAAAAGTTTAAAGCTTACAAACTTTATATAGTCATCTTTTTAAATTTACGACATCCTTCAAGATTTTTAAAACACCACTAAAGTAATTTTGAAACATGGTTTTAATTTTAACGGGGGTATGAAATAGAATGGGATTCACATCTGCTCGAACGCGGAAAAGGGAAGGAAGTTTAATGGTTGACAATCTTGTTTAGCTCAAATATTATGATGTATTAGTTGGGATTCATAAAACTCGCATTTTCGGTATACAGAAGTTAGTTTTCATTATGTTGCCATTAATCATCTTAAATTATTGCCGCGACGTGCATACATACGACACAATTCAGGAAATTGATATTTTAGAACAGCACAACTTTCTCACTATATTCACTAAACAACACTCAATCACTAATCTTAGTTTCAAAATAAATTTGCGAGCTTAAACCATACATCATTGTGATAAATTTCCATAAAAAATTGCAAAGTTTTACCAGAACTTTAAATTTTTAATTAATAAGCCACATGATTTATTACACCTGTATTTATTGTTGTAGACTAATGCTTTATGTGGTAATTTATGTCAGCACTATCTCTTTTATATATAATTTATATTGCTACTTAAATAAGATACACAGTATTTTTAAATACTTAATACAACATAAATATTTTGACGTTGTTTAAATTTAGTGTAAAAAGAAAACTTGTTTCTTATATAAATCTAATAAAGAGCTCTGATGTGTTTCTATGTATGTGTTTCAAGATATAACAAGGTATCTTGATATCTTAATATAAACTGCTCTACAAAAATTAAGAAATTGTGCAATAACTTCAAAAATTCAAACAAACACACATTATACTGTATAACAAACTATGTAATTTAACATTTTATTAACCCTAAAACATAATCTACAAAAAAAATTAATAAGTTTCCTCAAATTTCTAAAATAAAATAAAAATATGTTAAACACACCAAAAACACTTTTTTAAAAACCCACACAAATCTTGGTTTTAATACCGAATATGCCCACTCTAGGCATCAATGACTGCCTGTCAACGCCTATGCATACTTTCGATTAAATTATTAAATCGATCTTTCTCAATTTGAGCCCACAATTGAGGATGAACTACCTCTAACACTCAAAAACTTTTAGGTGGAGGTTGATAAGATCTAATGCTTTCTGAAGCATGTTCCAGCTGTCCTCAATAGGGTTAACATCGGGAGACAGCGGTGGCAACTCTATCGTGAGTTTTAAGTGCATTTTCCACAAATTCCGCGCGGTGCGGCCGAGCATTGGCGTCCAAAAAACTAAAAATTTTCGCAAATAGCGACATGAAACAAAAGAAGCGCATTGTTAAAATTGTGATCCACGTAAATACGTGCGGTTATATTACCTTCGAGTACCAATAATTCGGTACAACCATTAAAACAAATGCCACCCCAAACGGAAATTGTTCCTCCACGGAAAGGGTGAATTTCATGAACAGAACGACGATATTTTGGTACCCTTGTCATAGTGCAGACTCGTAAACGACGATTATCAGAATATTGACTAAACCGGAACTCATCAGTAAAAAGTACGGAGGTCCATTCTTCGCGCCAATAAAGGTGGTATGTAGCATATTGCAGTCTTTGCCGTTATTGTTCCGGAGTTAATGAAACAACTTGTAAGGAACGTCGTGCAGTCAAATGAACCTCTCCAAGTCATTTTCAAATTGTTTTTTTTTTGACACATTAGGTTCTGTTGCATTTAAGAGTCATCTCTTAGCATCCGGCAGGTTCTAAAAGACTGTCTTCGCGCTGAAACGGTTAAGGTGGCGGTAGTCGAAGGGGACGACAATTACTCCCGCTCAGGGGGCGCTCAAATCGAGTTTTTACTGAAAATGTTTGAGCTAAGAATGATTTACGACGTGGTTGAGTTTCTTTTCCAATAATTTACAACCCCAATGTTTTGAATTCCAATGAAACCTTTCTCTAGCAGGTAGCTCGCATTGAATAAAGTGGAAATATCACTAATTTCATTCGGAATTTGTTTTACCACAAATATTAAAACAAGTAAATACATTTTTATTTATCAAAATGAACATAAGACATTCATTCATTTATGAAATGTTGACTAATAATGCAATTTATTTATTAACAAATGAATGTAACAATTAACATTTTTATTCTAATTAGGAGAGTAAACTAGTAAGCAAAATATAAAAAAATTCTCAACATTTTTTTACAACAATTTTGTTTATTTACATTGAGAACCGGAATAAATCAATTTGATAAGGCAAGATGAAAAAGCATGCAATTTTATTTTGTTGCTTTATTTATTCTCATTAGTCACTATACTTAATAAAAATATTCCCAAAATCTGATATAACATGTTCTTAGAAAAAAAGAAGAGAATGAATGACGGATTATCCCTTTCGTCGAAATTGAGTGAGCCGGCGGCAACAGGTAAAGAAATAGATGTATTCATAATTTGGAATTCAAACAAGGCTTAGAATTAAACATAAATCATAATTATTATTTTCAAGTACAAGGCCAGCTTCATATTACGAAAGCTAATCTCTGTTACTTTGTCGGGTTCAGCGATGGAAATGATCTCTTCGTTCAAAAAATTATAAAGGATGATCTATTTTGGAAAATAAAAATGGAATCCAAATTAATAAATTTCTTTAAAGAAGCAATGCTTCCGGAAATTGTTTTAAGAAGGATCCCACGAGGAAATAAATGTAAAGAACCTCAAAGTGTTTTAGATGCTAAAAATAAAAATAAATAAATAAATAAATAATAAATTGTTTATAATTTTTTTATTTTATTACCTAATTTAATAATTAAATCGTTTATATTTAAAATCTAATTTAATTACAGAAAAAGTACAAAATATTTTTAATTAAAGTCTAATGAACTGTCATAAAAAAATTTGTACATTTTTTTAAGTAGTTCATAGTGTTTCAAGAAACAATAACTATGTAGTAAGAAATTGTGTTATGACAAAATTAAAATGTAACTTCTAAATTTATTCTAAATCAAAAAGTGAAGCAGTTCTGACAAATATTATTACCCGTCGCATTTTTGTTTACCAATCTTTGAAAAGACGTGAAGTATAATTTCATAAAAATCCAAAATTTTGTAAATAAACGAAAAGTAAATAAGGGTATTTTCATAACAATATTTTTATCACTCAATATTTAGCAAGCAAGTGGTGTTAATCACTTCATGACCAGTCTCAACAATAGAGAGTAATAAAACTATCAATAAGAGGTTGGACGGCATTTACCTACAAAGGCTTGCTGAGATATTTTGTCTGGGGCGACGTTATAGACAGCTCGAATTTCAAGCGACAACTGGTGGTCGATGCCGCAACTAACAAAAAACCGTTTTTTGAGTTAATCTCTAAAATAGGGCATTATTTTTAAAAACCAAAAATTCCAAATAATATTAAAGAAAAAGATCTAGTATTTTGCCAAACAACAATCAAAAATTCCCTTTTCTTTACATAGATATCAAATGTATCTTTGTTAAATAAAAGCATTTTTTTTCTTAAAATTAGAAGATTTACTAGATATTTTTATGCTCTTTTATATAGTACAAGTCTAGTCTATGTATGTATTAAACTATTCAAGATTAACTCAATAAAGTGTTCAAAACAAGAAAACTTTATTTATTTTTTAATCATTTAAAATGTTAACGCACAAATATGAAATTTAATAAATAACTACTGCACTGTGTTATGTTTAATATATAAAAAATTCAAAAACGTAATCTTTATATTTTTTACGTTATCCTGACTCAAAGTTCACCGAAAACACCGATTTTTCGAAGAGCGCCACCTTAAGAGCCGATCTTGGACTAACGTTGTGGTGGACGTCCATTTCTTGGGCTCTTTGCTACACTTCTTGTCTCGCTATGTTGATGAACAAGTCGTGAAATGACACTTTCGCTAACATGAAAGTGGTTGGCAACTTGAACTTGCAGCTGACTTTCTTAAATTATGCCTACAGCCTTATTAGCTTTGTCAATTCTTAGTTTACGTCGAGGCATACTGTTATCTATCGCTAGAAAACTTTTAACGAAATTTTTACGGCTTTTGCTACCACCCTCGCAAAGTGTACTTTAACATATTATAACAAAATGTAAAGAAAACAACAAAAACCCGAAAAAAAAAGTAAAAAACAAACAAATATGATTTTACTTTTTTGTTTTTGCTAGATTCCACAATGTTTAATGTAACGAAAGTTATTGTTTGTTTTAAAAATAATTCAAATTCCTTAACTTTTGTGGAGCAGTTTAAAACGATAATGTAATTAGCACCTTTTCTAAAAAAAGTCGGTAAGATAATTTGTTGGATGTTTGTTAAAATACTTGCAATTTTCAAATAATTGTTCATGTACCTTTTTGATAAATTTAATTTTATAGTGATTTTAAAATATTCTTTAGGAGAGCAAGATAAAAATCTTAAAAAGGTAGAAAAACGACGACTAAAAAAGAGGAAAGAACAAAACACTACAATTTAAAGAAAGAGAAAACATTACAAACTAAAACTAGAAAAAAAACGCAGAAGAAAGAACATTCTGGTAAGATTCAAAAAACGACAATTAGTAAAAAACCATTTTTTAAAAATTTAAAATTTGTAAACTACTTAAAAAAACGTTTAAGAATTGAAGAAGACATATAAAGCAGAGCCTCTACAAGTTGAAAATATTCTCTACAAGTTGAAAAACTTTGAGATATTGAAGAAAACGCAGTAGTAAGCAGCAAGAGAAATAAGTATCTAGAATTTTTAGAAAAACGTCACAGCCCTTTTGTTGGTATTACGAGACCAATTTTTCAGCTGTTGCAGCTCATCGAATATCAGAATAAAATCAGGAAAACTATAACAGTGTTTTTGATGTATTGGAACGACGACATCAAAACAGCACATAAAACTAGTTTATCCGACGCTGGTCGACAAGAAAATTTAAAAGAGCAGTGAGAGCTTGCAAAAATAGTGTCGAAATAAGGGGTTAATTAAATTTGTCCTAGCCTCTATAACCGTGTAAATTTTTCACCAAGTAGAGATAGGTGCTTTTATTAATAGACTACAAAATAAAAATCTACAACATTTTCTAAAAGTAGAGAAATGTAGGATTCTTGTGATATTTTGTCACTATTAAGTTTTTTAACTTTTGTCAATAATTTTGGTCCTACATGCCCAAGAAGACAAGATATCTTCTACCGTGTCCAAACGAAAAACGCAATCTGTAGAAGCAGACTTCAGGTTATTTATCTCAGGTTATTCAGGTTCTTACATCTCACGTGTTTTAAAATATAGTCTGATGAAGACGAATTAACCAAAACGGCTGTCACTTTTTAGTGAGAGATTACAAAAGGACCAAATATAAATCTAATCATTCATAACTTCAACTCTTAAAATAGAAAAATAATATTTCTATATAAATTATTAATAAGATTTTGAGATATTGTTTGTTCCTCTTCAGAAATAAAGTTTGCAAGCTGCTGCAAGTTTTTTTCCTAAATCCTCATTTCTATTAATAGCTTTTTTAAATGCAACCATACATCCTCTATGGTATTACAATCAGGAGATCTTGCAGACCACTTCATTTTATTAATTTGTGTTGCACTTTCGCCAGGTTTACCATATTATAGCTTTATGCGGTCGAGCATATCGTCAACAAGAATTACATCCGCGTTGTGTTGGTCAAAAAATGGCAAGACCATAGGTAGGATAGCCTCGTCTCTATATTGATGACTGCTTATCGAAAAGTCTATCAACATATTAAAAAATTATACCCCAAACAGTCACCGATTTTCCTTGAAAAGGTACTTAAGAAGCCATATTTTTTATGATGACAAGTTCCAGATTCTCTCCACACCAAAACACGGCCATCTGATTTGTATATCCTAAACCAACTCTGTTTTGTAAAAAAGTAACGTCACAACTGTCCAACAATCCAATCAAAATATTGCTAGACCCATATTCCTTTTTGGAAACGTTTTTGTGCTTGTTGCTGCCTTTCGTGTAGTCTGTTTCCTACCGTTTGCCACAAAATGTATAATCCTGAAGCATCCCGAAATTTTGGCGCACTGGATTTATACGAGCGGAGAACATCTTTACGGGTATTGTTTTTTTTTAACGACTACCCCCAGAAAATATTCTGAAAGCACCTGTACTTTAAAAACGTTTTTTGGCCTTGATGAACACGCTTTGAGTCATATATTTGCTTTGTGCCAATCTGAAGAAGATAAACCATTACAAGTGTATCAAATTGTTCTGCAGCTAAGCGTCGCAACGACATTTTTGTAACTTAAACTATTTTTAACTATTTAACAAAATAATTTTAAGCAAAATAATAACGGTCATTACGTGACCAGTACCAATAAATTTTAAAGTGTCACAGAAGATTATCAAAGAAAGCGCAAGCCGCCAATGTTTTATTTTACTAGAAAAACTAAAGCTTTTTTTTTTCAAAACAGCTGTTTACAATGTACTAAAACCCTTTTAGAAAATTAATTATTGCATCATTGATATGACTTCCTTGTGTAAGAGAGATAACTCATTTATTAAAAACGTAATTAGAAATTTTTAATATAATTTGCAGTGCGTTCAAAATTGCCAGTTAGGTTTTGTACGTCATTAAAACTGATTGTAAACCTGATGTTATTTTTTTAGCTGAGATTAAAGTTTAAAAAATAAATCATTTATGGTTTTAGTACTTTAGAAGTGTTATATTCATGATTAATATAATCATCTTAATGAAGCACAAAGTTTTGGGATAAATATTGACACGGATATTAACTTCATAAATTAAAAAGTTGCAGTGGAAAGAAAAACACGAGTTGTTTATGAAATAACGTCAGAGTTTAATTAACGCAAAACGTTTTTCTTTAAGCTTAAAACTGTAATAAATTTGAGTAAAATGTTTTTCTTGCTCCAAAAATAAATACGTTATATCTAGATTAAAAACAAATTTTGCAACACAAAAATATGTCCAGGAAGTCTCAAAAATAGACTTGAATTTAAAAAAGTGGTATTTCCTTTGTATGTGAGACGTTTTGAAGTCATTTTTAATTTATGACCATATTTCCAAATAATTTTCCACTGAATAGCACTCTCCCTTACCTGCTCGACATAATTTGAAGTGCAATTGTTGCACAAAGCCCTTCCCACCCGCATGACTTTGATAATTCTCAATAGCTGAGCCAAAGTTTGACTTAAGGTCTCCATCAAAGACGAGTATCTCTATTTAGGTGAGCGTAGAAATTGTGTGAATGTAATTCAATCAGAGTCAGTAACGTGTTACCCTAATAAATCATGTTCTGAATACGTGTTTTGGTTGCGGGTGGTCAGAAAGTGTCAGGCATAGGCGTGCTGACTTCATTACGGTAAACTACCTTCGCACCTGGACCATACATCACAACCCGGAGCTCTTCCGGCCAGTCCAAACTCATTCGAATCCGGACAGCTGTGATAATATGCTTAGTTCGCTCACACGACGGGAGGGCGCTGTATTAATCACTGGCCAATGTATTTTCATTGAGGAATTTGTTATTTATGGCAGACCTATTCTAAGGATTATGTACCCACAACCACGGATGATATATAAGCGTGATGTGGTTTTTTATTACTGGAACCACCTTTTCACACCGGGATTATTAGGAAGCTATTTATTCCAAACCGGATTTGGTTAGAGACAACAACAGTTCCAAGACATTTTAATTATAGTGTGTTATCAAGACTACTTAAAAAAATTTGGTTAGAATATGTAATATTATTTTTTAATTAATTAATTATTTTAAGAAGTACTACGTTAATTTATATAGATATGACACATCTTCTGAAAGTGACTTAAACAAATACATATTTATCTAAATAATATAATAACTAAAATAAGTAGCAAATCTGGACCCGTTTTTATAAAAAATAGTGAAGCTTATCAGTTATTATCATTAAAGAATCACGAATAAAAATCCATCTCATAGTAATGACATGTTACTATTTAACCACTTTTTATTGAATTAGAAAATTGCTTTAACCTTACTGCTACCCATTTATAAGAAGCAGCTCCTGAGTATAATTTTAAGATTTAGAGGAACAGAGAACATTATCCATATTTGAGCTTTGAGAGACTGGGAAAAAAATAGAAAAAAAAAAGTATCGGATGTGCTTAAACCAAGAGCATCCGATAGTTACCAATAAAAGTAGCCTTATAGACCAGCTGCGATAAGTACATTATTAGTTATTTATATTATTAGTGCCACAGAAGCATCACTACACAACGAGTGTGTAGATTACAGATAACGAGGGCGTTAGCCCGATTACTAACAGTTAGAACTACTGCATCGACAGCTGTTATCAAAAAAATGTATCAGAAATGGCTTGTTCTACTGTAAATTGGTGTAAAAATTGTGTTATTAATATTTATAGCAATAATAGCAATTGAGATTGAGTTTGAAATTAAAACGAATTATTTTAAAGAGTGGATTTTTATTTTATTACTTTACTAGTGAAGTAATATGTCACTTTACTCCACTCAAATATTCATTATAATATGCAGTTATCAAAGCAGTCATAGATAAATGCATTTTATACATGTGTAAAGACGAAGAGGCGAGATACTGAAAAATAAGTGGAAAAGAAGCCACTTTTTACTTCAATTTGTAAGAGGCTACAAATCTGTTGTTCTATAATTACATCTGACGTCTATAGTTCTACAAATTCTAATATGTGTTCTTGCAATTGTCGCAATTCTTGCTATTAATTATTTTCCGTGACATTTAGGAAGAAATTGTAGGTGTTTGTCTAAAAGCTTCTCACTCATTAATAGAAACAGTTATGAATATTTAATTGTTTTTTTTTAATTCTTGTTCAGCATGGATCCATTGTTTTGCAGTGGCATGGAAGTCTAGAAGCTCTAGGAGTCCCGCCAGACATACGCGTGTCTTGATCCCGGCGCCCAGGTGCCCCCTGCAAGGAGTTCAGCTCGGTTTACGAAGACTCTACGGGATGTTTGTTTAGCACCGCCCCCTGGGGTCATTCTGAAGTCATTTGTTTACCTGCCCTGTCGTACATTCCGATACTATAAATAATAACGTATTGATACTCTGTTCGTGCTTGAAATTCTTCTCAGTGCTACATGGTCATTTATTTGATTTGTATTCTTGTTCAAGAGGCTATTGTGTCTCTAGATACATAGCAATAATGTTATATTATAGGGTATTATTGAATTGAACCAGGTACTTTCGGAAATTAAAAATATTATTGCTCTTATTTATAGCGGCTGTTAGCTGGTTATAAATTCAAACATCTTTATTTCTTATGACAGGTTTATGTTTTAACATGATAATAATTAATTTCGAGGAAAAAAGACGGCCGCTGCTCTGACTTAATAAAAGAGTTATTAAATTTTACCTGGACATGTTCGAAATGATGGCTCTCTAAGCACACATTAAACAGCAGCCACCTTTATTAGAGACATTATTAACAACACAACTAAAACATATTTTATTATTTTACGTTACAAAATGCAGTTATGACAATTGTTTCAGTTTTTCATTCGAAATATCTAAGTACCCTATTAGATAAGTGATCAATTTTCACCAACCTTACAGCGCCGGCTCTCGTTAAATTTTCTGTTTTCTGCTACTGTAATAAAAAAAATTAATAATTTTTTAATAATTTTTTTTATGAAAGCGTTTCGAAACTGTTAAAAAAAGAGTAATTAGTAATACTACAACATGTCAACAGTTTAGTCAATAAGTTAAGTTTTGTTTTGCTCCTCACAAATAAAAGTAATGTTCTTTAACCTGACTTCTGAAGCTGAGGGGTAGTCAATGAGCGGTAACCATAGTACGATTTATTTTTTGTAAAGCGGAAAACAAGTCACATCGTAATAAAATTCGTTAGAGAATTGGTCTTAGAGAATAGTAGTAATGAAGCCGCTTTAATGAGCAACACAAAAGTTTGAGCAGATTTAAGTAAATATAGTTCTTAACTCAGCATATTGTAAGAGTTTATACTCTAAAGACTTTGATAGAATATAAACCCTCATTATAAGCTGAATTAACGGTTATTTTCGGTTCAACGCTGTCAAAAATTGAATAATTTAGTAGAATACTCTAATGAAAGACTAGGATCTAGATTACTGTCATCGAAATCTTATACTTCTCATACTCATACTCAAATCTCATACTACGCAGACTGATACTCTTAGGCTGAACTGAAAAGTTTCATTTTAGTGTTGAAGGTTAAAAATTATTTTACCGACTTTGACAAAAAACACTAGGATATAGCGACATTTACACTCTATGCTACAGATACGTATTAATAGATGGTTGGAAACAGTAGCTTAAATTTGACAATTTTAAAAATAATTACTCATTAATAAAGCCGCAGACATCCTGGTTGCAAATACAACGGATGTGAAAAAAATTTTACTCTTTGAGTTTGAAGCGACATGGTGCTGAACTTTGTATAATGTTTTTAGTGAGATAATGCCGGAAGGTCGAGACAGAGGTGCTTCATTGAGAACTCAAATAAGAAAAACTGAGAGATTAATATTTCGAATGATTGATAGGAAAAATAGACGACAATAATGATAAACTATATTAACTTTAAAATATTATAAAATCTAATTTTAGCGCAATTTGTTAAACAATAGTCCTTCATGACTTCTATCTGCGTGTTGTCCACAAAAAGTTTTAGATTTTGTAAACTGTTTTTAATGACAGATAACCAAATAAAATAAAGAATGAGTTCTAATTTTTTTTTTTCTAGTAAACAGTCATTATGTGCAGTCAATAATCACAGAGAAGTACAACAGTGAGAATGTTTATAACATTTTTCTTTCAAAGATATCGTAGGATTCCTAATCATAACAATTTCTCTAGTTCTCCTATCTTTAATAAACCATAAGTTTAATTTAATTGTTAATATTATTTGTATATGTGTATATTATGCTACAATACCTAAACCAATCTGAGAAAGAATCTTAAAGTTATTGCTTTGTTTGAAGTATTTGGAGACTCCGAGAGTTATCGAGGTATCTAAATTTGCTTTGGAAGTGTTTTATAGGTTATTTCAACACTTAAATCTGCAATAGAAAACTATAAAAACACTTAAACCTAAATCTGGGAGCTATTGCGGCACTTACACTTGTTATGGTCCACTTTTTCATAAAGAAATTAATGAAGATGACAACCTCTTCTAACTTTTTATTTCTGTTAAATAAATATTAGATTGATATCTAATAATAGACAATATATATTATTATGAAATCCCTGACAATTAAATAAGTCCTGAAACTAGATGGCATTATTGCTTAAAAATATAATGGTTTTCAAAATTTTTTTAAAGAAACCAAAAAAACAAAAGCTAATACCTTTTTGGTAATAGAGGTACAATTCAAAAAAAAAACAGTAAAAGATAAATTTTGCTTTAATGTAGTGTTCTAGTGTTCAAGAAAACTAATAGAGCAAAAAGAAGACAAGTTCTAATTCGTTCATTCTATTGAAGAAACAACAAAACACTGTAACGGTCTCTTGCTATTCAAGCTACAAAAAAAAAAAGATAAAATTAGAAACTGTAGCTCACATCTAAAACGCTAAAATAGTTTCTTCTTCACAAAGTAAATTTTTAACATTTTTCTTTTTATCTGAGGTATTATCAACTTCTTTCCCAAAAAGAACATAGAGGATAACTATATGGTTATGAAAATATAACTAAAAAAGTAGGAAAACTTAAAAACAAGACCAAGTATTACTTCTGGTAATCAGAGTTGACTTTTTTGATCAGAGTTATCTACTGTAAAAAGAAAAAAAAAAATAATAAAATTTACACTTTTGAAACTTGACTTTATTTTGATCTCAGAAAATAGTTTTCTAAGCTTCAAAGAGTGAAATAGAGAAGATACGAAAAACGAGAAAGTTGAGCTGTAATTTTTTTAGCAAAATTACAAGACAAAGTTAGAAGTAGAAATTAACTGATTGATAAATCTTTATCTGTTTTGAAATTGAAGACAATTTAACCGCATTGATTTATAGATTATTTTTATTATAGGATTGAACATTAAGTATATTTATAATCTAGAAGTATGATTATAAAATTGAGATTATTTCAGAGAGAATTAGCGATAAGCTTTATTCTGTTAATTAAATAGTAGCAGAAAAATGTATATAATAGAAATCTCTAGTTTGACCATTGTTTCAGTTTTGTATTCGTTATCTTGTACTCATTGAAATAACAACGATGCGGCAGTGGTGTTCCAACAGTAAATATCACGTACTTTACATTGTGTTCAACGAATAATTAATTTTATTATCGCTAGTTCCCATAATTTGTCTTTTCTTGAGTTTTCATGTTTTATGTAAATCTCGTATTGTCCGTGTCTAGTAGAAAATGTTAGAGTTGAATCTAACATTTCATGAGGAAATAAATCGAAGGTTTTGGGGTTGTTGTTTGAAAATGTTGGTGATTTAATAAGAAAATTGATGATGTGCGTTGAGAAAGTTGGTATAAAATTTTCTTGACGGACGTTTCTCTCAGAAATAGAATTCAATATTGGAAGAGTGTGAAATATTCAAAGGAACGGAAATGAGCGTTGGATATATATTGCAAATGGATTTCATCATCTGCAATCTACATTTCAACAAAGCCCGCAATGTAAACATTGAAAAATACTCGAGGTGAATGTAATATTAGCGTGGGTTTGAAGACGCGCTCCATTCGGCGGTTCTGGAAGTGATTTGGGCGATCCCGGCAATCCTCTGGACCAATTGGGTTCGTCATCTCGCGGGATTTGAGGTCGCGGGGCTCGAACCGATATCGCATTACACCGCTTTTACAAAAATATACGTTAAATTTTATAGGCGTTTATGCGTAAGCACTCGGAATGAAGGAAATAAACGACTGAGTTAAACGAAAATAAAAAACTTCTATTGCAAATCCAGTGGGTCGCGTTCCTGCTTCCTCCGACATCTCATTTGACTGCATGAAGCCGTACTTGATACTGGTGCGCGTATCATGAAATATTCATCAGCAACCTAACACTCTCAACTATATTAAAAATCCCAAATAAGTTGGCGGCTCCTGCGGTGATGAGCTGGTGCAGGGTCGGACCCCCACCGAGCCCGCGACGATTCACACCTCGTGCACTCTCACTACAACAAAAATTACGACCAAACACCACCAACAACGACATATTTGAATTTATAACTAACCCATTTTTCACCCAAACTACAATACCAAGCATTTGCAACTCAAACAAGAATTCTAATTAGATGCCCACCAACACAAGATCGATATAGCCTTCTAAGAACATTAGACAGAAAAATGTGCAGGCAGAAAACTTGTTTCTATAACAACTACATGATTTTGATAGTGCAATTTGTAACCAGATTTCCTGTTATCCAAGTAGCACAAACAGGTACAAAAAAATGTTTTGTAACGATTGCCTTTGACAAAATATAAGTGCACTATAGTATTCTGCTGATGACACAGTTGAAAGTTATAAATTTGTTATGCAACATCTTTCGCAACTGATCTGAAGCATGTTTGTTCTTTGGTGCTAAAGCTACGCAACTGCGCAGAAATGTATTCTAATTTCCCTGTATCACATACGACTGCTAATTTCTGAAAAAATACAAAAAGATCTACCTATAACTACTGCACTGTTGAAGATCGACAACCAGAATAATGACATGGGCGTGCTCACATTTTGCCAAAAATAAATTACACAAAAATTTTAAGAGTAATTGACTCTCAAAAGCAAAACTCTTATTTACATCTAAATACATGCCTTTGGTTTAAAACAAAAAAAATTTAATCAACAAAATTTAAAAAACGAGAACTAAAGAGAGCAGTCAGAAACCGTATAAAAGTAACAAATAAATTATTAAAGCGAATAAACCAACAAAAATAATAACAAAAGAAAATACAAAACAGCAAAAAGAATTTAGTTGTTAATAAGACAAATATGTAGACGATGTATTGTGCATTTGGAAAGCGACGAAAAAAATATTAGAGAATTTTTAACATATATAAATCAAAGAGAAATAGACATAAAATTTACGATGGTAGAAAAAGAAAAGAAACTTTACTTTTTGAACCTGACAATTAAAAGAAAAAGAGAGGACTATAATCTATATTCGATATTAAGAATCGACAACAGCAAATTCAGTAATTAAAAAAGATTCGAGATAAGCACTAAGTTATGTAGAGCAAATAATGAAGATACTGATGAAAAATCATAATTAAAAACAGAAAAAGATTTTAAGAAAATTATAGAAGAATTTGCGAAAGAAATTAAGGAAAAAATTAAGAAAAAAGAAGAAGGAGAAAAAAATGAAGAAGAAAGAGAAAAGTGCTGTAGGAAAATATCGTACACCAAAAATATCTTACAGAAAGTGGAATAAATACGTAAGAGAAAAAAAGTAACCTCACATTTAAAACAAATAGGACATTAAAAAAAATTACTAAATGTAAGAAATAAAATACCAAAAAAAGCAAAGTGGAGTATGTAAATTAAGTAAAATGGATGTAAAACGATGTATTTAAGAAAGACAAAAATACAATTGAAAATAAAAACATACAAACCCGAGAAAATATTCGAGCTTTAATTTGTCAATCTAGTGAAAAAGAACGTACATTAAATCAAGATGAAACTAAATTATTACGCAAAGAACAGAAACATAGAAAATTGGAGATACTTAAAATCATAGAAATAAATAAAAAATAAACAGAAGAAGAGTGGTTTGCTTAAATGTTTAAGTTGAATTGACATAATGAACTTATACTTAGGGTAATAGAAAAAAAAAGAATGAAAATGGTGGAAATAATAACCAATAGCTTGACAATAATTTTAACGTGTCTTAAGAAAAAACAAGTAAAAATATTGAGCGAACTTATTGAGAAGGATGCAGCAGTAAAAGCAGATCAATTTCAGAACGCCTTCTTGCTTCCTGGAAAATTTGCTTTTGAAGGCTATGGAAAAGTGTTGGGTAATCTTATACATTTCGGTTATCAATTGTTGTTGCCAATTGTTGTTTCATAATAAAATTATTACCCTCTTATAATTATTGATCATATCTTCAGTGGTATCTACATTGGCTTCTTCTTCAGCGAACTTCTACAACTTCTTGAACTTCTAAGTTAGCTTTTTTGTTTTTATCTTTTCTAAAGTAAAGCCTTAGTATTGACATAAAGACAGTGCCTAGTGACATATTTTTTTTTAGTTTATAATAATTTTAATTAATTGCGTTATTTGTAAGTAAACACCTATTTTAGAAAAATATGGTAATAACAAAATTTTAGTTAAGTTGAGTTGGTTTAAAAATATTTGAAGTAAAACCGGTTACCAAATAAAAAAGGGCAGAGAAAAACATAATTACACTCTTAACTAATAAGTTTATTTTTTATAAAAAAAAGCCTTTTTTCTGATCATCAAATTCAGATCACATTAAAAATCGTGTACCATTTTTAACACAGTAACGCTACAAAAATGTGTTAAAAGACAGAGTTTCAATTTGTTACATTCTCTATAAATATTTTGACAAAAATATAGGTAACTACAGCCATTTCTTTCTTAGAATAAAATGTTGCCAATGGAACCAAATGTAAGCAAACATAAATAATATCACCAAGTAGGTATATAACTTTTATTAAAAGTGTAATACCACTTTCTATAATTTGTTAATAACAGATTTAAGCATTTAAAAAAGTGATTCCATAGATATGACAACACTGCAATAGTTTATAGTGTTACCGAAGTTACAAATGTTCTTCAGCCACTCAGGTGACAGCTAAAATGCATTATTCCCTTACAAAATTTGATGTAATTATCTTTTTCGACAACTAATGTGTCACCGTTGCAGATTTTAATATAGAATTAGTTATAACAACTACAACTAAGAAGAGATACTTTAAACTTTTGTTTAAAAATTAATTTTATTAATATTCAAAAATTTATGATATCTTCTGATTTTAGTTCTCTAACGATACATCTTTAGACATTTATTTAAGACATTATTATTATAGAATTTTACAAATTACGTAGCATTAAAAAAAAGTGTTTCAATGTTAGAAAAAAATTTTTTTTTTTGATAATTAACCGCAACTTAAAGTTTCAGTAGATTATTGACACAAATTATGACACCAATTAGTAACAGTTGTTTTTAAATTAAACCAAACTAATGTTTTTAAACAGTTTCGTATATTTTTCAACCTGAAAAACGATTTTACTGTTAACTGTTACCGTTTTTTTTTCACCAACAAAATATTCCGAAATTTTTCGGTTATGTGAGAAAACTTAAGACAAATTAAGAAAACAAAACGTTTGTTTTGAACCTGTTTCAGAAAGAAATGTTAACCAAACACCAAGCAAAGCAAAGCAGCTGTAAAAAACAAAATTTCACAAAAAAAAGGTTTTTGTTACTACACCTAATGTTGATTTTGAAAAAAGTGTATAACATTTCAAATAGTAACTAAAACGTTTTGAAAATCATAAAATGTGCTCTTTTGTGTCTATTTTGTCGCCAAGTGTGTGACTTGGGTATGATTTAAAATTTGTTCTATTACAGTCCTGGATGTGCAAGCCGCAGATTAGTCCCTCCCTGGGTGGAAAAGCTTTGCAAATTGGATCGAGGCAATGCAGAGCAGGCTCCATGATGACATCGGGATTTGGTTGAATATATAAAAACCAATTGCATTAGCATTAGATCTGCTTTAAGGGTCGACACAAAACATTCCGAAACAATAGTTACTTAGAAGATTGCTACAGTTACGAGTCGAGCTTTGTATAATTTAACATTCCTACGTCGTGGTAATAAGTCATCAGCGTCAAAGACGTCAGCAGTTCTATAATTAATCATCTCTCGCAACTCCCCATCTTCACACATCAATGGATGGAGCAAATCCTCTCGGGTATTACCTCTGAACCTATTTGAAATTCATTTCGACTATTCATAAGACGATATTAGGTGAAATCCAAAGGATCACACGAATGTAATTATCGCGCAAATAATGGATTTGGTGTTGTGTCTCGCCACCCACATTTTTGATGAACATATTTTTAAGTTGTAGTAGTCGCAGGATAATAAATCACTGTTTTTCATAACACTGACATCATCAATTATGCGTGGGCCATCAAGCACAATCTCCTAATTTCGAAAAGTAAACAGAATCGGCGAGAAATGTCGCAGCAACAATGGAACGCCAAGACCTGTCACGGCAGGGATTAAATTTGTAAAATGTTCGCATAACAAGATTTCCTCAGGTACTTGGACCGGGTAAACATGATTAAAAGTAAACAGTTCTCATAGTAAAACTAAGTTTGTAATAATTATCAAGTTGGCAGCAAACAGAGCACTAATCCTCCATAATGCGATTACGGGTAAAATTCGTCTTTTTCAGGCAACAGAAGAGCAATTGTTGCGTTGACAGTAAGACACCCTTATAGGCAGGACACATGTGTTATTTTCGTCATTACGTTCGCTGAAGTTTCGACGGAAAGCGGATTATATTGGCCACGTCACAAACGGACAATCACAAAACAACCACCAGAACCGTACAAAAGAAACCAGAAACGAGCTGGGGGACTACAAACGATATAGAAAAAGGATCAGTGCTTTCTGACCCACCCACAGGACAATCTGACAAATCGGATCAAAAAGTCGACAATATTGTCGCGGTATACAATGGACTCGAACAGATTTAACGCGTCAATGTGTTTCTGCAGCTTTTACAATAACGAAAGGAAGTGGAGCAGAAATCTATTTCACTGGGCTCCACACATATAATATACGTTTGTAATAAATTATTTATTGCAGAAGTACATATTGCATTAATTATACCGGGTGAGTCAAAAGTATATACCAAAATTTTAACGTAAATTAACAACTAATGTATTTAAAAAAAGAATGAACAATTTATGTTGTGTAAATTTAAAAATTGTTGGAATTTATTCAATTCAAGTAAGACATTTATGTATTGTCCGATTTTTACTTGCAAAGTTTCAGTATTGCTTCCTACATAGTTTTGAAGAGGACGACTATGTAAAAAGTAAAATTTAAAGTGACTTAAAAATGTTTAGGTCTATATAATTTTAGAAATCGACTCAAAGAAACCACATAAGTAATGAAAACGTCAAAATAATAGTCTGAAAAAATGACAAATTGGTCGTATTTAAGACAACAAAATATCGTGTAAATCTACAACAATTTCGGCTGCAGTCTTATGTAAAGTTTACTTTAAACGTAAGTATTTTGAAAACAATATTATTTAACAAACAATTTTATTTAGAATTCATTGGTGTAAGCATTTTTGCAATAAAAATTAAGAGTTAACTAAAAAATATAAATAATCATGTGCAACAAAAATACTAATAGCAATAGAAAAAGTACATTAATAACGGGCTGATTTCAAGTTGAGATAATACCGGTAGTATTCCAAATTTTAATACTTTTCCATAACAACAGTGAATCACAGCCCCGAATTTGTTTATTTTTTCATGGAAACGAAGATACTACCGGTGTTATCTCAACTTGAAATCAGCCCATTAAAGTTTGTTCGTGTACCAAATTTTATAATAATCGGTTCAGCGGTCTCTGACATAAACCAGAAAAATTTTTCATAAACAACAACAAACACATTTGTCAATTTTCGCAAAATGTCTATAATAATAATGTAGGTAAAAATAGTTAAATTTGATAAAACATAATGTCTATAACCTACTATATTTAGTTAAAATGATGATTTATTAAAAATGCAAACTAATTTCGAGTAAGAACCCATTATCAGTGCTAAAACTGAGACTAATAGAGCATCAAAATCAAAATAAAAAAAAAACAAAAGCAGAGCTTAAACTGCGCCGTGACTTTAATGCCAGTGGCGTAACATAGATCAGTCAATTAACCAAAAAATTGTAAGAAAACAAACATATATATAAACAAAACCAAAAACTTCAATAACTAACAAAACAAAACAAAACTGCAAAAAGTTACCTCCAAACTTGAAAAAAGCGCTCAAACACGAGATCAAAATACACCAAACGTGTATACTCAAAGTATCTAAAAGCGGACTGACTTTTTTAGACCCTTCTATAAACCAAAGAATAACAATTTAGCAATTTTTTGCAAATTACCGTAAAGATGGATTTTAATTTATGATAGTTTCCTCCGCCAGGTATTTGCGTGTAAAACATCTGGCAGGAAGAACTGTCATAAATCATAACAAGATCCACCCTTACAGTGGTTTGCTTCTCTATAAATTGAACAATGGCTATTTTTGGTTTATAGAAGAGTCTTAAAAAGTCAGCCCACTTTTAGATATTTTGAGTATACTGTCACACTGATGATCCGATTCTGTCATACATAATTTCCTCTTGTAATACATTAGACTCGTCCAACATCCAAAACTTGTCCGTTACGCATGCTACGTAATTATTTTTTTCTCTTTAGATTTGTACTCTACCTAGAAAAACACATTATTAAAATGAAAAAATTATCGAAGAATTACATGATTAAATGGGAAAAAGTAAAGAGGTGTTGCTCAGTAAAGT
The DNA here is from genome assembly GCA_029207805.1 of Tribolium confusum. NCBI lineage: Eukaryota > Metazoa > Arthropoda > Insecta > Coleoptera > Tenebrionidae > Tribolium > Tribolium confusum. The sequence goes on along the minus strand of JALGAY010000002.1, from coordinate 40,130,505 downwards.
CAAATAACTCTAACGTGTGTAAACATATACTGGTAATATGTTTTCAGCAGCAACTAGTTAGCATTTTTACTAAATGATCATTTTAACAAAATATAGTGGGTTATAAATATTATTTCTAATCAATTTACAAACATTTGTATTAAAACGTATTTATTGTTGTGGCAAATGTTCTTTAAAAAATTTTACAACAAACATGACAAAAAGTAAAAGTTGCTTGTTAATGGAAGATCTGTTTAACTGCCTGTTTAACTCCACAAACATAGTTGTTAGCTGAATTATATCTCGCTACTACTTAACGCTCTCATTGTATTTACCAAATACAAACGTGTAGCTGTTTAGCAAAATTAGCTTTGTAGATTACATTAAATTCGTTAAGTAAAGCAACGCAGTCAGCTGTCTTCATTTAGATGAAAGACCCACGAAAACTAACTGCAGCTATCTCGTCACTTAGAGGCTGTTGGTCTCGGCTACTAGTAGTCGTTAGGTTATGTCAGAGGCTGTATATTTAACCTGAAAACTTCTGGCACTTGGGTGAAGCACTATTACCATAATATTATTTATTTATTTTATAGCGACATTTAATTGCATTTATTATTTTGTAACAAAGTTTTGATTGAGTTCTTTTAATACAAAACACCTCAATATTACTAAGAAAATAATCTCGATTATTGCCAACAGGAAAGCCAACTCTAGAAGTAGTTTAATTTCCCTCTTGGTAATTTGGAGATGGTGTTGTTCATGGGCTTCACTGTGACCATGACCAACCTCTTTTCTTCCAAAATCATCACAACATCATAACATAACAAATAATAATAAACCTAAATTTACTCTAAAATTGTAGCAAAACAGAAAAGTACTTGTTTTAGTAAGATTTTGCTACAAATGTAAAGAACACTTACAAGCAATCTAGGATTTTTTAATATGCACTAAAATGTCACGATAAGCTTTAGAAAAAATTTGCAGAAACTGATATATACTACAAATCACTCAAAATTAGACAAACGAACTAAACATACTTGTCGTTATCTTAGAATAACAAGATTATAATATCTGCAATTTTTTTGTAATTTTAAGAATTCAATAATATGGGACATATTGTCATATTCACTTTATTTAAAACAACGAGTGATCTATATTAGTGATCTATCTTATATTCTATCAAACGTATTCAACCACACCGTCTCATTTCCAGTGATCAAGAGTGTTCATATGCAAAACTTTTACCTACCATTTATAAAAGTTTTTATTAAAATAAAGTGCTACAAATTTATAGTAACAAAATAAAAATTTAGCTCCTATATTTCTAAAAAAGTCTATAATACATTTTTCTCCAACTGTTACAACACTTCATATTATTACTATTAGCATCATTTTCAGTGCATGAAAAGCAATCAATATTTTTTGATTGATTAGGTCCATGTTGGTGCCTTCTTTCGTCGGCTGAGATGTTTTTCGTTTTTGAGATTTATCTGAATGTGGAGTGAGTGGCAAGGCTAGGAATATCGACACATCGGTTACCCTCGTTAACGCCAGCTGACTAATGGCGGAAGCATTAGCACTATCAGCTACTAAATAAGGCGATCACGGCGTATAATAGTCACTTTTCCGGTCCGTCCCTCTTCCCATTATTTAATTGTATCAGCACTTTGGCTTAGTTACCAGTAATTAAATTAGATGGTCAGTGTGTATGTGCGACATCTGCAAAATGGAATACAGAAGTTAATGGTTTGTTATCTAAACGTCCGAATTGATTACTGTTAACTGGTTTATTTACAGCCAGTTTAGGAAAAAATCAGCTCGACTCAATTCCCAGCAACTTTCACGAGACAAAAGAAATAATCGTAAGTGGTCGACTGGACTGGAGGCTATCTAAACGACATCTCGCGTTGTTTGCATATGACTTTGTGATGCTAATGTTTCTAGTACACCTGTATGTGAACCTCCAGTGGCGTTTGTCTGCTACGCTCTACATAATAATACAGTGTCTTAGATCTGGACGTCCGGAGTCTCTATTGCCTGATGCATCTTGTTATTGTACACATGTCGTTTAGATATGCGCTTTCTTAATAAGAGACAATTGTATGTTTTGTGTTGGTGGGCTGGTTTTATTACCCCGCTACTGGTTATACGTGATGTTTTACAGGGAATCTCATAATCTCTAACTTCTGAGATGATGCTTTTTACGGCCACCACTGGACACATGTCCAGAATAATGACGCTAAATAATATATTAAGATCTCGAGAGGAACTTATTCATATTTATGATATGGAAATTGCGCTATAAATCAATATTAACTATTTTATTGAGGTGGGTAGCTGTTAATACCACTGATCTGGATAATGTATGATTCCACTTTCTTGACACCCAGTATAAACAATATACACGAAACTTAATTACAAAACAACTTACCAAAAAAGACAAATAAAAGCATTCTCAGGTGCTAGGAAATTCATTAAAGATATTTATTTATTAATGAAATAAACACAAAAATCAACTGATAAATGATAAAATATTGCACAAATAACAGATGTTTTAAATAAATAAATCAAGTCTGGTAATACAACTGTTTTAATTTGTAATCGGTTTTAATTAAGAAAACTGTATACAGGTAGATATAGAAAATTTATGGTAACGTATGTTATAATGGAACAAAACTTGTTGAGACACATTGGCATGCACAGAAAACTGAAAATAAAGTTCAGCCTTGATCCTGATATCTTTCATTAAAAAGAAAAGTACGTATTTCAAAATAAGCCTTATCAAATTTTCTTTAAATAACTCTTCTGAAATGCACACTGTGTAGGTTTTTCGCTCATTTAAATTGTTAAGTCTCTTCTCGCACATAAAATCAAAAAAAAAATTTTTAAACTATGTCATTTCTCGTATTCAATGCCCTAGTGTGCTTATAAAAATATAAAAATCAGTTTTACTAAGCAAAAATTTCAACCGTGCAGCGGTTTGCTAAAATTCTAAATGCTAAAACTAAATAAGAAATTTTTCTGTACAAACTTTAATAACTAATGTTTGAAAAATTGAAAGTTGCAGGTACGAAGAGAAAATCTTGGTCGTCATAATGTCACAAATAATTTTAAAAAAAGTTTCTGTTTTTAAATGTGCCATTTTCTTGAATCTCAAGGAATCTCTGTATTCACAGATCTGACAAAAATTTTTATCAATTTTAACCAATCACCAGCTTTCGGATAACCAAATTAAAAGTTTTTCACCAACGTTTTCATCGCCAAAAGTAAATTTTGCAAACATTTTTTAAATAAATGTGTCAAACTATTTAGTTTCAACAACCACGTTATGCTTCAGAAGTATTTGCGAACTATTTTTTGATTATTTAAATTACAATGTGATTAAAATTTAATCCAAAATTATTTGATAAAACTGTTACTATTGACTTCAATTTTATTTATAAAATCAGTGTCCAAAATTGCACCAGATATTTGTAGTTTTATAAGGACCTATAAGCAGAGTAATCATGTGGCAGAATTTTGATACTGAGCACTTGTATCAATGCTCCGTTTAATATTCACGCTACCATAGCTTTATTGAGCTTTTTGAAGATAATATAGTGTATTTGTGGAAGAGTCAAAGATGTTAAGGAAGTCAAGAGTCACTACATTCCTTTTTTTCACCACTTTACCACTATGTAGGTATGTACCTACGTTGCCACCCGTCCTTTATTTTAAAGGATAGTCTTTTAATTGTATAAACTGTCTTTTAATCTTTAAGATGTACTTAAAAGACACAATTTGTCCTTTTATCTAGTTTCGTAACCAAAGAGAAACGAGAAAGTCTTGGAAAACCAGCTAATTGTGGTTTCGAAGATAAATTAATTGTCTAAACTCTAGACGTTATTGTAAGTCATCAAAATAAAATTTTAACACTCAAAAGTTCTTTCCAGACTTGAGTTATAAGACCTACGTAAATAAAATATTGAATGAGAGAGAAAAAAGAACAAGAAAAAGTACGACTAGTCAGAAAAAAAGAATAAAAGTAGGTTCTAGAAGAATTAGTGGAAAAGGTGACCTAATGACAAAAGAAACTAGTATGTTGTAAAAAAAAGAAAAGGAAAATTCTAGAATAATAAAACAATGATCCTTAGAACTAGATACTGAAAAAAGTCGAATACAGACGAAGCAATTTACAATAATAATTGCTTTCCACTCCCAAAAATTAATATTTTAAGGTTTTTAATAGAATTTTGGAGCTGAAAACGACAATTTGTACTCTTTTTTTAGAAAAAATGCAAAATTGCAAATTTGTATCAAACATTTTATGGATCTTTGTGCCAGATATAGAAAAACGTCTTATTGCGAGTACAAAAAGGACAATTTCTCGCGAGCGTTTACTTTTACTTTTCTTATAAATACAGCAGAAACATTTATATTTATAAGTTGTCCTTCAAAAATTGAGCCAGATAGAGAAATGTCTTAGTTTAGATAGAACAATTTACAATAGTCCTGTTTGTACTTTCGATAAATTTACAAATATTTTAAGGAGTTTCACAGTTTTTTAAGTTGTTTAGACTTTTATTTTTAGTAATTTGTTGCTAACGTTTTAGGACTTACTGGCCCTTACAAGCTCTAAAACATTGACAACGAACTAACAAAAGCAAATATAAAAGAACCGACAAAATGATAAACATTTATTTTTTTGTGAGCAAATGAACGGAATTACCTACTTTCATAAAATATAAAATTTTTAAATACTTTCCATTTTTTAAATATAGAATTGTAGTAAAACAAGTGGTGGTCCTTTGAGCAAAATATTGAGAACAGTCTGAGTATAGAAGAGGCAATTTACAATAGTTTTCGTTTCCGCCCTTCAAAAATGTATATTTTCAGATTTTTAATAGAAATTAGGAGTCAAAGATAACAGTTTTTATTTGTTTATAATAAATATTGTAAAAAAAAATTGTTTTTGCAATAATTATTGCCTTTGGCTTCCAAATTGTACTGCATTGAAAAGCCGGATGAAAAAAAAAAGTCAAAGACTTACCCAAAAAGAGAGTTCTGAGTTCTAAAGACAACAGTAAGATAGTAAAAATTGAAACTCACTCCCCTCTTGTTTCACCCCCCCTTAAAAACAATCCTATAATAGATACGCTTTTGACAACGTCCTTTATTTCGATACTGAAAAGTTGGCAATATGTACACTCTAGATTCTTGGAAATGAGAAAATTAAACCGAACATACTTATGTTTACCTTGGAATAACACGGTACTATTTGATTTTTTTGTAATTTCACTCATAAACAGAAAGGTTTTAGTCCGCAATTTATTTTGACCAATACGTTTAAAGTTCAGACTGCTTGTCATGTGTTTATGCCTTTCTTTAGTCTATGCTGTTTTCCTTATTTCATTATGGTCTGTTTTTTCACCTGTAAGTATTCCTTAGAAATTATAAATACTATTGTATTGTAGCTAGTTATTTCGAAAATTATTAGTTATTTTAAAACTAGTAATGAACTAATGTGTTCCTCTGGTAAAAAATCTCAGTTTACAGTTGGGATCATTTAATTGTTTAAAAGCAAAATTTTTAAATTATTCGCTATTTTAAACATTCAACAAAACCAAGTATTTAGACCCATTGTGCTGTTCGATTTGTTCAAAAAAACCTTTTTGTGGTGCTAAAATTCCCATGCTTTGAACCCGTCCATGTTTCACATATCTGTCTAGGAGTTAAAAGCCATTTCGTGTATGACCTAGCGAATAAGTCGGCGATATTTTGATGTTTATACCATTTTTACGGTCATGATTCGGTAATGACTCGCCTGACAGGTCGTCGCGCGTTCGCAAGCCATTATCGTAGATTTTATCAATCAGAGAGTGGAGAGAATTCCCGGTCGCACCCAGTGGAGGCGGTTGTTTTCAGTCGTCGATGCGATATCACAAGAATGATAATCCCTGAATGGGCGAGACGTAACGAGCGCTACTGGTCCCATCCGTCACCGGACCACCAGGTAGCCGACCATAAAATTATACTAAATCGTGCGTCCGTCTGGGCTCCATTCATGACAATATATGGGAATCCGTGTAGATGGGAGTCTATTGTTAGCGGATTACCACGTGGTGCTACCAGTCTTGTATAATATCGCTTTTCTCCTCAACTTTTCCTATACTTTTTATGCATCACTTCTTCCCGATGTCTTACACGAAATCACACATGAGAACGGAAAAATATTATTATATCACACACACTCATCGCTGCTTTCCATCAACAATAGAATGTATTTGCAAATACCGCAATATTGATAAATCTAACAGGACTCTTGTTAATGAATACTGTTATAATCTAAACCACTTTAAACATAAAACTGATTCGCAATCTTTCCTAGTTTCCTATTCTATTTTATTTTTTATAAATGTCTGTTGCATATGTTAAAAGTGTAAAGATTACTTCAGAAAGATACATTTTTTAAAAAGTTTCACCAAATTAAAATATATTCATCAGTAACAAATCTCTTTTTCCACTAAAAACACGTTTGAAAATGGGGAGATAAGAGAAAAACAAAAGAGAAACGTTTCCAGGGACTTCACACTAAAATGCACGTGAATTAGCACACCGCAAAATCTTAAATCTAACATCAATTTCTACATACATATTATTATGATTAGGGTTACCTACGCTCTAAAAAAGTAACAATGTAGAGATTAATATACGGTGTACAATTTTTAACACTATATAAATCTATACACGTATTCTTGAAAAAATAACTGCTAAACTACTTTTATTTTGAAACTATTTTTCAATCTGAATTATCTTTTGTTTATAAAACTCTTTGAAGATTGAAAAATATATCAACTTGGTAAGAAAAGTAAGAAATGCTATTGGTTTAAAAAAACGCTAATTTTTTCTATAAACGAGAGCATAACTAAACGCCGAGCTCAAGAACGCTTGATTGGTCATATCTTGTATGTGACCCGAAACAAACACACTTATGTCGACAATTATTACACAAAAAATTGGGAATACCTTTAAATTGTACAACCAATATGTCAAGACATGAAAACCAACAAGACTATTGCATAGGTTTTTACAAACACAGCATTAAAATTCGACTTAGTTTAACACTATAATAAGCGAAAATCAAAAATTAAGCTGAAGCACATGATGATAATATAACGACGTGTCGCAGAAAATTTACAGAACAGGTAAGACTCCAAATATTTACAAACACAAATCCTCTATCTTGAAGTTTTACAGCTGCCCTTACATTCAAAAACTTTTTCTAATATTTATTTAATTAAGTTTAGTAATAACAGTAGTAATAGTTGCAATGCTCGCTTCGCTCATGTGTTTATAAATCGTGATTATTAATCGGTAATCAACAGGAAAGTTGATTAAAATGATTTTGCACGACGGGGAGTAGAAATCAAATTTTCGAGTGTCAAAATCATGACAGAAGTCTAATTTTTCTCCCAAGGAAGAGAAGTGAGTCTAACGACGGGAGAAAATACTTGCTCCCGTTGCTAACAACGTTGACTTGTTGTTAGGTTCGTTGTCAACAAAAATGTCTGTTGTAGTTGATATTGCCATTGTGTAATTTTAAAGAATGATAGATTTATGCTTGTTTTTAAATTTTATTAAAAAATTACAGCTAATTTCTTAACACTATAGATTTAGGTCCTGCAAAAAATAGAATATATACCACAGGAGCAAAGTGATTATTCCCTCGGTGCTTTATAGCCCGAGAGCGAAGTTCTATAAACGGCACCTTAGGAATTATCATGCACTTCTCTTCCTTGATATATAAATAACTATTATGCTCTTGAAAAAAACATTTTACCTTTCTGTACTGTAAAAAGGAGAACTTTGTGCACTTTGCGGTAAAAAAGTAGTTTATAACGAATTAAAAACATTTAATTTTTTAAAATAATTTGAATCTCTAAGAAACAGATTAGAAAACTTATTTGCGCTTTCCACTAGCCATTAGAGCACTAAAGAAAAAATAAGACTGTTGAAAATAAAACAAATTAAATTAGTTTCTGAGTGATATCTGATCCTACATACCAATTAAGTAAAGATTTTAGGACTTTTATTTACACTTTATTGTTTAAACTATTTATCGCAACCGGTTTCGCCTTACGGCATCATCAGGCGCGTTCACAATTAAAATTCAACAAATAAATATAACAAATTAAAATTGAAATGAAAGCTATTCATTTTGGTTTTAGTTATACATATAGTTATATTAATATTATATTTATTAGTTAACAAAAATCAAAAAGAACATTCTCTATTCCAGTTTTAATTATACAAAAATAAAAAATAAAACTGTTATACCAATTAAAGTCTAATAATTATTAAATAGTAAAATAATACCTGTAGAAACTTTTGCTGACGTTGCAAGTCTTATAGCCAGCATCGGAACTTCTGGTCAAGCACGTGTTTAAAGAAAAAATTACGAATATCTTTAACAATTCGTGTCTTCTAAGCTCATCCATGTAGCAAAGCCATAGGAATACAAAAAATTCTAGCGCTTTTACTGTATTAGTACATCTTTATAGATAAGAAATATAAAAAAGAATGACAACAGCCACCATTCCTTGACTAGTCGATCTTCCTCTTATCTATGGTATTCCTGCGCCCGCAGCGGGATTACCACTCCTTATCAGGATTTCCAACCCAGAATCTCTTATTTTGTCCTTGGTAACCATAGGAAATTTGAATTTAAAACACGTTACTTTAAATTTTTTGAATATTACTTTTAAAAACAGGTGATCTAGGTTGTACTAACAGTGACAGTAATTACGTTTTATACAAGGTGTTTCAAAATTAAAGCATTCCGAATTCTGAGCATAGTATAATAGGAGATCCTGGAGGATATCTTCTTAGTAGTAGTATTTTAAACACAATTTTAAGCCTTCATGATTGTTAGTTTTTACTGTCGTGGTTTTTACTACAGTCATAACTTTGTTTCCAAAATTTTGATAAAAATTATAAAAGATGGATAAACGCCAGTAAACTTTAATTATCGATTTGTTTGGTATATAAGATTGTAAAAAGGCCGTTACAAATTTATAAAAAAAAAATTATGTAAAAAATGAACACAAAATAATAAAAAAAAATTAAATGGCAATCTGAATAAGAAGTACTGTTTACAGGCGTAAAAATTTATTTATTAATCTATTATTAATCTTTGTTCGTTTAAAGTTTCTCTTATTTTCTTTTGATTTGACATTTAACTAGTAGCAGCATTTATTAAATTAGTTATTGTGTGCAAGATTATAATATATTTACCTTTTGTGTCAATACAATATTGTCTGTTAGATATCTAATTAAGTTAAGAGAATAAAGTTTCCGAATGTATATCTATCGTATTATTATTATAACAAAGAGTAAAGAATTGAATAAATAAGTAAACATCTGTTTGCTCGTTTGATATGCGTTATAATTTATGAGAATTTGAATAGAGCCTCTTGTCTTGTCAATATTACGGTTATTATGCTCTCGAGTGACAATGATAGGTGTAAGTTAATTAAATTATGAACAGCAGGTATATCCAGGGTAAACACAATATTGATGAAGAATCTCGAGTGTAGTCAAGAGAGATCAACATATGTCCTATTAAAATATTATAATGAAGTAGTGATGCAAACATGAATTTAGCAGTTTAAATATTGGATGATATAAAGTTAATTAAATTCGTATATAGTTAATAAAGTCATAAAGGTATCCCAAGCTGCATATCGCCTGATAACAAAGCATCGGTCAGGCACGCGTTTCTGATTACTCATCCTTTATCTGCTTTCCACACTCTATTCATTATTAAATCGAACAAAGTTATTACTGGAAAAAGCAGCCAAAAATACAACTGACAATGCACCCTCATTAGTGATTTTCACAAAACGAGTTTTTATTAATAAAATTTTGAATAGGTTAACACGAGATAAAATAAACATGAAATTTAAAATTATTAATGTCGGGTGTCAATTATTACCGTGCTGCATTTATTGACAGTTTTGATGAATTTGCGTTGGATGTTCAAATAGGATATCGCGGAAAATCACTGTTATAAAATTTAATAAGGTTTAGGTAGTGCACGTTGTAGAATCACAATTTAAGAAATCGATGAAGGTTGTTAGTAAGCAAGAATATAATAATGTCGGTCTCGAATAAAATTTGCGGCTAGAAAAGCTTATGAAGCTGTGGAACGGGGTTGATACATTCCGGGAGGGTGAGGATAAACATTTTTATCAGCTACTTTATATTCATAGGTTACTGCGATGTCATAATTCTGTCTACACAATCGATATTCCTGCCTTATCAGGAAATGAGCAGTTCGACACGCGGACTTTAATTAAGTCGAGTCGTCGTATTGTGTCAATATTTTCTCGTCGTAGAGAGAGGGCGTAGAGTGCACTGTAATTGCCTCACGTCTGTCGGGATGTCTTTGATGTATCCGCCATCTTGTGTGTACACGTTGGATGAAACTTACATGAGCTTCTGGTTACCCTTTGCACCGACATTGGTTCTGTGTGCTTTGTGCGTCCTATGTGTTTATGAGGAAGTTGCTTGTGTACAGACCTCGAGTACTTTGCTCGGGCCTGTTTACCCCCAAATGAACCCGTGTTCCACCCCGGCAAGATATTGGATCGGCTTGAATATATTTGTACGAAAACTTTTACAATTTACTTCACGTCGACACAAAATCCCAACACCAACAAATAATATGCTTCAAAAGTTTCACCAAATATACAAACCAAAAACCACAAAATAAACAAAAAAGCAAACAGAAATTGTATTATTCTTATTTTCAGTGTTGTTTTTTATCAATTTTTTTTTTATTTTCATTATACAATTTAGGTAGTGTACCTACAAAACTTGATTTTTTATTGTGTTCCTATTATGTTATTTTCTTTTATAAAGTATAATTGGTAAAGGAATCCATATTAGTGATCGCTATTTAGTCCTCACCACACTAAATACTTTGTCATACTTTCTCCATTTGATCCACTGCAACTTCCTTTCCTCTTGAGACCAACTAAGTTCTTTCTTCTTTAGCAATTGTAGAACTTCCACGTTTTATGTTTTTCTAGTTTCTATCTTATTTTTTCTGTTCCAAATTTTTTCATTTTTACCCAAACTTTCTTAAAATGCACTCTCCATTTATTTCTATCTGCTTTTTTCTTTGAGGCCAGCTAAGTTCTTTGCTGTTGAGGCCAGCTAAGTTCTTTCTTCTTTGCAGTTCTACAACTTCTACGTTTCATCTTCTGCTAAACATTCTTTTTTCTTTTCTCTTTTTTTCTGCTTTTTATATTATTTTTATTGGCCATTTTTCCAAAATTTTTGTAACTTTTGTTATGTGCGTTACACTTTTTACGTCTAATTCACTTCTTATTACATATTTATTTTTTCAATTATTCCAGTTTGCTCATTGTTACATTTTTTTGTTGTAAAGCAAAAAATATAAATACCACAAGATTACCACTGAGTTTAACTTTTTGATTATTGTAAAGCTATCATTAGATTAGCAAAATTTTACAATATTATCCCTAAAAAAAGATTACCTAGGATTACCATAATTTTATATTGAGTACCACTGGTTACAATGATTATCCAAGTTGCCAATGCCATTGATACAGTGGGTTACAAAGAGGCTATACCAAAGCGAATTTAGCCCGGAACCCTGCAAATCAAAGAGCTCCCTTAGCGGTCGAAAAAAATATTTAAAATTTTCAGCGTCAAAATTTGAGTATTTCAGGCATTGGATGTAATGCATAAAAATTTAGCAAATAATTTAGCTTGATTGAAAAAAAAACCAAAATTGTTAAAAACAATAACTAGTTAGTATATTTGACACGAAAATATTTGGCCACTGACTCTTTAAGCTCGCAGTAAACCGCAGTATTACGAGTATACTCGTAATAGCCATTGTTAAATCTAATCGTAAGGTAAAACAAAGAGATAGACTATTTTGATTTTTAATGGCTCGGAAGTAAAGTAATTTTGTCACAAATGTTGCAAGGGACTACCATATATTAAAATGCTTCATCACTGTGTGTTACCTTACCATTAGATTCAACAGTAGCCATTATTCGATTTATTAGCTTAAAAATTTAATTTTCAAATAATTCCGTGTATAAAAGCTCTTTCTAGTTTTTATGCACATCACCCAATATTGTGACGGTTTCTCGAATACAGTAAATTGTTATATTCTTTCCAATTATCTAATTATTTCTTTAACTTTTGTTTTTTATTAACCTGTTTTCCCAGAACTTATAAATCTCTACAGAAAGCTTTTTTATGTCATCGTTTTTCTCGCTAATCTTCCAGCTTTTGTTTTACAAGTTTTTTTAAACTTATTTCTTTTTTTTTTTCTAGTTTATTCTCAGTTTCTTTTGTTTTTTCTTTTAATCTTTTAGAATCCTCCTTTACATTCTTATTTTTACGACGTAAATGCAGTTTTTTCTTTCAGTTGCGTTTTTCAATTGTTAAATTTATATTTTTTAGAATTAAGCTTTATTTTCTATTATATTCTTATAATATAAATAAAGTTTTTCTCCTTCTTTCAATCACACTTTTTTGTTTTTTTTTAGTTTCTCTTTTTCAAGTTTTTCTTGAACCTTTGTACTTCTACTCTTTTAGAATCATTTTTTTGTTTTTTTTAACCCACTTTTATAGTTTTTTTCCTCTCTTAGTCGTCGTTTGTTGTTGTCAAAAATTTTTATTTGGCCGTTATTTTTCAAATTATTTTAAAGCTTCTTTTGTCTTTTTTTTCAATTGTGGTTAGTAGTAAAAAAAAATCTTTTTCTTAAAAGAGTTGTTTTTCAAGTTGCTGGTTTCCAGAAATACCTTTACTTTTTCCATGAGTAATAGAAATAGTAATTTTATTCGTCTCTAATCTTGTAGTGGTAAAATCAAAAACAAGCATCTGTTGACATCAGCCCCTTTTCGGTTTTACCAAAAATTAGAGATGTCATAAATTGTAATAATGCTAATACAGTTAAACGGTTTGATTATTATTTTTTTGTTGTTTGAAACTTATCTTTTCGCTTAATGCTTAATAAAATTACTTTCCAGGTTTCTAAATAAACAGTAAACATTCTATTAGAATTGAAAAACACCAACTAACTGATCGTCAGAAATTTGTCAACGTCGATATTATTTTTTACCCTCACAACGAAATTGCCGCAAAATTTAAACAGTAAATTTTAAATACATACCAATTTTGTATTATAATGACCTTTTTGCTAAATAAAAGTTAAACAAAAACCTTCTTAAGGTCAGATCGAATCTGCTTTAATCAATTGCCAAATTGGTGCAAGATCTCTATTATCATCAAATATTTTCATTTATTACAAAAAAAAATGTTGAAAATGACAGGATTTAATTAGTGCCAAAATAAAATTTAAATTTTGGTCTGTGGAACGAGAGTACTAACAAAAATTAATGAACAATTAGTTTATTAGCCATTCAGTAGGCAACAAATAAATAGATGTCTAATAAAAGGTGTTCTTTTAAAAAAGTTGTCAAGAGTGCTATGAGATTTTGATAAAAGAAAATGTGGCGAAAAATAAATCTCGGAACTCAATACGCTGTAATTATAGAAAAAATTATAAATAAATAAATCATTTTGATAAATTTATGTGCGTGTTTAGAAAATTGCGAGTCTTTTCATTTCCAGTTTCATTTTGTTCCTTCTTTTTTTGTGTTCAGTTTTTGTTCGTTCTAAGTTTCAGTTTTGTTTGTTATTGAATCTAATTAATTTTTATTTTGTCGTGATGGCAAATCACTCGTTAGGTCACAACACAAAAAGTATTTAGTCGAAAGTTACTTTCAAAATAGTAGAAAGGTTGAAGGCGAGTGGATCTATTCGATGGAACAAAAACAAGGTCATTGAAAAAGAGTTAGTGACTTTGCTCAAAAGATGCTAACACTTTAAAATAGGTAAATATTGCACTGGTAGTGTTTCGTACGAGTTAATAAATAGTTATTTACAAAAAGCTTTAGAGATTATTGATTTTATGAAATATTCCGTGAAATAGATTTTAATTCCGACAATTTTGACAACTATCACTGACAGTACGGTAGCCAAAAACTAAGAAATATATACTTTAAAATGTTTTTGTCTTGTTATGGCACTCTTGACAACTTTTTTAAATGAACACTTGTTATATATGACATACTTTTACTGCTTGTGTGAGATTGCGATTTTTTTAAAGAAACAGTCATAATTATCTAAGCTTTTAGTATATTTGTCTTTCCTTCCCAATCTTCTATCTTCCATCCACATCACACATACATGGCTTATCTTGTTTTAACTTAAAGTTTGTCTTTCCTAAATTTTTCTAATTCTTATTTCAATACAATATTATATTTTGTGGCTTTTATTTAATAAGTAATAAATTATTATTTTTTATCTCGTTCTCAAGTTGTATAACTTTCATTTCGAAGTTTTCAAATTTTTTTTCTAATTTTTATATGTGATCAGTTTTTAAATTCTATATTTCTTAGTTTGAAAACTCAGTTTTGTCAAATCTATTTTAGAAATGTAAAAACATTTTTGTATATTGTTGAAAGTATATTGTAAATAAAAAATCCGGTGATATTCATTGTCGTTTTATTTTCTTGCTATGCAATCCTCCGCAAACACGTTATTAAATTTCCTATCTCGCTCTAGGTCTGAAGCAACAATATTGTCGAGATGATTAATGACGTAAGTGTTGTGTATCGTCAAAATACTTCAGTAGTAATAACTCTGGTGGCAGAGCGAGTTCATATAAGATAAGAACAAAGGTGACCATTTGACAGCAATTCCTCATCCGTGGCGATCCAGGCATGCCGGAGATAGTTGCGGGCATATCAGGCGAAAAATTCAATATCTGTGAGGTATTGGCGTTAGTCAATAGTCGGCATTGTGTTGTGTGGCCCAACATTCCATTGTGGGGGTGGGTGCGCAACCCCGAGCTCGTCTACAGCTGTCAATTATACGATGGTTCGTGTCACAGCGATCTGACTGATGTGAAATATGCGCTGTTCATTTGAATACCATTTCAAATATTAAACGCGAGATCTTCAATCAGAGATCATGGCTGGCCCGCCATATTATTCCGAATTTAATTATCGCGCGCTAACACTTGTCACCTCCCGGTGAATAGATGGTCGCATGATGTATATTCATAAAAACGGAAAATTCGATTAAAATGGTGGTGCACCACCCCCTCATTTGGAGCACGCACGCTGATTTCGTCTCTATGGAAACACCAAAGCCAAGCTGTGAATTTTGAGAAGACAAGCAAAGAGACCGTAAGGAGCCCTCGACTTTTTACGAGTCATATATATGCGCGCTGATCTTATTTGAAATTTATTCTTTTTGGTTAAAAATGAGCCTAAAAGGTTCTCGGGGGCGGCGGAAGGGAACTTGCGGCTCGAGTGGTGGAAAGGCTAATCTCGAGTCGCAATCCATCTTGATTACACATGGGAGAGGCAAAGCACAGTCTTCACGCCGCATTTCACAACAAGAACTAGAAGAATACTCAATGCTCAATGAGACCGCTTTGGCGCCAGCGCAGACAGATACGATGCCTCTGCTTGATGAGAGATCTCGACCCTATAACTTACTCCTTCAGAAATACTACCACAGACCTTATCAAACCAATATACGACTCTATACACTCAAAGATTCACTAAAAAGATACCACCTACAGACGCACCTATTTCAGATTTTCAACAATATATTCAAAGACGGTTCTCTTATAATTCATTTTAGATCACTTCTACTTCTGTCACTCATACGTTTTATATAAAAATTTAATTTCATCAGTTTGGATTAAAAATAGGGTAAATAAGTCGTGATTGTGGTATTAATGTAGATAATAACTTGGTATTGATCAATATGGAGTCGAAAGCGCAATATATTTCTAATAAAAAACTTCATCATAGCTTTAACATCGAAAACAAACTCATCAAAGAGGCAGCAAAATAAACTCGATGACCAAGTTCGTTTCATCTGTAGCAATCGTGGAGCGATTGATCTGGGACAAGTGTTTACAGGGTCAATACGAGTCCAGATTTCAATTAGAAGTCAGTATTTACAGACCTCTCGTTATGATTTCATATCGAACAAGCCTAGCTCGAGCCAACGACAATCTCTTCGAAGTCTTTGTGTTGACTTTGGCCATTTGTAGCTCACATGGCCGACTAGATGGCCTCTATCAGCAAACAGAATCAAAAATTGAAATACATATATGTATAGGTTTCTTATTTATGAATTTATCTTCGGGATTTTGGTGTGGTGCGTTTGACAAGCAATGAAAAATTTTGTTGTTTGTACGACGACATGATGTGTGCTTCGGTGGGACCGCCGCGACGCGTGTCCTACACATGTAGAGCAGAGTACAATTAATGTCGGATGTAATGCACGAGCAGCGGCTTTGTCTCCTCTTGTTTATGGGTTATTGCAGCCAATATAAAAGCTATTGATTCGGAACGATTACACGGACAGTCGTGCCACATACTGATGTATGCTAAAACTTAACACCAACCAATAAATTGCACTACTCCAAAAACCTTATTCGATTACAACGGAAAATGGGACGCGCGATTTACGACTCATGAAAATTGAACCTTAAAATTTTAACAGTCGACTCATATATCTACGCTTCTTAGGCTTAAGGGGATTCAGCAAATCGAATCAACGAGGGCTCTTCATCGTGAAAACATTTGCGTTAAAATTTCATTTTCAAAAATTGCATCATCAAAAACGCAACAAATATCAATTTTGAGGGTCTGTAAAAGAACGTTTTAGATGATACAACTGCAAAACTGTTTTGCAATATAATTGATATTTTTGTTTATTGTGTGTTTTGTTATTCCTCTTTTTTAAGTCTTGTGATGTTTGTAAAGGTTATTCAAAATGTTTCAGAATGTATTTTAGGCATTTCTAGAAAAATCTACATGTATTTACTTTTTATAAAAAGAATAAGAGGTACCTGAGAAGCTTTGTTCAAAAAACAAGATGTTCAAGCTTTGTGATTGTGAAAACTTGATAATAACGATATTTAGGTTTTTATGAGAGACACGAAGCTCTATAAATACAGGAAGCAGAATTAAACTCTAAATCAATTTCTTAAAAAAAATCTCCAATCTTCATTATATTAATTCAAATTATTATTTAAATTAGGTAATGATAGTATATTAGGTTGCAAGATTACAAAGTAGGCATTAGTAGCCAGAAACTGCTTACCAAATAAACAGCTTAGAGCTGCTGCTGCGTACATCTGTTTTTCGCCTACCTTCTGTTAAATCAAATAAAAAGACAGAGTTTTATGGCAATCAATTTAACAATTATTTTCGATATAATAATCCATTACCGTCTCAATAATTTTTTCTTTGAAACTGACGTTTATAATAGCCTGATCACTGACTTACTTAGAGAGATTTCTGCATGGCGCTGCTAACGTTGGTGATCCTTCAGCCTTCAGTATCTGAAATCTGTAAAAAGTTAAAATCAATATTAAATTAAGTGTGTTCGACTTTGCCACTCCGAGTGCATTTACTCTGTCTTTGTTTGTCTTATTCAGGGCAGACAAATCCATCGCATTATTTGAATTTAGGATTTACTAATTTGAAGACTGTTTTCATGACAACGAACGCTTTTTCTGCTGTATCTAATAACTGGTTACACAAAGAGCATGTGTTGTTTTGGATACTGTGTCAAAAAGCATCAAATTTTGGTCACCGGATAGAATTAGTGATATATGAACACTATGAAGTAGATAACGAAAGAGGCGGTACACTCGGAGTGGCAAAGCCAAACGCAGCTTTAATATAAATGGGTCAATAAAAGATGCTTAAGCGAGAACAATAAACAAACTAAAACCACAAACAAACAGGCAACACTTACGTTAGTAGCGCCATGAGGAGATCTCTCTAAGTGAGCCAATAATGAGGCTGTTGCTGTTATAAACATCGGGCGATTGTCAAATAATTTTTACAAAAAAATTAAATTTGGTTAAAAATGATATCAGCAATCTGTTTATCATACAGTGGTGGCTATTAAAAAGTGGGAAACTTTGACAATTACAACTTTTTAGATTTGTGAATTTAACACTACAATCGGTTAAAAGTGCACGGTTTTTTGTTACTAAAGAAAAATTTTTTTTACTAAATTTAACCTGGTTTTTATAAGTGGCATTCTTTTTCTTTTTTCAAATAATTTAAAATAAAACAAAAGAGGATAATAAAATAAAATTCGTATTGCTTTAGCTCTTTGTTCAAATTGCAAATCACGATTCATCTTATTACAATTCAATAAAATGTAAATTAATTATCACAGCGATATTAAAAAATTTTTTATCACTTATAATTAATAAGTGAACTTACAATAAATAATTTTAGCCAGCATTTTTGGTTGATTGCAATTGTATATAATTAACCAATTGTAGCATTTTTATATATAATAATTTAATTTCTTGTAGGTAATCTGTTTAAGTTCTGTATGATTAATTATATGGGGTGTTTCAAAAGTATAGAGCAAAATTTTAATCTGAAATACAGCACTACAAATGACAAAAATCTGCAAAAAATTTTTTTGTTCTAATTTGAGTAATAACAAAATTACAGGTCCTTAAAATTTTGCATAAAAACTATTGTTTTGGAATATCCCAAAAACCGTTTAATCGATTATTATAAAATTTAATGCATAAACAAAGGTAAATGTTCTATATTCAATGATTGTAGAAAAAAAAGTACATTATTTTCAGGTTTTGGTACTTTCGGTATTATACAATTTTTTTCTTATTAACGCAAAACGAAATATTTGGCTAAAACATACCGTTTTCAAGGTATTTACGTTTAAATTAGATATAAAAATAAATTTTAATTTTCAACTTTGGCGCTCTCTAGCCCCTAAACAATGCAACTAATTTGGTATAAAGATAAGTTGTGCAAAATCGCTCTTTTTTGACCTGAAAAATCTGTAGTTCTCCTATGTACGTCTCAATTTTTTTTGTCATACGTTTTATAATAATAAATAAAAAATAAGAAATTTTTTTTTGCAGATTTTTATCATTCGTGGTGCTCTACTTCCGGTTAAAATATTGCTTCATTCTTTTAAATCACCTGATAAACAAATATTTAAGAACGATTTTATAGAAACAGCTTAAAATATACAACTATTTATTTTGCAAATACAAATTAAAAAGCATCAGTTACGTTTTAATTTTATTTGTTTTAAAAGTTTTAATAGTTACCTATTTTCATGTTAAGTATAAATTTACATGAAAAATTATTTAGAGAATTAGAATTTTTTTTCATTGTCAGTAAATAAAATGACATAGTTAATGACAGAATTATTTATCTTGGGTACTTTTACATATTTTATAGATGTTTTATGGTAATCAGTCATGTAAATACATCCAACATATCTTTTAATTTTGCATTTAAACAACACTACAAGTTTATAAAAATGATAACAATAAGCCCATAAATAATGAACTGATATTTTTAACAATAATAATTTAAAAATTTTTTCAGTATTTAAATAATATTTTATTTCTTAAAATTCAGTCTTTGACACAAAAATTTCAAACTTAAGCTTTCTGTAAAACCTAGAGATAAATTTTTGGATTTTTGGTAAAAAATGTGCATAATTTTTAACTGTGAATTTAGTACAGTTGCAAAATAATTGTTGTTTGTTTTTATATATAAACAAATTAATTAAAATATGCATAATAGTTATAACGAGATATTAGCATAAAAAAGCTATTATTAGTCATAATTTACAGGACGTTCAACCTGTAATACAAGAATGGAGATACGTATTTTATTTATCTATTCAATGTATTGATAAAATAAATCTTATAATAACTTTTGTTGAAGAATTATAAAAAAATAATCCAGTTTAATTTTGAAATAAAGCTTTTGTATGTTTGACAAATTTAAACAAATGCGTTTGAATGTATTGTGGTCTGTATCTCGGAGGAGTATTTTTTAATTGAAAAGTAGATAATGTCAGATTGCTATAGGGGTATCAAGACTCGACTACTGGCTATTCGGTAACAAAACACAGAAGTTAAATTACCACTTGACGTATAATAATGGTCCGGGTCTGTATCTTGATACAAATGTAAATGAAATCGAGAAAAGTGAGATAATTTCATTCATAAATAACAAAAAGAGGTAGGCGTCGACTGAAAGCAAGGTCCTGTACAAAATCTAACACTGAAAAATGATCAGCTGCTTATGACATCATGCATTTTGTTCCTAGTGAACAAGTGACCATGCCAGGAATTTACGATGAATTATGCGGATTAACTAAGGGCTGGCCGTTTACCATACACACCCTGAGAAGTTTATGTTATTTCTCCGTACGTCTGTAGATGGCTTGTATGAAATATGCGCTGGACAAATTAACCCTTTCTCGAGATAAACAAGCGATTTTAAAGAGCCGTAAAATTCGAAAAAGGAGGGTCGCCAAATTTCGTTTCAAGCACATTCTACCAGTGATTTATACAGCAATGATAAAATCTTTTTATTTCTTAGAATTGATTTTCTCAACTAATTATACACGAGATTCTCATAAAGACACAAGACATAATCTCCCGGTGAGATCTGTGTATCAATTACCGAATTAAATTCCGCTTAAATTGTTTCTTACATCTTTATTCATATTGCTTTTGGAGTTTTCACCACACTGCACATGATCTGTGATATCAATCTTTAAAATGTTACATCGTGTTTGTTGTGTAGAAACGTCAGACAATTATTTGCACAACACTGTTATGAATCCTAAATTCCAAAATGAGATTCAGTCTCATCACACGGAACGTAATTTTTCTAATTGTCTAATTTTTTTGTACCATTCACACAGATTATGATGCTTGTCTATTGCGTTAATATCGACAAGAAAAATTCAATCTACCAGACAATAGTCTTTTTAAGAAAGACATGTTTCTATAATAGTGAAATAGGTCATTAGCATTCTAGCAGCGTCGTTTATGTAGAGATCAGAATCAAAATAAATTGGTTTGAATGAATTGTAGCAAGCTGATCGAGAGTTTTGATTAATAGTACAATTGTGTTTAACAAACAGCCGTGAAAATAACTCAACACCCGAATAAAGAAAAAAATAAGTGTCTTTAACGAAGATGTAAATGATGATGTGTTGATTTACATCTTGTATAGGTGTATTTTGTTTTGACATACACCAAAGACTTTAAAGCATAAATTAACAACTCACTGATTTGCAGATAGCATTAATTACAATTTTAAATTAACTCAATCGAGTCACACTTAGTGAGTGAAAAAATTGGCGATATTTTGGGATGTTTATAGTACGTGTGATTTAGTAAAGTTTTTGGATCTGCAGATGTGCTATTGTTGGTTGTGTAAACAGATTGGCCCTCTCAACCCAGACAGGAATTTTTCATAAAAGCACTCAGAAATTTTTGAAATATTCTGCAGCAATTAATAGCTTGAAGATTGATTGTAGTGTCTGGATTCTAAACCACGAGAACACATTGCAACAATGGCGACCTGCATGAAAATCCGTCGAATAAATACGCGGATAATGTGTGTATGTAAACAGGGAGTATAAAGGCAGTGAGAACTGCAAACATCACTCCGTTGTCCCTGTTTGGTAACACGTTTTCAAATGTTCTAAGCCTGTTATATGCTTAATAGTGTTATACTCGGGGATCTTCTGTTCGATTCTTTTCACGTATGATTGATGGTGTGTTTGGGTCATTCGTTCCAGCTTAGCCGAATCAACCCTTCTTAGACTAAGACCCTGCAATTAATTACCATAATTATTTTCGACATTACTTTTCCATTACAACGCAGGTATCGGCGAAAAAACACGGCGATAAATTAGTCAGAGTTATGATAGAGACATGCTAATATGACAAAGTCTGTCTCATAAGTTTATCTTGGGAACAATAGAATTCAATACCAGGAGAATACAAATGCTCAATCCATAATATTAAATCTGTCTACTATTGTCTAATTGCAATGAACGGCGATCGGACGATCGCACAGTGTTTCCAAACCGCAAAAACGTGATCGAAAATCGAATTTTCAACATTTTTTGTTTAAGTTCAAATTTTACATGCTGAAAGTCCATAAGATGAAGCAACTTTTTGACAAATATTAAACCTGGTAAATTTGTTTTTACAAAGTTACAGGCCTGCAAATACCGCATTTAAAGCGATAATTTAATAAATCCGCTTTCTGTGAAAATTCAACATATTTAAGCACATAATTTGTGAGAATATGTGAAAGTCAGCACAATAATATAGATACCACTTAAAAGAGGGGACTTTAATCTTTACCTTCTAGGTATTATATTGTTATTTGTTGCTCAGGTACCTACTCAAGCGAAAGGGCAAATGAGGTCTGCATAAAAGCGGTTTATGGGATAAAACTCTCAATTCGTTTAGTAGGAATTACCAAGAACTCATAAAGTAAATATTTTTAAAATTCTTAATGTCTTAGCTTGAAAGTATTTACCACGAATTTTGCGCCTACCTGCGCCGGGGTTGGGTGGGAGGCATAATATCCCTTGCGCGCCCTGTTCAAGAATCATTTTTGATTGTGCTGTTTAACTGTGAGTGCGAATAAAAGTATTTCTGTGGCGTTTCTAAACATGGCAAATATTAAAATTACACGAAGAATGCTTCACGAAAAAATTCTTGAAGCACATCTTGTGGGTGATGAAAAAAAAAAGGAATTAATACTGGAATTTTTGAAAAAAATCTTTTAAACCAACGGAGACCACGCAGCCTCAGAAGAGCTAATAAATTATGTTAGAAATTCATTTTTTCACCCTATTTTCGTTTTTGGTCTGCTTGTGGAAGAAGTAATGAAAAGTTTACAACAAAATATAATTCGTGGTTAAACACAACTATAGAATTCCCGGCAATACTGCACGGAGATTTAGATTTTTCTCTCAGCCACAAATAGTATCAGAAATTACGGGTAAAAAAGTTTTTACTTTTGTTTGCAAAAATAATGTATTAACATTTATTTTTTAGGACTTTATAAAAATAATATTGCGCGGTTTGGAAACATTTTAAAAGTGCTCAACAGTCAACGTGAAATAAATAGCGAAAAATTCAAAGCTTATTGCTTAAAAACGACAGAAGATTTTGTAGAACTTTATGAGTAGTACTACATGCCACCTTCTGTCCATTAAATTTTAATACACAAGGTATATGTTATAAAAGAATCAATAATACCAATTGGTGAATTATCCCAAAAGACTCAAGAGTCCATAAATTAAGATATAAGGAAATTTCGAGAGCATCATACTAGAAAATTTTCTCGAACTAAATTAAACGAAGATCTTTTTCAAAGACTAATTTTGAGTTCCAATCCTTTCTTAAGCTTATTTGGCTTAAACGAAAATATAAGCTATAAGGACATGAGTATAGAAGCAAGAGAATTATTAGAAATTTCACCAGCTTCTACAGCAGATGAAGATGAAATAATTTTTTCATCCGATGATGAAAATGATTCTGATGATACGGAATAACTGTTTTTGTATATAAATTGTAAATAATGTGCTACAATGTTTTTTAAATTGTATGTATATTTTTTTTACATAAACTTTTATTATTATTATTATTGTTGTTTATATTATTTTTATTATTTTTGATCATATCAATAAAATATCATGTTAAAAAGATATCTACAAAATTTGAACAAAAATGAACGTAAAATAAAAACGCTGTGAATTTCGATCGCGTATTTGCGATTTGGAAACACTGTGGATCGCCCGCTTCGACGATTCTGTACCAGTTTACTGAATTATTCATGGGGGGATTGTCATATACAGGGCTAGATTCAATCGATTCCACAATCAATACAGAAAGTACACTTTTTCACACTAAAATTTATTCAAGAAAAAATTTCTTCTGTTAATTTATGTGAGATATTAAGACGTCGCTGAACTGTTTATTTTTTCTCCACCAAGCCAGACTACACATAAAATCGAAGTGAGGATAGACAACTTAATAATACAAGCGGATTAAGCGGAAGCATCTAATATAAATGTTGCGGATACGTTCAACTAAGTGAAGACAACTTTATACGTGTCATTTTAATAAAACGCCTTCCTTTCTGAAGCTAATAGAGAGAATTAAGAATTTTTTTTAACTTTAATGTCAAGTCGAGCAGAAATAGATTTTTATCTTACTTGTTTTTGAATATTCACAAACAAAAGGATAATTTTATAAAAGAGCCAAATATTTCTTACAAATATAAGTAGAGAGATTTTTAAAAGTTTGCAACAACAAAAATAATAGCTATTGTTAAGTTTGTTGTATCCAAACCACACAGCTAGTGCATTTTAAGTCATGGTCATTCCATAAGAGATGTTTTTCTGCTTATTACAATTTTTTAAAAATTTCGTTTATTTCCTAGCGTACAATACTTATTACAATATTTCTTTTTTAATTATTGAGGTTCAAATAAAGACACAATAAATTTAATTCTTTATATTAAAAGCTTTAAGCAATAACAAACAAGTGAAAACATTCTCCATTCAAGTAAAGGTATTAAAAAACATTGTTTATTAGATTATTTATTAATTAAAGTCCATTGACCGGAAAAACAATATGTGGTAGAGTTTTGTAACACGTTTTTGTCGTGCAAGTTGTGTTTGTCGTCTTTTTGGGTAAGCAGAAACTATAATGCACTTAACACACTTATAAATAAGGCTATTTGCTAACAACAGTAAAAAAAATTACAAAACAAAATATAAATAGGGAGTAAAATCTGAAGGAAATAGGGAAAAACTGAAATAATGGAAACAACAAGTTAAACT
Source organism: Tribolium confusum (assembly GCA_029207805.1). Classification (NCBI taxonomy): domain Eukaryota; kingdom Metazoa; phylum Arthropoda; class Insecta; order Coleoptera; family Tenebrionidae; genus Tribolium; species Tribolium confusum. Next base: position 40,105,724 of record JALGAY010000002.1, on the reverse strand, counting down.
GAAAATACGCAATTGCAAAGTCAAAGTAGATAAAAAATTATAAAAAATGAATTTTCTTGGAATAATTATCAGGAAATAGATGAAAAAATAGGAGAAAAAATTGGAAATAGAATAGGAAAAGTGGTTAAAATAGGAAAATAAGAGTGTTTTATACTAATCATAAAACTAGAATCTATACGAGGCATATCCTCATATTCGGAAGCGAATCATAGGTAAGAACCAAGGAGGTTAGATAGAAAGGAGAGAGTACGCCCTATACTAATACTTCCCATGTAAACAGTTTGGTACCAGCTTAGTACCAGTTTATGACAGGTTTCAAATAAAGCGTAGACTCGACAGATCATGCTTTTTTTCAAGTTTTGTTGTGTTTTTATCCATTGTTTAAACTTTTTACACTACATTGTGTTACGCTATGGCTGACTTCAACCTCGTGGTGCGCCTGCTTTCAGTACCAGTTTATAGCTTTGCGCAGTGAAGGCGGCAAGTCCATTTTTTCAAGTTGTACTCTCTTCTTCCTATTTGACCTCCTTGGTAAGAACAAACTAAAACAAAAAATAACTAGTTGTGAAACAAAAATACTGAGAAAAATTACAAGAGTGACGAAACTAGAGCAAAAAAGTCACAAACTCGCTAAAAAAAACCAAACTGAAATCAAGCAGAAAAAGTAGTCCAGTAAAATCAAGAAAAAGAGAAGGAATGATAAGTAACTGAATGATTTTTTTAAAAAACGTAAACATTTTGATTTGTAGATATTAGAATAATTTTATAATGCGTAGTTAAACAATTATAGATGTACAGTATTGGTATCTTTAAATGGGCCGACTTTTTAAGACCCTTCTATAAACCGAACAATATCTCCATTGTACACTATTGACAAGGGATAATCACCGTAAGGATGGATCTTGATTTATGACAGTTCCCTCTGCCAGAAACATCTGAGGGAACTGTCATAAATCAAGATCCATCCTTACGGTGATTATCCCGTGTCTATAGTGTACAATAGGGCTATTGTTCGGTTTATAGATCGAAGGGTCTTAAAAAGTCGGCCCACTTAAAGATACAAATACTGTATAAGGTGTTTTACGTTTATGGTGTATTAAGGGTATTTCGAGAAATAAATAAGATCGTGAACTAAAATTTTGCACATAAATCAAGTTTAAAAGAGTGTATCTAACATACTTTAAAACATAGGTAAATCCGGTTATATGCCAGAAAAAAATTTAATTTTTTTTATAGAGAGAAAAACACTGTCTTTTTTAAATATCATTATTTAAGTAACAAATTGGTTTAGTCATTTGAAATTTTTATAATAATTAAGGAATACTTTAAAGAGTGTAGTAAACCTATTATTACGACTGCTATCTTAATAACCAAAAAATAAGTTAAATTTTGAAATTTAACAACATAAAAATGATTATCACTTTTTTTTTAAATAACCCAACTGATATTTTAATTCATTATTGGATAGAAAAAAATCTCTAACGACTGATACACAACACTTAGTGCTAAATGTGACCAAAATCAATTAACATTAAGACATTCCAAACAGCCAAGCCACCTTTTTTCTTAAATAATAATATTTGGAGCAGACCATACTTTTATCAAAAAAATTATTTCATAATTTATTTTTGGCATAACCGAAAGTGTCTCTATTTTAAAACTATATGAGTCTCGATATTAGTTAAAAAGATCAGTCAAGTCATTCAAACTTCGTTTTCTGAATGACTGGACTACAGCAAAAAAACAGAATTAACTGGAGACGGATCAGTATGGTAGAGGAGGATCCGAATAAGTTAAGTAAAAAAAATGTAGATTAAAATATTTGCTTAAAAAAAAGATAATCTTAAAACTGCTTCCTCAAACATACAGTAGAACGCCGATTATCCGAATGCCGATTAACCGAATCGCCAATTATCCGAACCGGTCCTAAGCGTAATATAAAAAATTATAATCAAGTAATTTTTGTTTTGTTTTGTTGTAACAAGTTGGAATTTGCTGGAGTCCAGATATATTTCAACTGTTATGGTTGAAAGCTAGAGGCAAGACACGGAAACGAGCTTCAACGTCGAGACAACTTACTTTTATCGAGATGTTCAAGTGAGCGTTATTGTAGAACTGTGTTTGTTAAACTTAATAAAGTTTATTATATGTGTGACGATTTTTTTTTATTACCAGTCTATGTCCGATTATTCGACTTTTCGATTATCCAAATTGACCCCGGTCTCAATTAATTTGGATAATCGGCGTTCTACTGTACTTCAAAAAAGATAACAAAAAAATTTTACTAACACGTGTCGACTACTTTTTGGTTCTTATCTAAACATTTTTTTAGAACTATCTACTGTAGAATTATAGTTGTGAGATGTGACGGTAGCAATAATAGACCGAAATATCTGCATGAGAGACAAAAACCTGGACTCTCGTGTTTCCTACTATGCTATTGTTTTTAGTAAATTGTTTTATTTTTTTAAATATTAGTATTATCAAGTCCAACGTATTTGAAATTAACCTGATAACAAAAGTTGTAGAATACATCATCACCTAGACCTGTTATAATATATACAATTATTCATTTTCAGTTTGCCTGACTTCAATTTAATCTGCCTTATTTGTATTCGAAGCTTGCACCTTTTGCTATAAATTATTACATTTTTATTACGTGCTAATCAATTAATTACTTACTAAACTAACTATTAAATTTGAATTAAATATAGTAAGTATGTTTAATCTCCATTTACGAAAATAAAAAACACCCGGATATTTTTTCTTTAAGTAGCTTGACAGTTTCAATTTAAGCTGGTTGTTAGTATTCATATCTTGCATCGTTTGCTATAAATTATTAATTACGTGTTAACTTCCTGTGAGGTATTCCTGTTTGTAAGTGTATTACAGTATAATTTTCTTTTAATAAAGTGCTTGTTTTAAAGTAGCGTACATTTCTAATTGTTGGGAAAAATCTGCTTTTGTAAAATTGCGAGTAAGCAAATTGTTCTTTGGTAAACAGGCATACTAATGCGACGTGCAATTAAACTATAATCCATCTGCAAGTTTACAAAGGAGCATTCTCTTTCTGTGATAATAATAAAACTGCAGCATTGCACTTATCGCAATGAATGGCAAGTTAGATGCGGCGGCGGCGTTCCATCAGCGAACAAACAGTCCATTCTCTCCATGCATATCGTGTAGTAGATAAACTCGGGATAAACACACATTACGAATCTCTAAACATAAACGTAGCAGATCCTGAATGAACCTGCAAACTTTGCACTTGCTATAAATGTAAGTCGCTATTGTTTCTGCTGAGCGTAAACCATTCTACCCACTTTTCGCTATCAGCAAGAAACCAGACACCTTCACACTGCAACCGGATGTGACAATCAGCCCACGCATTTCGTGGTTCATCGAAAGAGCCTCCGTATTGCACCTTGTTTGGACAAGACTAAATCCAAAAAATTACAACTAACACCTGCGAACGCTATCTCCCAGACGAATGAATTTATTCAACAATACTTGTTTGGCCTTTGGTGTAAATAGCTGAATTGACAAGCAATTAATTTCGTTATCAAATTAGCGAAAACCATCGCTCGTTTATTTTAATTCAAGACACCTTGACCGAACGTGCTTTACCACTCTTGAGAACATGGACGGGATCTGGTCAACATGCTAACTCGCCTTGGCCAACACAAATTAATTGTCTCTGAAGTGTGACATTAGAAAAAGACACAAGCTGTGATAACCACCAATCCCGTCTCCTAATTTTGCGCGATTTTTCTATGGGAGTTAAGACGCGTTTGTTTTTGAAGTGGTGTGTTTGGTCTGACCTAGCCCATTTTCGCTGCCCCCGATTAGAATTTCTCCGATTTCTTAACAAATAGCGGAAGCATTCGTATTCCCATAACAATAATAAATATCAACATATGCTCTACTTTTTACACAATTCTTCAAGTGTTCGTCTGCGTGTCAGAACACGGTCACAATTTCTTATATTCAATGCTAATAGAGCGGCGTATGGATGCAACAATGTATTTCTGTTTACTGTATGTATATACAAACAATTATACATAATACGCATAATTACTGCTTCTCGGTTCGTCGGAGCTTAGATCGGATACATATCTAGTAAGTGGGAACGGGATTACTGTGTGCATACTCGAGTTCAGCTCTATACACAATTCAAATATGGAAATGACAATCTCTTCATTTCAATTATCATTCTCATCAACTTTTTACTGTTATATAATCTTCATTATTGCATGAATAACATTTACCAACATACAAACGCATTACCAAATCATTTTTTTATCTAATCTTGCGATTCTTATTAAGATGCTTTAGATTTTATCTAACAGAACAAGAAAATATGAGATTGCACTGGACTGCACTTCCGCCACGTACAAGTGTAGTATTTACCTTTTTTTACACTCATTATCATTTTTACATTGAATAACAAGCCGATATACCGATTAAGCTTCATCATGATTGCTCACTTATATTTTATACAGGATAACAATTTATTTTATGACAAAGATTATCTCTTTCAAATAGAAACAAAAAGCTGAAAAGCTTGCCTCTAAGATCTTTTAGAAGTTTTATTAGTGTCACTAATATTGTTTGCAGACGTTGAAAATTTTGGTAAGGTGGCTCGGTACTCATGATTCAGTCAAGATATTTTTTTAAAATACTAAAGAAGTTGTTTAGAGTGGAAAATGCGTGCTAGTTTTATAATGATTTATTTAACTAACAACTAATTGCGTTACATTAGACGTCTTGTTGACGTCCGTTTTTTTCTAGACACAACTACTGTGTTTGACGACTTAACTTGAACTCTTCGAGCTCAGGGTGGCTCTCCTCCTCTCAGGGTGGTGAGAGGTGTGAAAGTCTCTTTAGGGTTTGGGTGGTAACGTTGGTACCAAACAGAAGTGTTATCTAGTAAAATAAAATGTTAAAAAAATAATTTAAAAAATTTGTTTAAAATATTAAGGTGACTAATAATTTTTTGTTGAAAACAGGGCTTCATTATTACACACCCAAATCTGTTATTTATTTACCAAAAAATTCTGTTTTTTACATTGTAAATTGGATATTTTTTCTCATGTCTTACAAAGCTGCTTTTTGTTATCAATTATTAATTTTCCAAAAAAGGCTTTGATGTTACCGTAAAATAAAACCCGATTCAATGATTTGCATGTGTATTACTCAAGTGAGTACTTAAGCCTTGTTTTCATAAAACAAATTATTTGTTACCTTAACATTTTAAGCAAATATTTTATGAACATTACTAGATCAGATCTCTTTATTATTAAAAATTACAATATTAAAAAAAAATCAATTAATTTTTGAAAGAATTATGGGTAGCGAACCTTGAAGTCCCCAAAAAAACATTTGGCTTTTAATCTTATAACAATAGAATCTAATTACCTATAAAATAATAAGACATGGCTTGAAATTCAGCTGATCTGATAGTGATGTTTTCCCAATTTTGCTCCACTTTTTTCGATCTTGATAGGTAAGATCATTGCCAGTTTGCCCCTTGTATCGTGGCTCGTTTCTTATTTCTTCGATCTATAATTTCTTCTTCCTCTTCAATTTTTCTTTCTAGATTTTGCTTTGAATAGTTATTTCTCACTATTAGACTTTTCTTGTCCTTCCTTTTACAAAATCATGTTTTTCTAATTTTCAACTGATGTCTTTTATTTTTATAAACTGGAGCTTTTGTCTTATCGACTAATTCCAGAAAACCATAAAAAAAATCTGTATTTTTTTTTCTTGTTAAAGAAAAGAAAGACGTAAAATGTCACTGAGTGTGGACAAGCATCAGATAAGATGGGAGTGTTTTTTTTAATTAAAAAAAAAGTGTACAAAAATATTATGAAAGGGTGCCTTTATTTTGAAGCAAAACTTGTAAATTTTTATTTCATTTTATCTCCACTAGCGTGGTTAAAACCCACTACCGACTTTTTTTTTAAAAAAAAAGATAGTTTAAGTATAACAAATAATAAAGTTTTAAGAATACAAATTTTAACACTGCCAAAAAAAATGTTGAACAACCTTTAATTTTTGTTTCCATCTAGCACAATTACGATGACAGTATGTACAATGACATAACTAATGTCAAAATTGACAGGAAAAGTTGGTTTAAACAATTTTTTTTCTCAGTGACAAAACTTATTCAGAATTTTTTGTCGCAACTTGTATTATTAGAAGTATAATAAACAAAATAATCAAAAATAGTAGAATAACATGAAAAGTAATACAAAAATATAAAGTTGTTCTTGTTTATGAAAAATAAAAAAGATATGAGACTTAAATTCAAAGTAAGCCCTCACAAATAAATTTTAATTGAATAATCATTATTAATGTCAATTTATCGTTGTTTAAGAGATTTCAAAATTTACTTCTACTCTCTACAGCAAAAACCTAGGTTTGGGCGTCATTGCCTAATGTTATTTACTACTTCATGTTAATTAAGATTTCTTCGTTGGGATTATTTGCGATTGAAGTTGTGTTTATATTCTTCCATAAACAAAAAAAAAACAAATCTGCAAGTTTTCATGGTTGAAATAAATTAATAATAAATAAAAACAAAAAGTAATAGAGCGCCACTATGGTTATCAAAATACAGAAATCAGTTTTGGTGAGCAAAAACCGCTGCCGTGGCGTCGTTTGCTAAAATGATAGATTATAGTTATTTATGTACAATAAACTTCGATAGTTAAAACTTAAGAGTAGAACTTATGTTTAGACAATATTCTGTGTCTTTATCTTGCCACTTTAAGCCCAAATATGTACTTAAATCAAAAATCCAATCTATATTAATTTATGTTAACTTTTAATACATTTGTATTTGTAATGTTTACTTTACTTTGTGTTTCCGGTCTTTTCTTTATTATTTGCTTTATTATAGTTTTTGAATACATTGTTTTGAGAAGTTTCTTCTTCTTTTACTCCTATTTGTCGACATTCTAAAATTTGAGATTAAAATCTCGAATTTTTAAAGAAATTTTTACAAGACAAACCGGGTAAAACAACCTATCTTGTTATCTTTGACATTAGTTATAGCTATCTAATTCATTTTGTGACTCTTCTTATTAGAAACAAAAAATAATAGTTACTTTATACATTATTTTTGTAGCAGTGTCCAAATTTAATTTATTATTAAGCTGCCTTTTGCACAACTTTTTTCTAAAGTAAAGTTTAGAGTTTTCTGAGTGCTTTTACTGCTTTTGTTTTCCTTTTATATACCTATTTATTTTTGCCTCAACTTCTTTTTATAAGGTAGGTAATTGTAGGTTTCATAGAATCATAGATTATAACTGGAGGTTGTAGAGATTCCACAAATATTATAAACTTAAGTGGAAATCCTATTCTATTACCTCAACTAAAAATCTGTACCTACTAGAGATTCTATAGAACAGAGACTTTTACAAAATACATTGACTCTCTAAGATCAAAGTCTAGATTTTTTACAGAAACATTAACTCGTTTTCAAATACGGTGCCTTCATCAATAATAACCTCAACCCAGGTGACTCATATTTGCTTATAAAAATCATTCATTCACAGTAAATAATATTTTTTTTACTACTAGTCTCAGAAGACAACATTATTTAGTTTGTCGAGAGGGTGTGAAGTTGTTTTTCTCTCCTAGTAGTCAATAATGATTATAAACCAAGGGAGATAAAGTGCTAGAGTTGAGTGGATACCGACATTTAACTGTGTTGCCTGATACGAATATATTTGCAATTTTTATAAACGATAGATATAAGTGTTGACGGAAAAAATAATGTCCGAAAATAGGTGCACTAGAAGTACCTAATAAACAGTTTATTTAATATTTGTGATTTCAAGGCAAGTTTGTTTAACACCGCACCTCATCTCTAATTTGCCAAAACAAAATGGTGCGCTTGCGCGAAATATCCTGTCAAATGTCAAGTGTGTGTTTGATAGATCATAATCTTGATAAAATCTATGCCAAACGTTAAAAAGCAGAATAAACGCATAATTAAAACGTTGATGTTTTAATAATGAAATATTTTTAATCCAAGAAAATTGAAAAAGGTAGGTAGTCATGCCTCAACCAACCAGTGATGAAATCCGTTGATTTCATTAAAAATATGTAATTTTTTACGCTTTATACATATAAATATGTACTTTGGTCTTGTCTTATTGTAAAAAACACTTTGTAGTGTGACGAAATGGAAAATTCTTTGAATATTGGTAGGTAAATAACATAACCTCAAACACAAGAACAAAAATTTTACTTTTAATTCATGCAGAATTAATAAAAATAACTGCTATTAAAGCTGTAAATAATGAAAATGGGTTTTTATAAGGTTACACGTAAAGTGTGGAGCCCTGTGTATAGTTAATTTGACCATATGTTTTGTTGCAAATTCCATTGTTCAAGTTTCCGACCAGGAAAGCGGGGGCCGTCAACTTAAATTCTGAACTAGGGGTTCTGAAGATTTCAGTTGATGGAAAATCTACGCTATTTTGTTTTCCAGTACATAAATAGTTGCTTACATAAAAGATGCTTACAATAACGTTCTTCTCGGTTTTTATCTGTGAAGTTAAATTTCCGAAGTGGAAAAACGTTGGTAGTTAAATATCAGTCGTTTTTATTTTCATCAAATTTACTTTTCGACAATAAATAAAGACACGTTATGTTTAGTCTGGATGTGTGCTCGCGAAATGAGGTTATATTGTTATATGACATATAATAAATTAATATGCTAGTAGTGAAAAAAATCATATATAAACCACGGTAGAGAAAACTATTATAGCCTCGCATCTATTATTGCCCTCGATGCTACGCATCTTGGACACTAAACCCGCTCGGCTATAAAAAGTGTTTTCTCTACCTTGGTGTATAATGTACTATTCTGTTGCTCATTGAGCCTCGTTAATGAGGGTTATTAATGCACTCCAAGTCGTTCAAAGGAGTTGGTTAAACACCTCTATTAACGACCTGTTAATACCAACCATACAAAACAAAATTTTGACATTTCTAAACTGTCATTATCATAAAAAAATGATAAAAAATTGTATGCTTGAATTGTATGCTGATAGAGTGAGATTCAAAATTTCTTCCATATTTTTAACAATAACACCACTATTAAATAATAATGACAGCACTATGAAACTGATTAATATTAATGACAACTAAAAATATGTATAGGTGTTTTGTAACTAGGTAACAGAGAACAATCTAGATGTGTTACTAGAGATCTGTTAGTAGTTGAGGCAAGTTGAAAAATTTTGGAATAAAGTTTTTCAAGTTTATTGTGATATAAGCAACAGGAAAACATTGTAATCAATACTTCTGTTAATGTGCGATTAATAATCTCAACTTCTATTAACGCGTGAGCGAAGCGTATTAAAATGCCTCGATTATTAAATGCTTTCATTAACAAACTTGTTAGTTAACTAACTATTACCATATTAACGCAAATATTACTAAACGATTACTGTTGCTTTCGTCAGTAGCGTAAATTAAAAAAATGCGGTACATCAAGATAAGAATACTTCTAATAAATAAAACCATAAAAATTATAACTATAAACCTGGGGGATAAAGGTGATAGAAACAAGTTCAATGTTAAATGTGCAAAAAAGAAAGAAGCTGTCATAAATCAATTCAACAGTTTTTCTGGAGTTTTTCCGTGTAAACCGTAATAATTTTTATGCTTCTGTTTATTGTGACTATAGTCTGTTCAGTGAGTTTTTTACGATAAATTAAAAATAATTTAGTATAGAGTAAGACTTACTTTTATTATTAAAACAAACGTGAAAAGCATTAGTGTATGGAAACAGGAAGCTTTAGTTCTGGTTTAGTTGACCAAAAATAACTAAATAATTTTAAGAATTAGTTTTTCTTTTTTTCTCAATGAACAGCTCACACTTAAAAAAAACAGCCTACTTATCTATAATCTTCCTTTACACATACAGTTCATTACGATTTTTAAATTAAAATTATTCTTGAAGGCTGTAGGTATGAAATTATGATTATGATAACAGACGCAAAACAAAAAAATTAAATTAAAAAAAAAATAAAAAAATCTATCAATAATGTGAAGAAGCCTTTATATTTTAAAGAATAATTTTTTTGTTTTTGAGAGTAGTGTTCTGCAAAATGTGTAAATGGCCCATTAGCTCAGTTGGTTAGAGCGTCGTGCTAATAACGCGAAGGTCGCGGGTTCGATCCCCTCATGGGCCACAATTTTTTTTTTCTATTTTTACATAATAAAGATAACATTCATTATATTTCTGCCGTAGATTTGCAATCTATAGAAACATATTTTTTCACATTACTGTTATACACGCATTCGTTACAAAATTCTTAAAATATTCGATGCGACGTCAAGATTATTCCAAAATTACCGCAAACATTGTACAGCTATGAAATGGCACTTTTTATCCTTAACAAAATAATAATAAAACAGTTATTTGTACAGAAACCCACGCTTGCTTGATAATCAGATTAAAGCTGTAATTAATTTCGAGTTTCGGCAACATCTTGACGTAATCTTTCTTATGTTAGTGTGAGATTCATATTTAAAAAATTAATGCTTTTTATGTAAAGCGTGTGACAAAATTTCGGCCGGATTTGATCCATGTCAGTTGCAAAAGAAGATTTGAGATAATAAGATTTAGCATAATAAAGACAAGTTGGTATTGTATTCTTTTCATGTTGTAGTCAATTTAAAATTACTTTTAATTACTGGTTGGTTGTAATTGCAGTGGTTTGAGTCTTGTAGAACATGTAGGTCAAAGTGAAGGTCTGAAATTAATTAAGTACCTGAAGGACAGGTATATAGTAGCGTGAATTTTGTCAAAATTAATCCGAGAAAAAAAAAACGAATTTGGAGTTTTAATTATTTATCAGATCGAATTTAAATGTGTCCGTAAAATAAACACTGAAAATTTATTCATACATTTAAGCGAAAATATTTACCTAATGCTCATCTTATGTTCTTTTCATTTTAATACAATTACAAAATATATTTGCATGACATTTAAATAATTATGCACTTTTTAAAGGATATAAAATGGTAATATCCGAATTATTTCGTTTTAGTTTTAACCTCACGTACCTATTTTAATTGTTTCATGCAGGGAATTAATTCGGAAAAAACTTTAATTTAATAATAAAGGATGTCTGCGTGATTTAAGCATGGGTAGAAAAAGGCACTCCGATGTCCTAAACAATGGGTTTAGGTCGTGAGGTATTCCGAGAAAAAATGGTTGGATTCATCCGAAACATACTTTCCTTCTGATTCATTAAGAAAAAAATGCAGCCTCTAACATTACGATATCTATGCGGTGGAACACCGTAACAAGCTCTAAAGCAAGATCGTCCTTAATGACGGTCGAGATAAGTTAAAAGTGGTGTACCAAGATTCCGCTACTGTCTACTAAAATACCACCTGATTCTGAAATGCCCAAAAGCCGATGCAAAAAAGAAAAAGTCGTGAGAATCAAGACGGCGCCGGTGCTACCTCTACCGGCAATTATAAATATCTACTTAACATTCCCCAATTGCCGACAACCAGATAAAACCCCATATAATGTTAGATCGACTCGCTGGACCATAAATAAGATAAGACGCTGATTTTGACCGAGTGTCGAGATTTCGACGATTAAATGTGCTACGGGCCAACAGGCGGCTTTTTTGAACACGGCTCTTGACAACACTTCAAGCTATTTGATTCGAGGATTCGATAGCTGCAGCCTTTATTAATTTATTAGTGACGCCTCGTTTGCGGACGAAAATTAGATACGATTTTACGACATCCACGACTAGATAATCAATAACGATCTGCGTATTTCATCAAAGTATTAAATTTCATCGGTTTTTCCTAATTTACTATAAACAAGACCACCAACTAATTATCTCTTTATATCTTAAATATACAGTTTTTAAAGACTAATCAATTGCCACCGGTACTATTCTTTGTTTCTGTGATAAATATAAAAAATTGAGAGCACAGACTGGTTGTTACAGTACCACTGTGTTAAATACTACCAGTGTTAACTAGGTATAAAAATTTGTTTCTAAGCCCGCTATTTATTATAATACAACCCAAAAATTAAATTTTTGTTAAGTGTTATAATTTTATAATTGTGCTATCTTACAAAAATAATAAAAGACGTTAGTAATAATTTTGCTTTTTTGCTTTAAACAATAAAAATGTATGTTAATAAAACATATTGGCTATTAGTGAACCTGAACTTTTTGTTTCTTTAGGTAGTTACAGTTTTATCAACTACACGTAAGTATACGGGTAGATCATTTATTAAGAACTTGCAATAAATTCAATAATGAGCATTGTTAAACAACTGTGGGTAATCCCAGACCGCTGCTGGTACGTTTTGATTTATAAAACACCATAAATAAAAAGGAATTAATCTACAGAGTGTTATTGAAGTAATTTTGATTTTAGCTGGTAGTAGTTCTGGTTGAAATTATGCTAGAAATCCAATTTGCCTTATACAAATGTTTACAGTTTTTGGGATACACTACAGACCCCTTTTGTTTGAAAACTGCTAGTATAATTTTAAATTGGCGCGTTTTATCTTGGAAACCAATTAACTACGATTTCATAATAATTCACAAGCACCCAACGATCAACTGCAAACACGATGTAGTCGTGTTAAAATAAGAAACAAACTTCTACTTCTAGTGCGGTTATGTATTGTTAAAATCTAATAGGTAAAAGACGAGTGCTTATTGTTCACAACTCAAAATGTTTCAATAAGGTTAATTGTTGATAGTAAAACTGTCAAGCTAGCAATTCGCTGAGAAGGGTGTAGTGTCCCAGTCCGAGCAATACTGTCAAACAAATCATTTACTTTCTAAAACACATCACAAAAACAGTGAACAAGTTGAAGTCGACGGCAATAATTTATTTTGGTAATTTGTTCTAAGCGTAAGTAGTGAGTGGGTCTTTACGAGTGATTTTTTCAGATTGAACTAATATTCAAGAGCAAAATTTACCCGAATTCAAATTGTTGACGATTTAATAATGAAATAAACGTCAATAGAAAACTAAACTGCAGTAAAAATCAATTTGCTGAGAGGGCTGTAGTACGTCAAATCTTACCAGTCCGAGCAATACTGGGTGAAACTACAAAAGCGGCTAGCTGCACATGCACTACAAAGTCAATGTCCATCCCGTAGACATCATCGTTACAAATCATGAAGCTTTTAAAATTTGACTGTTGATTTTACGTTTTATTTATAGTGTCTGTAAAGTATTCCTTTCATGTAACTTTTGTACTAATCATACTTTATTTAGGTTGCTTATCACTAGAGTCCCTGACTATAATTATATCTAAAAATATTTTAAATTATTTATTAGTATAGTTTCAACCTCAAGCAGCCAATCTAAAAATATACGAATAGTTCTCAAACAAAAGTGGTCTATAGTGTATTTCAGAAGCTATAAACATTTGTATACTTATCCAAATTTAAAGTGGTTTTTATGACACTACAATTGTCATAAGGACCGTCATAATAATGCTATTAAAAGAGTTGTCAAAATCTGTTGTAAATTAAATTCGTTTCCTTGAAGTTCGACTAGTACTAGTAAGAAGACTTATGTTTATAGATTTATGGCCCAGCGGCACTTTTTCTTTGCTATTATCCTTACTTTTAATACAATAGGACCCTGTCATTTTTTTTTTTTTTTGACAAGAGGGGTCCGAAGCGCGAGCCGCACACCGAGGCCTACGCCCATTGTGTGCTACCTCTCGGAATAGTACTACTGCAGTAGCCCTGTGCCTCTGATGAAGCTCAGTACCTTGTCTGCAGGAGCCTTCTCGATAACACTGGGCTTCAGATATCAAGAGCCCAGGCATAAATTTCTGATGCCTGCAAATGCAGGGCAGTAACAGGGAATATGAAGAGGAGTTTCCTCATCTTCAGCACAACCTCTACATATCTCGTCCTCGCTGAGTCCGATGACGTGCAGGTGTCTTTTTAGTAAGCAATGTCCTGTATACATGCCTACCACTAACTGAAGGTCTCTATGATTGAGACGCATCAGGTTTTCAGGACCCTGTCATAAAAACTACTTTGAATTTGGCTAAGTATACAGTGCTATTTAGGAGAGAGTTACTTCTGAAAAAATTTGAGCCGCAACCCATAATACAACTTCCAAAGGTCTCTAGATTCCAAGAGTACTTGAATATTTGTTATGTCACACATTATGTCAATTTGTATATTAAGCAATTTTAAATTTAAAAAGTATTAAATCTTATAATGCCTTATTACACAAATGAAGAGAAAGTAGATATGATTCTTATCTATAAAGAATGCCAGAAAATGCATCGGCTGCTGCTGCTCTGTATTTTCAGTAGTACCCAAACCGTTACAACCGATTCTTAAAATCTTAAAAAAATTGGAAACCAAGGTACGTCAACACTAGCTTCCAATACATATGAACCGTCAAAGAACTGCTATTGGTCTAAATAATGAAATTACAGTGCTTCAAGCAGTTGATAAAAACTCTCACATAACTCAAACCGTATTAGCTAGACAAATTGGTATTAGCCAGTCATCGGTTTGTTATATCCTTCGTCAAAATAAATTTCGTGAAAATTATTTCGATAATTTGCTATGTTGTTTTTCCTTTATTACACATTTACAAGATTAACTCTACTCTTGTTATTTTTGTTTCTTTCATGTCACTGTGATCCAACGCCCAACTTACTTTGATCACTGATTTAAATAAAATAACAAATAGTATATAGTAATCTATGCCAATAGTATTTTGGGTTGCGGCTCAAATTTTTTCAGAAGTAACTCTCTGGTGAATAGCACTGTACAAAGCATGTATAAACAATACATAAAGCAAGTATAGGTTTATAGCATCATTTCAATGAGAACTACTACCAGTTAAATTCTCTAACATTACTTCAATAAGAAGCAACAATAAATTGCTTGCTGTTTTGATCTTTTTTATTTTTTAAAATGTTTAAAAATTGTTTAATTTTAGGTACATATTGTGACGCGAACGACTCAATTCTAAGAAGCGGTGAATCAGAGTATCGAGTATTGTGTTGTGGACCGCTCACTTCTAGGAACTGAATAGAACTTCGAGTATTATTTACGTTTTGAATGGGTTTATTTATTCTTGTTTACGTCGGCATTGTTTGTCGCTATTGTGATTGAATTCCAATCATCTTGCCGAATTGAAATAATTCAGGAGAAACGCGAGAAAATACTCGAAAGTTCTGGAAAGAGTCCATACCCCTATATATATGCGAGACAGCGAGTCAGTGAGTCAGTCTGGTTTTGGGAGAGCGACATAAAGGCGAACTCCGGCGATATCCAGCGAATTTAGAAAGCGATAAATTAAAGTGTTTTGTGTTCCGTTAGTGATTTAGAATATTAGCTGTGTTAATTAGTTGTAATTAATTTGATTTGTAAATAAACTTGCCGAGAAATTATCTCCAGCTCTTTAAATCAGAAACCCACATATAATAAACGTCACACTGGTGTCAGAAGTGGGATTTAAAGAAGCTTGGTGGACAAAGAAAAGTTTATGTCTCTGGAACCTTCTGGAAGAACAACAAGAAGTCAGACAAGAACCATGGAGGAACAACTTCGTGTATTCTTCGAGAAACTAGAAAAACAACGCTTGGAAGATAAAGAAGAACAGAAGAAATTTCTGGAAGATCAAGAAAAACGAAGAATGCAAGAAAAAGAAGAAGAAGAAAAACGACGACTGCAAGAAAAAGAAGAAGAAGAAAAACGTCGAATGGAAGAGCAAGAAAGAATTTTCGGAAAATTCGATACCTTACAAGATGCTCTTAAGAAAGATGTCGAAGAAGTAAAAAAGGAATTTGAGGAAAAAGTTTTCGAAGTAAAAGAAGAAGTAAAAGAAGAGATAAAAGAAGTTAGGGAAGAATTAGAAAAGAAAGTTTTAGAATTGGAAAGTAAAATGAAGAAACTTGGAACAGGACAAATTTTAGGAAGCGAAGTAACATCGCAACGAGTAAAACCCCCTACTTTCGATGGTCAGTCTTCGTGGTCAATGTATAGGAGGCAGTTTGAAGCAGCGGCGGAGATAAATTGCTGGAATGATGAAGAAAAAGCCACAGCTCTGGTGTTAGCACTGCGAGGACCAGCTCTCCAGCTGCTTCAGAATGTATCTGATCGTGATCAGAAAAACTATCACGCAGTGGTCAACGCCTTGGAATTGCGCTACGGAGACCAGCACATGGACAGAGTATACCAAATGATGCTTAAGTCCCGACATCAGAAAAGCAACGAAAGTTTGCAAGAATATGCCGCGGAAATAGAAAGATTGGTTAATTTAGGTTATCCTTCCGCACCTGCAGACCTTCGCCATGAGATGGAAGCCAGCGCATTTATTGATGGTTTAAGAGATGGCGATTTACGACGTTATCTACGTCTACATAGATATAAAACCTGTGCTGACGCGCTTATCCACGCGTTAGAATATGAGGCGGCAAATGAAGACTTTTCACGACGACCAGCTCAACGCGTGCGATTGATGTCCGCAGAGGAAACTCCAACAAATAATTGCTGCTGCGAAGAACTGAAGAGTATGTTGGAAAAGATGCAGCAGACACCAGCACGCACTGGAGGACGGCCTAAGTGTTATGGTTGTGGTAAGATAGGCCATATAAGAAGGGATTGCCGCCAACGGGGAAGGTCTAAGGAGGGGTCAGGAAGATGTCACAGGCCCCTCAATTTCCCGGCATCAGGAAAACTAATTTCAGCTAGCACTTTGGGGCGTGTGCTAGCTGATACGCCCAAAGCCCCTAGGATCATCTCCGTCTCGCAGCTAGGAAAAGGAAATGATAGTCTGTTGCTGGATGGACGAATCAACGGTCGAGACACCAAGATGACGGTTGACACGGGAGCAACACTTTCTCTAGTGAGACGGGACATGCTGGAAACATCTCAAAATATCTACATGACAAGATGTAACTTCGTTTTGAAAACCGCTACTGGTGAAACAGCACAAGTACATGGAGAAGCTAATGTCAAACTTGAGATAGGACCATTCAATATTGTACACCGAATGGTTGTAGCTGAGATAGTTGATGAAGTGATCTTGGGTTTGGACATTATGGACAAATATGGATTTGTGCTGGATATTAAGAACAGGATGTTACAAATGGGAAACGAAGAAATCTTGTTACATTCTGCGACCGCTTCATCTGACCATGTAAACATCATCGTCTCAGAATCAGTTCGTGTCCCCGGCAATTCTGAGAAAATTGTGCTGGCAGAGTTGGAAAAAGATCCTGGGGGATACCGAACGGGAGTTGTTGAACCGGACATGACGAAATTCACGAATGCGACACACAATAAACAGATCTTGGTAGCTAGAGCACTCGTTGAGGCTGGTGGAAAGATTCCTATTCGCATAGCCAATCTCAGCGAAAATCGAGTTACGTTGCAGAAAGGGGAACAGATTGGCTTCTTTCAGCCTGCATTACGAGTTGTTCGTTGTGAAGAAAAGGACAACAAGAGTTACCAGGAAGGAGAAGGTAAAAATAACCCGGAATTGGAAAATTATTTTCTGGAAGAATGGCAACACTTATCAGAAGATCAGAGGAAAGCAGCCACTGCTTTTATTCGAAAGGAACAAGACATTTTTGCAATAGGGGACAAGATTACGGGAAGAACTAATTTGGTACAGCATCGAATTAATACGGGATCAGTACAACCTATTCGTCAGCCCCCGAGAAGACTCCCCTTTGCGAAACAGGAAGAAGTGGCTCGAATGATCGAAAAAATGAAAGAAGATGGCGTCATTGAAGATTCGTCAAGTCCCTGGTCTTCACCAGTTGTACTAGTAACAAAGAAAGATGGGTCAACTCGTTTCTGCGTTGACTATAGACGGCTCAACGAAGTAACGAAGAAAGATAGTTACCCACTTCCACGCATCGACGATACACTGAGCATGTTAGCTGGTTCCCAATGGTTTTCTACTTTAGACTTGAAGAGTGGGTATTGGCAGGTTGGAATTCACCCTGAGGATAAGGAGAAAACTGCCTTCTCGACTGGAACTGGGCTCTACCAGTTTAATGTTATGCCTTTTGGACTTTGTAATGCGCCAGCTACGTTCGAGCGGCTAATGGAACTTGTCCTTCGAGGGTTGACTTGGAGAACTTGCCTTGTGTACCTTGATGATGTGATGGTTATTGGGAAAACTTTCGAAGAACATCAAAGTAACCTGCAAGAAATTTTCAGCCGATTGCGAAACGCTCGTCTTCAACTTAACCCTAAAAAGTGTTGCCTTTTCCAAAGAAAAGTCAAGTTTTTGGGACACGTTGTTTCATCGAATGGGATACAAACTGACCCTGAGAAGACTGCAGCCGTACGGGAATGGCCCCGACCTAATGATAAGCACCAACTACGAAGCTTTTTGGGTCTTTGCACCTACTATCGCCGTTTTGTCAAAGGATTCGCCGATATTGCCAAACCTCTTCATAAACTGACCGAAAAGAAGACGCCTTTTATTTGGGACAAAGAGTGTGAATCGGCCTTCAAAACATTAAAAGTTACACTCTGTACGGGACCAATACTTGCTTACCCAAGGGCAAAAGGTCAGTTTATTTTAGATACGGACGCCAGTAATAATGGAGTTGGCGCAGTATTAACTCAAGTACAGGATGGCGAAGAGAGGGTTATCGAATATTATAGTAAGGTTCTTTCTAAACCTGAAAGGAATTACTGTGTCACCCGAAGAGAACTGTTGGCTATCGTGAACGCGGTAAGCCATTTCCACAAATATTTATACGGCCAACATTTTACAATAAGGACAGATCATGCCGCTTTAAAGTGGCTGTTAAATTTGAAGAATGCTGAAGGTCAAACAGCGAGATGGATTGAGAGACTTCAGCAGTATGATTTTGAAATCAAGCATCGCTCGGGAAGGTCTCATCAAAATGCAGATGCCTTGTCCAGAAGACCGTGCAGAGCCGACTGCAAACATTGTAGCCAACGAGAACAAGCTGACCACCTGTGCAACCTTAGAAGGCTAGTTTTGCAACCTACTGACGGATGGACAGCTGAAGAAATAAGAACAGAGCAACTGCAAGACGATGAGATCGGACCGATTTTACAAAGCAAGGAGAACGGAAATGTGAGACCGCAATGGCATGACATTTCAAATAAGAGTCCTGCTCTGAAGGCGTTGTGGGCACAATGGGACTCCCTGAAAGTCGAAAATGGGCTGCTCAAAAGGGCTTGGGAAAGCGCGGATGGAAAGACGGTAACAATGCAGCTAGTCCTACCGAAGAGTCGTGTAAAGGAAGTCTTAAGGGAAATCCATGATGGAAGATCTGGAGCTCACTTCGGCGTCAACAAAACCTTGGGGAAGGTTCGCGAACGCTTTTATTGGGTCAATAGCCGAGAAGATGTCGCTAATTGGTGCCGGAAATGTACAACATGTGCTGCGAGTAAAGGCCCGAAAACTCGTAGCCGGGGAGCCATGAAGCAATACAACGTTGGGGCTCCGTTTGAGAGGATTGCGTTTGATATTGCGGGTCCATTTCCAGTCACCGACTCGGGCAACAAATACATTATGGTTGTTGCCGACTATTTCAGTAAATGGCCTGAGGCATACGCGTTACCAAACCAAGAAGCTATTACTGTGTCTCGTGCTTTGGTGGATAATTGGATTTCTCGTTATGGGCTTCCCATGGAAATGCATTCGGACCAAGGGCGAAACTTTGAGTCAGGGGTTTTCCAAGGAATTTGTGATCTCTTGGGTATTCGGAAAACCAGGACTACACCGCTGCATCCTCAGTCCGACGGAATGGTCGAGCGCTTTAACAGCACCATGGAAGAGCACCTATCGAAAGTTGTAGAGGCCCATCAAAGAGATTGGGATCGCCATTTACCGTTGTTTTTGTTGGCTTACAGAGCGGCGATCCATGAAACTACAAATCAAACTCCAGCCAAGATTTTGTTTGGACGGGAACTCCGCTTGCCTTGTGACCTTGTGTTTGGGACACCCACTCAAGAACCCAAGGAAGTTAGAAGCTATGTAGAAGAGCTTCAAGAGACGATGTCCCATATCCACGACTTGGCTCGAGACCGAATTGAGATTGCCAGTGACAGGATGAAGACGCGGTACGATTTGAGGGCGAATTCGGTAGGGTTTCAAGAGGGAGATTTGGTCTGGCTATTTAACCCTCAACGGAAGAAAGGGCGATGTCCGAAGCTTCAGCCGAAATGGGAAGGCCCTTATACCGTACTGACCCGACTTAACGACGTGGTGTATAGAATCCAAAAGAACCCCAGGGCTAAGATGAAGGTAGTGCATTTAGACCGTTTAGCCCCCTATGCGGGTTCAAATGACGATGAATGATTGTTCGAGACGAACAATTCTTAAGAGGGGGGTAGTGTGACGCGAACGACTCAATTCTAAGAAGCGGTGAATCAGAGTATCGAGTATTGTGTTGTGGACCGCTCACTTCTAGGAACTGAATAGAACTTCGAGTATTATTTACGTTTTGAATGGGTTTATTTATTCTTGTTTACGTCGGCATTGTTTGTCGCTATTGTGATTGAATTCCAATCATCTTGCCGAATTGAAATAATTCAGGAGAAACGCGAGAAAATACTCGAAAGTTCTGGAAAGAGTCCATACCCCTATATATATGCGAGACAGCGAGTCAGTGAGTCAGTCTGGTTTTGGGAGAGCGACATAAAGGCGAACTCCGGCGATATCCAGCGAATTTAGAAAGCGATAAATTAAAGTGTTTTGTGTTCCGTTAGTGATTTAGAATATTAGCTGTGTTAATTAGTTGTAATTAATTTGATTTGTAAATAAACTTGCCGAGAAATTATCTCCAGCTCTTTAAATCAGAAACCCACATATAATAAACGTCACAATATTTTTGAAGGTTTCGAAGGAATCGATCTAGTTTTGATCGATCAAACAAAGTGCACACAACAAACTCTAAGTCATCTTGTACTTGTTCTCACCATATTTAAAGTTTTAGCAAAACAGATTATACAAATGAGTCAAAATCAAGTTTTATAAAGCTTTAAAAATCCAAGAAAATAATTATCTTTAAATTTTGTAAGTATTTTTTTATTTCGTTGTTTTTTTTTCGGATCTACCCCAAATTAATTTCTAACAATGCCTCTTGTAAAATAATTTAAATTCAAACTAATTTATGACAACAGATTTTTTCTAAATTTTCTATTTTTTTAACTCGCTGTTTTCTTTTTCGATTTATCTCAAAGTAACTTCTAACAGTGCCTGTTGTAAAAAAATTCAAACTAATTTATGACAGCCCGTTTGAAGTAAACATCTGTTAATATTTTTATTTGAAATTCTTTGCTGTCATAAATTAGTTATAGAAATATTTTACAAGCTTTGTTAGAAGTCAATTTGTGAAGGTTTCTTAGATCTTCTTAGTTAGATCTTGCAAGCAAAAGTATCCCTGCTTTTAAGACCACTAGTTTTCACCCACTAGAAAATCATGATTAGCTTTTGCTTTGAAGAACCACTTCTTAGAGCAACGCAGTCATACTATATTTTTACAAAAAAAATTTAAACACAAAGAATCTCTGAAAAACTATCTTATCAACAAAAAATTTACATTCAAAAGATGAATGTGAAAACCGTGAAGGTGTAACATGCAAACTTTTGTATTGATTTTGTAAAGTTTTCATTTATTGGAGTCTATTTAAATATGACAAAATATAATATAAAGTGTGATGTTAACATTTTCTGTCACAAATTTTAAATTTGATACATAACTGTTTATAAATAAATGTCTCTGTCTCTGTAATATATTTATATAAACGAATTGAAAATGTAGAGCTAAAAGGTTTTTGTATTACAATCCAGGATAAAATTAAAGCTTAAATTATTAGAGTAGAACCTTTACTAAAACCCAACTTTTTGCTGAAAAATTTTTTTACTGTTATTTTCCCATTTACGCTCTGATTTAGTAAACATATTGAAAAATTAATATTAAAAAATGATAACAATTTCTATAATTAGCAATTCATTCATAATTTTGCTGGAATGTGAAAAAATGCATAAAATTTAGAACACATTTGTAATAATTATTATTTATCAAAATGTAATGTATTTTCTTTCAAAGTTGGCGTCAAAGTTTGAAGTAATAAGTATCATGAATTAACAAAATCAAAAATAGTTTTAAGGATTAAGCATTTAGCTAGCAAAATTGGCCTAAATTTGTTGATTGTTTTAACTTTGTGTTAGATAATAAACAAAAGCTGAAATAATGCTCCAAAGCACCACTTTTGTGTCTATCAAAAAATAAAATGTTAGCTTGTACGAGAGAAACCTCGTTGATCCTTTTGAAGTCCTGTGTATGCAAACTCAGCGCCTGCTTTTGCAAAGTAATTAAAACCCATTCCGTCAATTCTCTTTTGATTAATTGTGAACACAAGCGACTCCGAGGGGTCCGGTTGCGACCGGGGACGCAGGTCTATCTCCAGGCCCACTCAGAGCGCTGTTTATCTCTGTGGACCAGCTGGAGCAATTTCCATCTCAATCGTTACTTTTAATAGCACACCGAATTGTTTCCTTGATTGCAGTGACACGTTCAATCACTTTTCATTTAGTAAGATGACTCGTTAATTGAGTTTTAGGGAAATCACTGTTCGTTTTGTCTCCGCCAACTTGCTACCACTGCTACACAAGAGATAACGCTCAATTCTCATCCAAACTTTTTTAACTGCCCAAATTTCAAACATAAATTTGTCAACGGGATATAAACATCCAACACAAACACACAGGTTTAGTAAAGAAAAATAAGTTTTCCGGTTTCTTTAAAGATTGAGAAATTATTCGAAACAGAAGCAGTAATTGAGATATTTTCAACACGGACAGTCAATAACACACAGAGGCGTCCCAAAAAAATCTAAAAAATTAAAAATATGTATAGAAAGCTTTATTACAAGAGAAATTAAAACACACAAACAACAATTATAATAAAAATTTGTTCTTTTGGGATTGGACCGTGTTAAATCAATTCTTCAAGAATGGAGTAACAACTAGTTGAAGATGTCTTCTAAGTCCAATACACTTCACTCCTAAAGAAGCTCTCGGCGTTTACAAAACGTCGAATATAAAATCACCATTAAGACAGTCCAATTCCAGAAGAAAAACTTTTCAAACCTATTCTGATCGTAGAAGGTTTATTCCAAACAATTTTAATAACTACAGGTTAATGTCTCAAATGATAACGCTTAGATAAGGAGTTAACGAGATGAGAAACCGGTTTAAATAAAGCTTTTGTTGATAGCCTACGTTTCGGAGTGTGATTTTTTCCTTCCTCAGGGTTGATCAACGGTTAGAGCTCTTTTAAAATTTGTTATGTATGGATGAAGATCCTAGAGTATCAACACAAATTTTTGCATTTGGGGCTCCTTACTCTAACTCAGCATAAACAACAACAACAAAAAATAAGAAAAAAAAATAGGAAAATATTTTTAACTCGAACAGTCAATAACACCCAAAGACATCCCAAAAAATTTAAAAAATTAAAATTATGTATATAGAAATCTTTAAACAATGGAAATTAAACCACGTAAAAACAATTATTATAATAAAAATTTGTTTGACGTTTTGCTTACCATCTGTAGCTTCTTCAAAAGTGACAACTAGTTGAAGATGTCCTCAAAGTCGAGTAATTTTCACTCCTGAAGAAGCTCCCTACATTGACAAAACGTCGAATACAAAATTACCATTGAGACGGTCTATCTGGCCGTAGAAGATTTATTCCAAACAATTTTAACAACTACAGGTTAATGTCTCTAAAGATAACGCTTAGATAGAAGTCAACAAGATGAGAACCTGGTTTAAATTGATCCAAAAGCTTCTGGATTATCAACAAAAACTTTTCATTTAAACCATTTCCTCATCCTCTCTCAACATAAACAACAAAAAAAGAGAAGAAAGAAAAAAAATTAAAAAAATGGAAGGATATTTTTCACACGGACAGGCAATAACCCTACCGAGGCGCCCCAAAAATCTAAAAAAAATTAAATTATGTATAGAAAGCTTGAAACAAGAGAAATTAAAACACATAAACAACAGTTTTAATAAAAAAATGTTCTTTCAGGATTAAATTGTGCCAATGAAGTTTTCGCATTCGTTTTGCCAAACATCTGTAGCTTTTTCAAGAGTGGAGTAACAACTAGTTAAAGATGTCTTCGAAGTCAAGTACATACACTTCACTCCTGAAGAAGCTTCCTACGCTGGCTGGCGAAACGTCGAATCCAATTTCAGAAGAAAAAACTATCATACCTACTCTGGCCGTAGATGTTTTTGTTCCAAACAATGTTAATGACCACAAGTTAATAGTAGTAGTGGTAAGTTAACGAGATGAAAAACTAGTTAAAATAAAGCTTTTGTTGATAGCCTACGTTTAGGAATTTGATCATATTTATTCCTCAGGGTTGATTAACAGTCAGAGTCACTTTAAAATTTGTTGTGTATTAGTGAAGGTCCTAAACTATCAACAAAATAAGCTTTTCATTCTCTCTCAGTATAAACAACAATAAAACAGAAAGAAAGAAAAAATAAAAAAAATGGGAGTAATGAAGGCATTGCTTGCAAGTAGTGTAAATGATAGTGTTTCTTTCGGCGCTACTGATGTGTTTGCTTTTTATATTTTTGCGTTTGGTGTTGAGCGATGGATGGTAGGCGGGGACTTTGATATGGTTCTTTGAACAGCGTTTCTCGCCTAATAAACTCCAGTCAGTGCATGAAAATATTTACATTCGACAAATAAAATATTTAGAATAAACATTAGTTTCTGTGGTCCTTATTAGCTTGATCTTCCACCGGATGTCGCGGAGCACTGACAAACGCGTCGTCGTTTATCATCGTAAAGTGGCATCAAAGAGGGCGACGTTTCAACTTGTCCTAAAAATGTTATCGAGAGAAATGATGCGCAGGAAACGCCTGACAAATGCTTGCTTAATTATTTTTCACGCAGACATATTGATGTCGCGATGTAGGACCAGCTCTGCGCCAGGTAATTAATGAATGGACTGATGTCGAACTAAGGTGCCTCCTAATGGCGCATCGCACTGTCACTTCGTTCTTATTTATGGCTGACATAAAATGCAATTACCTGGGCACGGTACCCTATAATAGTTGAGCCGATATACAATTTATTAACTCTTCGTTTCTAACGTGATTAACGGTATGATTAGAGCTTGGCCGGACGCAAACTGACACTTTTCATGCCTTATCGACGACAAATCGAACAGGCGTTCGACAAATGCTCCACGAACAAGGACTGATATACGGCCAGCAATCTACTAATAAGGAGCTAAACAAAAATGTTCTTATATTACGTAACACAAACATTTAAAATTGTTCTAAGTTACACAAAAACAATTCTAGTATTGCAAAATTTTTTGGCACAAATTTAGCCACAATTGCACTAGACCAATAAGAAAATGAAAAACTAAACGACAAAAGTAGATAATTATTCTGTGGTACCTCTTTAAAAAGTTAGAACTGATCAAAATTGATGATTTGTGATTTTTTTAAATATGTAGTTCAAAGTGTTTTTACATTACAATAAAATTTGGACAATATGTTTATTTCTCTAAGACATTTCTTTTTTTATGGGACACCAAATTTTTATTTTGATTTTATTGTCAAGATATAGCACCAAACTGATAGCTTTGAAATAACAAACGTTCTTATTTTAAATAAAAACTTTGAATTGAAAAAATAGTAATAATGTGTTAGATATTCTCTTGGAACCTTTTCCCGTCCCATAACTCTATGCCATAGATTTTCAATATCAATATTTAGCACTAAGCCTTTTTATCAAAATTAAAATATTAGAAAAATATTAAAACGCGCAAAAATTGAGAGACTCTACATTGTGAAAACAGAAAGCTTGTTATGCGTCTAAACTTTTGGTAATAGAAATAGGTAGCGTCTAAGTTCAAAGTTTTCATTATGTTTTTATCTCCTTAAGATTCCTTTATTACATTTGTGAAGTTGCTTACACTCGCGTTTAAATTAATTATTCATTCATTTCATGGCTTGTAATTTTTCTTTCTCGTAGAGCTACAAACTTGTTCAACACATTTTTTCTCAGACTTCTATCAATTAAAAAATTCTGATGAAAAATGAAAGAGAGCAAAACGATGATCTTGTGACTATATTCACATAATACCTGTTCTAGTAATGTGATAAACATGGTTTTGGTTTTAAGTCTGGCATCCTTTTAGCATAAATGAATTACATAAGGTAGGTAGTAGCGTTAATCATCACATATTACAGAAAGTTGTGTTTGTGTTTTAAAAGGCGATGTAACGGTTTAACATTATGTGAATAATTTTGTTAAAACGCTGTTTCCATTAGGAATACTCGATATTAGAGATTAGTGTTAATGAGTTTGATTAGAATACTGTAACGCCGGTAGCATGAATGTTAAATATTGCTGGAAAATATCCATATTTAAATCATTAAGTTGAGGTCAGTTTAGTGGCTGCACTAAAGGGGTCAGGGGCAGAAAAATTCGTTTGATCAATCAACTACAATGTACGGAAGCAAAACTGCATGTAACGTCTAACCTTAATGAATTTTGCAGCAGTGATAAGTGCTTTTTGGGCTAGAATACATGGCATTATATTAGACGAATCAAAAATGCATATTAAACAGTTAGTTAACATCCGTGAACCACACAAAATTTGTTGGAAATTTTTCAAGTAACCCAACTGAAACAATATTATTAAAAAAATCGTAATTTAATAACAGCCAATTTTATATAAATAATTTAGTATTTCGTTTGGTTTCAAAGAAGTTTAGTATGAGACTAAAATTACATACATTTAAGACGTGGCAAAAACAAATATAAACTTGTAACAGCAGTGCCAAAGCACAAAATAGTAGCCGGCTTTGAGCTCTCAACAAGAAAGTGTTGGCTACCAGTACATAATAATAATTATTATTAAGTATTGTGTGGCAATGTGTAATCTAATATATTTTTAAACAATTAGTTTTTAAAACTTCAATCCCTCCCTGCGTTTATTAGCTACAAATTGGTTACGGATCCAAATCACAAAAGAGAGAGCGAATTAAGAATTTGGGAATTATTTGGAATTAAGAAAAAATAAAATCATATTGAGATAAAAACATAGACAACCTATTTGGAATTTCCTTATTAACCAGAAAAAATTACAAAATATAAAAGATGAGGATTGAGGCGCTAATAATAAAGAACAAAACGTGGTCATAAGTATCAAGCGCAAAACTAAAACTCGAGAAACTAACAAATTTAGCTATAAAAAACTGTGAATTAGAATAGATCTAAAATTGCAAGACATCTCGTAAAATTTGGTTGAAAGTAGAAGCAATTGTCGAATTCAAAGGTCCAGCTAGGAAAGAATCACTCTGAAAAAGGTTGATAAATCACAAATTAAATAAAAATTAAATTAAATGGAAATTTTGTAAGTCACATCAATGCATTTTATGAGATGATTCATAAACTGGACGAACATTCGATAACTGGCAATAGAATTGCAGTCCATTATTCTACTGCATAACTTAACAATAGTTTTGATAACTTTCTATGTACTATTAAATCCAGAGACGAATTACTGAAATGAAATAATTTAAAATTATAATTATTAAGAAATACCAAAATAATCAAATATCAACACATATACATAAAGAAAATTTAAAAAAATCAAATTTAAATGTCATAATTATAGAAGAGAAAACCAAAAAGCTGTAGAATTTTCCGAAAAGAAACAAAATATTTATACAGTTAGCTAAAGATCACACAATTGACATATCATTCTTCTCTAAAGAATAATATTGGAAAGGAAAACAAAAGATAGTGGCACAAAAATGGGTGTACCTCGCATTTATGAGGTAATTACGACCTTTTTGTAAAATTTTCCTTCAAGTAAATTCTTTTTCCAAAGAAATTAAACAAAAGCTTTAACCTTCTTAATGCATACCTACGAATTTGTGTGGTCTAATAACGAACATATCCACCGGAAAATCAAGATACGTATTAACATTTACTAAAGATTTTTCAAGATAGACAAAAGTATATAGTTTAAGAAGTAAAACAAAATTTTGCAGTATTTTTTTGCAGTATTTTTTGCGGAGACCAGAAGAGAAAGAGTAAAAAAGTAGTAATATGTAAACAAATACCTTGAAGAAAATGGTATAGCTAAGATGATTACCTCCTATTTATCTCAAAAGAAGGGCACGGCGTTACCGAAAGAAAAAATTGAAGATTGGTCGAAATAATATATGCATATAAATATAATCAGGCTAAAGCAACTTTGAGCCAAGAAAGATTGCTGTATTTCAAGTTCTTTAAATAGTAAAACTGCATTTAAAATTAGACGAACAGAAAACCAAATCGAGATTTTTGTTAAAGAAATTTTTGCATTAAATCTGCAAAAAGAAAGAAAATTTAAAAGAATTTATTTGAGCTACAATTTATCATCAAAACCCTACAAGCTATACATTTCTGAAATAACAGAAGCAACTGTCTTGCGGAATGGGAGGTCTTTAAAAAAAATCTTTTTTCAAGCAGAACATAAAGAAGTGAAAAATTGTATTTGAAAAAAAAAAAAACACCAAAAGTTGTAGAAGTGACAACTGACAATGTTGATAAAATCTAGTACCTCGAAAAAAAATCAAAGAAGTAAATTCGAATACTGATGAATTAGAAAAATATAAACTCGAACAACTTTTTTGGAAATAAAATTTTAAATCAACTTTCTGACAAGGATGTCATCAGTTGTCGAAGTTGCTTTCTACAAAATGCAAGTCTAACGGACAAGTCGATAGAAGAAAAACCAGAGTGGTTGTATACAGTAAAAATGCTATTTGGAATATTGATTTAGCTTAAATTAAAAATTAGGCAATTTGACAATACTACTGTCTATCTAAATGGTAATAACTATAGATGAGAAAACATGAAAAAACCTAAAATGCATGAACGAAATCTTTTGAACATAATAAAAAGAGATGTCCAAATGACTTAATTAGAATGAAAGCAGAAACACTAATTGATGTATTACAACAAAACCAAAAACTTTGTCAACATAAAAGATTTCTGTGTAGGTATATTAAAGAAAACCGGACATTGTCAATATGATCAAAAATTAAGTGATAGATATTGGCTTAAAGTCAACAAAGACTAATCCTCTTGTATATGTTTCCATACGAGAAGGACATAGTCCTAATTTACTCCAACGACCTTTTGGTAGTTTAGGTTAGGTATGCTTGAGTCACTAGAGTCATGAAGGATTGTTGAAGATCGACAGCAGCGTAAAAGCATAAAATAGTAGCTGGTTTGAGTTGGCAAGTCAACCATTTGTATATCGTGTAATGTAATAAATCTTTTAAACAATTAGTCCTCAATCCATTCCTGTATTTTTACCACCCCAAGTGGATGCTTGAGATACTCTAAATCCAATAGTTGTGTTTAAACGTTATGAATTACGATTTCCGCTTTAGCAATTTTGTTCTTTATCGTAAGATAAACCTGTCATTGCAGTACAGTCCTAAATCGTGTAGTATGATTTCAAACTCAACTAGATCCGAATCAGATAAAGTTGAGAAAATAAATTTCAGAATGTTGGTCGTGCCTTGGTACGAGCTTAGTACATTTTAATAAGAGTTTGAGGGTGTGTCTAAGATATAAACATACACATATAATGTGTTTTTGTTTGTATGAACGTCCGTTGCGCCAATATAGGGAGTCGTTTACACGAGTAGATATTAACATTCGCTGTATATGTAAAGAGAGAAGTCGGAATGATCGTATTTTCAGTTAAAATAAAGGCGAGATTTAAAATATCGTGAAGCTCCCGCGGCTTGAGACAATTTAATGCAACCCAGGGCCCATAAAGTCCCCGGTTCACAAATGTATACCTGCGTATATTTATATATTTATGTTCTACAATATGGAAATATATAATACAAGCCTGGAAAATATATTTTATGCCGTCTTCGCGAATATGACGTAGTGCTTTGTCATGTTATCAGAATGTATCACTGGTATAACAGCAACTTTATGCAGGTATCTGAGGAGTCGGATCTTCGAAAATGATATTGTGTAGGTGGTGCTCATACATCTGCTTTCCCTTAATAACAAAGAATCAAAATGCAAACACACTTTTTTAAATAATCGCACCTCTTACAAAAGCAAAACTCACATTAATCTCACCTTTTACAGACGCATCAGGATTAAAAAAGCAATAAAGTTCACATTAATTTACATAATAAATCAAAGAAACGAAATTTTTGTTAAAAAGAAATTTTTATTATTCAGGGTGTGCCACTTTCGGCCTTTACTAACAGGTATATTTCGTAACGAGTCATAGAATAAGACTCATAGCGTGCGAATTAAAAATTGCAAACACCAGGCATCAGCCGACTTTTTAAAACATGTAGGTTTAAGATATAAATCATATAGGTAGGTCTAGGATCTGTCACGTGACATACTTCTGTCATGATTAACGTTAGTGCATGGTAACATCACCTGCCTTTTTCAATTCTTTCCAGTAAGACACACAAAGTGTTGTTTCCTCTAGGAAATGTTTACAAAAAATTGTATTTTCTGTAATGTCTTGCTTTAGAGTGTCTGACAATTGCTTGGAATTTAGGAATGTAATACAATTTCGCTTTGTGGTATTGGTAGCGTTTGTGAGCACCTCTTTATGAGTTTAAGCAACACGTGATCACCGTAACCGTTTAATTAGGAAGTAATAAAGACATGTTTAAGAAGCTCCCAAAATCCCTGTGGCTCATATGATACATGCAACGTTAAGCCTGTAGCGAAGAGTCATCTGTTCCTCGGCGAGCACATGCAAATTGCGCGAGTTAGGACGCCTAATAGACTTAATCTTGTCGTTTATGTTCAACACTCACGCGGGATAATTAGTAGCGACGCAGATCTTTGCACAATGAGGTAGGCTGCCGCTATTGAATCCTGGTGTTTGCGAGTTCTAATTACGAGCCCGCAAGCGACGCGAAATTAAACTTTCATCAGCTATTACCATATGAGAGAACTCTAATTAAGGTGAAGTACGCAGCTATTGTTACTAAGCTTCCCTCTTGTTGCCATATACTCCAGCTATAGGAACCATTACTCCGACAACTTACAAACAAAATACCGCTTCATTCAAACATCAATATACTATTTTAATTCAAGCGAAATAGCAAAAACAGACCACCAAATAAGACATCAAGCCTTATTACGAGAATACTAAACGTCAAGACATGTAAGAAGCATCAGTAAACCAGATCACAAACAAATCAAACTTAATTGTTTTTCTGTTCGCCGTGTTCCTACCTTGTAGAATGGCTCTCATGCTCTTCATAAAGATGACAAAAACTGAAATTATTGGACACAAGACGATGGCTTTATTAGTCTTCTAGTCGCAAAATCAACCTTTACAGGATGATTCAGAATAATATTTAGGTTTTGAAGCTCAGTAAACTAATATCTGGCTGTTGAAAATCTTTAAAGTTTCTAATTATTATGAATAAAGTAATTTTTTTTTTATAAATTGTCATTCTCTTCCAAAATAATAGTATATTAAGTATCAAGAACGGAAAGAACATTTTACTGTTATTAAGGTTTGTGATGCTTATGGCATTTTCTGAGCCGTTGATTATCATTAATTTTGAATAAATTTACTTACCGTTCTAGAACAGTAAGTAACACATAACAACGAGTATTCGTTGTCAACAATAAAACAAAATATTTACCGACCAGTTGGCATTAGCAACCAATAATCCTTACATGCCCTGACAGGATTGATATTGGAATAGATAAAGATTAGAAGTTGAGATAGAGAAGTTTACTTTGCAATAAAAAATACCTATATGAAATTTCTTTACTACACCTCTTTGAAGACACAATGATTGATTTCCCCAAAATTTCTTCTAATGTAGAACTCCTAGAAAAGAAACTTGATGGATTAGAAAAAATTAATAAAAAAAATCATTAGAATTCTAGTGAAAGAAGCAAGTGATCATATTTTGCAGCTCAAGGTAACAGGAATATCAAGTGATAGTTACATTTAAGAGAGTGAAGATAAGAGTTGAGAGCACAAAAAAGATTTGGTTAGAGTGCCGAATTACTAGAATCATCAAAAAGTAGTCAACTAGGATTACTGACGTTGGAAATGTCAAACCTAGAAATATTTTCAAATGATTACTGACGAGATAAAATTGAGACATTAAACATTTAACAACCATGAGGCCTCTGTGGATGTTCTTATTGGTGCTGACACTGCTGAAATATTATTTACTGGCCAGCAAGTTAATTTAAATTGTGGTGTAAGTGTTATTCAAACGAAGTTGGGGTGGACGCTTATGAGAAAACTAAATCTTAAGTCAAGTTCTTTACTGTCAGTTGCTACAATGTTTTAAATAAATTCTTCCATTGCTAACCTTCGGAGTTTGGATGTTTTAAGAATCAGTAAAAGAAAAGTCAAGAAGAGAAAAGATACAAAGCCGTTTACACCATGGGTAGAAAACAAGGTGAAAATTAGTAATATTTACAGTACTGAAAGAAAAAACGTTTAGGAATTAATGAAAAAATTTCAAAAGTAGAAAAGATAAATTCTGATAAAGAACATTTTCTGAAAACTGCTACAGTAAATGAAGAGGAAAGATACGAAGCTATGACTATAGGTGGAAGACCACGTACAAATTAGTAATATTTATAGTACTACAAAAAATAACGTTTACACAGTTTAATAAAAAAAATTAAAAAAGGTAGTTTTGATGAAAAATATAGGGCTATTTTTGAAGAATAGAAAAGTGAAGGTAAGTATTACAAAAAAAAAGATAATGATTTTCAGAAAAACGGTTATCAATTATCATTATTTGTCACATAAACTTGCAATAAAAATGGATAGCACAACAAGAAAATTGAGACTGGTTTTTGATGCTTCTGCTAAAGAAAAGAGAAATACATTATTAAATTGGTTTTTGGAAAAATAAACAGATCTGTTACAATTGATTCTTGCCATGTTGTTAAAATTTAAACTACATAAAATTGGGGTAATGTCACACTTCTTCAAATAAGTCTAAATAAAAAAAAAAACAAATTCTAAATAGAAATTTTTGTTACTTATGAATGAAGCTACCCGAATAATCACCCGAAAGAAATTTGATTTAAGATTGTGGAAATATGTAGGTACACCCTAAAATTTTCACAAGAAACTGAAGAAATATGTGAATATTAAACGTCTAGTTTCTTTAATAATTAATTATCTAAGAAACTTAAATTCAAAAAATTTATTGTAACAAAAAATTACCAGATGATCTTACAGCCAAATTTTCAAATTGGTTGAAAAACTTGAATCTTTTGCATTATATTAGGATTCCACAAAGCTTTGAACCTTCATATATTTTGTGATGCCAGCAAAAGTGCATATACTGCACGCGTATTTTTGATAGCTAAACTAAAAAGTTATGTATCAGTTTGACTAACTCAAGCAAGAGTCCAATTAAGAAATTTCTACAGTAAGATTAAAATTATTGGCGGCAACAATAATTGAAGAAAGATTATTAAATTCAGTCGTTTCAAATCTAGTAAGTGGACCCGAAAAGAAGTTAGAAATATTTTGTAGGTTTTATATAAGTAGTGTAATTTTAGTTTAAAAGATGAGCATAAAAACCTTTTGTTGTAAGTAAAGTAAAAGAAATTAAAACATTAACAAATGTTAAATTTTGGAGATACGTACCTGAAGACTTAAATCTAGCCGATTTACTATCGAAATAGAATACATCAAAGTAATCTACCATTGAAATAACCTAGTTACTTTAAGCATAACTACATAGCCTTCTGAAGATTGTTCTTAAGATAGTTTTGAAACATTTTTCTCTTCCATTATTTTTGTCAAGAAAATTGTTGGTTTCATAAAAAATTTAGTTTTAAAAATTATCTAAGCATTAACTTAAATTAGAAGAATCTTTTACAATGGATTTTAGAAGAATTCAACTAATAGACAAGATATTTATCTTCATTCTATAGAATATGTAGAGTTGAAGTTTTATTTATAAAAATGGAATTCAAAATTATACAATTTCTAAAAAAGGCAAAGAATCGCTAGAATCTTTTAACCATTTTGAAGATAACGATAGAATTCTAATAATATAAGAGTAAAAACAAGTATTACAGCTAGACAAAATTTAGATTCTTTTTTGAACCCTAAATAACACGATCTGGATGAAGAAGCATACAATCTTAAAAGATTCAATGACTTTTAGGGTGGGAGAGTGTTGAAAGTCATTATAATTTGTTATATGATGATGAAGTTTCTTGGAGTTAGGAGAAGGTTATTGTGAATGATAAGAAATGACGAAAAATTTTTTTACGACGTTTCGATAACCTTCTCCTAACTCCAAGAAACTTCATCATCATATAATAAAAAAAGGGGAAAAGAAAACAACACATAACTATTATAATTTGTGTTTGTCGTAGTAGCTGATTCTACTTATGTCTACCAATTAAATGAAGTAATTGTTACCACTTGTTTTAAAATAAATATTGTTAAACTTCTAATCATTTATTTTTAAATACAATGGGGAGTTGTATCGATTTCTTACATTGGCGGCTGTATGATCGAAGTTGTGGAAGTAGGTTTTTTTGAAAATCTGTTAAAAAAGTCTCCTAATTATTGCCATGTGAGCGTGGATCAGTCGCAGATGTCCTTCCTCGTTGCAGTTTCGGTTGAATGGTGTTATTTTTAGACGGCTGGCAAATGGTTAAAATAATTGTATCAGACTGGTAGAAGTCGTCATTCCTGCGAGTATTTTTTATCGTTTCTAAAACTGTCGAGTCGAGATAAAATAGAGTGTCGGTAGAGGCGTTGTTTGACAGTCGCGTCAACCGTGAAAACGCTCTCCAATTAGCCGAGTGAGATATGTGCTATGGAGCGTCGTCGGCGGAATGCGGCGCCCTGCACATGTTCTACTAACTGCATTTATTATCAGCGATTAATTATGACCGCCGGCATACGTCACAATGCGGCCGCGATGAATGTTTCATGCGCTCAAAAACTATGTCTCGAATGGGGAGTCTGCTGATGATGTTGTCATCGGTTGTCAGACGAGACCAATTTAGCCCTATAAGGCCGCGACCCACCGGCATAATGAAGACACAAACTTTCTTATATCAATCTATATGCAGCGATTTATGAAGTCAGTTTTTGTGCCAGGTCTAGCCTGCGCCCCCGCCAGACCAGAGGAATCGAGCCCATCAGGGACCTCACACCGATCATCCAAACCCAACTTACTGATATTCAAGGTTTATTATTGCGATTTGGACACTAAATGTAATTGCCCAACTCGATTCTCGAGGCTGAGATGTGCGCGAAACGAGATAATAAAGAAATCATCTAATTTATTGGCATTCGTTTTAATTAAACTTAAAAGCAAGGGTGGACTTATCTTTTTTTATTAACGTAATTGGCACGACACTAAACGAATTAAAGGATTTTATGCGCTTATAAGTGAGATGATCGGATTCAAGGCGGGAGACCCAATCTTCATAAAAATAAAACATAATTAAAAATGCAATAAAGTCAAATATAAGAATTGTAATTAAACAAACTTTCTCAAAATTGTTTTTCAGAAATAGTAATTAGGACTCCTAACAGAAATAGGCATTTATAATCGAATGTGGTAGGTCAAATTTTACATTGCGACAACTTTCTTTAAAGCACAAGCCTGTAGGGAACGTTAGAGCACTGTAAAAGAACCTATAGCGAATTGAGATTGTGGCTTTTGACAGCATATGTGTGTTTTATAGTTCGAAAGAACAAAAATACAAAAAACTTTTAGTACTATTTGCAGTGGAACCATTTTTGGATAACAGAATTTTTAGTCCAAAAAAATTAGTATTTCAATAGTGATACAATTCGAATCATTATGAAATTTGACACAAATGGTCTTTGAAGTTTGAGAAAACAAACACCCTAAAGTCGACAATAAAGAAATTATTAAAACCCCCCTCAGAAGTCAAAAACCCTGATTTTTGCACCTATTATCAATCTGCTCAGAGGATATGAGTTATATACTCGTAAAAGCATCAAAATTTTGATCGTCACATTGATATTTGATATCAAGAAAAATGCTGAATTGGGAGCACTGTTAGTCTTTTAGTATTGAGCTGGCAACTACCTGCTGCCTCTACTTCTTTTCTTAGTTAGCTAAATTCCTTCTTACTGTTGCAACCCTCTTAAATGTGTTTAAAAAATTAAATAAAAATCATTTTTTGACATTTTGATGAATAAGACTTTGTTGTCGCCGCTGTAGTTTATTTATAAATTGTTTCTATGACAACGAAATGCTTTTAATATAAGGAAATTAAATTTAAGAGGTCACCATAATAATGGTTAAATATATCAAACGTTAACAAAACAAATTTTTTTTAGATAAAATTGCCCGAGTTATGGTGCTCTAAAATTTTGTAAAGTTTGTGGTTTTTTGTGTTTTTCGTAATTGACTTGGAATTTTTTTTAATATCGCAATGTTATAATGATTAACGTTGTAGGTAGTAGCTAACAAAATCTCTAACAATTTTCACTATTTAAAAGTCTCTCAGATAAAAATTAGTTAAGTATTATGAGATTATGGTATAAGTTCAAATTTTGGAAAAAATCCTAGCTTATCACAATTTGCTTGCAATTTGGAAAATCCGATACGACAAATGCTATTTACATATGGTAGAAGCAAATCCAAAATTTTAAAAGTGTTAGATTGATGTTGAAAAAATTATTGATATTTTCAATAACAAATCTCGAACTTAAGACGAGATCTGAAAAAATAGACCTACCCACCTATTTATTAAGATGACAGATATAATAGCAAATCTAATAGGCTAATTTCAAGTAGAATTAATACCGGTAGTATCTTCGTTTCCAAGCAAAATTAAAAGAATACGGGACTATAATTGGCTGTTCCCATGGAAAAGTACCAAAATTTGCGATACTACCTATAATGGCTCAATTTGAAATTAGCTCAGTAGATTGTATATAATCAAATTGTAAAAAACAAAGATTTTTAAATGATGATTTTATAATAATGTATAGATATTATTTTCAGATTTTTTCGAATAAAGATAACGATAAAAGGTTCTTTTGTAGTTACACTGACTTTTTTTGTACTTATATTGAAGTTTTTTTTTAAATTTGTGGAATAAATAGAAATTTGTTTAAAATAGAAATGTTTTTAAGAGAAGCAATACAGAATTTTCCTCGTACTGATTACTAAAGAAGTGTAAAACTTACTAGCAACTAATATTAAGTTATATTTAAAAATTTCAATAACGTTGCTTAAAAAAACCTTTTACATAAATGCACAAAACTTCAAAGTTATTTGCAGAGATGACAGATATAATAGTAAATGTAAATTGTATATGAGCAAATTAAGACTTCCAAAAATTGTAAAGAGGGTTTTTGACGTTTTAGGAGCATTTGAGAATGTTTTCTATGATTTCTCAATTGTCGACCTTGGAACGTTAGTTTTCTTAGTTCAAAGACCATCTTGCTAAATTTTAAAATAGTCCAAGTTTTTTAACTATTGCGGCGATAATTTTGCTCATTTTCTAGGACTAATTATAGATACTTTGATTATATGTAGTTATAAAAAAAATTATAAATTTCAGAATTTTTTGTTATGTTCAGCATCGAATACCTTCCTTACCTGAGTGTATTTGTTTTCGGAGTGAGCTTTTAAATATTTAAATGAGGTACGTGAGAGTGTTATTTTTGAAACCTGATTATGGAGAGTTCCGACGAAATCAAATTACAAAATAAAGATGTTTGTTTAATTTGCAAGCAAGACGGCGTTGATTTACGTGTCGAATCGCTCCGTTAAAATTTATTGTGTACCATTTATCCCTCATATATTTTTAGTAAGATGAAGTAGGTAATTTAAAAGTTTATTGTTTTTCTGCAAACCGGCACTCCACTTAAAGTTTTATACGAAATTTAAGTCTGTTTATTAAAGTTTATAATGCAAAAAATGTCAAACTGTTTACAACACTACAATAAAAATTTATCACCACTTAGTAAAAAGTACCATAAAGGCTTCACTTGACTTGGGTTGTTGTGAATACCTTTAGTGGCGCCCTGTGGAGATGTGATATTCCGCTTGCTATAATCATAAAAGAATAAAAACGGCTCCTATCTGTCTTTTATCCGACCTCATTAGACTAAAATTGTTAGATCAGAATGCTAAATTAACGGCGTTAAGTGCGCGCTTGGAAAAAATCGTTTCGTGTCTGGCATAATAATTTCCTTTTTGCCAAACATTCGAGGAGTTTTAATTTTGTGCACGGTTTGATGCATTGCAAGTCTGTTCCAAATCGCTGTCCTCGACTGGTGGTCCGACCAAGATTTGTACCATGGACATACCTCTATTGTCAGCGCATTCTAAAGTTGATGGCGAGGACCGCACCGGTGCATGCCGAAGCACAAACAGACGGGGAATGCTAAATAAAACAATCTAATAAATAATGAACGATTTACTTTATTGCAGCGTCAACACACGATCGGGTAAATTGGAAATATAAATACATTGTTTAAACTGCATGATATGTCTGCTGGAAAAAATACTCGTGTGTGGTGAGATTTTTATAGTACAATGAATACAGTATAGTAATTTTCACGAAGGTTTCTTTTTTGAATGTATATTGTTCTTAATATTACACATTATAATAACAAATATCTGCTTACAGGTCTATGCTAGTTACATACATAGATACAAGTTTTTATACTGCTGCCACTGGCAGTCACTTTATATTTACAAGAGAACGAACTAAGGCGAATGTCCTGGCGCCAAAACAGTCCAGGATCCCTAGAACCCTTCAAGGAAAAAAGCACCTACCTTCCAAGGATCCTGGACCATAAACTAAGGAACCGAAAGGTATATATCACATTGACTGTACAGCACACTACGGGAATTTGCGTCCGTTATTGTCCACGTTGGTCATGCACAAAGCCGAGGTAGATCAGGGCCACAAACCCGCCACAACCGTTGTAGGTCAAGCCTTATTCAACGCCACAGGTTTGAGCGGAGTCTCCGACCCCGACGACAGCGACGACGTAGACGACGGCGATAACCTCGAAGCACTAGTCGTCAACCCTAACGGCAACCCTTGACCATTACTCGCAATCGACGTCGCCGCCGCCAAACTCGCCTTGGTCAGTACCGAACTCAACGACTGACCAGCCGCAGAATTCTGATGCGCCGCCAAATTCGCCCCAAGCGTCCTTGAATACGTCTCAAGCAGCGAAGCGTCAGGCGAACCGGCCATGTGCTGACCGGCCGGACCATACAAACTCCGGTAGAAATCGTGGGGGCGGGCGTAGGGGGCTGTGTGCAAACCAGGAGGCGGCAAACGGCCCGCCAGTGATGGTACCAGCCGGCCCGCCGCCGTGGAGTACAATGAAGAAGCAGTGGATTGCGGGGGACCGTCGCTTTCTTTACTCGCCATGTCTGCCAATGACCAAATTCGGGGCTTGGAGGTGACAGAAGCGGAGATTTGGGGTGGCGAACCGGAGGATCGTGGGGGTAGAAAGGCGGGGTGAGGAGGACGTTCGTAGCACTCGGGACTATCGGGGCCGCTATCAGGACGCGATTCGCTCCATTCGCTCGCTGTATCAGGAGCTAGACGCGAATGAGGTGGGCGGTCGCCGTCTTCGCTAGACGCGGTGCCAGAATCTTTAGAATCTGGAACAAAAAATTAGTTGGAGAAAATTTGTTGGGGAATGAAAGAATGTATTAGTTAGTACTGTGAATCTGGTTCGAGTAATATTTTGAGTTTTGTGTGTGTTTGTGCAATAATTCTTGATCTTAGGTATTTTCTTGCCGGTTAAATTACTTTTAGACCTTTTTGGAACTGTTTAATATTTTGGATTTGGCACACGACTTCAAGTCAGATTAGGAAATATTTTGTTCACAACACACTAAGGTATTTAACATCACAGGCTTTGCTTTTGAAGATTACGATTTTCTTTTGGATTTAAGATTCTTGTAGTTTACTACACCTTCTCCAGAGTCTTGCAAAATTTTTGTAAATTTTATATGGTAGTTGTTGAAAATTTTTTTTAGAAAATTTAGAAAATTAGAAAAAGTTTTTAGATTAGTTCAGGTCCTACTCAAAGCTAAAACTATAGGCCACACCAGGAGGGAATTCCCTTAAAAAATTGACGACAAAAAAATATATTAGTTAGACCTCTTCGTTTCTTTAGCGTATTTCAGTTGTCCATTGCAGTGTTGAATGTGGTAAAAAACTTTTAGAAGGCTGACTTAGCTCTGACAGTTTTACCGAGTTAGGAGAATTCCAATTTGGCAAAGCCCCTAGTTGTTTTATTTAGACTACTATAGTACCTAATAAATCCTTGCCGTCTGTGCTCTTGTGGTCGTCATCATCGTTGTTGTTGTCTTCATCCTCGACTCGATTTCGTGGTTCCCACGTCATTTTGTTTTCTTTTTTTAGTCGCCTTCGCGCGTTGGCAAACCAAGTAGAGACTTGCGTCAAGGTCATTTTTGTGATAATGGCCAACATAATTTTTTCGCCTTTGGTTGGATATGGGTTCTTTTTGTGTTCGTTGAGCCATGCTTTGAGTGTACTTGTTGTTTCTCTGGTTGCATTTTTTCGACGTGCACCATTGAGATCCATCCCATATCTGGAACAAAAATTTAATAGTCTTAAATCGTGGAAATGTTACACGTTCATATAACAATGGCTATTCACACATTACAATAGGAACAGCTTGTGAATATCAATTTACCTTTATTGTTAATCACGTCTGTTTATTAAGCGAAGACCATCTATCACGATTACGTGTTTTATGTCTTCCAACACATTAATATGTACAATACGAGATTGCGAATCCAAAAAAAGTGGCAAATTATGGCGAGAGAGAACTGTTTTTGGAAGAAATGGCATCGTGTGAAGCATTTCTGAACAGTTTTGTTGACGTACAAGAATTTTCAAAGAAGTTGTTGGTATTTTGCAAATGCTTGTTGTGAAAACCTGTTTTAACTAGCTATGAATAATAAAGAGAAATTTTGTAGGCAAACATCAATCAATTTTGGAGTGATGAAAAAGTAGAAGTGAATCTGTTATTAGATACATGTTTCAAAATTGGATATGAGAGATATTCATCTTTGAAAACATGGAATAAATTGACAGTCTAAAAGTACACATGCGTTTGATGGCGTCTTTTTGTCTCGTCTTGGAGAGAGGATAGGTTTGAAATTGAAACAAGCTGTCAGACGCTATCAAAAAAGGAACACGACGCATTTGATTATTTTTTTTTTAGATGAAACAAGAGGCAGACATGTCGTGAAAAGGGGAGGGTTATAGATGGGAAATTAATAAAGCTGTCAGTTATCAGCGAAGCGACGCATCCGTGCGGAACATTTCAATCTGATGAGCCTGCGAGCGTGATGTTTGCAGACGCAAATGACGTTCAACGTTCATTTTAAAATGCACAACGAGGGATGATTTTAAAAATCAGAGTGGCATGCCAGGTTTCGTCGCTCCCTGATCGCATTATCAGTTTGTTTCCATAGCAATTGCTAATCGGAGTGCGCCATGCGGATTGCTTCCGCTCGGAAAAGTGCCAATGAGCGCCGCGACGGCTCTGCGCGCGCCGACACTTCCTAGTTCTTCAAATATAAACCGTTTTCCGAAAATTAACGTTTTGTCCTTTTTTTGGCGACAGAGCTGTGGGCTGGCTGGGTGGGTGTAAAGGTCGCATTGTTTGCGAATGCAAAATACAGTCCGGTGCAGGTTTTAAAAGTTGCAGGAGTTACATGTATGAATAAAACAGGTATCTTTCGAGTGTGAAATGCGAATGCCATGTCGGACAACGCATCGATTACCTGTCTGCAGATCCCCGCGGATGTCGCGGTGATATTGCCGGATTGCGACGCCCTTTATTCATACCCGACGTCATATTAACAGGCCTGTCGTCTGACACCTTTTGTGTGAAAGATTTCAGCGCGACGTCTAGGGAGATTACGACAAATTTTAACGCAGACAAGATTAGACCCGACCCGACACGGGTGCCCAACGCTATGCCCAAACCCAAACAGAAAATTTGAATAAAGAAAAAACACTAATTCAAGGGTTTTATAATCAATAACGACACCATTAATTTACCCTAAAATATAGCTAAGCAGTTCTACAGATAATAGTTTAGAACGAAGAAAATTTTTACTTTGTTTTGCTAAATAATTATGTGTGCAGAATATTTAATTCGATAACTAAATGTCAAAACCTCCACAAACCAAAATCAACACATTTTTTTATTGGTATTAACAAAAAACAAAACAATAGATTAATTTAATACTTGATAAAATATTTATTTTTGCTGTAACAAGCTGTCTTCAAACAAATTTTCCAAAACTGCTGTGTACTCAACCAAATCACGTAAATATTATCTAAGATATCACAAACATCTAGTTTATAACAAATAATATGTAAGTAGATTATTATTATAACAGTGTTGTTCAACTTCTGTTTTTGTTGCTGTTTTGAAATTCAAATGTCTAATTATAGAGTAGTAGCATGTAGTAATTTAGGGCGCCAAATTTAAAAATATACAAGCGGTTCTCAATCAAAATCGCTACATCGTTTATCTCAAAAACCATCAACATTTGTATAATGCAACTTTAGGTATTTAGTCTCTTTTCAACAAGGACTACTATACCAGTTAAATTTTCTGTAGAACATTTGATTACACCCTGTATATTGCTGGAGTTAAGTTAAAATAAGTGATTGAAACAGGACTTGAGTACGATTTGATTGTGTTTTAAGAGCTCTATTCTTCATTGATACAAAACATTTGCATTTGCGTGTTCTTCCGGTTCTACAAGACCGAGCCCATCTCTTTTGGTTTCTTCATTGGAATTAATTACGATATTGAAACAAGTGATAGTCAAACCGGAAACACGTCATTGTTTTTGTGAGTGTCACCTGCAGAAAGTCACGTTTTACATAATCGAAATTTGGTCCATAAATCGAAAGTAGTTAGCACATGTCATGTTAAGTCTTGCATTAAGTTTCCTGACATTAGACGAGGCAAGTGAGTAAAAAGTAAGCTATCTTCATCTGGCCCCTAATTCCGGTTTTAATTTATGGAAACTGAGTTTCTCTGTTGATCATTAGCGTATTGCACAACCCTCGTGGCTTCGCCCCATGTAAATTAGCGTTGATGCATCGATATTTAATTAGATTTTTGGGTTATTTTTCGTCTGGATTTTTCCGACACAGTGGCTAATCCGTCACACGGGGCGGATGTATGTAAATGTTATCCAGTTCG
The DNA here is from genome assembly GCA_029207805.1 of Tribolium confusum. Taxonomy (NCBI): domain Eukaryota; kingdom Metazoa; phylum Arthropoda; class Insecta; order Coleoptera; family Tenebrionidae; genus Tribolium; species Tribolium confusum. The sequence continues at coordinate 40,062,384 of JALGAY010000002.1, read as the reverse complement.
GACGGCAGATGGGTCCCTATGTTTATTCGTGTAGAAATGCCTGGCTCGGATTGCACCTGGCGGCTATCCACGGGCCTCGTTAACAGCAAACTGGCTTATCGGTGCGCGGATCGGCTTTATCGAGACCATCGCTAAAGAGCTTAATGTTACCTTATACATAACGTGTTGGTGCTGATTGTCATTGGTTTACAACGTGGGAGCAGTGCCGTAGCAAGAGTTATTGGCGCCCAGGATAAAATTTTTATTTTCCGCCTGATGATGGCAATATTTTGCCAATATTTGGAGCCGAAGGCGACATTTTTTAATTGATAACGAAAAGATATCAATCCTTTTACATTTTTCAAACTGAGGAAGGCGTCTTTACTAATTTTTAAATCTGGATAATAAATCTTACAAATTTTTAAAGCCGGATACGATATTTCTTATCGGGTTTTAAATTAATAAAGATAGAAAAACGTTTTTTTCTAATTTTATAAGCCTTAGACAAAATTCTACTTATTTTGAACGCTAGGTCTGACATTTTACTAATTTTAGAAACCCAGAATCAAGATTTTTGTAGTTCTAGACACTGGAGTCCATATAACAACAATTTTTAAAGCCAAAAGCAACAAGTCATACCAAATTTTTTAACAGTAAAGGCGCAGACTAATTTGGAAAATAGAGTGTAAATATTTATTAAGTAATTTTAAGAACCTAAAGTGACATTTGTTTTTTTGGGAGAAAAAAGCAATACTTTTTAATCACTTTTCAGGTTCTTAATTAACCACAAAAATTTTTGACTACTTTTAAGTAGATATTTTTTTATTAATTTTCAAATTAATAAAGACAAAAACGATATTGTTTTCCAATGTTGGAAGCCAGAGATGATATTCTAGTAATTTTGAAAGTCAAAAGAATTTTGTCACGAGTATCAAATTTTAAATTAATAAAAAGAAAGACAACTTCTTTCTAATTTGGGAGCTAATTTTAGAAACTAGAACCAATATATTTACTAGTTTTGGAAACCAGAGGAAGTACTTTAACAAATTTTGAAGCCGAACACTACGTTTTTTATAATAAAAACAAAGACTATATTTTCTTCTGATTTTAGAAACTAGGGATCATAAAATCTGTCTAAAAAAAGACCCAAAAGAAGATGGCAAACATGAAGACGAAACAGACTGCAAGCCTAATATCCTTGAAGTGCAGAAAAAGAAGAAGAAGAAGTTAATGTAAGCATTCACAAAGAGCTTTCTTTATCTCTAATAATATGATTCTATGTGTTACTTAGGTAATCAAATCTTAGATTTTTTTAAAAATTTTTGGTACCCGAGGCTGGCTAAAAGAATATGTAGTAGCCTGTTGTACAGACCTATTCGAAACAGCCTGTATAAATGATTTAGAGACAGCATTTTTATAAGCCGAAGAACCAATGGTTTCCCATTAATTACGACAAAAATGCCATTTATCAACTTTTGGAAGCTGAAAATAACATTTTACTAATTTTGAAAACCGAAAGTAAAATTTCAGTTTTTTCAAAGCCGTAGAACATGTGTTTTATCAATTTTTTGATGATAAAGACAAAGACGACATTATTTTACAAATTTTGGAAATGGGAGGAGCGAGTTCTAATAAAATTCAAATCTTCAAAGAGCCGGGACGAGCTTTTTTTATAAATTTTTAAAGCGAAAGACAACATATTTTTATTATTTTTTCTAATTATACAGACAAGAGTTTTTCTTTCTAATTTTTGAAACCGGAGACGCAATTTTACTAGATTTAAAAACTGAGTTTGATATTGAGCAGCTATGGGAGCCGATATTCATTATCAATTAATTTCAATTAATAACGACAAAAGTTCCATTTTTGTCTATCGTTGGCAGCCAAGCATGACGTTTTATTAATTTGGAAAGTCGGTGGCAAATCAATTTTAAAAACCCAAAACGCTTAAGAACAAAAAGGGCATTGTTCTCTAATTTTGTGAGTAGAAGAAATTTTAGTTTGAGAACGGAGGCGATATTTCCAAAATAGTTCAGATTTTTTAGTGCCAACGGCGACATTTCTTATAAATCTTTATAACAATTATGACAAAGATAACAATTTTAAAAAAAATTTAACTGTATAAGCGTCATTTAGTAATTTTACAAACTGGAGGTATAATTCTAGCAAGTTTGAAAGGAAAAACTAACATTTTTTGTTAACCTTTTTTTTCCTAAATTTTCACGACAAACACAACATTTTCTTCTAATTTTGAAATCCCAAGACGATTTTAAAAGCCGCAAGTACAGGCAACACTGTACTAAGTTTGAAGCCACAGATGATGTTTTTATTGGTTTGTAAGGCAAGATTTTCTTCCAATTTTGTAAACCGAAAGCGACATTTTACTAATTTTGAAACTGAAGGCATTATTTTTTACTAGCTTTAAAAGCTGAAGACAATATCTTTTAAAAAAATTTAAATATTGTACTTAAAAGCAACTCTTTTTTTAGAATATCGGGAGCCGGAGGCGTGTGCGACAATTTACTTTAATTTGAAGCCAAAGGTAACATTTCTTCTAAACTTTTAAATTTATAGTTACAGATGTGATAATTTTTTGAGCCAAAAGCCCAAAAGAACATTTTACCATTTTTTAGAAGCTGGAGACAATCTTTTACCAATATTTTAGTGACGGAGCCAAATATTTAACTAAATTTGATGATAGCGCTCTATAGTCTGCTTAGCTAGGGCACTCCGTGGGAGGAAAATTTTTCAAAACAGAAGTGATTGATATTCATCGTGAGGTTTCGGAAGCAGGATTTGTCATTTCCTGATGGTCAATGCTGGATTTGGCGGAGGTCCGTGCCCTCGCACGTGGACGGAAGACTTACCAATTACATGGTATTGTCACACTATAGTAAAGACAAGCCGATTCTTCTCCTTACAGGCTCATTGCGGCTGCATGTTGAATGTCTATTAGGAGTGAGTCATGGCCCACGACCGGCATGCAGATTTAGTGTTATTGCATACGTGATTGATTCCAGTTAGACGCCGTGCAACTCAGGGATTACCGCTAGTGCAGACATAAATTGCAGATAAACGGACGCGGCTTAATCGTTTAATGGATTCCGCAACTGCTTACTTCATGATTTTATGCTACGGGTTTGTAGAACACCGACGAAAGGCTACCTACAAACCGGTGAGCAAATCAAGCGAATCATAGTGAAAATATTCGGTTTAGCGACATTTCAAGCGCAAAAATAATTATGTCGTTAAATTTGTTATGTGTGAGGCATAATTAAGCACAATTAACAGTAATCGTGGTGATCAATAAAGATATGCAACCATAGCATTTCATTTTAATTTTATCAAAAATAAATAAATAAAGATAAAATTATGTTTATCTTTATTTTTGACATTTGACATTTTTAAAACTGAAAAATTATGTTTCAGTTTTAAAAAGTTGGGTACACTCAAAAATACTATAAGAATTTTAGAAGTTATTTGTATTTCAAGTTCGTGAGTTTTCATTTTGCGACTACAAGTCCTTGCGATCCTCACAGCAACGTTCTAATACTCGCAAAACAGTTTTCGAGCGTGTAATACAGTGTATGAGAGTCTCCTTAAGAGAAAAAAAGGTGAAGTTCGGCAAGATAACTACCTGTAACTTCTTGAATTAAAAATTTGAGTATTGCTTTTTACAAAAACTGAGACTTTATTTCCATATGAAAACACAAAATTCGATGACCTAAGAATAACAGGAACAACTTGAGGTTTTGATTTGTTGTTGCTACGAAAAAGTATTAAAATTTGCGATACTACCCCATAAAATTAGCCCATAAAAGTAATAAAGCAATAAGGCCAAGTTGCCCAAAGACGCCACTCAAAATATCTGCAATTGGACTGACTTTTCAAGATCCTTCTATAAACTAAAGAAGAGCCATTGTTCCATTTTTTCACAGGCAACCCACCATTGATGGTGTTTATCTGGCGGAGGGAACTGTCATAGATCAAGATGCATTCTTATGGTTGTTTGCTTGTTTATAAATTGAACAATGGATCTTCTTTGGTTTATAGAAGGATCTTAAAAAGTCAGCCCACTTTTAGTTATTTTGAGTATACGCGTCAAAAATGCGTATTAAAAGATTGATCTTAGTATACCTTCACGTTAATGGGTATTCTTATCCAAATTCAAAGTGGTTTTTATGCAGCATCGTTGTCATTACAAATATTCAAGAATGCAGAATGCAAAGATCGTCTACGTTTGCTGTAAATCAAATTCGTTCACTTCTAGTGGTACGTTTCCTTTGTTACTATCATTATCTTTAATACGTCAGGTATGATCCAGTCATAAAAACCACTTTCGATTTGGATAAGTATATTTTGAACAAAAACGACCTCTGCCAAATGTTTGATATCTGTCATTTATACTTATGATATCTTTTTTTTACCAGAAAAAAACTAGTTAGAGTTAGAAATTTGTAATTCCCATTTGTAATTGTTTGATTTCCACTCACAAATGTGTATTTCAAATTTCTAACGCTCACTAGTCTTTTTCTGGTAAAAAACAAAACATAGCTTTGAAATTTTGTAAAGTTTGAACTTGGCTTTAGCAAAATAATTAGATTGTGTTTACATAAAATTCGAGGACGTAGCAATTTGAATGTACTTATTTTCATTAAAATATTATCAAAATGATAAAATTGAAAATTCTTAAGTAAAAGTTATTGTAATTAATGTTTATGTTAAATTAAAAAACACAGCTATCAACAATAATTATAATAAGTGGTCTTTAAAAGAAAAAATATACTAAAAAAATAATAAAAAATGACAATATCTTAACGTTTTTTTAAAAAATAATAGCCACTGTCTTAAATTAAACTCATATTTTATTTATTATAGCTAGTAGAATCTAAAATTCGTAATTATACTAACTAACTGCTGGACATTTTCATTGATATTGTCTACCATTTCTTTGATTTATTCAAAAACAATGTGTTTAAAAATTGTTATTTTCAAGTATTTTTCTGTATTTCATTTGTAGTTTCCTTGTGAAATACAGAAGTTAAAGAAGAGAAAAAGCATGAAAAAAGATTTAACAAACCATCTCCCTTTTGGTAGTAACCATACCGTAATGACAATATTTGTAATAATAGAGATTTTATTAAAATGGCTAAAAAGTAAAATTAAAAAAATTATATTGACAAATAATTTCTTTAAACAAATTAAACAAAATCTTTTCTAAAAATACAACAAATTGTAGAATAAACACCGCAAATCAGTCAATAGTCTTAATTAAACAAATTGCAAAAATGTTATAATCAAAATTAACTTCAGATTTCAAAGCGGTTGGTTTAAAGTACTTTATCTTAAAAACTAAGAGATAAAAATATTTGACCTTTTCTTGTGCTTTTTAGACGCCAAATTTCACTTAATTTGAAAAAATAAATTAAAGAAAAATGTGTGTTTAGGACTTTGTATCTTGTAAATTAAAAGAGATAAGTTTTTCTCCCTCTCCTTGTATCCCAATTTTCAGGTAGATATTCTAGTTTTATTGTAAATTTATTTTAACTATTATAATAGTACGGTCTCTTCAAAAATAATCTGAAACCACGTGATTAAATAAGGACAAAAATCGTAACAATCGTTTGTGACGCATATTTTTTAAAGCTATAGATAATTTTTTATTTATATACTGTTGTCTGTCTGTTTTCAACACATAATTTATATTACATAACATATACAACAATATATACAACATAATCCACAAAGTGTTTATAAATGTCTGGACAAAAAAAGTTACCTCTGGAATTTTTGTTAAATTTGCCGCCTTTTTGTGATTTATAATAATAATTATAAAAATATATAATACGTAATAGTGTTGACAATGTGTTGACTTTAGAAATCAGAAATTATAATTATAGCGACAAATAATTGTCAAAAACAAAATTTGCAAAACCAACGTGATGCCCAGCCATTTATAAACACCCTGTACATTACATATACAACAATGTCTTGAAAAGAGACAGACAACGGTATATAAATAAAAAATGACCTATAGGCGCCGGCTAAAAACAAAAAATGTCCCAAGTAATCATTGAGCAAGATTTGTATTAAAAAATAATACTAATCGTGTAAAATAATTAGATTTTATAAATAAATTGGTCACGTAGATTGAGATCATTTCTGAAAAATGAGTGTCTACAATAACTTAAAAAATATTTTTTTGTCGCATTTTACCTATTTCATTTATTTATTTGATTAAAACAAAAAAAAGTTAAATTTTGAGTTTGATAATATTCTATTTCAGCACTGGGTGTGCTGCTATAATGGCCATGACAGCACCTAAATGACTTTTAAGTTTCTTAGAGACGCAAATTATTTTTCTTTGTGATTAATTTCGATTTCTAAAGTTAATTTACCAATTCTCTTTTTTAAATTCGTTTACAGTAGCAGAACTGTGTTGGAACATTGCTTTTTATTTGGCCTATCGCCACTTTCAACCATAATTACGTTCGTTGATGAGACATTACTGCAATTACGATAGACATATAAGCTGTTATTATCTATTTGTTTTGACGTTGTATGTATTTATATAAGACGGCTTTGAATGTGGTTATAAAGTTGCCTTTTTGAAACTAATTCAATAGTGATTTTATAGCCCCAATAAAATTGCTTCTGGTATCATCTTGCCTCTTTAAAAAATACGAACATAAAATTGTTTATTTATGATATCGTGACAAGTTTTAATCTAGCAGTAAATAGAGAAAATTTAATAGTTATAAAATTACAATCATGCAATGTGTGAAGTAAGTGCCACTTGATCACAGGATTTTATTATGATTTTTTTATTGAAATTGAAATATACGAAAGAAAAATGTTTTTGTATTTATTTAGTCTTCGGCGAAACAATGTTTCATCAAAACTGTCCAACACTGGTTAAATTAGCGGATGTTGGAGCTTATCCAGAATTAGAGTAACAAATGTAGTGATTGATTGCTGTAAGATCAAAGACGCTGAAGCAGAAAAACTTGCTGTTCTCTATATTTAAAACGTTAACAAATAAATATAACTGTAAGTCAGTGGCGTAGCAAGTCTGCCATAACCATAACTCCCGGTGATAGTCGACAATTGTCAAATAAATTCTTTCGAATAGGTGTATTCATGAATACAAACGGTTTTCAGCGATTTTTCTTTGATCTGTCAATTGCTTTCAGCGGTGGATTTTTCTGCAAACGAGCGAATAATTCGTGAAGGTCGCTCTGCATGAAAAACGCCATAATAAAACAATATTCCGTCCAGGGTGGAGACATTTCCATAAATATTCCTCGCTAACACTGTTTCACCAAATGTATTTCAGCACGCATTGCTGCTCTTTCAAGAAAAAAAAACTGTCCGGAATTATGGAATTTTAACACGAAATTTCAGTACGGTATTAGCAGAAAACAAACAATTTAACACGATATAAACAGCATTGCGATAACATTTCAAGTGACCCAGACCGGATCATAGTTTATATAAATTTCAATTAGTAATGGAAAAGGAAACAGAACACACAGAGTGTTGTTGCAACATAACTCCGTCGCAGTGCCGGACTCACCGAAATATTGTAGTTTGTTAGAGAGGCCCACTTACTTATAATTATTGTATATAAATTGGTGGGATAACAAAAAAAATATAGTCAGAAATTAAGCTCCAATAATAAATAGCACAGTGGTGGCCACTGAAAATTGGGATATTTTGCCAATAAAACGGATTTGTTAACTTAACTATAAGCCACGGTACATTAATGATTCGACAAAAATGACATTTTCAATAACAGCTACAATAACGACCTTAATAAAAAATCAATTTAGATACATGATATAATTTTAAAAATTTTGAATGAATGTTACAAAATTTTGCGTTCCACTTTTCAATGATCACTAGTATACCTAAAATGTTTCGGGCAACAAAAAACAAACTTCTAACTTTAAGTTATTAAAAAATTCTGCTTAAAAATGACAAAATGTTACAAAACCCAATTTGGTGTTGTAATAGTCATTAAAGCAATGCTGTAAACTTATATTAAAGAACGCGTTTTGAAAAGTCAATTTTGTGGCACGAATTCAAGTTTATAAAACGAGGGCGAGTTTTTATAAAGAATGAGTGCCACAATGACTTTAAAAAACGAGGCTTCTACTGTAATTGATACAACAAAATTTACTTTGAAAAAAATTGACAAAAAAATATAAAAGTAGCATTTTCTTTAAAAATTTTTATGTTTTGTATCTCTAAAATTTTAATGAACAAATAAAATGTTAAACCCCTAAAAGTTGTACTTTTAAAACCAATTAACGTGCTAATTAACTTTCTTAAAAATTTGAACCGATTTTTGATGGAATTAGTACTCTAAAAATTTTTAAACATACTTTAATTAAGAGACCTTTACTTAAGAATTGCAAATTTAAGCCCTGAGAAAAACAATAAAGCAAAACATCGACGAAAATTAAAAAAAAACATTTTTCAACTCATACAGAATGTCCCCGGATCTTAACGAAGAAAAAAAACGACTTTAAAAGAAGAAAAAATTGCTTATTTTTGATTTCTCAGAAAATTTCACTCTTGTTGATTTGTCCTGCTTGTTTTTAAACCCCCAAATCACCAATTACTTTTTATTTAACTTAAACGGTTCTTCAGATAATATCATTTTGTTGCTAGAAAATATTCAAATTGGGCTCAAGTTTTATTTAACAAATATGTAATAGTAAAATGAGATAAAATTCTCAAAAGGTAAACGATTAATATTCTACTCAAATAATGCTCCTCTTTTTTCTATACAGATTTCAATGTGACTCATTGAAACTGCGTCTTATTTCTAAGATTGATAAGGACTGAACTGCATTTTGTATCCCATATTTTAATTGCTCTAGATGATTGTCTAGTGGGTCACAGTACGCAATTTGTTTTAAACGATCCCACAGATAAAAGTCCATTATTATAAGATGAAGACTTCTCTGTGGTCATAAACTGCTACCATCTCTCCCTATCCAGTTATTAAGGAACTCTGTCTTGAGCCACCGGCATAACGAGCCACCCATAGTGCTAAAAAGACATTTCCATTCGGTAGTTTTACGGCAATTCGTCTAGTTCATCACCTAAAATTTTTGCAACATTTCCAAATCTAAATTGGGGTTTAAATTTTGATCAAACAAATATGAGCCAATAATGTTGAAATGGACTCCATTAGCTGATAAGGCTGATAGAGAACATAATTCGTTTATGAAAATTTGAATCTTTCAAGACTCTGTAGGTCATTTCCAAACAAAAATACAAAGATTTGACTTCATCAACATTGTCTAAAATTTGCCTAAATTGCGGTTTAGGTAAATGATAAAATTTGTTCTCCTTAGAAATTTTTCGTGAATGAGATTTACTTATCCCAATTTGTATTACCCGCCTTCTTAAACACAACCTTGAAGCTTCTCTTGCGGACGAACGGCAAGAACTGAAGCAGCATCGTCTCCATTGAACAACTTCTTTGGTTTTTGGTTATAAAATGCTTTGCACGGCACTTTGAAATGGTAATTTCTGGGTATTTTTGGTTGAATTTTATGATAACAATTTTGTAGCATTCTTCTCCAGTTCCGTAACACTAAATTAGATGAATTTTTTGTTATAACGTCAACATTATAGCATAAATACTGATCAAATTAGCGAAGATTTAATTTGCAGTTCTATTAATTTATTAGAAAAAACTAAATCCAAATTTTGAAGAAAAATGATATTATCTCGAGAACCGTTCGAGTTAAATAAAAAGTAATTTATATTTTGAGGGTTTGAAAACAAGCAGGACAAATCACTAAAGTGAAATTTTCTGAGAAATCAAAAATAGGTAGTTTTTTTCTCTTTTAAGGCCGATCCGGACACATACTGTACTATAGTTTATAGTTTTTTAGTTTGCTTTCATTCTTTCGATTAACCCTTATAAACATTTTTTAAAAAAATTTAGAAGTTAATTTTAAATATATTGCATCAATTCCATAACTAATAAAATTAATGTTAAAATTAGAGATCCCCAATACCAAAAGGCTCACCGGGAAACTGCCGCTAAAGCCGTATGCCAGTCCGGCCCTGTCCCGCGGTAAAATATAGAGATTGAGATGGTCATACGCAATATTGTATGACGTATGACCTTTCTGTGTGTGGCGGATTCTTAGAACCGCGTCAATTAATTATGGAATTTGTTGGTGCTATCTAATCGTCTATTATTGTTAAGATAGTGGTTTCAATTAGCGAAAAAAATAAACAAATTGCTTCTATACTTGGAAACAAACAAGACGAGCACTCTCCAGCATAAATCCAATAAATTTCAACGGCGGTTAACGACCTTAAGTCCGGATTTTTTTTCAGATGCACTAAATGGGTTTGAAAGTAGAGGTTGCATTTCAATTAAAAGAATCTAATCCGATATGTTTTATTCAATAGCTGAGTGACTGGAGGGCCTTGGGGATTAGCGAAGGCGAGTTGGGGTGGCCTGCTCGTTATCGCTCTAAATAATAAATGACATACGTCAGGGTGTCGAGCTTTTGGCCAACCCAAGACATTAACTCAAGAAGAGTCAATCGGGATTTTTTAAATTAATATCACACTTGATAAAACGTGATAACTCACCCATTAAATGGATATCCCGCGAAGGCGGTATCGTAGGGATGATAAACGGAAGGGTAGGGCCAAGTCGCAGCCCCAGCAGCCAAGTTTTCTTTTAATTCTAAACCGGCAGCCTGTAAAAAATAAGAATTATTGTTATGATGTGATAAGAGTGTTGTGTTATGTCAGCACTTCAAAATAAATTTATTATCAATTATTGAAGTGCTAATAAGTCATTATTTATGGACCTGTCAACAATTATTTCAATGAAATGTGGCATTTTTATCATTACTTTGGTCACTTTGAACCTGCTTCTCCTGCCCTTTGAACTACATCACTAATTATATTATCTAAGAAAACATACTTATATTTCATATCAATGCGGACTTTTGTGATTCTAATCGCTCCAAGTTATTAATAAATAATTTATCAATTTATTATTCTGATTGCTACTTAACTATCCCTTTCCGGGAATTCAAATTATAAATTTGTAAGTAATTGACTTAATGAATGGATGCAACTAGAAAACTTGTTCTGAGGCTTTTAGCATTAAGTAAACTTATACATAAATGTGCCAGCAATAAAATTCTTATTTACACGAAGAGACTTAATTGATTTCATAAAATAAATTAGTCTTAATTCAATTTTCATTTTCGCAAATTTGTTTAATTCTGACATAAAAATCAAAGAGCGGAACCTGAACCAAGTCACCACAAAATATTTATCTTAATGTTGTGCTAATTATGAAATATAAAATTTAGATTTACCTAAATATTTCGATAATTATTAAAATTAATCCACATAAATGCTAAAAGTTTTATCTGCCATAGCGGAATAATAAATTATTTAACTTTTCGTTTTGTCACTGAATAAAAACTAGCTCTGTTAAAATTTTAATGACTTTTGTAAAACCACGAGATAATCTGACCATAATGTTATAGTTGAAACATTTAATCCACGAAATGCCTTTGCGTGTTTTCAGTTCTAACACAATACAATAGTGTCAATTTGCGTGTTACGTTAACGTAAAGTCGCTAAATATTTATTTATCGAATGTTCTGCATATTTGATAATGTGTAAAAACTGCAAAAATTTGCTCTGCGTTATAATCCATGTTTTAAATGCCACTAGCGTAATTTATGCCGGGTTCGTGTTATGCCAATCAGGTTACTAATACGGCATTATTTTTTAATCTATACCATTCGCCGTGTATGCAAAAAAATCTAACTAAAATATGTATTTTAGTTTTATATGTATATGAAATATTCGAAATGAAAAATCAATAATAACAATTTTTGAAATTGACAGTCTATAAATTAATACACAATAAACTTTGAGAAAATTATTTTAAAGTTCCTATTTTGTTTGAAAATCGTCTGCAAAGTTTTCTAGAAATTGAACCTCACATTTCTGTATTAAATTGTGAAGATAAAAGTTCAGAAAACAAAATAAAATCTTGTGAATTTTTTTTAATACAAATGGCAAATAATAGTAAAAGTAAAACCCGCCAAAAAAGATTGAAAAGTCCTAAAAGAAGCTTTTATAATAAACAACAAAACGAATTATAACAGTTTAGAACAGAAAGAAGAAAACCAGAGATTAAGTAAATAGAATCAGAAACACTTTGAGAAACTATAGAATCCTGACCTAAAGATCTGGCCAGAAAGAATAAATCGCTAGTTTAAATAAGAAACTTCTGTGGTTTCCTATTTAAAGTAAAGTATCAACAGAAGAAGCTAGAAGAATTTGCAAGTTGAGAAATCAAGATGTAAGAAAAGAACTGAGAATCAAGTAAACAAAACAAGTCGTGAAAAAAAAACAGAGATGGTTTGGTTATTTGGTAAAAATGAGATAAGAAAGGCAGATACAAATTTTGAAACCCTATCCAATAACAATAGATACAAAAGAAAAAATAAATAAATAAAATAGCTTAAAATGGAGAAGATATTGGAAAAAAAGGAAATAAACTAAAACTCAATAAAAAAATCAAGACAAGAGAAAAAAAAAGAATTAAAAAAACTAAAAGAGAAAGAAGCTTTGGCACCCGTGAGTACTATTACATCGAGAGTTGTTTTATATTTCCCGCAGAAGTTGTCAATGACAATGACAGTATGAACGCACCACAATTTTAAAAAACTGAAACACCAAGTTACTGACGCAATAGAGTTTTGGTTAAGTTAGAATGAGGTAAAATAGGTTTTTTTTTGAAAAAACTGTTTTTATAGTTGATTTGATAAAATCTAAGAAAATTCTAGTTAAACGTTGAACTAATTAAGAAAAAAGTTAAAAACTACCAACTATAATTTACCCTTTACAAGATTTTTGTAAGATTCAGGATTTTTTGTTTCAGATAAATCAGGTACAATTTTTTTTTGAATTTCACTTTCATTACGCTATCATACTTCTTTCGTCCGCCATATTTCAAGTGTTTGTAGCGCCCTCATCGGTAATTATCTTCACAAATAATATGAATATTAATTTAAGACATACCCATTACGTATTTTTCATAAAAACTAAATTACAGAATTTACCATTAAACAGAAATTTTATTAATGATCAGAACGACTGACTCCATCAAGTCGAAAATTAGTCTTGTACTAATTAATTTGCAATAAATACTTTTGTGACAAGTTGTTAGCTGTTATCTACTTTAATTGATGCATCCTATTTCCTGTTGCTAATAAAGCTTATACTTGTTACAGTGTTTTTAACTGGAAATATCAGCAAATTTTAACTAAATGATCTGTTATTCTAATAAATGATAAATTCTCAATTATATAGATATAGAGTCCGCCAATAGAATTATCCGCCAACTACTTTTATTTTACTTTTTTCGTTGATGTGACACCGAAACAATAAGATGCCGATAGTTTATGTTTCTGAATTATTTTTTTATGATATTTACAGTAATAAAGCTGACTTGTATGGCCAAACTTACTAAATTTTAAAAATTACTCAAAATAACGTGGAATAGATAGTAAAAACTAATTGTGACCAACTAAAATTCTGGAAATTCAAAAATATTTAGTTTTAGTAAGAAGGTCCCTAAAATAACCATAATATACGCATTATTTCTATTTGCTTCAAAAATAAAGCTAAAAATTAAAAAAAAATTATAAAGCTATAGTAAATTTTTGTTTATAGTTTCATTTCTTTAGTAATTTAGTAATTCTTTTTTCGAATTGAAAATTGTTTAGAAACGAGTTCAACACACTGAACAAGACTTTAGAAACTCTCAAATAAAAGATCTAGAATGGTCACTTCGGGCGATCTTGGTGGATTCGGAAATAAGTGCTCAAAAAGCTTGTAAAACAACAATATTGTGGTCATTCTAAAAATGTTATATCTAAGTACAGTGGAACTTCCGTAACTCGAACTTCTTTAACTCGAAGTTTTCTATAACTCAAATATTCTTGGTCTACCAATACGTTTCAACAATATTTCAATGTAATTTTATCTCACTAATTCGAACTTCGAATCTCTGTAACTCGAATATTTCTAATACTCGAACTGATATTTAGCACGTACCAAAGCCTTACTCAAACTTTTCTGATAAAAAACTACTTTTGCTTTGTAGAATTATGCGTATTAATCAAAAAATATTCTTAACCATGCACTTTCTTTGTGTAATTAATAGTGTTCATCAAAATACCGAAAAAAAGGTTAAGAGGTTTAGACCAGAATGAAGATAATTGCTTTTTAACTAATGTTATACCTATTTATAACAATTATTTTTCTAATTTAACATTTGCAAAGTATTACAGATACCGTTGTATTACTTAATAATAAAGAAATGATAGTTAAATGTGCTTTTCTGTAACTCGAATCTTCCATAACTCGAATTTTTTCTGTGGTCCCTTGGAGATTCGAGTTAGGGAAGTTCCACTGTACTAGACATCTTATTTATGTATACATACATTATACAATGTTAGTAACAATTCGTTCAAATTTATTCCTAATTTTTTAGATTGATCTATTAAAAGACATTCAGTTATTATCGAATCCTGTACACCTAAAAATATTTGATAAAACACAAACAACTAGAGAAGTCTATTTTTTTATTTGACTAGATTTTTAACTACTTTTATAGTAAATCTTGTTGAAAAAAAAAACTTTTATCAATGAGTGCTACCCATTGATAAAATATTTTTGTTCTTCCTGTTCTACAAAACTATTTTAAGTGTTGGAATCTATTTTGGAAGATATATACTGAAACTAAAATTGCCTCTTGTTAAATACAAGTATATACAAAATCTTGTTAATTTTTTTTTAATGTAAATGTAATGTAGATGTTACAATTTAATTTATACATTTATACATAATTTTATACATGTTAAATTTTGACAAAAAAAATATTGCAAATGTCATATAAAAAACTGTCAATGTGGTGGTAGGTTCACAATGAATTTCCATGAGCAACTGCGTCACCAAATGTAAAATTTATTTAGATTTAATTTCTGAAAGGATGTTTGTGGGTGTGAAAACGGGGTGACCACGAACACAAGTTGCAAATGAAACAGTATTAATATAGCAGAGAGTGGGTTTAAAGACAATCCAAATAGCATGTTAACATGTGTTTGCTCCTGAAAGTTTGATTGGCGAACATCAGGCTCGCAATCCTAGAGTTAGTGATTAGTGGCAGACATGTCCTGATATCCACTTTGCTAACTCATTATCCTCCATCCCATTTGTGGCCGCAATAATTATACAAGCGTGTCAGTTTAGTACTGTCCTGGTAAGTTTGCAATTAGATGAAAATTTCGCTTGAGTAAAAATGTTGACAAGAATTTTTTTATAAAGCTAACCACAACAAGCCGTTGTGTGTGATTAACAGCAGTCAAAGCAAGGTAACGAACAACATTTAAAATAATTTAAAGGCCAAACACATAACACATCGTACGGCTATAAAGAGAAGAGCTGTCAGGGCCATTGTTAAACCACAAGCATCTCGTGATTAATATAATAATCCGTAATGAAGTTATATAGACACGTCCCAATCCTGATTTATGACAAAACACATTTCATTTTGTATAATCTTCAGGCGTGTTTATATACAAGACTCCTCTCGCGGTTAATCCCTTGGGCCAGGATTTACAATGAACACATTCATATTCATAGAGTGAGCTTGGACACATAATTAAATTTTAACTGTCATGTTAACTAAATTATTCCGTTTTGTCCGTTCTCACACTGACTCAAGATTCATTTAAGAGACCCCTTAATTACACTTTTATGTCTCTGAATCAGAACGAATATCTCACAAACATTTTAATGTCCACGCGGGAAACCATTCTTTTATATCACAAATAAAACTGTTTACTCTTCAAATTATACAGGGATCAGTTCACTCCACTATTGACTTATAATTAACGGTACTTTGAGATACATGTTAATTGGGACTTCTTCAAACACGCAACAAATTAATTAGATGAGAGGCCGGGAGAGATAAGCGGATTTAAGCAGGATTAATTATTATTAAAAACAAATAATTATCGAGACCAACAGCTGGGATCAGGAAACAAAAATTTGAAAGTAAACGGCGAATCTGCTTATTCAAGAACAAACCAATTAGTAAATTTAAATTTATGTAACAAAAATTATCATTTGAAATTAATCCGAAATAGCTTCAAATATAAATAAAGTTGTTTTACGAATTAGGGAAAGCTAAATGTTAATAAAAATAATTTAGAATGTAAAATAGCACAATATGGTAAAGCAAGTGTTGTTAAAATTTCTAAAATAAATCATAATTATGTATTACTTCCAGTCTCATAGAAACCGTAAATTCAGTCAAATTTAAAACTTTTAACACCGAGCATGGACGAAGAGACCGCTCTGGACAACAAAAGATCCGAGCCTGACACCTCATGCTCATAAATAGTTTTTCTTCTGCGCCTTCTAGAAATAGGTCTAACAGTAGTACCATATAGGATTAAATTATTGCTAATAGTGCAAAAATCAGTTTTTTTTTGGCTTCTGGCATTTATTTCTAAACTTGGCTCAAAATCCGAAAACCATTTCGAAAGTTTGGTCCAGCGCTCTTCCGAAACTCATTAACAAAATTCAATTCTTCTTCAATTATTATTATTATTTGGTAAAATGGGAGCAGCCTAAATATTTTGTTTTTTGCAGGGCCTGTCTTTGACACCCTGTATAACTTAAAATTCAGATTTACAAAAAACGGTCTATTAAACATCTTAAATTATAAGAAATAAGCTACGCAGAAAAATCTCAATCATCTCAATTAATAAATTTTTGCAGGAATTACAAGACTTTAAAGTTTGACAAAATTTTAAGGTGTTCCATTTCAATTGTTGAGCACTGTAGACCCAATTATTATTTTATTTAAGAAATTTCAACAACACTTGCTTTAGCATTATTTTAATTTCTGGTCTTATGATTTCCATAAGACTGGAACAATCCTTTCTAGGATTAGAAACATCGTGCAAAACCTCTGAATAAATGAATATCTTTTACAAGTTTGTTTTTGAAATTTGCATATTTCCTGTTAATGACATATTGAACTATACATATATTTGGAAGTCACTTTCATTGAATTTTTAACATCCTGAATAGCTGATAAATCAGTGTTCACTTAAAACTAAATGATGGTCGTGACATTGTGCTTATGTATTATTTATCTAATTACCAACTTTGGAATAACATCAAACTATTTAATGAATTTTGTTTCTGTTTATTGTTATTTTACATACGTTGGCTGTCAGATTAATTTACAAACTCAAAGTCACGTAAACGTATTCAACATCAAAAATATTTTTACAAAGCTGTATTAATTATTTTGTAAACTCTAAAAACAACACGTTTTATTTATGTCACTACATTTGTAAAACTCACTGTTATAATCAGATTTGTGGAAAATAAATCTTGTTTGAAGTCCAACAAATAGGTTAATCGTGGAATTATCTATTTAAAAAAAATACTACACAAATTAATCTTAGCAGCAGGTCGTCAGTACATTTATTTATTTTCAAATTACTTGTTCCTGAAGTAATTTAGCAATTTTTTAAACATCGTGCATTAAATTTAAATTGTAAATTAATTTTTAATGAAGCGTAAACTGTCATGCCATGTCCATTAAATAGACGTAAATATTGCAAAATTAGCATTACCGTGTCCTTCTTAATAATACCAATAATTTAAACTTGGCATTCTTATTTTACATTGAATCGTCAAAAATTACCATACAAAAATAAATTGGTGACCCAGTGATACATTTTTGTTACTATTCAAATTTGCCTTGCTCGAAATAATTAACTTTGATGTTTAACAAACTCATTTCAACTCAAATAAATTATTTCCAAATTTAAGAAGCCTTTAGTGGGTGCAATCTCATAATTATGCAATTATCATTCATGATATCACAAATAATAAGTAAGTATATTATAATAACAAATTGTTGTTTAACGTAGTTTTTTGTTTCTATTTTAAGATGCGTAGCGTGAGTCAATTTAAGGCGCTAAATTTAAAATCACCAGCGGTTCTCAAACAAAATGGATACATATTTTATCTCAAAAACCATTAACATTTGTATAGAGCAAACTTGAGTAATTAGAATCATTTTACCCTGTATAGAATTTATCTCATTTTTTCTCAATAATTAGTTATCATATCAAAACTGTGTTTTTTCTCTATGCATGTGAATTTTTTCAGAATTTTTCTAATATTCCTTCTAATAAATTTTAATAATTAAATATTACTTATACACAAAAATGTAGATAGTCGCAAAAAATAGTAAAGTTTATTCGGTTTGTAATACCTTTCTAGGTGCAACATTGCCGTTACTTGACAATGGGTTAGATACCTACCTTTTAGCTTCTTTGTCTCAACCACTTTCTTGGTAAAAATGGCGTATTTGCTCAATGTTTTGAGCTAGAATTTTTACTGAAAATGAGAGTTTATCGGTTTTCACTCAAATTTTTTACTGTGTAATAAATTAAACTTTTGTATTTTTTTCAATTTTTCTACATTAAATAATACACCATTATTCCTAAGAGAGTGGAACGAAGTTGGAGGGTAGGTAGATAATAGATACCCAACTTATTGTCGAGCAACCTGGCAATGTTGCTTCAAAATAGAACTTACAAAACAAATAAGCTTTATTCTTTTCTGCGGTTATCAACATTTTTTTTTGAAATATTTTTTTTCGACATCGTGTCATTTAGAATGACATTAGAAACAATGTAAATTTTATATATTTTTTTTAAAAATTAATATTCATTAGAAAGGACATTAGAAAAATTCTGAAAAACTTCACATGCGTAGAGAAAAGAACAAAATTTCGGTTTGATAACTATTTTTTGAGAAAAGTTAAGATATACTTTTAACAGACTCACGCTGTATATTTCCCTACTAGGAACTAGGGTATTAATAACATCAGAATGCAGAACATCACATTTACGGCGTTGGTAATGAATGGTAGTAAATTTATATGTTGGCCAGTTATAATTATTTGTCGTTTTTTCGTAAATTTCGAGCAGCTGGACTTACCGTTGAAGTGTAGAAGGGAGCTTGGTCGGCTCCCAGAGCGGGAAAGTAAGCTGCCATTCCTTCAGGATACGGCGCGCTGTACATGGAGAGGGCTGGGAGTCCCGGAACTCCTCCGGCTAATCTTTGATATCCTAAAAGTTCATATTGACACGAGCACACACTTTGACCGGTTATCGGATCGGTAAATAATGGTCTGCCTGTATCACAGCATCTTTGAGTTGGAGCGGGCGGACTTCCCGGTGTTGGTGCTGAAGAGGTTACTGCCATGCTTGAAGGAGGAGGTGAAGGCTGACTAGGTCCCGATGATACTGCACTCTGCAACAACATACTGAACTCAATATTTTCATCCAGCTCCACCACAACAGCAAAATATAAATATTTTATCAAAATAAAAACGTATTATTTAATATATTAACATACAAAAAAAAAATCGTTTTCATTGTTATTGCTTCAGAGATAACTTACAAAGATTTTTTTCCTGAAATATCAAAACAGTAGGTGCTATAAAACTGTAGTGGTGATCACAAACTTGGAAATACGACAAAAGGAATCGCTTTATACTTAAAAAATCAGAAATGGAAAAGATTATACATTATACAAGATATTCCTTAAGAAGAACGGTCGTAACGCTGTTGGTAGATGCAAACAGAAGTAATGCAAAAAAGATATGAAAGCTAGAAGTCACACAGAGAACGCTAAAATGTATATTGAAGACTCTATCCAGCACAAAGAAGATTTTCCTGACTTAGAAGATGTCTAGTGGTTCTTGAGTTAGCCTCACTGATGAATGAAAAAATGACAACTTTTTCTTGACAATTATTGTGCAAGTAGCAAAAAAAATCTGTTCCAAAAAGAATTTAGGCAATTTAGCAGTATCGTATGAGAAATTTTTGAGGCGCAACAATACATAGTAATTTAGAATTTGGTGTCCATGAAAAAAATTGGGAATTTCTCAAAAGCGACATCATATACAGGCAAAGCGAGCTGTGATAAAACAAAAGTATGAGAAAATAATACAAAAATAAAAAAATGTAATTAAAATTTTACAAGAAAAGATAAAGATTACAAATGATATTAAAAAAGTACAAATGCAAGAAAAGAGGAAAATAATAATGTTAACGATTTGAACATAATAATAACATAACAAACAATAACCAATATAAAAATTGAACCACAAGATTGGTATTCTTTATGGCAAACATTGTCAAATGATTACTTTGGCAATCTATTGTTTTTGTCAGTAGCACATCTTCAAAAAAATGTAATATACAAACATTTTATTTTAGTCACTTGGATTAGGTTATTTCTGAAGATAAAGTCGAAATATAATGACAAAAATGATAAAACAATAATGAAAAAAAAAGAAAATGTTTTAAACACATAAAAACCATAAAAAACCCAAATAATAAACAAGAAATGGAAATAATGAAAGAACGTCAAACAAGAAAAACCATAAAAATATTAAAAATAAGCAAATCCTTCAGCAGGACAAATTAATATACAGAATTAATTAGATTGACAAAAAAACTGCATAATTACAGAAAAATAGCGTATCAAATGTCTCTGTAAAAACTATTTGTAAGGTTTATAGAAAAAGTAAGAAACAAAGTATAGAGAATACTGCCAGATACCCAATACAATTTCAGAAAAAACTAAATCACAAAAGATTTCATCTTGACACATATATATGACAGGTACAAACAAAAGATAAGTTATTTGATAAAAAAAAGAATTGGACATACTTTATAGAAGAGACGTTTGACAGAACTCTAAAAAAACTTAGTAGAAGCGAACAGAAAATTCTACAAAGACAAAAGAATAAGCAAAAACACTATAATATGTATATGAATAAAATAAATAAGTTTACAGATTCTATAGCCTGAAAAACCATGTTTTAAAAAATTCTGTTTAAGCCATGTATATCAATATTTTTTTATTCTAATTGACAAATAGTTTTTCCTTTAGCATCAAATATGTTGACTATGTTGTAAATTTTTTGAAAGCGTTTGTTCAATCAGAACAGAAAACAGACCAAAATTACCTTCTCATTAAAGGGTGCAATTATATAAAAAATAGCAAATAAAAAAAATCTTGGAAAGAATAAGACAAACTACTGCAGTATAACGTATTCTGAAAAGAAAATGTTTATATGGACTCTAATAAAAAGGCAATTACGTGAACAAAGAAATCCCTCGAACTAAGCGAACTGGAAATTAAAGGAGCTGTTTGCACCCACTACTTTGGATTTAAGCAATGCTTAATTCATTAGCTACAGTTATTAAAACATAGCAACAGCTTTAACAAAAATGAAAAAAAAAATACAGAACGAACAAAATAAGAAACGAAATATTCAAATAAATCAGAGTTAGAAAATGTAAAAATAGGTACCGGTTGACACTAACTTTTTGAAAATTTTATTCAATTCTAGTAACAGAAAATGGTGTAGTTCGCTCTTTGCAATAAAATTTTAAGAGAAATCTAAAAAACGTAAATATTTTCGTTTGTTTATTGAGATGATATCAATGTATAAGTTATTGTATTAAATACAATAAACAAATTATCACAACACTCAACGATAAGAGATTCAATTTTTTTTGTAAACAACTTATACCTAGGTCACAAATTATAGGAAGCAACAGCTGTGTGATTGCCGGAAAATAGGTTAAAACGTGTGCAAAAAAAAATTAGGAAGAAATACCTAATAAAGTGATTAAATAGAATCAGAAAATAAACAGAAAAAAAATGAAATGGTATAGAACAGAATACAGAAGATAACACAAAACAGAGAATAATGAAGAAGAATAATAAAAGCATCTTTTTTACTCAAAGTGAGGTGGTTTAATATAAATAGTGAAATAATTGGAAATCTAAGTTCATCTCACAAGTTAATCAAACAAATTCTTACATATAAATGGCAGAGCTTCTCGATAGTAGTTACCTCTCATCATCAATGCCTAAATATTAAACTAGTGAAGATAGAATAATCAAAGCTGATTTGATCATTTAAGACTTGTTTTAACATTTTAAAATAAAAAAATCATTATAGACTTTAACACTTAAAATATCAATGGCAGAGCGCTTGTCACAGTCTGTATAGAAAATTTTTTTTATAAAATTAAGTAGCGTACATCTTGTAGGTGAACAGTACCGCTTTCTTTTTAAATTTTCCCTTAAAGAAAAGCAACGAGCTCACTATATTTCCTTATATAAATAATATACATATTTATGCTATTTCCAAGCAAAACAAATTCTGATTGCTCTTACATATTCAAAAAAGCTGTAAATTAAAATTCAACATTGTATATAAGCTCTAAAAAAATTTATTTGCTTTAAATCTAAAATTCAGATTTCTGAAATAACAAAAAACGTACTAATTAATTTTTGCTGCAAATTTATTATATTTCATCAACGCAATTTATTTCAATATTTTTTGCCAATAAAATCCTACTAGTTATGCACATAAAATGTCTTGTTTATGTACCGAAACAAATTATTCTTCCACCGAGTTTATTTAATTACTAGTTAATGTACGAGCGTTGCTACTGTATAGATCGGTAATTAATGTAATTACAACAAATACAAAAACCATATGAATAACATCTACAAATACCACACAACAAACCAAAATAGAAGAAAATAACATAGCAACAGTGAATTACAACAATGCAAATCTCGAAAAAATATTTTGTACTTTGTACGTGTCTTCATCATTTCCTCCAAATGTAAATTTAATTGTTGTTCAGATGCAGCGTTTGATGTTAATAATGTAAATATTTTTGTTATAAATGGCATGTGAGCATAGTTGCATAAAATAAGTAGTAGATAAATTACGGTAATGCAGTGTAGTTTTCCAAAGCGGTGCGATCGCCGTCGCTATAAATAATCTCTGGCAAGAAATCCGTGGGAACGACTTCAAAATTTCATCAACAAATTAATAAACACATTATAGGGGAGGGTACCGGAGGGGAAAAGGCAGGCAAAAAGCATGCCAAGCCCAAAAAGCAGATTTATTTTTAATAATGGCGAACGAATACGAGATCGCATGAGTGCACATCCCCGGGGTAAATAAATAATGCGGTTATTACAGCTCACCGAGTATCACACAGTACCGAGTTCAGGCGATACGGACACGCCATTTTGACTCTTGTAACGTTTAGTCGTAAAGGCTCAAATCATAAACGAAAGACCGAATAACACGTTAGTGTAATTTGAGATAATTTAACGTCTACTCTCATCCAGTTGGGTAAGATGCTTTAGGGTAGATAGTATGACGCTTTAACGATAGGTGAAAGGGAACGAGGGGAGAGTTCGCACAATCGGAGGCCGTGCCCTGCTTTGTACGGAATAATACGATTACCGAACACTCCAAATTTATTAAATATGACCCACTCGGGGACAGCTGACCGAACTTGCAACTTAGCAACCAAACACAATTATTTTAAAAATTCAACAAACATTTTGAATAAACAACATAACTTTTCAAAGAAAATTCCTTACTAAAGAAAATTCCTTTGATAAAGCAATATTCTTTCTGATAACACGAAAGATAAAATTCTTGCACAGTTTCAAACAATTTCGAGAAAAAAAATTCTCACAAAATTTTCAATTTTAACTGTGAGCTACTAATTCAAATTAGGCAAAGAAAGAAATGTAAAACTTGAATATTTAAACGTAGGACCTGGATAAATTTAAACAGAAATTTTAACCTGAAATAAGGTATCACAAATTACGAAAATCTTCAAACAAATTTTTTTTGCGGCGAAAAATAACTATTTAACAGCGGCCGATAAGTGAGCACTTTTCGGCCGTTGTCAAAATGTTACCCTATTACCTACTACAGTAAAAATACAGTTTTTTATTAAACTCAGATTTTGGTAATCTCAAAAACCGCTTAACAAGAGCTACATGTGCTCTTCTCATCCTTTCAATTTCCAGTTGCAGTGTTTTCGTCACACAGTTTCGGTATAATTATCCAATTTTTGCCCTATTAACCCCAAAATTTTATTGCAAATATTAAAATCTCTCTAAAACGTACCGTTTTCAAAATATTACGTTTTCAATAAAAATAAATAATTTTAATTTACAATTTTGGTGCCCTCTATCTTCTAGACTGTGCAACTTAGGATATATAGATAATTTGCGTTTAAGGGCTTTATTTTAGTCTGAAAATTCTCTAGATATCCATTGTACACATGTTTTTTTAACAAATTTTATAATAACTAAGTAGTTTTAATCTACAATTTTGTTATCAGTTGAAAGAATTTTGTTCAAGTTAAAATTTCCTGATATAAAGTGTGAAAAGTGTGCTGTGGTAAAACAACAAAATTTTGAAATATTTCTTAGTTAAATTCGGATACCGTCACTGTCAGTGGTAGTTGTCACAGCTGTCACGTTGTCTCAAGTCACTGACCACAAGCCTATTGTATTAAAGGGGTTGGGTACCTACTAAAAAAGATGTTTGCTCTAGTAGCGTTCATAGAGTAGTATTATCTAGGTATTTTTTGACACACGCACTCTCAGTGTCATTTTTTCCCATTTTTTATTTCCCATGTGTTTACCCCACAGTACAGACAGTGAACACTTACAGTAAAAAATAAAGCAGTTCTACCCAAAAATTGATTAAAAAACAACACTGATAGTGCATACGTCAAAAAACTATATTATACAAAATTAATTAATTAAAATTATTGTGTGTTTCAGTAAAAATAATTTGTTTACAATATCAACTGACAATTTTTCTCTTTTTGTTCCAAATTGGATTTTCCAATTTCAATTCCAGATCTATTATTTATTTACCAAAAAAAATGTTGTTTTTGGAATTGTAAATTAAACACTTTTTTTATTTTATACAAACCTGTTTTTATCAACTTTCAATAAAAAGAATTTTGAAGTTACCGAGAAACAAAGACCAACTTCAAAGCGTTTTTTATTAAAAATTTAAAGTTGATAAAAAATAGGTTTTTATGACATAAAAAAACTGAAAAAGTCTAATTTACAATAACAAAATCAGTACTTTTTTCGTAAATAAATAACATAATATCTAAAATTGTAATACAAAAGCCCTGTTTTCAAAAAAAAACAATAATAATAATTTTGGCAGTTTGATAAACAAGCACTATTAGAGAGCAAACACCTCCATTATTTTAATAAAAGATTTCTGATTTGCAAAATACAAGACAATTTTGCAAAAATCACTTATAATAATGATCTTGGTAACAAAAGATTCAAATTATAAAGACAAAAGCAAAAATGTTCTTGTACTTTTGAAAACCGGAGGCAACATTTCACTTTATTTGGAAGCCAAAAAGAAGATTTTCTTAATAATGAAAGCCATAAGCGAAGTTTTTACAATTTTAACATATAGGAGTGACATGGTTTTCACTCCTATTAGAAAGAGCTGGAGGCGACACTTTACTAATTTTAGAAGTTAGAAGCAATACTTCTTCCAATATTTAATATTATTCTGATGTTCATGTACCGAAGCGATTGATGACTCCTAGTCTCACACAGGAGGCTAAACCAAAAAGTGACGTCTCGTGAGATGAAAATATTACGAAAAATTGCGGAAGTGACTACAGAGACAAAATAAGAAAAAAATTGCAAAAGTGAAGCAACAAAACCTAAAAGAGTCAAGCATATAGTAAGAACAGCAAAAACAGAAAAAACGAAATGAGGTATATCTAAATAAAAGACCATAAAAGTTCCAAAATTATTAACAAAAAAAAAAAAGACTAAGCTGGACCCAAGCGAAAAAGAAGGCAAAAAAAAAGAAACGAATGAAAGCGGTTAAGTAATTAACAAAATAGACCACAAAGTTTTTGTTATTTTTGAAAGCCAAATGCAGCATTTTAAATTTTGATAGTCCGAGGTAATATGTTAATAATTCTAGGAGCAAAAAGCGCTATTCCTTCACAAGTTTTGAATAAATAACGACAAAGTTGACATCTTTTTGTAAATTTGGTAGTATAAGGAGAATAAATCTTATAATTTTTTAAATTTATAAGGACAAAAAAGACATTTTCTTTTAACTTCAACAACTCTAGACAATTTTGGGAACCCAAGTCAAGTTTTTGCTAATTTTAGAAGCTTAATGCGATAGTTTAAATCAAAAAAAATTAGAAATTAAGTGCTTTTGTTGCTAAGGCTTAGCTGTGGCACTAATTATCTTTTTCTCTCATGAATCAGTGAGATTTCAAAGACTTTTAGATTGCTCAATCGTTCAAATGAGCTGCAATAGAATACTGTCAACACGTATTCATAACAAGGTGCCTGCGGACTAAAAAAATATTTTTGCACTACTTTACTAAAAATCAAGTGATTACGCACTGAACGAACAATCATCAATTTTACAATCATCCTCCGTTTTTACCGCACTAGTACTTGCAAAGAGCATAGGGATTTTTCTCGTTTAAAAAACGGTTTAAAATTAGATTATCGTATTTTTCTCGTTTAAAAAACGGTTTAAAATCAGATTATTGTATCAGAGCCCAAGTTTATAATAATACAATGCACTTCACCACTTTTATTCAAATAAAACAACAAATACAAACACATTATTGTATTTAAAGTTTAAGTTTAAGCAGCGCCATCTGCGAAAAATTGTGTAAGACATTAAAATGTCAAATTTTGATAAATGAAAATGAAAGATAAATTTTAAAATTATCGTTTTTCGGCTTTGTGGAGGATCCGTGCAAAAAATAATACATAAGAGATGTGCGGGAAGAGTTTTGCTTTATTCGTGCGACATTCTTTACTCGTGCGCAAAGCACACTCGTGTAAAAACTGTCGCACTCATATGCAAAATATGTGTTCCCCCACTTATCGTGTAAATAACTATTTTGAGTATTTTTATTTAATTACACATTGCGTACCATGTTTCTTTCAGTGTTTTATTCTACTCTTACGGGACAATTACATTGCTAGTTGTTAAAATTTGTTATAAAACAAGATTAAGTGAGGTTAAGTAGAATGCTTGGTCAATCAACTACAAAAACAAAAAGCTTTCTCATTGCCAAACAAGACCAATGTTTAAAGCTAAAATGACATAAAAAGATCTTTGCCTGAAGATTGTGACGTCACATGACAGTGCTCTATTCTCTGAGTTGGTTACAAAACCTCTAAATTTTTTCTTATCACTCTATAAATATGTGACAATAGTTCCAATCGAATCGAGAATGTCAAACCCACAACCTAATTTTTTGGCAAACTTCAACTAATTTTGTATTGTAAAAACATATCATAATAGAGTAAAAAAAAATTAATTTTAGTGGCCTTTGGACAAAAGTCTAAGAATTGTAGTTTATTCAAACGACCACTTAGGAGTGATAATTAAACAAAATAAAACAAGTCACAGTTAAAGTGACAATAGCGAACAAATAACTTTTGCCTACTTAGATCCAAATTATTTTGAATCACTCGTTATTACACTAAACAGAAAACAATAGCCGAAAACCTTGTTGTTTATTGTTGAATTCTTTGAGCCTACCTAGTCTGAATAATTTTGAGATAGTGTAGTGGCCTCTCAGTGTCATAATTCACGATACACGTATAAATTTAGTTATGGTAACGCGATTCAAACTGCAGATCAAACGGTAGCAATGACGGGGAATGATTTATCGCCGGATTATACAGTGGGCCATGATCGTAGCTTATACTGCGATTTCACGAGTATGAAAAAATGGTCTTTTAGTAATATGACGTGTCATGATTTAGGATGAAAAGGTCTTTCGCTGACATTTATTTAGTTTAGTGAAATTAATTCAGAACGAATTTTGTAGCTCATGTTTAACACCTTTGGAATTCCTTGTATAACTTATTAAAATGTGTATTTGTAAAAAATGTTTGAAATATATTAGATTACACTGTTTTATCCTTATTAACATTATTTATAGCTTCCTTTGGCTAAGAAAGCATACATAATGTGGTTAGAATGAATTATTCAAATTTTTAATTTAACTTCAGACTTAATAAAGTCGTAGCTGGGCTAGAGTAAGCCTTGGTTTACCTTGATACAGTCTAGACTTTTATCAATATTCATTGCGAATTTTAGCATTTGACACACTTTGAGTTTTCTGCAAATTTTTGAAGATCCTCATTTTAATAAAATGTTATCTTATTTACAAAAAAATACCATTTCCAAACAGAACGCTAATTAATTGCTTTTTTATGCAAATTACAAGAATTTGATAATTATAACCAGCGGATACATATTTGTAATGAGGTTTCACACTACATTAATTTAATTATATGTATGTAGTGATCAGCAAATGTTCGTATTAAAACCTGTTGCCTTTTTTTGAAAAATTCTTTCCAAAACTACAACCCGTAACACGTAATTAAATTTGCAAATAAATTCGCAAAGTCAACAAAATTTGCATTATTACGTTTTTATTGTCTTGCTTGTATTATTTGTGTAAATAGTATTTTTCGTTATGTTTCACAGTTAGTTGAAATAAAAATGTTTTATCAAGCCTTGTTTCAGTTGTGAAATTAACATATCTGGTGCTAATGCAGGTAGTGAATTTTTAATAGTTTATAGACGCTTTTTAAGCGTGAACAAAGGAAATAACATCAACAATCCCACTTATTTCCAACATTTATCATCTAATCCTACATTTGTATGCTCTGCGAATAAATATGTAATAAGTTTTTTATTTCTCTGAATAAATTTGCGGCCTCTGAATTTTCCCACTTGATTAAAATTCCGAAAAATGACTCAAGCCTCAACAAATTGGCCGAAAAGGACAAATTCTCCCGGCACTAATTTAATTAAATTTCCGAAATAAAGCGCAATTTTTCTTAAAAAATGTGTGGCATTGACACGTGCCAAAATTCGTCATTGGAATAACTAACAAACGTAAAAAAATTGAATAAATTACCATCGAAAGGTAGAATTTGGGAAATTTGATTAATAGCCTTGTCTATTGTGAGGGTTTGTTTAACCAGCTCAGGGAGGTAAAATTTACTGTCTCATAGAAAAGCAGTAAAAACCAATTCGCCTGACAAAAGTAATCCCAGGCAACTGTGACCCTTGTGACGGCGGGCTTTGGGCCGTTTTCTTTATTTGGCATTAAATATAATTCAGCAGATGGTTGAACCCTCCCGTGAGTGTTAGTAACGCCGAATTTCACCCATCAAAATAAATATTAAATCGTTATAAATCACAAGGGCCAGGCCCGAGGGGAACCATGATCGATTGTTTCTGGGCATATTTAATTCGAGTGATTGGTTAATGGTGGCTTTTGGGGTTCGAAATTAACTCGACTCACAAATTTTTGCACATGTGCGACAGCAAAAAACTGAATTAATCAAGAACAAGTTTGGAAAACTGCTTTTCAATTGTGTGCCATCATAAATATTGAATGCAATGTGGAGAGTTTTTATATTTTAATTAATGGTAACAAGGACGTTTTACAACAAAATGATAATTAATTTTAAAACTGTCTACGTGACATGGTATTAGTGATGGCTCGGCTGTAACCCAGTGGTAACTTTGTTGTTACATTAATTGCTACCGTTTTTCTTGCATTTAATTAATCTAAAATGAAAATGAACTTGCTCAGTTGGCTTTAATTAAGTAGACGCTGATTTTTTTTTCGTACAAACATGGACAAAAATATAAATTTGATAAAAGCATCCTTTCTCGAAGTGGAGTGATTTTTATATAAATAAAATTCTAATAAAACAGTGGCAAAGCGCTTTCGGAAACTAAAGATCCATCATCAGTGCCAATTTTTTTCAAAAACGAATTAAAACAATATTTTTTTTTTAGTTCAATACGTTTTAAATGACTCAAAAGAAGAAATACAAATAAACAGGTTTTAATAAAAATATAAATTTTCGAAGCGGAAATAATTGATTCACGTGCTGGGTTTATATTACCCTAACATTTACTACTTAAAACGTTTGCAATCAGTGTTAACAACAAACCAAACTAATAGCTGATAATTAATGCTACATTTATTACATGGATTTATATTTATTGACTTACTTATAAATCATTATAATCCGTAAATTTATTAGTCTCTTGATTGAATTTGAAGCACGCACGCACATTAACATTAATTTAATTCCCCTTTTTCTCTTTGTCAACAAAAAATTCTATTTGTTCAATGTTCAACATACTCAACTTGTCCCTCGACAAATAAATTTAAATAAAAGCGACAAGGATGAGGTAAACATTACTTTACATCAATGTTTAGCCATATCAGAGCTGTTTAAAAATTGTTCAAGTACAACCTCGCACAGATTAGTTTCTTCCTCACGTACAAAAAACAAAATTAGCTAACAATCAATATTTAGACAGTTGGTATGTGTTTTTCCCGCTTTCGTTCAACATTTTTTTGAATCATAATAAGCATAATATATCAACGTGAGCTTATCAGCATTTTGATCACAGGAAATGCTTTTTAAACGCGTTGCTTACAATAATACCTGACGTGAAACCTAACTCGCCACAGCTGTATTTCAATTCACTTCTGTCCTAATTTTGCAAAATTTTGAAAACTAATTTTGTCGTCTTTCGAAGAAAACAACTCATTTTCTGGCTGACTCAACTTCTTTCATTCTTAAGTTTCTATTAACGACACCGCCTACTCTTTCCACTTCGTTTCTGCGATAAACTCTTGCTAACAATACACTTCCAACGTTTTGATATGGGATTCTACACGTTGTGAAGTCACAAGGCTTTGTCAACCTAATTATCACAATTCAGCTTAGGCTAATTGCACCAACACTGATGACTGTCGTTAAAAAATAATAAGATGCTGTCGCTAATAACGCTTACTTATTTATATCTTGAGCTGATTTTAATTGGGGTAATTGCTGCAAAGAAGGTTTAGCACTTTTCTTATCGCAAATATAATTGCCAGATGCATCTAAGCAAAAAATGTAGAAAAAGCAAAGTTACTTTCATTTCTACGCTAAACTCAAAAAGGATTTTTGCATTCCAAGATCTACAAATTTAGAAAACTCAATTTTGATTTCATAACATTATTTGGATTGGTAAAAATGGTCTAAAAATTGCAACAATTTCTGATTTCAGATCTACGCTCAAAGTCCTTCATTATATTTTTGAAACTGTAGATCTTTCTTCTTGTTAAAGGGATTTTGGTACTTAATCTATAAATAAAAATGTACCTATAAGCTCCAATATTTTTGATAATTAGAACATACAGGGTTATTCGTAAGACAATAAGCCTTAAAATCGAATAATGCAGCATACTCGTGAAACACATTTTGCAAATTAGTAGACGATTCGTTAAAAATTTTGAAAACCTATCAATTAATTTTCAAATCCGTTCATTGGATACTTCTTGGGATTTTAGCATTTTAGACAGTGACATTTATGTGCAGTAAAATCTAGATCAACAACAAAAAAAAAAACAAAATGAGAATTTAACTGCAAAATAGCTCGACTAATAAGCTGAGAAGACAAATTATCTTCTTTTTAAAGTAAGATCAATCTAACATTTTGGAAACTGTAAGCAATCTTTGCTCCATATTCATTTACAGCGGCGACAAAAAAAAATTTGGTCGTCAAAATTTCAACTAAACGTTAAAAATGTTTTTTTTTAGTTGTATGGTACTTCTAGGTTTTTTAGCGGTAAGAAAAATTTTGAACCCATTGATAAAAAACAGCTTAATGCCAAAAAGTCAAAACTACTCAAAATTAAACATCTTTCGTGTTGTCAAAAAGTCTACTTTACGACCAAGATTTTCTTCTCGAAACTCTACATTCAGTATAACAATAAAATTTGTAAAAACTTACTTTTTAAATTTGGAGTTTTGGTTGCATTTTTTACTCCACAGAATCATTATTTTATTAAATAACCCTGTAGGATAATAGATGCATAATTTACTATGTAATTGAAAATTTAATTTTTTTTCTTTTGACTTTATGGGTTTAAAATAAATCTTTGGCAAATGACAAATCAGTTGAGGGTTTATTGAAAATTGGTAGAGCTTTGTAGGAGGACAATGAAGTTGTTTTGGTGGTTGGGTTAGCAAGGGTGAGCTTTAGAAAATTGTTGGAATTGATGCAAATTTATGTAAAGCCTTTGAAATTGCGTGGTATTTGATTCCGGGTTAAGAAGAGTATGTGATGGTGTAAGGTGTTTGTAATTAGTAGTAGGTGGCGTTGCGGGGTTGTGCGCAGACACCCCGTGAGAAGAGAAAATGTACCTGAGTATTCGGCGATGCTCGGAAGCCAAACTGGGACATGGTGTGTGTCCCAGTCGCTGCTGCACTCACTGAGTCGTCGCCAAAGGAAGCATGGCTTCCTGCACACCCGCACTATCACTTAACCTTCGCCGAGGTGGTGGTCACTGGTGGTAGATCAGATCAGAGTAAATGTCCCGTCCGCATCGCCACGTGTCCGCGCCGCGAGCGAAAAATCCGGTAGCGCCGCTACCGTAACGTCGGTGCACCAGGTGATAATTGCGGTCGGCCTGGGCTTCTTTCAGTCGGATTTTTGCGAGTCTGCCCAGTGGGTGGAGCGGAGTGGGGCAGTGGGAGGGGGCTGCGGTCGGCGTCTCCGACGAGTCCTGTTTTTGCCACCGACAGAACGCGACTACTGATGTCACGGAATTCTTTTAACGGCGACAAATTGTCGCGATCACACAACACAAGCGCAGTAGTCGCGGCGATCCGTTAAAAATTGTCGCGAGTGGGGACTGAGCGCTCTTTCTGAGATACATTTTTGTGGCCTCCCCTCGGCGACCGATTCATCCACCACCACTAAAAATCGCGCCCTACTTCTTTTTCTGTCCCCTCCTGCGGCGCATTTTTCCCCTCTGGAGGGCGAGCCGCCGGCGGATTGAAGAGCGCTTCGCCCCGCCCTCTCGTCTCGCCCAATCCCGACCGCGTGATGGATCGACCGCGTGCACACACAAACCGTCGTCGTCGTGGCTGCTGTGCTGTTCGCACCTACAGACACCGCCGGACCGCACCGTCACACCGGCACGACACCGCCAACTCCTATCTCACACTATATGTACGTCAACCGAATGCTTCTTCTTTTTCAAACACTAATACGCTCTCCTCTCCTCCATACCCCAAACACTTGTTTTCTTTCATCGACGACGGCGACGACACACTCACTCTTCACTTCACTTCATCTACCCGACGCTCAACCTCAAGTGACCGATTATTATTTATCACCCGATATCAACCCACACATTAAATTAAAAAAAAACTCTTAAGGCTCCCGGATTGAGGTACCTAACAAAGAAAATGTGCTGCACTCTTATTAAACAACAATAACAAATATTTTTTTACCTAAAACTAAAGACGTAAAACTAGGTTTCTGCGTCAATTTTTTTTTATTATTGTTTTTACGTTTTTTAAAAAAAATGTAGCAACAAATTCAGCAATATTTCAACGCAATAGTTTTAAATTTAAAATAATTTTAAATAGTTTTAAGAACTTTTAGAACACAGATTTTCTTGTAAGTTTTTATCTCAACTCAAAATGCCCTAAAAACATTTTCCCTCCTTTTTAAAATCTCTGACCGTCTAGTGACGCTCTAGCTGATGATATACGCATGGGACCTGGCTTGCGATAAAGGGCGTATTAAGGACGAAATTAGAAGGGGCTCAAGTTTAAATTAACTTACTATGTCTCAACCTAAACTAAAGTTAAACATAATTTTTAAAAAATTATGATATTAAAATTATATTTAAACTAATTAAATCATAAGCTCTTTAACAATCATATAAATTTAAATCATAAGCGTCCATATATACAAAAACAAATTTACTGTAAAATATTTTTTTGAATTTTTAAAATTAAATTGCAAATTACTGGAAACGGTAACATTAAATTAATTTTTTTTCTATGACAAAATTTGTATCTGACTTTAGTCATTTCAGATAGTTCACAATGCAATTTTATACTATGTAAGTACATGACTCCTCGCTGCAATATAAATTCATACAAATTGTGGGAAACTATTGCGAGAGCGGGCCAAAAAGGGCGAGTCAGTCCCTGGAAAACTCGACGAAAACGGCTACAAAAACTCAGGGTTTTAACTTCGTAAGCTCTTCCCACCATTTTCAACGGTCCAGGAGTCTCAAGCTCTTTGTTTCACAAAAGAACTAATTTGCAGATACCAAAATTTTTATTCTACATGTTCTTTAATGTATAACAATATCAGTAATTTCTAATGTTACGTAAATGATTACAAGAATGGAAAAAAATTCTCAACTATTTCAAATTTGTTTTTATAGGGTTATAACTTTCTAAATTTTTATATTTTAGTTTAAGCAATTATGTTAAACCTAATAAAAATTTTCACAGGCCATTTATATATTACAGGTATCAAAATATTATTATTATTTATTTTTTAAATTTTTTGTGTGTATACCAAACAAAGCCCAACTATTTACTTTGACTTCGAGCCGATCATAAATAATAATTCAGTGACAATACTTTGATAACTGTGGTATCTGAATGGTTTGTGAAAAATTTTATGGTAGACTTTAAAAGCTTGGTGGAAGTAGATATACTTGTCGATATTATTAAATTACATTTATTTTCATTTTTTTTATTAAAGATTTATTAATTTTAGATAAATCAATTAGAAATAGAAAGAGGCATGTAAATGCATATGACTGGATTTTTTATTATATCCTGAAGACCCAATTAAACTACGCAAGACTATGAGCCGGTTTACAGAAAGTGACATTAACTTTAATTGCGATTAAATACTTAATTCGTGATTAAATGCAGATTTTGACCAATCAAACACGAGGAAAGCCGATTTAATCGCGAATTAAAAGTTAATCGCAATTAAATATTTAATTTACCTTCTGTAAACCGACCCTATATCTAATTAATATACCAGCTTATTTTTTAAGAAAGTTTAAATAGATAACATATCTACGATATAGAAGACGCTCAAGACGTATTCTTTTATTCTTAAAAAAAACAACAAAGCGCATAACCTAGCAACATTTTTCATACTCAGAATGAGTGGGAAAGGATATAATAAAAAATCCGATTGTAAACTTTCCATCTCTCAAAAAAATATTGAACATTTTGCATTTAAATTGACTTATGGCGATGTAATAAAAATTTAAACAATGTATTACAGGCTTCATTGCCAAGAAGTATTTATACCGGGTGTTTCCATTAATTTTTTTCAGATAAAAATAAAATTTATTGGGTACACTATGATGTTTTAATTGTATTTACCTTTTTATTTTTTCCTATTATTTCCTTCATTGTTATAGATTAAAAAAACACTTATTTTTATGTAATTATTAATAAATTATGAAAAGCTTCTAATGCATTGCACATTTAAGAGACTGCACCGGTTTTGTTTTGTCGACTAAAATTATAACTCTTCCATAAATTCATTACAAAAAAAAAGCTTCAATACCAAAATTAGAATTAAGGAAGAACTAAAATTATTTAAAGAGGTGTAATAACTTTTCTAGATGTAGCATACCAAAATGCATTTTAAACAAAGTAAAAATTATTTAAATTTATCAGTTGGTTACATATTGGATATATCGAAAAATCTGCCCAAGCAATAAAATGACAACAAAAATTAAAAATTAAATTTTTTAAAAATTTGCTGAAGACCTGTCAATTTTTGGCACTACTTATCCTCAATTACCAACACCATCTCTTCACCTGTCCAAGACACTAGAATTCAGTCTTATCACCTTGTCAGGTCAGGTCAGGTCAGGTCAGGTCAGGTCAGGTCAGGTCAGGTCAGGTGTCCAAGATACTAGAATTTAGTACTATCACCTTGTCAGGTTAAAAGAGGCAATCTTTCTATAGTGGTACATACAAACGCTTTTTTGCCTTATAGACTAATTGTAAGTTGAGGTATTACCGGTAGTATCACAAATTTTAACACTTTTCTGTGACAACAACCAATCACAACTCCGAATTCTTTTAATTTCTCCTAGAAATGAAGATACTACTGGTACTCAACTTGAAATTAGCCCATAAGTTTATTACAAAAAACTTGTTCGTGTTTTGGTTTGATCCAAGTGTCCGTTTATCACACTTTGTTTTAATTAATTGACGGCCTGAAGAAGGAATAAACTATCCCGAAACGTTGCCTAAACATTGCTTATTTCAAAAACACTAAAAGAATTTCGTTTTATGTACAATTGAATGCAAAATCTTACATTTTCAAAAACCTGGATGAGATTAGAATGTCAAAAATGACAATTTCGAGCAATAAAATCACTTTTTACACAACCGGGAGTAAAAATAGAGGAGAGAAATGATTTGCTCTCGTTGCTAAAAATATTTGTTGCTCTCATTAGTGTTTTGTTGGCAACACTAATATAAAAATGCTAATTACAGTTAAATTATCGTTGTTTCAGTCAAAGTTGTACAAAAAAATTGTATACAAGTGTCTCTAAAGTTTTTTAAAACACGAGCAATGCACAAATATTACATCGTAAAATCTATAAAAAATTGTTAAAAAAATCTTTTTTTTAATGGCTTAGGAAACAGCCTCAATGTTTGTTCTTTAGAATCTGCACATTCTTGAATAGAAAAGTTTATAAGGTCGCATAAGGTTTTTTAGTTTTACCAATGAGGTACATATCATTTTGCTGAAAATATATTCCGGAATTTTTTTATTGATTAAATGAGCTAAAATTCTAATTTTTTTGATTATACGAGTATATAATAGTGACCTTTAAAACAGTGCAATTTTTTTAAGAGTACCCAGAATAGAGAGATGCACACTGGAGAGAAATGCTATTGTTTCTTAGTGCCTATAGCCTTCTAGCTCTAAATCTCACCTCAGAAATAATCATACATTTCTCTCCCTTGATATACAACGTAATATTATTGCCCGCAATGTTGACAGTAGATTTTTTATTCTCGAGTTTTATTAGTTTATTTGTAGTTAAACTACATTTAAGTGAGTTGAATTTGCGACTGCAATAAACCAAATAGTAGCTACATATTGTTGAATTTGTGAATTTATGAGAGGCTAAACAACATTGGAAATTAATTTGTAATTATGATAGTCCTATCTACCACAGATAAAAACGATCCGTTTTGTCAAACCATCAGATGAAACTATCATAAATAAAAATCTACTATTCGATTTATTGTAGCTTCTTATAAAGTCAGCCCACTTAAATATACATACAAGACCAGTAATTTGGTGCAAAAAAAAATGTATAGTATTTTCAGAGCTTTCAAATGGTATCAAAAATTGGTTTTACGATTTCTATAAGATTGCAACACTCTTCTTTTGACTCACTTTGTTGATATTTAGAAGATTTAGGGTTATCTCTTTGTTGCTTTATTCACTTTTAATTTGCTTATAATATTGTTTTTAACTATTTTTAGAAGTTTTTGTAATACTTGTACAGTAGGAGATACTGTAGACAGTATAGAAAACTTTTCAAAAACACTTTAAAACATAAATTTATTTAAACACACGATAGAATACCTATCATGTAGGTATAGATTTCTAATTTGCAATAAGTTCAGTGAACAAGTGGCAAAATGAGTGTTACACAGAAACCTATGTAGGATAAATGAAACTTTATAGGTATATTAAATTTACAAAGTAGTGTTTCTATGCTAAATAAAAATAGTGTAAGTGTTGGTGGCTAGTTAGAGAAAGAAAAGATATTTCGATTAGTTATATTGAATTTAAAAAAAACCAGAATAATGATAGCGTTTACAATAGAGCATCCAGATTGTAATGTTACTTAAAAAAACCTATTTGAAAAAAAATCCCCCTACATAAATTAACTTAACAATAACTGTTCATCTATTATGAATCTCTTTTTTATTTTTGTAGAAAAACGTGTGGGTAAACCATCTGGCAAGTCATGCATTTATTTATCATCCTGCGATGAATGTTTATCCTTGCACAAGTGCAACACGGCTGAATGAGCACTCTTGTTGCGTTAATTAAAAACAATATCAAGACATTCCGAGTAATGGAGTTAAACCGTTTGTACAGCGTCGGCTTCTCGCTTTTATCGAACGAAATAAACCCGACTAATCTGAGAATACGTGAGAACCAGAGATTAAAACTCCCATACGTTGCGCTACGTTCTCATCAATGGTAATAAATAAGTTGCGTCGATATCCGCGATAATCGCTGGCAGCACCGTGCAATCGCACCACAAAGTGGGGGAAAACTGCCCAGAATGGGGGTATATACTTTTTGTTCTTAGCTAGTTAGCGGAACCGCCGCTTAGTGTCGTATGCTAGAACGACCTGAACACGCTCTCCAACTTGATAGAACAATGTCAGATGCGCGATCTACTTCATGCTCAAGTTTTAACATTAATCTTTCGAAGATTGATGAGCTTTCGCTGTATTCGAGGAGAACTTCGACGTGTTTTAGTGTTGACACTCTTGCGGATTGCACACGACGCGAAATAGGAAATAGAAGCGATTAGAGTAGCGTTTGTAAAGTAGGCAACCAAAAAAACTTGCCGTACCTGGAGAAAACCAACAACGAAACCGGTACACGCAAATATTTTATTTTTATTTATTTGTGAAAAAGAGGAATACCACATTGTTACAAAATAAGTTTTTAGGACGTGGCGTCAGACTTGGGGCGATAAATACGTATCGATTTTGAACTAGTGACACTGATACTTCCAAACCGGCGATCTTTCGTTGAGCGACAATTTTTAACCATGACTTTACCATTTTTAAAGCTATTTTTGAGATTTAAAAAACTGACGTCCATAAAAATTAATAAGACACACGATGTGTTACACAATGCCAAAAAGATTTTTGAAAATTAATAATGGATTTAAGGGTACAGGGCTTATCACGCTGATATAAGGATGTTTTCAATAATTTGTTTATTTTGATTTTGTTAAAAAAAATTTGTTTCTGCTTTAATCTTTTAAAAAATTCTGGTTTATTAACATGCTGCAGGATATAATTTTCCATAAATAAAAAAAATAATTTAATTAACTATTATTTGTTATAATAAAATTGTCTTTAGAAAATTAAATGAATTTAATAAAAATAGTTTGCTTAATAAGAAAAAACATAATTTACATTTCTTCAGAGCATTTTGTATTTCTTGAAATGAAAGTGTTGACAAATAAACCATTTTTGCCATGATAATATGATATGCAGAAGTTCAAAAAAAATGTATCAGTGAAATGTATAAGCTTTTTGAAAAGTAAACAAAATGTATCTTTTTTTTTAAGTGTAAGAGGGGTTTGTCGATTTTTCAAAAAACTACCAACGCACCAATTTATACTCAAAATTCATCTGGCAACAACACAAATTTTGAAATTTTACAAAAAGTACTTTATACAGAGTGTTTACAGATAGATTACAGTGTCCTTTATGACTGTGCATTGCATGTAAACTATTTCAGAAACATCCTGTATATGAGTATATGTACTTTATTCTTTCATTAAGTCATAAGAGTGTGTAAGCTTTAGCTTCATGTGTTAATTTAATAAATTCAAATTTTTAACAGAATTTAAACTTTTTCTGTTTTAAAACCAAAATGTTGTTTGAATTTCTAGTAACTTTTATTTGGCGATACCTAATTCCAATGGAGAATAAATGCTATAACTTTATCTGACAAAACATTTTTATGTTAACTGAGGCAAAACTATCAAGCTCAAGCGTCCTACTTTTATAAATAAAACTCTTAGAAAAATTAAATAAATAATGTTATATTTTATTTATTTTTAAAGAAATTTTATTAACTAACAAGATTTGAACACAAAATTGTACCAAAAAGCAAATTGTCAGCATAAAAAATTATTTGACTTAGCGATTCTCTTGATGAATATTACGTTCATGGATTCAATTTCAAATTTTTTGTTTTGTTTGATTTTACAAACGTCTAAATAGTTCTCACGTACTGCTCTAGTTAATTAAAAAATAAATTTTGAGATACTCACGAAAAAAATTTCAAGAACGAAATAAAATACTTGTAATGTTATAACTAAAAATTGAACTAAATAATTAGAATCATCGAGCAACAACAGAATGTTGGCTGTTATTAATAACTTTTAGACAAATGTGTTAAACGGGCAGGATGCAATAACAATTTTTTTTAAGCAAAGACATGATTTTTCCTAAACATGGTGTTAGGATATTATATTTTATTTTATTTATATTTATTTATTTGTGCTACAGTCAAGTGCATATCTATAGTATAGTGTAAGGTCCCAAGTCAAAGTCAAGATTAAAACAGGTAAATTAACAAGAGTCAATGAAAAAACTTTTGACAAGTGCAGTACTACGAACAAAATTTATAAAAATTAAAAAAATAAATAATACCATTTATCTGTATGTCATATGAATAATTAAAATATGTTTATAATATAGTAAAAACTTAAAATCAAAACTCAATTTTAGTTTAAAATATAAAAAAAAATCAAATTTTTTTTGTCGACTTTAATTGTTTGAAAGTGACAGAAAAATGCTCACTTTTCGGCTGTTATCAAAGTGTTAAACCCGACTACCACTTGCATTTTTGTCTTTAAATTTGACTGAAAAATTATATGTGGCACAGCTAAAAGCTTTGTCTCACCTATTAAAATCAGACTCTGCCGAAAAAACTTCTTGGATAAATAACAATTTTAAAAAAGAAATGTTAGTTATAATCTGGTTATAGTCTGGTCACTAGTTAGGGTAGTTTCATAGGCTAATCTCGACTATGCATTCGTATCATGTCAAAAAGAGCAAACCTTTTGCCTTATTAGGCAAATTTCAGTTAAAACCACAGTTCTAATACCTTATAAAGGGCGCGTTATTTAAAAATTTGAGTTTCCAAGTAACCAGGATCTAAAAATAAGCACTATTTAAGTTGATCATTTTTAACTCCTACGTGAGGATGGCTACTTTGTTGTCAAAGAAGATCCAACAAGAGGAAAGAACGCATTTAACACTAGTTTTGACGTTTTAATTA
The DNA here is from genome assembly GCA_029207805.1 of Tribolium confusum. Classification (NCBI taxonomy): domain Eukaryota; kingdom Metazoa; phylum Arthropoda; class Insecta; order Coleoptera; family Tenebrionidae; genus Tribolium; species Tribolium confusum. The sequence goes on along the minus strand of JALGAY010000002.1, from coordinate 40,021,397 downwards.
GATCTGATTGCAAATTTTGGTACAAAATAATAAATCAACAAATCGAAGCAAAAGAAAGTCTATAAAGATTGCTAAATTGATCGGAATTTTTGAATCTTTTTAAGATTTAAAAAACCAAAACAGTACTAAATAGAATAAAACTATTTTATAAGGCCAACGTTTCGAATCATTTATTGATTCTTTTTTAAGGCTTATAATAAACGTTAAAATTTGTTTGGCATAGTACCAACTTGTCTCTGTCAGTGGTCGCCGGAAGAAGTGGTCGTTCTATATAAAAAGAATGGACGTAATTCACCAAAATAATAAAATAAAACGTTGTATGTTCTGTCTGGTAACTGATTTAACCCACTCTTATTGACTGATTGTATGTTGATATACTTTTTAAAATTATAGTATCAAATTTTACAAATTTTAAAAATTATAGGAGGCTGTTTCAAAATTAAGGCATTTCGAGTTTGAAGCATTGTAAGAAGTACTTTTGGGGTAAGTAAAAATGTACAAAACAGTTATCTAAATTACTTTCTAGAATGGTAATCGCCTTTTAACTTTGTTCAATTTGGCAACATTGAGCAAATTATATTTTATTTTATTTATAATTAATTGTTGGTGGTCTTCTTGCAAATAACGAAATAATATTCTAGCCATGCCGTCTTCGAGAAACAAAATATTATTCTAGACTTGTCATTCTTTTTTAACCAAAATTTGCAAAAATTAATTTTTTTTCCGTGTTAAAACCTATTTTCAGTTTTTTTATTGTTATTAGTTATTACACATAGCCATACCCTTTATTATCAAAATTACCAAATATTCATTACTTTATTTAAAGATGACTTGATGCAAAGTTTGCATCTTCAAGCCTCTTTGTTCTTCTCAAAAGAGATTTTCGACTTTTTTAACAATTTTTTTTATTTGTGGTAAGAAGTACTAGAGCGCACTGAATTTAGAATGTTTTCGTTTTGAGACACCCGATATGTTGATTAAAAAAACATCATATTAGGATAAATCAAAGCCTTAATACTTTATTTTACAACCATTATCTTTTTTATAAGCTCGCAAATCAGGACGTATTCTTTATCTTTTATTACAAATATGTTTCATGTATTTTCTTTATGATTCTATGTATTTCAGAAAACTTTAAACTAGCAATGACAACATTATTGTATCCCCAGAAACGACGAAAACCCGACTATTTTTATTTATATTTTTTGCTCAGTTATTGCTACATTGACCGGGATTTTTGAATTTTTTTCTGATTTAAAAAACCAAAACAATACTAAATAAAATAAAACGTTGGATGTGCTATTTAATATCCACGGGCATAATGGTCACTAATAGCTCTCAAGAATATTATAGCCCTTCTACGTTATGCTTTAAATATTCCCTCGTGCCATAATCACTTTGATTATGTTCTTAATACATCAATAGCTATTATTGCAATAATGACATTCGCACATCTATCGCTATGGATTAATTGAATTGCATTTTACATGATCTAAGCTTCAATTCTAGAACAGCATGATATTATTTCACAATAATTAAACCAATAAAACAATTTCAAAAACAAAATAACCACAAGATCTTGCTGCTGCTGCTTCTGCAAACTGAACATCCTTCTGAATAAGGCGATATTTTATTTGTTTTCTAATGTTTTAATGGACTGATTTTAAGTTGAGATAATACCGGTATCTTCGTTTGCATAAAAAATTAAAAGAATTCGGTGTTATGATTGGTTGTTGCTATAGAGAAGTATTAAAATGTGCGATATTCTCTGTAGTATCTCAACTTGAAATTAGTCCATTATTCTCTATTTTTTTATCTAAATAATACGAAATGGCTGTTAATGAGTAAATCTGTTGGCAAATTTTCATTGGCGCATTTGCTTTTTCTGTGTAAAAAAAATGTTCAAACACTTGCAAATATCCATGTTTCAGTTATGAGGCTTGTACTAATTTAAATTATTGAAAATGTCAAAAATTTATTAAATATCAAAATTACTAACAAAGGGTTGGCGACAAATTCACCATTTACAGCTTCTTTGTACTAATAGGTTAATTTCAAGTTGAGATAATACCGGCAGTATCTTCATTTTTATAGAAAATTAAAAGAATTCGGATTTGTGATTGGTTGTTGCCATGAAGAAGTATTAATATTTGCGATACTACCGGTAGTACTCTACTTGAAATTAGCCCATAAATCTATACGTATATACGTGATGTCAATATCTCCTTATGAGTAAAGCAAATTATTTCACATCCTTATTATAGTGGAACCAATATCACAAAGCAAGCTGTAATTATTTTAAACCGTTATTTACTGTTTATTCTGATTATACACAACCGATACATCAACATTTCTATTCATAAACCTATTCGATTCTATATTTATTAAAATACAAGAAAATTGCTTGACTTGAGGAAGTGATATTAGGTCAGAAAACATAAAATACAATAAATAAGTGATTTATTGAGCTTTGTTTGTTTGTCTTATCATTGCAATGTAATGAAAAATAAAATCAATAAATAATTCATTTGTATCAATTTGTGTTTAATATAAATACATCCATTGTTTTATGTCGAGGATCATTTCTGATGGTAATTACAAACGAAAATTAATTCAAGTACAAGAAATAAAATTCTTTTGTTTTGAAGAAATAAACATAAACGAGTCGGATTATGACATTAATAAAATTAATTTGATTTTTTTAATAATCACCTGATTTAATTGGATATCTCTGTTGACAATTACCATCCAAGTAAATATATTTTTTTTATAAAAAAAAATGAATCAGATTATGACATTTCAGCAATTAAGGTATTAAGGGTGTTATAGAAATAAGTTCATGAGCTCGATAGTGGGCTATCTGAGGGCGATCGGGCTCAGAAAAATACAACATTGACCGAAAGTCTTATTATTTCCATAACACTCGTGGTTAATGTCCAATTTTGGGGTATTATTTTGTTGCTGAAAACATTTCCAGATGCTATTTACTAATTTTTAAATACGAAAGATTTTGATGTTCCAAATGCCGTTGCTGCAGATACACCATTCAATAGCAAAATTACGATTTAGTCACTATTTCATCTAGGACATTATTTTTAAATAGTGTCGTAGAGTATTAATATCTTAAAATAATGTCCTTGAGCATTGATTTTTATCTGCTGTATGTACATTCTTTAGTAGAGGGTCATTATTGTTAAATAATATACTAATCGAACGTTGATAAAATTAATTAGATTTTTAAATAATTACCTGCTTTAATTTGATTTCTCTGTTGGCAAATACCATCCCAATGAGTATACCTTTTTGTCAAAAATTATGTTTCACATTTCTTAGAAAAAAAACTGTCACGACTCTTCATTTGTTCTACATTTTACAGAGAACTTATTAAACCACTTGCACTCATTTGAATGTTACAATAAACTGCTTCGTAATAATCACCATGCAGGTACTTAATCATACGATAATAAGTGCTAATAACCTTATAGGTTACAGCTACAATGTAGGTAACATTATTACTGTTTTAATTTTCAGTGTGTCAACTAATATGAAATATTAATACACCATTGTAGTTTACATTCATCGAAGCATTTCATGAATGCAAACAAATGTAAATTTGTAAAAGGCCTTTATTGTGTCACTTTTAATTTTCACATGACTCACATCACGTCGTTTGCTAAACCCGAAAAATCAAACTTTCTTATTTTTTTATTTTTGTTCTTTGGCAAATGTAAACAATATGTGACTGTATCAAAGCTGTTTCACGCGTGTTTGGTCGATTGCTAAATAAGGCAACCCGCTCTCTAATGATACTGTTCCAAACACTATAACGAAGTACATGCTCTGTAAATAATGGACAGCTCACGATTTAAAGTTAGCATTCCAGGTTAAATGTAAAAGGGAATCAAGAGAATCTAAACATGGTACAAGTTCAGCATGGGACGTTGGTGTTTTTTTTTTGTTTAAAGTGTAGTGGAGTTGGTTCTGGACCAATGAGATCGGAGTCGAGGGCAATGGGAGGCCTCTTCTCATTAGGATGCACTTTCTGTAAACGCCTCTTTCTGATTACACGTCAGGTGTGACTGATTACCTGGACTCAGCGCCGGAAGTACACGGCTATCTAGTACTGGTCCTGATAATCCGGTTTTCAGATTTGTTTCAGATGGGGAGATGGGCTTTGCTTGCCTCACAGGCTGCCTACAACACCAAGCAAACAACTACAAAAATCACTTGCTTTTAGCCATTTTACCACATTCTTTAATAGTCACCTGAATCAAAATTTTCTATTCTCTAGTTTAGGTTTTCTGAGCAGAATTTTGTCTATAACTGTGGAAAAACTAAGTTTTTTACTCAGCAACAAGAAGACTGACCCGAATCTCCGTTAGAAAATATAAAAATATTACTCACCAGTAACGAATAATTATTAATGTCTATTAGAATAACTATGATAGATTTGGAAGAAAATCACTCCTTTTAAAAAATTGTTCTTAAGCTTTTTTAAGACTATATTAAAAATAACATATGACATTCCTGTGTGGTTTATGAGCTTTGACTAGCAGTGGTACAAAAATATATATACATACACCACTTTGAGACTACCCTCAGGATGGCGCTACTGACCGCCTTTTTAGATAGAAACATATATTATTTGTAACATGTTTTTATTTTTTAGAGTTTTTATTAACTATTTATCAAATTTAACAGTCATTTAAAACAATTTTGACTATTTTTATAAACCTGTTATTTATTTATAGTAAAGAAATAATTTTTTTAGCAATTATTATTTTTTAATAATGTTTAAATTCGATAATCGTTTAAAACATTTATAATTACGACAAATGCATCTTGTAAAAACATTACTTAAATTTAGAAACAGCAATCATTCAAAATATTTATTGAAAAATTTTGTAATTACTGGAGAAATTATTCTATTTGACCAGTCAAAGTGTGGTGCCAAATTCAAGTGTCTTGAGCAGGTAAAAAGAGAGTGTTTATAATTGATAAGAAATTAGTGCTCAGTTTGTGTACGCCTAATCAAATGTACTCTTTGTATTGTTCAAGATATTTAAAATTTTCTCAGAAACACAAGTTCAAACAAAGATTTTAACGCCAATTAAAGATTTTGCAGTGTTAGGATGTTTTCTTCAGGTATTATTATTTTATATTACTAAATTTAGTTTTAAATTGCTATTTTGTGTTAAAAATTTGAATAACTTGCTATAGTTAAAAGCAGAAAAAAAATCTTGAATTGGCAGCCTTAATAAGCGATGCGAATGAGAGAGCACAACAATAAATCACTGCTTACAAATCTTCAGAAGTGATTTCTAAATTTTGACAAAATATCATAAAACCATTGAAGAAACTTTTGTTGTTATAAACTGTGATAAAGAAATAAACTGAAAAAGCATAGATTTTTGATGATATCTACAATTTCCTTAAACAAATTTTAAAAAATATATATTCAAACTGACATTTTAAAGTTTATTAAAAAATTCACATCGTCAGCATATTTTCTACACAATTTAACATTACTAAAATTAATTTTATTAAAAAATTAAAAGGTGTTTTTTGTTTCTTTTTATTTTAAGTGGGGTCGCTCAAAAATTGCTTCATTCAATGATTTACGTTTTAACACCTTAAATTACAGTTTTGTGATGTAACTTTAACGTTTTAATGTAATTTTAACACAAAATTATTTGATAAAATTGATTTATTTAGCTTGGTTTGTGAAGACAGTTTGGGAGGGTTTTATCTGGTCTTTGTTATGGGAAACTAAACAACAGAATGTCAACGGTACTTTATTAGTGATTTATATGTTTTGATTTGCCACCAAATTTGTTTTCTTTATTATTACGTAGTCATGATTTGTTATTTTGTATTTTAAACTTTATAAACAATTTTTTACAAGAAACAACAAATATATATTAGCTTTGATATTTTTTTCTTATTTTAAAACTTTACAGTCACATTTTAAAAAGGTTTGACGCCATTTGATCAAAAACAACGTACCGGATTTTTCCGATAGCAAGCCCATTTAAACAAGACTCGCCTGAACCTATATAAAGAATTTTGTTTTTAAAATAAAACTAATGGGCTTTTATTTGGGGTCAAAAATAATAATAATCTTTTCCTGAATGACTCGATGGCAAATACAATAGTTTTTATATTATATTTTTTACAGTATTTTATTCAATATTAAATAAACTTTAAAAAACTCTAAAAAGCATATGTAAATAGTGTCTGATTTTTTTTTAAAGAACCACTGTGGTACATAAAATTAAATTTTGGGAGTCATTATTATCTGTACTACAGCGGTTCTTAAAAAAAATAGATAATATATCCACACTATATCTAATTTTACACCCATTGCAATTTTGTCTTTCTGAAAGTAAGTACAGACATTTTGGGTCATTACAAATATAAAAATTAACTTTTACAAAAGTGATTGTTGTTTCATTTTAACAAGTAGATAAAATTTATCAAAAACATAAAAACTGTTATATAAAACAGTTGTTGGTACTTAATGTTTTTACGGTGCGTTGCTCCTTTTATAAACCTGGACTCGTCCTAGAAAACCTTGTCTTGAAAATTGCATTTTTTTAACATTAAAAATACTTTTAAATAATGTATAGTATGTTTCATTATTTTTACTAATTTATATGTAATTTATAATTTGTAAATTTATAATTTACCTACGTTAGACGTTTTTTGTCATGTTTGATTATAATAACAGAATAACTACGCCTAACGCAGTGAAACGTTTGTTAATAAGACATTTTTGATTTTTTTATTGGTATTACCATAATTTTATCTATAATTTCCTGATAAGCTGTAACATTCTAAAGGAAATCACTAGTTTAGCAAATTCTTGTTGCTTGGTGAAGCAGAGAAAATTGCAGATAAATTCTTTACGATTCTAATCTATGTTAATAAAATTAAATTTAAATGTCCTGCTTTGATAAACAGTTTGTTAACTAATTAAAGTTTTATTTAGTTTTTGTTGATAGAAAAAGTAGCAATCTTGTTGGTGTGTTGAATTTCTTGAACGTAGCGAAATAATCAATTTTATGGTACATCAATTTGCCGTTTGGGATTAAATATCGTAATAATTTATGTACAACTAGTAGTAGCAATAAAATTTTCACCTAGGCGTGTTGCGATAAGCATTTTATAGGGAGTAGAGGGAGGCAGTAAAATAAGAGATCCCCCATAGTGTTGGCGCGTATAATTACGATATCTGAAGCTCAGGCGTAGGCGACACTTGGTTCAATAATTATTAGCTGCTATTTAATTAATGCGTTTATGCGTTGATGTATATTAATTAGTGTAACTTATTGCGCAAGGGTATTTCGAGAAGTTCACCCTAACCCTATAGAGTCGTCTCGCTTGACGACGCCTGCCTCTGATTCCCAACAAGTAATCGTAAAGTTGTAGTAAGTTTTCTCTCCACACTATAGCAATATGTCTCGTGCAAAGTTCTAAACACTCGACGTTCTGAATTAACAAGTTGTTTTAATAAAATCCAACCCTTCCCCTGTGCTTCTCTGCAAAATTGTCGCGCCTGGGAAATCTTACGAATAAATCAAAACTTGGCCGCTGCCGACTGCTTCTTGTTGCGCTTATGAATTTGTTTAACTTTATGGAATATTAAATTTTATGGCCTCACCTTCAATCCACACTCCAAATTTTATAACACAACTGTTACCCCTTAATTGGATCGCTTTTTTTTACAACTTTCTGCTTTACAACCCACAGACATAACAAAAATGTATTGAAGAACGCGTTTCGAAAAGTCAGTTTTGTAGCACGAATTCAAGTTTAGAAAAAATGAGTGTCCTCAACGACTTAAGAAATAAGTTTTTTGTACGGTTTTTTATAATTGCACGTTTTATCTATTTTATTTAATCGTTTTAGGTAAAAAAGGTGAAATTTTAAGTTCTATGTATTATATTTAGAGATAGGATTTATTTATGCTCCAAAAGCAGAGCGGCACACGATTTAAGGATCAATTACCATGGTGAAACGCCATGCGAAAGCAAATTTCGGTTGAATGTGTTGTTTTCAGCGGCGTCTCATTCGGTTATAATAAAACATTGTAATAAAAAATTTTTTTTTAACAAACTGAATAGTTATAAAGGTCTTTACGTAAAAGAAAAATATTCACCTACATCATTACTAGACAAAGAAGAGTGATAATATTAAAATATAATTTTTTTACGGTAATTTTAATCTCTTCATTGCTCGAGAACGAACGTCAATGAAAACATATGTAAATCCGATCTCTGATTATATTCTAGAATATTACATCACTGGGTGCTATAATGACTGTAACAGCACCCAAATGACTTTGATAACAAGTTTTTTAGAGACGTTAATTTTAATATACAGTAAAACCTTCTTTGAACAGACATCGATGATGGTGGTGGTAGCAAATCAGGTAAAACAAATTTATTCCCAGTTTAAACAATAATAATAAGTGAAATTGTAACAATGTTGTAATTGTTCTTAATAGAAATAAAGATAAATGACTATGCTTTACATTTTTCATGTCTTTTTTGCTGTTCCAATTTTTGTAAGAGCACGTATACACATTTGCTATCTCTTTGATATTTTAGTATTATTTAATTATACTTATCTATCACGATACAAATAATGCTATTATTTTTGGTTTCTTTTTGTTTTGTATCTTCTTTTTTACCATTTAATTACAAAAGTAATAAAGCCAAAAAACGAAGGCGAATTCAATAATTTTCAATAAAAGATTTGTGGTTACCCAGATTTAAGACCCGAGGTAGATAAATAATGTTATGAAGAATTCAAAATAACAATAACAAAATAACAATAACAATGGGTAAATAGCTCTAAAAAATACTAAAAAGAAATCGCGCCGGAAGCGCATCAAGACATGAAATTTTCAGAAATAATTAATAATCAGTTCAAGGACTGATCAAAAAGAATCAGTCTTCATTTCCAATTAAATCTAGAAAGATTACAAAACATCTAGCATCTTCAAGCAAAAACGTTCGTTTATATAAGGAGGGAGACTAGCCGAGACGGGACATTCTTCACTCAGTTAGCGAAAACCGGCCAAGCGAGTGAAAAGTGAGCGAAATTCTCGACGCAATTGAATTAAGTCGACGGCGATTGTGGTGTAAATATCGAGTTATTTATTGTTGTTGTATTGGTGTACATAGCAGAAATAAATTATTTGTTATTTGTCCAACTCTTTGAATCCAAAAAACCCAAATACGTACAAACGTTTTAGTACCATTAACGACGTTTGGTTTACATCTGAAAATTTATTAATTAATTGAAAAAAGTATATTTTCCGACTGCAGATATAGTATTACTTCTTTAAGAGTAAGATTTTGAGTTTTTGTTATAAAGTGGTCTTAAAAATAGAACTTAAAGCTCTGGGTTAAGACAGAGTAAATAAAGATTAACATGAATTCTGCAAAATGTTGGCGTTTATGACAGATAAATTAGATAAAACAATAAGGTTTCTTGAGTGGGCGATACATTAATATTAGTTTTTAGTGCTAACTTGACCAAGAAAAATTTATAAACACTCTATAAAAAGGTACAAGTGATATGAGTTAAGTATTAAAAATGTTTGTTAAAAAAATTGGTAGTTTGGGTTTATTTAGTTATAAAAGTAAGGTTCTTTGCGTTTTCTACAAATTCAAGGTTTTACCAAGACAAAAATGTTTGATTATCTTCTTCAAACTTAATTTATTGTTATGAAAATACAAAAAAAATATTTATGTGACAAATTGTAAAGCTTTCTTTATAAAGTTTTTCGACATAATGCTAAATTTAAATGACAGTAGGTTTTAATAAGACATTTTTAGACACTGACTCTGTGCCATTTTTTTTGTCCGGTTATAAGAACTATTCGCTTATAAACTGAAACTAAAACAAAAACAGTAAGAAGCTATTAATACAAAGCTGTCCGTAAAGAGAGTTTTCACTGTACACCTAAATACCAGATTTTAAAAAACTATTTTATATAAATATTTATAATGAAAATCAATGTCAAACTTACAAATTTAATTAAAATTTTAATATTACAATGGCAAAGCGCTTTCGGAATCTAAAGTTTCATCTTCAGTGCCAATCTATTGTCAAAACAAATTAAAAACATTAAAATTAAAACATTAAACAATAAAATGTATAGTACAAATAGAATAAAACGTTTTTTCTAGTTCAGCACTTTCGGAATGATTCAAATGAAAAAAATACAAATAAACGGGTTATAATATTAGAATTATAATTAAACTTCTGAATTCAACATTGATTTTTATTATAATTATTTATAACAAAATCACCTACTTTGCGAAAGGATGCTTCCATCAATTTTTTTATGTAAGCTTTAGCAACAGTAATAGTGAATTTTGACTTTCGTTGTAAATCTTGTAATAGTGCTGGTTGGTACAGACGTTCATTGTAATGCAATAAAGTTCTTAAGCTCCTTATTGCCAATTTAGTCTGTTCAAAACAGATGTTTAAAAAAACGACATAATGCAAAAATTAAATGACCATAGCAAGAAAAGAAATAAATATAATTTTTATAAAACTATAATACTATAATTGATAGTAGAGCAACCAAGGATTTTGTTCTAAACGAAATGTTGTTAAATTTATCAGTTGAGTCAAAATTCACTAGCATTGTAGCTCAACTATATCTGATTTACGACATAAATTTGAAATGACGCTTTTTTCTTATTTTGTTGATAGAATTAATATAATATTCTTCCTTTTTTACTAAAAGAGCAAATCTTGTACTAAATGGGGGCGAAAATTACTATCTGCTGACCGCAACCATCCAGCAGAAAGTCTGTTCAAAAGAGTAGAAAACGCGTTAATATTATAGCAAACTTTATTTGTGACAAAAATATTGTCTGTCTAAAAATATCGTCTGCCGTCTCTCCGATGCCCATAATTGGAGGTTTTACTAAAGTTTAACTTTAGAAGCTAAAGGTTTAAGATGGTATGGGCATGTAAAATGTATGAGCCTCGTGAGATTGCTAAAAAAAATAATGGAATGGAGAAGAAAGAAAAATAAACGTCTAAGCAGAAAATAGAACGATATAGAAGAAGCCATGGAAAAACGAAACTTAAACGAAGAAGACTATATAGATAGGAGAAGATGGATGTTAAAATGCGGAATAAGTTACAATAAATCTGTAAAAATCCGCCATTAAAAAAAAATGGAAAAGGATTTCAAAGTTTTAATGTACTTCTCCTGAAATTCGGGTTCTGGCTAAAAGCACGATAAACAATTTGTTCACTGTGAAATCACGTCTAATTTATGAAAAAAAAAACAACAAAATTTCGAATTTGAAATTTACATAAAAAGAAGAACTCCTCTACTATCTCCGAAATTCAACACAACACTGTTACCACAGGTAGGACGTCTGGCGCAATAAAGTGGTTCAAACCGTAACAGCAAAATTCAATAAAACATTTAGTATTGCGGATATTGTAATTAATAATTTTAATCACACTTACTGTAACAATAACTCTGTAAAAATTGTTATTTTAACGGTAACAATACTCACAAATAAACTCTTGTTGTATAACATTTATTACACAGAAATTTCTTAAAATTTTATTACGAAACGTAAAAGCGTTTCCTATTATTAGCCTTATAGTACAAAATCAAAATAAAAAATACATTTTTGAATTGATCATGTAACTTACGTGAATTTTCCAATTTTTGTCCTGGTAGGTATAATAATGTCACACCGTGTGTAATGGCGAGAAAAATAATCGTCGCCAGCTGATGCACAACTAATAGCATTAAAGGCAGTCAGCATCAATATGTATAAATAAATGTCTTGCTCCATTCCATACTAATAAGGTATAATGAACTACACAGTGTATATTATCACGTGTGCGAATCTTCCTTAAAGTCCACCTTTCCGGTCCAACCAACAATGTGACTTCCTGTATTACGTGCAATTTTGTCACCGTGTTTACATCTGTAATGTGTGGTTTCCGTTACTTGCGACAATTGACAAAACATTGTTATTTCTCTACTTATACATACAAGCACCTGCAATATCTTTTCTAGATGCATAAAAATACGATAAAACCCGCTTTAATTAACTTTATTTATATCGTTTTACATGCACGAGCTTGTTTTGACGCTGATTATTTATGTATATTTCTTGTTTAGAGAAAATTAAATTAAATTAATTGCACTCAAATCCCAGGGGTTTATGGAAATTTTACTCCACACTCTGACCCATTTTTGTGATGCGAGACAAGCTAAATACGATAAGTTTTAATTATTACACTGCGACATAGATTACTTGTGTTAAAGCTAATTCATAGCCACAGTGGAGAACTTTTTGTTAGAGCTTGCAAGGGTGGATAAAAATAACGCTCAGTTACTAAAAATAAAACAATATCATTTTTAATTCAAAAACATATCCTACACCAAAAAACTCGAAAAGTTTCTACCGAACTTATCGTTTTTGTTAGGGAATTTGACTTACACAAAATTTCTATTTTATAAAAACGATTAACAAAGAAAAATATCTATTTTCATATTAAAAAAAATCAAACGGTTCTAGCCAACCAATGCCAAGATTAAAAAAACGCATATAAGATTACATCAGCAAAATTTTTTACTATATAGTTATGCACATGAAATAAGTAAAGAAATTGAGATTAGAGGTTAGTTAATTATACAGAATTAAACAGAAGTATTTTTACTTGATACTGTCGTTTATAACCGTGTTATTGCTTTAATAATATACGTAGTATAAAAAACTAAACTAAGTAGGGTTTTTGACGGTGAGTGGCGAATTCAAAAGATAGCAAATTTTGTCTTAAATTGTAAATCTAACAACAAAGCTGCTTGGAACAGATTGGTTGTGTTGTTAGGCAGTAAAGTGTTTAAGCTGTTATTTATGCCTGGTTTCTTTTTCAAAAACTGCATAACTGTTCAAGAAAAAATAAATATAAATGGAAGAGCAATTAAATTTTGTCCAAAATGACATTATAGTTATTAGTTTTACAACCTATTATTATTACTCAACAACTTATATCGAACAAACGAAATACTTCCTTTACCTTAACCTAAAGTAACACTTAAAGATAAAAAGAGGACAAATGTATAATTGACAATATTACTTTTGAAAGAGAAAACATTAAATAAGAAGAGTTTACGAAATTAATGATAAATTGAACACTATGATCTATTAAAAACTAGAAGCAGCAAAATTAGAAGAAAAATTTATAGAATGTACATGTACATAAAAGGAAGACAAAAGTATAAAAAATACGAAAACTTTAAAAATGTAAAATATTTTAGAAAAAGTAGCAAAAGGAGTTATAAAAAGTAGCTTTGGAAGGTGAGCTCAATAAACAAAAACAAAAGAAGATAATTAAAAAGAAAAAAAATAAATTTTTAAAGGATGATATTGGAAAAGAACTTAGCATTTAATAAAGGGGAAGAAGAAACCTTAACCCCTTATTAGAAGTACCTATGAAGAGTATGATGATAAATGTATACTTTTGATAACTGGAAATGAGACGATCGAGCTGCCTACTTTTGTGTCATTGTTGATAATGTTTCAATGGAATATACATTATTAATGTTTTAAATAAAATAAATATGCTGTATTTTGCTAAATTCTTAAAAATTGAAAAAATGCATATTGAACCTTATTATTCCAAGGTAATGACAAGTATGTTTGGTTTAATTGTCTTATTTCCAGTGATCTATAGGGTACATACAATTGCATACATTTGTGCCTTAAGCTTTCTTAAATAAATTTTTTCATAACTTGAAAATAAAGTAAATACAAAGCAAATACGAAAGAATTTTGTTAGAATATACAATATAATGATGTAACAAATTAATTGTTGTGAAAAGTAATTAGTTACGTAGATTTTAATACTTTATAACATCTTTTTAAGTAGAGTTGGGCTTTCCATGTTAATTCGGCCTACCAAATACGTTAACATCTGTAATACTTTTTAAAAAAATATCTTATTAATATACGTCGAATTTATAACTTAGTTTGAATATTTTTATTTTAGAAAATAATTGTTATTTATTTGGTTTACTTGGTCTTCCGAATACAATATGGGCCAAACGTAAGTCGAATATTTTTTCAATGGTACAAATAGCACTTCTTACGAGTATAGTCCTTGTCGTTCATTACGTCGGCTCTTAAAAACCGCGTCTTCGTAAAGACGATGTTTACATAGAAACAAACAGTCCGTAAAATATATTTATTTGTTTATAAATTAAAATCAAAGTGTTTATTATTTTATGAGTATTTATAGTTTAGAACTTTTTGTTCTTTTATCTATTTTTTTTAAATTTGAATGCGTCATACTATCCTAAAGGGAGTACAGGGTGACCAGTGACAGACGGAGGGGTTTGAAACTGTCATAGACATTTAGCCAAAACTGTTACATGTTTATTTTCTTTTTTTACTACATAACATTCTTTGATTTTTTTGTTAAATAAATTATAATCCTGATAATCAGAAACGTTAGGAAGTTAGAGTTTAAAAGCTTTAAGTCCATTCCGATGATTTACGTTTGGTTAAATGCTCGAGGGAAGAATGTTTTACCTTTTTCAACTTTTTAAATCTGCAATGTGCGAGCTTTCGTTGACTCCTCTGGTTTGAAAAAATATATTCGCATTCTAGCCGTGACAAAACATAAATACTGAATATGTACGCGCGGTTTCTTTTTACGTTTTCAACCATTTGACAAATATTCAAACATATTTGCCTACACTGGTCTTACAAGTCGTCTCCAATGCATGTTTTCATAAAGCCAACAAAAGTTAAGTCGTGTGCTTTTCATGTTGACAGTGTAGCTGTACTTGTGTAAAACATTCCTCCAGACAAGAAATATTAAGAAATCCCAATGTACTAATTTAGAGAATCATTATCTCCCGGCAGGTGGCTCTCTCCTCGAATATTTCCGAATATTAATTTCAGAAAATGTGCGAGACTGTTCTCAGCTGCACCTCTTCCGCTGTTATAAATTCAGCGCAAATAGAATTTGACTTTTTATTTAACCTTAATTGACTTACAACGTAAAAAAAGAGACACGACTCGGGGTTTTAGAATTTATTACTCCCCATTACATCTCCAAATAATTCCGTGTTCTGGAACATGTGCTCTGTAGCATTTTCCGGGCTATGAAATGACTAGAATTCTTAGGTGATTTTTTCGTTGAGTTTTTTACTCGCACTGTTGTGGATTGAAACATTCATATAAACAAGCGAGTGAGTTCGTGTGGTGACAGAATTATGAGGTACGCAGGCAGTGAGCTATGGAAGTAGCGGATATCTCCGTTGGCAGCGCCACACGGCCTCTGCGGCGACGGCATCAACTTCATAAATATGTATACCTCGGGAAATTATACGTGTAGATGTGCGATAGATATCAATATGCATGTAAACATTCTGCGCCCCATGTTAGAACTGAATTATTGGACTCCTAGATGGGCATGCATCATTCTGAAATGTGACCGTTTACACCCAGCTTGTACCTTGCCTATTATGCAGGCAATTGTTCACCTCACCATAAAACCCACCGATAACAAGAGATTCACAAAAATTAAACACTTTGATCTGTTGACAATTCTGAAGATGGTTTTGGTTTACCAGCCGAAATACACCTACAATCACTTTTAATTAGAGGCAGAAAAAGGTGCATTCAGCAAGATCACTTTTTTTAATTATGCATAATTTATTCATATTTTTTTGCTCAATTTTTTACGTACTTACATAGGTACAAGACGTGATTAAACGTTGTATAGAAATTTTACCTAGTAATAATCTTTGTTGAAAAGATGGTAAATAACAAAATTTATGTATCTTATATAACTACTTATGGTTTTTGAAATATATGTTTAATATATTTTAAAATTTGCGGCTTTAAGTCACAAATAGAAAAAAAAACTTCGACAAAACACATGTGTCACGACCGGCGACAATTCAACATTTTTTATTTTCAAAATATGTACAAAATGAAGTTCAATAACACCGTTGCAGCGTTTTACAAAGCTGTGCTCAGCTGTTCGATCGATTGGTGATAAAATAATTCATAATCCGCTATAAGAATAACATTATACTATCTTAGACTTTAACTATTTAAATATTCTACAAACGACTTTTATAAATCTTTTAAAGATTTGAGGCAAGTCGTTAAATTGAAAGATAATTGACAAAGTTAATCGACAACAATTAAAATCGTTTTGAAGTCAGTGTTTCATGTTAAGGTTTCATGGCTCTAGTAATCTACCTTCCTTGTTTTGAAAAAATGGGTTAGGTAAATATTATTCAATTGTTTAACCGATTGCTGTATAATATATTAAAAAAACATTAAATAAAATATTTCATTTTATTTTTTAATTTTATTTATAGTTGTCGATAAAAATCTTGACCAAGAACTGCTAAAATAAATTTACCACCGAATCAAAGTAGTATGGAACTAACTTACTAAAATTTAGTTTTTGTTAATTTATGTTTATTAGTTATTTTGAAGTTTAAATTTTATTTTTTCTATAACGAGGTGTCTAGTGTCTACAATTCTACAAATAACTGTTCTAAAACTTATGAAGCATCTGTAAAAGTTAAAATAAATAGTTGTTTACTGCTATTTAATCATTATTTTTCTGTACATATAGTCGTGTCAAGTTGCAGTGATCTACCGGGCAATTAATTTTAAAATTTAGCTAAGGTAATGTAAGCCGTTGATTTACTTTAAGCAATGTAATTGTAACTTTGAAAGTCTTTTTGAAATAAACTTAGATTAATAATCAAATAATTTTGATAGACATCAAGAATATTTATCACGTAACATAATTTTTTTTAATATTTTTATTTACCTAAAACTTATTAAAAAAAACAGTGTTTTACACAAAATTGTTGCTTCTATGTCTTTATGCATCACACTTTAATAATATCAAACTTTTGGATTCAACCTTAACAAACCTGACACTTTGGCGGAGGAGCCGGGCAAAGTGCCACGTTTCGCGATATCGCAAGGCACTGGAGGTTCCAAAAGCAGTACCTCGTTATACAGATATATTTGGAATGAAAGTTTTTTGAAAAAGCTTGCCGTTCAGCTTTTTTGAGGTTGGAATAGCCACTCAAAAACAACACGTCCTTACTCTAGCATGGAGTGACGAATATCAGTACAAGTAAACCTCATGAAAAATAAAGTTAAATAAACAACCACGTAGCGAAGCTGCAGTCAAAAACCAAGGCCCTTTTAGTAAGACTTTGTTCCTCAACAAGCCTCTCAAGAAACTACAAAGAAAGAGACTTTAAAGAAGAAAACTTTACTACACAAAGCGCCTCATTACTATTAAACTCTGCTATATTACTTTAGTTGCCTTCTACTGGTGTCCAGATGCACGTTATTTACTTCTACGTAAAACTTTATGATAGCGTAAACTAAGTAAAGATGCAATTATTTGTTCATAATTTTGTATTAATTTGTATTAATATATTTGTTATTAATATACCTTAAACTACTTTACATGTTTTCTAACAATTTAACTTTATTAACCAATGATTTTATTTATTTATTGGATGGATTTATGACATGAAGACAATGAAGAAAAATAAGAGAAATAGAAATGACATTTCTAGGGCCTCTATTGGTTTCAAATATTTATAAAGCTTATGTGGAGGTTATTTCTATTAGTACCCAATTTGCATTATTATAACCTGCTAAAACATTTTCAACAATATTGAAAAGTAGTCTATAGTCTAAAGATTAAAAACAAAACAAATTTTGTAAACAATTTTATTTAGCTTACAACTTGCTTTTACACTGATAACTAAAGTTTTATTAAATCAACTTAAACCAGATCCTAAAAGTAGGTGGTAAGTTTTTTTTTTGGTGACCAAAAACACGGGTAGTGATTTAAAAAAAAATAACTGTTTTAAATCACATTAAATTTACATTTTTTTTATCACAAATAACAAAAAACAATATTTAGAACCTAAAATGTAACACTTATTTATTGCATTTCTAATTACTTAAAAAATCCGTAATCACTTTTTCAGCACACTAGTACATATTTTTATAATAGCAGATTGTGCATTATTTTACCACCAATCAGTCGAACAGCTGACAGTAACACAAATAGTTTATAAGTTTTAACACAAAACATTATTCTGGCAATTCAACAGAGAAATACTTCCTTTATAAGAAATATTACTTAAGCATATTATTATTGCAAAGATGTTTTTGAAATTTGTTATATATTTTGAAATAAATTGTCAGTTTTTTATGAAATGTCACTTTAAACTTTTGATTTTAGTAAAGAAAAAAAAAGATATAAAATATCTTCTGTTATTTCAGATTTTTATGTCTTTTATAACACCTAATTTTTATAAAATAGACACTACAATTTCTAATACAATCTAAAATTTCTATCAAAAAATAGAGAAGCAATTTCTAACATGTTTCTAAAAGTTAGGCAATTATGTAATTTAAATAATGTAACTAATAGTTATTTAACCACCAATGTTTTTCTGTTGTTTATATCACAATAAATTTGAAAAACTTCATTCCAAAATTTTTCAAGTTGCTTCTCTCTACTAACACATCTCTAGTAACCCATATAGATTGTTTTCTGTTACCTAGCTACAAAACATCCTGACAAACGTTTAATTGTCATTAATATTAATCAGTTTTATGGTGCTGTCATTATTGAGGCCTATTCTGTAAAATTTTGTTAAAAATAACAAGTCGTAGGTTAAAAATTTCATTTTAGCAATTCTGTTAAGAATTAACCGAATTTGTAAAAATAAACAATGCAGGATTCAACAATTCTGTTATCTAACAGAAGTCTACTAAAATAATATTTTAGAAAACAACAACTTAGGTTAAAAAAATAAAAAATATTTTTAACTTTTAACAGAATGTGGTAGAGAATAGCTTTCATTATTTAATAGTAGTGTAATTGTTAAAAATATGGAAGAAATTTTAAATCTCACTCCATCAGAGATACGAGAGAGAGCCAGTGAATCTTTAAACATACCGTTTTTTTATTTTTTTATGATTATGACAATTTATAAATGTCAAAATTCTAGTTTGTATGGTTCGTATTAACAGGTCGTTAATAGGGGTGCTTAACCAACTCCCTTGAGAAGCTTGGAGTGCATTAATAACCCTCATATGTCAACGAGCAAAAAGAAAAATAATTTTTAATTGTAATCTTTATAAATTCTTTTGCAGTTTTCATTATATAAGGTGTGTCAAATGTCGCGATTTGCTTACATGAAAGACTTTCAAGGAATACAAAAAATTATTTAAAAAAATTCAATACTTTCTCGTTTTTTCTTTTTTGTTTTTTTTTTCGTGAGATTTTGGTATTTTCAAGGCAATTTAAATTTTTTTTTGCAAATTTAGATACTCATAACTTTTCACATTTTGAAGTTAGAAATTTTCTTTCTTTAGGTTTGGATTGTTGTAATGGGGGGGGGCCCACTAAAGGAAATTCGCGACTTTTGACACCCCCTATATTATATTGTTTACAAAGAATCTGTAATGAGTTGTTCTAAAGAGAAATTTGCCCTATTATTACCGAAGCGATCAGCTGAATTGTTAAATCAATCTTGAAAGAGCTGCGGTTTGTTTATCTCTAAAGGTCCAATAAGTCAATTGTCTTTATTACATTATAAAATTCAAGCATTTATAGAAAACTATAAACTATAGATATAATATTATACCGGGTGTCTCATAAATACGTTGAACTTACTTCTATCTCAAATTGCACCCTCTTTGCAAGAGAGAGCCAAAAATAGCAATAAAAATTTTTTTGTTAGAAAACGAGAGTGGATACCAAAATTTTTCAAAAGATAAAGACTACATATTTAAAAATAACGCAGCTCTAAGTAAAAATAAATCAGGCGAATTAAATAACGTACAAAAAAATATAAAACTAAATTTGGAAAGTTGGCATTACGGTGAATTTTATGAATATCAATAAAGTATTAAACCAATTTTAATTTATAACTTTGGCGCCTTGTTATTTTTTAACAGTGCAATTTGGAACAGAGGAAGTATCTCAGATTGATTTATAGGAACGTTTTTCTGGAACACTCGGTATAAATAACCTAGAAAAGAAAGGGCTCAAGTAAGCGAAGGCAACTCTTTTCAGGTGCATTTTATTAGATGTAAAACATCTCAAGGCATTTCATGAGTAGTTTAAAATTATTGTTGGTCTTATGAAAGAAAAATGATTTACAATGTCTTTAGCGGTTTATGAACTGATTAAACTTTTCATGAAGTGCCTGTGGCATTTACAATAATATACATAAGGATTAAAGTCTTCCTAAAAATATTTTTTACAAGATTTGAATTTTGTACTGAATCTACTACTGTTCTATAAAAGCTTCTTATGGTTGTGGTGTGGTCGATATATACCATTTCATTGTCTACCCTTTGTTTCACCATAAATTACACTTGTGGCCATATAAGAGCGACTAAGAATAGAATAAGTAACTGTATAGCATGACACAATACATTTTGAATATTAAAAGAAAAGGAAGTGTGGGGTGTATGTCCGGTAGTAAAAGGTGGTATCTAGCGGTTTACACGTGTCGAGCATGTCTGTGCAACCGGAAATTAGCTGTGAATACAAAACACGACGTGTGTTGATTCCAGCTTCCAACAATTATCAGATATACAGAGTGTGCATTTGATATGATAAAAAATTTAAAAATCGTATTAATTTCTTCCCACATAATTAATCGGATTAAAGTTGTATCTAACCTGTCTAATGAAATTTCCGCAGTTACAGATTTTTTGTAAAGTTGCGACGTCCGACAAGTAATTAGCAACCGCCAACCGAGTTCATAAATTGAACACTGAGTGTATAGTTTTTATTACAATTTGTTTAGAAGCAAATTATGTGTATGTTAAGTCAACTTATTTATTTCTTCTCTATTGGATACTTTACGACCGAGTCTATAAAATTTTATAGCAAGTGTAGCGGTTGTTTGTCAGTTCTTCTATTATGTCGATCTGAATACCACACTTACGTTTATGTTTAATTAAAAATTATTACAACATTTCTTTACACAGAAACATGACAACTCACTAGTTTACAAGCAAGGAAGAGAAATAAACTTGGCGTGGAACGTGTAAATTTTTCTAATTTTGAATTCTGGTGTGGCTAAAATCGTCTTTGCCGTTTTAATCGCTTCGAAACAATCTTAATGAGGCAAAGATTCCTTTATTTCTCATTAAGCTCGTCGGAAATAAAGAACCCAAAGACAAATAAACATCTTAACGATCAATAAATTGTAGTATTTGTGAAAAGTGAATCCAGTGTGTTTATCAATGAAAGTTTCAGACAAATTAACATTTTCGGAATGTCAATGACGAAAATTTATTGTCGTAGTTATTTAGTGTATGACGTGTACCTTGACTTAGCCGACCAAACTTGGGTGGTCCATTGGTCAACCCACCAGGCATTAGTTCAACAATTAGGGGTCTTGTCAATGCGAGTCTTGCTTTGTGTACTTGAGATTTACAGATGTTTTTATTAGAGAGTAAATGACCAAATTTCGGGGATTTCCATTCACAAGAGTGGCAGGATTTACTGATGTTTATGTCGGGCATTGTTGAAATCTTTTGGAGAAAAAATACTGTTAGAAAGATATGGTGATGTGTGTTAAAACATCAATCGATTATTGTCACTTGTAAGTTTTTTGAAGACGCAAAACATAAATTTTACAGATAAACACCTATAAAAAAATAGGTTCGAGGATTTTCAAATAAAACAAAAAAGATATTGACTGAACTATTTGAGTTCTATAAAAAAAACTTTGTTATAATTAATTAAACCGCTATTCAGTTTATTTATGAACTTGAAAGTCATTAATTATTAAAATCTAAAAAGTGTATTGTTGGTTGAGGTGCTATCAACAATATCTGTAGAAAATTAAACAAATAAAAATTTATTTTCACTTATGTTTTGTAATTTTTTTTTTTTAATTTTTGAAAACAAATTTTGTATCAGACCAGACCACACTCATCATTTATGTGAATATTATAATTTTGAATTACAATTTAACATTTTTGATTATTTATAAATGGATTAATATTTGAGGAACAAGTATTACCAACGTTTCGTTCACTTTATTTGTTGTTTCTTTAGGGTTAGGAAAGGACATTTTTATTTTGCAGTACTTAAAAAGAGGATTGTTACTCTATTTTGAGAGTTATTCAACAAACGATTCTCGCTACACTCCGGCAACAACCACATCAGTTTTATGCTTGTAATGCCTATTTTCTGTCCTTATGACATGATAATTGTAATGTGTCTTTTTAAAGTTATTTTTTCTACACCTTTTTGTAATACAGTCAAACCTGAGTAATTACAATTTAACAACAATTTTCAGTGAGTAATTTCCCATGTTACTCACCTGCTAAAATTAAAAAATTTGAATCACTGAAGACTAAAAACCAACTCCAAAGGTTAAACAGAAAGAAAAAGTTTTTAGTTTAGCAGTTCGCCTAAAAAAATTTTGGTTTCTAAAATTTTATTTTTATTTTTTTTATACTTACATGACTTATTCTATTATATTAGAACCAATGAACCAAAGAGAAATTAATTAATTAAATTCAAAATTTACCTAACCAAGGCGATACTAATAAGTGGAAGTATTTTAAAATTAAAAAACAAGCTTATAAGTTAAATAATAAATAAGTTTAAATAAATAATTTTAAAGGAGTATATTGATCAAGAGATGTAATAATTGGACACAAAATCGTATCAAAAAACATATATTTACTTCAAATTTATTATTTGTCATGCGACTCTCTTGTTGAATCCACACGAAATTGAATTCATATTCAGAAATTTTATTTTTGTGTATTTTAAAATAGTATATTAAGTATGGAGAACGGTAAGGAATGCTTACCGTTCGAAGACAATTGTTTGGAGGAGGAGCTAAGCGACGACTCCAATTATTGTCTGAGAAATGTAATCCTTAACGTTCGACATGCTTATAACGTTTTTTGCGCGATTGGAGTTTCTAGAATAATAATAATAATAATAATTTATATCAATACATTTGTGATAATCGGGAAGATTGAAACTGAAAACTTTGGGTGGCTGTTTCATGGTTGCTATGGTTTTGTTCCAAACAAGTAAAATTGTCTTTTTGATACAATCATTCCTATATAGTTCTGTTTTGTGGTTCCGTTTACGAAGCAAATATGAGCGATAGTGATAATCTACCGGATGATTTAGAAGACGCTTGGCAAGAAGGATGTTCGACAATAATTCCAGAAAAATGTAAAGCCCGATATGAACAGACATACAAGTTGTTTAAGGAATGGCGTGAAGCAAAGAAGATTTCTGTAAATGAAAAGAGCTTGTTAGCGTATTTTGTGGTGAGAAGTGGACACTTGAAAGCCCCAGGCAGTTGATGGGCGGAGTATTCTATGCTGAAGAGTACAATTTTTCTCCATGATGCTATCGATATTTCTAAGTTTGCTACATTAATTGCTTATCTTAAGAGAAAAAATATTGGATATCGGCCTAAGAAGGCTAAAATTTTTACCAAAGAAGACATGGAAAAATTCTTAAATGAAGCACCAGACGAACAATTTTCAATTTAAAAGGTATGTTGTAGATGATGAGGTGGTACATCTGAGTTCTAAGGAAACAATATATTTGCAGGTAGCAATGATATTGGGAGTATCGGGCGCTTGTAGACGAGAGGAATTGTACAATATTAAAAAGAGTGACATAGAAGAACATGAAGAAATGTTTATAGTAAATATTCCAAATACAAAAACGAATATTCAGTGAACGTTCACAGTTATTAATAAAGAAGATGAAGCAGTTCATTATTTGGAAATACTTCGAAAATACATAAGAATTCGACCAAGCAACCCAACATCAGATCATTTATTTCTGAATTATCGAAATGGCAAATGCACTAAGCAAGTCACAGGAAAAGGCACAATTGTAGGCTGGCCGTCAAAAATTGCAAAGTATTTAAAGTTGCAAGCCCCTGAAGCCCCTTTACTGGACACTCGTTTCGACGCACATCGGCTACACTTTTGGCGAATAATGGAGTTGATGTGTTGGGACTAAAAAGACATGGTGGGTGGCGTTCATCAACGGTGGCCGAGAGTTACGTGGAAGATTCCCTCCAAAACAAAATTGAATTTGCTCATAAAATTTTACACAGCGATGTTGGTGGACTATTACAACAACCTGGGACTTCTACGTCGGAAAGTTTGTCTATTAACACTAGAAACTCAAATGCGAGTGGTATTACTACTATTAATTATAATAATTGTATATTTAATTTTAATAAATAAATCGCAATTTTTTTTTTTTTTTTTTGATTTAATTGCTTACGGTTCACTGAACGGTAAGTGAATTACTTACCGTTTTGTTACTCGTAGCAACCAGTAACAGCAACCTACCGTCGTGGAAACAGGCACAGTAAACTGATAAAAACAACCAATCGCGCAAAAACGTAATTAATAATGACTTCTCAAAATACACACGAAAAAATTCATGGATAGAACTCACATTTTTGTAGTATTGTAACGTGATAATTGATAAGTTTGTAGTAGTTCTTCTAGCCTTTGTTGTAACTTTTTGTAGTATTTTAAATTGTCTATTTAAAACCAAAATTTGATATTTAGTTGTTCTTATCTCAACTTTTAATACAGTTTTTTTAGAAGGCAGTGTTTCAGTGTATTTTAAAGTCTTTTATTTAAGAATCATTATTAAATTCAGGTATTTACACTTTGTTATCGTACTACCTTTTTTTTTGGAACCGCTCTGAACAAAAAACGATGCTGCTTAGTGTGAGTACAAAATTTTCTTAGACAAATTACTTTTAAATCACAAATATTTAACTATTTGAGATTTCTTTACCGAGTTTATTCTCTGGACTTGTTTACTGAGTTTTTTTATTAGATGTCCTTTCCGATTTTTGATCTTTAAAATTTTCTGCTAAGTTTGATCTGATTCCAATCATCACCATTTTAATCTGGGACCTGGGTCGTTGTTACCTGTTCACTTCCGGGTTAAAGTTTTGTATGTTTTATCTACCTCCAGACTGAAGTTACCTACATCGTTTGAGTCCTGAAGCACAAGTGTCTATTCGTTGAATATTGAGATCAACCCAAGAAGCTAGTATTAACAACAAAGAACACCGTTAAGGTCAGATCCAAGCATTTTATCTTCTAAAAAAAATTGTTATTAATTTTAAATTTTTGTATTAGTAGTAGTACGTATGTACATTTTTATTTCATTTTTTTATTGGGGATATTGGGTTTGAGAACTAAATAAATTTCTATTTTAGTTTAAATTATTAATAAATGGTAAATGTGAATTGAAAGCTTGCGATGGCAATATTAAATTTAATTTTTTATCATTATAGGCAATTTAAAAGTTGTCTTTTGCGTTATTTCTGCAATTATAGAGTATTTAGCACTCGGTGCTCCTCTTTTACTTAACAAAGAGTTCTGGCGTTTTGCACCCTTACAATAACAAGCCGCTTTGTCTTCTTATGCTTAATAATAAATGTCATCAGCAGAAATGTGATAATAATATTTTTTATAATAATGTTTTTTTATGTATTTTTTTTGACAAATATGACTTAAATTAGTGTGATAGAAATAAAATGTGTTTCTGCGATTAAATATTATTGAGCGACATAAATTGTGATCTTGTAAAAGTCGGATTAAACATTGCTGCATAATTCCTGTCTGTCAGAGTAGTTTTCATTTCAATATTGATTACTTTCAAATAGGTAATAATATTCATACGAAGTGTCAATATGTAAAACACAAAATGCCACAATTCGAAACAAAACTATCACAAAACGATAGGCGAGAGTTTAGCATGCAGTCGATTTATTTCTGTCCGCCCCCGAAGTGAAATAACGTCCTAGCAAATTTATTTGAAAACAGAATGAAGCAACCCGTCATTATTCACGGCCGGTATGTGACTGTACGTATAACAGATGGGGTTATAAATTTTACAATTTCTTAATGACTTCAGCTGAAATATGTGTTATTTACATCTTTCACTAGGAAGTTTTTGATACATTTTTCACGCCACTATTAAATGATCGCAGAAGCTCATTACTCATCCAGTTTAGTTTTGAGTGATGTAAAAAGCAGACGTTTAGAGACCAAACAACATTTTGATTAGACAAATTTCTAAAATTTATTAAGTGTGTGATTGGAAGTAATTCAATTATACTTGCATATTTGCATGCATTACTTGTAATGTAATGAATTTCTTTTTATAAAAAAGTAATTAGTATGTAATTGCATATGATAAATTACATTTTTTGAGTAATTTTAATTGTAAATATTTATTAGTTTTGCATTACTTTTAACAGAAATATAAATTGCTACTCACTTTCCACTCACTTCCAACTTTTTTCAGGTATACAATTTTCTCCAATTTTATGGTTATTATCTTCGTTTTTATTAGTTGAGTACAGTCGATCTAGCGAAATAGTAGAGTGACTAAAGCAATAAAGTCATAACCATTGTTAACTTAACAAAGAGTGGTGGTACTCAAGTTCGGTTGTACAGATGATGGGCTTGTTATACCTACCTGCCTCGAGGTCTTGGGATTTCAGAAAAGCAACACAATCGGGTGACAGAATAATTTACCCATCATCTCTGTAGCTTAATTCGAGTACCGCTCTTTGTTAAGTTAACATTGGTTATGACTTTATTGCTTTAGTCACTCTACTATTTCGTTAGATCCAGTATACCTCTCCAACCAGTTTTACTCCACTCCTGAAAAAGCTAGTTACAATGGTTGGCGAAACGTCGAGTACGAAAACTCTATTTAGACGGTCCAATCTCAGAAGAAGAAATTTTCACATTGACTCTGTCCGTGAAAGTTTTTGTTTCTAATATTTATTTTGTTACTTTGTAGATGCATACCTTCATGTGTAAAAAATGCTTAAAACATGTTTTTTGTTCATATTTAGACTGTTTTTTGCGCATATTTTTTAACCTCTATTGATCTCTAGTTAACAAGTTGCACAATTGCAAAATCGATCTTAGTTTATATTTCCGATCTTAAGTTAAATATGCAAGTGCAAATTACATCATTGCTATTATAAAACTGCCAATCACAGCGCTTTTGTTTTAACAGCTACAGCGAAAACGAAGATGCACCTGGTGCAAATTAAACTTTAAATGAAGCCTTTATGTAGAAACTAACCCAACTTTGACACTTTTAATTTTTTTACTTTAATAAGTGTATTTTGAAACATTTCTTTTTTACAATCTATATACATTTTTAATTTTTTTTGTCAGGGGCAAACCAAAACTGTAAAAATCTAGTTTTCGAAATAAAACAAAAAGAAAAAAATAATACAATCACAAAATTTGTTGTATGAAGATGTATTTATAAAACTGTTATGCTCTAATACAGGCTCTCTAAAAGAATAAGGTGCAAATAACCAAGGTTAACTCCACGCTAAATATTGGGCCTGTTGCTGGTTGTATTTTAACAGTAAATTGTCATGTTGGTAGTTTTTGATTTAGTACATTATATTAATCTTGATATTATTCCTAATATCATTAAGTGATATCTGTTTTTTAACCACTGTGGTGCAAATAATAACTACTTAAATTTAATTATCTATATTAAAAGCATTAAGTTGTCATAGAAACAGTAACAAGGAGACATTTATTAGCACCACATTGGTTAAAAAACTTTATATATAGTAACAAATCTCAGTAATTGGCTAAAGTTTCATAAGATGCAGATGTTCTCCTTACAAACAAATTTTACTCAACAATAAATTCTAACGAGTGACCCAAATCTTTAGTCATCAAGTTACCTATTCCGGTAAAAATGTATGCGGATGATTGCACAAAACTAGCTATCCATTCTATAGCGTTGTAACTTATTTTTTTTACAATTGTTTAACGTTTTTTCTTCACTGATCTTAGTGTGTGCAGTTTATTTTTTTTTACAGTAAAAAAACCATTTTTTCTACTTTTACGCACGGTAATTTTTTTTCACCATGGTTGAAGTAGCTATTTAGCGCACTAATTTAGAAAAAATAAAATAAAAAAATCGCAAATGTAATTATAGAAAAACTTTGTTTACATCAGGGGCGTGAAGCTGTTTTTAACGGTTCAAATTTTTAGTCTCTATCTACAACTAAAATCGACTATAAAAACGGTCACTTTACGCTCTTAATATGAAAAGTACCATTTTATTATAAAGTTTGCAAGCGTGAAGAAAATTCCTAGAAAACAGCTGTTTGCTTCCAAAAAACAACAAATACAACTTTAACAAAACCTCTTTAAAGTTTGATGTGTGTGTTTTAAAATTGTTTTAAAACTATGAATTTATTACATTATTTGATTGTTGCTGTAAGATGACTAAGTTTTCTTACTTTACATCATTTAAATAAAGTGAAACAGAGTCCAAAACACTTGTTCATTGTTTTGTGTGGAAACGAAACCCTGACCAATCCAATATTTTGACGTCAGCACTTGCCCACTTAATTTACATCTCTACGAAACGGATTAAAACCATTGTTAAAACACTCATTGTGTGAGAGTTATAGTTATTAGAGCATTAGTGCTCTTATAGGCGTAATAGAATACGCAAAAGTTTAATTTTTTACATAAAATAATAGGTAAAAACACAAATTATAAAAAGCAGTATAATGAATTTGTTTCTAAATTCATTGTTTGCACTCATTCTTTCCTTCTAAAATTAAATTCGTGTTGCAACGAAACTAGTTTTTTAAAATACTACTTCAGTTAGTTTTGTCAAATTAAGATTTTAATAGGAAGCTTTGATACTTTTAAAAAATTGTTTTTTTTTATTTCAAAATAATTCGTTTTATGATTTTTTTTCAAATCTTTGTTTTCAACAATAATAGAGATATGAATTTTTATGGATTTCAGCCAAATATTAACTTTTGTTTATTACTCAAAAAAACCGTAGAAATAATATTTAAAAAAAAAATTGTTTATAAGCAAGCTAAAAAATGTGCCACATTTTTCTCCAAATCTTTTAATTATAGTCAACTGTGTATTAGCGTCCGGTAGATTTTTAAGTTCTATATTTTGAAAATAGAGCATGGGACTCAAAATTTGTTTTAAGGGGTTTAATTGAGACTAAACTGCACTAAAAAAATTAAATCAAAATATGCAAAAATTGATTTTCAAAAATGGTGAGCCCCTGTGATTAGTTCCGAAACAGCTTTTTTTATATGTAATAATAATAATTAATAATAATAATAATTAATAATAATAATAATTTAAAATGTATGTTAAAAGAGTTTGCGGGCACTGTAACTGTTTTTTTTTTAATATTATAAAACAAATTTATGACTAGCTTTCTTTTGTTATTTTTCCCAAAATTTTAACTTTAAAAAAGTTATAAGACAATGAAACGTTATAAAGACCACGTTTTTAAAAAAATTAGTGGCAAATGCTCATAACATTTTATAATATTAAATTAAAAAAAAACCAATTAAACTAGGGACACATCATTTTAGAAAATCAAATTTTGATCATACTTTTTTTAATGTAGTAGTTCTCAGTTTAGTCTCAGTAGAAACTTCTTAAAACAGAATTTAGATCTCATTTGAGATCTCCTAAAAAGTTTTTAAAATACAGATATTTAAAAATCTATTGGCTGTCTCTACTCCAACTGTGGTTTTTATTTAAAAACTGTAACTTCGCTTTATATTACAAAAAAAAAATCAAAAAACTTTTAGTTAGATCATTATTCGACGTAACAATCTACATAAAATAGTACGGATTTTTACTTTTTAAATTATCTAAATTTTAAATATGAATCTACGAAATTTTAAAAAATTGAACAAAAGTCAAAAAATGCTGTATTTGAAAAGCAAAAGATGTAGTGCAAACTTATTAACACCATTAAATTTTTCTCAATAAACAAGTACGACGATGTATATTAATTATTCTTTTCTTTGTGTGATGATCAGAAATCGGAGAAACCTATGAAAACCATCGAAAATAAACCATTCTGTACATACGGACCTAATTATAAGCTACTGTAATTCTAAATACTTTTCATAAAAAAGTAATGAGTAATTGTAATAAATTACATTTTTAATAAAGTAATGAGTAACTAAAATTATTATTTTTTAAATATTGAACCAATCATCTCTAATTTTATTATAAAATAAGAGGTTATTGTTTCGAAAAATAATTGCCGAGTGTACAAATTTGACACCGTAAGAGAGCGAATATTTTCCTGTCGACTCGAGATACAGTGACAAATTACATGATGTATACCAGCCATTAAAAATATAATGCAGCGCATTACGGGCATTTACAACTAAAAGAGCTCCTATCTTGTGAAAGTCGCAAACACGAACAAGGAAGTTCAAAAGTTGAACTCGTTATCTTTATACCCAACCAGGATATTTGGATGATAAATCTCGACGAAGAATTGCAGACCATTA
The DNA here is from genome assembly GCA_029207805.1 of Tribolium confusum. Lineage (NCBI taxonomy): Eukaryota > Metazoa > Arthropoda > Insecta > Coleoptera > Tenebrionidae > Tribolium > Tribolium confusum. The sequence goes on along the minus strand of JALGAY010000002.1, from coordinate 39,990,925 downwards.
AAAGCAACCCACCACCCCACTACAATTAAAATTATGTCGAAGAGTTGACAGTTTTAGGAAATGCCATGTCAGTGTTATCTCCCGGAGTCTTATCTCTGTCAAATTAATTACGATTTTGTAAATCTGATGGTCAGTTTGAGGCATGATTCTGTGGCAAGTGGGGTGGCAGGTATAATAACGAATAACGTTGTTGGTCCGTGGTGGCGCCAGACTGGGGGTATTAATGAAGGTCCGGCTACCCGACTCCGGTGCGGTTCCGGTTATTAGACTCAGTGAACCGCGACTCTCATAAACTATGGACAACGAAAAGGTGTATTGTAACCGGACTCCAAAGCGATGAGCTACGGTCGTAACTTTGTTTATTGGTGTTATTACAATTTCTCAACTTTATTCGAACAAAATCAATTAAACAATGTATTTTTATAAAATAAAATCCTCGATTGAAAATTTATTTCGTCGTTGACTTTTATGCGGTACTAGCTCTACGCCTCGTCATCCGCAAGTTTGAAATTTTTCGAGGTATTTACTGAGATTTTTCTTGTACCTATCGGTTGATTAGTTCGAAGAATCTAATTCCAATAATTTATACACTTACCTTTAATGTTGAAAAACAGATCATTAAACCGCTCACTAAAAGCTTTTACTATGCCATCGCGGTTATCATTATCTCCTTTGGGCAATAAAAATAGTGTTCACATATGTTAAATTTATTATGTTATTAACTGAAAAGTGGCAGTAAAAGCTGGCCATATGAAACCAGATTCTCTCGATATATAAAACCTTATACTAGCCACATTTAATCACCATTCTTTTACACAAAAGAAATAATGTTTTTGCACTTCAATAATTTTGCAATAATCTTTTGATAGTCTCATTCACTACCTATGACTTGTTTTTGATAGCACAAGCTTTGATAACTATCAAACTCACTTCATGTCGTGGTTAACAAACAGCTTTCGACGTGTAGAATAGCTAAGACGAGAGTTTTATTACTGGCAATAATTTTACGTGTTTTGATATCGAAATTAAGAACAGCTTATTAATGGACAACAGAATGATTATCATCCAACGGAATTTGTAGTGAGCAATCTTCTACAAGTACACCATAATTGTTGAGTTAAATTTTATTTACAAAGTAAAACGTCTCAAAACAACTTTTGCCAAGTAAAATTTGACCTGTAAAACAAGCCTCTAGTGCTTACAAATCGGTAGAAGATAGAATAATACAAATGTTAATATTACTTAGGTAGGGTTTTTGTGTTGGAATTTTGTCTTTTTTTACAATTTTTGTAACTAACGATTTTCAGAACGTGGTCGTAAAAGCGTGTTCACTAAATGCTCTTCCAGGCAGTTGATATTTTTTTTTGAAACGATAAATAGCCCAGTTATAGAAGTATTCAACCTTTTGAAAAAGACTTTTAATTATACCAAGGCAAAATCAAAATTACGCGTTAGTCTAGTATGCCTAGTGTCTCAAAATTTCAAGTTTAACCAATAAAACAGTTTGCCAAAAGAATACGAAACTAAAATTTTGTATTGTAATATCAATTCAATTTCATTTTGAGCCAAAAAAAAAAGTAAAAACATTGGCACTGCTATTAAAACAAAGAGTGACAACATCTTCACCTCTGCCAATGTCTGTAGCAGTGAACAAGGTCAAGCATAAAGAATAAATCAATAAATCAAAATCAGGATTTTGTATCCAAACAAAACAAAAAATGCTATCAATCCACACAACATTATGAATATAAGTACAAAAAAAAAAATGAATTCCAAGGTAGCGTAGCAATGAAATGAAAAAATAGTATTCTAGTATTGACAACAATATAATAATTTTATTAATTTTAGAATAAAATTATGCTGGTGTCCCAGAACTGGCGGATCAGCCGTAAACTATAAATTCATCTCTTCAACCTAATACCAAATTCCGAATTTTTTTTTTAAACTCTATCGTTTTCGAATTACAACAAATTTTATTTTAAGCAATCACATAATAAATATTAATCCTTGTATTAGTAAAGATAATATTCATGTTACTAGGCAATAAAGTTAATATTTATTATTTAGTATTTATTATTTGGTAGACTGTAATAAATAAATTTGTCAAAGTGACAAATGTCAATTTTGTCAAGAAGGTTAGTTAGGGTTAATTTCATTGCCTAGTAATATAAATATTATCTTTACAATTAGTATTCATTATGTGATTGGTTAAAATAAAATTTGCTGTAATTTGAAAACGATAGAGTTTAGATAAATATTTTTTCGGAATTAAGTTGAAGAGAAGAACTTGTACTTTACGGCTGATCCGCCAGTTCTGGAACATCCTGTATACTACATTAAAACAAAATCTTGTTAAATGTACAACATAGATTTTCTTTTAGTACCAAATTAATTAGTTCTTTTTAATATGTTTCAGTTGGTTTTGTAACTAGGGTTGTCAACTTTTCGATATCGAAATAAACGACTTTGTCAAGAGCGTATTCAGGATTGTTTTTTAGAGAGAGGGAGGTCAAAAACGATTAAATTTGCATTTTTCTACCATCTCCTTTAGAACTTTTTTCTTGGGTAGACTCCTGGACTTCTTTTACATTCAGTTTTTGAAACAATAATTTGAGAGCCAAAGGTTATAATTATTCCAAAAACAAATGTTTTTACAAGATTTATTATAAACAAATAATAACTGCTACCTTTGGTGCCTAAATCCTATTAAAAATTTTAAAATATACATTTTTGAAAGATGAAACCGAGACTTATTGTAAATTGTCTCTTCTAAACTCAGACTTTGTTATATTTTGCTCAAAAGACCACCAATTTTTAACATGATTTATTTCTATATTAAAAAAAAAGAAAGTGACCCAAAATTCTATGTTCGATGCTCGATATTTCCGTCTATTTGTTTATAAATAATTATATTTTTTAATGATTAATGTTTTAATGTTTTTCAGGGTTTACAAGGGGTAATAAGTCATGAAACGTTGGTAGTAAGATAACAAAAACAAAAATAAAAGTGTAAAAAAAAGGTGCCATAAATAAAACCATTGTCCCGTCTATACTCATATGTTTTTACATCCCATTTAAAGGACCATAGAGCTTTAAGCACAATTTGTGAGCCAAAAAATACGAAATATAAAAAAATGTTTCTGCAGTGTTTATAAAAGAAGTAGAATCAAACGCTAGTGAGAAATTGTCCTTTTTATTCTAACAACTAACAATAAGACGTTTTGTTTAATTTGGCTTGAAAGACCATAAAATATATATACTTTGGAAGCCAAAAGCAACGATTATTACAAAAATAAATATTTACTGTAATTTTTATAAAGAAGATTACAAACTGTCGCTTCTATCAGCTCCTAAATTTTGTTAAAAACTTTAATAGGTAACTAAAATATAGATTTTTGGGTATTTGAAGCAAAAATTATTGTAATTGCTTCGTATCTAGCAAGATTTTTTCAGTATCCGGCTCGAAGGATTATTCTTTTATTAAACTATATTTTTTCTTGGTTTAACTTTACTTTTCTTTTCTTTTTTCATTAGTAAATTCACCTAGCATTTTGTCCTTTCAGAACCTCTCAAAAGACGTTTTTCAACTTCTTAAATCTTTTTTTATCGTTTGTTTTAGTTCTATTTTCTTCTTCTTCTCTTTCAATCGTTGCTTATATAACCTTTTATTTTTTTCTAGAGACTTGGAAACAGTTCTTTTTTTGGTACAACATACATATTAATTTTTCGAGTTTTTTTGTCATTAGGTCGTCTTTTCTACAAATTTTTATAGAATCCACTTTTTCAAATTTTTTTAGAATCTACTTCTGTTCTTTTTTTTCCACTAGTCGTAAATCTATTTGTGCTTTTCTCTCTACCATTTCCCTATATATAGGTTTAAACCCTATTTACTAGATTTTAGACTTAAAAAAACGTTTAGACAATTAATTTACTTTTGAAATCAACCAATTGCGAATAGGTATGTCAATTTTCTAACGCTACCTCGGTTTTCCTTGATAACAAAAACAGATAAAAAAACAAATCGTGTCCTTTAAATACATGTTAAAGCATAAAGACAGTTTATAAAATTAAAGAACTATTCTTTGAAATAGAGAATCTTAAGCAACCCAAATTGTAACTAAATCATTTTGATAAAATTTCTAATAACAATAAATTACATTGTTACTTTGAAGAAGAAGTAGTGGTTTGCATCATCCAACAACTGTGATCAAGTTCTAGTTAAAATTAACAATATTTTTTACTATGTAGTTACATTATCCTATCGCTTTTCTTTCTTAAGTAGCTATGTTAAATGATTATTGTCCACTTGAAATCTTCTTTTCATGTTGTACAAATTGAAGTGAAATAAATGCGTCCTTTTTCATGGAAGCTCATAAATCTATCCTTGGTGTCAGTTTTTTCGTAGGTTGAGCCACATGATTTTGTAAAATATACGGTTTCGGTGAAATTAACAAAATAGACAGAGGGTGGAGCAAGCATAGACTTCCTGGCGTGCAGCAGTTGCAAAGATAACGAGCCCAACTACACGAGTATTTACCGCCCACTTGGAAACATCATGCAAACTGACACCAAACCCGCCATAAGTGCACCATCATAACACGTCATATCTGGATCCGAACAAGCATCCACATTACGCCGATAAATCCGTGAACAAAGCGATTTTTGCCAACTCTATTGTAAATTATTCGCAGACGTTTAAATTAGGTTGTCATCCTATTTAGCTCCACCGAGTCATCATTCTCTGTCACTTGCGCTATTATTCTTAAGGACCGGCCGTCCGGCTCTGACATTATTGTCTGTGTATTTACACAAGAAATCTCTGTTGACAAACATTTTCCTACAGAAATTTCACGGTGGCCTCGCCGCATGCGGTCCCTGTTTCACACAATTGTAGCTGACCCAAAGGAACCTATTCCGGGATGTTTTTATTATTTCGAAATTTTGTGGGTGTCCGAGCTTTTTTCGTCGATGTGGTCACACAGGATTTATTCAAGCAGGTGCCGCCAACAGGATGATTTCTAATTAAATTATCACTAAGTGCCGCAATTAATTTCTTCAAGACTTTATAAATTTATAGCAGATGTTATTTAAATATTTCATAAACTTGATACAAAATTATAAACGTGATTAAAACAGGTTATGATTGATGTTGCGACATTAGGGTGACGCGCTAACTCCAGAAATGCATGATAAATCGTTGCTATAATTGATTCTCACATAATTATTCACAAGCTTGCATCTGTGCATTGACGTATATCGATCGTGTCAAGATTTTGTTTCGGCAATGACAAATTTCAACTTTGATTTATTTCCCATCTTGAAACACTACAACTCTAGTCTTGCGTTTGAAATCTACTCCAGTAATTAATAAACGCATTTAAAATAGTTTATGTGTGTTTCGCAGGCAAATAGGCTATAAACTTTACAAAGATTCCACACGTGACAAGGATCGGAAACGGTTGGCATAATTTACCACCTCGTAAAAAAAGAATTTCTTTAATAAAATGACACTATGGTCATTGTGGTACTTAGGCTATTGGTCCGAGTCGCGCTTCATTTGTCTTATGGCCCATCATCTATCTAGTACAGATCGGACTGCGATATACCGGACGTTTTAATGGCCAAACCATGTTCTGGTCTCGTATTAAGCAAAACAAAAACAACACATCAATTAGGCAACTTTTGGGGAACTCTGTTTTTTACATTCTGCTGCTTTAATATATTGGCTATGAAAGTGGGGAAACTCAAAAGAGAAATTATTTTTCAGAAATAGTCCACCAATAATCATTATTTAAATTGGTTCTGTCAACGAAACTGATGAACTTGTTTTTGCTCAATCATACCTACTTCTGAAACTTAATAAACAAAATATCCAGGTGGCCCAAAATCGTTAATTTAATTTCTAATAATAACGCAGTTAAAACCAATTTTCTGTAATAAAGCTTCCACAAGTATTTGGAAAATAATCATAAATATGTTTTTAACATCAACTAGAATTGATCAGAAAATTTAACAAGATCTTACTTAAAATATTTTTATATATAAAATTTTACTATGTAAGTATGTATGGCTTAATTTTTATTTATTTTCCTATGACACAATAAACTCTAGTGAGTTAATAATAAGACTGGAGGGAGCGTAGACAAAGAAGGTATGGTGACAACCTGACAACATATATCGAGAGAAACAGAGCTATTGATAGGCAAAACATTGACTGGCAGCATTAGTGGTGTTTGTTAAAGGTGGTATTTGCATTTAAGCAAGTGTTAAAATCGCTAAAATTTGCATATTTCTAAACAATTTTGTTTATAAGAAGTGTTTTAAACAATTTTACATAATTATGTGTCCATATAAATTAAATATTAATTTGTAAAGAATGAGTGTTGTATACATACACAATAAAGGCCTGGCGCTCATATGTTTACTAAATTAAAATAAAAATTTATTTTCTTGTCTTATTACTCCTTTATTTTCAAAAATTCAAAGTTCTTGCCTACTAGCAAATGATCAGTCTCTCTCACAGACTATAATCTGTATGAAATTGAGGTTGATTCATATTATAATATAATCTGTATATTATAATATGTAATAATACTATATGTAAATAGTATAATCTGTATATTATACTATCTCTCTCCTATGTGGTCACCGCAGCTCGTATCGGAGACTTATACGCGAGGCTCCATCCAGTATTATTATTAGATCTATGATAGGCTCCAGTAGTTTGTCGTCATTTATACGCGAAGTTTAAAGCACTGTTATTCCACAAACATATCTTAAAAAATTTTCTTTATTGCACCAGTAGGTACATCAAATTGAAATTATAATAGTTAAACTTTAACCGATAAAAAATCATATATGGAAACACAAATAAGGCATAAAGCGAGGGTCAGATTAGAGTTACTCTAATACCCTAAACGTTATAGTTTTATCCAGTCACAAGTTACAAATAATTCTTACGTAATCAGGAAATTAATCGAAAACTACTGTGCAAGTTTCGTGCTGCCGAAGTCATCCAATCGTCTGTAAAGCAACAGCCAAAAATTGCCGAATCCATAAAATTAAAAATCTCCGCGTGGATATAGAAGTGACTTTTTTCACACTTGACATATGGTTTGATAGAATTTGCTTATGTTAGACCCAAGAACTAAAGAAACTCTGTGCATCAAATATTTTATTTCCGATTTATTTATTAAGTGGTTGTTGTGATTTGCGACTGTCGATAAATAGAATGTTTAGGGTATCGAATGTCGGCATTTTTAGGTCTTATTTGTTTTATTCAGTGTATTTTTTCTTTTTTTAAAAATTGATTTTTGTAAATTCAACCATATTTATATATGCAATAAGGTCGATTTTTTCTCTATATTTTTATCAAAAGAGTGTTTCAGAATTTCATATCAGAAATTCTGGAGACTATTAAACTTAGAAATGCTGTAATATGCAGCGTTTGAAAATAAAATAAAATGAGTTTTTAGGTTTTTACTTTTGCCAAAGTAACAAGCTTGTACTTGGAGTTAATTTTCGTTGAAAGAATACTAAATACCCAAATTTGCCTTAAGATAGAAGGATAAAAAATTTACCAATAAACTTCTTAGGTTCTCCTAAACACAAGTGCACAATTTAAATTGAAATCGGCTGATATGCTTAAAGCATATCAAATTTTTGGATTTTTTTTGAATGCCTGAATTTGCAGTAATACGGTAAAATAACAAGAATCACTGAGCAGTTACAGATATTTAAGAAAAAACTATCCATACCATAATTAAATTAAGTTAAACAAGATACCTATTTGTTACCTAATAATTTTCTTAAATAATTTTTTTTTATAATAAAAAAAAACTTAAATGGCTACTGACAGTGCTTATATCAAGTGAACAAATGAGAGTGTTTTTTTAATTTAAAGAAAAATGTGGGTCATGTCTAAAAATTTTAAAATTAAGGTAAACCGAGGAAACAAATCAGTTTTTTCTAAAATTTTATTTAACTAAGTACATTCAAAAATATCATTTTTACTTTTCACTCTCTAAAAATTTTAACAACTCGTTAATATTCAATGAAATTTATTTTTATTTTTTTGAGCTGTTAATTTGGAAAGCATGCACAGAAACAGAACGATAAAAACTGACATAATATATAAAAATTTTAAATTCTTGCTTAAAAATTTATAAATTAAAATATTTCTTTAGCGGATATTTCATTTTGGTAAATTCTCTATCCCAAAAATACCTTTGAAATCTGTCATCGGCGTGTTTTACGTTTTATGTTAACTAAAAATTTGCCCCTTTTATGTAGCAGCACGGTAATAAACCAGAATTATGCCATTAGAGCTTTGAAGGTATGTCTGTGACTTTCCACGAAAGTTCCTCAACATTCGTCAGTGAAAATTAACACCGGCCATAAAAACCCCATTCGTAAAATTCAGCACACGCCATCATCGACAAAAAGTGGCCCACCAGAAAAATAACGAGAGTGAATTGGTGGAGCACGCAAAACAATAGAAATTCCGAAATAGTCCATCAGAACATGTAACAAATACAATAACCGAGAGTCTCAGGGACCGCGGCGCCCCCGGTGGCGCCGGCTGCATTCCCCACGTGCCCCGATAAATCACAGAGCCCCCGCTAGGCGTCTCACGATCGCACAAACAATGAAACAATGGGGGAAATAAAACACGGCGACATCACTTTGTTTATTCCGTATAATTGTTGGCGTGCATGTCCTGCTGCCCGCTCCTGGAGATTGATGCGGGAGGGTCTTATTTACTCCATACGATTTATAAAGGGGGCACAGGAATTTTCACAATTTCAGAATTTTTTTACTCTAGGCAGTTTATGAAACAATCCCAGAATTTTTTTGGCCACCCAACTAATTTTTAATAGAGATTTTACCATTTGTCCTGTTGATATTTATTGTGTCTAACAGACAATTGCAACAATGGTACATACACCATCTGGTCAGTAAATACGACTTTACATGTCTTGGGAGAAAACTGTACCACGACTGTGGCATTCTTCTGAGAAATCCCGTAGAGGCCCCCTATGGTAGGAAGGAAGTGCCCCCTAGTGTTAGTCCCTCTGCTCTAAAATAAGCCATAAAATACAAAAAATGTCAATGCAAACATAACCCACCAAATTAAGATTTAGACCGATCATGATATTTATTATAATACACTCTGTCTGTAAACACTCCAGGTTATCAATTGTAGCGCGGTTCAGACACAGTCGGCGGCCTCATCGTAAACAGAAAATAACGAGTATGGCTGTCTTAGCCAATAATTATTTAACTTTTTCACGGTACCTTGCCATCCTCCTTATAAATTAACGTAATTAATAACAATACAGGCGCAAATTATTGCTTTGTTTATCAATTTAACACTTGGAGTCGAGCGAGTTAAGGCAGTTATAAATACAAATTTCACTTTAAAAAATGTTTGATTTGATAAGTGAATTTATGGGCAAAGTGTTGAGCCAAACTCTTAATCCGGCGGAAAGAGCTGTTTCACCCTTTAAAACCCACACCTCGGATTATCCCCTCTGACAGATTATGTCGTCACTGTAATGTACAACTCAGATCAAATGAACTGGATAATAGTCTCCAAAGAGAAAAAGACGAAGGTCATGTGATAAAATCTCAATTAATTCTTCATTCTTAACCTGTTTATGATAATTTGTCAGAACTGACGGCTCATTAAGCTTGCCATTTATGCATATTATTAGCTAGAGTTGATCTATAAGTTTTGCACAGTTTTACAGGTAATTGCCCTAAATAGACCTGAATGATTAATTACCAACTCCTCGAGCTATCATTCATTCCGTAACTAAATTAGAATTACACAACTGTTCAAATATATTTTTTTAAACGTGGAGAAAATTTCATCTCACAATATCTTGTCAGATCTGGTTAATGTTGATAGTAAAAAGCTGTAAACACGTCCTTCATGCAGAGATATGAAACGTTTATTGGAACGTGTTATCTTCAGTTGATCAATGTTTTTTCATCAACTTTTATAGATGTTGTTGGTTAAACATTAACGCCGACATGAATTAGTTCAAATTAGTATCTCTTTAAATATCTTAATTAAGTCTCTTAATTATTTTACTCAGTTGGTGATTTGTGGTTGTCATAACGCCAAGGATTTTCTTTCGGAATTTATATACCTAATTTAATAAAATAATTAGTTTCTATTGTGTGCTAAAAGATCATACAACTTTAGTAAACAATAACCTATAAGGAAAAGTTTAAGGATTGTTATGGTAATGTTAATTATTCTTTGTCGATATTGTTAAACATTTACAATATAATTGGTTGATTCATATCACTATAATGGTCTTGGTAAATTGCTATTGATTGTTGAAATTAAATAAAGGATTTATCGGAAATTAATCGCGATTTTTATCTGCAAAATTTTAATTTTAAGTAGATCCTTTATTGAGTTCAGCTTAATTTGCAAAACAAAATAGAGATTTTTTGAACATAATAGGTATGTAAATCAGTGTAAAAAAATTATGTGTTATTAAAAGTAGTACTACAATTGCGAGGAAATCATCTATGTTAAAACAAATTTAACAACATCAACCAATTTCGTTTTTTCAACACCAATATTAGATTATTAAAAATCGGTTTAAAATAATACAAAAAAAAATAATTGCGGTAGTCTCCTTATTTCTTCCATAATTGTGTGTTATAAGTTTACTTTTATTATAGTTTTATATAAATTAGTATATGACTATCTGTTAAATAAAAAATTTTATTTTTAAATTTTTTTAATGGATTCAAAAGCAATACCTTTTCCCATTTTCTTCTCTTAAAAACTTCCAAAAATGGTAAAATTTTTTTTGGAAAGTATTGTTTATATCGCAGCCAACTAGCTTAATTAGGCGTTCATTTAACAGCCTAGCATTTTACTACACCGTGTCGTTCAACTAGCGCCTTCAACCAGTGCCAAACTTTTTGATAAACTGATGATGGTACATTAGTTCCCAAAAGCGCTTTGCTAAACTGGTGAGTTTGACTTTGATTTTTATTCTTTCATTGTTTTTATAGAATCTTCATGTCTAGAATTTGTGAACACTCAAAAAATAATAATCCTTCATTATTCAAAGCTTTAAAATAATATCAGTTTAAAACGATAACATGAGAGTAACATGCTTTTCATTATTAGATGCCTTACTAGAACGTTTTATTATATTTGAAATTTTGAGACGTAATTTTACCAGTTTTAGAAGGTAGGTAGATACTAGATATTTCTTATCAACTTTCAAATTGATGAAAACAGCGACAAGGCTTTTATAGTTTCGGAAGCCGGAGTCAATACCTTACTAATTTTCGAAGCCTAAATAACATTTAACTAATTTTTAAAGCAGCATTTGTTATCAAATTTTTAATAAATAAAAACATGTTATTTTATTTTAATAATTTATAAATTTTAAAATAAAATTTTACAAATTTTGTAAGACAAGAAGATATTTTATTTTACTAATTTCAAAAGCCCAACAATATTAAAAAGCATAATTCTAAACAACAATCCGAAAACGTAATACTACTGATTGACAAGAAGATATTTTTTAATAATTTTTGAGTTAATAAAAACCAAAGCAGCAATATTTGTGTAATTCTTAAAATTGAAGTTGACACTGTTGACAGTTGACCCTTCACTTTTTAGAACCTAGAGAGTGAGACAACATTTTACTAATTAATGGGCTAATTTCAGGTTGTATCTGCGGTAGTATCTTCGTTTCCATGGAAAACTAAAAAAATTCGGAGTTGTGATTGGTTGTTGTCATGGAAAAGTATTAAAATTTGCGATACCACCGGTAATATCTCAACTTGAAATTAGCCCATTAAAATAATAAGAAGCTGAGGCCCCATTTTAGCAATTCTAGGAGATAAAAAAGGTTTTAAATTAATAATAGCAAAAGTAATATGGTTTTCAAATGTTGAGAACTTTATTGAAAACTCATTAATTTTTAAATCAATAAAAAACGACAATATCTTTGTAATTTTGAAAGCAGAAGTCTACACTTTACTAATTTTAGAAGCCAAAAACAACATTTTACCAATTTTAAAACATCATACACAATATGTTCAACAATTTTAGAAGTCGGAAGTGACATTTTTTATAACTTTTTAAGTTATGTAGTAAAAAGAGTAATTTTCAATAATTGAGAGCTTTAGGATTACCTTTTACTAATTTTACAATCTGAAGACGTAGTATTAGGCAAATATATTAATAAAAAAAATATATTGAGATATATAAAGATTTAGATATACAGACTGTTCCACGAGCAATAATGAGCCTGCGAAGCTGAAAATACAACCGTCAATACAGTTCCACAGTTAACTTAGGTCAAATTGATTTCAATTTTTATTTGTCAAATCTGTCACCGAAAAAAAAAGTATTCAGACGATGAAAAAACCGACTTGATGATGATATATGGAAAAAAATGCCTCTGTCGCGATGAGTATGTACAGACAACGTTTTCCGGATAGAGAAAAACTCTTGCTGACACTATACTACTATCGAACGACTTGAAACTACATTAAAGAAAAATTGGTCACCTTTGAAAACGCCAAAAGCAAGAATAGATACTGGTCCTGTTCACATGTAAGTGAAAAAATGATTTCACATGCAAGTGGCATTAGTTTGTCTTCAGTTAACCGAAAGATTAAATAATTTTTTAATTAATGTATTTATAAACAAAAACAAAATAACTACTTTACTTTTGGAATTGTATTGCTGGTTGCATTATTAGTTTCGCAGGCTTACTATCACTCGTGAAACACCCTAGAGATTGTTAAAAACAATCTCCCATGTCATAAAACACTGATAAGTTAAATTATTACCACAATGGAAAACTTATTAAAACCCACATCAATGTATAAAATTTATTAACAAATTATTTGTAATAAATATCGAAGTTAAGCCGAAGGCGACACATTATTTATCAAGTTTTAAAGTAATGTAGGTAAACAAACGAAACATATTTTCCTAATTTTTAGAATCAAAGACAACAAAGTAACATTTCGTACTGGTTTTAAAAACAAGAAACAGTTTTAGAAAGTGAGAATAAACTCATTACTTTTTTTAATACTAAAATTTATTAAAACTCTATGTGACTACTTTACAGTGAGCTTCTACATATGTTTTCCTTATAGTGACCCTAAAAATTAAACTCGCTCCTCTGGGTTAAGACAGAATAAAATCTCAGAAGAGAATAAAAAACTGACGGACAGTTCAGTTGACAGAAAACAATGACAATTATTTGTAAGGCTTCAAATTTTAAAATTCGTTGTACACACTGTACAATACTTATAAGAATTTGATGATTTATGTGGCTAGAAAATAGCATTACTGCACTGAAAGTAGTTTTCAAAACAAGAAACAACTGTTTTAAGTACAACAAAAATAAACAAATTAGACATCAAAAATCTTTATGAAAATGATGAAAAATAAAAAAAAAGAACAACACCAATAGACATTATGTGACAGATTAAAGTAACTGTTAAGTGAAGGATTATCCTTTCAAGTATCATTTTTTTATTTGACGAACATTTGCAACAAATGTTGGATATTATAATCATTTACAATAAGCTCTAAATAACCGCTCATTAATAACAATATTCTTGAAATGTGGCAATTACACGTTAATTTATTAAAACCTTCGTTTAATAAATATAACACGTCTTTAATTTGCCATGTAGGGTGTGTCAAAAGTCGCGAAGATCCTTTGGAGGGATACAAGGGACACCCTCAAAGAACACAAAAATTTATTTAAAAAATTTCAATACTCTTTTGTTTTGATTTTTTTGTTTTTTTTTTGCATTTTTTTGAAATTTGGTATTTTCTTGAGATTTATGAATATGTAATTCATTTCAAATGCTTTACTATTTCTTTTCATCTATTACGTTATTCATCAATCTCAAGAAAATACCAAATTTCAAAAAAATACAAAAAAACAAAAGTAAAACAAAAGAGTATTGAAATTTTTTAAATAAATTTTTGTGTTCTTTGAGGGTGTCCCATGTATCCCTCCAAAGGAGCTTCGCGACTTTTGACACTTCCTACATGATTTGTCAATAAAGCATCTATAAAGTTGAGTATATAGGGTTATTCAGCAACATTATAATGTGTCATTTTTTAGTAACTAATCGTATCTATTTGTACACATTATTCTAAATGGTGCGTTGCTGTGGCTACTCTAATGACATTTTTATGAATTAGAGATTGCTTTGAGTTAGACGAAAGTTAATAAGTTCTAAATACTAATTATTAAAATTTTAAAAAATTATGATATAGCCAATCAATAATACACATAAAAACTTACAGGCTCTTTGACTACTTTACAGACGATTTTTATCCTTAATATATGAGATTGAATATATTCACGAACATTTTGTTCATTTTGTTAGAATTGAGAACTTATAAATTATTGAGAGCTGTACCAAATCTATAAATTTAAAATTCTGACATTTTAAAATTTGGAGATGTTTCATGATATTTGTTAAATTTAGTTAAGAGATGTTTTTCAAAGTCCTTATTAGATTTTCGTGTTTAATGTTTTGCTTATGTTTACATTAAACGTCCTCTTGATAATCATTTTACTTTTTTGTTATTGCTATTCTAAAACCACTTATCATAGTTCGGTTTTCTTGTCGTTTCATTGGGTTATTAGCGTTATTTTTGTGTAAGTGGATTAAGTGACTTTGAAAGTAATTGGTGTGGAGTTATCACGTGGAGAAATGAGTAGTGTCATTTAAATATGCCGTGATTTATAGTTGCGGTATTCTGTCGCACGAAACCTATAGTTTAAGGGCAATTTTATTACAATTCGTTTGATAAAAGTTATTATGGAGTGGCAACAAAGTAGCGTGTGACACAAGAGAGAGGTAAAAATAAAGCCGAGATTAAGCTTTTCGTGTTAAATATGACAGAGTCGTGTCGACACCCCATTTCAATCGCGTCGTGCCCTCGCCAACCCCCACAAACACATTACTATAAATTTCATCCGAATACTCGAAAATTAACATATTTAAATTTGTGACCGGTGTAACTGGAGAAAGTCGAGTGAGATCGTAATCAGTTATGGTTGTTTTCGAAGTACGTTTAACAGTCGGGAATATAGCGGTGTCACGAGGCTAGTCCGCATGGGGTTCCGCCGCCACTGTTCTACGGGGGGCTCTCCAACGTCCACCCCGCCACTTGCCGGGTTATTTATGACGTTTTCCAACTGACTACCTTATTGTTTGACTAACTATAACCTTTGTCACTTTTATCTACAGATGTATCTCCCTTTATCTTTTGTAAATTTACTGTTTAGGCCATTTAGCATTTATTATACTTTATGTATGTCTTCTGGACATGTTTATTTCTCGACACCTTAATAACCAAAGCTTGATTCCATTTACCGGCACGATTTCTTAATCCCTTCACAGGTGCGCTCAACCCATTTCACCCTCGCTAGATCCCATCATAATCTCAAACTCGCTGCCACTTTATTACGCATCAGCCTCTCTTAACATTTTGTAATTTTATCCAACAGACTATAAACGTTTTCACTCTCATTTTCATCCAACAAAAATTAAGAAGACTAACTATAAATATCTGGAAGAAATAAAATACTTCTTATTTAAATTATTATTTGTTATAATCTGTTTCTTTAGATTTTTAATTTTTATCTTACTTCTATCAACATATTTAATTTTGTATATCAGTTTCTGGTTGCCAAAAGTTTTAAAAGTATTCATAACTTTGTTGAGCGGCACCAAAAAATGAACTTTTCTTCTCTGGTTTCAATTGTTGATTTAGTAAAATGTTATTCAACTTAAAACTGCTGTTATCATTCAAGAGAGTTTTGTAACAAAGAGTAGTTGTTTTTGCCTTCAACACTAATAAAATTGTTATCAATCGGTTCTGGCCGAGATGTTAGCAAACTGATAATGATATACAGACCGTTAAGAGTCACCACTGCAATTTAGGACCGATTATATGACACTAATAGTATTCTAAGTAACTGACCAAATGCTTGGTAACATCTCATTTTGTAAAGCTGATGTCAGTACAAGAAGTCTGTTGAAGCTGCCTCTGTTATCCCAGGGAAATCGCTCAATTAAGTTACTGAGAGCACAAGTACTTGTAACTTAGCAATGGCAAGGGTAGGCCACAGTTATGTTTGCAAACAAATCTCCTTTTGGTTTGCGACCAAAGTTCAGTTGTTTACGAAATTGTTTAAGCGGATAGTCGAGCGTCTACTGTATATTAAATTGGAATGCAGTGAAAATAATTTATAATGACACACTTACACAAATAAGTTTGATTTTTATATGTACTACAAGTTTGCAACAATAATCACTTATACTGTTTTTACCGTATTTCACTGTTTTTTTTTTGCCTATTTCTTCAACTATCATTTGCTTTTTATTACATTTTTCTCCATCATTAAGAATATTGTATCAGAGTGGATTTAGTAAACATAGTAGCTCTAAGGTAAGAAAGAAGACCGAAAAAGACGCCCTCTATTATAAGATGGCCCTCCGCCTCTATTACAAGAAAAGACTATTTTTTTTGCTTCGCATTTAAACATAACTAGAAACGTGCTTTAATATTTTTATTTTTCAATAGTGGGTACACTACATGTAATTTTAATTCGCTCTTAACGCCGTCCGCTTCGATCCCTTGGATGTCATTATAACCGGGTTCTACTATATATACAACAAACATTACCAACAGATGCTCACTAATAGTGGAAAGTTGTGAATTTGAACCCCTGTTCTGATTTTTTGAGAGGTTTTATCTTATAAGTTGGCAATCTTTGAGTCCAATGTTTTATACAAAATTCAAAAGGACTTTTTAATTTAAGGGTAAAATTTCTTTCATCATTTTTTCCCACACCGCTGTTCTCTTGTGTAAATGTCTACAAATTTGTTTTCAACGGTACAATGGGCCTACTAAAGTCTAGTATTAGGACTCAAGTCAAAATAAGGCAACAGAAGACGCAGTGGTGACACCCTGCAGAGACAAAACACATTAACGATACCGTCAATTATGGGGGATGCAATGAAAAATTTGTGAGGCACATCTAAAAAATAATAATAATCTGCAAGCTATAAGGATCAACAGGATTCAGGTTTAGAGTACTTCTTTGCAGACTATTTAATTTCCTTTTCAAACGCTTTCAGAAAAATACTATTTTTGAACGGCCAAGAGTAGAAATATAGAGAAAATGATTTATTCCCATTACTGGAGTACTTGCTCCCGTCGCTAAGGTTTGTGTAGGCAACACAACATAGGTGCAAATTATAATTTTAATTTTCGTCGAAAAAATGCCAAATATCTATACTTGCTTTGTACAAATGTTTATAGTTTTTGAGATACCCGATGTAGCCATTTTGTTTGAGAAGCGTCAGTCCATTTTTAAATTTGGCACTTTAAGCTATAAAAAGAGAGAGAATTGTTCTACAAAACGAGTGTGCCACGATCTCAGTGCAATAGCCGACAATTTGATATTTTTGATTTTTTAAGTACAAAACTAAGTTCAACAACATTGTGACAATAATAATAAGCTGTTCGACCGATTGGTAGTAAAATAATGCATAATCTGTCATAAGAATAACACTGTGCTTAAGTTTTGAAAAGTTAAGAGACTAATTCTACACTTGGTTTTACTTTTGAGTAAAAAAAAAAAGTTCTAGATTTTACAAATGTAAAGTGGTGAAGATTCTAGAACGTCACGATGGGGGACTTCATTGTAAACTTCAATAAGAAGAGCCGACAAAAAAAGAATTTCAGTTAGCTGATGTGAAATGAACTGTGTTAATAGTAAATTATAAACTGGAGAATTTTCTGATAATGCCGTTAATGTAGATATAAATGAAATAAGTAAATGTTAGAAACAGACTGAGTAGGCCAATAATACCAGAAGAAAGAAGAAAACCATAAATATTTGTATAATCAGGTGATTCTGGGTATTTAGCATCCTTCAACGAAGACTATTTTCAGGTAAAATTTTTGTACATGATTTGATTACCTCTGTATATTTAAATTTTGAAAACTTTTACTGCTAAAACTTGACCTTGCAGCAACTAAACTGTATATTTTATCTTGTCACAGAAAAAAGAATAATTATGTTTAGTGATGCAAACCGTTGGAACCTGGGAGTGGCTGTACTGCTGTTAGTTTGAGAAAATATATCTTTTGTTCCACCTTACCTGTCTATCCTTTTTTCTCCCAATAAAAACTTTGACAGACATTGTCCACCTGTCTTAAATATTCCCCTTCATATTTCTTAATGTAGTTGCAAAAGTACTTTAATAAATTCATTTCGAGAAAATAAATCCTTGTTACATAATTTTAGTCATTCTTAAAGTCGCTTTGTACCCTTTTATTACCCATTTCCCCTACCAAAAGATGCCCATCTCGCCCCCATCTGTCATAATAATTCACGATTGCGTTGTCCAGCGCTTAGATAATCCCCGGGTCGTCGCCTTCATTCCTTGTTATCGATATCAATAATAAACGTCAAAATGTTTGAAAGCGAACAATGAAATCTACATCGTAGTCCCTCGAAAGTCGGGTCTACCTGGTGCGCGTGTGGGACGAGCTCCTCTCCCGGAGCCTCATTAATATTACCACTTGTCCGCACAATTAAAATATATAATCGCATTTGGCCAATTTATATTATTGATCGACGATAAACGACCGTCTCTGATAATTTATCTTGTTGCTTGTACAAAGAGTCTGGATCACATTTCTGTCTTTTTGCACCACCTGCCTCGATTCACCCAAAATTAAAAATAGACGCCTCTTGCTACTCCAACATTATGTATGCCATTGTTGATGCTGCACGCTGATGCTTTTAATAGGCTTCACTGAATTATCGCCCAATAAAAATGTCCACGTTTTGATATACATTTTTGTTTTCGGGATCATTTCGACTTAATGACCAGAATTAATCTAGACGCCTTAACCAAGGTTTTACGTCAAGTACAAATTTTTTAGAAGGTTAATTGATGCAGTTACGCAAAAGTTGATAATTAAGAGGAGTTTTATCTGATTTTATTGATAATTTTCAACTGAAATGTGTGCTATTAGTTAAAGATGGTTTAATGATAGGATAGGTAGAGTCATTAATATACATTAGTGTCGAAGGGTACCCTCGAGTGTCACTTCTACGCCCATGTGGTTGCTCATTTAGCTATTAATAGTTTCAAGATTGGAAAACTGCTCAAACATTATCTGTGATTTGAGTTTGGTCTTGCATAATTAATTTTGGGAAGGTGTGAGGTTGAAGAAAAAAAATCAGTATTAAGATATTCTCTGTTAATATTTTAATCAAGACAATTATAATTATAATATCCTTCTATACACACTGATCTATTTACAAACAGATAAAATAATGTACAATTCTCGGCTAAAAGCCAACAAAATAAATGTTAGTTAATAATAAATCCATGATATGGTACTTTTTAATATACACAACAATTTTCTAATTATTTAAAAGAACGTAACAATAAAATAGGTGAATCCTGAAATACAACTAGCTTGACTTGTGATGATACACAACAAGTTACAAACGTAAGTGCGAGCAATTTCTATTTCAAGAAACTACTTTCATGTCCCTTTTTCCGCCAAAAAGTCCTCCACTTCTGGTAGACATTTTGTTCTTTATCACAGATATAAATAAATGCTTTTACACAAATATACAACAGATTGCAATCGCTCAAACGGGCGATTTTCACACCCACACTATTAAATTTGTTGCACTTTGCCCATTCCTTGGTCCTGCCGAACTCCCTCTTGCGACCCTCCATCTGCAACAAAAGCGGTCATCAGTTAGAAAATCGATACAAGAAGAATCTGGGTTGTTAAAACTACTTTCCAAACGCGGTTAAGCTCAACTACATTTTTTTTAAATGTATCTACCGCAGTTTAACTACAATTGTTTTAAAATTTGTTTTAAATATTAAAGTTACACAGGGGGAGTAGCGTATATGTAGGGAAAAAAATACAGATCTACACAAAAAAATAATGCAGTCCAAATTCGACCTGCTGTTGTTGTTTTTAGGCGTAAATACACGTAAATATCAGGCGTAATACACTTTAAAAAACTGTTGCTTTGAACGACCTTATTTCAAAAATAGGCCATGTTAAAAGCGTAGAGAGAGGAATAACAAGAATAGGCATAAGCATTATCGTTGTCGTTATACAAACACCTTTTATGGCCGTTTCACAGTACTCGGGATGGCTTTTTTCCCATAAGGTGATATAAGGTCTTTATGCCTCGATCACGAAACTAACATTGTCGGTATAGGGCATGCCAACTCCTCTTATTCCTTCCTCCACGGTTAAAACAAACATAAAAATCAATTTATCAGTTATGGTGTATTTCTAAAAAGAAATTTCTTTCGATTAGTTAATAAATTCACATGATACTGTATCTAAAAGTATATTTGATATTAACCGCTAGTGGAGATCAAGGAATTGCAAGTAGGGATTACAAAATTTCTAAGAATGGAACAAGACAAAAGTGAAATTGATTGAACACTACCCTTCTAACAAATCAAAATATTAATTTAAACTAAAAGACGAGAATTGTACCTAAACTCATTTGTATAACAAGCAAAATTGACCATTTTTCCTTTAAAACCTTTAATTTTTTAAAATACAAGTAAAAATCTGCCTGAGGTATGGTAAAAACCTAAAATATGATGAAAAAAACTACTTTTTTAACTTAAAAAGTTGCGCAACACCGTTATATGTATGTAACTTTTTTTTTCACATACTCTTAGGGTTGAATTGATTATTTATTATTATATTAGTTTCAAAATTAGAATTTCTTACTACAACTGGTGAATAAATCTACCAAATTTTGAAAATCAATAAAGAAAATGTTTCCGCCAAGTTATTTTCATTAAAAAAAAATGTTAAAAACATTGGTCGTAATCAAAAAAAATATTTTCAGATCCGCGAACCCCTTTTATTGTCTTTCTCTGACAATCTACACAAAAAACCGCGTTTTTAGAAACATCTTTTAAATACAGGATGAATACAAAATGGCGGAAAAACTGTACAGTACGTTGTAGGAAACTGTTAATTGAGTCTCGGAAAAATTATGAAAAAAATGTTTAGACACCTTTTTTTCTAAAAATGACAATTTGGCAACGTCGCTGGCTAGTGGTTTTAAGTTCAAGTCAAGTGAGAACTTTGTTAAAAGTTTAATAACAATTGAACACTTTTGAAAGCTAAGTTCTTGGCTAAGCTTGACAGTTGCTAAGCAATTTTTGAAAATAATTTTGCTATTACATGATCTAGGACAACAGGTTACAAATCACTTTGGAAATTTTAAAATTTCGGAAAAACAAAACTTGAGATCTCAACTTTACCTCTTTGCATCTAGAAGAATGGGCTAGTAGAAATTTTTTTATTATTTTTTTGGTGCTCTCATAACGGTTTTCTTCAACGAACTGAAGAATTTTTCCGCCATTTTATATTCACCCTGTATACTGGCGTCTATTGCTAGAAATCATTTGAAATAAAAGACAAATTATTAAATTTATCCAATACTCTGAATAAAATCAAAAAACAATTTTTGTTTGGTGGATTTTTGAAAACAATTTTGAAAACAAAAATTTAAAAGAAAAAATCTTGGAAAAAACTGAGGGAATAAAGAAACAATAATAAAACTAAAGTTAGAAATGTAATATTTAAAAATATAAGGTGGAAAAAGAATGATTTTCAAAAATATAATAAATTTGAGTACTTTTACTTCTTGCAATTTCTTAAGTTTACTAATAAAAAATATTTATATTTCAAATAAAGTAAACTGTAATAAAATAACACACCTACTTTGTATGTCTATGTTTACATTTCCCAATTTCAATTTTTGGTTGAAATAAAAAAAATGATTTTCCTTTATTTGAGAAAGCAGAATTTTTTTTTAAGATTCTATCTGTTCAAGTCTAATACATTTTGAAGTATGTACATGAAGAAACTATAATTTTAAAGTCCATCGATAAACAAAGCTGCAGAGGTCTTCTTTCTCAAGAAATTTGTTCAATTTAATTCAAAAATACCCGCCGAAAAGAGTTTTTGAGTTGAAGCTAAATTTTCCAGCAGCAAAAGTATAATAAAATGTACCAAAACTAAATTGTCCCTGATAATTGGCTTAAACTTAAATGATAATACTGTAGTCTAGCACCACTACCGGCGTCAATTTCATTAAAACATTTTTTTATTAGTCTCTCTCCTAATGGCTCTAATGGTTATTACTTAAGAAAATTTAGGACTGTTCTCTATAGGAGATCAACACTTTTGAAGCAAATTGCTTTTAATTGCAGAATGTGGAAACAAAATTTATCTGCTTGATGGAATTGGTAGTTAGATAGATACTCTAGTTAAGAAGTAAAAAAAAAATTGTTATACTACATTTTTAACTAGTTAACACTGAATCTGGGACAAGTGGTTAATTTGTTGATCAATAATTTCAGAAAGTTATTATGTCACGGCTGATAAGTCCGGGTTAATAGAAAGGGTGTGTTGGGCTATTGATTTAAAACAATGGATTCTCAGCGGGCCAGGACAGGTTTATCCGATTGAGTAAGTTGCGTACCGCAGACTAGTTAGTGGTCTGCGCGAGGGCCATTCACTGATCAGAATCTCGCATCATTTGTCAATGTCAAGAAGGTGGCGATAGCGAGTACGGGCATTCCTCATTCAGTATAGAAGAGCGTGGGCACACTACACTCACCTAGCGGATGGGTCGATGGGGTCCAGCTGGGAGCGGCTCACACCGGCGACACGAACCCTCCGTTCATGCTTTGGGAGCTGCAAGAAAAAAACCAAATTAGAATACGGACAGATAACGACATCCGCCATAATTATGGGAAAGGACCGGACTCTTATCTAATCTCAATTTCCAGCCATCCAGAAGTGCTGCAACCAAATTAATTGTTCCCCCTTCGTTCCAAAACCAAAGACGTAATATGACAAATTAAAGAGTTAATCTCGCTAGGAGATGACATTTGTGATACCCAAAAGTGTTATTCAATTAAAACAGCTCGAGATCAAATATCGTGTCTTTGGATCATCAATCATCGGATTTTTCTCCGAGCTATAATACGGAAGTTACTGCAAGAGGAACTAATTGTTGGTAGTAAATAATTACTCAATTAATTAAGACATGAATCATTGTATTATAAGCTAAGATTGAAGTGGTGGGTTAGACACGAGTTAATTAGTTACCAGTTTGTTTTTCTTTTCACAGATTACTTTCAAAGATTACTGATAAAAAATTAAGATTTAAATTAATGCACGTTTTAAATTTTTAATCGAAGTATACGGTACTAAAATTTTAAAAAAGACATACAGTTATCTCGCCTAGAATTGATAATCCCAGATTATCTCTGGTTAACATGAAATTTTTATAAGATGAAATACGCATAGTGCTAATTTCTTAAATTCTTTTCTGATGTAAGTGTGTTTTAGAAACGACTGTGATAGATTACTACTTTCATATTGTAAATGCTCTTATGTGTATATTACACATTCCGATAATCTCAGACTAATGTAGACTTGGCACTGCAAAAATCCAATCCATTTCAGGGGCTTGGGAAAAGCAACAACATTTCAAAAATACTTTACTAACAAAAAAGTGGCGATATCATCACATTCTTCGGCCAATTTTAAAGGAATACTTCACGTTAGAAAAAACTTAAATATCAGCAAAATTTAAAAGTTTCTAAATCCCTTTTTTCATTTAATGTTAAGAGCAAAAAATCCAACTTTTATAGTCGTTGGACAACAAAACAATGTTTATAAAGAATAACCAAAGACTAAAAGTTTTTAGATTTGTAAATATTATAATATATTTATTATAAAATATTTATTTATAATATATAAATAAATAAATGGTTCGCTTGACAAGAAATATTAGACAAAAATATAAAAAGATCTCAGATTTAAAGAACCCATCGTCTTTACTATAGCGTCATAGACACATAAGCTTGTAGAATATCTTAAAAAAATAAAAACTGCACAAATTGCAACTGGTTTAACAAACAAATGTTGAAAATTGCCAATTTCGTTCTCTAACTTCGCAGGCTTTTACTCTCTATAGCAATCTTAACTCAGCTATTAAAATTTTTAAAATGAACACTCAATAGATGGTTCTGATTTCTGGTATTTGAAAGCCAAGTTTTGATTTGTAAGAGGTTACAATCGTTCTTAAGTAAGTTTAATCTTTAAAACTTATTTATAGTATATTAGACTTCAAAGATCATAAGCATAACTTTTTGTAATTGGGAATGCAGCTTGGAAAACCAAGGTTTGGCTATAAGTTCAAAACCACAAAAAGTACTTACGATCTCGAAATTTCTATACCATTTTTCCAAGCATCCGAAAAACCCAGATACATGTTCTTTGAAAAAGGTTGAAAAAAAATATGAATATAATAGGAAAATATTTAAATTTGCCGCGCAAAGAGAACTCAGATTTGGAAAGATTTCAGCTTTTAGGTCGTCAAAAAAGAACTTTTTATAATTAATCTTTGACGTGACTGCAGACACACTGTACAAAAGTCTCACTAAGATACATTTTACGGTTGTCCCCATTTTGTTGTTGTTATCTAAACTATAGCTCACCATCAAACAAATACCCTAATTTCTATAAAAAAAGTGACACTCGGTGTATACAATAAAAAATCCTAATAAAAAAAGAAGTGGTTTAGCCTTCAACACTGTTTAATAATAACACTGTTTATTAATTTATATTTACGACCTGTTTCGTTTTTTGTGGCATCATCAGGGAGTATATCTAGTTTTCCACTTGATATTACTGTTAACGTAGCAAACAGCTTGATAATCCCTTAAAAGACATACCCACCTTGGGTGTTGATTCAGATAGTAAGAAATTTGGAATTTAAAACTGACCGACGGACGGGACTATAAATTTTTTCAATTGTTGGAGTATTGCGTCTCTTATTTTGTGTAAAATTTATTACATCTCCCCCTTAACAAGTCATAAACTAGATTAAAATTCTAACATCTTATCAATTTAAAATTTTACAAATTAATTTTGTTACGCATTTTTGATCAATTAGTATAAAAATATCAACATTTCATGTAATAAAATGCTGAAATTTTTTTTTTCTAAGTGAAATCTAAGTAAAGTATATACCCTATCAATTTATTTATTATATATTTTATAAATTATTTATTTATTATTTATAGTGTAGTCATTTCATAAAATAACTAGTATTTTTGTAAACGAGTAGGTTTTAAATAAATAAATAAACACTTTTTACAATACGACAAATTTTTTTAAGTATTAAATATGAACGTCGAATAATTCGGAGGCTTTTTATAAAATAACTATTTTTGGTACAGCAGCACAGAAATTTTAAGAATTTTTATGTCAACTTACCTTTTGTAGAAGGGTTTGAAGGCAGCGCTATCGGTGGTGGTGGCCGTCATTTGCGCGGCTTGTGGCGGGGGCGGCCTGTGCGGCGACTGCAGCCGTCCGAAACCGCCTAAGAACCCCGACTGCGAGTACCCGCTGTTGGCGGCGGAAGTCCCTATGCAAGGCCCTTGTCCCGGGAGGAGATTCCCCGCGACGCTGGGCAATTTCATGCTGGGCGGCGTCTGGGGCGGCGTGTCCGTCTGCACCTCAGGAAAGCCCTGCTGGCAATGACTAGGCAAGAAGCCGCTCCCTGCGTACCTCGAGCTGGGCAGAGCGAACCCGTTACTCCCCAGCCACTGTTGCTGCTGCGGAGGCGGCGGTGGCGGCGTTTTGCACGCTGCTGTGTCCGCCAGTGACCAGATTTTCGGCTTGGAGGGTGGTAAAGGTACGCCGCAGTCCGATGTTTTCATCTCGGGTTTCAAGCCGAAGGTGTTACCCAGGATGTGGTGCATGTTATTTCCCAACAAATCGTCTTTTCGATCGTCGTCGT
This sequence comes from Tribolium confusum, assembly GCA_029207805.1. Classification (NCBI taxonomy): domain Eukaryota; kingdom Metazoa; phylum Arthropoda; class Insecta; order Coleoptera; family Tenebrionidae; genus Tribolium; species Tribolium confusum. Next base: position 39,964,985 of record JALGAY010000002.1, on the reverse strand, counting down.
TCATGTCGTCATCGTCTAAATCTTTGCCGTTCCTTTCTGATTTTATTCGGCCGTGCATGTCTGGAATGGGTATCGAAACGTTAATTGAAATTAAAGAGCGAAACGCTGCTGCAATTAAGGGTAGGAGGGGGCACGCACATTAACTGTTGATGCGATTAGAAGAGGGTGAGGAGTGGAGCGGAAAAGTCGGGGAGCATATTTTACGCACACTGAAGATGCAATAAGTTGTTATAGTTGCTTTATTTGAGAGAGGAGAGCAAATTAAATTGTGGTCGGGTTATGGGAGGCGATTAAGGGGGCTGTTTACAACCATCATATCAGCGTTTACGGTACAGAGGCGATGGTTTGTACTAAAATTACTCATTTAATTTAGGTGGAATGGCCTTTGGATTCATTCAAGAAGATTGCCACGAAAGGGTGGCAAGAGAAGATTAAAATCCATTGTGTTCCACGCCAATTTAGAACTGTTTACTTAAAAAAACTCAACCGGAATTGGAAACGTTTTGTGTTTCCTGAAATGCCAAAAAATGTTGTTTGGTCGTTAGAGTGCTAGAAGAAAATCGGAAATGGTTGAAAGATAGATAAATCAAGGAACTCAAATTTTTGTAAATTTTTTTTTGGTTTTAAAAGGATAAAATTAAAGCCTGAGTTACTTTAACAAAAATTTATTACTTTTCTGTAATACACTATTGTTTCATCTGACGTCTGCTATATATTTTTCGTCTTTTATGGTACAAAGAGCTGACAAGGTGTGCAAAACGATTTAATCAAATTTTATATGCTTCAAACATAAAATCTACGTAAATTAAATTGTTGGAGAAGTAACTTTCTTACAAAGTCATGGACAGTGGCGTAGCTAGAAAAGTCGGCGTCGGGTAGCAAGATTTTTAGTAACGCCTCTCTTCAAGAAAAGAGAGATAAGTTAATATACAAGCTATCTCAGAAAGACATTTTTATACATCCACTTGATATTGATACCAAAAAAATTTTAACACTTATTTAATAAGCAATTAACAAGAAACGACACGTGATCTAGTGGTCGTATTTGAAACTAGTAGAGTAAGTAAGAGTAAGTGACCTACTGAGTAAGAAAACTCAAACTGTTAACAAAAATTAAAAAAAAAAACTGAGCAGTAAATGAAAAAATTAGAAAAGTTGTCTGTTCTGTCTATATACTCTAGTCTAGAAAACATCATACATTTCTAATTTTATCATACTTTTTAAATTAAATTTTATATTTTCGAAAAAATCTATAGATGAATCTATATAGAAGCGTCTAAGAAGCGCTTATAGTCCTGCACACTCCTACTCCTACGCCACTGGTCATGGAACAAACTTTTAGGATTTTCGACTTGTTAAAATTGCTATTTTATTCCCTGGGCCTTTCCATAAAACATTAACAATTTATTTACATTGAAAATTAAAAACTAAATAACTAAAATAGTTCGATTTATACAAAACTGAAAATTTAATTAAAATTTGTTTTTAATACACTTTAGGCTGTTATGCTTGTAGGACATGAAAAACAGTAAATTTATTCATATTGTCCAAACCGTTAATTTTTCATGTGTCCTATGCATAATTCAGGTACTTGAGCCTCGTTTTTGGGAACCTTTGATCGTTCCATCATCTCTCACTCACCTGTGTCGTCGCGCTTGTCCTCTTCATCCTTCTCCTTGTCGTCGCTATCCGATACTAAAGCGTCATCGTCGTCGTCGGTTTTATTCTTGGGCTCCCACGTCATCTTGTTCTCCTTTTTGAGCCTTCTCCTCGCGTTCGCAAACCACGTGGAGACTTGCGTCAGCGTCATTTTGGTGATGATGGCCAGCATGATCTTCTCGCCTTTGGTGGGGTACGGGTTCTTCTTGTGCTCGTTCAGCCATGCCTTCAGGGTGGCGGTGGACTCCCTGGTGGCGTTCTTCCTCCTCGCCGCTAGATCGTACCCGGCACCGTACCTGCAACCATAAATATCGTCTGATGTCGGATAATTGGCGTGTTTATGTAAAATAGGCGCCCTTTTATTAACGTCGATCGAATTCGGGCGTATTTGTCAGACGAGCGCTTTTTGTGCCGAGCTGTCGGAGTGATGTAGTGCAGCGCACCCTCGCCGACTCCCCCACGCCGGGATTTGATTACGCCTAGAGTGGTTTCACCCCTATTAAGTTCGCTACTTTTTCCCGATAGACAAGGGAAAGGCGGCCACCAATGTCGATAAAACCGGGAAAATAAACTCGGACCGATTCTAAGACGTTATTGATACACATCCGCTGAGCGAGCGAACGCTAAATTCCTAGACGCCCTGTTGCAGCCCTAAGATTCAGATGCGATTGTCAGGGATGGAATGGCTCGCAAAACGACAGACTCAACCGACTCCGGGGTATTACTTATCAATAACATCGCTCAACTTTCGAGTTCTGCTTCACATACTTCTCAAATGGCGGGTTTATGACGACGAGACGCTCAAAGATTTCCTACATCCTACACGCATTTTCAGGTATAGTTTCAGTCTTTCCGAAAAATAGAAATCACGTCAGAAATGTTTGCTGATTTTACTAATTCTTGAAACATTTTAAACATTTAGAATTATTACTCTCATAACAAAATAAAATAATTAATATTACCAAAAGTACTTATACATACAACACTGAGACATAGGCCAGAAGAAAAATAAAGAACGGATAAAAATCAGGTTCTTGAGAAAAAAAAAATCAGAACGAAACATTTAGATATAGAAATAGAAATATAGTTAAATTATCCACTAGAAAGCTGCAAAACAGAAAGTAAGAAGTTTACAAAAATAGTGTTTTAAACGCTCATGCAGTCAAAAAAAAACAAGAAAAAAATAAATCAACAAATTCTGAAAAAAGCAGCAAAGAAAGATATGACATAAAACTAAAGAATAAGTAAACTAACGAAAGATAGAAAGCAATGAAGACAGAAACATAGAACTCAACTCAATCAGCCTTAATAGAACAATCTACAGTTTGATACCAGAGATCAGTTATTTCGCCGATTTTCTCCTATAAAAAAGGCTGTGTCTAATATATATTTATCTACTTTATACATGTAACAGCATTATAAATAAGTTCTCCAGTTTATAATTATTATTAACTCAGTTCATTTGCAACAACAGACACCTGAAATCCCATTTTTCCGGCTCTTCCTATTCAAGTGTCTAATGAAGTCCTCTATTCCGACGTTCTGAAGTCTCCCAGCAAAGACTTTTGTAAAATTTATTCCATTTATTTAAAAAAAAAAATAAAAAAAAACACCACCATATAACCACCAATCGATCGAACAACTGATGTTGACTAGGGTTTCCAACCGTTCTTTATTTCAAAAAATAGTCCTTTAATTTTATAAACTGTCCTTTTGTCTTTAAGATGAACTTACAAAACACTATTTGTCCTTTTATCTAGTTTTTTAAACAAAGAGAAACGAGTAAGTCTTGGAAAATTGAAATACTTAATTATAACTAGTTAATTTCAAAAATTAATTAATTGTCCTTTTAAGTAACTAAACTAAAATTTTAAGTACGTGTAAACAAGCAAAAGTTCCTTTCAGACGAAAAATGTCAAATTGAGTGGCATTACACTACGGTTGTAGCGCACGCGTTTTAATGACTGGTTCTCTCTCTTTTTATGAGTTAAGGGCGCCAAATTTAAAAATGTGTCAGTGCTTCTCAAACAAAGTGACTACATCGTGTTTCTCAAAAACCACAAAACATTTCTTATAATTATAAAGCAAATTTGTTTATTTAGCTTTCTTTCAATAGAATCTATTAAAATTTCTATCCAACAAATAATTACACTCTGACAGAGTGACTCTGAATTATCTTAAAATTGTGAGAAGATGGAGAATAATAATTAGTGAAATTAATTAAGTAAGCCAAACGATACATTAAGAATAGGATAATTGTTGAGTTACGTGACTGTAAATAGAGCTTTTGATAGGGCAAATAAGTCAAAATTTGTGAGCTTCTGTGTGATGGATCAGTTCGCTGTCCCTTTGTTGGTGGCGGTCGTTCGTATCGTGGATCTGTGTCTGTCCGATTAGGCGCTGTTGGTGTCGGCTGATACATATTTGGCCAATTATTCCCGGCATTGTTTGTGTTGGAGGTAGGCAAGTGAGACCACAAACTGGTTCTACCCGCGTGCGAACGAGTTGGAGCGTGAATCGGGAAATGAGCGGAACCGATTTTATCGACTATAAATACAAATGGTGCATTGCGATGGCAGCCGCCACCTGCGCCGCGACGCCGCAACAGCGCGCCAATCAATAGCGCTCCCTCTTCAGCCATTTTGTCTTGAAGCCATTCCGACGCCGTTTGCGACCGGGAATTAGCCACAGAGCGCGTTCAGTGACGATCCTCGGTGCTGAAAAATTTTCACCATCTGGAGGCGGCGTGCAATTATTCCGCGGATTAGTTCGCGACAACAGGAAGAGAACGCATTTATGGCCGCTGATATATCGCTGTTATCTTTGCTCGATCGCGGTTTCTATGGGAGAAATGTGGACACTGCTACATGCAACAGAGTACCCTCACGCTCAACGCAATCATTCTACCATTATTCTAGCAATGACACCAATGCAGTCACGACAACTCCAATTTATTTCCAAGTGATACCAGATTACAGACCTGATGGCCACCTGCGGAAGTGGACGGAAGTAAAGGGTAGGACACAATGGATGCGAACTTCACTTCAGTTTGTTCAACAGCTAGGAATTACATAAAACGCCAAGCTAATACGAGTGGATTTTCTTGTGCAAAATCGATCGATTACATGCGAAAATCTAAGCCAGCGGTTAACCAACCGAACGCGAACCTTTGACTTTCTACACAACATAAAACGCTAAAAGGTTAACAAGATATTTAAAAAAATATAAAAATATAAGTAACTACTAATTATCCTTAATTACACTGAAGTTTATTTTACGTTCTCTTAATGCCAACTAACTATTTTTATTATTGTTAAGTTATGAGTTATGAATAATTAAAAAATTATTAACGTTGTTTGCACGAATAATTAAATTTAATACAGAAATATAAGATTTTTTTTTGATGTTTAAGAAAAAAAGGAAAACCTGTATTATAATTCAGTAAGCAAGTGTGACGCAAAATTCTTAGAAAAACGCTACATGGTTCCAAACAAAACAAGAACATAACTCCAACATGATTTTCTTTTGAAAGGTTGTTGTGACTCCTGTATTATTACTTTATTCAGTTTTCTTCAATAACATAAAAAAAAGTTCTACATCATATATCTGTTATATTGTTGATCATATATCTGCAAAGCAATCAACATTAAGAAAACATTTTTAGTGCAAGAGAGAAAAAAATTAGCTTAGGTATCAAAATCGGCAGTTTGTCGTCAGTCAACGTTCCGTTTCTAGACGGTAAGGAAGTCACTTCCTATTCCAAATTGTATATAATACAAAAATCTAAAGGTTCAATTGTATGTCTTTCATCTTCTGGACGTTCAAGAGCTTTAAAAGGATCTACAGCAAGATCTACTCTTTTTTAGACAAAAAAGAGCTTCAACCCTTTCATATACATCAAATCAACGATTATCAATCGGAAGACGACCTCCAGGACAATCAATGGCGTCCCTCACAAATTTTGGATTAGATTTTATCAAAAACAAGAGAAAAAAAAGGACCAAAAATAAGTGCTGCTCAGAAACTCGATTTAATAAGAAATCACGCAAATGTTGTTCGAAGTCGACTACTTGCCAAAATGGAAGAAATGTAAGAATGATACGAAGAAACACAAAAATCTATTGAAAAATTTGAAAATTTGCGAGATTCTAAGGATTTCTCGACCCGATTAATTACGGGTCGAGAATGTTTAGTTGAATAATTTAGTTGAAAATATTGAACGCAAAACCATCTTCTTCTAGAAGTAAAAAGTATGACAGCTGAGAATAACCTAGAACTGACTCAACTTAAGACATTTCTGAAAGATAAAATGAACAAAAAGACACACTTCTTTCAGGTATCAAAAGAATAAAAAAGAATATTGCCAAATCAGCCACTGATATTGAAAAACTGTACAAAGACCTAGATGGCAGCAAGAGAAAAATACGAAAAGATCAAACACACATTTGAGAATTATTCTGCTCCAGATGTTTTAGATTATATAAAATAGCTATGAAGCAAACGTTGGAAATGTAAAAAAAAATAATTGAAAATTTGGAAAAGACAAAAAATGCTTAAAGAACTCTCACTTATTATTGAAATAGCAGAAATAAAACAAAGGCTTAATTGTAAACGGGTTCACCCTTCTTGGTTCTAATAGGTTCTAAGTGTAGTTTATACTAGATTTTTTAATTTGTATGACGGAAATAAAAGTATGATTATGAGCAGAAAAATATTTTTACAAAATTTTTCAAAAATCTACAGTTTTTAATTAATTTGACTTTAAAACAAATAATTTAGACAGTATAACCACACAAATATAAATTTCATAAACTCTTGGGCTAATATCAGGATAAGATACTACCGGTAGTATCGCAAATTTTAATACTTTTCCATGGCAACAACCAATTACAGCCCCGAATTCTTTTAAATTTGCTTAGAAACGAAGATACTACCGGTATTATCTCAACTTGAAATTAGACCATCTGTCATCTTGGAAACAAGTTTTATTTGTTGAAGTAACCCTATGTTACGGCAATTTTAAAAATGTATAAATATTATAGCAAAAAATCTAATATTTATTTTGTGGAAGTGCGACGACCAAATTTTAAAATTTTTATAAACAGAAGTATATATTATAGTCATAATTAAGTCCAAAATTCGGTGCAGAGCAATTTGCATTGGTCAAAGTCAAATTTTAGTATTAAAATAAAAAAAAAACAAATATTGCGATTTATTTCATAGTCATTGCTTCGAAATTTCACTCAATTTTTAGCCAATCCACACAAATTTATTATAATTTCACTCAATTCCACTATATTTTCACTCATATCATAAGCTTTTGAAGACTTATTTCACAACTCGACTTTTGCCTATTTTGAAACTAATTATTTTTGTTTTTTTTTTTTTAAATGACGGCAATTGAAAACTTATAGCCTTTAGTTCTACATTTCAAGTTTTTTAAATCAGTAAAAGTACCTTGTTATCAAAACCTGTTTCAATTATTTACATATAAATATCCTCGTAATCTAATAAGGAAAAATAATTACACGAAACATAAAATTTATACAACTCGCATTTATTAAATGTTGTATTAATTTTATTAAACTGATACACACCATCAAAACTTAATTTTGATAAGAAAAATAATAATTTATTAAAGAAGTGGTCATGGACAGAAAAAAGAGCATTTTTGTAAATTGCTAGAAAGTCTTATAACAATGAGTTAATTCGTAAAAAAAGTATAATCAGGGTTTTAGGCCGTAACGAAATTTTAGCGTCGTGAAGCATTTAATTCTCGCTTTTTAAATAATGACGGAAGAAAGCTTCATAAAGTTTAACAACTTCTGAAAGGACAACATCGAGCAATTCTCGGTCGTAAAAAGTTAATCGCGGATGAAGGGCGTCGGATTTTATGTGGTAATGGCATATGGACTTACCCATAGGCCGCCAGGGCCGGGTCGTAGGGGTAATAACCCGTCGTGGGCTGGAGTCCGGCGCTGGTCCACGCCGACATGTCGGCCGTCCCTCCCGCATCCTTCAAGGCGTAAGGATTACTCTGTAACGAAAAAAATCCGTGACAAAATCGCCAAAAAAGCCGTCTGATTTATGCGAAAAAAGCGGTGTGAGTCTAGCAGGACCCCCGCCAGGAGACATTGTCCTGTCGCCGCAAGCTGAGATTCTCACGGCTGAAGGATCGATGCCTGTCGCTGCATCAGCGACGAGTTCTCGCTGACCCCAGTCGACATTTAAATTTTATCATCGAGCCGTTTAATTGCTTGATTTTACAGCAATCGGAGCAAACTCCGACATGCTAAACCCGAATATACTAATAAAATAAATGGTTGTTAACAGAAAAATATAAAATTCTCCCGTTGTTTTATGGATTCATTACGAGACCAGTTTGGCATTCGTATGCAGGAGCCTCCGCGGACACTAACTTGAAACGGGAAAAAAATCTCGAGTGGCGTCAGAGGCTTTTTATAGCAGTGGCTTGACCAACGATAGCATCAACATATGCCATTCGCTTCCCTTCTGCAACTATTTAGTGTCGATCGAATTATTTATTTACAGCAGGAAGCCCAACCTCACCCAATGGAGTTTTGCCCCAAAGTAGATTTGCAATATTTTGAATTTGTTCAGAGATAGTTTTTCTGAAAACGTGCTGAAAACAGTTTGTTGAAAATTAATTATTAAATCACCGCTTCTGATTCTATAATTGTGTCTTTAACTGTTTCAGAATCATTTGACACACCTTAATCAAAGTTACTTCAATTGAAAAGCGAATGACAGCTTGTGAAACGCTTCATTGACAGAGCTATATCCAGCGTTACACCTGATCAAAAGTGATGATGATAAGCTAGTTGAAAAATTTCAGTCTTGATAAATTTTTTAAATTTCATTTGTACACATACTTAGGTTAAATTTGAACTAAATTGTTAAAATTTTCTTCAATTACTTCAATAGAAGACATTATTAAAAATACAATTTTCGATAAAAAATTTAATTAACGAACTTTTTCTCTAATTTGCGTCTTGTAAAGAATCCATAAACTCACTCATTTGAGTGCTTTAATGGCTATTACAGCACGGAACAATTGACTTTTTCACCATGGATTGGTTCCTACATCTGATGAAAAACTGGCAAATAACAAAACGATAGACTGAAGTTAATTAACATCAACAAAATTAGTGTAAACCAGCATTTATTGTTTAAAAACAGAACAATAAAACACTTTGTTGTTTGAACAATCTCTTGTACACACTATAGGAATTTTGGCTTTCTTTTTCAATCAAATTTTGCACCCTTTTCATGCAAGAACATTTAATATACTCGAACTTTCTTATTTTTAAACATTTACTACTATTACATTTGCTCATATATTGTTTTTCATGGATTTGCAATTATTATTGATAACATAAGTTGATCCAACGGTATTTTTTAAATAACTAAAAACGAAAACTCTAAAGATCTTAAATCTAGAAACGGTAGACTGCAGGCCACGATGTTATTTTACTAATTACTCAATCACCACAATTTTGTGACGAAAATTTTGACATGCGTTGTCGCACCATCCTGTTGAAAAAAATCTTAAGTATCTTTCTTCTTTGTTAATCATCCATTTAATTAACAAACACCTACTTAATGAAAATTTATGGTTTCATAAAAAATACTAAATCAATTGACGTTGCAGCTGATACGTGGCCGCTACCTGGTAGTGGTAGTAGTAATTAGGTTACAAAAAGTGAACTGTATTTACTTTCATCTATATTTTGACTTCAAAAAATTTTTCATAAAAACTATATACAAAAACCAAAAGTAATAATGTCAAATATTTTCTTTCACCCACTAAAACTGTAGTAAAAGTCCACTCGACACAAATTTGGGACGGCTTCTCTATGTTCTTACGTCTAGCATGCGAACTCTACCCACTTTTGTTGACGGTATTTTCATCAAATTGACAACAAAACGAGATCAATAGAAAATTAGTTAAATAAAACTACATCATCTTTAGTTTGACTTTGTCCTACCTATGATCGAGAATTTTTCTATAAATACTGGGCATAAACATTCTTTCAAATTGGGCTTTTTCCACATCAGCTGCAGCATCAGCAATTTTTTTTTCGTATGTAGGCCGAAATTGTCGATCATCAATCGCGAAAAATCTGTTCATTTATAGATTTTTTTTTACTGATCGCGGTTTTTTGTTGGAACCAACCCACGGCTATAGAACTAATATTTCTCATTGTTACTTTCTTCTTCGGGTTTCTTCCATTGGCGTCCTTCTTTTTTCTCTAAGTTGCGCTTTGCACCTATTTCCTGGTTTCTGGGAAGAGTTTGGAACATTCAATAATCTTCACGCAAACGAAATTGCTTCGTTTTTTCCGAGAATTCACGAACATATTGAAAAAGAAATTTATTATTTTTTCAAAAAATCCAAGTAATTTTCCAAACAAAAATTCAAAGTGTCAAACAATGGTGAAAAAATTCAACCTCACATGAGGTGTTTTCGGTGCAATACTAGAGTTTTGGCAGTTGATCCACTTCAGAAATTAATAGTAGCGATTTTTCTTTTCTATAACACTTGCAGTACAAATTATATACAGCTTTTCCAACTTGTAGCATTACAAATTTCTGTTTAATTCTTTAAGTATTGTCTCTCTTCCTTGATGGTCTGTTTGGTTTGTTCTAACATTTCAAAGCAATTTTCCGTTCTTCCTTTTAAGACCACTAAACTATCTCTAATTTATAGGTGTAGTTAAAAATCTTTGTTGTTAGTGCTGACCTCTTATATTTTAACAATTAATTTCATCTTCCCTAAACACCCTTTATTAAAACTTTTCGCAGTATAAATGTTAATTTTTGTTTCTGTGCCAGTTTTACAAATTTACTCTCGCCTAAGGAAACTAAATGGAAGAAAACTAAATATCTCTGGAATTTAAGTAGTTTGACACCTTTTTTGAAAAAGTGCTGCTCTTAAGGCAATGGTTGTCCTGTAATCGGGATTGTCCGGTTGGACATTGTATAAAATAATAACAATAACTTGCGTCTTGGAGGTGGTAACCACGCGAACTGTGTAGACTTGCTCTTTACTCGCAAATATAAAGTAATACACAGACGAAAAAGCTTTATTTTTGTAGTTCCCATGTAATACCAAAAGATTTTTAGATTTTGCATTTTCACCAAGCTCTCTTTGTCCATGTGTTCTTCTCTTCATTTTTGACTTTTTCCATGAATTGTCCGTCTTGTGTTAACACAGAGAAAAATGTAATGGTGTTAATCAAAATAATTAAAAACACCAACATACTATGGTGCCTTCCCATAGCCTGTATGTTCAACTTTATAAATGTTTTTCTCACTGTTCAATTTTTGAGATCATGTTTAGCCTTTGTTACGTGAGTCGCTTGCTTCAATTAAAAGTGATTGATCTGTATTTGCATAGTCGATTGGAGTGGAAGAATAGAGCGTGTTTATATGGCAATGTAGGAGCTAAATTGAATAATCCCATGGCATGAAAAATGGCCAGAGCACCAATCCGGGTGGCCCATACACTGTGAAAGTATCTGTGGGTGCGTGCCTTTATTAAATAGATCGATTTATTTTTGCTATAAATAAATTACGGTTATAAGTATCGATAAAAATACGTGAAATAAGTGGTCATTAAAACTAATATTTTCAAATAGTCCTTGACGAAAAGAAAAAAAGTCAAAATTAATGCGGTATAAAATTCATATGTAATAATGGCAATCATTACAGCTAACGTATGTAGTGTAATAGAATCCAAGACATGTTTTTCAGTCAACTGCACTTGAGGAATGTTATATAGAACGAAATCGGATATAGCGCCCTCGTTTTGTTTCCTGATACGAAAAAGGAAGGTTGCATTTACCATACTAGTCACTTAGGTTTCTTAGCACCTAATAAATAACAAAACCAAATCGTCCAAATAAAGTTAATCGGAGTTGAATTCACAGCATCGGTTTTAAACCAGTCGCTTCAGCCGTAGATTTACTCGTTTTTTCTCTTCATCCATATTGGATTTCTGCTCGACGCTTTTTTATTCTGTATGTACAAATATAATCCTTATCAGAGTTTGAGTTTCGAGTGGTTTGTTTTTCGCCGAAGCTAAATTAAATTTTACATGAAACAATTTCTAGAAATGAATGCAAGGAAACTTGTTCCTGCACATGCTCGTCGCTCCAAAAAAGGACTCTACTAATTATGAAATAAAACAGTTATTATAAATAATTTATATCATAGAAGTCGTTTCTTGGCCGATGTGACAAGTGACAGAACTCTAGGCACGAAGTGGCTGAAATAGGAAATCGCCTATTTTATTCTTACTTTGAACCGTCTCTGAAAATTTATATCCACACTTGTTGATGCGATTCAAAATCAAAAAAGAGACAATTCACGCACTTTTTTTCTCGTCCAGCCAGACCTTTGCTTTAATAACCAATTATTTTAGTTTTAATTAAGCTTCATTTATCTAATTAGCGAAATCACTAGTCACTTCTTAATATTGTACGTAAACAGTCAATTAGAGTGTCATAATGATCCAGCACCTCCTTTAATGGAGTGACGACGTTAACGATTTGTTTAAACGGCCGTTTCGTTCGTTCAACGCAATCTGCAGCCTCGACTATTTGATGGATATGATTTCGAAATCCACTTTATATAAGTGTTCAGCCCCAAGTCCTCCACTCTATATTTATTCTACGTGCGTAAATCTTTCTGCGGGAAGAAGCTGTGGGGGAGACCCGAGGGATGCGAAAGATGGATAGAGGGTTTCGCGCCTCACGCCGTTACTGCCTCTATAAAAAAGACCATTTCCAACCACTGTTCACTAAATTACCGGCATTATACTACAGTAAACAGCAGTCAATTGATACTGCTCATTTCGCGCCAAGCTTAGACAAATAACGGCACGTCATTCCAAACGACTTGTTGAGGAAAATGGACAATTAGTGAATCACAGATTTTTTATAGAATTAAGCCGAAAAAGTGGGAAACGTATCAGGGGAAAACGCAAATCTACATATGAACCACTGCAAAGTTTATTCATACATAAAAGCTTGAAAAGCTAGAATTTTCAGTTAAAAGCGCGGTTTACAACAGTGCAAAACTGCACATTTTTTCCTGTTGTGCTAAAATAAATAAAAATATAAAAATAACGCTATGATAAATTCTGACTATCTTCCTTCCCGTTTTTTAAGAATTTTGATAAAAATTAAGCTTTCGAGAAAAATATTATTTGACATGAAATTCGTAAAACAAAGTTATAACGCGTTTTATGACTAAAAAATTATTTTTACAATTTGCCTCTCAAAGAAACTTATAATAAAACCCATATGAGTGCTGTTATAGCCATTACAGCATCCAGTGCTAAAATAAAATAAATATTATAGAACCCAAAATTTTACTTAGTTCCTACAATTATTAAATAAAAGATGTAAAATGCCCAAATTATAAAAACTGTATAAAGAATTTGTTTGTTTACTATTGCGGGAATTCATAGTTTATTGACCTCTTTTTCACCTATTCTTCCTTATATCGACACTTATCCTTTAACTGACCTTGCCAAATAGTTTTTGTGATAGTAAATTATTTTTTTGCCAAGAAATTTGAATCTAAAACTTAAAAAAATTGTTAAATAAACGTCAAATCCACAGTCCTCACATTAATTAAAAACAAAAACTTAAATGTCGGCTAACTCGAAATTTTATGCTCTGGGGTCTAGGGCAAAATTATATCTTCTGGCCCATTTTTAAGGCTGCTTAATAATTCATTTTTGTCAAAGGGAAACGAAAGAACATATTATTAATGTTTTTGAAGCAAGTAGTTTTCCTTCTGCAGCTGCTGAAGGAAACATCAAAACCTGAAGGGAATTTTTCTTTGACCTAAAAATTTGAAATTTGGCGTAGGTTACATTATAAACAGAAAAATAAATTTTTATTTTATAATTTTAAGTAAATTTTTTTAAATAACGTACATACATATTTGTATATGCAACCAGTTAAATATAATAGTATGCAACTAGGTGCATAATTAACATAAGTTAATTTAAACAAACAAAGTTAAAATTTTGTTAAAAATAATCATGATCAACAAATACTGAACAGTTTGGTATTAAAATTACTAAAAAATATGGTTCTAAATGTACTAAATTGATAGAATTTCTCACAAAAATTATTTGGAATGAAAATGTTTAAGAATGTGACTGAAAGAAAACCAAGATACAAACCAAAGTCACAAAATTATGCTAAAATTATAAATTTTGTGTTGCCAACCTGATCAATACTTGTTGATCACTGTCTACTTTACTGTTTTATTTGATTATATTTTTTATATCTAAGTCTAAATTCATTTTTGTTAACCTAACATTGCACACATTGAAAAAAATGATTTGCTAAAATTCGTGCAGCAATAAAATATTTGCCTCGAAGAAACTAAACTTTGTGTTCCTAGTAAATTATTTTTGTTAAAAACACAAAGTTTTGGTTTTGCTAGTCAATTTTTTTATTGCTATACGTACTTTAGCAAATCTTTTCTCTGAATGCATTAATGCAATTTCTAAGTAAATTTTTGGCAACTGTTTTTGGTCCTTTGCTGTTCTGGTGCAAAAAGCACTATTCTAGCCAAGAGGTTTCGATGGTAAAACATTAATTTGAGAAAGAGCATACAAAACATAAAGTAGACGACTGTTTTTGCAGATATACAAAATAATACAAAACGTTTTTTGTAGATTTTGGGACACGTTTTTATTGATAGAAACTTGGTACAACAACAAATGATTGAGTATTGAAAAGTGACTAGTTACACCTACTCAAGTGTTTAAAATTCAACAAAAATTGCTAGAACTAGAGCATTGCATTATACGAGCAGAATAGTCCTCAATTTTGACTCCTAAAATATAGAGCAAAAACTTTTTGTAATTTTATAAAAAGAATCCTACAATAGTTAGCTTAAACGTATAAGATTACATTTAAATATAAGAAAAGTATAAGAAAAGAAGAATCAAGAACTACTTACCTACGACAAACAAAATACGAAAAACAATATAACAAAACTGAAATTGGGCAAATATACTCGTATTATAATAAAAATTAAAAGTTGTAAAATTTTGAAACCACTGAGAGCTCAAAATGCATCCGCTTTATGTATTTTATACATTACTATAGCTAGAACTATAGTGCAAAGCCTATTATTAGAAATCTTTCTAAACTTTATTTATTAAAATAACTTAAAAATTTTTTGTTGAACCACCCGTTTCAAAATATCACTGAATTTTTGGCTAGTGAGTTTATGTATTCTTAATATGTGGCTTGATTTAGTTGTAATCGTCCGTGGTATTTGATGAAAATAAGATAAGGATACTGTTGAAGAATTCCGGACTTGTTTTTTGACAATTTTTATTTTAAGTCGACCTTTCGAGTATATATTTTATGATTAAGAGTATTATAATAATTATGATTAAAAGTGAATATATACTCGAAATGTCGACATAAAATAAAAATTGTCAAAAAACAAGTCCGGAATTCTTCAACAGTAACCTTATCTCATTTTCATTCTTAATATTGTTTTTCTTGTTTTCAATTGTGTTTTTTTTCTTTATTGACGTATGTAAAGATCTGTATCTTTGACACAAATAAAAATTACTTGACTTATCAAAAAATATATATATTTTTAGCAACTTCTGAGATATAAATGGTAATTATTTGTGATTATAGACTGATCATCTAAATTTATAAAACTGTGGTAAAAAAAATAATTTAGTATTTCTAATAAGTAAATTATTAGCCATTATTGTAAATTTACTCTGGTAAAAAAAATTGAAAAAAGACAAATAACACGGTCTTCTTTAAAAATGATTAAAGAGAAATATAAAAATTTTCGCTCTGCCAACTATGTAAGTAGAAGTAAGAGAACAAGGCCTTAAAAATTGGCTTTTTACATTAAAGGTAGTCAAAAGCAGAGACACTTATGGGTTAATTCCATAGGAAAGACCAAAATTCCCTTCCGAGTAGAAGCAGGGTACTAGAGATAGGGTGGATATATCGATTCCTGCCTGGAGTACTATAGACAGCGCTCATAATTTGTAAAATAATTTAGTTTTGTATTTAAAATTTATAAAATATTATATCCTGAGTATATAGCGCATTTTTTTCAGCTACTATCTTAAAACTAATCGTTTATTTATTTAGCATTAAATGTTTTACAATTAGCATTACAGAGGCTGTTTTTTAATAAACAGTCGTAACTTTTGGCGCGAAAAATTTGCAATGAAAGGATCATAAATCACATACCAATAACGATCTGAGCCTGGCTACAGTCATTACTACTGTATTTATATTTACAGTACTACATATAACTTAAATAACCTTACGAAACCAAAACTTTGTGTTCCTAGTAAATTATTTTTACTAGAAACATAAAGTTTTGGTTTTTTTAAGCAGATTTTTTATTGTTCTACTGATTTTATTAAATTTTTTCTTTTAATAAAATCATCTGCATCCAGTTAAATCAACAACGGCAACTTTTAGGTTTATTAAGAGTATTTTTAGGTTTATTAATTTATTAATAAACTTTTAGTTTATTAAGAGTTCTTAAGAGTGAACCCATATATTTTTGAGCGTACAATACACTGTTTAAAAATGAAATATATCAATCCCTCATCGCTTGTCCACCAGAGTGAGTCGTTGTCTAATATACAATTCACAACAATAAATCTGGGACATCAAATTTTGAAACTGACAAGAAAAACTGGATAAACCTTTGCTGCCTATTTTGGCATTGTCAATGTACCTAGTAAATGTGCCTAATAAAAGCAAACCTTAAAAAATTAGAAATTATCTTCTGTTATATTCTCATGTTATTTTAACGATTTGATTATGTGCGATGATTAAAAAAAGGAAAACTGTTTTGTTCTTTTAAATTTTTTTGGGTTTGTCAGGTTTGTTAAAGCATCGATTCCACATTTGAAAATTCTTATTGGAAGAGGAAGCCCCGTCTGTCATTTCCAAGATGAATAAACAAGAATGTAGTTTCAATAACAATAACCAATTATTTTAATTACAGCGTCAGTCAGCGACAATAACAATCGCGTTCTGAGTGTCGGGACATGATTTTTAAAAAGATAATCATTTTGCGTTGAAATTATTGTTATTAAGTGTGCGGTTACATCAATAATTTCGCCGTGTAAGCACCGTTCTGGGAACAACTCTCCAATTATTAAATCAACGTATCGCGTGTAGGTAGCGTTCATTATAAGTTTTTGCAACCGTGACGATCGCCATTTTAGCTCAACAATTCAGTGACATTTTTCGATAAACATGATTTATAGTTATCTCAAGCTCGGCACACAATTTGTCAGTGATAATCGGTGTTATGTCGCCATTAGATGCCGACAAAGAAATTCAATCACGCCCGATACCTAATCAAACAACGATAACATGAGTGTTATCAATAGCGGCGTGATTGCCGGCCCAGGTGATGCATATACCCTAAAATAAACACTTTTTAAGAAAGATAGTCTTTCAATTTTTAACGATTCAAGTATCGTAGCTAATACAACAAGATCTTGATATCAGTCGACTATTACCTTGTCACATTTTTTTTTTAATTTCACTGAAACCTGATGTCAATTTCATCGAGTCTAATTGTAGAAAACACCCCAGAAAAATTGAAACAACGTCATAGCAGCTAATTTATCAAGATCGAGTTATATTTGTTAAGATTATTTCCTGGACCAAATTCTAATACGTTGAGAATGAAAATTTAGATTATTTAAGACAAAGCAGTTTTCCCCCTTTAACAATTTCCTTGGCTTTATTTATTTGACAATTACTACGACATGGTTGATTTAAAAAAAAAGTCTAATAAGTGAATATAAAATGCAAATAGTTGCTGGTATCAGTGATTGATGAAAGCAATAATCGCGCTAATTTTTCCGAAAAATTTTGCTTAAATCAACAACCAAAGTCAAGAATTCAAATTAGGATACAAACACATGTAGAACTTCAAGTTATAAAAACAATACAATGTTACAAGCTCTTATCTGGAAGAGATATGTGTTTTACTTTTCGCCTACGTGTTTACAGTTTTAATGGAAAGCTTCGCGTGTTTTACACTATTATTGCGAAAATCGTTTTAAGAATTCAGATAACGAAATTTTGCCAACTTGGGGAAAATGTTTTTTCCAACAAAATTCCGATAAATTCCTATTCAGAAAGCAGAAAATTCAAGAACAATAAATATTATTTTACTATCAGACATCTCTTTGCATAACACTTGAACAAAATTAAATAAACCTCTCTAACGATGAGAAAGATAAAATTATGTAACAAAATTCTGAAACTAAAAAAATCTCAGATTGTGTGTTGCTGTGCTATAACATTATATCAAATGAATTAGTTTATGTCAAGGGGTTAAAAATAAGATTAACAAAATATCAAGATTTTTATTTTGATTATAACTGCGTATACAAGCGCGATCCTTCAATCGATTTTAA
Organism: Tribolium confusum; assembly: GCA_029207805.1. Classification (NCBI taxonomy): domain Eukaryota; kingdom Metazoa; phylum Arthropoda; class Insecta; order Coleoptera; family Tenebrionidae; genus Tribolium; species Tribolium confusum. The sequence continues at coordinate 39,946,837 of JALGAY010000002.1, read as the reverse complement.
TCAAGTAGAAAAATGGATTTATTTATTGTTACATTGTATCTCTTATCGTTTGATCCGATCCGATTCAGTGAGAAATAAAATTCAAATACACGGTACGTGGGTTTATTCAATTTGTTTACATTAATTATTACTTGATGTAACAATTTGCCACGTTATAGCAATTTTTAAGGCTAATCTAGCGAGAATCAATGCAGTTTTAGGAACACAGGTGGCGCTAGATACAGCCCACGAGTTGCCAACTTAATATGCAACCAACAAATTATTAATTAAGTACAATAGCTAAAATTATATTTAAATTCTGTCTGGGGAGTGATTTAGACATACGTATAAATTCCAATTTTGAAATAAGGCATAATATTTTGCAATGAACGTTTTGATGCGTTTATTTTGCTATAACAAATTTAAACAAAGCGGTAAACCGCCTAAAAACCATGGCATTGCCTTTGTCCAATCAGATTGCAGAAAGAAGTTAGTGATAAAGTGAACCAGTGGTGGGGCTCAAAGCAAACCTAGAGATGTACACACCGATTCAAATATGCATTACGAAAAAAATTAAAACATTTGCCTCAAAGTGGTTAAACATTAAAAAAAAGTATAATCCTAGACGAACCAATGTGTTCCACAAAAAATCCACTATGTTTCCAATAGTAAATTTCAAAAATTCTCAAAAAAATTAATTATTGCTACCTAATTTCTAATATTTTTTTTACATATTTAAATGTATTTTCTTCTATACACAATTTTCTTTTGGTGCAATAAAGTGGTATATAGGTAAAAAGAACTAACTGATAATCTGTTATTAAGCAGTTTTCTGCTCTTTTGGCGTTTTTGTACTTTTTTCTATTAGGATAACTTCAATATCGCAATGTAACTGATGTATTTTAAAAATGTTTGTTAGTGCTACCACCTCTTGGTTTATTGCAACGGCTGAGACCTTGAGCCGTCTAGGGCTACAGTTAGTCTAAAAATGCTTGAATTTTATAGTGCAATAGAGGCAAGTAGCTTTTTAGACCATTAGCGATAAAAAAAAACTGCAGCCAAGCTGATCTCTTCGGTAACACAGCGCATATTTCTATTTACAACCCGCTATACATTAGTTTGATAGTCAAAAGATATAATGAATTTGTTCCGACAGAACCAATCTTGAATCGACTTTAGAAAGAAATGAAAATGTACATCTCTACTGTTTGATGATAGAATTGGCGTTTAAGAGATTCATCGTCATCAATTAGTATTGTTTTTATTTTATTTCAAGAGAATTAGTACAGAAACAATACAAGCACATAAACAATCTAATCAACCAAATGAAGCTTTCTGTGACAAAACGTGCTAACACTGATACAATTAGCTATTTTGAGATACTTTTTCATTTCTTCAACATACTGATCAGCTATTGCACTCATTTTTTTTATTTGTAGCTGCAACTCTTTGAGATATTTATGAGATTCAAAATTAACTAATTTTTGAGCCTCACTTTCGCTCATAACCGCTGCGATTTTATTCTCGGTGGCAGCGTCTTGGATTTCCATTTCGCCGTTTTTCTTTTTGAGCTGTTTGAATGCTCTTTGTAGCGTCACTACTGTTTTTTTTATAACTAACTTGTTCTTCTAGACAAATCATAATTTGTTCTTCGAGTCGTTTTTAAGCATCGAGTTGTTCGTGTTCTCGGGTTAAGACAACAAAAATTTGATTGGTGCCTTTAGTTTCGTTTTGTATTTTCTGGATATCGCGTTCTGTTTGTTCGATAATTCGGTGCACTTCAAACACACGGTTTACCAGGACCGTCTTTTTGGCAACTTTGACATCAAGGATCCCTTTACAAATCTGAACGTCGGGTAGAAAGCGGTTTTTGAGTAATGTGGACTCTTTGTTTTTTTGCATCTCTTGCTGGGCTTCTAATATCAAAAAATGTAGCATTAACTGATGTAGAATTTCGAAAGAAGTCTTTACTATAATTTATAGGGATTTTGATTAAAATCTAGTGGCTAGAAACCTGAAGTAGATTTCCTTATAATTACATAAAGCAGCTATAATTCTACAAATTCTAATACGTTTTTCTGCAGCTCTTTCTACTAATTTTTTCCACGTAAAATAGTTTCAAACAATTCACAATTTTGCCGTATATAAAAATAAGAAAGCAGCAGTTTAAAGGCAAATTTAAAAATTCAAAAATGTTTCTATAGCCACCACTGTACATTCAATTAAAATAATAAAAAAAAAAAATACGGTGTACAGTTCCATTAGATCAGTTCCTTCTGCAAAACTGCGAGTTTTTATTAATAAACTACCTGTATTTGTCAAATTTTGAAAGTAATGCGGTGATAATGCCTCGCTGTTTCCATAAAAGCCGTGATTTAATTGGTTTGGGACTTATGAATGGGTGGAAGTTTTCGAATGCGAGTCATGTCTGTGGGTAAGGCGACGACGGCCCGCCGAAAGTGTCAGTTTTTTCGTTCACAGGTTGTAAATTTAAATCCCGGTCTGGCAAAATCTTATCTCATTAGTATTGAATTTTTCAAAGCTGTTGAAAGCTCCGCTATTAGCATAAATATGTGGTACCGAACACTTTGAGCAATCTCAAGTGTTGGTAGGTATCGATTATTCCTTGCACACACAAACTCCGTTTGTGGGACGTCGTATTTCGTGTTAGAGGAGAAAACTCCGGCAAAGTATTCACATAACGTCAGTTCAATTTCCCTATAAGTACCCAAGAAACAGCGGCTACAAATTGCCGCTTTGTAAACGCGTCCGTTATCCCACAAATTCGGAGATTGTGTTCTAATTCGATTTTAGAAAGTCCCAGAATTACGCAATTTGGACCAATTATTGTTGCGATAGAACGTCGTTAATTAAAGAAAAAACATTTTTATGATGAAAGTACAATGTGGAAAACGACTGGTTCTGTAATTTGTTCGACATGTTTTTTATTTATATCTTGACAACTTTAGTGACTCTAATATACATTCATTTGGGACCAGATCGAGAATACCTTATCTATAATGACCTCAAGATTCAATCCTAACGATCTCGACATTAAATTATACAAAGTACTGATAAGAAATAAATAAAATGGAACAAGATTCGTTAACAAGCTCACATTTTTCAAACAGAAGGTTTGGCCAAAATACAAGAAAGTATTTTTTAACGCTTTCTCTAATTATTAAAGGAGTGGCAGACGTTTATTTTACGAGTCAAAAAAGAACCAAAAGTTGAAATTCCTCCCAAAAGTTTATTTCCATTTTCAATTCCCACTTCTCTCAGAATTATACCAGTACAACAACAAAAATTATTTACGAAAGTTAATGTTTTTATAATCTGTGGTTTCACACGGGACTGGCCACTTCCACCATACTTAAAATGCACTTAATCTTACGGTCGGTGCACGAAATATTCAACATTTTGTAAACAATAGCGCAATTATTCATTTTTCAAAATTTTTGGCTCGGAAAATAAAACCAGTTTTGTTAAATAAAATTTGTGCTTCCATGTTTTTCAAGTCGCCACACAAAACCTACAAATCGGTCGGATAGGCGCACTTTGTAACAGCAAAATGGATAGGCAAGTCAACATGCTAATTTCCGATTTTGTTCATGCAGAAAAATAGCAGAAATTAAAAACTGTCAAATAGTCTACAACTCTACAGCGAACCCAAAAAAATTTGGACGAATTTAGAGTACAAAGATTAAATATTATTTGAAAAGTATAGTCCGATTTTTTATGATATCACTGCCAATGCGCGAAAATAGTTAAGATAAAGGCGCCAGGCCTAGGATTTACTAAAGGAAATAAAAAAGCCCGAAAGACTACAAAAAAGCAGTCAAGATTGTTGCCCCATCTTCAGTAGAGCGTATTTTGGTGCCGCACAATTTAAACTAAGAGTTTCGAGTTCATTTTTTTGCCAAAAATTGTAAAATTCAATAACGAGCCAGGGGAAGAGTAAGACGATAGAAATTAGGTATTGTTTGTTTTCGTTTTGATTAAGTTTGTTTGTAAAATTTTCGCCAATAACTTTTTGACTGCCAGCACTACATGTCGCTACGGCTTTATCTCGTTCCTAAGAATAACTACAGCACCAGGATATTACGTAAAATAGTGCTCTTATGATAATCAATTCGTATATAAGCTCATATTAGAAAAATAGTAACTAAAATTTTGAAAAATGAGTACTATGATCAGAAAAACTTATTTGATCACTCGTTACTCGCTTTACTCATATTAATTACAAAATAAAAAATTGATAAATATCTTTAAGTGAAAAACAGAAAAATTTATTGATTTTCATTCAATTTTCTAGAATAATTTTCCAATTAAATTAATTAAAATTGAAAGTATTATAAATAACTTTAGAAAAATAGTGAAAAAGTAATAATTGCAAAAACACCACAATTTTAATTTTGCCTTTTATTAGATTAGTTTTAGTCTGTTTTGAGTATGACAAAAATTCCATAAAAATTACTCTAAATTAGTGGCAATATTAAGCGGTATTTTGAAATAATTACAAAAAGCTGAAGACATAATCGCTGAAAGCAACCAAAAAATCTGCTTCTATCTTGTCGTCTTAAGAACTCGTCTGCAGTTCTCAAAAACTCTTGTCGACTGCATTTTTGTCGGCAAGTTTACTTGAAGAATGACAGGTGGGTGAAGCAATAAACCGCGTAACTGCGCAATATCTCATACTTAATTTCCGAAATTTATGGTCAAATTTTCGCGCATTTAGGGTGTGTGCGCACCTATTTCATCCAGTTGCTTGGAAATGCAGGTCTCTTGCATTTTTGTCCCATAAACCTGGCTGTTTATTAGACCACGGGGCATATTTATTTCGAAGCGGTGACTTCCTTGTGGGATTTTTTGTGGGATAAATAAGGAAAAAGCTTAGTACAATACCAACACTTGGTCGGTATATAACACTTAGCGTGACGCAAAAAGCGTACATTTCTTCTTACAGAATGTTCTACATAGAGTGTTAGTGTTGTCGCCATATATACCCAAGTCGCGACTTGAAATAATGGATGAAGTAACTAATTATATCCGTTGTAAAAGGCTGTAAACTCGGACTTGAAAAACGACAAACAATGAAGCGAACCACGGCATGCGGTTGCCGACTGAGCGACAAGAATGCAGAAATTGAATTTTTATTGTCACACCACACTTTTTAACAATACACATAGTGGAACTTTTTCCCTTTTTGTACAGATTCCTATCTGATTTTATTCAGAGTTCAACGGATGCTCTTGTCCAAAACAAATAGGTATGAACACAAGTACAAACTGTTTTGTTAATTTCACTCCTCTTTAACAAAATTTTGTACTTAAATGATTTGTAGTTAGTTCTAATAATTTTTTATAATGACATCTACAAGAATATTGTCAAATTAATATAATTTTGTATTAATCAATTGTGTTGGCAAATTTATAATATCTTGTTATTTTTCCAAATGAAGTAGTCGATGTGGTTAGGCAGTTCTAACGATCTCATTAGCTCATTATAAAATAAAAAGTGTGAAGAGGAAGCCTCCTTTTTTGCAATTTTGACTAATTCTAATTGTTGTAATAACTATTCATTTTGGCACAAAATATGTTGTTAGTACATATCTACTTTTGGACATTTCCCAAATTTTTGCAAGTTTTTTAAAATTAATTATGCCAAAATAAAAATAATATTTGTTAAGAAATTAAACGAAACAGAACAAAAACACAAAAGTTATTGAAATTCAGTTTACAATAATAATATTATTTACCAATTTAAAAGACAATGGAAACACAGCTGACAAGTATGTAAGTATAAAAATGAATGCTTTGTTGGTTTAAAAATAAATTGCATTTATTTTCAGATTTCACTTAAATGATTAAATAAAAAAAATGCTTTTTATGCCATTGGGATATAAATGTTTTTAATATTTTGTTCAAATTGCATTCAAAATGCATTTTGTAATTACTTAGCAATATCTAAGAAAAACTACTAGAATATTTTTCAAATTTTTAAAAATTCAAGGGGAAATCATGAAATAAAAAATCCAAAAATAAATGTTTAATTATAAAACGTTTCAAAAGTTTTTTCCCATTTTCTTCAGACAAAAAAATTATAAATGAGATTTTACCACATTGTTGGATCTTCTTGGTGTGTAAAATGAAACGTAAAAACACCCAATTTACTTTGCACGACGCACGTTTCGACAACAAAGTTTTCATCCTCAGGTAGGAAATTAAACTAACTCACAATCCAAAGAAATACGAAACATTAATCTTAGGCATAGATATTCGTATTACTTATTTTTTCTCAATGTAATAGTTGATTTTGTTGCAACAACAGTCTAATCTTATATTGTTTGTGATTTTGTTTTAGTATTGTTTTTTTTATTTGAAGTAAAATTATCTATTTCCACTGATCATTACAAGTATAGAAAAATTTTTTTTAGTCCTTCATAAATAAAATACAGTGTAATTCAGAAAGACCGAACCATCACTCGCATGGATGTTAGAATCATTAAGTAATTTTCAAAAATAAAATTAAAAATTAATTCATTTTTTTTTTAAATAATTCTTCTGAGATGAATACAGAACACTTTTATCTTATTTAAATAGCTCAGAAAACTAAGTCAGTTTGTTTTTTACAAGCTGTATATTCTCGATTAAAAAAGTATATAAGGTTATATATGATTTATTAGGTTTATTATGACTCCTTGATCAATTCTAGTTGTCTAAACTAATTTTGTACATAACATTTTCGAAAGAAACTAATTTTAAGTGATACAGTATTTTTCAAAAAAAAAATTGTAAACTTTTTTGGGGACACCTTGCATACGGTTCATCAAAAATGTTGGTTTAAAGTTAATTTTCTTAAAGCAAATGATGTAATTTTGTGTTTTTATGATTAATTTAAACTTAGAAAAAAATTGAGGCTAATATTACATTTTTTTAAAAGTTTAACAGACAACAGCACATCAAAAAGTTGTCCTTACTATGAGTACGTGGTCATAAGAGATGGTTTCCTACAAGATACAAGGTTTATCGAGGTGCAATGCAGTGTTGTCTTCTGTTTGTGCTATTTTTAAATATAAATACTTTCAAAAAAAAATAATTAGAACAATTTTAACTTCATATTTACGCTTTTCTGTTAACGTTTTTTATCACCACACAAGCGGTGGTCCAACTTTTTTGTATCATCCTGTACATTAACTGTTATTAATAATGTATTTTATTTAATAGTTTTTAAACATTTCAGGTTAATCTGGATTTTTAAAAAAATCAGTAATTTAACTATAAATAATTATAAAATCTACAATAAACTTATGCAATTTTATCAAATAATTTCGTACACTTTCAGGAAGAGCATTAAATAGCAGAATTGTAGAGAAAAAAAATGTCCCTAAAAAATATTGTAAAAAATTTTTGCACCTTTTTTTGCTCTAAAAAAGTCAATAAAATAATTTTGACAATTTATGCCGATCAGTGTCAAGGCGAGTGTGTGCTTTGTAGAAATTTTAATAACAATTGAACACTTTTAAAAATTAAATTTGACAGTTATTAGCAACTTTTGAAAATGATTTTGCCATATAATATGATCTAAGATGTACAACAAATTTTAAAACACTTTACAGTTATCAATATTTTGTAGAAATCAAAAGTGAAATCAAAACCAACTTTACCTTTTCATATCTAGAAGAATGGGCGATTAGAATTTTTTTTTACTATTTTTCCGGAGCTTTACTAACAGTTCCTTACTACGCGCTGTAACTTAAGTTCAGGAGAGCTTTTCACCCTTTAATACTCATCCTATATACTCACATATTTTTTTTTTTGTAACATTTAACTCCTTTATATCGTTAGTACCATTTGCGTCAATAAAAATTTGGAACATCTAATTTTGACACAGACATAACGTGTAATGCAAAGCAAAGAAAGTTTGATTTTTATTTGTTAATGTCAAAATTTGAAAAAAATATCAATATTATAAAGACTTAATAAATATAGATAATTGTACAAAATATTTGGCAAAAGTTGCACCAGTCTGTTACAGATTTTACAACTATTTACAGTTAACATCTTGGCATAAAATTGTTAAATTAGGTAGCTATTAAAACAATTTAAAACGAACAACTATTTCTTAAATTAGCAAAAAAGTACACTAGATTTCTGTGTATTAATTTGTTGGTTTTAACTGATTTTATTAGTTAGGTAATCGCTTTCGATTCGTTAATTTAACAAATTACACTGACTACGTTCAACGATATATTTTTTTAAATTTCACTAATATATGTACAATTAGCGTGGCCCTGTATGAACTCTAATTTGTATAGTCAAATTTAACAAAACCGTTTTTACTGAATAACTCTCCACAATCACTGTAATTAGGTGCCGCCACTATGCTAATTTCTAAAACTCAGAAAATCGTAAATTATGCACCGAAAAGTCAAGATTTGAAATAACATTTCCATTAGTGGTAATTGGACACGAGACAGTCAAAGCTCAAGTTACTTGACAAAATTTTAATAGATAATTACACCCAACTTTAAATGTTAACAACTTTTTTGAAAAGTAAGGAAGTTGTTAAACACTTGCGTTTTTTTCCTGTATCACGTTTCTAAGAAGAATTTCAAAGATGCATAATATTACAACTGATTATTTATATTATAATAAACGAGACGTTGAAACATAAATTATAATGACGTATAGCTGAGGCAAAATTGAAATTATTTTATTCCTTTTTATAAAAACTCTTTATTACTTTAGATTACAATCAAAACATGAAAATATAATAAAAATAATTCCGTGAGTAACAATAATCAACGAACCGAATTATGCCCAGGTCACATTCCTTCAACTCTGTTATCTGTTTTTTGTTCAAAGTGTGGCAAATTAGGGCACCCTTACAATTCTTGTGTGAACTTTTTAGCCGTGATAATATTTTTAAATTACGCAAAAATGTCTCAGTTATGCCATTATAAAATCCCACTGTGAGATTCGTCGAGATTATTTCATAAACAACATTTTACAAGTGATAAATTTTTTATGTAAGTAATTACGGTACAAAGAGCTACAAATACGAACCGCATGTCCAAAAATTAATTTATTGTACATTTTTAATTTGAAATTCTAATTACATTTGCCTTGGAAATGCTTCAGAGCGGAAATAAATTGCTATTGCTAATATAGACAGCTTCAGAATGTACCCAAAAAAATAAATATTAGAGTAAATATAATCGACCACCCCAGAGTGGCCTAATTTATACAATAAAAACCGAATTCATTTTATGTCTGATCTCATTACAACGAGCGATCGTTATCTAAAAAACTTACATTTTATATGAAATTAAATTTGAATTACAGTATGTAAAAAAGCTTATTAATTGTAGGTTTCTTGCAAATTATTTCATAAACTCATGCTAACAACACAATTAACACATATCTTGTTAATGTATGTGTAATGACCTGGTCGTGTAATCTGCTCATTTAATTGCCAAGTTTTATACTCAAGCAAAGTCCGTCAGAAAATTTGAAATTTTTCGATGGTTTTTGTCCTTGGAATTGACATTTTAAGCCGACATTTATGGACAATTGGAGATTAACTTGCAACGTAAGTACATATAATGTACCTATTAATGCACAACATAAATCAAATGTCATTAAACATAAATACACGTGATAATACAATAAACACAAATATTATCAATGAACAAGTGTACTAAAGATAATTTACAGCTAATAAAATTCGCTTTTTAAGAGGGAAGCTAGGTTTTAATAAAAATACGCTTCCCCATAAAAATTTATGTGCATTCGATGCGTTATCATTTCCGTTGGCGTTGTCGTGGCGGTGATTAATGCATTTTTATTTTAATTATCTGTCGTTATTTTTTAAAAAAATTCTAGTTAATTCATAATCGATAGACGGCTGCAATACACTATGTAATTAAAGTTTTCAGTGGTTGAGATGTTAAAGTTAGATTGGAAGAGAGCCATATATCATGCGTTCTCTAATCACACCTGTATCTACACAAGAAAGATCAATACAAATAGTAATTTGTACCCTGGATAGGTTCAATTACAACACGGCCAACCTACTTGCATTTTAATCTAAACATGCTAGTTAGACGATTGTTTTACTATTATTGCGGTCAGGTTTCTCAATACGGCCGACCTACGCTACTATGCTCGTATACCTGGTTCTCAAAATTAATCGATTCATGTTTTCCAATATGAACCGATAACTGCTAAGCGTAGGCATTTGAAGCTATCAGGAGTTACTGAGCAAGCAAATACGTATATTACAAGTAGATGGCACTCATGTATACCCCATTTCAATAGTTTAGAAACTAAACACGAGGGGTCAGCCATTTTGTTTGTGTGCTTCTTACAAAACTATAAGATTCTGGCTAAACACAACTCTATTTTTCACAGTAATGTATAGTGGTACTAAATGTCAGCTGTGTTCGGCCTAGTAGCGTTGATGTATATAAAATTTGCCAAATTTTTGAAAGTTTCTGGAAGGTCAGCCAATGCTCTAGTCTTTATTTCAAGTTTCAATTTCATATTTTTAGTAAAACACACAATTTTCTAATCATAACATAATAGTCTGAATGTTAGAAATAGCCGTTTAGTAAAAATTAATATTGGCTAGATGGTGCTAACGCAATAGATTGTTCTGCTATATTAGCTACTCTTTACTACTTCATAGTTATTGTTTGGAATATTTCGAAAGCTAAAAGTTTAACTTTCGCGTTAATATAATTTATTATTTTAGTCAATATTTCTATTTTTCGCCAACCAAGTATGCCAATTTCCCAGAAATATTAAAGTTGCGTCTTGTGTTTTTATATTCAAATATTATTATAACAAAGGGCGACTTATTAAAACCTGTAATAAACCAAATAGTAGTCATTCTAAAATAACCACAAACAAACTAAGACCGCTGATATATTCTCATTTATAGTGGTTTTATCAGTGCAACACATGATTGTGCTATAGACATTGTAGACAAATTTAAACTATTTTAAAAAAAAAATTATTGAATCGAAATATAATAAGATAGAACCACAGTTAGTAGCTATTAAAAACAAATATCAAAATAAATTGTAATTACTTTATCTTTTACTAACAAAATGTGAAGGATATAACCATTTTAACTAACTACTAGTCATTTTAAAAAGTATGTATTATTCAAATTATCTAAACCTTTGATACCAGGAATTCTAGAAAAGCAAATTTTGTTTGTGCCTTTATTACCAAAATACTGAGTTCTGGTTAAACATATAACTCTGTTTGAATATTTATAATCTTATTATAAATTGCCAAAAAGCAATTTTTCAAACACAAATATTACTTTCATTGCTTCATTTAAACACGACAATTAATCAATTAAGCCACTAACATATTCAATTGTTTTTATCTGCTGTTTCTCGTTTTTGAATTTTTATTGTTACTGACTCCTATCGGCAACTGTTTTCGTTTATATAGGATGAGCTAACTTTCTGAAAGTTTCTCTGTAGGAGCCAATGCTCTAATCAATTTTCAAAGTTTCTATTTGGCAATTTTGTAACAAAACAAACAATTTTTTATCGCAACATCAGAAATGGTGTTAACACAACGACTTTGCAAGATTCTGTCTCAAAATAAGTTAAGAATGCTGTGTTTTGTCCTGAAAATATAGTTAGCAGTAGTTACAGTAAAAACTACTTAATGGAAGTCTTACTGTGGCAAACTAAATGTTAAAAAATAAAAATTCAGTTCTAAAATCTTAAATCAAACACAGTTTTCAGTTATCACCACTATATTTACCCTTTTCTCCTATGGTAATATTAAAAAATATGAATTTTTGAATAAAGACGGAATCACAAAAAAAAAGAACTTAAAAACAAAACAACAACTTCTTTTTGAATAGCCGACGTTTCGTATTTTATTTGGTGATCCCGCCTTTATTAAACAAAATAAACGTTACTAATGAGAATAATTTAATACTAATAAAATACACAAAATACTCATAGACTATATTCAAAAAACTAGTGGTAAATCGAGTAGGTAATATCTATTACTGAGTTGACCGCAGACAGATCCAGATCGCTTGTACATTTTCATTTGGAATGGTTTTTTCAGTTCGAACAAGTGTTTTAAAAATTGTAGAAAAATTTGAAGCAATTCTAAAATAATGAAGCATTCTGTACCTATAAAATAAAAATAATATAAAAGAAAACCAAACGGAAATTATAGGTATGAATAAATTTACTGCATTTCTAAAATCTGAATAATCTGCTTTCTTTTAATATAGACAGATAGACAGTGTGCTACCCCCTCACTAATATTAATTGTCTACCCTTAAATGAGCTAATTTCAAGTTGAGATACTACCAGTAATATCGCAAATTTTAATACTTTTCCCTAGTAACAACCAATCAGAACGCCGAATTCTTTCTAATGTTCTATAGAAACGAAGAAACTACGAGTATTATCTCAACTTGAAATTAGCCTATAAGTCTTTATAATAAATAAAATAAATACACTAACCACTAACGCAAGCAACATCGCTTACTTAAAAAATAGTGGGCACTTGTGCTTTGCCCTGGTGTAAACCGCTCTTCTGTGGTACAAAACACCCATGAGACTTCATTACATTTTAGTCCCTATCTTTTACAACGGTTCATTCTCAAAAAAAACTGTCGTTTGCAAGTCATATAAAATCATTATGTTCTGACAAAAATTTAAGTGTGACATTAGCATATCAAAAATCAGCAAATCAGCAAATATCCTGACTTGACTTGATTTAAAACTTGTTTGTCCATTATAAATTGAAGATTTTCGCGAACTGTACCCACCCAAGTTTTTGACTGAAATTGTTAATGTAATTTTTGGTTGAATTATCATTAGTACCACCACTACTCGGTACGAAACTGCCGATAATTTTCGATTCATAATTTTACGAGTACTTGTTTCGACGACAATTTACCACGAGTGAAGCGCAGCGAAAAAACAAATACGAGTAAAATTAAGAGAAAATTTGCAGCAATTTCTTACCGACGAGTCGTATTCGACAGACAATTTTACGATACATACTGAATTACAGCGATAATTCAAGGACCATGCTGGATTATCGCTGTAATTCGTTCCTAATTGGTCCAATGATTCAAAATCCTACAACCTGATTGGTTGAAATTTAATGAGTGGAATTGTCATCTTAGTCGTTTCATAGAAAAGATTTCTTGACGCTGATTGCACATCTATTCACACCTTGTATGTTAAAAACGCCATTAGAATTTTCAGCAATAACTCCACAACTCCTTTTACATAATAATAAATATTTTTTTTAATATTTCAGTTTTTATTATCAAAATTTTATTTCAGTACTTTTTCTCATCATTAATTGGTTCATTTTAAATTCAGGATTTGGGTGTTATCTTAGTTAAATTATCAAGATATTCTTCACCGACTAATTGGATTAGTTGGATTTAAAACCCGATTTTTCCATTTAAAACTCGGTTTAAAAATACTCTTGTTCTTGCAGTTCTAATTATAATCTTGCACATGTATAGGCTGTAGTTTCGCTTATTAAACAAATAATAAATGCAGTAACAATTTTAATAGGGCTGTAAAGCCAAGAGCGGTGTAAATGACAGTTTAATAAGTGTGGCAGTATGGCAGCGGCATTGGGTGGCCAATGGTTGGCTTAATTACCGGCTGGCAGTGGGTTGATTGCCACTGATTATCATGGATAATGATCATTTGGTCGATAAAACGAGACAAAAGAGTAAGAGCTCCCCTTTACAGCCAACGGGAATCCGCAGGGTTGGAGGAGGAGCTTTTTATATTCCATTATGTGGTTCTTTCGTAGTTAATTTAATTCGGGTTTTGTTACGGTCGATGATCAAGTCTTAAAGTCAGACATCTTCAACTAAATTAAGTTGTTTAGATAATAAAAAGAATTGTCAAGTGGCAATTAGAAGTTAATATGGAAATATAATCGATGAACGCTTATGTCCTTCTTCTGAGTTTATTTTTAGGTCGCTAATTAAGAGACTCGTGTTTCATATTAAATTTAACTAAGTGCAGAATTAATTAAATTATAAAAACTTGACTTGTGTTTAGTTAGCAGTCATTATTTTAAAAATATTCCGTACATGTATTATTATAGCGACGATATTTATGCAAATCATCGAGGATGCAATTCTGATAAAGACTATATTTTCTTTGGAATTGATAATTAAAAATGTTGGGTTCTGTAAACTAAGCACGTAGTGAATGATTAAGTGACAGTTTCATGCTCGATAAATATTTCTTCCATCCTCAATAAATATTAGTTTTGAATATAAAAAATATTAACCAAAAAAAAAAAAATTACACGACATTTTTGATTAATTATTTTAGCACAGAAATTACAAAACATATAAAGCATACTTTTTCAAGTGTTGAAAAATCAGATACATTATTTATAAACTTGGCAGATCACAGTTCTTATTCGATTTCACTTCATCATCAAGATCAAGTTGGGTGGTCACAATCAAACAAAACAAACTTCAATTATAAGAAAAATTTACAAACTTTAAAACTCTATTAATGCAATAAATACATTATTTATTACATTATCAAGTTATAACATATTTTCTCTGAAGGTTTTATATATTGATAAAGCAAACCAAAATAAACAAAGTTGCCGACCAACTGGTTCCTTGACTTCCACAAACGATTAAAAATGACATTAAGAATTTATGTCTTCAGGTGTCTCTTGAACCTAGCAAGATAATTTCTCGAAAGACATTCCAGCCCTTATCCCTCTAACATCAGTAAAACAGCCAGAATTTCAAAAATTGACTACAAATTAGTCCCTCAAGGTTCTCAATTGGGACTTCTTCTTTTTATCTTCACAAATCTTATCTCATTCAGATGACATAATATTTTTTTAACTCATTCAAAACTGAGAAAAAAGAATCAAAAGAATAGCTTTGTAGAGAGAGAAAAGATAAGCCTTCTATTCAAATATTACATGACATGAGCTTGACACACTATTTGATCTTAGGGGGACATTTAACATCTGCAATTTTGTGTCAAAAATTTGGCGAGATAGAACACCCGGTTCAAATTACCATATTTAATTTATAAACTCATTTGGTCAGGTATAAGCACCGGAAATGCACAGGTGTTCACATAATCATCTCTAAACTCAAAAATTTTGGGACAAACCAAACAGGATCCTACTCACCAGGGGCGAGTAAAAAGCCGAACTCTCAACGCCTATACTGGGATAGGGGTTTTGGTCCGTAGAGGGGTAGGGGGCGCCGTAGACACCGACACTTCGAGGATATTGCAGGGCTGCTAATCTGGCTTGGTCGTATTGACAGGAACAGACACTCTGTCCGGTCACCGGGTCCGTAACTAGGGGTCTTCCCGATTCGCAGCATTGCGTCGGGCCCGTTGAAGACGTTCCTCCAGGTGACAGCGTCCCGGGGACTCCCGCCGACCCCCCGGGACTCAACGAGCCGCCCCCAGACGCGGGGGACGAACCCGAATTCGTGGTCGGCTGTCCAGACACCAATAACTGAAAAAATATTCAATGTCAACAAAAATATACTAATGACACTAATGAGTTTTATTAGTTGAGTGTTCTACCAACATGTAATGCTAATTTTATTTGCGGAAAATCTCATGAACAGATGTTCCATTATATTTTATCATTCATCAAGTGATGGAGGTTGGGACGAAATGGGATATTGATGTATTGGCTCTTCACGTTAAGCCAATTTCGAATGTGTAAGGAAAAACACAACACATTTTGGTTACTAAAACAGCTAAATGATCCATTTTAATTAGCGGAAGTTTGGCGGAAAAAATATGGGTATCCGTTAAGAAAATAAAACTAATTAGGATTAAAATACTCGTGTCTTCAGTGGAAGTGTTTTTTACTAATTAATATTTTTTATCGTAACCTAAATTATTAAATAAAAGCAGTGAAAGTCCCAGACAATTCGTATGCATATGGATCTACTGTTATAACAAACTTTAACAAATTTAATTGGATGATAAATTTTAACATAAACGACTTCCTTGCAGATCCTCTATTTTGCTATAAATGTGATGATAGCTTTTAAAAAAGAGGATTATGAGTTACAAAAACTGCAAGGATAGCAAATAACTCTTTGCCTGAGTTGTGTAAAACAACCTTTAGCTGCATTGAGTCATCCTAATATTTTGCATAAATTAGAATAAATATTTTTGAAACAGCTCTGATCTTTGTCTCCTTTTCTTAAAATCTGCAGAAGATTTAGCCCAAAGGGCCCTTTCCGAATTCATGCAAAAGACATATACATAATTTTTTTCTGACATAAAATAAATCGTTACAAACAATCTGTCTGAAGTTTTAGCTTGGAAAAACCAGAGTTGTATAACAAAAAATGTTGTGGGACTAGTTCCAAAATGCAAATTTTTTCGGTTAAATTATCAATCTATTTCTTCTGTTGCCAACTTTAAAATGCAGTTTTATTGTTACAAAATAATTTTTTAAAATTTCAATTTGTGTATGTTCCAAAAAGTGTTGTTTGGCTTAAATTCAATAAAAAAAATTCGAGCAGAAAACACAATTATTTTTTAAAAACTTGTAGGTGTTTTTGAAAGACAAAATTATTATCTCAAGAATAACAAAAACACTTGTGTAAAAAACATAAAGCAAGACAGTAAATAACACAAGAGTAGACAAGAGAAATGAAAATTTGAATAGAAGTAAACACTCCTAGTCAAAACAAGCAATTTGTCGACTTTTGGCTAACAAATCTCTAATGCCTCTCATTGAATTTTTTAACGTATTTCTAGTTGTTTTGACGTTACGGCACTGAATTATTGGCCCGTTTGGGATTTGCGGCGGCTTCAGAAAGAGCTGTATGATGGATATTACCGGCGAATCGAAAAGTGCTGGGCAAATGTTTGCTGCCCTCTTGTTATTTACTCAACTCTTCATACGCACGTGAGTTCAATAGCAATCGCTAATTAGTTGAACGGGTCAGCGTTTGATGTTTCGTCGAAAAACCGCTAAACGTGGTAAAATGCCAATTCGGTGGGATTTCTTACAGCGAGGTCATGCATAAAACATCTACAAAACGATTTATGCAATCGACAAAGAATGGTAAATAGATCAGCTGCCATTTTGTATTCCACAGAATACAAGCTTCAATTAAAATGATGATGGGTTGATACATGGGACCCACTTAGAGCGCAAGCGCCCGGGATAATTATTCCCAACAGTTTTTTGTAATTTAACTATAAAAATTTAATTTTTTTCTTGTCCAGCTAATTTGGAGGCTGTGACTAAAACCATGAATCTGCAAAAAATAGATCTTCGGTTATTCAAAATTTAAAGTTTCTTCGCTTATCTAAATGATAAGTAACTGGTCGTTTGTAATCTTATTAGAACAAGTAATAAATTTAACATAATTATAGTTATTTTAGTCACAGTGGCCAAATTTGCCGTCGCCACCACAGCCTCCTCTATAATCTAAGGAAAGTATACTGCCCCAATTCTTAATTACTACAACTTTGGCTTTGTTTTAACGCACATAGCGCTTGTTTATGATTTATTATAAATTATAAAAATTATAACTTATGACTATTAAAATATCCACTATATTTTACTTGACATTTCGAGTTTATAAAGCGAGCGACACTGTTATTTATGACATGGGACTTGCTACCTTGTTATTAAAGTGTAGTTGTTAATTATTTAAATTTGTGAATAATAGGAAAATTAAGATAAGAAACAAACGGCAATTTTAGTTGACAATTTAATTATTTTCTATAATATATGAATGTAAAACAAATGATAACAAATTATTAATGTTTGAATTCTGAAAAAAATGCAGATTAAGGATTTTTAAAAAATGTGTTGTAAAAATTAAAGACCTATTGTTTTAGTCTTGGAGAAGAACAAAGATTCATTTACAAATTAGTTATAGTGTTAATAACAATTGGCAATTTTCTATATTGTAATAAAAATGATAACAAATATTACTTTTTATAATTTTAATCAAAAATTAATATAATGTTTAACGCTGCACCTACTTTTATTGTAAAATATTGTTTTGTGGAAAGTGAGCGAAAAATCGGTCATGCAATGATACAAAGTATCATTTCACAGATTAAACTAAATTTGTTTTTGATTGAGAGAAAAGAAGCCATAAATCTGCGCCTAGTAATTAGACATAACTGGCTAAATTTTTCCAATTCTTGTTACAAAATCATTATTGACAATATAGACTTGTTATTTCCCAAATCTGATAACGCTTTCGTAAGATCCGCCAAACCTGGTGGCCAAATTAATTACATTTATAGCACGCTAATCTCACTCATTATATCTAAAATGGGCATTTTTTCAAACATTTAAGAAGATTTTACGTTGATGTGGTCGTAATTTTAAAAGGACGTTCCATACTTTACGACCATAATGGAACACCTACCCTTTTCCACGAAGCGCCGGCAAAGTTTTACTCAACCTTGGTTCTAAAGTGTCAATAGACTTTCGAAAGTCTTTTAGAAAAATTTGATTTGCGCAAGTGCTAAATTAAAATACCTCATGCATTCGAAAGTGGCAGCTGTTTTAAATTAATTCTAGATATATACTCAGTGATTATTGATATAAATTCAAATTTCGTCTTTGGTTTTATTAATCAAATTGGTAGTTAACTTGAGAATCAACTATAATTTATATGTAGACTAAAAAAAACCGTTAAACTTAATTCTGATACAAAATCAATTATAAATTTATTCAGGTACTTGCATTATACTAATAATATATATTTATAGTTAGGATAATTTCGTGGATTAATTTATGCGGCAATTTCGTCATGAGTAAACTTTACACAGAGTTAAATTATTAATTAACTAAAATTGTCTGGGTAAAATTTTGTTTTTATTTAAATTATTGACCTAATAATAGAAATATAAATAGTGTAACGAATTGATTATAAGTCCCTGTTAAGTGAGCCAGGTGCCGTCGGTTCCCTACTACCTGAACCGTTTATCCAATTTAGGCGTTTCTGATAACTATTCTAATAATTTTCGTGAAACGTTTCTAATCGTAGGATTTTTAATTAAGCCACAACTGTCAACAGTAATAATTAACTTTTGTTTCACCTGTACTATAAATCAAGTGCCAGATAATTTTTTGGCAAATATTCAAAAACTGCGCACTGATTTCTACATAGAAATAAGTAAAAAATTATTAGGATTATTTGTACATGATTTTGAAGTTTGGGTCCTTCCATATCTGGAAGTCCTTTTCGGAAGTACCTGAGAAGCCGTCGGATACGAGTACCCAAATTGGGCATAAGCCGCCATTGCACTTGGAGTCCCAGTCTTAAAATCAACCCCGAACAATCACAGTCACCCACACACTACAAATCCGAGTGGTCCCACAGCACGAAATTCATGACATGTCTATGGTCGAGTGTGAGAATCCATCGTCACATGCAAAACAAACACTATACGAACTGTGCGCCACTGCGATCTGATAGCGACTGGGCCAGGGAGCCAGTCGTGAGTGCGTCGGAAATACGACCCCTCTGCACCCGCGCGCGGAGGCGTGGCCCGGCGTTACGACCAGTCAGTACACGGAAAAGCCGGGGCTTGGCGCGCGGCGAGACTCGCGATTGGCGCCCCACTCCCGCTCGGCCGGCCCCAAGGAGGAGCGCACCGCCCGCCGCGATCAGAATGAGGGGAAACATGCGTGACTATCTTGTTTATGGGGCTCCACAGATCCGGACAAATCCCACTTCTATGCAACAAAAACGCTAACTGAATTTATTGGATACAAGGTGTTGTCGGAATGAATCGCTCGCATCATTTGTATTCTGATTCGGACGAATGATGCTCCGCTTTTTACATGGAAACCCACTTTACACCTCGGGACGGTTGGTTCTTATTGTCACATGTGTCTTTACAACACTAAAGATACGACCGCATATGCTCAGATATGCTTATTAAATGGACAAGGAATCAAATTGTACAGAAGATAAAATAACACGACCATGAATGACTACTCTGATTTTCTGAACATTTGGAACTTTGGAATAGGGGAGTGGGCTTAGCTTGCTGGGATGGGGCTACGTTTAATTGGTAATTTATTTTTTTCTAGAGGTCTATTTATCAAGCCTACACGAATGTCAAGGGGACCACACAACAGATAACAAGACCAAACGGTTTTTTTTTGAAAATCGGTAAGGAATTTTTGTTTTAAGCCTGTGTTCAGATAAACCTATATAAAATAAATTTTACAGTCACTACAATCAATAAATATTGAAACAAAGTTTTAATGTATTATTTTAGGTAAATTAGGTAAGTTAAAAATTAGTGTTTTAGTGAATGTTTTTCCTACCCCAAATAGATTTTTTCTCTCAGTGTAGGGTAAGTTTATGATGCCCTAGAATGATAAATGCCTAAGTTTTGTAAACACAAACTTCTTTCAACTAAAATACAAAAAAAAATTATATAAAGAAATAGTGCCCTTTTCAGACTTTAATATAAGGCAAAGGTTTAGGCTTTATGTAGCATTAACCTGAGATTGAAATGTAACTGAATCAGGGAAAGCCGTGGAAGTGGGTTTTAACATTAGACACATCATTACAGTTACGCTGGTACGGCCTGCTCTGCTTCAGTTACAATTCGATCTTACCTTGAAAATATTGAAACTTTTTTTTCACGAGGTATTTCCACTTTGTTTTAGTTTATAAAAATATAACGTATTTAAAACAAATTTATAGACATGACAGTGTTTTTCTTTAATAGACAGAAAAGTCATGCTTTTTATGCCGAATGTGTAGCAGTTCTAGTGTGACTAACAGACATAGTGAGTGTGATATAAAACTGATACAGATGAGGTAGAAACAATGACTTAACTGCTAAATTTTCAGCGCCAGTAAATGAGCTTTCAGCGGTTGTAAAAGTACAGCATAGGCTGATTTTTTATTTTGAAAAACTTCTTTTTAATAGTTGCAATAAAATGAAATAAAATCCCGATTAAAATACCAGCACTTATTAGGTATAAAATTTAGAGGTTCTCCCTAAAGTGATTTTCTATTTTTCATTTAAATAGTAGATATCGGGAAAACAATTTTTAAACTTTAGAATTTTATAACCTTTTTACGGAAATTTACTGTAATCTCGAGTTTGACCTCAAATGACTTTTGAAAGGGTTATTTTATCATAAAATAATGAGTGGCCTTTTTGTAGAAAATTTAATCTCATAAAAAATGTGATGAATGAAATTTCTCAAATTTGTTTGCTCAGTTTTACAAAAGCATTTTGACAACAAAAATAAACGGATATTACATTTTAAAAGAATTAAGGAATTTCGTTAAAAATAAAATTTAAAACATGGTTTTTGAGCCCATCAAAAAGTTGTTAATATTTGTATTTACCAAGTGCAAAAGTATTCTTAGAATTTAAGATTTATTTTGTAATTATACAGTTGTTTCAAAACAGTAGTGCCAAATTTTTGATAGATTGTCAAATGGGGTCCAAAAAGCACGAGAATTTTTTAAAAAAAATTATGTATACCTGTATCTCCTGTCTGTGCCTGTATATTCTGCACTGAGTTATTCAAAATGTAAATAACATAATCAGAAGTAAATGACTTTTGCATTCGCTCCATAAAATATTTATTTTGCGAACTCAAACGGGCTGTAAAATACCCGTTTAGCGGCCTAGTACTTAGAAGTCGTCATAAAAATATTTTAGTGGATTATTTTTATTATTTATACAAATTATAAACAAATCATATTTGTTGGATAAAGTATTTCACTGTTAGAAATGAATTTTAATAATAACGAAATTTCTGAATGCTTTTTAGAAGTCAAAAAGAGAATAGTCAATTTTATACAGAATTGATGTGTGCTTTTTTGTGCCATACGTACCTTTAAAACGCTAAATCCAGTGTTTAAATAATAATTTCAGGATAGTACAGGAACCAGAGTTACTGCAAGATTGGATTTAGTTGTAAGAATTATAGAAATTCCACTGATTTTGATCAAGATACAACAAGTTTCACTGATTTAGTTGTTATAATAAGAAAACGTTAATCACCTGAGATGTGAGGCATTTACTCTGCTTTTATTGTAAGTAATAAAACAATTAATAACAGAATTAAAACAAAATGGCAAAATTTTAGATTGCATTTAAGATGTTTTACAAAAATGTGGTAATTTACACGAATTAAAATTTTATAGTTTGGCTGACCCTAACCCGGAATTGCTGAAATACTAAAAGTCCGAACACAACAATTAAAATTTTATTTTAGTTGAACATCCTGTAAATTAAAATAATTCTTGTTTATATTAATATTTAATTTAGTGCAGGTGCTTGTTACCATTTTACGTTAAACACCAAAACGTTATGTTGTCAGTCTTGTTTAGCCTGATAAGACTATTTAATAATAGCTTAATATTGCAATATTAGTAAATGAATAGAACAAAAATGGCATATGGCAATATTTCAATTAGATGTCTATTTACAATTCAAAGCATTTGCCTAATAATATGCCGAAGTACAACACAGCGTATTGTCTTGGTAGAATTCTACTTACAGGTTATTAAAAAGCAGTTGGTCGTCATTTAAATTCCAGAGTAGTTTCTCATTGTTTTCAATGAATGGACCTCCTTGCCTTATAAATAAGAAATTACAAACTCATTTGTTGCTGGTCCAAACAAAGGCTATTTTCAGATAACAGATAAAGGAATTACAAAACGTTCGTGTGTGAATTGATGTTATTGTTGAAATTTCGAATGAATTGGATGATTGTGAATGATACGAACACAAATCAAAATCGTGAAAAGGATTTCTTCAGCGACTTACGTAAAGTCTAATTGTAGAAAGCTCGCGAGAAAAAAATCTGATATAATAATTACATATTCGAAGCGCAGTTGCTCGAAAGTTAAAAACAGAAACTTGATTATAATTATCCACCTCTCATCTGGTTCAGCCCTCGAGTTATACCTGCTTATTATATAAACTTAATGGAACTAGTAGAAATTTCTATATCAAGAGTAGCAAAATTACTGTTCCTAATTTAAATAAAGTTTCAGCGTTATACACGTTTACCTACAATCTCTTTGAGGGTTTTAAGTGACGGAACACGTTTGGCGAATTTTCCCTTGTGACTGAGATTTCTGACTCACCACATAATTATCCAGTCTTAAAACTAACGGAAAGTAGTAAATCTATGAAGAAGGTACAGAGAATAAACATCGCATTCTTCCAAAAAATGAAGCGTTTAATTTTTTTCTCAATTAACTATCAAAAGCAGTACGAGTTTTTATTTTCTTTTAAATTAATAAACAGTATAATTTTGTGGATTTCATTTCAATGAGAAACATGGTTGGCTACCAATAAACGAAAAGGCTTGAATAGCGCCAGTTCCACTAACTAAATGGTAAAAGCCAAATAAGCTTTTGTGTGCTTTCTACGAGCTGCAAAATGTACTCAATAGGTACAATCGACTGGGTATAATACATTCCATAAAGTAATGTCCATGTTACGTAAAAAAATAATAATTATTAGTAATTTGTTGTAGATTTTCTTATGACGTGATAGCGACTAAAAGGTCCAATGAGAGCGTCATACGAAAAAAGTAAATTTCATGTTTGACGTCGTTATAACAGTCATAAATAAATAAACATGTTTTTAATCTTCGCGGTCCTGGTTTTTTGATAATTTTCAAAAGTTTGTAGTTTTTCAAAACTGTGTGTTGTTAAGTTTTTGTTACGGAAGGTTTGGGTATTTGTGTCTTAACATTAACTTTTCAAAAATTATGAGAATGAAAAGATAGATGCCATTTCTCAAGTTACAGCCATAAACACAACAATATTTCTCAGATGCTTTCGAAGTTTTTCGTCAAAAACCCTACTTAGAACTTGATAAAAACAAGAAAAATTTTTAATCATGCTCACATTAAAAGTTATAATAATGTTATGAACACTTATAAACGAATAAAAATAAGCTTGAATTGGCTTTCATATTCGTATTCTTGTTAACTTTAACAATGATAAGAAAGTTAATTTTTCCTCAATAAGTTTGTTTATAAATACATTTAAATTCCATTTCTTATATATATTTTTTAAATTTTATTGTTCATTTAGAATGCTTTTTATTATTCATTGTTTTTGCCTTTAGGCCATTTCACTGCTACAAGTGAGACATTTGAAGATTTCAAAAAATTCTTAAGTAACACTCTAATATACATAGTACAGTTGTAACGGGTGGAACGTCAAAAATTCCTTTAGAGTGGTTGGATTTTGTCGTGGGCGATGAGTCATTCTGCGCAAAGTACGAAAACACGTCTTGGTTAAGCGCTATTCATTAACCCAAAAACATTCTCATTTCGTTTCGTTCCTTCTTCTCGAACGGTTGTGGTTAAGCCTGCGTGTATTGACAAATTTGCCGCAATCTGAAACTAGTCAGATGTTTTTGGGTTTCACTTATCGCATTTAAGATTTTACTTCACGCAGATCTGTTCAAGATCATCACCCACGACAAAACCCAACCACTCTATCAACATGTGAAGTTTAAGATGCCAAATATCAATAAATGACGACTGTTGATTCTCACTCATTTAAGGTTGATTTGAGGTTAGGACAAACACTTAAACTACGTCTACACTATTGTAATATTATCGCACTGTCAGGTACGACATTAAATGAGTTTTCTGCGGAAGTTGTAATAAAAATTCAAGAAATCTACTTTCTACTTTTTTTTTATCTATAAAAAATAACACTTTCGACACATTATTTGTGAACATTGACAAAAAAAATAACAAGTGCCGTGTAAACGCTACTTAATACTATACATGCATGCGCTTAACTTTTGTATCTTATTAGGTTACTCATGCATTTAAAGACTTTGTTTTAGGATTGCTATAGCTTACTATAATCCCCTACTTATAAACGCAGTAAAAAAACTGCTTTACTAGTACGTAGTAAGTACTTTAAAATGTAATGCTATTACTTCATGGCGTGTTCAGGATACAATGCTGGCAAAATTTTAAGATAAAAGTGAAACTGTTAATTCGTTTTAGAATTGTGAGGCGCAAAAATTTTTAGTAAAAAAATAAAAACTCTAATTTTTAAAGACATAGATGTGCAGTAACTAAATTATCACACTGTCCACAGTTGAAGCTCAGAATTGCTGTTCTCAGATGTCCTTCAGCTCAAATTGTTGACTTTTGTATACTAGATCCAGCTGTTGATTTAACCAAAATCAAGCTACTAAAACTCAGCTGTGAATACTGCCAAGGGTTGTCATTCGTATTATTGTACCAATACAGAGTCCTGGAGGAAAAATTTATCATTACCATCAATCTAAATCAGCCTTTTTAACACAGATTTTTACGCTTTAGCTTTAGTTTAGATTTAGCGCTTTTGAGGGTAATAATAAAGTTCATTTATCGATGGATATTTGGACATGTATTACACCAAATGCAAGCTATTACTAAATTTTGAAAATTTAGGAAACTTGCAGTTTTTGGCCTTCGATTATTATTTTCATAAGATTTATTTATTTTTCAGTTTTATTTATGATTAACTGTAACTTTTGCATGTGTCAAATATTACATAATTTAATAACCAAAAATTCTGCTTTCCCACCAGTTATTGAAAATCTTCAATTTATTAAATATAAGTTGCTTTTGTCTATTTTCTATGTACAGTCACTAAAACAGTGTCCTGATAATGAGAAAAATTTCAAATCCTCTAAACATCTTGCTTTTTGTGGTTTTTAATCCGCCAATATAAAGAGATAAAGAATATATTTGAACAAATTCTTCCTAAAACTAAACCCCCATTTCTTAAAATTTTATAACTTGTTTAGTTTTTAAAGACCACACTTTTATTTGCTTTATTTTACTTTGTTCCTAAAAATAAATTTTTAAAAAATCGTTTTCCCACCTATCTGATAATTTATCTCTTTTTAAATTCACTCTTTATGTGCAAGCAGTGCTAAAAACAGATAGATTAAGTGTAATAAGACTTCAAAAATCTCCAAAATAAAAAATCTATAGTTAGCTACATTTGGCGTTTTGTCTGCCCATCTTGCAGAATATGCAAATTCGCTAAATCTGGAAATTAGGCAATTTGAGAGAACTCCGCACTGTAAAACATTAAGATAGTCTTTATATCGTATGTAGTTTTAATAAACATATGTAACTCCAAACACTCGTCTCGAAGGACATTTTACATGCATTTTATGTATTTCAACACCTATAAACCTATTTGTTTCTTGTGTTCCATCATGTAGAGTTATTGTAAGCTTCCTCAACGTTAATTTTTAGGCTTTTTCTCCTTTTCGTAGTTTCTGTGTGTTTTGTGTCTGTAGTTTCATAAGCTTTTTGCTTGTCCAAAGTTTAGTTATGTTTTTTAATCGTAAAACATTTTAGATTCTAATTTTAAATTACCTTTTGTTTTTCTAACAATTTTTTTATATTTTGGAAACAAACTGTAGCAGTAAATAGAACAACACTGCAAACATCTAAGACACAGGTAAAGAGTAAGTTTTAATAATGATTATAAATTTATTTAATTATACTCATATTATATTAAATTTAACGAGCCCGCTTAAAACGGTGGCCTTACGGCCACCCTTTACGCGGGCCCGCGTTTTCGCCCTCCGGGCGAAAGGCGCAAGCGCCAGGGCGCTAATGGCGCCCGCCTTCGGTTGACACCGAAGGCGATATTGCGCTACTGGCGCCGCCTTCGCTTGATAGCGAAGGCGATATTGCGCTACTGGCGCCCGCCTTCGGTTGACACCGAAGGCGATATTGCGCTACTGGCGCCGCTTTCGGTTAAAACCGAAAGCGATGTGTGGCGGCGCAAACGCCGCCTTAGATTGAAGTATAAAAATTTTTGTTTGTTTGTATAACTTGAATATCTGGTTGAATACTGGCTTTGGGCCAGATGTTCCCACCTGCTGCGCGATAGATATTTGGTGTTTGGTAAAACGTTCGCGCCTGCGGCGCGATAGATATTCAGCCTTTGCTCAAACGTTTGCGCCTGCGGCGCGATAGGTATTCACCCTTAGGTCAGATATTCGCGCCTGCGGCGCGATAAATATTCGGCCTTTGCTTAAAATCACGTTTTTAAATTATATGACGTTTATGACACTATATTGCGTGCAAAACGCCTGCGAAAGAATGTGTATCTGACCAAAATTTGTTTTACAACAGAAAGTTTAGCAAAATATATTAATATTATAAAATCATAAAAAAATTATAGATTGGTGAAAATTTACTATACATTTTTGTTTTATTATTTACAAAAAAAAAAATTCTTGGCGTGCGAGTGTGTGTACATCCGAACAATAATTATTGCTTTAAATAGTATTATTTAATAACTTAGTTAATAGTAAAATTTTTATTATTAAATGTCCTTGAATATTTTTGTAAGTTTAAAACATTAAGGGCCGGTTTACAGAAAGTGAAATTAACTTTAATCGCAATTAAATAGTTAATTCGCGATTAAATGCCGATTTTGACCAATCAAACACGAAGAAAGCCAATTTAATCGCGAATTAACTATTTAATCGCAATTAAAGTTAATTTCACTTTCTGTAAACTGGCCCTAAAAGAAATAAAAAGATTATTAACAATAGCATCAAATTTAGAAACAATAGATATGTCGACTTTTATGTTTGTGATTGAGATTATATTAAAAAAAAAATTTATTCAATTTTATATACTTTAAACACCCTAATAAGCTCAAAATATTCTATTTGTATTGTTACACATTTATAATGTATAAGAATTTTACTGAAACACTTAGTATGCATATATTTCTTCATTTATGGGACACTTATCCTATAAAATTATTCTAACGTGTATAAAGTAATATATCATATTAGAAACTTTATTTTATAAAATTTAAAAAAAGCGTATTCTTGATTGCCTACCTTATTTATTTTTCTTTAATTAATTTTTAATTGCGTGTTTTAATTAAAATTTTATTATTTTGCAAAAAACAATTACTTATCAACTGTAAGATAGTTATTAATTAAACAACTTTGGCCTCTAACTGGTATTTACCTTGCTACTGATAAAAAAATTCTAGTTAGATAATTTTTTTATTTTTCGCACATTTTTTTTTTTTTTTTGTTGTGGTGGCAAGAAATGGATATTTTAGGTCAAATACTTACTAAATCGTCTCTATTCATTGAAATCTCCTTATCGTATTGCTAAAAAATTTTATAGAGAAGAAATTTTATAAACTTTAAATAATGTTGAAAAGAGTCCTTTCAGTCAGGAATAAATTGAATATTTAATGATTTTGTGATTTTTTATTAATTTTGCTACAAAATATCTTGTATTCAGCGTTCCATTTTTTGCTAAATGTTATTTTTCAACAACATCAAAGTGGAAGACTTTTTTTAGTTATTGGGGCTCATTCCTTCTTGAATTACTCTAAGAAAGTCGAAGGGTTTTAGAGGCTTCTTACTGTTGTAATTTTTAGATTAGGTAGTTATTACTCATTGCACTTTTTTTTTGTGAAAGCAACAAAGCGATTATATTGAGTCTAAAAATAAAGCGATTATATTAGGTCAAAACAAAAACTCAGTGTAGTTTTTAGTAGACACGGGTAATTGAAAACACACACACACACACATCTGTTATTTAATTGTGGGAGCAACAAAGGGGCCCCATAGTTAAATTAGTTCTTAGGCCGACCCTGATTGTTGTTATCAAAAACTCACTGTGAAGCAAAAATAACATTTTAAATCACGTTTAATTAAATTTAATTTAATTATTTCAAGTCACTTTTAATTGACTAAAATTTGAGGTTATGTTTTTATGAAATGCAAAGAATAAATTTTTATTTATTAACAAATTATAATTTCTTTCAAAATGCACGTACTGGTTTTCAGTCTTTACATTATAAAAAAGGGCCCCCTTGATCAGGAATAAATAGAATTTTGACCAATTTTCTGTCAATTTTTCTCTGTTTTTGTTAAAAAATGTCCCATATTCAGCGTTCCATTTTTGTTTTTCTAAAAGGTCACTTTTATTTATCATTAAAATGTAGGACTTTTTTTATTTATGGAGGCTAATCATTTCTCCCTGAATTACCTTCTTGGAAAAAGTCGAAGGGTTTTAGAGGGTGTTTACTGTTAGAATTTTTTTTAGGTTAGGAAATTAAAGTGATGATTTTTTTCGTTTTGGTGATAACCAAAAGGGATTATCAATTTCGTTGTGACCCAATGGTCACAACGAAAACTCAGTGTTGTTTTTAGTCGGCACGGCCAATAAATAACACAGACACCTGTTTCTGTTATTCTATCGTTCTTGGGCCTCGGGGGGGCAACAAAGAGCCCCCATAGTGAAGTAAGTTCTTGGGCCGACCCTGTTTGTTGAAATTATTTTGATCTTATTATAAACAATCCTATGTGAAACAGAAATAACATTTTAAATCACGTTTAATTAAATTTAAAATCACTTTTATTCGACAACAAAAATTTGAGGTTATGTTTACATCTGTCATCTGTCATATGTCACAGTCTCACAGTCACTTAAATAGCCAATCAAATGCAAAGAATAAATTTTTAATTATTATTAATAAATTATAATATTTCTTTCAAAATGTACGTACTTGTTTTCAGTCTTTATGTAATAAAAAATAACAGGGGCCCCCTTGGTCAGAAATAAATGTAATTTTGAATAAATTTTAGTGTTTTTTCTCTCATTTTGCTAAAAAATGTCCTATATTTATCGTGCCATTATGCTAAATGTTACGTTGATTTTTTTATGGTTCATGGGAGCAATTTCCTTCGTGGTTAACCCTTTTGGAGAAACTGTCATTTTCTTAATGTTGTAATGTATACATAGCATAAAGATTCTAAAGAGGCTTTTTTATTGTTATTATTAGAATTTAAACGTTTAAAATAGTTTTTATTTAGGCACTCACTGCACTCACTGAAAGTAAAAGTTTCGTAAAATTTATAGGTTAGGTAATCTTTGTATGAATTTTTTTCGTTGTAGCAACAACAAAGAAGATGATTTTGAGTTAAATACTTACTAAATCGTTTCTATTAATAAAAAATAATTGTTACGTTTAATCAAATTACTTTTAATTGATGATTAAAACATTTTTTTTTACTATAATGTCATATGTCACTTGTGAAATATCAGGCAATTTTAAATCAACCAATCAAATAAAATGAATTTAAAATGAACCAATCAAATAAAAGAATTTAAATAAATAATTGATTTTGTATCTCTTTCTTTGAAATTTTTGCTAAAAACAATGAAAAACATCAAATGTTTAAAAATAAATTTCATTAGTATATCGTTATAATTAGTAAATAAAAACCTTTCTACGACATAAAAAAAAGATGAAATAAAAAAAAGAAAATATTGAAATGATAAAAAAGTATGTTAAAAATTTTTGTATAAGGGCGCACTTTTATCAATTTTTTAGAGTGAATAAGACTGTACATGAATTATAATAGTATAAAAGGTAGTGAGTCCCCTTAAGAATTGTGTTTATAGTTTTAGTAACAATTATTCAAATGTATTAATTGTTTTTTCTCCATTTTTGTTGAAGCCTGCACTACCACACAATTTTGAAACAAATTATAACAAAAACGTTTTTATATAATGTAACTTCCAACCTTTTACAAAAAATTGTATATTGTCCATTTAAATGACTTTACCGGTGTAGCAATGAAAGAGGTGGACCTTTTTAAAGTTTGTTTATCGAAAGTACAAGATACCCTCTTTCATAAAACATCTTTCATCAATCGAATTAGAAAGCAGTATAATTTGTAAGTGATTTAAAAAGCACTGTAGTTTCCGCTTACTGAAAATAATGTTTTATACTTTTGACAAACACGTGTTTGAAATGCTCCACCTCTTTTATTGCTTTACCGGTCACAGTCATTTAAATAGACTTTATATCAAACTACCTATATAATAACGTGAGTTTAACGGGTGTTGATTACCTTCTGTTTTGCCATCGAATCATAAGAAGTTACTAAAAATAGTTATATTAACCTATAACTTGTAAAATTTTTAAACAAAAGATAATTGAAATCTATTTCTAAATTTGTTTTCCCCTCATTCAATAATTTTATTACTTTTTTTAAATTTACAGAAGAAAATACAGTTTATTTATTTTTCGAAAAACCTCAAACACTGCAATTTGCATCAGTCTAAAATACATCAAGACTTTTGAAACATGAAAAACTAAATTAGAATTTAGACAGTATCACACATTTGCACTTTATTCTTTTATTGTCTTAACTAATAGCGTGTTACTGTGAGATTCAATTATTTTTGATATAACAAAAATTCAATTTTTCAATTTTTTTTATTTTTTGGGTATGATAGAAGTGATAATGTAACCAAAAACTTATAATTTCAAATTCTACTAAATTTTGTTTTGGCCAACTCAACGTAACAGTTGGTGTTTTTTTTTAATGAACAAAGTTTGTATTTTGTTATACCAATATGTATGGAATAAAAAATTTATCAAGATTTTTAATTTTAGTGATTAGCTGTTTACGAAAACAAATAAATATCTAAGTGTATTCAATAACATACGTCCATAATTTGCATTTTACAAATTAGAACATTCCTACTTCTGTATTTTTCAATGTAAAGCATTAATTAAAATAATACATAAATATGTGTTGGAGTTATTTTATTAGTAACTTGATTTTCTGGAAGAAATTCTATTTTTCATTTATAAAGTCTGATATTTCAACAACACGCAAGTTTTTCATATAAAAAATGACTTTTATTTCAGTAAGGTAATTTCATAACACTACATTTAAAACAACATAAAATGTGTCTGTAACAATCAAGAAACAATGTATATTTAAAAAACTACGACACGAAGTCATAGCCGTTACTATCTGTTAAATATATTATAATATTTTAGAAGAGTTATAACGGGCCTTAGAACCGGATACGTCAGCTTAGATTAATACATATGCATTAAAATGGCAATTTTAATATTAAATGTATATTTTTAATTTTGTTGTAATTAAAATTGATGCATCTATTTTCTGTGATTGCTAGATTACAACGTAATTAGAAAAAGAAATTTCCAGTGCATCCACCTGCAAAATCTCTTGTTGTCACTTGCTTAAGCCGGATGTGCACTTAGTATTTTTCAAATTAACTCGACTTATAAACAATTGATTGGTATCCAGTCAGGGATGTTTGTATTCCGCAGGGGGTACTGTCAGTCTATTCATAATATAAGTTTGTCATTCGAAATTCCTATCATTGCTAAGACCATGGGATAGGAACGGGAAATACCAACGGCAGGTAGAAGAGACGATTATGCTTGGCGCCGTCGGAAGTACGCTAATATAATTCAAAAGTTTTACCATCAGAAAGCAACTTGTTGACTTTTATGGAGTACTCAATTTGGGTGCATTTTTGTGGTGCAGATTTTTATTTGAGCGAGCTTTACAACGGGGCCATAATACGAAGGTCCCATAATAAGCAATCGTGTTTGCTCTTATCTCGGAAAAATTCCGTATCCAGTGATTGTAATAAATCCAGGGTTGACAACACTATTATTTTAATATTGTTGAACGTTATCTCGGTTTGTAGACGTCAAGTCAATTGGATTTTTTGTAGGTGAAAGATTGATGATATTACCGAAAACGCCCAATAAATTTCTTCTCGTCTTTATTAATTTTCTAATGATGACATAAGAAGCTACAAATTATGTTTCTATGCAAATTAACTACAAGAAAAATAACCAAACTTCAAATAATTTTCCACAATAAGTTAATTTCGTTTGATATGCATATTAGTCTCGACGATATTTTTCAATTCAAAATTTAATGTTATTTTGATTGGCTTTAAACAGTTTCCTTTATCACAGTTTATGAAGTTATACCATAAAATACAGTATAATTTGAAATATTAATAGATGGTCGACACCTGCCTTATAATGAAAGGTTCTATGAAAATGGTCTGAAGTGAGTGGAGACCGTAATCACAGGTTCGTTTTTAGTGTGTCATTATATTTCAGCTACTTATAAATGATACCATTATTCGGTAAACTAAAAATAGCTAAATAACAGCTGGAGCTTAGTTAGAAATTTTAATTTTTCCGAGTGCAATAATGAAAAGACATTGTATCTATTTCTGTATGGTAATATGCTGGGTGACGTGGGTATCCAGAGATTATCACGCGGATACGTGAAAAAATAACACCTGGCCCCTAAGTGTATGAAATGCATTTTAATTGATGTTATTACAACGGCGGAATTAGCTTTATAAAGATAATTCCGATGAGGAAATTGGGACATAATGGCTTGTTCGGATTGGTGTAAATTTGCAAATTGACCAATAATTAAATATTCTATAAGAGTCAAGATTTTTAAATGTTGTCTCGTAATTGTTTCTGTTTTGTAATAAACAGACAGTTAATTTATTTTTTTTACAATTTACTTATACTTTATTTAATCAATTATCAATTATAAGTCGACATAAGCTTAATTGACAGGATAAAGATCAATCATAATTAATGATTTTATATTACTTACATGTGTTTGAGTTGTTTTTACTTGTTTTACACAATAAATTTCTCAACAATTTTCAATTTTAATGAGATACTTTATATCTAAAAAAATCTTAAACAAGTATAGTATTTGTAGCAGAAAATAAGAATTTGACTTAGGTATGTAATAAATCATTGTTAACAAAGCAGTTCTTTTTAAGCTGTTACCACCCAATAATGTATTTAAACTAGAAATAATAAATGATCACAAGCAACGGCATTCAAAAACCAGCCCCTAATCTAAAATTTTTACCTTTTCTTAGTAAAATAGTGTCATAAAATGATAACTCGTTGACAGAAACACTAAAAGTTAATTTATTTAGGTAAAATTTTTTGCATATTTTAAATTAAAATTGCATTTTGCTTGTTTTATAAAGACAAAAACAGAGTAGAAAATTTTTTAAACAATATATTACTGGCCACTTGATCAGCTATTTGACCATTTGATTGAAGTAAAACCAATTAAAAATTAACATCAATTTGCTACAAGAATAACTATGTAATCATGATATGGATCAGGTTGTTTAAAATAGAATGAATAACTGTTATTATTCTAGTATTTTATTATTCAAGGAAATCACTTTTAGCCGCAATCATCGTTTTATATGCAACGAAAAAATTTTCAGAATTAATATAATTTATATTGTTCACAAAATTTTATCACAAATAACAAAAACAATGTTTGGGACCAAAAAGGTAATACTGATTTACTACATTTCAAATATTTTTTACAAAAAACGTATTTTTTAAACTTCAACACAGTGTTTTTGAAGCTTGTTTTACTTTACAAGAAGGTAAAAGAAGAAATAAACGCGCAGAAATGTAGTAAGTTTAATAATAAAGAACTCTTTTATAAATCAGCTGTTTGACGCGAAAGTGGCGTCCTCATCGGCTACCTTAGTAACCATTTAATAAAACTATTAATAAATTACATTTTTTTAATCGATTGTTTGTCTTATAATAAAAGAAGCAATCGTAGCAAGTATTTATCAATATTTAATTTTGAAGTAGAGATCGATACAGAAAAAATTGTAATTGTTTAAAACTTGAAAGGAGCTTTGTACCCTTTACCCTTCCAAATACTTAAACCACTTAAGAATAAACTCAAACTGATGCTACTTACCGCCTTTTTTAGCTATATTTTCGGGTTTTATCGATTTGCATTAACATATTCTTAGTTTAATGTGCTTCATTTTACTATTTTTCTGGCATTAACAAAAACAGAAAATTTTATAATTAATTAATTTGCTCGAAAACGCCAAAGAAATTTTTATTACTATCGTTTACTACAGTAAACAATATCATATTGTTATATTTATAATAAGTAGATCAAGTAACTAATTAAAAGTTTTTTAAATTTTTATTTGTAAAAAAATTCTGGCGTCATTTATATTATTCAAAATGTCCCTTTTACCTAGCTTATAAATTGCTAAAATGTTATAAAGAAGTACAAACAGATTAATGCAATTTAATTTCTGAAAATTAATACAAGTCGTCTGCTAATTCTTGAGTCTGCTGATCATCTAAATCTACCAGAATCGTCAAAATTACAAACTGATAAACTAATTATTACTAAATTATTATATTACAATAAAAAAACTAGCCAAAAAAAACAAAATTTGGTGTTTTTGATTTCAAGTGTTAAAACTTTAGTGCTAGACGTAATTTAAGAAAAGTTTTTTCTCAGTATAAGTACCATACCTGCACTTTTTAAATAATCTGTCAATTATTTACCTATTTAATCTGTTAATTTAAAGTAGTGTCAGTCAATTTGTTCTTGATATAACAGAAGATATATTACTGTTTTGCTCAAATGGCCACTGTGACTAAAGTAAGATATTTTCGAACAACAGATCTCTTGCTATAATGTTCTTTATTGTTCAAAAATTTGTTACTTTAGTCATAGTGGCCATTTGAACAGAGCACTACTATATTCGATAAAATACCATCAAACTTCTTATGAAAAATTATTTTGAAAAATTGTACATGAACTGGCAACTGTTGCATTTTCTCAGTCAAATTCTCGATGCGAAGTATTAACAAACACTCTTTATATTTTAAAAATTCTGATATTTCGAAAGAATAGATTTAAAAATCTAGCCATACCTCCTAGTTTTTGATCACGAGATAACCGTTTAATATTTTCTACAAGTTTATCTTGCGCAAGTATGTAATTTATAATTCGCAGTAAAGTTCAGCTTCCCCTCCTATTTGATCTCTTGTAGATTCCAGAAGATAATTGAATCAGATATTTAATTTGTTGAATAAATTGTGCAAAAGGACGGAACTGTGTAGTAGCTAGTAAATAAAGTAAAAATCATAAAATTTATCAGACTGAGTTTAATCGTGCAATCTAATGCATGTTAACGATAAGCAGGAGCAGAAAAATGGTCTAATTTTTGCTTGTTGAATAAGTTGCAGTGTTAAGTCTTAAGACGTTATACAAACACATGTCTACATTAAAATTAATTATCGGAATTTGCATAAAAAGCAATTAAATAGTCTGAATACGTTAAGTGCGCATATATTATAACTTCGAATTAGAATAAACAATTAATAATTAAAATTGTTGGTTGTACTAAGTGTATGTAGACTTCCGAATTGGTGTTACGACACATTCTAACGAGGAGCTAAGCTTCCCATGAATTTTTAACAAGATCAAATTACTAATTGAATAATGTAACAATTCCGTATTAGTAAAATTGTTTGGTTATTATATGGACGAAATAATAACCGAGTCGAGAATTATTTCCATAATAATCACATAATAAATTAAAATAATTAACCGTCAATCATTCCAGATATGTGAGTACTTTGATTTTATCTTGGATTATATAATTAAAAGCAGCAACGCCATTGTTATTCGTGGACGTTCAAGTTCGCAGAAAATGTAGCTGCGAATGTCTACGGCCACGGCGACGGCAGTTTTATTTTAATGGCTACGTTTAATTGCATTATTTAAATAACCCCCTTTTAAAATTATGACTGGGTAATGCACATGTTTTACGTTTCCGAGTGTGTTAATCTAGGAATGCCACTATTCAATAATCACATGCATAACGTCAAATTATAAATAATTATATTCGTAAATTTATAGCCCTTGGAACAAATAGACATTTTAACAATACATCTCATTACAAATGATAAGTCAATAACACAGATTATATTTATATAAAATTATGTCCTAATTTTTCAAAACTATTTTTTATACAATTTTTCTATTAAAAAGAAGTTTTTTGAGCAAAGTTATTAAAACTACAAAGTTGTAAAAGTTCCACTCAGATATCCCGATAATTCCACGATAAAATTTAAAAATATAGTGGTATTTATAACGTCCATTTTCTTTAATAAAGAAAAGATCACAGAAAAGTAGAGTTAAAAGCTTGTTAAATCGCCGACGTTTTGAATACTTTTTTAAATTTCTTTTTTCTACTTTGCGTCTGTAACAGATACCGATTTGGTTGTCGTATTAGCCAATTCAGCACCCAAATTGCGTGCGTAAAGTACCAGCGTAATTTACTTTTTTTGGGTTGGTATCACGCTTTTGCTAGAATGAAACGTCATTTGTGATCCAACGCAAAAATCCCTAAAGATTGAATAATTAACTTTTTTACGTAAAAATCACGTAAAACGCGCAAAGTAGAAAAAATAGCATAAAGAACTCGTTTCTCAAGTCATTGTGGCACTCATTCTTTATAAAACTCGCGCTTTGCGCTCGTTTCATAAACTTGAATTCGTGCCACAAAGTTGACTTTTCAAAACGCGTTCTTTAATATACTATTTCAAAGTTTTTTAATTAGTCATAAAAAATTAACATCAAGATAATGTTGTAATGTCTGTTCAATTGAAACGTTTATTAAGATATCTTTGGAATTATGTTAGAAGACAATGGAGAGAAATAAATTAAACTAAATAAGTCATTTTCGTGTAATTTAGGTTTGGAACAAAACAACTGTTTAATTGATAACAATGAAAATGCTTTATTTTGAGTTTAGAAATTTAGAAATTTTTTTAGAATCTAGAATATATTATAAAGTAAATAAATAATTAAATCTTCAAAAATTACAATTCTAAATAATATTTCTGTTTAAAAAGCTAGGCAAATTCTGTTAACAAATTTACAAAAAAATAAATAGTTAATGAAAAACTGGAATAAGATAAAAAATTTAGAAATTGTACAGATTTAAAGAAATATGTAAAAATTTTGAGAGCACAATTGCCGGTCAATACAAGATATTCCACAATTTGAGGACCAAATTGTTGATTCTTATTAAAGAACGTCCAAGAAATAGAAGGAAAATGTTTAAGAAAATTTATCTCTGTTCTTGTGAAGTTTGCGTTTTGTTCTTGTGTTTTAAACAAAATTAAGAACAAAACTATTTCTGAAAATGTAACAAACCCTTAACTAAATGCTGCAAACCGTCTTAATTAAACAAAATGCAAAATATTTGTTATCAAAATATTCTTTCCATGATGTAAAAATAAAAGTATAAAAATCTATTTTTTGAAGCTCCCCTAACCCTAAAGAAATGCACACAATTTTGTTGAGCCGCGCATTTTAACATATCTAGCTAATAGAGAAAATTATATCTTACAAACTCAGTTGCAAAACTTGATTTAAATAATTTGACAACAAAATTATTAAAAAATATTTAAATTCTGAGTATTGAGAAGCATTCTGACTAGAAGCAATCAGAAAACTGCAGACCGGTTTCAAGGTTGTTGTTTCATTATGTTTACTAGTAAATGGTTTTTTACATTTTACTATTTATCAATTTAGTCAGTGATGTTTAATGAATAGAAATGTTTTTAAAAATATCATCTGAATGATAACTAGAACTAGTTATTATAAAAATATGTTTGGTCTACAATTTTCGACTTGGAACTACTGCAAATTCGAATTATCAAAGTTCTACTGTAATTCATTCGAGCTATTTAGAAAAATTGTTATTTTTAATAATTAAAAGATGAAAAGATATTTAATTAACAAATTATTTTGATTTCAGTACATTTCTACAACAGAAGCATCTCTAAAGTATATTTCTATAATTGTAGTTTATTTAATTTTTTATATATTAGGAATTTTGTTATCTGCTATATCGATCTGTTATTTTAATTAATGTTATTAAGAGAACGGTAAAAAACTTTTATTACACATGAATTAAAGTCGAATAGCTACTTCTTGCTTTTTGATATCATCAGTAATAATTACACCGTCAAAAAAACAAATAAAAATACAAAAATAATGCTAGTTATTTTTTACGATTTTATTTATTAAAAATTAGTCGCTAAGCAATAATAACCAGATATTTTTATAACAATATTTCAAGCTCTCATAATATTTCCTTTTATTTCATTGTTATATTGAACAGGTTGAGTCAACAGCTCATATTTCATATGTAACGACTAGAATTAGTTTTGTTTAATAAATCACACATACATTATAAACATTTCTTAATTTTTATTACACGTTTTTAATGACTGATTTAGGTATTTACTCTGAGGTAAAATTCCCATTCCGGGATAATTAATTTTATTTATTATTTAATAGTAAAATTTTTGTCGGCTTGTCGTAAAGTAGCCATCAAAGTCAACATCTATAAGTTTCTATTTTATTATAAAATAAAGTTATATGGCTAAAAATGGGCGTCCCATTAAAAATATGGCAGACAAACTTACCAAACATTATTACATAGGCGGCTTTGATTACATAATATTTTATGAGGATCACACATTTTATTTTTATGACTATCAATATATTCACATCTCGAACAAATTTCCTGATGGGTTCTGCTGTTTCTACATAATATGTTTCCTTTAATTACCATAATATTTAAAGGGACATTATTTCACCAAACACCGGAGAAGATTTTATTATTATGACCCATAGATCTTATGAAGAAATTAATAAAGATTAGTGACTCCCATAAAAATAAACATTGTCCAGAAAAGAAAATCAGTTGCGAAATTTCCAGCAGGTGTTAAATCCATTAAGAAATTGGCAAACTGGTCTCGGACAACCGGTCAATATTATGGAAATTGTTAAATTTACGATACACAAACTCCCATAGAATTCACATTAACGTTATAATAACATCGTCTTAATTAATTGGAGTAATTAAAAGAGGATCGTGGAAAGAATAAATTTTGTGAAAATCTTATCTTTAACAATGTAAGTCAATAAATAGCAAAACGAGCGTCGATTGCTAAATATGTGCTTAATAAACAAACACCTTAAAGGTATTTATGGCTACAGGAGTCTCACGCAGGTGACCCGTATGTACTCCGAGGTCGTTATTTTTATGCATTTAACGGAAAGGAGTCATGAAAACACCCGAGAATTATTGCGAATTTATGAGCAGCTATTGTGTACCCTCTACTATAAAATAATTTCAATTATCAGAAGAAAGGCCCATTGTTTTTGGACTCTTGTTATAGTGATTGACTTGGCTCATTTTCCGACCACCCCATAAATCACCTTTAATACCAGTCATAGTTTGGCACTATTTTACCGTTTTTTTTCTTGAAACTCCCACACACGTGTTTTGTGGAAGGAATTGACGCAATTAACCAACTTCCGGAGTGGACACCTATCTACATCCCTTGCATGTCGACTTAAAATAATCAATGGACACCTGCGCTTCTTTAAGCAACTATACCTACTTATGGCACTTTATTTAAAACCCTCCTTTAACGAGCAAATAATAGACGGGTAATTGTTATACTAGACACGTATTTATGGCTTGTAGGAATAATTAAAATTATGCCGTTTTATTAAAAGAACGGTTAATGATGGCGCGTTGTCATGGCTTGCGGCATCTCTTTGGGGAGATTTAAGTTGTTATCCTTTGTAATTATTACAAGAGTATTAAAACAATTAGAGCAAATTTAATTGGAGCGTAATTAGACATCCTCAGTTTTTACTGCAGCTTGGCTTATTTGCAGCAAAGATTTCCGCAACTTAATAAATACAGATAACTTTGATTTAATATTAATAGAAAAAAAACATTACTTATTTATGTTACCTACATTAAACTCCAAGTTGTACAATTTATATTAATTGAAACATGTATTAGATAAACATTTATTTAAATATTTCGTTTAAATTAATCAAGCTTTTTCTATACAAATTCAGTTAATTAACTACTA
Organism: Tribolium confusum; assembly: GCA_029207805.1. Lineage (NCBI taxonomy): Eukaryota > Metazoa > Arthropoda > Insecta > Coleoptera > Tenebrionidae > Tribolium > Tribolium confusum. The sequence continues at coordinate 39,906,172 of JALGAY010000002.1, read as the reverse complement.
ATTGGAGTATAAAAACACCAGAATATGTATTTTAAATAATAATGTATCCGTACTAAAATTATAGTTATAACAATAAGTTACAGTTAGTAATAAAAAAAGAATTTTGTTATCAATGTTTGGCGCCCTCTCTTTCTAAAATGCTACAACTTGGTATAGAAGAACCATAGCTTACTACGATTGCAGATAGATTTTATCATTTATAGCAAAATCTTTTAATCTAAATGGCGCTCTAGTACATCTGTAGAAGACAAAAATTTCAATGTCATTCCTTTATCAAGTCAAATTGTCATTTCTGTCCATATTTTAGCAAGTTATGTTGATCTACTGTCAAGTTAACAACAAATATTTTATTTTCTTACTTGTCGGATGATGCCGAGATCACATAAAAGTTTTGACACTTACTTTAGAATTTGGGATTTAAAACAAAAGATCAGAAAGACAGCCAGAGTTACACAAAATAATTATTAATCGTAGTAAGATAGAAAAGAACAGATCGTTCTAGAGTCCGTACACTTTCAGAACAGCATGTTGGGTCATCAAAATCTGTCAGCGAACGACACTAAACAGAATGACCAAGAATGACGAACGCCGCTGACGACCTTTCGCTGACTACGTGCCGCTTGGCTTCCTCCCCTTCAATTTGCAAATGGGACTGGCCCGACACTATTTTGTCATCCACATTTTTATTGGTTTGCTGTTCTGAAAGTGTACAGACTCTATCAATTTATCCTCTCGGTTTAACCCGATAAGTTATAAACCATTCAAATTTGACCAAACTTGAAACAAGGAGTATAATTACTCAGTCATTCAAGATTATTCAAAAGATTTCTTAAGCTTGTTGAGAAAATATCCTATGTTTTTCTTATGTATCTCAACTTTTAATACTTTTCCGTAGCAACAATCAATAACAACTATAAATTATTTTAATTTTCTATGGAAACGAAGATACTACTGATATTATCTCTACTTAAAATTAGCCTGTTAGTCTTTTAGATACCAAACCATTTATTTATTTTTGGTCATTTCTTTTATTCTTGAGAGATTAGTAATTAATAAATTAATGAGTTTTAGCGTCTCATCATATTTTCGTTTTTTTTTCTGCTTTTTGTTTAACTCTATACACCTTTTTTTAAATCGGTTTTTGTCAGAAATTTGTATTCAGAGCATTTATTCGTTTTCTTTAACGGTAACTAAAAATTACACTGTTGCACGACCTGGAGGTAAAAATAGGGAGAGAAAAAATTTTCTCCTGTTTCTAGGATAATTTTTGCAATCGTCAAGAAGTGTGTAGTCAACACATAATACAAAGTAGCAAATTTCAATAGAATTTTATTGTTAGTTTAAACAAAGTCGTGCAAGAAAAAGATTAAATTCACTCGGAAAAAGGCTCAAAATTAAAAACTAAATTAACATGGCGATTTCGATTTAAATTGTATACGTAGTTAAGAGTAGTTAAAGAATTTACTGGTGAAATTTTTATACTTCTATCCTAATAAATAAAAGAAATAAATTATCCTTCTATCTTAATAAATAAAAGAAATAAATTTGAAAATAATAAATTTCAGTCAGATTCCCTAAACTTTGGTTGGTGTTTATAGCCCTTAGGCTTTTGATTAGCGTTTTAGCTCTAAATTCCACCCCAAAAATAATAATCTTTTTTTTTCTTCCTTGATATATAGAGTACTATTATTTACATATCAAAAAACTTCCATCTGTTAAAATAACTTCAAAAAACTAAATTTATCAGAAACCAAAAAATTATTCAACACTCACTACACTGTTGATAAACTATCAATCAGATCGTGTCATGCTCAAAAAATTTGTAAGAATTTTGAAAAATTTAATAAGTCAAATTGTTACAAAAATATTAAAATTGGTTAGGAAAAAGAATAAAGTTGTTGAGTCAAGATAATTTCTTTCTGTGTAAATAGCATTTGAAGTATTATATTCTAAAAATGTTATCTAAAGTTTCACTACTAGTGGTAGTCCACACATCACTTTTTCTATAATTAAATATGGATAGTGAATAACTAAAGTGTTAAATTTAACATCACTTACTAAAAATACACGTTAGAAATAAGAGCTCTTGCAGTTAGCCCGAGTAATCTGTGATTTTTCTGATATTTTATTGGTCAAAATTGTCATTTCATTGCAAATTAACTATTTAGTTAAAAAAAATTGCGTTTTATAAATCTGAAATATCTTTTCTAACAAGGTAAATTACATTTTCACTTTAAATGTTGATGCTGATGAGATTTCAACTAGAACTTCTCATACTAGACTCACTGTCATCAGGGTAAGAATAATTCCGTATATTGTTTGTTTCGTTTGTTTCTAACCATGCTGCAGAATGAGATGACAATAGGAGCGTAGTTCTTTCCTATTTATAAAGTTTTTAAAAATGGGGATAAGTTGCTGGAATAATTTTTAGTTGTGTCAAACCGCGCTTTTGAATCCAAGAATTTCATCTGCCGAAGATAATATTTATAATCTCTGCAATAAGCTGAGAAATACTGACTTAATTCTCAGCAAAATGATAAATTACAACTAGAAACTCTATAAGTCTTCAACATTTGCGAGGACTTATTATATACGAGTAGTGCTTTCTTGTTTGTTGTAGCTACTATAGAGCAGAATGAAATATTTAAATAGAACCGCTACAATTAATTAAGGTAGTGGCAAAGCGTTTTAAAAAAATAATTAATGAAATGTAAGTCAATGTTGTTATACTAACATCTGCTTTATAGAAAGATTTCCATAGATTTTATATTCATGAATATAGACAAAACAATCAGTACTAGCCCCGTATATCATTATGTTATTTAAATTAAAATTGAAGAAAGTTTGGACCTCACATAACGAGGCCAAATTTTCGTAAAATACCGCTGGTGCAAAAAACCAGAATCGACATTTATTAAATTTATACGATTTTTCGATTTGTTTGAGGTGTCTATATTTATATCGTGCGTTATCTTATAAATTATAGATGAGATGTTGAAACAAGTTTTAAAAGATATTAAATTAATATTCCTGTTTCCTTTAGGTATAGCGATTAATAAATTCTTATCTCTGACTATTGGGATATGTATTTTAAGCGCATACATTAATACGAAAGTGCCAATATTTCTTTCATTAGCCAATTCATTTGCTTAATGTCCATACTTGGATCATAAACGTCGTCGTAAATTACAACGTTTTCATTTTCATATTTCTCACTAACTTACAAATAATGGCTCGTAAATTATCTCAATTTATTCAAAGTTTTATTTGACACTCACTTTCCACAAATTTTTCTCTGTGGCTGCAACTCGCCTATCATATTTAGGAAATCGGCATGCGTTTGTATAATCTAAAACCCATCAGACGAGCTGTCTCGCGATGACTAATTAAAGAAAACGTGACAGTCCCGCGGTTTGTGTTCGATTATGTTGGAGCTGCACGATATGCATATGGAATTACCTAAGTATGACAGATGGGACAATAGAACACAATCTGCGTGGCTGAATACTGGCGCGTGTTTCGATTTTCGTTTCTACTTTGTACCAAGGAAATATACGCGGAATATTGATTTCGATCAAATAGGAATATTCATAATGACTTGCTACAAAACACAACTTTATTAATGTAAAATGTGACAGGTGCAACATCTAAAATTAATAAACGAATGTCTAGATATATCTTTATTATAATGTTCTTTTTTATTGTTTATGGATGGAAAACGGAAAGGTTTAATTGAAACTATGATTGGCAAAAAAATTACTCAAATTTGACCAACAGAAAAAACTACTTAAGTATAACGAGTGTTCCAAAACTTTTGTCACTGTGTTACATGTAGACTCTGGATACATTCAAACGTCAAAACGTCAAATTCAAATTTTTCTCTTTCTATCGTTCGGTTTTGTTTTATCCTTATTTAAGACAGTTTACTAAAGCCCTACGTCTTTTCCAACAAAGATAACTGAATGATAAAAAACTGAAACAAAATTGTTGGAGCGTTTGGTAATATAGACTGCTGACCAGTGACTGCAAACTAAAGCAATGCCTCTTTTCTATATTTTACGAGTAGAAGCAGTAAATTTAGAAATTGATTTGTATAATAATTGACAATCCTAACTAAGAAAAAAATAATTAAAGTTTGATAAAAAAAAATTTAGTATATTTTTACATTTTAGTCTGCCTTTCCTCTTGACAGACAAATTTCTTTCTATTATATCTAGCAAAGTATAAACAGAGTCAATATGTGTTTTCAATGCATTGTTGTGTTGAAAAATGTTTGCTAAAATATACTAGAATTATGAAAAAAAAAGTCTTTCAAAAAATTGGCGCAAAGTGAAGATTTTTAAAACAAAAACTAGAATAAAAAATAGAAACATGATTTTACCACTTTTTTATCCCACAAACGCGAATCACAAACACCAATAAAAATATTATTGCCAAAAAGTAAGTCACAAGCAAAAATAAACAACACTAGACTATCAAATCATTGCCAAAGACTGCCAAGATTTTAAAGATAAAATCAGATTGCAAATATTTTCACTAGATATAATAAATACCAAAAATCATCTGTCTCTCTGATGTAAATTCTTCCAACTACCATAAGAAATGGTACCCATTAATTAGAAAAAAAGTTCCACACACTACCAAAAATTTTCTCTGAATACTAATAATTACTAAAAAAACTCTCATACAAATTCTTTAAACTATATACCATAGAAAATCCATTAATTAGCAATGCCAAATAAAAAGAATACCACTACCATCAGTTTAGCTATACCTTTTAGGATTGCCACAAGAAAACAAAGTATACTTAAAATATTTAAAAGTCGGCTGACTGTTTAAGAGCCTTCTATAAACCGAAGAAAAGCCATTTTCAATTTATAGTAATTCCTTCGCACGCAAATATATATTCGAAGGAATTAAATCAAGTCATAAATCAAGATCCATCCTTACAGTAGCTTACCTTTCCATAAATTAAACAATGTCTATTCTTTGGTTTATGGAAGGGTCTTAAAAAGTTAGCCCACTTTTAGATAATTTGAGTATACCTACAGATTATGATTGTCTTATTAACAATGTCAACGATCTCTAAAAATATTTTATCTAAGAAAATGAGTGTTTCAAAGTGAAATAATTCAAGCCATTATAAAATTTGAATTTGACAGAAAATAGGTTTTAAAGTATGAAAAATCAAACTCCCTGAAGAATAAACACAGGAATTTCTGGTGTACAAGAAGCAGGCTATTTCATGAATTTTCATGTTTTTACGTGAATTTTCTAAGATTTCTTATTAAAAGTGAGAATTTCTAGGAATCTAAATAAGACTTAACAAGAATTCCCAAAAAATTTCTTAAAGATTTCCTAAAAGATTTATAAAAGGATTTTGGGGTACATTTTTTTAAAACATCTCAGACCCCTCAAAGGTCGATAATCGAGGAAATATCGGAAAATTAACAAAATTCCGTGAGCCCAGAGAAACTAATCGCACAGTATATACAAGGTGTTAAAAAAAATTATTCTGATAGTGATCATTTTCATCGGCGGTTGGTATTATTTAAGCAAATTATTTTTTCAAAAAAACAGTTTCATTTTTATTGCAAGGATGTCTATTTCGGTTTAGAATGTGAGCTGCAAACATATACCCAATTTGCCCCCATAAACTCATCCTTAAAATAATATGAATAAGAACACCTTACAAATAATTAATCAAAGAATAAAAATCCTAGTAAAATCTACAAACAAATTCTTACATAACAGTGGGGAAACTTAATGTATCATCATCAGTGCCTGAACAATAATGGAAAAAAAATAATAAAAAAGTTAGACTAAAACTTCACCGACTTTTGTCAATAATTAACTAAAAACATAAAAGAATGAAAATGTATACAAATAATTGCTGACAAAAAATAAATAAATTCTACCTGACTAAAATTGTTTTTTTTTTTAAAAAAGAATTGACATAAGTTTGATATTTAATTTAAAAAATAATTTAAGAAAGTGTAAATAGCGTTAAAGACCATAAAAAATTTTTTGGTTTTTATTATAATTTAATTAGATTTCTATTATTTTATTAATTTTTTATTTGTATAAAAATCACTCTATTTTGAAGAAAAAAAATGCTTCTATCAAATTTGACAACATGTTGTTATTACTATTCGAAGTAACATTCGTGAGGTCAGGATAAGGGTGGGTTCATGAGAATAAAATGAGTGAGTAGTTGCTATCACATCCTAAACCAAAGTCTGTTTTTTGAAAAAAAAAAAAAAAATATTTGCTTCAATAATATCAATCTCCGATAAAAATAATCATTTTTAGAAAAAAAAATTCAAAAAAACCAAAAGTAAATGTAGATCAACAGAAAAAGTGTTCAACACCATCCAAAATTAGCTATTAGTCGACCCACTTTCCCCACGTTCCAGGGGTGTTAAAAGGCTCTGCTTAAGTAGAATCAACGTGATTTTACCAGGAAGACATGTCCCAGTCCAGTAGCAATAAAAATTAACTTGTTTTAGTTTTTTTTAATGAAAGTTGTTACCACGAAAATTTCACTCTGTATTTTATAACTATTTTTTCTACAACTCATCTATACAAACATTAAAATGAATCGCAAAATGTTAAAAATTGTTATGATTATCACTGAACTTGGATTTAATTTATTTTTTGAGAATTAGCGAATCTCGCAGGATTAGAAATCTCTTAGTTATAAACCACAAAAAAAACAATGTGCTTAAAATCAAGTTACAAAAATAATTTTGGTTTTTGAATCTAATATAACTATAAAACATATAAATCTAGATATTCGATACTTCCAAAGTACAGTCGTGTTCCTTTTATTAATATAACATTAATAATTTTTATTTATTAAGTATTATTTTAACACAAATGATGGACAATATAATAATAATAATAATAAACAGAGGGACTTTTAGAATAGAATTTACTTTTTAAGATTAATAAAATTGTGATGTGTATTTGGGTATAAAACTAAACAAACAACATTTACAACGTTATAACAATGTTATAAAAATAAACTTGAAATTTCATTAGAGATAATTAAATTTTCAAAAGTTGCGCTTATTGTAAATCTGCTATACAGCAAAATGTGATGTTACCAGAAACTTTATACAACTAATTAGTGTTTTAAAAAAATTCGGGTTGTAAATACCTTAAATAAAATTTATGATTATTACGTGGTAATGATGTTAATTTAGTAGTTTTAAGTTATAAAAAAAATTGTTATTTGCTTGAGAGTTTGGCGATGTAGCAACAATTTCTCTAATATATTAAATAAGTGTAACATCAAAATTACCCTGGCACAAATACAAAACAAGTTTGGAGTTGAATATAGGGAGCGAACGGGGTAATTACTGGTAACATGTAGCTAAATGTAGCTACGTTTAAACTGCTTTAAATTAGCGGCAGTTCCGTGAAACCATACCGATAAGATCATTTTATACTTCTCTATTTATTATTATACAAATGTTAAAAAGCAATTAAGAATATTTGTGACAGGTAGCTAGTTTTGTTGGTTGAAACGAACACGTGTAAATGTTTTCGGTAATAACTCCCAAGCAATTAGAAGATGCAATTATGAACACAGTTACATATCTACAACAAATTATAGTGGTGTTTTTCGACAACACTGTTATAATTTGTGAATGGAAAATTATATCCTTGTCCCATGTGAAACTAGATCTTGATAATTCACGACTAATTGAGAGAGAATTACTTTTCCAAATCTTGAGAAATCTGTGATAACGGTTTTTAAAAGTAAATTAAATTTTAATCCCAGACATTTAAATGTGTGACAATCTGCTTTTAAGTTAGAGATATTAGACGGGTAATAGCTTTACAGGAAATAGTGGGCGAAAATAACCATAAAAGTCGTAAATTCTAATTTATCAGTGAAACCTGACATTCCATAAAAAACTCGCAATTGTTATAATTAGGTGCAAATTTCGTATAACAAAATAGGTACACTGTAATAAAAATACTCGTTTCATTCATGGCAATTTGTTCTAAAAAAACTTTTATTATTAGAAATTTCTCAACTTGATAGTTCCAGTTTTTGAGAATTTCAAACTTGTTCAATTTTCATAAATGTGTGAAAACGTTGTTTTCCTTACTTTTAAATGATCATTAGACAAAAAAAAATGTCATTGGATGTAGTTCACCATTTCCTACAAGCGTCATTTAAAAATCACGCAACAGTGATTGATAAACAAAAATAAAGAAACTAATTGCCGTCTATGCTGGATATCTATAAATTCTATCACAATTAGGCATTTTCCATGTTTGGTTTTGTGTTTCCTGGAAAGTGTTGAACATGCATCAAAATCGAAGAGTGTATCACTAGGTCATCAACATAAAAAATAAAATAATTAAAGTTGCATGCTAAATAATTCTGTAGGCATCCACATGTTATCTTACAATCAACATGTGTGTCCTAATCAACAATGCAGCACACTTCATCGAAAATTAAAGACAATACACACAGCGAGCACCAGAAGGCTAACCCCAAAATTCAGGACACGCTACTAGGACTCCAGCTACAAGCTCTGTCCAATCTAAACATGTTTGGATGATGACTCCTCAAGGCTCAAGCGTCCAACTTTGAATATTAATCAACTTCACAGGATCACTTCGCGGCAATATTTTCTACTATTTCAAGTCGTTACGAGCAGTCTTACACTAATTAATTACTGGATTTTGTTTTGATGTTGCTTTATAATGGCTACTAAACAGCGCATTTAAATTAATAAAAAAAGATGACGTTTAAATGACTTTCCTTTTTAGACAGATTGATATATCTTATAGGTGTGAGTGCTAATTCCTACAATTTTATTACTGCACAAATCCAGGAAAAATCTCTAAAACTGCCTTGGAAATACAATTTATGACCAAAACATAAATATGAAAAAATAATTTTATCTACGACTAATAAATATTGTACTACATACTAAACATAGTTTTCGTAATGTCTTATATTAATCTCACCGGAAATAATGACAATTAGTCTTTGCACCTATCAGAATATTGTAATCTTTCATTATTTTCTCCAATAACATCAATAATTTTAAAACCATAAAAGCAGTGATATAGATGTGATAACGACGTTGAGAACACTATAAACATTTAAAAAAATTTACTATATTGTTGTTATATTATATAAAATTTTCTATTTATCATTACTTTTAATTAATTTATTTACAATTTCGTGCTTTGCCGTTATATTTAAAATTTAAAAATAAGTAAGTACATTATGGGCAAGACGTGCTGAGGAAAAAGCACATTAGGTAACTACTTTTTTAAGTTTTTAGAAAGTTACGAAAAAACAAATTAAACAATAACAATGTTGAATCTAAAAATATTTAATTTTATTAACGTTGTTGATTATTTATTTGTTTATATCATCTTAGATTTTCTCCGACGTGCTCAACCTTTCTCAGACTTAGTAAACAAATTAATTTGATAAGAAATACGACATATTGACAATGTTAGCAATTAATATTTTGAATAAAATTTATTAAAATAATAAATAAACAAATTTTTTAAATATATTTCATTTTCTATAAATAATATAATTTCTTTTAATCATTCCTAAAAAAACAAAAAGAATAACATCCACAAAATTAAATAACAAATTTCTTCAATTAGATGAATAATGTAATAATAATTCAGTGAGTCTACCTACATCTTCAATCAAAATTTCGAATTGCTAATATTGTTACATGAATTTAGAGCATTTAATTTATTAATATTTAAAGTAAATTGCATAAATAATTTTTATATTAACTTGTTATTTTGTGTTTTAGTTAGGTTCTTTTGATGATGTCATTGCATGCACCATTAGAGAGCCGCGATTATATTTTTATTATTGTTCTCAACTCAATATTCTGTCAAATCTCACCGACGTATGAGACTAAATACCACCCCCAAGATACAGCCAAAATATGATTTTTAATTCGTATTATACAGTTCATTTTAAAATAAATGATATCTCGGAGTGCTGTAAAAAATCAAACTTAAAGTAGCAACACAATTTCGACTAGTTGATTTTGGTATTGCCCCATTTAAATTTATTATTTTATGGCGACAAGTAAATGTGTTTTTACAAAATTTTCTTGTGTATTTTACATAATGGATATGACCGAGAAGCTCTTGGTACTGTTGTGATTTGATCTATGTAGAATAAATACATGTATACTGATGTTATTCTAATCTAACCTTAATTTTTTACAACCTTAATTTTTTATTTGGCCTTTGACCAATTATTCTGGTTAGTTTATTCTAATGCCACGTTTAAGTCAGTGCTATATGTGCTATTCACACATCTGTGGTCCATTGGGATATCATTTATTCTGAAATGTACTATAAGTAGGTATCCTTAGTTATATGTAATTATTACCTTCTTTTGATTGTCTCGTCTTTTGTTTTTTTCAGGACTACAAGCAGAAAGCCACTTTTTATTTGCAAAATATGAAATGACGCTACGTTTTTATAGCCTCCTAATTTATTGTCCTAATTTATATGATTTGAAACCTTTTACTTAAAAAAAGTGTATAAACTTTTAAAAGATATAAAACAAACAAAAGTTGAACATTTTTTATAATTGTAAAACCAATGAAGAAGAAATTTTTCTATACAAGAAATAATTACACTATTACAATAAAATTTACACCCATTCTTGCTGTTTAAATTTTTGCGTTGCTAGAGAGATGCAGCAATGGCTTTTATACTAAGATACAATTATTAAGCCCCTCTTTAATTTGAAATTAATCTGGTTCTTTATTATTTCTAAACTTGGACGAATTTAGAGATTTTAGTTGATGCAAATTTTAGTAGGGACATCTCATACTTACGTCAATTGTTGTATTACTAATTAGTCAATTTCTTTTTGCTTAGAGTTAATATTAACGTATTTAAAAATATTAAAATTAGTAACATTATAAATTGACATAGCAAAACTCGGTAAAATAACAAAGATAGACCGAGTAAAAAATTTTATAACTAGACTCTCATTAGTCAAATAAAAAAATTAAAAAAAACGTTTCTACTTTTTTTAATTTAGCAAATCATTTTTTGTGTTCTTTTAAATTTTCTTTCTCATTTGAGGATAAAACCATCACTAACCCTTTACAAATACAAAGATACTTTTTATTTGAAAAATTATTCTAATAGCTTGTTAGAAAGAACTTAAAACCAGGAATAGAATCGACTATTTTCACTTTTGCATTTTGATAATCTGCCACGCACAAGAGAGTAACAAAACAATTAAAAAGGAACACACAAAATTGAACAGCAACTCTCAGACACGTTTTGAAATGTCCAAAATTTAATGAATTTAGATCAGTGTTTTACCAAAAAAAAAAAAAAACAACGAGAAACATTTTCAACACTTTTAATACAAAATTTCTTTTGCAATTTTTTTATATTACAAAGATTATAAAATTCTCAAAACATATAGAAAAGCATAATCATTGTTTTAAACAGTTAAAAAAAATTGAAGGTGCTTTCTCCCCAAATATAGAAAAAAAAACCTAGTTCAAAAATAATGTCGTAAAATTAAAGACTTTAAAAATGTATTTTAAATTTTTTTATTCAACTAATAAAAGTCGAGTTATAGAAATTATTCCAGTAAAAATAATCACCCTGTATATAACAAAAAACAAATTATCCTTGTCATACCTAATTAAGTTTAGCTTGTTCTCTCAAAAATCTAAAAAAAAAATAGTTCTCGAGTCGAGAATCTCGATTAATTAATATAAAAAAATAAAATTTAAACATCTACAGCGTTTGTCTTGTACATTTAAACTAAAATGTTGTCAAATCTCAGATCTAAATATAAAAAAATATTTTAAATATACGGATAATAGTATTTTTTTTGTAAGACAGAAAAATCACAGTTTTTGTCTCAAATTTGTAACAAATTTAGTGTGTCAGACGAACACAGTGATTTTCCCTCCAAGACTCCTTATCGTTACATTTGAAATGACAACTACTGACAACATTGGCAGCTGAGTTTTAGTGACTTGATTTTGGTTAATTCTACTGCCAAATCTACCAGGTATAGCAACTACAGTAGAATATCAAGTAAAATTATTTTTTTGCGACGCTTCATAAAAAAGTTACAATCTGGTCAAAGTTAATGATTTTTTTAAATATACCAAAATTTTAATCGATTTTAATTAATATTAAGGGTGCTAAACTACCTACATATCTGAGCCAAATTACCTGGAGCAGTAATTTCGTTAAAGTCATTGAAGATTTTTCTTTACAATTATAACAAGCATTATTAAAAAAAAATTTTGGGTAAAAAATTTACATCTTTTTTAAAAATAAGACCCCAAAGACCTTAAGTGCGTTTTAGAAGCAATAAAACCTGTCATTTTATGTATTATATTGTCCTTTTAGAAATAAGAAGGCTGCTTTTCTTTAAAAGCTTTCGACAAACTTCTGACGATAGTTGGATCTGTGATAATAATTGACAATAATTGTTTATAACATTGTGGCGAAAAAAGTATCATTATAATGAAAAAATGCCTGTTTACCTTCAGTCAACTCAACAAATTATCTTATTATTATTATCATATCCGATCTAAATAAAATAAAAAATTTAAAATAAAACATTTGAAAATATTTTTTTGTTTGTTATATAAGAAATGTCAGTTGTGTCTAAAAAAAAACAAAGTTTTGTTTTTAAATCAATATTCAAATAATAATTATTATTAATAAAATTAATAAAACAATGTTTTAAAATTTTGATCAATACTTGGTTGCTTTTCCAAATTTTTGGAAACATTTTTTTGAGTTTGTATGTTATTTAAAAAATGTCGATTGCCTGCAAAAAAACAAAATTTTGTTTTCAAAAATTAATATTCAAATAAAAATTATTATTAACGAAATTAATAAAAAAATGTTCTAAAATTTTGAATAATGGTACTTGATTGTTTTTGAATAAAGAAAACTCCGATTTTTAACAAAGTTACGTAAAGTGTTTCCAAATATTATTTATTTAAATTTGGAAAGATTAATATGCAAATAGTTAAAAATACAATAGATGTACTTGAAGTTTTGATCGCAAACATTTTGTAAATTTAATATTCAAATTACAGATCGTGTTGAAAAAGAGTTCAAGGAATCATCTAACATTTCGTGTGTGCCAAAACCTTTTATATTGTTAAATTATTACAAATTTGAGAAGTAATTTTAGCAGAAGATTTAATAAAAACTTAAGCATTTATTTATTTATTTTGTGTTTAAAAAATAGTATCAATGCTGCAATTTTTGGCGAATTTATATTTAGAATAAAAGATATTTGTTTTAGAATATTTTTCTTTTAAAAAATTTTATACATAGCACTGACGCATATTAAAAAATTCATTCCGCTTGTCAAAATTTCACAAATTTTTTAACAACATGATTGACATTGTTGGTAAAATACCAGAAATCGTCATTTTCATTAAATTGGAGAGAGCTTTTTTTGAAAGCTCCTCTGTTTCATCTGGTGATGTATGTGGGGTCGGTTGGTCCTACCTGGTGCGAGAAATAGTCGTCGTGTCCCCCTAAACCATCCTGATGAGACCGCATGTCGTTCCTGCCCATTTCCCTGCCCAGATCCTGCTCGATCTCTTGATGAATGGCTGGATTGAGATCGGGATGCGACGCTAACTCCTGATGGTGGTTGTGCGGCATGTTCATTTCGGCGGGCATTTCCTGTCCGTGTCCCGAACACGCGGTCTGCATCTCACCCATCCCCTGCATATCGCCCATCCCCACGCCCATCACCAAAGGGGATACGTGGGACTCCCAGCCGTCCTCCATCTTGGCCGCCCACACTTTGATCGGCCCACTCGATTTGAATAACTTTATATGCGTAAGAACAATTAATTAATTATGCACCAGGGCGATGTTGGTGGTCGATAACACGCGTGAACCGTTCATCCTTCTGAAGACGCGTCCTTTAAAACTTTTTATAACGACGCACTCTTAATGCTACAGGTGTTTGTTTTTATTGCACTGGATCTCTACGAACACGAGGGCCACATACTAATCACCACGACTTAATTGCTTATTTATAACACCGGTGAAATACGGGCACCGTAAAACCACTTAGGCACTGTTTTCTCATCGGCTAATTTTAATTAGACGATTAAATTTTTATAGCCGTGATTTACACTTATCACCGGAATGACACTAAGGCCCGGCCGAAGCGTCGTCCTCTGGTGCGGAGAGGCTCAGGTACGGAGCGCAAGTGTGTGCCGAGGTATAGGTAGAAGGAAGGTTCAGTGTAACAATGTGTGTGTGTCGGCAGGACAGCGGTGCCGTCGGCAGCGTGAGGAGACTGCGTGAGGTCGGTGGTGACCGCCCCCCTCTACCCCCACCGTGATGCACCGTGCCAACCCCCCGAACACTATTATAATTAGCTGCACGGTGTACGCGGATAAGCCTGCGAGCACCAGCCTAACCCGCCAACGGGACTCCTAGGTAACGCCGCCCGAAATTCTACGCCAAATTTTTAGTTATCGAAGACTTGTATCTCACACTAAAAACATAGAAAAAGAGAAATACAAACGTGTCGCGATGACAAAACTAACATCTTCCAGGTCTGAGATAAATCAACTTGTCCTCACATTGTAACCTGTCTCGAGCATTTACATAAATGATAATAATGGTAAAAGGGGGAATAATTATATTATTGCGGCATAAATAATTCGATCTTTTGGCATTTCACTACCAAGATATTTACATATCTTCAAAGGTATTTTGTACTCTATTTGTCTATGGCTTTAATGTGCCTATAATTTTCGAAAAGTATTTTTTAGTTTTTAGTAAAATAAATAATAATAACGCTGTTTAAAAAACACTAATAAATTTAAGAAAAATATATCAGAATTTAACGTTTTTGACTTTTCCGAATTTTAGCTAATGTTGCTATAGATGCTGAAGTTATCGCTTCAAATAGTCCAAATACATTGTATGTATAGTTATTTTATCAACAAGTAAGTTAAAAAAGAAAGAGATTATTAACCAAAACATTTTAATACGTAAGCGAAGCTTAATAATAAACCGCTAATTAAAAAAAAATATAATGTTTTTTTTTGTTAAAAGTGTCTCCGAAAAACATATATGGGCAAATTTAATTAGGTTAACTACAGACACTTACAGTCAGAAACACAAATCACTCCAAATCAATAAAATTGTTTGGTAATTTTTTGTGATTTTGTGTACTAATACCAAATAGTCGTTGTGAAAACGACTTTATAAAAACTTTAGTGAAAGTGATAAGTTGTAGAAACCTGTACTATTCTTTATTATCAACGAAATCTAAAAAAAACTACTGCAGTCTTTCATCAGCGAAAAGCGGAGTTTTTGGAAGACCGCTTTACTGCTTGATTTTGAATTACATTTGGAGGTTAAGTCACTAGCTAAAAACACTAGGAAATAGCCACATTTATACTGTTTCAAACCAATTTTGGCAAGGCTGACTTTAAAGGCAAGTCTTCTGTTTATTACTACTGAAATAAAGATAGTATTGTTCCCAAACGCAAGTAATTTATGGTCGTTAGACCTTTCGATGTCATCTGAGAAAACCGCCCGGGGCATATCAAATATACGTAAAAGTGGTGACAAATCTGCCTGTTCCGGGCGGTTTTCTCAGATGGCATCGAAGGGTCTAAGAACTATAAATTATTTGCGTTTGGTAACAATACAATCTTTATTACACTAGTAATAAACAGAAAACTTGTCTTTAAAGTTAGGTATGTCACAATTGGTTTGGAAATGTATACACATAACAGCAGTATAGAAGCTGCATTTCACCGATTTACTCAGTATGAGTGAAGTCATAAATGAGATAAAATGTTGGGATGAAGGTACTTAATTGAAAACTTGAATAGAAAAGCTCTGGAAAATGAAATTTTGTACAACTTGTGTGGAAAATGAATTATGTGTCGATAATATTATAATTACAAAATCAAAAATTTATTTATTTATTTTAATAGTTAAATGAATGCAGGTAATTACAAGTAACACAAAACGAACTTGTTTTTTATTTTGAAAATCAATATCAAAACTGTTTTTTATCATGGCAAAACTGAGTGGTTCTTTTTGAGTAATAAACTGATAACAAAAACTTTTTGAATATGAAGGGTAAAAATACTTTATAATTTTATTTTATTTTTATATTATTGTTTTAGCAACAATAAAAAAACATAAGTAACAATAGTGAAACCCAAAATTCAGTGAATTTGTTTTTATGTTACCTCATACTTATATGAGAGGGCTGGTTTTCTAGAACTTTCTGACTTATGTAACCTGGCTTAACTCTATTTGTTTACAAATTAAATTTTAAAACAGTAACATTAGAGTTTCCTGATGTTATTATCATGTTTATAAAGATAATAAAAAAATTAAACTCGTACACAACAAGGATTAAATTTCTCTTTTACATCATTCAGGCGTCTACAAGTTATCTTGAAATGATTGCAATGCAATTTATATTGGTCAGACTGGACGAAGTATTAAAACCAGAAGTCGTGAACGTGTAAGGACACTAGAAAAGTATAAAAATACAAATATATCTAACACTTTATCTGCTTTTGCTTCTCATATTCTTTCTTCCGGTTATTTATTTTCTCTTACTGATAAATTCTAAAAATTTTCACATCTGCAATAAAGTTTATTTTTTAAATATTTTAGAAGCTTTAGAAAATTTTAAATCTACCCACGATTTTATGAACCTTCTCTACAAACATCAAATGACCAGGTCAGGTCAAGTCAGGTATTTTTGATTGTAATATTGTCTCTTTACTAGTTTAGTCTTCTTTAGTTAATTTAATGTTTGTTTATAATCTTTATGATCTTACGAATCTTCTCTACAAACATCAAATGACCATGTCAGATCAGGTCAGGTCAGGTGAGGTAATTTTGGTTGTAATATTGTCTCTTTACTAGTTTACTCTTCTTTAGTTAATTTAATGTTTGTTTATAATTTTATCTTCTTACTCTCTTTATCGGTTTATACTTTTTTAATTATTTTTTAAAACTAATTTCAAATTGATGTCAATTCTTCAAAAAAAAATCACATTTTTAGGTGGCTAAAATATATCTATTTTTTATAAATTTTTCAAATAGCAACCATTTCTTCAAATTTCTTTTTCTTCAAATCGATCAACAGCTTTTTTTACGAAAAATAATGATTTATTTTATTGTTAGTATACGTTTTTATTTTTTATGTTTTTAGTTTATTATTGATAAAAGTGTGGTAAGTTTTTTTAACATTTTGCAACTTCTTTATATTTTTTGTTTACATAGAGTGACAGTTCTCGAAAGCGCTCTACTACTGTTATGTAAGAAATTTGATTAATTAAACTTGTGGGTTTTGTTATTTATTTATTATTTATTTTTATTATTTGTGTTTTTACACAAATAATGAAAATATGCTTTATCGAATTTTGTTTATAAAGGGCTCGGTCACTTCAATCTTGTTTTTATCTGTTTCTTAGGTTGAGAATTATGATATGTTGAATCTTTCAGACATTTTTGCGTTAATAGATATTGGCAACTGTAAAATTTGATGATAATAAACAAACATGCAAACATATATATATAAAAAAAAATTAATAAAAATATTGAAAAACCAAATTTGCAAAATCTACCGTTTGTTTATTATTTAAAAATTAAAATAAAACAAAAATGACATTATATGACAGACTACCCTATAAAATGTAAAATGCTCATTATCATTTATTATAATGATAACTTTATACTATGCAAACGAAAATAACCTGATTCAGAGCAAGCTTTGGCCATTTTTTAATAGTTTTGCTCGTTCAAGAAAGACACACACATCTAAATATAAAATAATTCATCTTCACAATACAACGTTTAAAATTTTGAATAATATTTTTATTATGCCAAGATTGGAATATTTTAGCTGTCCACAGTATTTATAAAAAATATTGGCGTATTTTAAAAATTAATGGAATGCTGTAACATTATTTTAGAATACTCATATTTCACTACAATTTTAAAAAAAAGAGGAATTTGAAATTAGAATAAATTTATCATGAACAAAACGACCTCGAAAACTGTGCGAAATTTTGGTGACAAAATTCTCTTTCGTATATAAAATAACAGCTTTGGGTACCATCAAGTAACGGCATTTTATCGGGGGTCATAATTTTCGTATCGTCTTTACCGAAATTTAAAACCGTGAATGATTCCCATGAATGAATTACATAAAATTATAGCTTTCCTTGGCGAAATTTTTGTGAAATTAGAAACTTTGAAGCCTTTGGGGACATTGTAAATTTCATATACTTAGCGGAATGTTTGTAATCACATCTCGATTTCGTAAAAATGACATTAAGCGTAAAATATTCTTTAGAAAAGTCGTATTTATTATAAATGGTCATTCAGAGGATTAAAGCTAATAATTCGAATATAATTTACTAATTTGTATATTGATCAGTTGACGAAATTTTTTTGGTGTTCTCGAGTGAGACTTAAAATGCTAAGAATATCGATGTCGCATTGCTATAGTAAATAATCTGAAGATTTTACACCGATGTTGGTGCCTGTTTTACATAAAAATTTCAATTTGGAGAGTCAAGTCGATATTTCCTCTGTAAATCCGAAATTTATTGTCTTTAAATGTTTACCAGTTTATTTAATGATCATTTATCAACGCTTATAATTCTCCAATAAATTTCCTCATTCTAATCGAATAAACGTCCCAAACTCAAAGGTCAAAGGTGAGACGTTGAAAGGGACACGGCCCAGAATTTGAACGATTTGTGTGAACGCTTTCATTTGCTGTTGATGGAAAATAAATTTCCATAATTTCGGAATTATTTACAGAAATTTACCATTAGTTGACATAATTTCTTCCAGTCACGCAAACTGTTGAAACCGCCAAACAAAAATAAGTCTACTTAGAAATTTGTCGAGATTTACAAATTGTCAAACGTCTGAAATTTAATAACCTGAACTTTATTACAGACTGAAAACTTGTCACGAGCTGTAACTGTAATTTTAAAAATTTATTCAAATTGGGTTAATTTTGATAAAACTCGGATTGAAGTCATTAATTTTTAGAGCTTGTTCTACACGAATTAACCAAATTTTCTATATCTGTCGGTATCGAAAAGGGACCGACAACAAAAGTAATCTTAATCCGAGTAAATGTTACGCATTTAAATAAAGTAATAAAATTGGTACATTTGGTTAAATCAAAGTTTTGTTCATTGTAGCAATAAAGATAGCTAATACTACCAGTGTTAAACATATGTTGTTGGATTTTTATTTAGTAGTTTAACAAATGTTACTTTTCTGGTGGTAAATAGTTAGATTTTGTGATAAGGTAAAAGTACCGGAACAAATAATAACATTTTACGTTTATTTTATGCAAAAGAGAGAATCTTTGAAATACCGAAAGAATCTAAATTGTATACTTACAATTTTCTTATCTGATACAGTTGTGTGGTATCTAAATATCGGAGATATCAAAATTTTTAAATGTCACATTAAATTTAGATAATGGGACTTTATATTTACATAAGAGAATAATTAATTTTTTCTATCAGCTGTTACAATTTTTTTTAAATAGTGGTTCTCTATTTTAGACCAGTAAAATTAGGTTTAAAAATAAAATAACTTAATTACTTATTACATTTATTATTGGATTCTAAATAAGAATTATCTGATCTTTGAGTCTATATGTTAGAGGAAGTGAGCTACACTTTTGGAAGCTCCCAGAAAAAATGTTGGCAATTTTTTTTAGTTTGTTTTTTCGCATCTAAAGAGCTCTAAATTTATGGATTAATTTACGAATACTTGTTGCATAGAGAAAAGTGCAGACGGCAGCCTGTAGTGCTGGAGGGTCTTTAGTGTCAAATCTTCACGATTTAAGGCGTTATGCAAAAAGTATAAAAAATGCAATTTGATTATATTATTTTACAACAAACAGAAATAAAAACCAAGTTTGTAATAAAAAGCCTATTGGTATCAAAAGCTGTTAATAGTATAATCAAAATTCAATATAATACAAACCAATTATTTTGATTGTTTCTTTTCTAATAAACTTAAAATAATCATTAATAAATTGAAAGAAGACTGCAGGCTTTTCTCATCCTCATTCTTATAGAATTTGACGCAACACTTTTAAGAAATAAGCCTCAAAAAAATTTTCAGACACCCAAAATAATCGTTAATAATAATCTTACAAGGTTGAGCGCAACACTTTTAAAAAGTAAGGCTCAAGAAATCTTCCAGATGTGATTCTATGTTTCGTGTTCTTCTTGCATAAAACAACCACTTCAAACTGTTCTGGAGGATTTATTCAACCAATTTGTATTTGACAGTGCTGACATATACATTGACACGCTCGATGGGGCTAACTTTTCACACAATGAGAGGACTTCAGTGTATAGCGTCTCACACTTTAGCTCATTTGGGGACAAGAATTACGAAATTACGAAAATTATGACCGCTTAAGAAATTAAAGCATCTTTGTCAAAATACGATAAAAGTCTTTAGGTTGTAATGACCCAAAATGACCTAAAGTCGTGATTATCAGCTGTGAAAAAAAACCTATATTGGGTTTAATAGTATGGTGACTTAGCTCCGGAAGCTGATGGGCATTTAGACTGGACATTTTCGACCAAACAAGCATTTTTACAAAATGGGAATCGTTGTCAATTTCACATGTCAAAATTGCAATGAAGATGATGATTGCATGGAGCACGTGTTTTGTCACTGTCCAGTGCTCGCATCTGTTCAAAGATTCAAGTTGTTAAAATTTTTGGTTTTAATTCAATTTTTTGGTAAAGTCTTGGTAGTATCGCATCTGAAAAGCTTTTCAAGTTTATTGATATGGTCGGTTGGCTTGAAAAATAACCTTTAGGCGAGATGGTACAATGAGCCCAACCGTGAGACTTAAAATCTAGAGAGGAGAGATTCTGGTTTTTTAGAGATTCTCCATATCGAATCCAGAATTCGAAATCTAGAAACTTTAAACAAAATCAACTACAACACTTTTGAAATACTTTACATCTAAAAAAGATAAAGTGAGAAGCTTAAATTTAGAGCAATAGTAGGAAACATTTTTTTTTAAAATGTTGTAGTTAGTTGGAATTATTGGTCTAATAAAACTACATATTTAAAACTGATAACTAAAACATTTGGTAAAAAAAGCTTTAACACGAAAGTTGGTTTGAATAGCACTAATATCTGCTATCTAACCTCTCTATATACATTTATGAAATGTTTTTCTTAATAATGATGCCAAAAAGCAGAACCAACAATTAGTGCTTGTGTAACTTTTTTGCAAAAACTTTGGGATATGCATCGGTACTATTTGGGTAGTACCAACAGCTTTACGGGGCTCTTGGCTTACTTCTCGGATACTATAAGAACTTTTCTCACCAGGCATACGTCGTTGTATCATATATAACCCTCTGTGTGAAAGCGGCTTCGCACATAGCGACTACTGCTAATTTTCAGTACCTATTTGTGTGGCTCACGTTCGGTTTTGTTCTACTAGAGCTCTGTGCTAGTGGCCTAACACTGGAATTAAGGGTACAAATACTACAGAATTGATGTTCAATGGCAAAACAATACTAGTATCTTATAAGCATTATTGAGGAGAATTTTTCTTTCAAAGTTGTAGAAATTAGCGTTATCAAAGTAAGGATATCAGAGGTTTTGTTCTAGCTTTCTAAGGCTTTTAGTTCCATAGAAGTGTTCCGTAAAAGTGTTAGTTCTCTCTCCGACTAGACACGCAATGTAAATTTGTCTAATGTTTCAATAGAAGAAACTAACAGTAATTGGTAGATATTGCTTAGTAACAATGACACTTGCATTATGTGGAAACTTCTCATTATGTTTTTTGTTATTATTCTACATCTTACATTTAGTTTCCTGATATATGAAACTCAATATATGCTATCAAAAAAATCTTCTGTAGACATTATGATTAGAGGCATAAGGCTGCTGCTTTGGTCTTTTCTTGAAAAGAAGCTTTGTTTAGAAAAAAATCTCTCTATTTGAATGCTTTTTAATACAGATACGGGATATAAATCTACTAGTAGATTCTTAAACACATAATGGTTTTTTAGCGAGCTAAAAATAGATTGATATTTGAGCGCAGCGAGTATAGTTAGTTTTAAATTTTTTGTGTTCTTTATTAATGACAATTTATTAATTGTTGGTAGATAAAAGCAATATTTTTACTCAGTTTGTAAAAATATTGGTCCACAGTTCCTGTGTTTTTTATACCGATCACAGAACAATATATAGTGACAGATAAACGAAAAGAAAGGAAAAGTGTTGCTAACGAAAAAAGTTTTGTCATTGTTTTATTGGTTTCGAGCTATTGGCTATTTTATATAGTTGTTTTTCATAGAAAAAAAAACAACATGTAGCTGGCTAAGTATTTTTGATTTGAAGAAGACTTAACTTTTGAAGACTTTTTTAAATAATACCTTATAGTGTCAAATTCTAGGATTTTAGATTTCGTAAATTGCTAGATTTTTATTTATTTACGATTAGAAAATAGCTCCTTAGTACAATTCTCTATTTAGAGTGCTTATAAAAAAAAATTGTCTTAGAATTCAGATTTAAACGCATCTGGATTTTTGAAACAAATTGAAAATTAATTTTAAAAAAATTAAATAATGTCCTATATATCTTTTTTAATGGTAATAGATAAGCGTTCTAGAAACTTTTGCGCTAATTTCAAGTTGGGATACTACCGGTAGTATTGCAAATTTTAATACTTTTCAATGGCAAAAGCCAATCACATCCCCCAATTTTTTTAATTTTTCACAGAAACGAAGATACCACCGACATTATCTCAACTTGAAATTAGCTCAATAAAAAACACATAAAGCCCATTTTTTCTTAAAATCAATTGTCAAAGTGTTTTAAGGTTGGTAACTCCATTTAAAATTAGCCTTTTTAGTTTTGTTTCCATGGCAATCTAACAGGGTTCCAACATAATTTCAGAATTTTTGACACTGACAATTGATTTAAAGAAAAAATAAGCTTTATTTGTTGTATGACATATTAAGAAAAATTTATATTTAAAGACAAGAAAGTCAAAGTTGCCTTTTTTATAGAGTCCGACTAGACAAGACTAGTTTTAAGGAGGCATATATTTGGCATAAGATTTAAATTTTGTATTTAAAATTTTTCCGTCGAAAATGCAGATCAGCATGTATACGAGTACAGTGAGATTAAATGAATTTATAGTCAAGTAATCTATGGGTTTTAATGCAAAATTGCTATATACCAGTAAAACTTTAATAATGTCAAGTAGGTTTTTATTTTACAGTAACTTTAAAGCTTTTTTTATCAAAAATTATAAGTTGATAATAAAAGCAGGATGGTAGGTCATAAGAAAAAGTGTCTAATTTACAATACCAAACACAGTATTTTTTTGGTAAATAAAAACAGATCTAGGTAAATAAAGGTGAAGCACTACTTTCAACAAAAAACATTTTTGTTATCTTGATATTTTATACATATTTTCTATTAACATTACTAGATCAAATTTTTCTATTATTTTGAAAAATATCTTGATTAATTTTAATTAATCACTGAAACATATTGAAACACTTTCTAACTTTCCGAAAATTAAGCTTTGGTAAACTCTAATTTTACTGACTCATTTTGTGGTTTATATTTAGCTTTTAATTTTTTGCCATTCACTAGAGTGATAAAAATGGGGATATATTGAAAAACTAAGAAATATGTTATTACGTACTTCCTTCAAATGCCCGTGAATTAAACATACAAGACAATTACATTAAAAGTCAAGTACTTTTTCTAGTTTTCTTTAAATTGTGTGTCGGTGACATTTCCTTAAGTATTTACTGTTTACTGCCATGCTTACAAACAATAGTTAATGCACCTCATTTCTATGCTATCTAAATTATTTGCTAAGTCGTTAAAAGTGGTTAATTGCAGTAGTGATAATGGATTTAAGATTTCTTAATGATGTTGCTATTAATGCTTTACAGTATTTTTTTTTACAATGGCTGAAGTTGGCGCTTTGAGAAATAACAGGTAGGTAATAAATAAAGCCTTTTTTATTGTAGTTTTTCAGGTGGGTTAACTTAGTGCAATTAAAACTGAATAAATGAGTTTATTTTAAAACTGTTAAAATTCGTTTCGCAATTAAACGATGATACTCAAAACTTGAAGAAATAAATAATGAAAATTAAAGCTTAAAAACAGTAATTAAAACGGCGTTCGTAAACAAAATATGATGGATAACATAATTAAGATGCATCACAACGTCAGTTTAAATTTATGCATATTTATATTTTTCACATACGAAAACAAGATAAACTGAAAAAAGGATATACAGGCAAAATAGTCATTTTTAATTAGCGCATTTCGCGATTTTATCAATTTGTCAGGATGGGAATAGTAGGAAAATAAAACGCAATCATTATTCTATAGATCCACAGGATACATAAAGCATAAAACATGGAGTGCACTCTGCGTTTGCTGGCAGTTGTCAAGATTGCATGTTTTTATGAGCAAAAATTGCACACAATTAAAAATGCACTACCATGCAATTAATTACAATGACAATCTCTGATAACAGCAAAACCCGCGAAGAAATGAGTTCTTACGTAACGAAAATTTGGATGGATTTTTGGCAAATTTGTGATAGATAATGATCGGGTCTTCAGGTAGTTACCGGAGGAATCGTCTGACCGTCGTTTAGCGAAGCTTCGGACCGGCACTAATTGCAGGTGTCATGCACGGCTCAGATGCCTCGCTTGATTATGTGCCTCAAAATATTTAATTAAATGCATTTCCCGTTGTAATATTATATTTTGATCTGATAACCCAGACACAAATTTAAGTCTGTTCCGTAATTTCGGTTAAAATTAAGTCCGCCGCAACGTACTGCATCTATGCACAAGTAAATTTACATTATCAACGTTTTATTCAACTAAAGCAATTCGTTTTTGTTATCTGATGCACATTTTAATTTTTAAAATAAAAGAAAATTTGCACAGCAGGAATGGTTTAAGCGAAAGTTGGAATCTTGGTATTCAGCTGTAAAACAAGAAAAACACCTGGAAATAAAAATTATTGCTTGCGAATTTGTTGATATTTCCGTATCTTGCATGATTTAACCAGGTGTAGCTACATACATACATTTGTCATGTAAAATTTATTTACAAACTTAGTAATTTATATCTGCATATTTATAATATTATGTTTATGTACTTTAATACCACTAAAACAATCTTAATTGCTTTTTGGTTAAAAATCTAAACAAATATAATTTAATATCATCTAGAACTCTAGATCATCAAACAGTGCACACACGTTGCCTATTTTGTTTTTTGAATATCAATATTAAGATACTAAAAAGCATTTGGATTAGTGCAAATTGTTTTAATAACGGAGATCTAAAGATGCTTTAATAAGTTTGATTAATCGAATTGGTTACGTGTGTGCACTGTTTCGTAATCTGGACTATAGTTAAATATACTTGGTACATAATTTTGTAAAATTTTGTTATTTTTAAAGTTACTGAAATTAGTAATTTGTAATTACAGTTTCTGTAAAATGCTAAAATTATTTAAAACTAAATTTACTATAATAAGTTGTAGTGTTGTAAAGTTGTAATGCCAAAATTTTTGTAATCATAACATTGTCGCAAAGATACTGTAAATTAAGATTTAGAAAAATTGTTAACACTGGAAAATCGAGCTTACACTTAAATTTAGTTACACTTAAAACCTATTATTTAATAGTTTTTTGCATTTGTTTTATAAAATTATTATTTTGCAGTCAAAATACGCGCAAAATGTTTATGGTACGATACTTGAAAAAAAATGTTTTTTTTCTCCAAATAATGTTTTAAACAAATGTTTAATTCATCTTGTGTTAAGAATAAACAATTATAAAATTCTAGAGTTTTATGTGTATTATCTACAAGAATCAGATATTTCATAGTTTTCTTGTCAATTGCTTGTACTTTTAACGAACAGAATTGCTTTTTTTGGTAAATTAAACAAGATTTATTGGAGAATTTGTTGAAAATAAGCTCAGGAACTGTAACCTGAGTTTAATTGAAATTGACAGTTGTTAACCAAATCTAAAAACCAAACGAAAATGTAAAAAGACATTTTTACCTATCTTTTCAGCAAGAGCTTTTTGGTTTGAGTAAAAATTCCGTAAGTCTCTGTTGATTTAAAAGTCTTCCAAAGCAAGCATTGAGGTCCAATATACTCTTTTGCATAAAGTTCAGACTGAAAATTTTTGACGTATGTAGTTGGTTAGAATTTGAAAATATTTATTTTTGTAAAACTAATTCGATATTGCTAAACGTTGTTTTCACTACCAGTTATCATATTTAACACATTATTTAACACCAACTACTGAAAAATCGCCTCTAAACATATTTTTTTAAGGAACTTAACAATATCTAAATTAAAATAAGTTATGAATTGTTTTTGAAGATTCTTTGATAACACTCGTATTACCAAAAAGTAATAAAATAAATTTATCGCTGTTACAAAACTTCGCAAGATAATAAATAAAGTTTAGATTTTATTTAAATGCGCGTTTTTTGACACGCCCGATCTAGCAAATTAGGACCGTCGAAAAGTGTTAGTAGGTGACTGGCGGTTAGTGGCTGCACGGTAATTTTTGTGTGCTTATAATTTGAAAAAAAAAAAAACTCAAGTTACAGCGATAGAAATGAGAATGAATTCTAACCGATAATGTCTTTCATTATCAACAAAATTTCAGAGAGACTGGAATGGTTTTCAATTATAAAACACTAAGAAATGACAATATTTACAATCAGTACAATGTAGAAATTGATGTCATTCTTTGATTATATAGTATAAGGACGTGTATAATAGATGATAGAAAGCACAGGACGAATTTCTGCAACTTGAAAAATTATCAATGAAATGACAGCTCTCATTGCAATTGCTTCCAATTCGTGGGAATTTACAACAGCAGTTGAATGGACACTGAATACCTAGATATAAAACAAATACTACACTTTAGTAGTTTGGGACAATGCTGGAATTCCATATGTCCATATGCAGATCTGGGGATGGTGATACTTTATTGAGGACTCGGGTAGAATCGAGTAGATAATAAACGTAAATAACGTGATGGGTCGATAATAATTATAAACTATAAAATTTACTCATGATGGTTTAACATTCTTACTGTATCATACTTAATCTCTCGTTTTTGGGGTGAAAGACAAAAGAAAGAAATTTTCTGACTGGCCAACATTTCGGGATCCTTTATTTAACTGATTTAGTTTTTTATTTAAAATGTTATCTACATATTGTTTATAAAATCTTTTAATTGTTTTGATAGAAGGATTAAGATAAATAAAGGATTCCGAAATGTTGGCCAGTCAGATTTTTTTCTTTTGTCTATCTCTTTGAGAAAAAGTAAGTTTTATTATAGAATTTACTGATAATGCAAAAATTATATAATTGTGTAAATGAAGTGAAGTAAAGTGATACTCAGGGTCGTCTTAAGCGGGGGTGCAAGGGGTGCACGGCACCCAGGCGGCAAGATTTTAGGGCGGCAATCTGAACTGAAATATATTTTCTTTTATAAATAACTAATTTTTATTTTTTTTAATAAAATAAAGAAAATGTGTACTTTCATGATTGCATTTTTCTATTAATAGGTATTTTGAGAAACATTTAAGTCTTTCTTAGAAAACGATAACGGGCGGCAGGCCCTTGGACAGTTTCGGCGAATTATGCGACGTAACAATTCTTTCATTGTAATAAATATTATTGTTTTTATGAGTTTCTACAATTCCTTGAAAACAAAAGTCTTTGTTTTAGTAGCACACTAAGGATAAGTTCATTCCGAATTTGTATTGCGATTGAGGTTGAGGTGTACAAAAATAGCAAAAAGGTATGATATTTACATTTTTTGATTTTAATTCATTGATTAGAGTAAAAAATGTTTTGAAAATAGTAATTTGAAAAAAATATAATTATTTGTAACCGTAACCATAATTTTTAAAAACTCAATAATTGAAAAACTTTCCTTTTTTTACAACGTTATTACACTTACTATTATAAAGTATTACCTCCTTGTGTATCTCTAATTGTACAGATGGTAGAAAGCGACTTTCTGGCTCTCAATATCGTAAAGGAAATTAGAAAAAGAAGAAAAACTTAAAAAAAAACATGGTTCCTATAAAACAATTTTTGCCTCAGTGTCAGTTTCATCGGGTACTTCTTGCTACAATATTACCGAAACTGAAGAAACTGAAAAGGAAAGTACTATGATTCAAGAAAACTTTTTTCAAGACATTGCTGCTACTACTTCAGAAACCGCTATTACAGATGTTCATTTAGCAGCAACATCAACAACAGAAACTTTAGTACAAATTCTACTTGATATAGATTTAAAGGATCCTGCTTTATGGCCTAAAATTATTACAGACAATATTAGGTTTTCTATAATCGAAATAGGACCAGTTCAAATTACAAATTTTACGTTTCCAAAAGATGAGTCAAACCGTTCTTTTTCTACTAGTTATTTTCATAAAAGTTTAACAAATTGTGAAGTAGTTAGACGAGATTGGTTAGTTTACTCAAAATCCAGTGATTCTGTATTTTGTTTTTACCAAAGACTCTATAAACGCGTTTAATGATTTACGGGGATATAAAGATTGGAGGCACTTGTCTAGAAATATAGAAAGACATGAAAAAACTAAAACACATTTTCAAAGCGTAAAGCAGTATTTAGATCTAAAACAAAATACAGAAAACAAAAAAACCGTGGATTTTATTAATCAAGCTATAATTAACCATGAAAAAAAGAGATGGGGGGCAGTTCTTGAACGAATTATCAATGTTATTTTACTTGTAAGTAAAATAAAAACAACTCAAAAAAAGTTGAGATATTTGTAAAATAAAATGTGAGAGGCGGCACTTGGAAGTTTGCACCCCGGCGGCAATGAGGGTAGAGACGGTCCTACTGATACAAGTAAGAAGACCTTCTTCACTTTGTAAATCTATTGAAATTTTTATTTAAAATACCAAAATTGTTTCTTTATTATTGTGAAACAGTGTGACAAACTATTAGAATATCTACCTCCAACAGAGTATTTGTTCATCTTGTAAAACGAACTTTTTTTTCAAAAAAAAAAAAAAAAACGTTATTCCTTATTTCTAGAATTTTCACAGGCGATTAAAAAAATATTTGTAAAAATTATAATTAATTTCTTGTTAGTTATGTTAAAACTAAAATTAAAAATGTATCTAATATTTACAGCTTGATAGGTAACAATCTTTTTGTCCTATACTTCAATTCAGTTTAAAAAAACATCGCTAATCACTAGTAATCAGACAGACAAATTAAATATAAAAAAATTTGGTAGTATAAACTATAAATAATGGCAAATAATTTTTAATTAATTAAAGTAAATTTTTGTTATTCTGTATTTTTTTAATTATTTTTTATTGAAGCTTGCACATGTCATTATCATCATTTTGAAATAATACATTGTTAGAAAATATGTACTTAATACCTATACTTACATAGGGAACATTGCAACCTGCAACCAGGCTTAATTCGTTTAACTAAAATTTCAATTTTTCCTAATTGAATCACAGAAAAAGTAAGAAATAGAAAGTAAATATAATTTAGAACCTTCTCTGTATGCAAGTACTTCAAAAAACTTACAGAATAAATTGTAAAAAGCAAGTTTGGCTTGGTTTTATTAGCAATCGCTTGACATTTGCAGCAATGTATTCGTTCGCTTCTCAATTTTATTATAAATTTTTATAGGTTAAAGATTTTATTTATTTCTCATAGCAATCGTATCTTCTTTTGGTTTTAAGTATTTCTGTTACATTTCATTAATTTATATACTTAATTTATGATTTAGCTTGCGGGTATTTGACAAATATGCAATTTTTAGTTGTCATGCCGTTTGTCATACAAATTTTTAAATCATAGATGAGCTGGTAGTATCGCAAATTTTAATACTGTTCCATGACAACAACTAATCACAATCTCGAATTGCATTAATTTTGCTTAGAAACGAAGATACTACTGGTATTATCTTAACTTGAAATCAACCCACTAGAGTACAAATTCGTTTTGTTAAAATTTAAGACACAGTTAATTTCTGTATGTTGAGAAGCTCAAAAACCTAATGTAAAAAGTGAAAACAAGTTAAAATTAACTGTTAAACTAACAATTTCAACTAAATAAAAAACTAAAATATTAAAAACTGTTCTTGCAAAAGTTTCAAAAAATAAAACTGATTTACTTTATTATTATTATTATCATCTTATTTTCAAACAAAAACTTATTTAAAATAACTATGATCTCTATATGTATTAACTTTATTAATAAAGAATTTAAATATGAATCTCCAATATAAAAGAAAATTAAAGTTTAACAATTAATAATCTATTTATGTTTGCTTCTAAATTACAAATGTGATATAATTATAGAAAAGATTAAAAACTGTAGAAAACACACAGCACTGCACTGGTGTAGGACCGCTCTCGCTCGCTTATATGAATTCCCTCTTGGCGCTTGTTTTTAAATCTACTGGTTGGCAGCATTGCTCCAACCGTTACCGTCTAGTGACTTTAGCCGTCACGCTGACATTTACTCGCGGCATCATGGCAACCAGTGATTTGACGTTAGAACAAATTTACAATTATTTTAAAGAAAATGGAAATGTGGTTAAAAACCGTGAACTCGTTCATCACTTCAAGCATTACCTGACCGATCCTGCATCAAAAGGTAACGCAACACCCATCCATTACGTGCTGGTAGCTTTGTTTTGGTGCTTTGTTTACGTTTAGGTTATGACAACAACCTGTGGCATTCAAATTATTTTTTATGTTTTTCGGTCGTACAATGCTAATATTTTACGGGACGTTAAGGTTTCTTGAATTTAGGTGCGTGTGGAATATTTTTGAAGTGAATTACTCAATTGGAATGTGATGTAAGTGGTTTATCTACGTCTACGTAGACGTAGACAATACTGTGGGAAACGTACAGTACCGAGTACCCATAGAGAGGCTATTGATAATAATGATAATAATTATAAATTATGAGTCACGAGGCAGGTTATAGATTTCGTCTAATTGCAATTAAATTAATTAATTTTGACGCTTTACTCGTGGTAATTACTAATCATCTTAATTGGCAATATCGCGTCGTAAATTATTACTGTTATCGATATTTATTCAAAAAATAATAAAAATACAGAGCATCTCTACAGTCACACATTTATAAAATAAATGGCAAATAATTAAAATTAATTTCAGATATTATACCAGGTGTAAACGAAATTTGGCTCACCTCTTTTTTTAATAGTATTTTTTTTATAGAAAAACAAAACTCTAGGAACTCATTATGTTAGCAAATCCCTATTAACTAAGTAAAAAATCAACTTTCTTTCACTTCCGGTTTTACCGTAAATGGTCATAACTTTGGATTTTTAAATAGAACATTATGTATATTTTTATATTTTTGGAATCTACATTAAATTTCGAGTATATTTTTTATATTTTTTTGTGAAACAAAAAACTTTTTGTAATTTTTGTTCTTTTATCCAGAAGAGTGTGATGGTCAAAAAATATTTCTAAATAATGTAGGCAACAATAATAAAATAAAACCAGTTCTATAGATGTTCTTATTTTCGAAATACAAGAGTTTAATTTGGAATAAATTAATCTAATTAATTCGGTGGAACACAATTTTTTTTCCAAATAGAACAATAATGGCTCACTTGTCTTTTTAAATTAACATTTTTTAATTAAAATTTTGAAAATCTACTCAGTAGTTTTTGTAATATTTACAAAAATAATTTAGACTATTTTACACACGGATTTTTTAATTAATCACGCACTCTTATTCAACAATGAAAACGAAAATTACAATTGAAAAAATGAGCTGCCAAAAATTTTTTCGGGGTTCTCAGCCAATAGGCAATCCAAAAAACAAAACGTGCTTTGTTTTTCAGTGAAAAAATTAAAATTGCAAGTAGTGTTACCTTGGTTACATAACAAACAAAAATTAATTAATGAGTGAAATAGTCAATAAATTATATTTTTGTTTAAATTTTGTTTAAATGACATTGACTTTCGCAAAATTATTAGGCGAACTCTCGTAGCAATCGGTAAATTTTTTCTGCAAACTCTGAACTTTTATATTATAACTGGAAATAATAAAAAACCTTAACCACAGTATAGAAATGAATCAGTATGGACAGCTGATAAAAACTTGTCAAAAGCTGGCATCCTTTCACGTAAAATGTGTAAGATGGAGCCACTGATTTTTTGGCCACTAATAATACACAATTTTAATCTAATGGGCCATAATTGTAAATTATGTAATAAATAATCAAAAGACAAGGGTAAAACAACGATTAAAATAATTTTTTAGTATTTTATTTACAGTTATAGCTCTTTAGATTTAAATTGTGTATTATCAGTTGCCTACAAATCTAAAAATTAGTGGCTCCACCTTATACATTTTACTTGAAGGGATGCTAGCTTTCGACAAGTTTTTGTCAGCTGTCCATACTGATTTATTTCTATACTGTGCCTTAACTGAAAAATAAATCAAGTAGACTGCAAAACAAAAAAAGTAATAAATTAAGTTTGACAGCTATCTATTTTGTGCCTATCTGTTTTGTCGTTTTTGTGCCTAAACATTGTTAAAATGCTAGTCTGCTTAAATTTTTTTTTCAGCCAACTTTTTTCAGATTTTTTAAAAATTATTTTTGTAAATATTACAATAACTATTGAGTAGCTTTTTAAAATTTTGGTATCTTTAAATTTACAAAGAAATTGTTAATTTAAAAAGTCGGGTGAGCCACAACCTAAAGAAGAAGTAGTGTGTTAGACTCCTATAGAGTTCGACCATCAATATTCTGCGTTTACAACATAATCCTGTAATTAGCTTTTCCAAATTTTTACGACACTTAACCGCTGTAAAATTCTTTACCTACTAAATTAGATATTTCTTAAGCCTATTGTGAACATTTGGTCGACACTATTTTTATCGAGGGTTTCCGGTCAAATCCTTATAAAGTACGTAAAGGGTCAAAACAATAACCGCAGAATATCTTTAGTCGTACAATACTCATATATACATAGTGTTCTATTTAAAAATCTAAAGTTGTGATTGTTTTCGGTAAAACCGGAAGTAACAACTGTTCATTTAAAAAAGTTGTCAAGTGTGCTTTGAAATTTTGCTAAAAGAAAATGTAGCGAAGAAGGGATGTCAGAACTTGATACACAGCTTCACAGTGCGCGCGCAGTCGTGATTTGTCATCGTAACTGACAATACGGCAGCGGAATTAAACTAAGACATACTTCAAAATGTTATTGTTTTTTCAAAGCACACTTGACAACTTTTTTAAATGAACACTTGTTAATAGAAAGTTTATTATTTACTTAAATAATGGACAATTTCTAACATAATATGCTTTCTAAGTGTTGTTTTTCTATTTAAAAAAATTCTATTGAAAAAAGGGGTGAGCCAAATTTTGTTTTCACCCGGTATACTGGGTGTCCCAGAACTGGCGGATCAGCTGTAAACTATAAGTTCATCTCTTCAACCTAATACCGAATTCCGAAATTTTTTTTTTAAACTATCGTTTTCGAATAACAACAAATTTTATTTTAACCAATCACATAATAAATATTAATCTTTGTATTAGTAAAGATAATATTTATGTTACTAGGCAATGAAATTAATATTATTTATTTAGTATTTATTATTTGGTTGACTGCAATAACTAAATTAAAAGAAGGTTAGTTAGGGTTAATTTCATTGCCTAGTAATATGAATATTATCTTTACAATTAGTATTTATTTTTAAATTTGCTGTAATTTGAAAACGATAGAGTTTAGAAAAATATTTTTGCGGAATTTGGTATTAGGTTGAAGAGAGGAACTTGTAGTTTACGGCTGATCCGCCAGTTCTGGGACACCCTGTATGTGCACCCAGTATATACTCTTTCACGGTGATTGGCTATTAGAAGTAACTTGGCACTAAAAAAACTATATAATGAGTGGTTCAGATCTTTGGTCATCGAGTTAGCTTTATCTGTCAATATATTGTCTGTAGAGTCTTAACATAACATTTTTTATTTTTTTTTTATTTATAACAGTTTTGATTAATTTAATTTTAGAAACGTTAGAATCTTAAAATTATACTTTTTAATTTGCAATGAATTTTTCGATCGGGGACGAGTTGGCTTCCATTAGTCTCTATAAATAGAATGCTCAAGAATTAATCAGTCGAGTCAAAATTATTTTTTACTTTTTAGTATATTTTTTAAATAAAAGCTTTTTTTAAAAATATTTTTGCATAAAATTTTATTTTATGACTAAAAATATACTTATTAGATACATGGTGCAACATTAAAAACTTCAACCTCTAATAATTTTTAAACAGATGAAGATAAAAAATAAGGAAAAAATCGTTTTGACAGTACCAAGGGGGAAATAGGATGGGTATATTATTTGGTCTGTAAGTGTTAAAATATTAGCACCCCAACCCTTACAAACTTTAATAGAACTATACCATTTGTGATACATTAAATAAAAGGTAAGGAACGAGAAAACGTGACACAAAAAATTGTACAAAATATTTTCATTATTAACAGAGGTACGAAGTAAAATAATTGATAAACGGATGTTTTGCTGTAATATTTATTAACTTAAATTAACTGTTCAAAATCTGGCGATCTGGCCGGCCATGCGATGTTACCTCTCCGACCTATCCATTTGTTTGGGTAACTCTTGTCTAAATACTCCCTCACAGGTCTAAAATAATGAGGTGGTGCACAATCTTGCTGAAAGAATACTTCATCGGGGTTTAATATTTCACTCGTTTACTTGCATCTAAGACGAGAGGGTCTATGATATCTTCTTTCACCAAAACAGTCAGAAAATTATATCTAAACCTGTTTAAAAGTTATTAGAGGTAGAAGTTTTCAATGTTACACTCTGTATAATTAGCTAATCGGTCTCGACCGTTTTTGTATTATACCTCTGGTTTTTTTGTTCGTGAATTTCTTTGTGCAGCAGTTTTACTGCTATTTAATTTAGAGTGGTGTTTTATTTTTGTTGGCACGAGACTTGCTAAATAATTTTTTTAAGTGTTTGTATTCTGAATTTTTTGCCAAATTTTTCTGACGTTTTATAATGTCGGTTCAGAGTTTTGGAAAGACATTTTTTTGAAATTTTACAAATAAGATATAACAAATTTGAGCGCAGTCAATGAATTGATTTTTTTTATACAATTGCACATTAAGCCACAGTGTGTTCCATTAAAAAAAAAATAATTTTTTCAAATGCTGTGCATTATTTGTGTAAGAGAAACAAATGCTTTATTGAAAACGTAAATTGAAGGTAAATAGATGAAAAATCATTGACCTCATACAGGTAGGAAAGCATTAGCAGCCCCCAGCTTCATTTGAGCTGTCGTCATCACATTAAACACAGTCTCGGGCTATTAATACCTTCTTTCTGCCCTTGCGATGTAGTTTACCTACATTTCATCCCTAGAGCGGAAAGTGATACTTTTTGTAATATTTTTAGGGCTGTTATTACTTATTTTTGTTAAAATTGTGGGAAAATATAATTTTCTGGATGCAATTTTTCTTTGGAATTTTATTTTATTGAGGAAAATATTACATTTTATTTGTATGACAATATTGGAAAAAACTTTCAAGGATTTCAAGTTTATTATAGCTGAGAAAATTTACAAATATTGCATTCACGAATGAGTCTCGTTATAGTTGTTATGATTCATTATGAAATGTTAATAATAATAAATAAATGAGCGCATTACATAATGATTTTTATACTTTGTAACACTTGTTAATTTTTTCCAAAAAAATTATTTACTGATAATTTTCATTTTTAATTTTCTGCATCTAAATTATGTGATAATTTATATGAATAAACAAACAATTTTATCTCTGGTATCACTGTTAAATATTTACTTAATATCCCACGTAAGCCTCTCCATTTTTCAGTCTTTTGCGTGCCACTTGTTAGTACTCTTTCCATTATTTTGTCCCAATTTAATTCCAGAAGACGCAAGAGTCAAATTCAAAAAATACGTCAACACTCTCGCCCAGACCAAAACCGAAGGTGACGAAAAATTCCTCGTCCTTAAAACCCGCTACCAAAATTCCCTCGATTATTCTCGTCCATCTCAACTATCCCCTCAAACTGATCCTCGCCTAGCCCTAGGAATCCCCCTATCCCCATCTCTTCCCGATTACAGCCCTTCGAAATCGCCAGCTCATCGCCAACCTCCTCCTTACCGACCACCACCTCCTGTAACTTCACCAACAAACTCCCTCGATAACATTTCGTTATCTTCCATAATGTCACAACAAGATGTTACACCACAAGCCCCACCAAGACGTAAACAAAAATCTTTCGATGAGGATTATTCCACACCGAAATGTAATAATCAAGAGGAAAATGGACCAAACGAAGAGAAACAAACGGTTAGTGTTAAAGAAAGAATGGAGAAGTTTAACCGAATGGCGTCTATGGAGGACGAGTTGAGTCCGAGACAGCCGAAATCAGCGGAAAAGAAAAGGGAAAAGGTGAGTCAATTTGGTTTGGGATTTTAATTAAAGTTGCTAATCTGATTGGGAAAGTTCGTCTTACATGTGTGGTCAGGTGATTTATATTTGTTTTGTTTATTAAATGAGTCGCTCGTATTGTTTCAAAAAGTAATTAAAGAGGTGACGCAATTTTAATGATAAGGTAGGGGAACGTCGGGAAAGTTCAAAAGCCGGTCAGTAACATGTAGTGGCTTTAAATTTTCTTACTTGTGCTATTTGATTAATTTTTTTAAATTTTTACGTAAGAATCGCATGATATTATTATTAGAGCCAATAATACGAAAATTATGACTTGTTTCTATAGAAATACAAAATTTTTTGGGATATATTTTTATCTTACGTAATTAAGGCACATTTAATAAGTGGAAGTAATCTTAAATTAAATTAAAAAAGTTTAAAGAAATAATGTTATATGGATAATAACATAGTACGACACATTTCAAAAAATTGTTTGTTTAAGTATATAATTTCTTTCCTAGATTTTCTAAGTTTTAAATTTTTTAGTAAAAAATTTTTTTTCTGCATTTTTTTCCAATCTTTGAAATAACTCTAAAAAACTTCTGGAATGAATCAATACTTGTGAGATTATAACTGATAGTAAAGCAGGAAGAAATGTACGTGTTTTTTGTGTTGGTTGTGTCGCTTTTGGTCCACGTTCCCCTACGCTTGCGCCAAAAGGCTGGTTAAATTTTTGTTGGTAATTCAATCTGCAACATGGGCGAGATGCATATTTAATGATGTACCTTTAGTTGTAATCAGCGCTAAAAGTACACCTAGTCACTCCGATAACGTATCAAAAAATGACTAATGACCGTATTGCAAGAATGTGTTCAGTCATTGAGTTATTTAAGATTTTGTGATGTGTTTGTTTATCCCCGCTGCGATCACAAATTAGTTTACGGGAACCCACGTGCCAGTAAGGCCGTCTTATTCTAATAACGTACGAAACACTATGGCTCTTGTATTTATGATATCAATTATTGCCTGTCAAATGACTTGCATTTTCGCAAGATCGAAACCAGAGAACGTGTTCTATTATAAATGTTAAACATCGTGACAACATTTTGACGAACCGTCATCCTCTGGCGAATTGCCATTCACTTGTGAAAGTTTTTTTTTTAATTTTAATTCTGATAATAAATTCCCCTGTTATCGGCTCGTACATGTTAATCCAAGAGCTGTTCGCCCTTCAGACCTAATTTTGCACTGCCCTCGTCAGGAGGTTTTAAAGCCCGCGCGGGAAAAATTCGCCACATATTCAACACCCTTGTTATTCAGCTAATATCAAGCCACTTGAATTAAACAACGTTAAATCATAAACTTTTCATACGCATACATGAAATGAATTAAAATTTTACAGCAGTTATTCAAAACCGTGTCAGTTTCTATATACGAGCGTTTGTTGTTTTTGTCATTTACATTTGGGAAATTAATTTGTGCCATGATTCTCTGCGGAATAAATGTGGATAATTTATTGAATTCAAGCCTATATTTATATTTACACACGTTCAGTGGGAATTATCACTAGTTGTTCCACATTAGCTGGTTTTGTGTGTAGTTCTCTAATTGTTACAAGCACACCATTAAAAAAATTGGGACACTGTAGATGACGTTTAGTTTACAAACTAAGTAGAAAAAATATGAAGCGCATTTTTTTAATATTTACTTTCTAAAAGAAGATGATTCATTTTATTTAAAAATTGATATATACCTGAAGTTCTTAGCAATTTACGGTTTTTTATCTTCAACGTTCACGGAAGATTTGTTCCAAATCTTGGTGACAAATATCAAATGTGCCAATGTCAAGTATACCCAATACAAAAGGGGTACGGTTCAATTATTAAAGAAAATATGTGATGCTTATTTACGTAATTAGTTATGAAAAGACTTATATTTTCAAATTTCTTTTCGGCAATTAGTGATGTAACAAAATTCGTTATGTAGCTATTGTAGTTACGTATTAAGTGAAACAATGAAATTCTTTTCATTACTAGTGTTGTAATGAAATTTGTTACATAACTAATTAGGTAATATTAGCTCACGTTAAAATCTGCCATAAAATATGACATTTCGTAACGGGTTCAGAAAAAACATTAGGTGCAAAATGCATAAACAGAGTTTCTAATTGACTTATATGAGACAATCTTACTTTTACCTATAAATAAAATAAAAGGGTCGTGACTGTTGAATTTGCGAATGCTGAACTCGTAAATATTAAGGGTTATCGTATTTTATTATAATTTGGACCATTACTTAAGCACAATAATTTTTATAGTCTACTTTTAAAAATAGTCTGAAAATACGCTTAAACGGGTATTAAAATTGAATGTAATTTCCGGTAATAAGAGCACGTACCGAAATGAATGTAATTCTCTCGGTTATAAATCGGAAACGCAGGCAGATCAACATTTGTGCGCGCAAATCACTTGTAAATAAGTAATTTTCATCAGTAATCTATTGTGATCGAACAAAAAACGTTGTTCTGAAATCAATTTAGCATCGACTTCAACCTCTCTTTCATTCATAAACAGTTATTTTACATCTTTGGTTTGTTTCTTCGTGTTACCAATTTTTTATTTATTTTTTATTATTTACCGCTCCGAATAGAAATTAGCGACAAGTAGGTAGAAACAATCATATCATTCGCTGCTGAAAGTTACAGAGATTTTGTATACACTTTTTTGAGCAACATAAAAGGTTCTTTATGTTTTTTTTTGGGAAACGGGACATTAAGATTTACGAGCAAAAACAACGCAGCGAGTGAATATATTTTACAGGAACATCTAAGAAACATTTTTTTTTAAGTGTTGGACGGGTAATTTTTTAACCTAATGTAATTTTTTAGTGTATGGGACAAAAACCCTAAAACAAAAAAAAAATAAAATGATATTGTTATAGTATAATAAGTTAAATAATAAAAAGTTTTTTCGCGGATCGACAGTAAACACATTTTAGTGATAATTGAAGTGCAACCAAGTATGTACTATATTTATTGATTACTCGGTATGTCAGCAATGTTATTGGCTAGGCAGTAAAGTAGGTATTTTAGAGCTTGTCAGGGTTTAGCTGCCATAAAAATTTGATATTAAATGTTAAACAGCAAAATATTATAAAAAATGGTAAATTGGTAGGTTCGGCGAAAAATTATATGTTAAACACGGCCATAAAGTAGATCTAAAGTTGCCTTTAAAGGCTTTAAAGTCACGGTTGCGCCTTGGCTTTGAACTGCCAGTCACGGCATTAAATACATGGTTTATTGCCGAATTAAACAAATAACTGTTTTCGTATTCCATAGCAAGAAGTTCTTTGTTTAGTTAAAAATCGTAGGTAAACGTGATACATTTCTTCTTACCTTGACTCTACTTAGTAATACTTTTATTAACGATTCTGGTTGACGATTAAAGGGGTAGTAAACCAAAATTTCATGAGAGCGTCTAAAAATTCTTAAAAAATATATAAGAATAAAAATCAAAACCGCATGTTTCTAGGCTCTTTGATTTTTGACCAGCGAAAGAACAAAGTTGAACGTGTGACGTCATATCGACATTAGACTGAGCGAGCATTTGTGTTTTTTTTTTGTTTGTGGTTACTAACAGTTATCAAAATTGTCAAACTGTTGCGTTTTCGGGTGCAATAATAATTTAAAAAATTCTAACGTATCACTGCATAATTTTCTAAGAAAAATAAAAGATCTGAAGCGATATGAAATCTGGAAAAATATAATAAACAGACCACATTTCAAGCCTAATCACAATCATTTCGTTTGCAGTAAACATTTTAAAGGTGATGATTTTTTTGGGAGATATATGTATATAAGGACTTGATGCCTCTGCCGAACGTCGTAAAAAGATTATTAAAAACAGCGATTCCTTCTTTGCATCTAAGAGAAAACAATATAACAAAAAAGTACAAAACGGTCCTCAACTTTCTTCTCCAACACAGGAGAAATGGACACTACAAATCTTTTTAAAATTATATTATGGCGCGACAAATTTAAAGAATCTAAACTTAAAATTATGAATGTTCTGAATTATGAATTATGAAAGTTTTTTCTCCGCACAACATAAACATTCTTTTAGTGTTGGCATTGTTACACAATTTTCGCACCTACACTAAGATGTTCTGGTTAATCTTTCAAGATTTTCGTCGTTTTGCAGATTATTTGAATTTTCTTTTAGCTGACTTAATTTTTTTTTAGTATATCTTAGTTCAAAACAGAACGTAATCAAAAAAAGTTTAATGACAGGACATAAGCGTATGTCATATCTGACACATAGACATATTTCACAACACATCAAACGGGACGTACAACTAATGCGCTGAGTCTCGATGTCGGAATGACGTCACAGTTACACACTTTGGTCTCTAATATTTCCAAAACGGCAAATCGCACGTACCTGTCGTTCGAAGATTTGTTCTTAGAATTTTTTCTACTATATTGTTGTTTTTCGGTATACGACCCCTTTAAGGAGGGGTCTAAATCTTTAATTATTGGTTATCTTTACCGGTGAAAACGTAGAACTTGGATTGATTGCTACAAACATTTGAATTGCTAATAAAATCATTAATACATATTGCAAAATGCTTACTTGATTATAGAACATTTCCAAAACTTTCAGCGTTGGTAGATAAGACAAAGGTATATAACAATTTCACTTGAAAAAACATGCATAAATTAAAAAAAACAAACATAAATTGACATTTATAAAAATAAACTGCTTCAAAATATTTTTTTGTTTGTTTGTTAAGAATCCATTCAAGACTCACATTTTGACATGCAAGAATATCTCTATGACGAAGCATTTGGGTCTCTTGTTACTTAATGTTCTAGCAATAATTACATTTTTATATAATATTTACTTTTTGATTACTTTTGATTACCTTACTTTGGCAATATATGTTTTTTTTTTTAATTTCAACATTTTTTATACAATACATAAAGAAATGACTTGTTAAATTCTTTAAGAAAAGTGTTTCATTCATATTCGTGTAGAATAGATTCACTCACTTGGATTGTGCTTGCTTGTAAATCATAACATAACAAATGCTCGAAAGATTTTATTTTTTACGAATTTATAAAAAATATAATAGTTATTTATGTATCAAGGGAATTATAAGGATGTTAATTACCGAGTAATTGACATCTAATAATTCACGTGATTCATAAATAATTTTATTTCTTACTTAATTAACGTATTTTTTGTGAATAAATAGAATTTTGTGGACGATTTACTTAGTTAACTGTGCATGATTGTTGTGGAAAATATTTGTTGACATTTTTTTTCTGAACTTGTCGATTGCAAAAATGAATAAAAATAGTAGAATTCCAGAAGAATTACAAAAAAACCGAAATTTAAGCCAAAAATTGTTATTTATTAACATTTCTGCTCTTCTTGTAACTTTAGAGCGCCATATTTGTAACTCTTTTTAATGTGCAAATTAAGAATTTTTAACTCCCTTCTATAATTCCCTCGGGAGTTATAAATGTCATAATGGTTGCCGTAACTAATGTAATATTTGGCTATATTGATGTAGTAAGAAATAAAGAACTTTTTTGTTAAGACCATTGAGTGCACTTATTTTTTTATAAATCGTTTAATCAACATGAATTCGTGTGACAAAATTGACTTTTAAAAACTCGTTCGTTAA
This sequence comes from Tribolium confusum, assembly GCA_029207805.1. NCBI lineage: Eukaryota > Metazoa > Arthropoda > Insecta > Coleoptera > Tenebrionidae > Tribolium > Tribolium confusum. Next base: position 39,863,865 of record JALGAY010000002.1, on the reverse strand, counting down.
TCCACTATTTTTACTGCCAAATTTCTTCAAAATACAGCAACTTTGGTTTTTTAATTAACACCTGGAGGATTTGTATACATTAAAACTAGGTTTTTAAAACAATTTTGTGCACTACAAAATTTTTTCTATGCACAATTTGTTAATACAAAGGCCAACCTAATAAATTACTTTTATTACGTAATTAATACTTCAGTGTTTCTTTTCGATTAAAAATTAATGAACACATTTTACACAACACGATTTTAATCAATCAATTTTGATTTCGGTATTTTTATTGCAGCAGATGGAGATCGTGTAGAAAAAAATCTGTCAACAATTTATTTAATGTTATTTTTGGCGGAACTAATGAAGAGTTTAAAAAATGTGTCAATAAATTTGTATCGGTAGTATTTGCACTTGTCAGTCCCGTACTCCCATGAGTATATTCCATTGAATTTGTTTCTCACAAATTGCTTTTGCTATTGGTCTACATGCATTCCTGTCGTCATTTGTTCTCGATGAAATTTATTACCTAATTACAAATCGTTGTCTATGCACTATGGTAAATTTCATTGCATTGTTGTTGATATTTTATTGTTGCATCGATTTGAAATATAGGTTTCTCACATTTTGGTCCCAACAAACAGTGGATTGTGTTCACAAATTTTGATTACTTCTAAAAAATTATATTATTATGACATACTCTGATTAGAGATTTACTAGATTATCTTTTCTTTTGACTGTTTTGGCTGTACCTGGACGCAGTCTCACTTCTGTAGTGTGGGGCGTATCTTCTCTTCTAATTGATATGCCAACAGTTCAAGTGGCTATTATGTTTTGAAGGAGCTCCAAACAATAATCTCGGGTCTTTTGCTTGTTAGCAGGCACGTGGATATTGTTCTTTTCTCGATTGTTTTCAGCTCGTTCAGTTATGCTACATTTGTAAACTACTAATTTTGTGTAGACACTTGAGGGCAGGTATAATGGAATTGGTTGGGCCGGGCGGTGGCCTTTTAATTTTTGAGAGGGTATTGTTTACTTATGGGAAAAAATACTTCATGTATATATTTATTTATTCGTATGGAAATTTCATTATTGTGGCCTGCATGTCGTGTATTAAATGATCCGTGCAAAAATGTAGTTTACATGCATATTTGTTGCATTAGGTTTTGCGAAAATTCGAAATTTTGAATAATTCATGTAAGAAAAATCTGTGAGAAAACAGTCGATATTTGACCCTACCGCCCATGGTCATACACCGTTAATGAATAGCAAAGCAAGTTTGATGGTACTGCAGGGGGCATGACTGTCACACTGTCACCTTGGTACGAACCGAGAGGCAATTGATTTTATAATCTTTTCAATTTACTTCATGTTATTGGTACGACACAATGGAGATGGACATGGGAGATAGCGCCGAATCTTGACAACCCGCCGAGAGGATTTACCATGTGGCAGAGCATAACGGCGCCTAACGAGCGATTTTGTTATTATAAATAATTGAAATTGACACCTTTCAAAATTACAAATCGACGTGATTTGTTGGCTTTGTATATGAAGAGTCGCTTTTAATTTTCTTCTAATTTGACAGCTTTATTTTCGAGTCACAGGCCTTAGATATAACGTGAGAAGTTGTAGTAAATTGCGCATAAATTATGGGTTGTTGATAATACATCAGTTACCATGCTATAATTTAACAGAAGCACATAATATTCACTTTTTCTTTATTTTTGTGTTTTGCTCGTATGACCACGGTGGCAATAAATAATAAGATAACTCGAAATATGACTGTCATGGCTATACGATCCATGTAAATCATCGTCTTTTTTTAATATCGTCAACGCATAAGTCAGTTGTGCTGATAGAATCTATGTCTGGATGGCAAACGTTCTCTCACAAATACTGATCTTTAATTTGTATTTGTTCGTGTTGCCACTATGAGAAATTGCAAAAATATTGAAATTTCTGGCGGTTTACAACACGCGATATTAAAAAATTGATAATAGTTTGTGACTTTTTGCGGCTACAGAATACCAGCCCGAAATATTTGAAATGATACCCACACGCCATTGACGGGCATAAAATTTTGTACTTTTTATTAATGAACCGGTCGTAGGTGTTGAAGCGTTGTAATGTGGTATGAAAGCAAAACGGGGGAAAAAACTGGAATAATGTGAAATATCATCCGACATATATTTAAAAAACACCACTTTTTATAGAACTTTTAAATTATAGTGGTTTTAACGCCACATTAACTTAGCGTTGATGGCCTCATTTGTTACATCTCTGGTTTCGGTCGAAAATTGCACTTCCATTTTGCAATTAGCGCCATTTTTCGTTCGATTTGTCGACCAAGGAAGCCATCAAAATGTGGTGATTTCATAAGTCACATGAGGATAGAATGTAAAATCAATTACAGAGTACCGACAGACAAATTACGTTGATGTCCCATGTAATTCGTTAGTAAAAACGGCGTGACTAGTCCTTTTAGCGTATGGTGATGTTATCGCGACCGACCACTAATTTATACACGATGCTCTTTTGTTTAGTATTGTGTTTTGTCCGCAGGGGGCCGAAGAAGACGATGGCGCTTCGGTCACATCGGTGAGTATTCCCACCTTTTGTCTTCTAAAGTCCTGTTTAGAATCACTTAAATTAACTTGAACTTAAAAATTAGTTTAACGTATCGTTAGGATACTTAACCCAGTAACATCTAGGGCATTGTATTCTTAGATTTACACTGAGAGTTTTATGTCTACCTAGTGGTTTAAAGTAGGTTTCAAGATCTATGAAAATCACAAAATTATCAGCCCCTTCCTTCAAATTAACTTCTGATAACGCCTCTTGTAAAATAATCTGAACTAATTTATGACGTTCAAGTCTTTGCTATAACCCAGCTGTCACAAATAAGTTGGCATTATTTTACAGCCTTCTTTTCAGTAGAAAATTAGTTGTTGCTCCCTTTAAAAAAAGCTTAAAATTTATCAAAAATCCAAAAGATGTATAATTTCGTATTTACTTCCTTAAAACAGGTAGTCAGAAAACATGTTAGGATTCTCCTGTTCTGAGTTTTAATGAAACTGTAGCCTGTGGCTCCCAATTTCTTTGTAACTGTTGCTTGCGACTTATAATTTTGATTTAAGAATAACTTAGAAACCACAGGCAGCAGTTTTTTGATATTGAAAACCTTATTATTTAAATAAGAATTGTGAGCTGTAGGTGACAGTTTTCATAAACTTTAGGAGCCGCAGGCGACAGTTTAAGGAAAACTGGGAGTCGATGACGAACGTTGGATTAAAATTAAGAGCTGTAAACGACAGTTCTTTGCAAATAAAAATGATAGTTATATAATAAATGTAAAGGCACCACTGATCGACACTATTAGACCAACATGAACTAAAAACTTGTCAAAGTTAAAGATTTACAGTCAAGTAACATTGAAAAGTACTTTGGAGATACAATGATTTTTTCTGTTTGTTTCAATAAAGGATTATTTTTTTTTGTGTAGTGTAAAAAATGTGCTTTTTTTGAAAAAAAAAAAAATTGTTCCAAACCTCCATTAGTTGACACAGGAATTTTATAATTTTCCAATAATCGATACCCCAGTAATCGACATGATTGGAGAGACTTGTCTTGAATAAAAGTAGACAGAATGTTATAAAAAAATAAACTTTAATTTTTTTTAATTTTAAACAAAAAAATTATAGTTTTGAAAATTAACAGAAAACAACAAAATTAGTCTTCACTACTTTCCAAGTTCCTCAGATTCAGAATCAGTTGTCAGTAATTTCTTCTGTTTAGTTTTTTCTTTGTTTTGTCTTTTTCTTTTATTTTCTCTAGTCTTTTTCTTTTTTTTCTGTGCATTATCTCAGCGTTGCTAATATAAAAAAGCATTTTTTCCTATAATCCACACCACTGTCGGTCAATGGTTCCCCAATGATTTTTTGTATCCAAAAATCGACACCTCCCGATATAAGTTAGAAAATGTACAAAATTAGATTTACATAAGCTGATTGCTTTAATATTACATATTTTTATTTCGGACATTAATATAACTGTCAAAAACAATTAATAAAAAAGTTTGATGTAATAATTTGTGCAACTTACCTTACGTTTCTGCTTTATAAAAACGACATTAAAGCACATGCACTGCTTTTTTCTGTTATCAACGCCATTTTTTTAAGGTTTAAGTTTAGTAAAGTTTTTGTTTCTTTCCCCATTGTTGCCAACATAAATGTGGAGCAATTTGCTGTTGTTAGTAGTTTATTTGAACGTAAAATAAGCTTAATATTACCAACAATAGAGAATAATGTCGAACACTCGTGCACTGTCGATCACTGGTGCTTTTACTTTACTGTTTTTGAAAATGGATATACAGTTTTTCAATAAAAACTTTTGTTAGTGTGAATAGCACAGAAAACGTTTTTAATAAACGCAGTTTTCTTTGAGTTAAAAATTTCTCCTTCAGTAAGGCGAGATATCAATTTAGTATAATAATACATTTCATAATTTTTTTCTGTGTTTTAAGAGATGTTTCGAAGGCGCAGATAAAACTTGATTAACTCGGGATAATATGTATGCTATCATAATAAAAATAGAGTGACAAATAGTTATAACAATTATAATTTTTAATCTGTTTGGTCAGAGAATTTTCAATTTACTCTAACATGTATCAACTAATTTTACTTCAAGTTATTATTTTTGTGATAACTTTCTAAAAGCTTTTCAGTCGTGTTTACGAGTATTTAGTTTTTTTGATCGATATCACGGAAACTGATATTTTCAAGTGAAGATTTTGTCAAGGGCATTTTTGAGCAAGAAAGAAGAAAGATAACGTATCGTTTCTGAGTAATTTCAACTGGAGGAATTACCGCTTAAGTTCTTGTTACATCTTACGTTCGGCTAATTGTTAATTTAAGTGATTGTAAACGGAGCTTGAGATTTTCTTTCAAATTCGATTCACAATTAACTCACTCGATAATAGAGATGTGTATCTTCATTATTAACTGTTATCTTATTTTGACCACTAATAACTTCCAGTTAATGATTGGTATCTCCTGGTGCTTCGAGTAATTAAAATATTGAAACGTTCTCTTTTGCCTAGTGATCTTGATTTATTAGCGGTTGCGAACATTCGACTGGTTATGAAATGCATAAATTATTGTATACAGGGCGTTTTAAGATTTTTTGAAAATTGTTGCTATCTCACGGAGAAATCTACCTAATCAGCTTCCTATTAGTTTTCTCGTAACGAGTGATTTATTGGAAATATTTATAATAATAGGTTGGGATTAATCAATTTTTTTAATCTTTGTTAAGTAAGTAACGTAAAAGATTTCTAAATGCAGTGACATGAAAATACGTGTAATCAACGCTAGGAAAATAGTGATTAAAGGAAGGGTAACATATGGTTTAATGTGTAATTCTATTTTAATACATAAATAAGCTTTTTTCAAAAACTTGATTGTAATGTATGTCAAGTTGGTACGATATAGAAAAAAAAAGGCAAAAGATAAATTATCTGTAATTCGTAGTACGTCAAGGATTTATTGTAATCTATACCCACCTGAGTGTAAATAAATAAAAATTTGTTAATGGTTACGTAACGACATTTTGCATATATTATCGAAGTATAATAGATGGAGTGTCTTTATACCTGTAATAATTTTTTGTTCGTTTGAACAAAAAACCATAAACGTCAATCTGTAAGGAGAGAGGCTAAGAGAGCCGTCCCATAAAAAGCATAAGTTATTGTTACAGTTAGAGCCGAAAAAGTGCATGGAATGGTACGTCTCGGCGTCGAAGGGCGACATCCAAGAGTTACTAAAACTGGCCCAAGATGAGCCTCGTCTGGTCAACAGAAAGGTAAGAAACCGTTTTTATTTTTTAATTTAGCGTAACCTGATAACTGAGGCGCCTTTTCGGTCTAGACAAAAGTTTGGAACACAAACAATTTGTCGAATAGCCTGCAGCAGTGCTGTAGCTAGGGCTTTTACCAGGAGCGCTTACTGTAAAGGGCGCAATCAGATTCTAGAGATTTTGATTTTATTTTTTCTTATTATTTTACTAAAATGTTGTAATTCGGGTTTATTATTACTAGCTTAAGACTAATGATGTTGGCATTAAAATAACGAAACGTGACATTATCTACAAGTCAACTTTGATTTCAATTGGAAATTTTTATTATAATAACAATAACATTACAGAATGTTAACAGTTAGAGAATAGGTCTTTAAATGTTCTTGTTTCAAAATTACTAAAATTACTCGCCTTTGGTTCCTAAATATGTAAAATCTTACATCCGAAATTAATAAAATGTTGCTTTGTAGTTTGTTGTATTTTTAATTACTAAAATGTCGCCTGCGGCTTCTAGAGCAGCAATATAGGGAAAGCAACCAACACTAGATTTTTGATTTTTTGTTATTAATTGAATATATACTTGGTATTATAAGGGGCACAACATAAATATTTTGCTCTGTGTGGTAATAATTTTAGCTGTGGCATTGGTTGGAGTACCTGAAAACGGATTATTCCGATGCGAAAAAGCTTAAAACAACAAAATTGTTTTTATCAAAATTGAATTTAGCAGTGAGATGTTATATTTTCAGGAAAGGTGCGCTTTCAGCTGGAGCTTGTTAATTTCATTACGTACCAAGTTGCGTCGGTTAACCGCAGAAGCAAAAAACGCTTCGTTAAACACACAAACCTTTAATGAATCACACACAGGGGCCAAATAAAATAAATTAAATTTTTTACCGAGCCGTTTGTAAAAAGGGCGATATATCAACTGAAAGCGATCGCGCCCACCTATTATTTAGAGAATCGATTCTCGAGACTATCTCGTAATTAAGATAATATATTGGTGAATGTAATTAAAATCTATTTAGTACAGCCAATTTTTGACTACCAGTGATAAATAATTCGGCTCGTTATTTAAGAAATTGAAGCCTATCGACGGATTTGTTCTTGAAATATTTCATTAATTAAAAGGCGACACTGACAGCAATTGTAAACAACGTTTTTTCTACGTAATGAAGGTGGCGATAAATTTTAGACGAAACCTGTTGATTGAATTTTAAACAAATGAGTTTTATTAAAGTCACGTAATTAAAAAAATGATCCAACTATATTTGTTTGTGACCATAGCTGAAGACCACCTAACAGAAACAAGCGTTTTGTGTTCCCGGCCAATTATTTTCTACAAGAGGTGTTATTAAAGCCGCGGCTCGTATTTCAGTAGTAATGAGGCAACACTGGTAGCCTCAATCCTGACGAGGATGGATGGCAATCCCGCTCTGACAGGACCCAAATATTTTTCCAGATAATCTCCGTCCTTTTCAAAGAAATTCTTTGAATCAGCGGCGATCGCATGTCTTCATTTTTAATAAAATCCAGTAATGTAGATGTTGCATTTTCCGTTGTATGCATGTAGCTGCATGATGGATATGGTGTCGTCAAATCCTGGGGGTGTTGTAGCAATGCACATTTGCCACCTATGCCCCAGGAGGGCCTCGGGGTGGCTGATTGCAGTGCCTTGTTTCATTAGCCGTTCATGTACAGGTATCGATATTGCTATCGGCTTCGCTGATTGCTAAATTAATGAATGTATCTCGTCCTATTATTATTAAATATGTGTAGGTGTAGATTCGCTTCTAAAATTCTGAATTTATTATTCGGTACTTGTGCGGTAATTATTACTTGTAGACGTGCCTCCGTGGTGTTTGACGTGTTCGCTTCTTCAGGAGTAACTGCGGGTGGTCCACGTGACGTCTTAGTGGCTTCATCAAACACGCAACAAAAATGTCATAAATATCGTATACCGTGCTTTATGGCTTGTGATACGTGCACGAAACACGGATTTTTCAAATTGGTCGAGTTGCGGAAACTGTCGGAGTTGATGAGCGATGTTTCGTGGTGGTTATCACTAAATCTGAGATTTTCGTGGCGCCTTTGGTGACGGACTGTAGCAGATCTCGGATTAAATTGGCCACGTCTAGACTGGGCATTAACTGTTAACTTCTCAAGTTACGATCAGGGACAGATATCTTGCCGAGATCATCTTTTTTATTCGGGATCTTAACGCTCATTTATTTTAATCTGTCACAAAATAGATTTGTCTTTAGAAGCAATGTGACTTATATATTATAAAAAATTGAGGAAAAGCAGGAAATGGCTTAAAATACCTTGCGTTGTAAAAGAATTTAAGGGGTCGTTCTAGTGCTAGATGTAGGTTTTTGTTTATTTTTACGTTAGATAAAGCTTTTCTGTAAGTACAAGAATTTTTCGCTAAACATTTCTTTCTTAAACAAAACGTTATTTCAATCGAGTAATATGGTTTGATTGAGGGTAAATCTGTCATCTATCAGCTTGACTTGGCTATGCTGCCTCAACGATTGGATCAAGGAACTTAGAAGCAAAAATACTGTAGATGTCTTTTTTTTGATTATCTTCTTCCAAAACGAGATTTTTTCTGTCTTGGCGTTTCTTCTGCATTACAATTGGCAACCGAATTAATAATAATTATAAATGCTGTTTTAGTGGAGTCTCTCAAGGTTTCGTTTTGACTTCTTTTTTTTCTACCGTCGTCTATTATGGGAACACGATTATGTCAAAAAGTTTTTTTTTATTTACAGAAAAGAGTACAACACTGCCAAATTATTTGGTAGTGGCGAAAGATCTCCGATATATAAAATGTCGTTTTTCTGTAGTACTGTATTTTGGTTCGACTAAGAGGCAAACTATTCTATTGATGGTACCTATTTGGATAAAGTCAGTTTTCATAACTTCTAACCTTTCTTGGTCATATGATCCTATCTCTTTAATTGTATTTCTTCTAGCGCATTCTAAATTTTCTGCTGCTTTTTGTAAGTCGTATGTTATTCTCGAATTTGCTAACGCTGCGTGGTTCCAATCTTGGCAAAAGATAAAGATCTTTAAGAAATGATTAAGCATAGTATGATGCGTTTATCATTTGGTTGCTCTCGCCTTTCGTATGAAGATTATCTGCACATTATGTGTCTCTTTTTATTAGTCTTCCGTCGCAAACGTGGTGATCTTATCAGGGTTTATAAAATTTTATCACAGGACAACTCAGCAGTAGGGCACTTGTTCTCATTAAATGTAGAAACTCGTATTCTACAAGGAAAAGACAGCAGTTGCTTACTGAGAGAGTATTAATCAGTTTTAAAATTCGCCTAAATAACCAATTAGAAAAATAGAACAAAGAACATCGAAGATTATTTACTACTATCACGTCACACGGGATAACAGGGTTTACTCTGTTCTCGATTGTGCTTTATAATAATAATAACAACATACATGAAAAAGCAAAAAATCATCATTTGTGGATAAAGGAATGTGCATGTTTGTTCATTAAAAAAACATTTTCCTAAAATTTATCTAATTTTTCTAAATTTTTTTATTTCTGGCTTCGGAAATTGGTAAAATGTTGCTTCTGGTTTTCAAATTTATAGAAAAGTCTTGCTTTTATATTGATTTAAAAATTGTTAGTAAATTATTTAAAATTAAAGAAATGTTAATTGTTGCTTTGTTTTTTAAAATTGAAGCGGATTTTTTAAACTGGAACAAAATATCGCCTTTATCCTTATTAATTTAAAAACTGATAAGAATAAATAATGTCGCCTCTGGCTTTCTAAATTAGAAAATAGGCTTTCTTTAAGCTTCACAGTTGTTAAAAATAATGCCACTGACTTTCAAATTTACTAAAATGTTGCCTCCAGATTACCAAGTTACACAAAATGTTGCTTTTTATATTTAGGTATTGATTTAAAAATCGAAAAGAAGTATGGTCTTCGGCTTCTAAAATTACTAAAATTAAGTCTCTTGATTCTAAAATTAGTAAAACGCTGCCTCTCACTTTTAAAATTACAACGAAATTTTGTTTTTGTTTTTATAAATTTAAAAATTAGTAAAATTATCTTAAAATTAATAACATCTTGGCAAACTATAGCGGGTGCAACAAGCAAGTCTTACTGTTGAAAATGGCGAATAAGCAACAGGTAAGTTACATGCATTAATAAATAAATACCTGAAGATGGTCATAATCTATAAAAATTGGTCGAAAAATGAATTCTAAACAATAAAGTGGAGCTGAGATAATAAGAGCCGTGTAAAAACTCTCCTTTTTAGCCTAGAATCCATTAAGTAATAGTTTTGCTGTAATAGTTTACTACAAATGTTTCATTGGTCATTTGTGAGCATTCATTCTTTGTAAAGCATGCGTTTCCTTGCTCATTTTACAAATTTGGACTCACGCTACATAACAAAATGCGTTTTTTTTAAATACTATTTTTGTCTTGAATTTTTTGGAAAATGGTCTGCACTCGTAAATAATATGCTGTCTATAATAAGCAAGAACCTAACTTTTACAATTTTCAACTTACTTTTGTCAAATTTTTTCAATTAGATTTGTTTTTTTTTTAATTTCAATTTTTTTGTAATTTGCTTTGCATAATAGAGAAATCTGTTTTATAGTAATTAATAATTTAGGTATGTGTAAAGTCGTTCCAAATTTTTTTGGTAGCACTTTTTGTTACACATTTTTAGCAATAAAAGTAATTCACCTAATTTCCTTTATTGATGTAAACAAGTTGTTGCCTTGATGTAACTATACTTGTTTTGTTTCATTTACTGTTGTCCACCTTGTCATCATTTTTGTAAATTGGCTATTATGACTTCATTTGTTATTGTTTTGTTTAGTGAGAAAAAAATGATGAAATAATAATTTTGAAAATCATAAAATGACAATGTGATAACAAGATAATAATTCTTTTTGGGAAATAGTGAAAATGTACTACACGTTTTTTAAGTTGTTTCATATGGTAATTTAAAACGTTATATCACATATCAACTTTTTACATTTATCATTATCTGATGTTGATTTATAAAGCTCTTCCTTTTTCATGTTATGCCAAACATTTCACATGGTGTGAAATTAATATCTGTTGGCTTTATTTCACGTTTACAATTTGCTCACTAGGCCGGAATTGTGTACTTGTTTCCCGATAATTTATTATCTAAATCTAATCTATTTGCAATAAAGATTTTGATTCTAATTATTCTGTACATAGTAAAGTTGGTATTTTATTTTTTAGCAGGTGTAAGAAAATTTTACTTTAGTTAAAAAAAATACAAAGCTGTTTTATCCTTCAGTGCAAACTGCCATAAAAACGTATTTATATCCGAGTTTTTTATGAAATGTAAAATGAAGACATTAATATACCAAAATGTACGGTTTAGTGACTTTTTTCTACCTCTTGTTGGTTTCAAATTGTCAAAATAAAAACGTGCTTTTGACTTTATTAACCTATAAAAGTTCAAAATCTTCACCATAAAATGTGTTTAGGTTGTTGACACTTTGTCTCTCCAAATTAAAGAAATACGGGAGTTTTTATCGAAGCACTATTTTTGCTTCTTGTTTAGATGGCTGGCCACGAGAAGTGAACTCCAACAAATCAAACCATCCTACGTAAAATCGCTTCTCGGCCAAAATTCAAAATAAATTATCTGCAAATTTTAACAAATGTTTGTTATTTTATATGCAGACGCCTACTCTACTATACCATAAAGTGAAATTTATTATCGTCATTTTGAATTGCAAATGTGTTAAGTGTTTTTTGTTTTGTCTGAAATGGGGGCATCACTAAATAATGAAATATAGAATTAAGTTTATATCGCGATTAATATTGTACCGATCATTGTTAACGAATAAATAAATTTAAAAGGATATTTATCACCGCGGCAATTTGATTTGTTTAATGGCTCTAACAGATAAGCCAATTTCATTCATGAAACAAAACCGACTGAAATTTATGCTCAATTTTTGATAAGATTAGATTTACGTTGTTGTAAAAACTATGGTCTGGGCCGCTTGCATGTTATCAGACTTGTGAATGACCTCCTAAGTTAATTCAAAACGAAAGCTATCAATGAACGCCGAATTTGCAAGCCGTTGATCTCCAGCAGCTTTGCATAAAATTTTGTTAATGTACTGAATATATTTATTTTGCCATATTTTAATTTTTTGTTATATTCAAATATTCTAGACAGTGTGTGGGTAGGACTTTTCATTCAGCAGCTTGTTTCAATTTTTTTTGCAAAAATAGTATGTAGAAATTATAATTGACTGCTAGTTTTACATTCAGCTGTTCTTAATAAAATGGAATAATATCTTTGGCATCATTATTCCTTGTTAGAACGCGTCCAAATTGCTGTTTTCAACTTCCAATGTAAATTAGTTGTATCAATTTGACATCTGTTTTTGGTCACGAATTTTCATATTTCTTTGTTGTTAAGTAACACAGCTTTCATAATTGTGTGAAAACACATCCGTTAACAAGAAAACACGATTAGTAAAGCTCCAGCTTTACTCTCGAAATCTGGTCACATGTAAGTATCATGATTGATGGCTGACGCCATGCTGCTAATTTTGACCATTCTCGGCTGAATATTGAATTACATCCGGATGTAAATAAATATAAAGGTAATTGTCTGTCTTATAATTACGCAGAGTGTAAAATATTTCGAACGTTTTTCCTGGGAACACTTCCCGGGGGTTTTATGCCTTCCAGATTCGTTTTTAATGATACTTTGACGTTAGTGTGATTTTGGTTTACGATTATTGCCAGCTAAATTATTTAGTGCTGGTTAAATTATTTCCTCGTTTGCTCTTTGATGTGTGTAATGATAAAATATACAGACATCTGGAAACAACTAAGTAATTAAGCGGTGAAACTGTTAAGGTTTTATTTACGGATTTATCATACCCACAAACGCAAATTACGACCCGAAAATATTTTCAACCCTTGTTCTTCAGAGGATCGTATCTTGTTACAACAACAGAAACTAATTTTCTAACAATTGATCTTTAAAAGCTTTTATTAAACTTGCTTCTGTCTGTCTGTTTGCTTAGAAACTTGCAAGTCAAATTTGAGCCAGTTCTTGGTATCCTAATAGCTGACATTTTGTATACACATGTAGATCAGATGACAGTTTTAGCTTTACAGGTTTTTGTTTCAAAATTATAGAAAGCTATAGGTTTTTGTATCAAAATCTTTCTGAATTAAAATAATGGGAACTTTCCGAACGTCAAAAATTTTGTTTTACAATTTTTGGCAATTTGCTCAGTTTGCTCAGAGGGTTTCATATTATATCATATAACACAATTTATTCTAGAGTTGTGGTTAATAAAATTCACTTATCAAAATTTTTTCTAGATTGAAAATATACCTAGTAGTAAAATATATTTTTTATATATTTTTTTTAATTACAATTTTCTACAACAATAATTTTCCAAGCAAATAACCTGTCTTACATAGCTTGTCCTTATTACAACTCGTAGTAAACCAGGTTTTTTACGCAAGAACACACAGTTATTAATCATCAGTGTTAGTTGTAATGTGATATTTGATACAAAACATTACATATGTAATGTCTTGTTAATTTTGTTTTCATTTTTCTACAACGCGTTTGATTAATTAATCTCTTTTGCATTTATAATTTTCTTGGAATATTTTTAGTCGGAGGGGTTGTGTGAGGGTTTGTTTTAACATCCGGTGTATAAACAGTAAAAGCCACTCGTTAGTAACAAGCCACCAACAAATTGATGTCGAACTGAGCACCATATATAAAATCTGAACTCTGCTGCTGAAAACTAACAGCTAAACGGCTCATCCGACAGGAGAACACGGTGATCGATTCCCATTCGTGTCGTATTATGTCTAAGCATGCTATATTTTTTCGCATATTTGGATCGAAGCGACATGTAAATGCACTTACGGTCGACCGGGGCCGACCTGACAGCCTACAAGAATGCACTTATGCAGAACACATCTGCATCAGACTCCACGCGCGACCCTGTTTAGGCAAGAGGTGCTAAAGATCCCAAAGGTGCCAGCTAAGCTATATCTCGTTCAATAAATGTTTAACGGGGGAAAAGTAGTTCTATCTTGAAAACAGCAGCTCACAAAACTGGAAAAAAGTCTGGGTAGAAATTCATAAAAAATGTTTTTTTTTATTTGTTTATTTACAATTTTTTTCTTAAATTCACTAAATTCGTTTTTGCGGTCGTCGCTACTAGTGATTTTTGTAAATTTATTTCACAATTTTTTATTGGAATTACACAAAAATATTATGCACGTCGTCTATGTAATGTGTTTGTGTTTTTTCTATAAAAAATCAAAAGGATTTGGTGTTGTGATTGGTGGTTGTTAGAAAATAATAAAAAAAAAATTTAATTTGTTTTTTTACAACTTTTTTTCTAAATTTGCTAGATTTGTTTTTGTGCCGTTGCTATTAGTGATTTTTGTATATTTATTACGCAATTATCTATTGTGGTTGCCCAAAAACATTATGCACGTTGTCTGTGTAATTTGTTTGTGTCTTTTACATAAAAAATCAAAAGAATTCGGTGTTGTGATTGGTTGTTGTTATGGAAAATTATTAAAATTCGCGATACTTTCTGTAGTATCTCAACTTGAAATTAGCCCATAAGAGAATAGGGATCTTGCATCATTTTGGCAATTGATTTCAGACCTATCAGATTCTATCAGACCTTGAAGAGGTTTTTATCAAAAATTTATTCGGCAAACGGGTCATTGTAGCTAGATATTAATTTTTAAAATTTAGTATTTAAATTTCGTGGCGGCAGTTTCTTTGTAAGGTCAAAAAACAGTGTCGATCTTGACAAATTTTAGTCAAACTGTCAGTTGGCGGTTTTTAATTCTGATAAAATGTTTATTGTTTAATCACAACTGCTGAAGATAATTCTAATAAACAATAAATGGAAAGATACGTCAAACAATAAAAAATTAACACTAAAACTGTTGCTAAAGAAATATGAAATGTCATTTTGTTTGTCGTATGAATAAAACCAAAACTACTGTTTTGATTTCATTAGACATTTGGCTTACGATTCAGATCTTCACAATTTTCGATTTTTAATTTGCACTATTTTTTAAAAGAGTATTTTTTCCTAAATTTAAAAGTTGCATTATTACTTCTAATCTATAGAGATTCTAATAACATCTAATTTAAAGAAATTTTCGCTTTATGCAGTACCTACCCTATGGGCTAAAAACCTATCTCTTGTCGTAGCCTATTGCTACACAAAGTTACTATAAAGCGTTTCAAAATGATTGATATTTCAGTAAGCCATTGACTGTGTGAACGGCACATAGCATTCAAATGCGGCATTTGACAAAAGTAACTCGATTAATTTGTCAATGTCATACACCAGATTTATGATAATTATTATAACACTCCACAATATTCGTGTGCAATTTTTATGACGAATATCATAAATTATAAGAAACCACCACTCTGTTGGGTCCTTTTTAAATAAAATTACGACACTCTCATAAATTACAAGAAATTAACAAAATGTTAATTAAATACAAACGACACATTTGCTCAAAAATTTGATTAGCCACCTTGATGCATTGTATCAAAATACACATGTAAACAAAAAATAGTTAACGTTAATTTATAATAACCAAATGAGCAAAAGTGAAAAATGTAACCGTACAAGTAAACAATTTGAAACTCGGAGAAAATCTTTTTCTATTTGAAAATGTCATCGTCAATTTTTTTGAGAATTTTTGCTTATTTAAAAATGGTTGTTTTTGGGGTGCGGGTAAAACTTGATTTACCTGGTACATCATTATCGCTAATATTATAAGGTGAGATCTAAATGTAACTGGCTGTGCCAGCGGAACTGTAATGATGTGTCTAATAATGTTAATACTCATTTCTACGGCTTGCTCTGATTCAGTTACATTTCGATCTCACGTTATGAATATCTGTTTAAATTACTACGAAAAATGATTGAAATAAATGCATATGCAAATGCTTATAAATATGGCATTAACCATGACTTTTAGTCCTACTCAAACTCCTTTGGCGTTTGATCTGTGCGAAATAGACGGAAGTGCAAATGCAAGCGCCGACTATGCATTTGTAAATTAGAGTTTTAATAAATAATTTTTTGCTGTTAATTTTCGCGTCTTAAAATCGGACTACTCCGATAGGATATTGTTGAAAATGGTTTCATTGCCGTTTTAGTATTTTGTAGGTTGACAAAAAACTGCGCAATGACGTGGGTAATTTTTTTTTAACAAAATGTAAAATTATTAAATCTTAAGATTTGAGCCAAAAAGACTTAGAACGGCTTGAACCTCCTGTTGATTCCTGTTTTTAGTCTTAAGTTTCAACGAGTTTTTGTGAGTTTTTGACTTCTATCGTGTGCATTTGTCGTCTTTCAAAGAAGCTAAGTGGATTTTTGATTTGAGTTGGGAGCTGGCATATAAGAGCTTTAAATTTGCTTCAATCTTAACTTTCACTTTTTCACATTTTATTATTGAAATCTAGGTATACTTCTATGCTAACATCCAAGACAATGTTAATAAGCTTTGATAGTTTAATATTTTTTTCAGTCAACAGTTTTGACAAATAACAATCCTAAAAAAACGTTTTTTTAGTTCTTAATCTGCTACGTTTTCATTATAGGTCAAAAAGTTTCACAAAATGGTATAAGATGCTTTGAAATGAAAAACGAAACTTTAGTCATTATTAATATTGACAAGGTGTATCACAATAATTATTGTTGTTAAAACTTTCATAAAATGGAAAAAATTACGAAAATATTGGAGTTTCTACAAAAAAATTAACAAATTAATTGAAATACTATGGCTTTGTTGAAATGTATATTTTGACCATGTATATACACAAGGTTTTCCAAAAAAGACGTGTCAAATTATTAATACACTGTCAATTGGGGTCCAAGGAGCACGATATTTTTTTAAATCTCTCTCTTTTGACAGTTACAATAATGATGACATTTGAATTAAAGAAATTTTAATTAAATACCTAAAATTGTACAGTTAAAACGTTTTTGTGAGATGATTTTTTAGACAAAATTGAGAGCAAAAATTGCAGTAAAACGTAGAATAACTACTGCAAATTTATTTGTATCTATAATTGTTTAAGATTTTAATTAAACAAAATGCAAAGATCTTTTAGTCAAAATTTACTTTAGACGTTAAAGTGGTAGATGTTGTTTTTTTTTTGTTAAAATAGATAATGGAATTCGGCCACTTAAATATTTTGAAACGAAGAGAATATTAAAAATTTATCTCAAATTTCATTCTTGTTAAATCAGTGAGTTACAACATTTGCAACTTAGGAATCCATGTTTTGTATTCTGTAGCAATATGCAAGAACCATCAACATCTTGTCATTCTCAATTGGCCATATCCGCACCTTGAGTGTCAATATTTTTGTTTGCTTCCTGCGGACGAGCTGTGAACATAAATAAAAAGCTCGGTTCTCATCTTTGATGTTTGCTGGAGGAAACCGTGTTCACTCAACATGTGTCTAAATTTTTGTTTTGTTCCGGAGCAGAAAATTTCGATCATTAAATTGTATCTTGGTTCTTATTACAAAATTAGCATCAGTGGATGGTGAAATATTTCCATCTCGGTGGGACAGATCGATTAATAAAACATGTAGTGAGTATCGTACCGCACAACAATACAAAATGAAGCTGAGATAATCGCAAGAAACCGCTGTTTCGCATCCAAATACGTTCAGATAGACGCATCAAACTGCGGTCCGATACAAAAGATACATTAATTCAGCAAATAATGAAACAAATATTAACGAAACAAACGGCCCAATTCGGAATGAAGCTGCAGCCAGTCGGTCGCAGATTAAGATCGCATCTCTCGGATATTTAACATAAATTTCGCGGTCTCTTTCAGGCTTTGATTTGTATGCAATTAGTTGCAAGAGATATACGGCGGGCTCGGCAGACGGCCGTATTAACATATTCGAGGCCGCTCGGAGACGACGACGACGACAACTGTCGCATCTTCTGCTCCCGCGACGTCCCCGGGGAGCCGACGAGTGCCTCGCCGTTGCCGTATTAATTAGTGGGTGCACGTCGGTCGCTAATTGTAAATTTAATTAAAGACTTTCTTAGCGTTTATCTGATACAGCGCAAGAAGAAGAATACGTTATTCTTGCCAAGGCCCGGTAAATTGCATGAGAGAAGCGTTTAGTATTGTTTTTCTTGTGGACGCAAAAGCGTTTTCGTGTCGACTTAAACTGACAATAAGTCACTCTTTGAATGCTCTTTACTTTTAATAGTTTGGCCAAGGTGGATACGCGATTTATTACCGTCAATTTTGACAAGTCCAACCATTTAACATTGAAAAATACTCATTACTCGACTTTAATATTCGATGTCACCGGTGATCTACAACAGCTGGAACAAAAATTGTCTTGGGCCCGAGAACTCGTAATACATTTTAGCTCGACAACCTAAGTTATTAATGTTCAAATCAGTGTTACTATGTTTGTAAATAGTCGAATTCCAGGGCAATTTATATATTTAGCAGCAGATTAATCTCTTGTCGCGTTCCTTCAACGAGCCATTTTAATCACACGAGATTTTCTTGTCACATCGCACTCTATTGCTTAAAAATATGTTCAATAACGTATGTCTTTCTTGAACTTTAATGCGAGGGGATATATTTTAACCGCTTTATTGCTCTTTTCAACTCAGCCAGACACAGAACCAGGATTTATCCAACGACAAACTATTCAGCTGCTTTTAAATGCAGGGTTAAGCAAAATTTCTTTTTAATTATCTTGTACTAAAAGAATTATATACCAAGAATCACTTAGATCTTAATCTAATTTTACTCCAAATTAAACCAGGATTTAAATGCAGTAATTATAAAGCAGTCTTAAAAATACAGGGTGACTACTTTTAAAAACCTTGTGCAAATATTTTATTAGAGATTTAATTTTGGTTAAATTAGCAGTAACGAAAAGTAATAACGTACGTTTTTTTCTACTTTTTTATTTTTTCTTTCTATTGTTTATTTATCAACAAACACTTTCAATAAAAATATTTTAAAAATTTTAGAACTGGTAGGAGCGAATAAACGCAGTAGTAGGATCTAAGGCCAAAATTTTTATTAATTTTTGTAAAAAAACTAAAAAGGTCAAATAGTAGGTATTAAATAAGGTGCTTTTTGTAGCCAGAATATTGATTAACTTTACCAATACGCAATAATAACTAAATTTTTCTCAGATTATTTATAATGTTTCTAATTTCAATAATAAAGTAATGGGAGAAAATATAATAAATAAAAATTTTTTCTTCTACCATGAATGATAGTCTGACCGATAAGTTGTAACCCCTACCTGAGGATAGGGTTATGCGAACGGCAGCTCAGCTTTGTAGGTAGGTAGAGAGAAAGATAGGCGGTGGATTCATAGCTCGAAAGAAAGAAAAACTCTCCAAAAGAATGCATATAATAAACAACAATTCAATGGAAATATTATTAAATGAAAATGAAAATCAAATGTAATGTAAGGGTGCCATTACGGTTATCACAATACAAAAATCAGTTTTGGTGAACAAAAGCTGCAACTATGGAGCGGTTTGTCAAAATTTTAATTATGATAGTAATAGCTTTTTTGAGCAGGTTTTAATAATGGACATTTTAAAAGTAAAACTGAAGATAAACTTATCTCGTCACTCTAAACTTTGAATCAAAAATTCCTACACTAAGCTGTATATAGACTTTTGTATAAAGACGTTGAAAGCGACTCTGCAAGCGCTAGAAGTCAAAATGTAAAGACTCGACAGATCTTTAAATCAGGAACAGGAGCACATATTATTCTCTCACTATTTCAAATTCTCTCTGAGCGATAAAAGAAGGTTTCAACCTCGATATAACAAAAAAAAAATCGGTGATAACCGTGAACACGAATTTTGGATTTTTAACTCCGATAAAGAAGTAGTGGGTTTTTAACTTTGACAAAGAAAGTTCCAAATAAAAATATTAATTAGGAGAGTTACAATGGCTCTCCTCTATGATCCTGTTTTTTAAGTACGTGTAAATAGAGGTTGAAATAGTCGATAGCTATATTCTTCTACATATGTTGCCATAATTACCTTTTTTTTTTTTGGATCCGTTCTTGAAAGTGTAGAAACAAAAACTTTATACATTTACTTTTTGTTTTCTGTGTGTCTGTCAAGACCTTTTTTTTTTCAGGAACGGCTAGAGGTATCAAGCTGAAATTAATATCAAATTTTAGACAGCTAAATTGACAGTTTTATATGAATAATTTTTTTTCTTCGGTCTACTTCGACTCAAATTATTTTAGATCACTCGTTGTATCGATGAACTTCAAGAAAATAACTACTCTACATTAAAGCTTAAGATTGTGATTTATCAAACTGAAAAAACTAGGAAATTATGAAGAACTCACTTTAGCAAATCAGGCTTATTCACAAATGATGCCGAAAGATTTACGCAACCAATCTTACATTTTCGCATGAGAATTTGAAAAAAAATATTTTAAAAAATGTTTTTGCAATCATAGTTACTGTATACCATTTTATGTTAATTTGACAGTCTTTGAGCAAATGTAGTCAAAATGTTCACTGATAATGAGAAGAATTACATGATCCTGATATATGGGGAATGTAGAAAAAACGTTTCAGCTGCAGTAAAACTTTATGGAGAAAAATATCCTCATCGAGTAGTTCGAAAGTTCGAACTGACAAAAGTTTTTGGAGACTTCAAGCAAAAGTGCCTCAAAGATGGCTTCTTTTGAAAAAGCCACGACACAAAACTGCGACAGGAGAAAATAATGAGATTGCTGTAATTTAGGCGATTACAGAAAATCCACATATTGGGCAAAATGCTGTGGCAAAAAATTTAGTAATTAGCCAAAGTTCGGTTTCTAGAGTAATACGCGCTAATAATTTCTATCTCTGCCATGTTACACTGGTACAAGAACTAAAAATAACGGATTATTAACTAGTCATTTAATTTGACAAGTTGTGAAAAAACTGACAGAAATCAATAATTTTTGTGTAACTTACATTCAATATTTCTACTGTAGTGAAAATTTTATCAATAAAGCTGCTTAATATGTAAATTTGGTTGCATATGAATTCGTCATCATTCATCATTTTTTCTTTGTTGATGAAATTGCTTCTGTTTTGTAATATAGAAATTTGAGAATTCCATGCAGGTAATCGTCGCCGCTTGGCTGAAATGCGAACAAAAACTATTCGCCGTGTGTGGCACCGGATTATAATAATCAGAATTAAGCTGATCGCGTCTTCTCTTTGATGACATTGTGCGGTGGACAAAGTTGGTATAATGTAAGCAAGTCATCGACAGTTAGCGACTCCTTTATCAGATGTTATAATGAAGGGTGGAATATTTGGTTTACTAAAGGATATAATACAGTTCGTTATCCTTCTGGTGTGGTATCCGATTAGTTTAGATTGTCGCCTCGTTAGTTCATTTTTGGGATATTCTAAATTCTTCATCACAACTTAGGGAGACTTCACTATCATAATTTAATCATCCTAAGATAAATATCGCTTAGTTTGTCTATAACTTGTTTTAATAAGCAGGAATAGGCTACTTTCATATTTTTTTGTAATGAATGGTCTTGGTATAGAGGAACATTTCGCCATTTATAGTAACGGTTTCATTAATTCTCCAAGTTGGAGGTATAATTATTGCAGCTCATCTCAGATTGTTCATTACATTCCCATTAGATAAGGCAATGTTAAAATTCGATTTTTTCATGTAGAGATTACATCTGAGCAGTTACTTGAACCCAACAGTTGATTAATTTGCATTCTATTTAGCTGGGAGTCGAAATCGCTACCACTTAATCATGTTTACTTTCTGTAAATAATAACGTACCGCCTCTCGATTTCCATTGATAAAAAGTCGATAATTTATCGTTTGGTTATCGTTAAGGATTATGCACGCTCTCGGCAAACAGAAGCTCAAGACGCCTCTGTTGTAAAATAGCGGTCTGGTCTTCAAATCACCCATAAATTAAGTGTTTCATAATTGGTTTTCAGCATTGTAATTAAACGTCTTGGCGCGGGGCAATCGTGATTTATATTAGATTTATCGGCGGCGGTCCGGGACCGGCCTACTCTGATGCTGTAAACAAACAAGCGACATGCGCGATCACTATCGCAGGACACACGCACGCGGCCGGCCACGGCGCCCATATCCCTTCAAGGACCAAGACTTATATATCATTGGTTCATTTGTTCAGATTGCCGCAAGCAGGAAACCAGACGCCGCAAAGGCGAACACAGAGAGCTTTAGACTCCCAAAGGACAACAAAAACTTAATCAACTTCTAACAAATTCACTTCCTGTTGTAAACCAACCAAAGAAAAAGCTAATTTTTGTGTGGTTTGTACCTCAACGGTATACAGCGTTATTATAAATTTGATAGAAGCATCCTTGCTCGAAGGGGGGTGATTTTTATATAAATAATGACACTAGAAATCAATATCGAACCCACAAGTTTAATCACTGTTCTAATATAACAGTGGTAAAGAGCTTTCGGAAACTAAAGTTTCATTATCAGTGCCTGAATAACAATGTAAAATGGAAAGTTATACAAAAAGTTAAAAAAACTTTTGTCAAAAACGAATTAAAACATTAAACAATCATTTTTTTTGATTGACTTAGGGGAAACAATATAAATTAACAAATTGTTGCTATTGATAAATTGACAAAAGAAAGGTTGTTTAAAAAAGTATGTTAAGATTTGAAATTAATTGACATTTGATTTAAAAAATAATTTGAAAAGTATAAATCCTGTTAAAGAGAGTAAGAAAACAAGATTATAAACAAACACTCAATTAAGTAATAAAGATTAATAAAGTGAAGATAAAAAAAATATTAACGTAAAAATTCACCTGGTCATTTAAAGTTTGTATAAACGATTTTTGGGTGGATTTAAGAATTGCTAAAGCTTTTAAAAAATTAAAAGAATAATCTTCATTGCAGATGTGAAAGAAATTTATTGTAGAGCTGAGCGTATATTTAACGTATTTTTACTCAGATCTTCTTTTAAATTCCACACTTTCTTCAATATGATCACTTTTTAGGTATTACAGTCTGGTCTTTTAATAAATTTTGACATTGACAGTTGTTTTTTTTTAAATCTATTTTTTAGTTGCTCGTTGACTTATGAAGGTTATTAATGCACTCCAAGCCATTGAAAAGAGTTGGTTAAACACCCCTATTAACGACCTATTAATACCAACCATACAAACCAAAATTTTGACATTTATAAACTGTCATAATCATAAAAACTTTATATAAACTGTATGTTTGAAGATAAATGTTTTATTAGAAGAAACTTGAAATTGTCATAATTTATAAGTTTATTTTAATAAATACCTGCTTATAGAGAAATTTGAGTTCTGATTAATATTAATGACAACTGAAAAATTTATTCAGGTGCTTTGTAGCTAGGTAACAGAAAACAATCTAGATGTGTTACTAGAGATGTGTTAGTAGAGTTAAAAATTTAAAGTTAAAAATTTTGGAATAAAGTTTTTCAAGTTTATTGTGGTATGAGCAACAGAAAAACATTGTAATCAACGCTTTTGTTAATGGTGCGGTTAATAATCTGAACTTTGTCTACTATTTAACTACTTCGCTTCGCTCATGCGTTAAAATGTCTCAATTATTAATCGCCTTCACTAATAAACTTGTTGGTTAAATAACTATTAATTATAAAAGTATTCTGCTCGATAGATTAAAACATTGTTAACTACAACAATGTTTATAAAAGATGTATTTTAAATATTATCTCAATATAAACGTTGCTGTAAAAGAAAGATATGTAGTTAGAAAACTGCTGCAAATAAAGTGGGAAAAGCAAAAATGGAATCAAAAATTGGCAAATCAATGATAAAAACATATACTCTTATTAGTATAAAGAGGCACATTTTTTATGTTGAAAATTTGCTGTCTGGATGTTAAAATCATTTATAATAACCCAGTATTAATATGAAATTTCCGACGAGCTTACTATTATCCAACTTTCCCAAATAACTACACCCCAAGTTCGCAACAGTATATTGAAAGCCCGAGGCCTACAAGCTCGGTGCGTTTGACTTTTAACAAACTCAAAGCGAAGTTTGCCATTTTGTACTTCTTTGGTTTGTCATTATTTCATTGTTTTGGGCGGTGAGTTGATATTGTAGTGCGGTTTTGCTCCAGGCAGGGTTTATGTTGCTGTTGTCACAGGATACGCTACCAACGACTCCATTATCTCAAACTAATTGGCCAAGATTTTCCGCTAATTCCCTTTGAAGCTTTTTTCTATTCCTGCAAGGGTTGCAAGTTTTGAGGTTAAACGTCAACCAGTTTTGCAGGCTAGAAATCGTGGGAATCATGCAAAGTAAAAAAGACAATGGCGGTGCATTCTCTCCTGTCTCAAGTGTGAACTTTTCTAAAGCTCCGGAATGTTTTTGAACTTTACCGGAGTTTAGCTTCGAAATTTATTGTCATTCTTTATTGAATGTCAATCCGTAATTGTCGCATTCAGGTGTGTCACGTGCGATGGCTTGCTGTTACCATTTTGAGATTTTCAAAGCGTTCCGCTTTGAGTAGCTGCGAAGTAGAATTTCAGGATTTTCGATGTCGGGTTACGTTTCTGATGAGGCCGTGTCGGGTTACTTAGGACACTTGGCGCTACGTAAACAAAATATATGTCGTCGGCAGTTATAAAAGCAACGCAAAGGCCGCTGACGACCTCCCGGATTCCGGTACAGATTTACCGCGAAAGTCCGTGAGAACTCAAACGTGTTTGTTCTAACGCCCTGCAAGTTTCCACTACGAAATTAACTACATTAGTGGGATTTACATAAGACTGTGTCGTCTTAAAAACTTTAATGGCTTGTAATTACCAGAACTTTCTGTTTTTAGTCTCTGGTAATTTTTCTCTGTAACCATGAGCTTTTTACTTTTTTTTCTCATTGCTTTAGAGAGAAATTTTAATTGCCTTGTCACTAATTTTACCCACTTCCTAGAAATTTAACCCACTGACTGCAAACGTGACATTGTATCTTATTGATCATAATCATTGTCATTAAATATTTATTTCAATTATTATGACAGTTGACTCATTAATACAAAGCGTTTGAATTTAATTAAATATAAAATAAACCATGTTCATATTTTATTATTCTAGTTTGCATACAGTTTGATTATAATCCTCATGTCTTATTATTCAAAGTGAATGTGTTACATTTTTATTGCAAACCTAATTTATTAGCTATAAAAACATTACATTACACACAAGAAAACAATTTCTGTTATGCTGCGTAATATATTAAAGAGTTTTGTTAGAAAAATTTCAATT
This sequence comes from Tribolium confusum, assembly GCA_029207805.1. NCBI lineage: Eukaryota > Metazoa > Arthropoda > Insecta > Coleoptera > Tenebrionidae > Tribolium > Tribolium confusum. The sequence continues at coordinate 39,838,642 of JALGAY010000002.1, read as the reverse complement.
TTTAAATATGATAAAGTGGTAGCATTGTGAAATATTTCCGGTGTAAAAAAAATCGCAAAAACACAAAGAATTATTTATTAATTAATTAAAACACGTGTTAATTTATATATTCAATAAATTATAACATGAAAGATGTAGGGTAAGGTTGCTGAAATGCACCTGCTCATATTTCTTGCCATTGTTTTAGAAAAGCGGTTGGTTATATTCTCTAATTAATTGTAGGAGCTAAATTGAAAAATAAAAAAAGCTTTGAATTTTATTTTTATACACGTTCGATTCTAAAAAGAATTCGGATACCGAAGTATATGGAAATCCTATTACCTATAGGTATAGGTTTGTTATTTTGTAACAGATTTGAATAGCTATTTCATTAGGCAGTAAAGCTTTTGATTTAATGCCGCAGCTGGCAGTTCAAAGTCAAGGCTTGTGCTTTTTGTGCTTTTTGTCAAATTGAATTTATATTTAAATAGATATATTTAAAAAAATTAAATGTGGCCTTTTTGTCCCATAATTTTTAACTGTAATTTTTTTTGTTTTATGTAATTAACGGCTTCCATATGTTATCGAAAATATGTTTATTTTATTTTGGAACTACAATCTACTTTATACGCCCGCAAATCAGAGTACAATCTTTATCTTTATAGCACTGATTTTTTAATGTTGCTACGCAACAATAAAAATGAATAACTGTACATTCATCTAGCTGTCAAATAAACGTCTTCAATTTTGTAAACGTCACTTTTTACATTAAATAACAATTATCATGAAAAATAATAATTTATTTCAAAAACTGTTAATTTTTTTTTGAATTTTGGGATTTTACCTGTTGTAACATTTCTCTAGAATACATGTTTTTACCAGTTTCTATTTTGGAAACTCGCAAAACAGAAAATAACAACGTACCGTATCCTGGCAACCTGACAAGATAGTCAACTAGTTAATCTGGATTTTTTTCACACTTTAAAAAAGATACCAGAATTTTGAATGTTCTTTTGATTTGAAAAATTAAAACGATCTAAAATAAAATAAAACGTTAACTTTTAGTATAATATTTATATTAGGGTGGGCCAAAAAAAAAAAGAATATATATTTTTTTTATTTTCTGACACTGAAAAATTGGTACCTAATCATCTTTAAAAAATTGCTTTTTAAAGATCAGCTCTTAATTTTAGTAGGAAGAATTCCCTCATCTTAGTTTTCTATTTTTTCTTTAGTTCTATTTGGCAAAATCTATATCTCGTCATTACTTGATCGTAGAAAAAAAATTTATTTACATTTTTTGTAGAAAATTAAACGCTCTAAAAAAAGTATCATACAATTTTTTTGTAGCTATTAGCGTTTAGAAGATATCAGAGGTCAAAGTTAGAATAATTTAAAAAGATTTTTTTTTAATTCTAAATTTTATAACTCGTAGATAAATAAATATCAGAAAATGCAAAATATACAGTTTTATAGAAACTGAACGCTAATAGCTACAAAAAGGTCTCTTGTGGTTAATCGATTTCTCTAATCACTTAGAAGATATTTACATTTTAAAAACCAAAATTTGAGACTAAATCCTCTAAATCCTTTTTTTCAAATGGTTAGAGTAATCTATTAACTACAAAAGTCTTTTTTGTAGAGCGTTTAATTCCCTATAAAATTATATGTTGGGCATTTTCTAATATTTATTTATCTACGAGTTATAAAATTTAGAAGTAAAAAAAGAAATTTTTGTTTAATTCTTTAAACTTTGATCTCTGATATTTTCTAAACGCTAATAGCTATAAAAAAAATTGTAAGATACCTTTTGTAGAGAGTTTAATTTTCTACAAAAAATGTAAATAAATTTTTTTCCTTCGATGAAGTAGTGACGAGATATGGATTTTGCCAAATAGAATTAAAGAAAATATGGAAAACTGAGTTGAGGGAGTCCTTTCTATTAAAATTAAGTGCTCATCTTTAAAAAGCCTTTTTTTAAAGATGCGTAGATACGTAATTTTTCAGTGTCGAAAGTTAAAGAAAAATATTGAATTTTTTTGGCCCACCCAAATTTATTTATAATTTTTGAAAATAATAAAACTAGTCCGGTGAAATGACGACTTTAAGTACTTGAAACAAAAAAAAAGAACCAACTGACAATATTGAGACCAAACACTTGTCATTCTCAGCTGAGAATAAAACAACAAACAGCCTTTTTTCACTTAAAAATGACAACATTGTGTCGAAAAGCGCGTTGTGTTTTTGGTATTATAAGTGGGTCTTTTTTTTGTTTCATTCGACAAACGAAGAAAATCCGGCAAAAGGAAGTACTTGGCACGAACACGAAGTTGAAGAAGAAAAAAAGGCATTTTCCGAATTAGTTCTAAACTAACCATTAACTGTCGCTTTTGAGATACGTTATTTTGGACCAAATTTTTATTTATAAATTTAAACATTTGTTCCAGGAAGCGTTTTGCATTCAAAAATCGGTATAATCGGTTTTTTAAGAGGGATTTATTTGTGAATAATCGAAAAATTTTGGGCACTTTTTTAAAAATTCTTAGAAATCTATTCGATATCTTAAAGCAAGACACAAATTTTTATTTGGTAGGAACTTGGCGTAGGGGAATAAGTGGTTCTTGAATATTAGATAATAATCCACATCCTTGCTGAGTTTTTATTCGATTGATATGTTGTTTATTGGTTGCAGCAGATTTTTTTAGCAAATAATTTGGTACCAACATTGTGACTGAAAAAACGTACTTATCTTGCATCTGCAACGATACTTCTTCATGATACTTCTTAACGATCTACTTAAATTTTACCATTGATCCAGAGACATTTTGTGACCTTTCTTGTCCTCAAATTTTATTCTTCCTTGTTTTTGCCAAGCTTATCATTGTATGAAAATTTCCTATATTTTTTTAAATTATATTTGTGAGATTTAGTTCTATTTAGGGGATATTTAATTTTCTTAAATTCGAAAATTTGACTTAAAAAATTCTGTTTAGAAGTTTAAAATGAAATAAATGAATCTAAATGGTTATTGTTGCGTTTTATAAAGATATAACAAGGAGAATGGTCTTTGTGGGCCTTTATTGCGCATTTATGAGTTGGTGTGAGTCAGCCGTTGGGATCGAAATATGCATTCAGTGCAATTTACATACAATCTCTGCACTTCGATATTGAGATTTGAGTAAAATGTAAGTGGCTTGATAATATTCATTTTGTAATTAATAGCGTTAAAAAACGACTTCGCATCGTTAATTCTTCGAGGAAATTGCGGAAGATAGGAATCGAGTTCTTGTGTGCAACAAACACAGCAGCGGCCACCACCGAGCGTCTACTTCGACAAAGGAATTCGACGGATCCTTCAAACAATGGCTCGCTGATCCTCCCGCCTGATATGCTCTCGGATTGCATTAATTAGCATTAACTATAAATAAATAACAGTTTGATGACGTTTGTACATCGTGTTTTTACACGGCCGACGGTAACACCACAAATAAATTACCGACGGTCAAGAACAAAAGAGGGAAGCTTAATTATAATTGAAATATCCATACAAATTTTAACCATCTGGAGGAATTCCACTTAGAAAAAGCATGAGCGGCGCAAGTAAGATAACATAATTCCTGAAAAAGCCGGCGAGTTATTTCGTGAATGTTGTTTCCTGTACTTGTCAACTTTCTCGAGATTTATGTAAATGTCCAAAAGACTTTGGGCAGGACAAAGCAAATTGGAAATTTTCGACACAGATTGTTATCTTGAAATTAGTCGCGACTTGACAAATTTCTCATTTCCCAAATCTTAAAGTGTTAATTCGGACCCACTTAATATCCGTCGAGTTTCGTTACGAGTTTAAAAGCTCCGATGCTTTTAGAATAGCGGCCACCTCCGAAGCTCCGGTCCAATGTATGTGTAATTCGCTTGAGTTATTTGTGAGCACCACGTCACGCTAAACACTCTCTCCCTTCAATCAAGCACTTAATTCCGACGCAAGTCGCAGACAAATTACCGAACCATCCACTCGCTTTCGGAATGCATCTGAGGAGTCTCATTTGTCTTTTGCCGCTTTTCACCATTGCGACCGCAGAAATGGATTTATTTTATTGAGACAAACGTTTTAATCACGAGTCAATATTAATGACCAGCGCAGAGCTTTCAAATTTCGATATCTATCACAGGTTTTAAGCTCCAAGTTCGGGCTTCGAGTGGTTTCATAAAACACACCTTCCAACAGTTTTTGTTTCGTCTATTTTATTCTTCTCTTTTTAATCAAGTCCTAGGTAAAATTTCGTGTTACGAGAGCGTTATTGTTAATTTTATTTAAAATTAGTAATAACGAATAATAATTAAATTTAATGGAAGCATTCTTTCTTTCTTAAAGTGTGGCGATTTTCATAAAAATAATGAAAGAATAAAAATCTCATCATCAGTGCCTGAATAACAATGGAAAAAGGAAAATTGTACCAAAAACTGATACTGTAATTTGTCCCAATTCCAAACATTGTTATTCTCACATCGTAGCGACTTTTAATATTATTGAGACTTTATAATTTTTCTTTAGATCATGTTGCCTTTAAGCTGTTTATTAAACAAATAACAGTGAATAATTACTTTCTATTACAGGATTTATATAGACCTTTTTATAAATTCAGAAACAAATACTCTCGTAAGTTTCATATGTTACATAATTATACTTCTACATCTTTTTTTAAACGTCAATTTTTTTATTTTCTTTATGGGCAAGATTCCTCTTTCTATCTCCTATATTTAAAACAACTATAGTATAAAGGTTGTTTTTAATTCTAAAGATAGTCTTTCAACTTCTCTCGTACACAACAAGGATAAAATTGATCCTTTAGATTATTCGGGCTTTTACAAGTTATATTGTAATGACTACAATGCAGTTTATATCGGTCAGACAGGACGAAGGATTGAAACCAGGATTTGTGGATATGTAAGCACAACAGAAAAGTAGGTATACGTACAAAAATACCGATCTTAACACTTTATCTGCTTTGGTTCTCATATTCTTTCTTCCGGTCATTTCATTTTTCTACTGATAATACTAAAACCTATCACATCTGCAATAAATATTATTCTCTAAATTTTTTAGAAGCTTTAGAAATTGTTAAATCTGTTCACGGACCTTTTCCAAACTTTAGATGAGCAATTAAATTTTGACGTTAATATTTTATCTTGACTAGTTTAATCTTTATTAGTTAATTGATTGTTTGTTTATAATTTTGTCTTCTCACTCTTTTTATTAGTATTTATACTTTTTAAATTATTTTTTAAATCAAATGTTAAATTGATGTCAATTTTTTAACACACTTTTTTAGACAACTGAAATTTATTTTTTGTCATTTTTTCTAACAGCAATCACTTGTTTATTTATACAATATTTTTCTTTTAAATCGATCAACTATTGTGTTAAAAATAATGTCTTATTCTATTTCTAGTAAACATTTTTATTCTTTTATGTTTTAATTCGTTTTTGACAAAAGTTTGGTAAGTTTCTCTGCCACTGTTAGATAAGAATTTTGTTTTAATTAAACTTGTGCGTTAGACTTTGATTTTTATTCTTTCACTATTTATATAATAATTAATAAATTAATAAAGATTATTTTGATTGTTTACAAATTCTAGAATTTGGCAGAGAGGCGCAAATTGAATTTGCACTAATACTAATAACTTTAAATGCTTCCATCTTTATATTCGTTACTATAACAATTTGCTTTATTTTATATCTTAGCATACTAAAATCATGGTAACGAAAAAACAAATTTCTACTAAACCTCACCTTGTTAAAAAGTAGTATTTGTCATGACAAAGGTGTTAAGCAAGTCTTTTGAACAATGATAATTTACTTAGTAACTGTTCTTAGTACATAATGTTATCAAAGAATTAGCTTTAAAATTATTAATATTATACTAATTCATGTACAGTCTTATTCACTCTAAAAAATTGATCATTTTCCGCGGTTATACAAATTTTTAATCAATACTTTTTTATTTGTTTTATTTTATTTTTTTCTTATTTCATCTTTTTTTTAGTGCGTAGAAAGGTTTTTATTTACTAATTGTAACGATATACTAATGAAATTTATTTTTAAACATTTGATGTTTTTCATTGTTTTTAGCAAAAATTTCAAAGAAAGAGATACAAAATCAATTATTTATTTAAATTCTTTTATTTGATTGGTTCATTTTAAATTCATTTTATTTGATTGGTTGATTTAAAATTGCCTGATATTTCACAAGTGACATATGACATAATAGTAAAAAAAATTGTATTAATCATCAATTAAAAGTGATTTGATTAAACGTAACAATTATTTTTTATTAATAGGAACGATTTAATAAGTATTTAACTCAAAATCTTCCTCTTTGTTGTTGCTACAACGAAAAAAATTCATACAAAGATTACCTAACCTAAAAATTTTACGAAACTTTTACTTTCAGTGAGTGCAGTGAGTGCCTAAATAAAAACTATTTTAAACGTTTAAATTCTAATAATAACAATAAAAAAGCCTCTTTAGAATCTTTAGGCTATACAATACATTACAACATTAAGAAAATTATAGTTTCTCCAAAAGGGTTAACCACGAAGGAAATCGCTCCCATGAACCATAAAAAAATCAACGTAACATTTAGCATAATGGCACGATAAATATAGGACATTTTTTAGCAAAATGAGAGGAAAAACACTAAAATTTATTCAAAATTACATTTATTTTTGCCCAAGGGGGCCCCTGTTATTTTTTATTACATAAAGACTGAAAACAAGTACGTACATTTTGAAAGAAATATTATAATTTATTAATAATAATTAAAAATTTATTCTTCGCATTTGATTGGCTATTTTATTTAAGTGACTGTGACATATGACAGATGACAGATGTAAACATAACCTCAAATTTTTGTTGTCGAATAAAAGTGATTTTAAATTTAATTAAACGTGATTTAAAATGTTATATCTGTTTCACATAGGATTGTTTATAATAAGATCAAAATAATTTCAACAAACAGGGTCGGCCCAAGAACTTACTTCACTATGGGGGCTCTTTGTTGCCCCCCCGAGGCCCAAGAACGATAAAATAACAGAAACAGGTGTCTGTGTTATTTATTGGCCGTGTCGACTAAAAACAACACTGAGTTTTCGTTGTGACCCAATATAATCCCTTTTGGTTATCACCAAAACAAAAAAATCATTACTTTAATTTCCTAACCTAAAAAAAATTCTAACAGTAAACACCCTCTAAAACCCTTCGACTTTTTCCAAGAAGGTGATTCAGGGAGAAATGATTAGCCTCCATAAATAAAAAAAAGTCCTACATTTTAATGACAAATAAAAGTGACCTTTTAGAAAAAACAAAAATGGAACGCTGAATATGCAACATTTTTTAACAAAAACAGAGAAAAATTGACAGAAAATTGGTCAAAATTCTATTTATTCCTGATCAAGGGGACCCTTTTTTATAATGTAAAGACTGAAAACCAGTACGTGCATTTTGAAAGAAATTATAATTTGTTAATAAATAAAAATTTATTCTTTGCATTTCATAAAAACATAACCTCAAATTTTAGTCAATTAAAAGTGACTTGAAATAATTAAATTAAATTTAATTAAACGTGATTTAAAATGTTATTTTTGCTTCACAGTGAGTTTTTGATAACAACAAACAGGGTCGGCCTAAGAACTAATTTAACTATGGGGCCCCTTTGTTGCTCCCACAATTAAATAACAGATGTGTGTGTGTGTGTGTGTTTTCAATTACCCGTGTCTACTAAAAACTACACCGAGTTTTTGTTTTGACCTAATATAATCGCTTTGTTTTTTGACTTAATATAATTCCTTTGTTGCTATCACAAAAAAAAGTGCAATAAGTAATAACTACCTAATCTAAAAATTACAACAGTAAGAAGACTCTAAAACCCTTCGACTTTCTTGGAGTAATTCAAGAAGGAATGAGCCCCAATAACTAAAGAAAGTCTTCCATTTTGATGTTGTTGAAAACTAACATTTAGCAAAAAATGGAACGCTGAATACAAGATATTTTGTAGCAAAATTAAGGAAATATCACAAAATCATTAAATATTCAATTTATTCCTGACTGAAAGGACTCTTTTCAACATTATTTAAAGTTTATAAAAATTTTTTCTCTATAAAAATTTTTAGCAATAGGATAAGGAGATTTCAATGAATAGAGACGATTTAGTAAGTATTTGACCTAAAATATCCATTTCTTGCCACCACAACAAAAAAAAATGTGCGAAAAATAAAAAAATTATCTAACTAGAATTTTTTTTATCAGTAGCAAGGTAAATACCAGTTAGAGGCCAAAGTTGTTTAATTAATAACTATCTTACAGTTGATAAGTAATTGTTTTTTGCAAAATAATAAAATTTTAATTAAAACACGCAATTAAAAATTAATTAAAGAAAAATAAATAAGGTAGGCAACCAAGAATACGCTTTTTTAAATTGTATAAAATAAAGTTTCTAATATGATATATTACTTTATACACGTTAGAATAATTTTATAGGATAAGTGTCCCATAAATGAAGAAATATATGCATACTAAGTGTTTCAGTAAAATTCTTATACACTATAAATGTGTAACAATAGAAATAGAATATTTTGAGCTTATTAGGGTGTTTAAAGTATATAAAATTGAATAAAATTTTTTTTTTAATATAATCTCAATCACAAACATAAAAGTCGACATATCTATTGTTTCCAAATTTGATGCTATTGTTAATAATCTTTTTATTTCTTTTAATGTTTTAAACTTACAAAAATATTCAAGGACATTTAATAATAAAAATTTTACTATTAACTAAGTTATTAAATAATACTATTTAAAGCAATAATTATTGTTCGGAAGTACCCACACTCGCACGCCAAGAATTTTTTTTGTAAATAATAAAACAAAAATGTATAGTAAATTTTCACCAATCTATAATTTTTTTATGATTTTATAATATTAATATATTTTGCTAAACTTTCTGTTGTAAAACAAATTTTGGTCAGATACACATTCTTTCGCAGGCGTTTTGCACGCAATATAGTGTCATAAACGTCATATAATTTAAAAACGTGATTACAAATATCATATGTTATTTAATAAATAAAAAATTAGACAACAGTGGTTCATCTACAGTACATATTGCTTAAATAGTAAAATAAAAAAAATATTATTTGAAAATGTAATAATTTGTTTTTAAAGTAAATTTCATTATTGTTTTTTTATTAAATGAGTTAGGGTCACAATAAATTAGGTTAGGTGACTACAAACAATTGCTAAATAGCTAAAGAAGATCAATTTTTTAACCAAAGGCCGAATATCTATTGCGCCCCAGGCGTGAACGCCTGTCCAAGACTGAATATCCACCGCGTCGAAGGCGCAAATGTCCAATCTAAAGGTAAATCAAAAGTCGAATATCTATCTAACGTTAAGACAAAAGCCGAGTATCGCCGAGAACGTCTGGCCAAAAGCCAAATATTTATTGCGCTGCAGGCGCGAACGCCTGCTCAAGGCTAAATTTTATCGCGCCGCAGGCGAGAATGTCCGGCCGAAAGATGAGTATTTATCGCGCCACAGGCGCGATCGCCTGACCAAAAGCTGAACATTTATCGCGCCGCAAGCGCGAACGTCTTGCCAAAACACGAAAATCTCCCGCGCCGCAGGCGCGCACATCTGCCCGTAAGCCGAGTACCAACCGCGCCGCAGGCGCGATTGTTTGAACAAAGGCCGAATATTTATCGCGCCGCAGGCGCGAATATCTGACCTAAGGGTGAATGAATGAATACCTATCGCGCCGCAGGCGCAAACGTTTGAGCAAAGGCTGAATATCTATCGCGCCGCAGGCGCGAACGTTTGACCAAACACCAAATATTTATCGCGCAGCAGGTGGGAACATCTGGCCCAAAGCCAGTATTCAACCAGATATTCAAGTTATACAAACAAATAAAAATTTGTATACTTCAATCTAAGGCGGCGTTTGCGCCGCCACACATCGCTTTCGGTTTTAATCGAAAGCGGCGCCAGTAGCGCAATATCGCCTTCGGTGTCAACCGATGGCGGCGCTGTTAGCGCAATATCGCCTTCGCTATCAAGCGAAGGCGGCGCCAGTAGCGCAATATCGCCTTCGGTGTCAACCGAAGGCGGGCGCCATTAGCGCCCTGGCGCTTGCGCCTTTCGCCCGGAGGGCGAAAACGCGGGCCCGCGTAAAGGGTGGCCGTAAGGCCACCGTTTTAAGCGGGCTCGTTTGCAATCTAATTTCTGTATTTTTCGAAACAACATTTTACCAAACGTCTTGTTTTTAGAAGTGTACACAAAGAAGTACAAAAGAATTAGACTTTTCCAAAAATTTGAACAATGATATTTTATATAAGGATCCACCATTTTGTGATCTTGTCTGCTCTTAGAAGTATCATTCTTCCAACTTTCGATCGGACTTTTTTGAGAGTTTTTCTCCAGGCAATATAGCCAAAAGCTGGAGCAATAATTTCCAGTTTAGACACGGAGAATGCATTATAGGCACTAGGTATTCACTTGGGTTACCTATAAAGAATAATAATAATAACGATGAATGTGATTCTTAGTTTCAAAGTGGATTCTTATGATTTTTAAACAAAAAATGGTAGGAACAAAAATAAAAATGATTTTATTAGTGATACATATGTTTCGGCAATAGTACTGTCAAAAGAAAACTTTGTTTACAATTTAACATATTTAAAGAATAAAAATAAGAAAATGTAGTAAATAACTGCTAACTAAATAAATTCTTGTAGATCTAAAAACAAAGAAAATTAAAAAGAAAATGCCTACTACAGCCTACCTAAGATATACTACAGATATTTGCTATATTAGGACTTAGTTAGCATATTTCGGGGTTTTTCTACTTTGTTTTTCAAACTTAACGTGTTAAAATGCATTTTTTTCTTTCGTTGAAGATACCAATGTCTTTGTCAAAACATAATGTACCACTACTAAAGTTATTTTTTATTTTCGTTTGGTGGACTTGAACTTATTATCTTACTATTTTTTGTTTAATCAATAACAATAATAAAATTGAAAAATTCTGATTTATGGATTTTTATAACATTTAGAAACTTTGCGCAAATAATTAAATAAATAAAAGTAAATTCGACTGAATTTTAGGTGAAAAAGGGGAAATCTTTGTTGAAACCAAGTTTATACCAAATAAAATTTATACAAGTTTTATACAAACGAAAACTTGTTCACACTTCTGTATACTTCCTTGCTATAGCAAAGCCAGCGCCTTTCCACTTATCTAGCTCTCAACAACTAGCTAATTATTCGATAATTATAATATTTCTAATAAATTAACCTTGTCAGTTTTGTATAGTTTTTTCTTATCAAATGATTTACCTTAACCCTTGCCTTAACCTTTGATTGGTATGATTGATCAGATATGACTCGGAAACTACACGTTTAGTTTGTATTATTTTTTACAGGTTAAAAGTTGAATAGAATGTGCCTATATTACTTAGATGTTGTAGTGGAAATATTTTTGACTCTTTTTTTTATAAAAGGATTCAGAAGAAAATTGTTCGTAAAATAAAAAGATTATTTTTCGATTAGGTTTGCTAGGAAGTTCGAGTTAATATTTTTTTGGATTTTGGTTTTGGAAATCGTTTGAAAAATGTATTTTGGCTTTGCGGTTGGTGTTGCGGTTGAAAAATGTTGCGCGTGGTGTTCAAAAATTTATGAAAGCGTAAAAAGTCGTCTCAATTTAGAATGTCATTAATAACTCGATCATGACGGAGGTCGTATTTTCAGTAGATGTAGCAATATTTTGAAATTCTCGTGCTGCCCAGAAATTCATTGAGGAGGACACGTAGTATATCTTAACAGCATAACTCGGTAGTTATTTATCCACAGCATTAAGACCTGGCGAGCTGCCACTTAACTTTAAAGAGAACTAATTTATCGACCGTAACAAAAATCCGAGTTAAACTGCAAACGCATTCCGTGATTTTTTTACCAGCTTGTATATAAATCACCAGTCGATTTCTTAGTTTATTAAATCTTCGACTAGTGTATAATTGCGTTACACATGGCCGTATAAATCATTCCGGGACAAACTGGCATTTATCAGGCAGCTTTGCTATGTAGGTTGCTAATGAACCTCCAGTAATGTTGCAATTCTGCTAACACCGTACCGACAAGCTTGGATTTAATAGGTAATAAGGTAAATTTCCTGTGATTACTTACCCATGGAGACTACAAAACTACCCATTATGCACGCATCCAAGCCTTTTAATTTTTATTGGCCTCATTTAACCGAATTTATGTTCGCTTGTGGGAACCTTATCTGTTGTTTGACTAGGATCCACCTTCAAACATTTATTTTATTATACAGGCTGATTCATAATTACGTGGCACAATTTTAACCTGAAATACAACACGACAAATGATGAAAATTTGTGCATTTTTTTTTTTGTCTTATTTTAACCAATTACAAAATTACAGGCGTTTAAAGTTGTGTGAAATTTTTTTTTGCTATATCTCGAAATCCGCTTAAACGATTAGCATGAAATTTGGTACACAAGTTAAATGTGTTCTTTTTATTGAAAAGCGCGAAATTTTGCTATATTAAGTCTATTTCTGGTTGCAGTAATTATCCAGTTTTTTCCTAACTCCCAAATTTTTATTGCAAAATGAATATGCTAACTGATTTTGGTTAAAAAAGAATGTAAATCTTTGCGAAACCTATTATTGTCGAAATATTCACATGATGAAAAACGAATTTTAATCTTCAATTTTGGCACCGTCTAGCTCCTGGAGGGTGTAGTTGTGTTAAATCTCTTAATTTTGGCCTGAAAAACTTGTAGTTTCTTCCTTTCTCCACAATTGTTTGTTATACGTTTTATAATAATTATTTTTGTAAGTTATAATTTTGTTATCACTTGAGACAAAACAATTTTTTTTGTAGATTTTCATTATTTGAGGTGTGGTATTTCGGTTTAAAGTTGTGCTATGTACTTTTGAATCACCCTATATTTCGAAAATGTCAATTTGTTGCCGGCTATAAAGATATCATTTAATTACTTACAAATTTTTGAATTAATTCTTTCCAATTTATTACTTGAGATATTAAGATACTTTGAACGCACTTTAATTATGGCGTTTTAACGACCAAACGTTTATAATATCCGCAATAAAATCTTAACGTATCAAATAGTTACATCGTAATGATATGTTTTGTGAACACTTAGTGAATAATAAACAGATCAGGCGTCATCAAATTGTTAATTACCAGAGTCGGACAGCTGAACGAATTTTTCTCCCGCTATCTTTTAATTAAATTTTTGTAATTTCGCACATAAGCATTCATTATCATACACAAGTTCAAAATAATTGCACTGGATTTTTAATAAAACTGTGAGATCTTTTTCTTTCACCCACTTTCTATTTCCTTGACCATATATTTGAGCGCAGCAAGCCGTTTAAAAATGATAAATTCGTTTTCCATCCGGTAATCTAACACCAACAAATAATGAATATTCTCAGCAATAAATTTCCCTTCAAAATTTTTTATGCTAATATGTTGTATCGTGTTGTACAGCAAAGTGAATGAAAATATTAAGTAGCTTTGTCTGATTAGGTAATTCGCACAATCAAAAATCTAATCGTATGGATTAGGACCGCCTGCTGGGGGTCATGTTGTAGGTGAGGCGATAACTGTGACATGCCTCACAAAATTTTTGATTTATTACTTTCACTTGAAAAAACTTCTGGTACTAAAAACCTAATTAAATCTTACAACTTTATGACTAAATTAGTTCGCTTATCGTGAGCTACTTTTGCCTGAGTGGGTTTATTGGGGAGACTTTTGATTTCAACAAATTATGGGGGGTAAACAACTGACAAAATTTTGTACACTAGAGGTCGGTTTACAGAAAGTGAATTAAATATTTAGTTGCGATTAACTTTTAATTCTCGATTAAATCGGCTTTCCTCGGGTTTGATTGGTCAAAATCGGCATTTAATCGCGAATTAAATATTTAATCGCAATTAAAGTTAATGCCACCTTCTGTAAACCGGCCCTACATCTCCCTTTATGATGATTTCTAGTGATTTTTTGCAATTTCCCAGGATTTCTAAAGATCCGCCAAACTTAAAGTATATACAGTAGGTTCCCGGATCGACTTTAAAAGAGGAAAAATTTTTTTCTTTCTTTTTATCTCTTTATCTATTTCTTATTTATCTAGATTTTTCAGAAAATTTCACTTTTGTTGAATTGCCCTGCTTGTTTTCAAATCTCCAAAACACAAATTAGTTTTTATTTAACTCTAACGGTTTTCGAGATAACATAATTTTTTTCAAAATTTGGACTTTTTTTCGAAATTTTTGAGAAGTACTCTAGTAGGCTTCATTCTACGTAGTAGGTTTCATTGAAACATACCACTAACAGCCAATGACAAATCCAATAAGTTAGTAGAACTTCAAATTAAATCTCTGCTAATTTGAACAGTATTTATGCTATAATGTTGACTTTACAACAAAGAGTTTATCTAATTTAATGTTACGGAACCGAGTTGTTATCAGAAAATTTAACCAAGAATATCCGGAAGTTACCATTTCAAATTCCGGTGCAAAATAAGTTTTTCAATGAAGACGACGCTGCTTTAGTTGCGATTAATTTTTTTTAAATAAATTTTAGTTTCGTTAAATTGGCGTTTATTTTGCAAGAGAAGCTTTAAAGTTGTCTTTAAGAAGGAGTGCAATATAAACTGGTATAAGTAAATTATAAAATATAAAATATTCAAGGAGAACAAAATTTTACTTTTTAAACCACAATTTAGGCAAACTTTAGAAAATGGTGATAAAGTCTGGATTTCTATTTGGAAATGGCACACAGAGTTTTGGAAGATTCAAATTTTTATAAACGAATTATGTTTTCCGATGAATCAATGTTTTCAACTAACGAAGTTCTTTCATCTCAACATTGCTGGTACTGGAGTGAGACGAATCCAAACTTGTGTGATATGCGGCTTCGTACTATGGCATTATTGGCCTATATTTTTTGATTAAAATTTAAACCGTCATTCATATTTGGAAATGTTGCAAAAATTTTTAGCTGATAAACTGGAAAAATTGCCGTTAAACTACCGAATGGAAATGTTTTTCCAACACGATGGGTGTCCTGCTTATTATGCCGGCATTGTTCGCCAGTGGCTCAATACAGAATTTCATGATAACTGAATAGGGAGAGATGGTAGCATTTTATGGACATCGAGAAGTCCTGATCTCAAAATAATGGACTTTTATCTGTGGAGTTGTTTAAACAAATTGTGTACAGTGAGCCACTAGACAATATGTAGAACAATTAAAAAATAGGATACAAAATGCTGTCCAGTCTTTATCAAGCTTAGAAATTAAGACGCAGTTTCAATAAATTTAAAGCTCGCATTGAAATCGATGCAGAAAAAAGAAGACCATTACTTGAATAGAAAACTAATAGTTTAGCTTTTTGAGAATTTTATTTCATTTTACCATTTGTTAAATTTATTAAATAAAACTTGAACCCAATTTGAATATTTTCAAGCAATAAAATGATATTATCTCGAGAACCGTTTAAGTTAAATAAAAAATAATTTGTGTTTTGGGGGCTTGAAAACAAGCAGGGTAAATCAACAAAAGTGACATTTTCTGAGAAATCTAAAAAAATAAATTTTTTTCTCTTTTAAAGCCAGTCCGGGGACGTATTACATAAGAGTCTAGGCGGAATTAAGTGGGCTGCCTTTATAAGAAGCTGCAATAAATCCAATAATGCTTATTGTTGAAGTTATGGGGATCCAAAACATACTCATGAAAAATTTGGATTTATGATAGTTCTATATGGCTAATTATATTTTTCGGTGCGAAAAATCTGTTAGTCATAAAACTGTCATAAATCAAAGTCCATCGCTTGTGTAGTATGGATCTCCATAACTTCAACAATTTGCATTATTCGGTTTATTGCAGCTTCTTATAAAGTCAGTCCACTTAATTCTGCCTCGGTCTTTATACTTTTTTATTATCAGTGTTTATGAAATTTACCATAGATACAGTTGTTTTGGACAATCAGTGTAAATGGTCGAACAATTGTAGTAGAACATTTTTAATGTGGCTACAGGAGCTTTCCTGATATAAATAAATTGCTTTACAGCTTTTGATACAATTTTTTCGTTTTTTGAAATTTTATAACAAGATGTAATGTAAATATAAAAATAAATAGATATTTGTAGTTGGTTGGCCAAATGAGTTACGAAAAGAACTGATATCAAAAACTACGAAGTGGCGAGTGGGTTAAAATAGCCTAGACCTACTACAACTCATGAACTTGAGCACAACACTTTATTCAACAACTCCCTTAAAGCTTAATGACTTGTTAAAACTTGTAGACTAGATTTTTTTTAACGATTTACCCTCTTAACAAATTACAAGTCATTAGGCAAAAAGTTACAGATGTAAGAATTATGATTCTGAGAAAAGCATCCATCCAGCGTTACACTTAATGAAAAATAAACGAGTTGTAACAAAATACTTAACATATGTAGCTAATTAAGCGTAAGATACCCGTCTCCATCAAGATCAATTCCATGGGACGTCTAAAAAGAGAAAAAAACGTGTCATTGGAGCCCATTTTTGACACCAGCAGGTGTCGGATTCTCATGAAACATTAAGAGTCAAACATCCGTTACAGAAAATGATTGATCAATTAACAGTTTTTCTGGGCGCATCTGGCCAATTGTTAAATTTTAATCGAGGTCACGTTAATTTTTCCGGTCGAGATTAAAATTTCGCCAAAAATGAATGTGTCTTCCAGGTTAACGACATGATTTTCGTGTAAACAAGTCTGGTTTTAGTGTATAGTCGCGATTATTTCGTACTCTCGAATCTAGGTGATAAAATTTAAATTAAACATTTATGTAAATTATTCGTGTAGCCCTGTGTCGACAAAATCATACTCGTATGTAGTGTGATTAATTTTGCCAGCGCACGAAAGCGCCACCGAGCCCACGTTATAATTTTCATTATGTTTTTTGATCGTCGTTTTATTAAATGCTAATTTCGAGGAGGTCATTTCGGAGGGCGGATTTGTGATGGGTCACTGAAACGGGATGGTGGGACATTGTGGGAGTGCCAAGAAATGCTGGCGCCAGCCCCAGACGGGACCCAATTAGCCTCGCGCACCTACACCCTGATTTACGACACCCTCCATTCTATTTCCTGTTCACACCACATGACGGCCTGGACTAAATATACCAACAAACCAACACTTTTTATTTAAGCTATCTGATTGACCCGGCCTTCGAGAATAAATCCTGACCTAATTGGGAAAAAAACGCTTCCCACCCTTCCTACAACAACAAAAACAAGGGACTGTTTGACCAGAATTATTAGTTAACAAAATTGAACAATTATTATGAGTGAAATATGAAGGCGAGATAAAAGACGTGGTCCGTAAGTGGAGCCGTGCGGTACTGCGCCAAAAATTCTCTGTTTCATGGGTGTGTTGACATTTCCTAGTAAATTACCCGAAGGTCCACCACTGGCGCCAGTTCCGACATGTGTTAGTGGCCCCGGAAATCGATCTCCTTCATTACATTTTAACGATTGAGATGCGAAAAAATTTTCAAAATCTGAAAAATGCAGTGTCCGGTTACATCGAGAGTTATTTCTAGTGTTTAAAGAAATAAACTTGTTATCTTCTCGACTTAGCATTTGTCGTCATATATCACTTGGTTGGTAAAGTGGATGTGTATTTTCTCTTTTTACAAAATGCCCCGTCTGGCGTTGTGCTAGTCTATAACTTATAATTTGAATCCGTTTAAGCGGCAATGAATCAATCACAGTCGACCTTATCTTCCTAAATACCCACGTAAACAAACATGTGTAAGCTACAAGTCGACACCTTATTTTCAGATGAGTTAAAATAAATCCCATGGCTATCGAAAAACAGCGCGCTATCGCACCAAGCGTTGTCATTGACAAAGTGGTAAAACTGAAATAAAGCCGAGCAGCTGCTACGACCGAAGAACGGGCTCGTGTTGTCTGTCACCCCAAAAACGAGTGGGTATAGGAGAACTATTCACGACGAGGATGTGCCATGAACATTACTTAAAACATACCAAACTCTCAAATTTTACATGTGTTTAACAACGGGAGAGGATTCAGGAGACATAAAATTGCCGTGTATCGCCGTGTTGTGGTATCACGATTCTATGCTGTTTTCGATATTGTGCTTGTTAAATCTCTAATTTTTCTTACACGGATTTTCTTAATTGTGGAATCTTTCCCTGGCATCTCCCGGATAGTCTTTGTGCCAAATTTTTCGAATTCTAGGGGGCCACTAACAAGTGTACCTTAAGTATTTATTTGAACAGTTTAATATCATTCTAATAAAGCGAAATCATTATTTGCATTTGATAGCGGTAGGTCCAATTTTACAGTGCGACAGCTTTGTTTACTTAGCTGAAGCACTGTAAAATAACTAACGCATGAATTTGCATAAAACTTTTCGACTGAGGCTTTAAATGAATTTTATAGCAATACTTTATTTATTTGTTTCATATTGATATTTAATAATTTACAAAATTTTTATTTTTAAATTTACAAATAGATGGCATTTTTTATATTAAACTGATAACTTATTTCAAATTTTTTTAGGAATTACAATCATTTTGTTATTATTAATTATTATTAGGCTAGTTTTTCTTAGAGATATTTTTGTTGTTAAAAGGAAGCCATGTCAAAAATTAATTTTAGTTTTAAATTGTATAATTTTGAGTTAAGTAAACCTTGAAGGACGATGAAAGGTAAAAATTTGTTTTAATGTCTGCCCACATTTCCATCATATCAAACTAACAATTGGTTCCAATTATGCATAACTTGGCCAAATTGTTAATTTTGAGATAATATTGCTATCTGGTCTCTAAAGGTATTACCAAAAAATTGAGAACTTATAAAAGCTTGTATTTTCGATAAAATTTTAAAAAAATTAAGTATTAAATTATAATTTTTGGTGCTGTTATGAAGCCACAGTGCGTTTGTCTAAACAAGCGCTATTTTAAAACATTAATTATAACAAAAAAATACATTTTGTGTAATTTGACAATGCACCTGTCTTTGAAAATATAATATACAAAACATATTACAAAAGTCACTAAGAAAGCCAACAGGATTCTTTATATCTTAAGTAAAACCTTTATTAGTTTAAACACCAGATCTTTTATTAAAGCGTACAAAACATATGTTCGACCAGTTCTAGAATATGCAAATGGTATATGGGTGCCCAATTTGCAGCGAGATGTGCTACTCCTAGAAGGTGTTTCAGCGTCGGGCTACTAGGCTGCCTTTTGGCCGTGTGCCCCCTGACTATCCACAGCGTTTATCCATGATGAACTTACCATTGCTGTCTGACAGACGGATGCGAGGCGATCTAATTACTGTATTTCAAGCTCTTAACAATCCTACTTCTCCCATTAGGCATCTTTTTAAACTTAACACAACTGGTCGCACGTCGCACTAGAGGACATCATCTAAAGCTTGCCAAAGGAAAGTTTCACACTACAGTTCGGCAGTCGTTTATTTCGAACCGAGTCTTTGACAAGTGGAACTCTTTACCTTCGGAGATCATTCTATGTAATTCTACTTTAAATTTTAAGATAAAATATGATACTTATCATGCCTCCAGAAATTGAATATCTCACTCACGAGCGCGGGCTTAACAGGCTAAGGCCTCAGCCCGAACGCATTTATTTAATAATAATATTAAAAAATCAGATTTTTTGGATACGTTTTAATTAGAGAAAATGTTAAAGAAGTATAACATAGTTATTTATGTATCAAGAAAGAGAAGTGCATGATTATTCCTAAGGTGCCGTATAATATAAAGCACCGAGGGAATAATTACACTTGGCTCTTGTGGTAAATATTGTATTTTTTTTTTCACAACCTAAATGAATAATCTTAAGAAATTTGCTGTAATTTTTAATTAAAATTTAAAAACAAGCATAAATCTAGGATTCTTTGAAATTACACGATCATCAACAACAAACATTTTCGTTGACAACGAACCTAACAACGAGCCAACGTTGTTAGCAACGGGAGCAGATATTTCCTCCCGTCATTAGGCTCACTTCTCTCTCTTGGGAGAGAAATTAGACTTCTGTCACGATTTTGACACTCGAAAACTTGATTTCTACTCCCTGTCGTGCAAAAATTTGTTCTTCTATAATATAAACATTTTTTAAATCAATACCGCACCTGTCTAGACAATTAAAAAAGCTTTCATTTGATATATAATTATAGGTGAAACAATTAACAATAAGAGAATAATTTGCTAATAAAGAAAATGCTCTCCTTTAGAGAATGATAAGAAATAATTTTAAAAAAAATGTTTAAAATATCAAGATGACAAATTTTTTTTTAACGTAGGGTTTTAATATTACACACCCAGATCTGCCATTTATTTATCAAAAAATTCTGTTTTTTGGTACTTTTTCTTAGGGCATACGATTCTGTTTTTTGTGTCAACTTATCATTTAGAAAACAAATGCTTTGAAGTTACCGTAAAATAAGAACTAACTTTAAATTGATATATTGCGTACTGTTTTGTCTCACTGTTGTTGCCTAATTTATCTATTTTTGTGTTACTGGGACTGCAAACAATTTTGTTTTATTGCGACAGGTTTACCAAGTTAGTGTCAAGGATCTGTCTAAACTTTTTGAAGCATTTCTGAGATTAACTGCGCAAATGAACTATTTTCACTGTTATTAACTATCAAAATTTGCTTTGTTCTAACCCAAATTGTAATTTGCTATTGCACGATGATCTTGACGGGTTTTAGTTTATAACCGACAAAGACTTTGGATTTGGGGATAATAATTACCACGAACAACGCGAACAAATCTCACACTTTACACTTGTTAAAACTTTTTAATTTCAAAGATGAGCTAGTACTTTCTACCTACCTACTGAGCTGTCGTTTCACAACTCTACCCTCACGTAGGAATTACACGAAAAATTGGTTTTAAAATAGTTACTAATAATTAATGAGCGTATGTAATAGTACCGTGGCAGAGACAACGCGAAAAGTGGAGGTATGCGTACGCGTACGCTACACCGAGTGCTGCTGCGAAATGATTTTACTATTTATTCGCTAGCAGTCGACCAGTCTTACTTGATATGACACTGTGTGATAATATTAAGCAATTAATTTTGTCTCCGTTAACCAAAAATATTTGCGTACGCCATTTTTTTGGGGATCTCAAGCGCCGATACAGTAGACCGGCTAAATACTCACGAAGTACACCCCACGGAGTACGGCACGCTTTGTCTGATCGACTGAGGCCGCTACTAAAATATCCGCTCTTTATTAATACATAATAAATAAATTTTTATCAAATTATTATGTGAAGACTGAATGACAATAACAAAATGTCAGATAGATAAATTTCTGTAAATACTAATATTATTCTTTTTTTATTAAATTAAAATGAAAAAGCATTGCTAGAAAAACCTCTAAAAACGTTGTTGATCTTTTCGTGCTGTCAAAAATCGTTGGTTAGGAAAAATTTGGCCCTTGTATTGTTATGAAATCCATTTGTTCATTGTTTGAGTTTAAAAATAAACCCTCGTGTAGACGAATGCGAAATACTGGAACACGTTTTCAGTTTTGATTAAAAGTGTTGTCTTTTAATAATTTTTTATTTCGTCTGGTTGAAATAATTCCGAGATGTCACAAATCCGTCACCGAAATTATTTATCCGTCTCGTATTGGCAGTATTCATTATTCATGAACGGATTTTCGTTGGAAAGGGATGATGTCGTTTTTGGATGATCGAATTAAGCGTCCGAGAGCTGCACTAAATCATGCAATCTAGTGCAGTAAACGTTTATTATCGGATCATTGATTGCCAATAATGGTTCGATCTGCGCTGATTACAAGGCAGAGCGGCGGAAGCTGTGGTTGCACGACGACCGTACCTATATACCGTAATAAACTCGAATTGCGAAATCCCTGGAAGTCCCAGGAGTCTGTTTAGCACGATCACAGTTTTTCAGGATGCAATTCTCCACGTCTTTCGACGGTTTGGTGATCGCCTCTTCGTGCGAATTAATTTACTTTCATAATAGTGTAGCGGCGTTTACGAGCAATCTATGTGCTCTGCGTTGTGTAACGTTATTTATGCATTTAATAATACTCCCGTGTAATTTATGGAAGAAAATTACCGACGGTTTTGTATGAGAATATGTGATCGGTTTTATCGCTAAACACTACCACCTGTATTAACTAATTTTTGTTTTTGCTTTATTCAAACAAAACGGGATCTGGGGAATTGCGTTCAGACCTATTGCTTCATTTTAGTTTACTAAATTCTGCTCTATCTGTACTTACAAAATTCTCAAAATAGGTACATTTTGTTCAGATTTTTGTCTTGTATAACTACTCTGAAGTATAAGCAACAAAGCATCTTAATGTTCGTTTACAGCACCGAAAGGCCTATTTTAAACTTATTAGGAGTACATAATTTATTTTTTTTAATTTCTACAATCGGGTAGAAGAACTAGAGGAAAATGAAGCAAAGAAAAATGTGAGCATTTAGAAACAAAATTTTAAATTCTGAAAGAGAAAAATGATGCAGTTTTTATTTATTAATAACCATTTATCTAAAAAAAGAGAGATCAGAAAAAAATCAGTAGAACAAAAAAGGAAAAAGAGAAGTAAAGCAGTAAAGATCCGATATCAAAGTTGCAAATTGATGTTAAATTGTTGTTCTGAAATGAGGAAACCAGAAAACTGGAAGAAGACGTGAAAAGGAAGAAGAACCTACAACCTTGAGTAAATAAGAAAACTAACACGAATAAGAAACATATAGGAACAAACAAGATAACAAAAAGAATCAGAAATTACGAAAGAGAGACTTGCAAAAAAAGTGGGAGAATATTTATTCAATAATAATTTAAGAAGCGACACAGAGGGGTAATATAACAAGTAAATTAAGAAAAGTCTTTTTCATTGTAATATCAGAGGCTCAAATAAAATATTGAAACAGGCATTTTAATAAAATAAAAGAATAATAAATATAGACAAAAAAGTAGAGACTAGTATAGTGAGGAGCAGACTGAGAGGACACCAGAAGACATCAAATACATAGGAAAAAGTTTCTACGATAAGTTAAGAACAGAATACCTATTTAAGAATTCAGAGATATTATAATTATGAAAATTCTGATGCGAAACACCAGTGCAAGGAAAAAAATATGTATGAGAAATATATTCGTACAATATAAAAAAAGAGCAAATAGTTGCTATAGCAAATTCTATAGCACATCTTAAATTAAATAGGTCGACGGCTAATAGGTTTTCCTCAGCAATCAAATACTTTGGAAGAGCTGCGTTTTCATGTGGAGCAGCTTGGAGTGAGAGCGAAAGGAATGTAAGAATGTAAAAACAAAAAAGAAAAGAAAACCAATTGACTAAAGAAAGAAAAAGAAATAAGAAAGTTCAAATAAAACCTAGAAGATAAATTAAGAAATATATGTACGAAGACAGTGATAGTTATCTACATCTTATGGTAAGAAATAAGAAAGTCAAGGAAAATACTACAAGAGGAATAAAAAGAGAAGAAAAAATTTAGAAACTAAAAGTTATGAATTTAATAAGAACCACAACAATATTTTAAGCAAACTTTTGACAAAGAAGAACTGTGTAAGTCTTGGAAAAGTTAGGAATTATAGAAGTAACCACAAACGAATGAATTTACTTATCAAAACATTATATAAACGCATTTTTTACATTTAATTAAGTTAATTAGAAATAATTTAGTGTCAGAATTAGTTTTTGTATATTTCACTTTAAATGTGTAATAATGGTCTAATATCAAATTGAAATAATACCGATAGAATCTTCGTTTCCATAGAAAATTAAAAGAATTTTTTAATTTTTTTAAAAGCTTTTAAAAGAAAAGTTGTGAATGGTTGTTGCTACGAAAAAGTATTGAAATGTGCGATAATACCGGTAGTAATTCAACTTGAAGTTAGCCCATTAGTGCGCTAAATTTATGCCACATTATTAGGAAATTTTGAATGATGACGTAAGTTCATTAGTATGCGGCCTCACGTATTAAAGGAAATATTTTAAGAACTGTAAAAACAGCTTTAGAGTGTACGGAAAATAGAGTAAATGAAAGAAAATCTGTTAGGAAACTTTACAGTGGAAGAAGGATGAACACAAGGAACCCTTTACCTCATTCATACCTTGAATATACAGGGTGATTACAAAAAGACGGAAAAACTCTATAGAACATTTCAGTGGACTGTTAATATAGTTATTACAAAATGTAGAAAGTTTTCTATGCTTGGGAACAGAGATTATGAGAAAACCAGGAATGAAGGAAGAATTATAGAAATACAGGCGTAACTATGAATAAGAAATATTTATCTTTGGGCAACAATAATAAGAAATAAAATGATGACTAAAACTGCATATATAGAAATACGTAGTAACAAACATTAGAACTATTAGAAATATGAGAATGAAAAGTATTAAGATTTATATTTGGATCTAAAATTCCTGCCAATTTATCAAACTTCGTAAAAATTGAGATATGATTGCTTGTTCATGACGTTTTTGACATTAATTAGGTATATATTTGTTGGTCATTGTTGTCAATAACTTTAAAAAATTTATATCAATATTAATATCAAAATTACACACAATAATAAACACGAATAGTTCTTGATTTATCCGACCAATCGATGTGTCAGTACTTTCAGTTATTTTATTTTATGTTTTTGTTGTATTTTTGTGTTTCTTTCAGATTGCTTTGGATCTACCTAGCTTCTGTAAATTTTAAAAATTCGGAGTTATCTTTCGCAATTATTGTCAAACACTGCCTCAGTTATACTAAAATAAACATCCACGATTAAAGCGTGTACTGAACTCAATGTACTCGCCCTTACAAATCATTCTAAAAATCGCATTTAACCTTATTTTTGTTTGTTTCAGGATCCATTTACGGTATGTTGGAGGTGATGTCACATCAAAACACTATCAATCATACTTTGTTCAGTTTGTTGATTCAAGTTTTGCATGTCTGCTGGAAGCTTTGGTTTGTTTTCTTTATTTCTTTGAGTGGAAATATTTAAAGCTGCTTTATTTTTTGACCTGAGGATAATTTTTATTACAAGTGACATTTATTGGAGTTTATTATCTGAAAAATTCTTTTTGTAGATTTTTAATTACGTCTTAAATTTTTAAAGCAGTGTTAGAAGTGATAATTTATGATCTCCTTAGACAAATATTTTACTACATAAATCTTAACGAGCATAAAGTTTGTAGATATCAACTTAAAATATAAACGTGTTAATTAAAGCCGGTTTATGAAATGCAACAATCGTTTAGCGATTTAACATTTATTTAAACGCTGTTTACAGACAACAACATGAAATTTTACAAAACTTGCCAATTTCTTGCAGTCATTTGTAATTTTGGCACGAGCATTTGTCACATTTTTATTATAACGTCTGAGCTACAATCTTATTTGTTCACTCGGGGATTAAATTTCATATAACTGGCTTTTAAATAATGTCGGACGAGGATAATGTTTCGAAAGCACTGTAAATTATAATAAACCATAAAAGTGTCGTGAAAGTTTATAAAATTTACATCATTTTTTTAAATTTCTATAAATGGACAAGTTTTAGTCAATTTAATCTCCAAACATTTAATTTATTTCTATTAAGGAAGTTGCTTTGACGTGATGCGCACCCATCAAATTCATTTTTATGCCATAAATAAGAATTTTGGCGAGTTTTAAAATTTAAATTTCAAAATAAAATACAAGCAAATTGAATTAGATTGAAGGTTATCATTCCCCAAAAAAGTTTATTATTCCAAAAACATTTGGATTTAAATGTTAATACGATGCAATTACGGAAAGTATTTTTAAGGTGTGAAGTAAAAGTTGTGCTAAAATTTGATCATCGTTTTTTTGATAACAAGATTATGATTTAGGTACAAAATCTAATTTGTAAAACTCCGTTTTGGAATTTGCTAAATTGGAGAGTGTTTTATTAATTTATGATGATGTTTATTTGCTTTTACGAAAATATTTTAAAATAAATAACTGCAAAATTTAGAATTAGTGAAGGAAAAAAATGTTGGCTAGAAAAAAAAATGCTAGAAGAAATAAAAGTAGTAAAACCCTAAAAGAAAACGTGAGAGAAAAGAAAAATGCAGAAAGTATACCTATGACAGAAATCATAAAAACACAAATTAAAAAAATATTAGTGGAGAACAAAATACGAGTCGTTAATTGAAAAAGCGGTAGGTACAAGAGAAGAAGAATAACTTGAAGCAAAAGATCACAGAAAAAATGTGGTAAGAAATAAATAAGTTATAGTAAGCGCAGCAAAAGAAGCTTGTCGAGTCACTGTGGTATAAATAACCAGACGCAAACAACAGCATGCTGAACAAAAGAAATCAAAGAGGAAGTAAAGAAAAAAAAGGAAAAGAGGAAGATTGCTTAAAATACACTACTGTTAAGAAATGTACGACGAATGAAAAGACAATGACTGATAAAACAAATAGCAACTGGTGCTAAGAGCGCATTGTTGCAAGAATTTGGAGACTAATATAAAGAAAATCAAAAACTATTTCAAAAGATGTAATCGGCGATGTGGAAAGACTATTTTTCTACTTTACATCGGTAACAGAGTCCGATTTTTGTGCGGTAATAGCCAATTCCGCACCCAAATTGCGTGCGGTAACAGCTAGTGCAATTTACTGTTTTCGGATTGGTAACACCGTGTAACACGCTATAGCTGAAATGAAACGTCACGTTTCTGTCGGCGATGAGATTACAGTAATTATATTCGAATAAATTTTGTTGTACTTGATGACCAGCAGTATTCCTCAACAAAGTGTTTTTGTGTGTGTGTGTGTGTGTGTGTGTGTCGCAATTAATCTATAATATATTTGAAAATAGGGTGGACAGCGTTGGTAGACGTAACAAACTTTTCTTTTGAGGTTAGAACAGCGTTAAAGTGAAACTTGAAGCTAAAATGGAGCTTTTGGCCTTTATTTTGACCATTTACAACCCCCATAGCATTCGATAATTTACAAGTTATTTGCTAGATGAGTGTATAAATCTGCTTGACTGATATAACGATGAAATGAAAGGAGTCGCTGAGAACCGCAATTGGAGTGGGAATTTAGAGATAAATGAAGATTTTTCTTACTGTGTTAATGCCAATTGGATTATTCAATCAATAACCGATACGGTAGGTAAAAAAGAACCATTTGTGAGTTACACAGAATTTTAGACAAATTTGAAAACATTTCAAAGTTCGATGACTTCATTGACACTTTAGTGACATTTTTATTACCAACTATCTCGTATTAACGCAAAAGTCCCTAAAGATTAAATAATTAACTTTTTTACTTAAAAATTACGTAAAACACGTAAAGTAGAAAAAATAGCATAAAAAACATGTTTTTTAAAGTCATTGTGGCATTCATTCATTATAAAAACTCGCGCTCGTTTTATAAACTTGAATTCGTGCCACAAAGTTGACTTTTCAAAACGCGTTCTTTAATATACTATTTCAAGAGTTACTAGATTTATAGTCAAAAAAATGAAGTAAAAAAAAATGTAATGAAATAAAGAAAAGTAGAATCAAAAATAAAAGATGTCATTGAAGAAGAATTAAAGCAAACTATCCAAAAAGTAAAAAACGGAAAATTTTTAGAACACGATAAACAAATAGCAGAAATTATCAAGTAAATGGAAAGACGAAAAAGAAAGGTACTTTTAAGGAACTTGCAAGGTTTGTTTATATTGATATTGAATGCCAATTTTTTGCTGATGATATTATAGTAAATTGAAAATAAACTATAGCAAAATTTGAATATATGAAATGAAGTTTTTATTGATTTTGTCATGAAAATAAATGTAGACAAGACAAAGGCTAAAGCACTAGCAAAATAAAAACAGGATCTATAGATCTAAAAAGAAGTTTAATTGTATAAGGGTGCCAATAAAAGATACTGGGAAGCAAGAACGAGATGTAACGAATGGAATAGACAACAGTAACAAACTTTTTTATTCAGTGATTAAAACTTTTATAACTAAAACAGAAGTTTCTCAAAGAACAAAAATGAACGTTTACTGGACCATGTATAGAAAACGAAAAGCAACAGATGTGAAATACGAAGTAGTCTAATCAAGAAAAACAATTATAGAAAAAAACATCTTAGGTGGTGGGAACATTTTATGAGATTGAGATAAAGACAGAATGGCGAGGCAAGTATGACAGCGGGGATTTTAGGGTAAAACGAGATGGAAAAGCTCACCAGAAACTTGGTACAGTGAGAGAAAAACTTTCTAGGGTTACAAAAAAACCCGTCCAAATGCAATAAATAATTTGGCTAATGAAACCAGGACTTTGTCTTCTTACCAAATTATTTGTCTGCGCCAGACCAACTTTTACTTTCCTTTTGCTAACATATTTAAGCTGGACTTCAGAAGATTTTTTCTTCCATTGTAAGAAAAAAAATTGCCAAAAAAGAAAAATATCTATTTAGAATAATATTATTTTTTTTGTTGTAAAATAGTTCAGTTTATGCAATATTCTTAATTTCCTACACCAACAACAGTAGAAGAGAAAAGATTATGCAACTATTTAAATAAAATAAATTTGATTAATTTTCTTCGAAGGGGCAAGTGAGCTCTCTTCATTACTCATAAAGCAGTTTAATAATAGCCTGCCGGCTGTCATGCCGAATCCATTTTGTTTTAATTACTTTTGAATGTATAATTAAAAAAACTTTATAAAACCAGTACTTCAATCTAAGTATTATCTTTGTCGAATTAATTGATTGTAGCTTTTCCCCATTTTGTCGTAACGGTATTACGAGTGCTCGCTTTTAATAGCTTTATTTGCCGTTATTTGATTTGCTAATCGTCAAGTGTTTCGTTATGCGCCACCGATTCTGTATTGTTGAGGTAAAATGGCCGCAATTGCTCCTGAAAGAGTTCCCGTGTTCGTATATTTACGCAACGTAGAAATAATTAGTATGCATAATTTTTTTTTAAACGCTTCTAAACGAAATTTTATCGTTGATTTTCAGATATTGTCTATGAATAAATAAGCATCGTGCTACGCCAAAAATTTCGTAATAAAGCAATGTGTTCATTAGGTCGCAATCAGTTTTTATTGAAACGCAGATGTCCTTCCGGTATTTGTGTCGTTCTGCAGCTCATTTTTCAACGACTTGACCGTTTTGCCAACCTTTTTCTTTACAGTAATTATTTAACGTTTCACATTAAATATAGTAATTGACTACATTAACACAAATTAAGGGCCATGTCTTGAAAGTCATCCATCATCATGTCTTGTTAGCGCATCACGTGGGCTTTAAAAATAGATAAAGGTATATGTAGCTGGGTCTCGGGCTTGATGACCTTTTTCATTTAATGACACTGTATTTATCTAACTATAATTTAATAAAGATATAGATGGGATTTACAGATATGTTTGTTTTTCGAAAGATCGCGTGACCAAAATTTGTCTTGTGATGTCCAGTTAACGTTTTTCGTGTTGTTGTTTTGACAAAAGGAAATTAAACCGTTCTTTTCATTGTTTTATATGTCAACACTTGCATAAATAATTAAAATATTTTCTAAGGAGGTCAATTGTCACGAAGTTTTGATATATATTTTATGTTTTATTTGATGCTTCCCACGTTTATGAATTGGTACTAGTGAATACAGGATATCCACATACATATCAAAGTCACTCATGCGAACGCCAAGAATGCTTTGGTTGTTATAAGTTTTTGAAATACACAAAGACATTTAAAGCAGCTGCATAATAAGATTCGTGCTATCACTTGGAATGTTAATTCAAAGGAATATTTTATAATTAGCTTATGGTTTTTTTTTTGGCAAAAAGTAAATGATTATAATTGAAAAATAATTATTGATTAAAATTCTTTACAATACACCACATAACTTAGGAAATTTTTCTTTGTAAATTAACTAAGTTAAACCAGAACAGGGACTAAATTTTCTATTTTATTTTTAATTCCTTTGTCATTTCTTATACAAGTAAATAATTTTAATTGGGCTGGAAATATTTAATTAAATGTGTAGTACAATTTTTCTATTTTTGAGAATGCTCTTGAATTATTTGATACATAAAAATCTCATTATTTTAGTTGATTTATAAAAAACTGCATAAAAATTAATTTGTGTCATTTTTTTGTTTCTTCCATGTTTTTCTTCTGGACCACTATCAACAGGCCGTAAGTATTTTAGTTTAATTTGATAAATCCTAACTTCTATAAAATTTCTGTATGGGGTGTTTCATTAGTATCGACAGGTGTGATTACTATTTTATAAGTAAATATAGAGAAACTGTGGATATTAAGCATTAAATTATTGCGTATTTTATTTTTTAATATGGTTATTTAAAAAACTAGGATTTTTTGAAGGCAATGATACATTGTGACTGTTTAAAACAAGAACGAGCAATAGCGAGTGAATTGTCGGATTTATTAGTCGCCCATTATCATACATTGAAATAAAAGATTTGCTAGGGTAACAAAAAACATCGCAGTCTTAATAATTTTGAAAGAAAAAAATTTTGTAACTAACATTTCGTCTACTTAAGACAAAATTAGCTGATAAATGCACAAATTATCTAGTTGGACGTGTTTTAGCGAATTTTTTTGTTGATCGTATAAAATGATACATTAATATTGTGGTTAACAAACGGTTAACGAAAAAATTATTTTTCTCCAAACACCTCCTTCTGCTCGTACCCTCAACTCGTTCATTTTTTTTTGCAGAACTCACTAACTTCTGTCGGCAACTACATCCGTTTGTGTACAGGTTATTTCAGAAAGAGATTTCTATAGAGCAACCTGAAATATTTTCCGTCAAAAATAATTTGCTTTGACATAATTTAATAACTTAATTGGAGGATTGTGATAATACCAATATTAATTTTTGTTCTATTGGTTGGGATTATTTAAAAACTCGGCCATCTTACTATTTACTATAACCGATTAAGATTTTTTAGGCATTAACTCTTCATAAACACAGTACATTCGACAATTTCTCAAAAGGCAACAAATGATCAAAATTTATTATGTATTTTTGAAATAAAAAATAAGTTAAGCCAATGAAGTTGTAAAGGATATATATAAATCAAAATTTGTACAAATATTTTCTCTATCTCACGAACTGATTAACTAACCCCTTCGAGCAATTGTCGGGTTAGCCAACTATCCGGAAGTTTCTAGAAGGCTATCACTAGTCATTTCACAAACTTTAAAAAAAAATTTTTAGTAAAAAAAGTTTTCTATGTACTTATAACCTATTCTTTTATTAATCAGAGTAAAAGAGAATTAACCATTTTTTGAAGCATTCATACAAAGAAGTTAATTATGAATGTCATTTGGAGTAAAATATGCTTTTACCAAAATAATGAGAACTGATTAACTAACTTTGTCAGCAACAGTTTTTGCTTATTTCGGGTTAGCTATTCATCCGGAAGTTTCTAGGTCATCTAACATTAGTCATAGGCACAATGTTTCTTCGATTATTTTTTATTAATAGTTTTATGCGCTGTTGCACCATGTTATTGAAAAAACTTACATCGGTCTTTCTTCATCATCCAATTGATTAAACTAACACATCCAAAATTTGTTTACAAAATTTTTAAGAATTGTAATTGACACTCACAACTCAACCGTAAGTTTTATTTGATGAAGTGCTATTCGTTCTTAACCATGAGGATTTAGAACTCATAATTTTAAAATTTTGCATAATTGACGAACTCTAAACGCACTCAAAAGACAGATCGTTGTATTCAAAACGTGGCGCAAATTTTCTCAGAAGGTCTCTGTGAATTCATGAAATGTTTTGGATTTAATGACTCATGCAAACTGTCTTTTGGGTGCATTTAGACACAGTAGTAAAAGAAAATTGTAGCTGAAGACGTCTGGAAAACCTAGAGAAGTCAGAAAATTTGATTCTACCACGTTGCTGAGTACCCTAAACCCTAAAAAAGAGAAAAAGTACGCAGACAACGGGGTGTCACTCACATCTGTCAAAAAGACGTTTTGTTTTGAGAACACGAATCAGTGACCGAATTATGCTCATTAATTTTTTTTTTCTGATTGATACAATATTAACTAATATTGCCTTAGTTACAATATGTAATAACACACTCATATTTCCCTAGGGAAATATGAAACGCTCATATTGTCCCAAGGGAAATATGAAACGTCATATAAAGAAAAATCTGAAATGTCATATTTTACTATGAAAATGTTTTATTTAAGTGCGTTCTGCAGACGCCAAAGATTTCCATAATTAAAACGACCTTTAAAATTTAAATTACAGGTGTAACAGTCTATTCAACAGAGGAGAATCACAATGAAATTTTACCTTATACATCAAAAAAATGTCAGTAAGAGCTTCTCGCAAAAATTTTTTGAGCTGTTCTCGGGACAACACCTCTGACTTCTTTGAAACGTATTCTTTATTTTTATTCTTTACAAATGCTTCTACTTCATCAAACATTTTAACATCAATTTTTTTCTTTTAAATGCAACATTGTCCTTAGCATGGATAATTTTGACCACAACGTGTTTGGTGAATATTTCTGCGACTACGGAGAGAATAAATTAGTCATACGATCGAAAATAACAAAAATCATAGCAAATTACCAAGTCTTCAAAAAACGCTAGCAAAATATTTTCGTCGGCACCATTCACCGTATTTGCTGTTCTCCAGTGTTGAAAGTCTTCGTACATACATTTTACTATACGCAATATTCGATTTTGCTGGAATCAAACATTTCCTGGCTTTTGCTGCCTATGAGAGCAGGTAGTTCGACATTTTGTCAAAATATTTTTATGACAGGACGCGAATATCAAACCAGTCAACTATGATATCTATTTACAAACAATGTTCCTTATCCTTAGCAACGTTACTAATTGCTAAATTCCAGAATTAATAATCTAATATTTTACTATTATAACAACAATATTGTTTCAATCAGAAAAAAACTATTGATTCCACCACGGGAAATATACTATTCATATTTCCCTAGTTGTAATAATAGCTATTTTTTTTCATTCATTGGCTTAACTTATAGATCTTTTTTGTTAAATATTTAACGTGTTTATTTTATTTTTTTGCTTTTTTTGCTGTTTGTAAGAAATGACTTATTCTTATTTTATTAGCCACCTAGAATTAAAGTTTGAAGTAGCATTAATGTTATTAAAAGGCGGAACATTTTTAATTTCTATTCCAAACTCCAAAGGATATTCATTTTTGGTTACTATGTATAAAATACTAATATTTGGGCAAAAAAAAATTTAGAGGTACTATTTTTTCAGTAACTTCATACAACAGCATATCATTACTTTAGTTTTAAATCAATTATTTGACAGGTGAGTACATTTTTTTTTCGAAAGTACATGAAATTTTAAACAAAACATGATCACGCTGGTAAATACTAATGAAACAGCCTGTATTTCGATAAAGGTAAGTGCAGTTTTATATTAGTAATAGAAAAAGGGAAGAAAGTGAAAGTAGAAAAATGTGATGTAATATTAAATGAAACAAAAATGATTTTTTATTTCTTTGTTGTTTAAACTGGTTCCTTCCTACCTGTATGATTTTTTTCTTCCAAAAAAATTAGCTGTGGCGGCAATTTATTAAGCGTGACATGTGCAGAGAAAGTAAAAATAATTACACGTATTTTCTTGACGAAATGTTTTGGTTTCTCGGAGCCGTGCAGTGGAAAGCCGAAAAATAATTTTGTATGTGTATATGCCTGCATAAAAATGCCGCGTCGTCACAAAGTGAAACATTTAAATATATCATTTTCGTTCTTTATCGTGCATTCTTGCGCCAGAGACATTGTCACGACAAGAACAGATATGAAAAACATATTATGGCTTGTACCAAAATTATTACAAAGGCGCCAAACATCGGACTCCACATTAGCGTTCTGAAAATTTAATTTACATCGTGAAATCAATTCGAAACGTCGGCAATCGTTATCCTTCAGTAAATCCTCGGTGAGGAAAAAGACGGAAAACGCTTGGAATATGGGCTAGTTCGTTCTGCGACTGAATTGAAATTGTCATCATGTGGAGATCTGATAAGGAGAAGCTTTTAGGGGAGTTGGGGCCCCACGGGGGGGCAAACACACGACGGGGTGCCCTAAAACAAACAGCGTGTCCTCGGCGTTATGAGCCTCGGTAAAGGATTTCCTACTGGGCATCCACTTCGTTGGCGCTTTGTTTTTTTAGCTTGGGATTTTTTTCTCAATTGATAACGATGTTAGGCAAATTTTTTTAAATTTGGATTTCCAGTCGTGTTTTTGCATAATTTTACACATTTTGGGACGGTACTTGAGCAGAAATAATTTAACATGTCTGGGGAAATGGCAATTTCCGACTTTTAATTGGAAAAGATTGAGGTCATTAATATGCAAATAGGTAGTCGTCATAATGTTACTCCCACACGAAAAGCAAGCAAAAATTAAGCTATTTGTTCCAAGAAATCAGACCGGTTTTACATAACAAGGATTGTTATTTTTTTAAGTTAGGAGCTGAAATATTTTTTTTTAAATTCGACTTTTTTATATCTAATGTTTTTAAAATATCTGTTGCTTGAATGACGAATGCTTGCTGTATGACGATCTTGTGCTTTTCGGTTAGATTTTTCACCTTTTAATGATTTGTTTGCCTCGATTTTTCAAAAATGTAGAAAACTTGGAAAAGAACTGGTAATAAAAGAATGAATAACAACATGAGTAAAATAGATAAAATTCGTTATAAAATAAGGAATATTAAGAACAAATGGAAAAATATCCAAAAGAAGAAAAAATAACAATAAAAAAAGAAATCTTTGGAGAAGTTATTTAAAGCACCTGGCACAGATAATATTGCTCCAGGGGAAATATTTGCAAAAGTAATAGAAAAGTCTAAGAAATAAAATAGATATAATGCGAATTTAGGAAACGTCGAATGACAGGAAGTTTACAGGTAAAAAGAATAAATAGATATACCATAGAGTAGTCGCCTCAAATAAGCTGATAAAAATAAAGAATTACAAATTTAATTTTTATTACAAAATCGTTAAAATGATCTCAAAGATTTAGGTATAAACCATCATCTTGTTTTATCAATCTTTTCTGAAATATTTCTCTTTTTAATTTTATAATCAATTATAACTTGCTAATTTTCACGTCAAAATCGTAGTTAGTAATATCAAAAACACAATTTGGTTTAATTTTTGCAAATATGTTTCATACTCTTATTATTTATTTTAAAGAAATTGGATCAGCCATTATGAATTTTTGAATTATAAAGGTAAAAAAGTCTTGAGATGTCTTAAAAATTGTCAATTTTATTAGTAACAATTTCAAAAAAGTTTCGCGGAATTTTTCTCTATGATTCTTAAACTTTATAAAGTATGTACAAAAAGAAACAAATAACGAGAAGTCTAAAGAATGTGAAATAGGACAAAGTGTCAAAACAAAGATGCATATAATCGTGGACTTAATCCAGATTGTTTGTGATTTGAGAAGTTAGGATTAATTATTAATAAATATTTAAAAATGAATTTGATGCGTAATCTCAAAGTGGAATGTAACAATGATTAAACAAAAATTGGAAGGAACAAATTTAAACTTCTCCAAACGAAGATAAAATGGTTTTATTGATAGAATATTAAAATATGCTAACAGAGCTTTAATATATCAAATGATTGTGGTTTCTACAGAAATAGAATTTGGTGTTATTGCTGTAGACCTAGAAGCGGCAAAAGTTAAAAGGAAGAGGCTAGCGAGACTGACCTTTCCTCTGTACACAAATGACAAAAATTATAAAATGGCGTAAGAGATTAGTCTTCAGTTAAGATATAGCTATAATTTTTGTTTTTTTCAGAATCTTTTTTGTTTCACATTTTTTTCTTGATGTAGTTTTTCTTGATAAATTGATATTCTTTTCCTTCCAATTATCGCTTTTAAGTTACTTTAGAATCGTCTCTTGTTCTTCTAGAATTTTTTTTATCTGTTATTCTCTTCCAATCGTCGTGTTTTAAGCTCTTTCAGAATTTTCTTTGATTCTTCTACCTCTATGGTCTTTCTCAGCTTTTCTTTCTATTCCAAGCATTGCTTTTCAAACTGTTGTACAACTTTTTTGATTTTTAGAAGCTTTCATCAGTCTTTGTTTTCTTTCAGATATCATCTTTCTACTACTTTTATAGAATTTTCTGTTTTGCTTTTTTTCAAGCATCGTTTGGTACATTTTTTTAAAAACTTTTGTTGCTTTTCTAGGTATTTTTTTCTTAGAACTACCTTCTCTACTTGTTTTTTTTCTTGCCTTTTCAGTCTCTCAAGTACTTTTTTGTTTTCTTTTTATATAATCTTTTCTTCTTATAAAGTTTTTTGCAGAATCTTTTTTGTTTTTTTGATACTCTTTTCCTTCTAATTATAGCTTTTAAGTTACTTTAGAATCGGCTCTTTTTTTGCTAGAAATCTATTTTATTTGTCATTCTCTTCCAATCGTCGTGTTTTAAACTGTTTCAGAATTTTCTTTCATTCTTTTACCTCTAAAGACTTTCTCAGCTTTTTTTTAAGCATTGTTTTTCAAACTGTTGTACAACTTTTTGGCTTTTTAGAAGCTTTTATTAGTTTTTGTTTTCTTTTAGACATCGTCTTTCTACTTTTTATAGAATTTTCTGTTTTTCTTTTTTTTTACGAATCGTTTCGCACATTTTTTTAAAAACTTTTGTTGTTTTTCTAGATTTTTTTCAGAACTACCGTCGCTGCTTGTTTTTCTTCTAGTGTTTCCAGTCTTTCAAGTACTTTTTTGTTTTCTTTTTATAATCCTTTTTTCTTAATATTCTATGGAAATTTTTTTGTTCTATAGGTCATCGGAAATTTATTGGTTAAAAATTAAATTTTCTAATGGAGTCCTACTGCTGTTTTGGCGCTTCCGGCTTTGGGATAAGATTCCTGAATATCTCTTCTTCCAGAAATGATTTTGGAAATGTAACAGGTGGCTTCGTTCTGTTTTCTTGAGTGTATCCTTCAATTTCTTGAGTAGCAGGAGTGAAACATTGTTTGAATCATGTCAACATAACGCTGAGAATTTATTGTTATTGGGAGGCCAAGATATTCCAGATATTTAGCAGTCTAAACTGGTGACCTTCTGACTATCTATAGACCTTTGATGTTTGTCATTAGATTTTTTGATATCAATATCGGGAATTTAGTTTACTAATAAGTCTACTGAGGTGGAAATGAGTCTCATCGAAAAATAATATGTTATTGCCTACTGGAAATCAGTTCACGATTTCGTTAGTTAGTAACTAAATTTTCCTAAACCGAGCTATCGTTTAAGACAGACTCCACTTTTCTAAACAAATTTTCTGTAGTGCAATCAAAAGTTAACAACTTTATGAATCAATTTTTTTTTCTTTTTCTTCCAGTTTATTTTATTATTTATCTTTCAATTTATTTTTGAATCTCCAATTGATATTCTTTTTATGCTAATCGTTATTCTTCATTTATCGAGAAACTTTTTTGCTTTTCTATTTGAGAATCTTCTTTTGTTTTTCTTTTTCTTCTAACTTTTTTCTAGAGTTCCCTTTTTGTTGGAGAGAAACATTTAAATAGATATAAGATATATAGAAATAATTTAGACCGAGATAGAAGACTCAACTCCAAACTTTGAAAATATGCTAAATTGGAGGTGCATCTACGTAGATTTAGAGAATATACTAATTTTTTAAACTTTCTGTAAAATTATGTCATTTTGATTATATTCAAAGATTGAAATTATTCTTTTCTTCTTTGGACATTTCGCCTTGCAGTGTTTCCTGTATCAACTCTTGATAAAATCCTGCCGTTATTAAATTTCTGAAATTATCAGTCGTTTAATTGGTCGTTATTAACTTTGTTAAGGTATCTTATTTTGTTTGGAGAGTTTGGTATCGTGCACAGAAGGCAGGTGGTGTTAGTTGTGGCCGGTGGCATTTGGGGCCCAGGTGAGTCGAGGTGACAGGCTCGGTCGCGATTCATATATGCCCCACTAATTGAACAAAACGGCCATGCAAGTCGCAGCAAAGCCGGTCACCGGCTCTACCTATCTTGAGATCTGACGAACGCGCGATACTAATTGCCGCCGGCCGCGCAGCTGAGCCCGTTAATATGTTATCATCATCATTATGCAAATGACGTTGAAGCACCCGTCCTCCACGAGCCTCCACAGTAGCGGCCTTCAGGCACCCTCAACGACTCCAAAATTCGAGACTTGGAGACGATATGAATGTGTCTTCAGTTTTTGGTATACTGAAATGCCAAACGGAATCTCATTAAGACGAGGCAGGAAGCCGCAATTGAAATTATGGTATAGCTTTTTTAACAAGTTGCAGAG
This sequence comes from Tribolium confusum, assembly GCA_029207805.1. Classification (NCBI taxonomy): domain Eukaryota; kingdom Metazoa; phylum Arthropoda; class Insecta; order Coleoptera; family Tenebrionidae; genus Tribolium; species Tribolium confusum. The sequence continues at coordinate 39,800,171 of JALGAY010000002.1, read as the reverse complement.
AATGCGATGGAATAATAAGTTTGCGAGGTAGATGGACTGATAAATGGCAAAAGTGGTAATTTGGGGCAATGTGGAGTGATGGAATCGATTCGAGGTGAAATATGTTCAGAGGTGGAATTATAAATACTGTAATTAAATTTTTGTTTAGTTTATTTTGGTTTCTTTTCTGTCAAACTACATTCTGTTAATTTGACTACAAATTTTAGTTTTCATAGAACCACTCCAGTTTTAAACAAAGCTGATATTTTATAAGGGTCAAATTTAAAATGTTTTACTCTTAAAAGAAAATATGTTTTAAAATTTTAGTTTTAAAAACAATATTAAAACTTATTTTTTAAACTATTCATTCTTTTAAATCTTGTAATCTTGTAACAGTTTTACAAAAGCCAAGAACAGTGCGGTTATAAAACCTTTTGTTTTCTTGTAATTAATAAGAATAAATAGTATTATAAAAGTTTTGCAAAATGCGGTAATGATTTATGTGAGATTTAATATTTTAACTTTATGAAGTTTTTTTTAAAGTATTTTGTAAAACTGCTTTTTAAAACCTATAAGCAGTATTTACCACATATCACAAAACTGAAATATACTAGGTTTTAATCCAGTATTTTTTAAAATATTTTCAAGCATATTTTTGCTATGTCACTCTTAATCGGTGCTTTATTAAAACTAGTGTAACCTATAACTATAAAATTCTTATAGAAGTTATAAGAAAACATGGCATTGTTGGAAAAGCAGAAAAAATTGAAAAAAATGGTCAGTTTAAGAGACGAGTGAAAAGTAATTATCTAAAAGCACTGAATGATAGTATAAATGTCTCTAATGATCTAATTTAAGGTTGAGATACTACTGGTAGTATTCCAAGTTGTAATACTTTTTCATGGTAACAACCAATCACAGCCACTATTTTTTTAAATTTTGCTTAGAAACGAAGGTACTACCGGTATTATCTCAACTTGAAATTAACTCATAAAACTACAAACCATGAATTTATTTTGTTAATGACCTACTCTAATGAAATCACTGAAAACAAAATTTCAATTAGGGGAAAAAAAAAGAACAATTGTTGTCGACAGTCATTCTTAAGGAAATAAATATAAAGAACAAATTGAAAATAACTGATTAGTAGAGTTGAACGATTAAAATAACCAAGAAGAATATTTAGACTGTCTTTTTGAAAGCACACGAATAAACAATAAAATTTAAAATTAGACAAAATTTAATCTTCCGCGTTGGACTAGTGTTTATTTTGAAGACAAAAATTATTTAAAGCCATCTTAAAACTCTGTAGTTTTAAGACATTCTATTAATAAGACCAAACAGTGTTGATAAAAATTATGTAAACTTAGTGATGACTTCTTTACTTTTTAACAAGCAAACTCACTTTTTAGAAGTGTCTGGTAACGAATTGATAAAAACATTTTTTCTTAAAATGATAGTTTTAAAGAGAAATGTTTTTGTAACAGTAAATAAATTGCAAAAGGGTTTCATTTCAAAAAACGCCATGTTATTCTCTACTTTTCTTGGACTTGTTGACATCCATGTCGGAAAATTAGAGCCGTTGATGATAAATTTTCAAAATCTTGCAAAAATTAAACATATGCATTTCAAGAGTGAAAATCTCAGTTTAAGAATATTTTTTATTTTTCTTTAAACGCTCATTTTCAGAAAGCGCGTTAATTTTAAAGAGGTATATCAAATAACATTATCAGTAAAGTGACATGCGTTTGTAAATCAGCTTTGAAAATGATTGGTTTTAGAGCTTTTCGAGTTATAAAAATGTACCTATATTAGGGTGGGCCAGAAAAAGCGACTATTTTTTTTTAACTTCCGACACTGAAAAATTGATTCCTAGGCACCTTTAAAAAATGCTTTTTCAAGATGAGCTCTTAGTTTTAGTAGGAAAGACTCCCTCATCGCAGTTTTTCATTTTTTTTTTTCAGTTCCATATGTTTATCCATGTCTCGTTATTGCTTGATTGTACAGAAAATTTGTATTTACATTTTTTGTAGGAAATTAAACACTCTACAAAAAAGTTATCTTACAATTTTTTAATATCTCTTACCATTTAGAAGATATCGAAGGTCAAAGTTTAGAGAATTTACAAAAATTCCATTTCTACTTCTAAATTTTATAACTCAGAGATAAATAAATATTATAAAATGCGCAACATACAGCCTTGTAGGAAATTAAACGCTCTATAAAAAAGGTCTCTTGTGGTTAATTGATTATGCTAACCATTTAGAAGATATTTGCATTTTAAAAACTAAAATTTGATACAAAATCCCCAATTTTTTTAAATGGTTGAAGTAATCAATTAACCACAAACGATTTTTTTTGTAGAGCGTTTAATTTTCTACAAAACCATATGTTGCATACTTTATAATATTTATTTATTCACGAGTTATAAAATTTAGAAGTGAAAAAGAAATTTTTGCTAAATTCTTCAAACTTTGACTTCTGATATCTTCTAAACGGTAAGAGTTATAAAGAAAATTGTAAAATACCTTTTTTAGAGCGTTCAATTTTCTACAAAAAATGTAAATAATTTTTTTTTGACAATCAAGTAGTGACGAGATATGGATTTTGCCATATGGAACTGAAAAAAAGTGGAAAACTGCGATGAGGGAGTTTTTCCTATTAAAATTAAGAGCTCATCTTGAAAAAGCATGTTTTTAAAATGCCTAGAAACCAATTTTTCAGTGTCGGAAGTTAAAAAAAATAGTTGATTTTTTTGGCTTACCCTAACCTATATACAATATACATCCTTATAGTAAATTATAGTTTTCAGTTTAGATGAATGTCATTAAAGCAAGCAAGTAGCTGTGAGCAACCACCAAAAGATATTTTGTATTTAAACTATTTCATATGTAAGAGCCTAATGAAATTTTTGTGTGCAGTAATATGACCTTTTTAAGATCACTTTAAATGTCATGTTTACTTTGACTTTATAAAGAGATTTAAAAATAAATTTTAAAACAATTTTTATAGCAGCTGTTAAGGCTTCTTTAAAAGTCACCTTAATAAAATAAGGAGGTTTTAAAGACTGGCTTATAGAACCTTTATAAGATGGTTCTTTTTATGTTTAATAAGTATTTATAAAAGTTTTCAAGCGATATATTTTAGTAACAACTTTTAAACCAAGTTTTAAGAAACAAATTTAACAAATTGAAATGGTGTTGATGACATCCATGATAAAATTGATGAATTTAGATTTAACAAAAGAAACTAACGTTTATCTGGCCGACGTTTCGCTTTTTTAGTTAAAGCTTCTTCAGAGCAGTGTGATAGTTAAAGATGAAAAATTGTAAAATTATCAGACTGCCCTGAAGAAGCTTTAACTAATAAAGCGAAACGTCGGCCTGATAAACGTTATAGTTTCTTTCGTCCTGATCCTGTTAAATCTAAATTCATCAATTTTATCATGGATGTCATCAAATGTTTTCAAGATTATATAAAAACCTAAATTGTTTCTTGGGACGCTAATTATTATTATTGAATTAGAAAAAAATTTTTTGCTAATGTAATTTATAAAATTAACAAATTCAAAGTGATGTATCTGATTAATAAAAACAGTTAAAAGTAACAAATTAATACATAGAAATCTAGTGAATTTTTGTTAATTCAACAATTTCTGTTGTTTTAAACATTTTCAATAGCTAATTTAATAATCTTGCGCTTGTAATTTAGCTGTGAATTAACTGCAACAAACTGCGATTTTAGCAAAATATTATATTCCGTGGAATGTTTTACCTGTTTTATTTGGAAAATTGACGAGATGATACAAAGTGATAAAAAAATATTCTCTAGAAGGACATTGAACAGTGACATTAGAACTGTTACACTCAGAAGAAATAATTTTTTGGAAGTAATTTTTTGGCAACAGAATAAAGCTAGTTATAGTAACATTGCAACGGTTTATCCTTGGCAGTCCTTGCAAAAAAATGTTTAACTTCTTAGTTTTATTTAAGAAAAAGGCTTATTAGAGCTAATAAGTAGAAGTATTTGCAATTGTTGTGTCTCTGACTACTTATTTTAATGGTAACAAAATGTCTCCAACTCTAAGGCAAGGCATCAACGATATCACCATCTCAGCGATTTCGACAGAGATAGAATTGTAGCTTTTTGAGAAGTTTGTGTCATTCTTGATGTAAGTCTACCACCTTGCCAAAAAATCACGTCCAAAAAATTATTTCTTCTGGGTGTAACACTTCTAATGTCACTGAGTGTAATTTACATTGGCAAAAAGCATTTTCCTGTGAGAGGGTAATCTTTTTCGATCATATGGTATTATTAATTTGATAACATGATAGGTGAATAATTGTATTAATTTTACAACATTCCATAAAATAGATACTGTTAGAATTAACTACAAAATATTTGTTAAAAATGAGTGAAATTAACAAAACAGTTTTTACTGTGTCTACTTTTTTTGTTAACACCAAATGAGGACTTTTTTTTGTTCTTGTGATAAGTACGTCATTTTCTTCCCTTGTAATTTTTTTACGATAAACAGAACCGAACATTGTGTGACTAATTTGTTTTCTTTTGCATGTTTTTTCCGCGGATTTCCATTTGGATTTTCCAGTATGTAAGTAAGTTTTTTTTTACTTAACGTAAAACGCTTGGCGTCGACTGCAAAAATTAAAAGCTTTTCTTAGTCTCATTGTAATTAAAGGTCGAGGAGTTAATTACGCGATCACGTGTTGGCAAAAATATGATTTCGTTTTGGTGGTACAATTATAAATTGAAATAAGGTGGGTAGAGTGTCAGTTCCTGAGAGGAAGTAATATTTCGTTTGCAATTTGGAATTGTCTGAAGTGCTCGAGTTATCAGCTCCGATCATGTAGCCCACATATTTTGGATTCTTGTTGTTTTTCTAAATGGCTGGCGTGTTGTCGCTTTATCGTTTTATTTAAATTGTCGAGGAAGTACAAATTATGTGACAAGTTCTGTTACAGACGGTTCTGCATTGGGGCGCCAAACATGGTAATCCGAAGATCATCCAAATGTTCGCTGGCAAATACAAGGTCGATGTCAACGGGAAAACGGTGAGATTACGGCAGTAATTCATTGCTGATAATAAGATTCATCGCTTAACATTCCGCGGAATTTTAAAACGATTTTTTTGGGACGTTTTATTGCTGTTTTGATTCGTCGTGGGAATTAAAAATTTACATTTTGACAAAAATTCGAGTACACAGTTTTAAACTACTTTCACGTTTTGTATGCATTGATGAGAGTAATTAAAATTTTAACGGATTGCTGTAAACCTGCCAATCACTTAATATCATTATTAATGATACGCATTTACGTTTCCAAGTGTTGCTCTTAATTAATTTAAATTGAGTACCATTAAAATGCTCCAAAACTGTGTTTACATTAATTTTTATTCGTTTTTATTGAAGCTTTTGCATAATAAATTTAAAAAAATAAATTTTCAAGCAGTCATCTCGATTTTAAAAAACTGTATTTGGCTTTTAAAATTTTAATTAGTTTTTTAAAGATTGTTATGTTACAAGACTATGCATATGTTCTTTTAATTTCGACAACAGAAATATATACAGATTTCCAATGATTTCCATAGTCTACTGTGGTGACTATTTTATATTAAGTTATGGAGACACAATGAAGCCAAAATTACTAAGTTTAGGCAATGACTAACGCGCTAGTACCATCTAACTGTGATGGCAGGAATACCTACTAAGCACTAGACATTATTTTGGAAAAAATACGTATATTCATGAATTTTGGTTAATATTATAGTGGTTAATACTGGTATGTGGTACATTCACAACTTTAAATTTAAACACTACTTTAATTTTACAAAATTTGGTTTTACACTTTTTTAGTTTTGCAAATTACGTCTGTATTATTAAACTAAAACCATTAAATTTGATTAAACTAACTCTTAACAAATTCCTTGAACAAAACATGCAAATGTTCAGTGTTATTTCCAACTACAAGTATCTCTTTGTAACTTAACTGTTTCGCTGTTACTACAGCTATTAGAGCAAAATTACCTTAGAAATAGATTGTAGTTGCAATAATACTGGACATCGAGTTAACATTACTTAACTATTTTCTTTTCTTTTTCCGGTTCTTCTGAAATCATTTAGAATGGGGTAAGTCAATAATTTTATTACTTTCATAGCATCGCGTCCGTAAACAAAAAGGAATGCCAGCTTTATTATTTTTGGGGGTAGAATTTTTTATATATTCTAGTCGTGTATTCAACTCCGGTAGCCTCTTCCGTCACACTTTTTGACTTGTCATTTAGCCGCCGTCGTCCGTCGACGCATGCCGGGCATTCCTTATGCACGATGTTATGTCACATCTTAGATTAAGTTTAATACAAGAGATAACAGCTTGTTTATGACGCTTAACATTTGTATATACCTACGTAGACAAGTCTTAATGATGGTTCCAGTGGACAACATGCAGACTGTTTTAAATAATTCGGAAAATAAGCTCTTATTTCTAATTTTTATTATTATTTTCTTATTTTTTATGTATCTTTAGGGATATACACCATTACATCTTGCAGCGCAATTTGGACACCGAGATATTTACGAAATGTTAATAAATGAATTCAGTAAGTATTTTTTTTTCGTTACCACCCAGTCTACCATTTTTTTTTACTACGAGAAGCATTCCAAATTTTGCCAATTTAGTCGTGATAGGAACAAATGTAAATATAACAAATGTAATCAAAAACCTAATGGATCTTATAGTTTTTTTGTAAAACTGTAAATTCCACAAATTTTATTTTTACATTAATTGTAAAATTAGATTTTATCTTCGTAAAAATTCCGACCACGTTGTATTTTTGTGGAGACTTATTTAGATGTCCTAAACAAATTGCAGCGCTCCTCGAAACTCGTATTCTTGCAATAAGATTTGGATTTTTAACGAATAATTTATTACACAACGAACTATTTACACGAGCAATAACACAATTCGATAATTAAATAACTCAATAACAATGATACGTCGCTTTGCTGAACCGCTGAACTCAGCCGTCCATAATCTAGTGCTTCTGTCGTTTTACAGCCATACTGATCCTTTTTTCGACGGATTGCGTTGTTTATACAAACAGTTTTCAGAAGGAAACGTGTGAGTCACATACAGTTCTTGAAAAAATGACACAGACTTTCAGAGGACGCGCTCACTAGAATCTTCGAGTACATTCCGTAACATTGCCCTCCTCTAAAAGATTGTTCGTCCTGAACATGCTACCTTAGGTCTCCTTGTTTTTGCAATGACTTGGTCTCTCTTTGGTACGCAACGAGCTTCTCGTGTTTCTGAAGTTTGTCTTTGTAGTAGATAGACTCTTTGTAGATGGCCTCTGCTGCCACAGTTAAAACACTTGAGGCTCTCCTTAATATAAGTGGTACGTTTCGCAATTCCATCAACATAGCCTTAAGTTCTTCTAACAGCTTAGCAATCCCAGATGAAGCTTCATTTGCTGAAACAGCTTGCATCAGTTTCGATTGGCTATCCACATTAACGGATGCTTCGTATTCTAAGGCTTGTAGGATAGTATCGGCAAAAGTCTGGTACTTTTCTAGTTGTAACAACACATCGGTAACAGCGTGGTAGTTCTTCTGATCCTGTTGTTATATGCACTGAAACATCTGGAGAGATGATCCTCATAGTGCTAATAAGAAATTTGTGACGATTTTTACGTCATTCCAGCCGTTTATTTACACTGCTGCTTCAAACTACATTATACAGTGTGTCAATTTTAAAAGTTGCAATCGGCAATATCTCTAGAATTGAAAAAGTTATTGAGAATCACTTAAAACCGTTTCGGTGGTTGCTAGGGGGAATCAAAATGACATGGTAAGTGACACACTCCCACCCACCCTTTAAGCCACAGCCACCCCAACTTGAAAATTTTAAATGGCACTACCCTACTTGTGATACATCGTTGGAAAGCTCGTAACAAACGCTTTTCAAAAATGTTATGCAAAAGCTTATTTGACAAAGTCATTTTCCAAATACTCGAAAAGAAAACTTTAAATTTTCATTTGTGTTATGCAATGTCCTAAAGGAAAAATTGACGTTATTGACAAAATACACAACCAAAATTATGATTTAAATCCTAAAGACTACGTTTCTTTTTTTTGTGATTTTTTTGTGTTCTGAATCTTATCAAAATGACAATACATTATGGTTTTTGCACTCCTATGTTTATTGGGTTTAGATTATAATGTATCTGTTTTGGTAGATTTATACATTTCATTTATTAAATGTTACCTGGTGACAATATTGTAAATTGTCAAAAATTGACAATGGTTTATAGTACGGCAGAGCGTGTTGAATTGATATTTATTTACGGTTCTGAAAATTGTTGTGCTCTTCGAACAGCGGCAGTGTTCAATAATAAATATCCAGAAAAACATGTCAGTCATGCGTACGTTCAGAAGTTAGTCGCTAAATTTAAGGAAACAGGATCTGTTAAGAATAAAAAAAGAAGTCAACCAAGAGTACTCAGTGTGGAAACCCAAATTGAAGTACTTGGACAATATGCTATAAATCCAAAAATGTCAATTCGTCACGCAGCTAGGGAAACTGGATTATCACACGAATCAGTACGAATGGTATTGAAACTTCATAAATTTTATCCTTATAAGATGCAAATTCTCCAAGAACTTGGCGATGACGACCCGGATCGGCGCATTGAATTTTGTGAATTGGTTACTGAAAAATGCATTACCGAACCATTATTCGTAAAAAACATTTGTTTTTCGGATGAATGTTCGTTTTATTTAAATGGAAACGTAAATAAACAAAACTGCAGGTATTGGAGTGATGTAAACCGTCACATGTTTAGAGAGGAACATACGCAGTATCCACAAAAACTAAATGTTTGGGCTGGGATACTAGGAGATGCCATTATTGGCATCTGTTTATTGATGGTATTTTGAACGGCGAACAATACGCTAATATGCTGGAGACAACCATAGAGCCTCTTATAGTTCAGGAGCTTGAAAATCAATTGGTTGAATTGGAAAATCCAGGATTAAATGAACATCTACTGCATTTTCAAGAAGATGGAGCACCTCCACACTATGTACTTCCAGTTAGGCAATGGTTGGATAACCACTACCCAGATCAATGGATTGGGAGGAGAGGACCTATTGAATGGCCTCCTAGGTCACCAGATCTTACACCACTGGATTTTTTTTTTATGGGGCCATTTAAAGTCTGTGATTTATTAAACAAAAGTAGACTCACTTGAACAATTGAGACGAAGAATCATTCAAGAGTGTCGAGGTATTCGCAGAGAAACTTTTCAAAAAGTTCGTGAAGAATTTCAAAACAGGCTCTATTTTTGTTTAGCAAACAACGGAAATCATTTTCAACATTTATTATAGCATTTAATAAAATTTAATCACTTGGGCAATGTTTTATTTTAGTTTCGATTAGAGTTTATTTACTACAGCGAATAACAAAAATGAAAATTTAAAGTCTTTTTTTTTCGAGTTGGAAAAATGACTTTGTCAAATAGGCTTTTGCATAACATTTTTGGAAAGCGTTTGTTATGAGCTTTCCAACTATGTATCACAAGTAGGGTAGTGCCATTTAAAATTTTCAAGTTGGGGTGGCTGTGGCTTAAAGGGTGGGTGGGGGTGCGTCACTTACCATGTCATTTTGATTCCCCCTGGCAACCACCGAAACGGTTTTAAGTGATTCTCAATAACTCTTTCAATTCCAGAGATATTGCCGATTGCAACTTTTAAAATTGACACACTGTATACATTGGCCACGAAGTTTGACGGTCAAATGTCAAGGGTTTCATTCGTTGTGATGCTCTGGTTCCATCCTCACAATTGACCCTACTTCCAGTTTCCTAATTTTTGTTTCTATCTCATTAACCTTTTTGTCGCAATCTTCTTTGTTCTTGTTTCAAATTTATTAACTTTTTTCAGATTTTCCTTGATTTTCTTTTCTATTTTATCGACTCTTTTCTTGCCGTTCTCCAGATTTTCTTAAACTTCTAAAACCTTCGCAAGTTATTTTTTCACTTTTAAAACGTTTCTCTGAAAAGCATCTTACAAAGTGTCTTTCTCTAAGATATTCTTCCGTTTTTCTGGTGGTGGTTTTCCGATTCTCTTTTACTTTTCCTTTACCTCCAGTCGTAGTTTTTTAGATTACTTCTTTTTTTATCTTCTCTCTTTCCAATCGTTGCTATGCAAGGTCTTTGGGAATCGTCTTTCGTTCTTCTGGAATCTTCAATCTTCTTGTTGGATCTTCTTGGTGTGTTTAAATGAAAATTGGAAACTTGTTAGGGGTGTTTTATTTCCAATTTTCTTCTAGAATCTTCTTTAGCTCTTCTTTTTCGTTCAATTTCTAATCATCATTTTTTTAAGCTACTTCAGAATCTTCTTTTGTCTTTCGAGAATCTTTTTAGCTTTTTTTTCTAAAAACTTCTTTTATTTTTCTAGAATCTTCCATTTTTCTTTCATTTCTAAACGTCTTTCAACTTTTTCTAGAACTTTCTGTTTTTCTTTTCCAACCAGTCATCATTTCTTACATTTTTCTTCTAGAGTTTTTACCTAGTCCTTTTCTACTAACCGTTGTTTCTAAAATTCTTCTACAAACTTCTTTTTCTTTCAGACGCCATTTTCAACTTCTAAGAATTTTTCTTTTTTATCTTTTAATTGTAGTTTCTACGATTCTTCTTTTTCTTTTAATTGTCGTTTCTCAAATTCTTGTTTTTCTTACAAACGCCGATCGTCCAGCTCTCCTAAAATCTTCTTTTTTTTTCTCTCTCAACCGACGGCGTACAACTACCAGAATTTTATTTTGCTCTTCTTATTCTTTCGAATGTCGTTTCCCAAGTCCTTCTTCTTGTTCTTTCATCGTTAATCTTTAAACATTTTCTACGATATTTTTTTTATTCTTATTTTGATATTCAAGCTCTTTCTCTGTACTGAATTGTGTTCGTCATTTCTGTTGTACATAATTTTTGTTGATGCCTTTCAAACTACTAATTGCAACATAGAATTTGGTAATGCAGTAAGTTAGCACAAGAAATTCTTTTTTTTTTTTCAGATGCTGATGCAAAAATCAGGGATTACAGCGGCAGATTACCGGTGTACTATTTGGAAAGTAGGGACCAAAAAACCCGAAAAGATAACATCCGCAGTGAGTATAACGGAACTGTAAAGCATGGGAAGCCTCCTTCGCACAAACCTAGCTTACGATTTAAAAAATCTCCAGTAGATAAAAGAGCATGTGCCAATATTCAGCATCCAACAAAAGTTCTTTTTGGTTCCTATCAAGTAAACTAGATATTTTCGGGGTCGCTTTTTAATTGATCTCTCTTTTAATTTTTAAGTGCCACAATTTCATCACAAGCATGACTGTAATTTTATATTTTTATATCCTTTAGTGTAGTTACTATTTTAGAGCAGCTTTTTCTTCAGTATTATGCATGTAGAATCATAAAAAATAAATTTATTAATTCATTTTTTGCTTTTCTTTTTTCCTAATTTTTATAGAAATTAAAGGACGCAAAAAACCGACAGGTAAGCCCAAGTTTGTACAAATAAAAAAATCTAACTGAATTTTTTTCAGATAAAGATTTAGGATTTTTAAGGATAGGTTCATTAAATGTTCGTGTTAAAAAAACAACAGAGGCTTTTAGTAATTTCTTAGGAGTGGGAAGTGGTTCAGTTACAAGTCTTGAAACCAATTTAGAAAAAGTGCATAAAGGGTGGGGTTCTGCTGATAATGTTAATCAGGTAATTATATAAAATACACATATGGAGTGGTTTAAAAAATGTTTCCAAAGGATAGCTTTAAGACTATTGAAGCCAAGATAAAGCCCATTTTACACAATTTTTCCAAACGGAATATGTAGTATTAGTACTAATCTTGTTGTGTTGAATAGAACCACCAAGACCAAACACTGCACTTAACACGACGCAAAGTTGCCATCCTCAGGTAGGAATTAATACAGTTTTAATTTCCACCTGAGGATGACAACTTTATTGTCAAAACGCGCCTCATGTTAAATGTAGTGTTAATGGGTGTTCTACGTTTTAAGATGCCGATCATAAAATTTTTGAAAATATTACCAAAATTTTTTAACTATTATAAAATACGACTGACAGCTCATTCATGGCTAGACCTCGGTGGGAATATGGGAACAAAAACCCTTTACAGTCGTCTAGCTAACTACTCGTTCCCGCCACGCGATAAAACATTGAAACTTGAATTGGTCGATAGTAGTAACGAATTAGTACGTTATAGTTTCAATGTTTTATCGCGTGGCGGGTACAAGTAGTTAGCTAGACGACTGTAAAGGGTTTTTGTTCCCATATTCCCACCGAGGTCTATTCATGGCACCATCTAGGAGTCTGTAGTCGAATTAATTAATTTTAACCTGAAAAATCTCAGATTGATAGGACCGTATCCTGGGACAGCTTGTATGTATTTAATAATAATAATAACTTTTTAGGAAAATATTCTTCCTGGACCTAAAGTAAATGTGATAAAGAAAAAATCAAAAAGGCCGTATTCTTCGGGGTTGAACAGTACTCCAGGAACCCCAAAACAGATTTCAAGAAATATGAACTCACATTTTCACACAAATGACTCAGATTCAGACTCAGCAGCTGGATTTGACTCCCAATGGAAACACTAATTTCTAGTTGCAAGCACATGCATCACAAGATTATTTAATGGTGACTGGATTACGCTTTAACTTATTGTGTTAGTTATCTAAAAAAATATTTTTATACTTATGATGTACCTAATAATGTTTATCTTAAAAAATAAAAAAAGACAATTAATTAAATATTTTATTGGCACGAATTACACGTGATACATAGCCCTGAGCGAAACAGCTAGGTACAATTTTTTTATATAAAGTTTTTTTCGTTTTCAACAAGTCAAATAAAAAGTGGTGCTAAATGAAATGTTTTTCAAACAGAATTATAATTAAGGCACTAGTAAGTGCAACACTGGTTTAAAATTGAACAAGTAGTACTAACGAGTGAGCGAAAAAATCTGAAGTTAGATAGGCACTGAGTGACTGTCAGGGCCTGGCTAAATTAAGTTTTTTGGCTCATATTATTGCTACGTGTGATTGGTTAGTGATGTTATTGATGAAGTCTGGAATTTTTGTCTTGTGTTATTGCAGTTTTTGATATGACACTGAAACTAAGTCTAAATGATTGGCAGAAAAGTGGCTAAATTTCACGGTGAATTGAAACAAGACAGTCGCATTCGCTATTACAACAGGAAAACTGCAATCGGTTATATGCAACCCGTTATACCTATTAGAATGAGAGACATGATAAAGGATAGCTCTATTTTGGCGTTGATTGGCTCAAAAGTTTTGTCGACTACCGTCTCACTTAATCCACCGTGCCTAAATCCTACCTTAAAAGCTTAAGTTACGAGACAACCTTCAGTCATAATCATAACACAAGACAGTGACTCTTAGTTTATTTCCCATAAAAATAAAAGTTCTCAATTATCACCCTGTCAAATGGAGTAATTTTAATAGGAAATAAACTCGCGAGTTTAAGGAAATCTACGTATACACATCAACAATCATGCAATTTTGAAAATACACTGTAAACAAATTCAGTCTACTCATTACATATCAGTCAAAAATCAGGACAAACCTAGTAGACTAGGCCATAGTTCGCTTCTTTTTATTTCAAATGTCAATAAACTGGAAAAAAATCACATTAAAACTGTGCCACTTATATAAAAATAATATAATTTATTCTATTCTAGGGTGGTAAGTAGCTACTAGTTTACAGAATTATGTACATACAAGCAATAAATTAAAAAGGAGGAATGAACACAAAATGGAAAAAATTGCAGATTGTGTTGAACACAAAATATTTAAGTACGTTCCAGATATTAGTAGATTGAAGTTAAAGAATTATAAAAAATATAAAATGGAAGAAATAAACTAATATTCGGTTACATCATCATCACTACCATCTTCAGTGAGCAGAGTTCCTCGATGCGACAGCAAACTCGACGAACTACAATTACGTAACCTGCATAAAATAAAGGGTTTTGCGATTATAAAACTCAAAAAACAAGCGCTTTTTGTTAGTGGAAATAGAGGCCTTGAAGGGAATTTTTGACGTCTCTTGTTTATAGAGTTCGGACGATCAATGTCACTGTTTTCCTCTGACACCAACATGATCATAAAGGGGAAATTAAATTTATTAAATGGGAAGTCTAATTTCCCTAGATCTGTTTAGAGAAATGACAGGTTCAGCTGATCACGGGTAGCGGTAAAAAAAATGTGACGTCATTCACATGTCACAATTTCTTGATATTTGGTAAAATTTAGGGTTTTTAAAACTATTTACAGTGACAAATTTTGTTGATTCTGCATTATTAGTGCCTAATTTGTGACGTCAGTATCGAGGTCAAAAGAAACCCATTTTGACAATTTTATCTCAAAATGTTGGTTGTTATTTTTATTTCGTTCATAAAAGTTTGAAATGTAATTGCCATAAACAACAATAAAAACCGTTAGTAAGAAGCTATCAAAGCTAAATTACAACTTTTAAAGCATTGAAAAAAATAAGGAAGTATCTCTGTCGCAGAAATGAAAAGACAGTGTCCACACTCTATAACCGAAAAACCCAAAATGCCAATCAGTGTTAGCCAAAAGCGGAAAGCGTGCAATTTGGGTTGCATAACTAGAGACACTTGTTCACAGCCAAAAATACTTACGCATTCATTTTCGTCATAAAGTGCCATTTCTTCACCTCCATCTTCCTTTTCCAAACTAAAATAATCGAAGCAAAGAAGAGAAAGAAATTAAGACCTTATCCCAGTTAAAAAGATTTAAAGCACAAATCTACTGCCTACTTTTTTTGGGAAAATACAAACCTTGTATGCAAATGCTGTAACTGCACTTGGAAATTATCAACTTGTTCCTGAAGCTCATCATTTGTTCTTTGCAATTTCCTAATATTATTTGAAGCAGTGTCAAGTTCATCTTCAGCCACTGCTAAATCTCTCTTCAATTCTTCAACCCGATTTCTCAATTTCTTCACTTCGGATTCATACTGTTCTGCTCTTCTGACAGCATGAGCCAATTCAGTTATTTTGTCTTGTACCATTTTCTTTAATTTGTTTTGCGAGTGTCTCAGCTCTGATATCTCCTAAAACAATAATAACACACCTAAATTATCACAAAACAAAACATACTTTATTTTTATCAGAAAGCTCCTGTTGTAGATGCCTGACTTCAGCATCAGAATTTGATAAAGGCCTGCCTTTCCTCTCCATTCTCTCCTGCATGTCTCTTAATTCAGCTCGTAATTTCTTATTATCTCTTTCTAGTGCTAACTTTTCTGTTTCAAGACGCTCTCGTTTACCCCACTCTGCTGCATTTTCAGCCTGCAGTCTTTCCAACTGAAAATTAACAAAATTAGGTAAGAAAGACACAAATTTAATGTACTTCAGCTCTGAGATCATTAAGTCTTTTATCCATTCCTTCCCTCGAATTTGCTTCATCTTGCAAATCAGCTTTAATTAACCTAATTTCTTCCTGATGCTGATCCTGCAATGACAGCAAGTCTCGTGCTGCTTCCTGCCTTGCTTCCCTCAATTCTTCACATTTTTCTTTGAGTTCTTGCAACTCAACTGTTAACTTATCAATAACGCGATGTAACTGAGATTTTTCCCTAAAAAAAAAACTCTTAAATTGATAATACCACAAATGGGGATTAAATTCTTACTCTCTTTCAACTTGGAGCGTTTTTGTTGTCTCTTCAAGTCTTAATTGAAGCATGGAAAGCTTCTGGATTACATACTCTTCATCGTAGTCTTCTCTGTGAGTTCCATTTTTGTCGGATTTTTGTACTCCATTTGATAACTCTGTGGTTTCGCCCTTATCATCTAGAGCTTCTTTCAACTCTTTGACGTATCTAGGTACTGCTCCTTGAAGGATGTAGTCTTCAATGCAACCGTCTTGGAGGGCTGTACTGTCACATTCAAGTTGTCTGGCAGCCCCATTTTCCCGTTCCCGAACCAGTGAGCCATTACTCTGACTAAAAACGAAATCTTTGAGAGGATCCTCTCCTAAAGCTTCGAAAATCTGGCTGTCAAATTGTCCTGCGTGTTTCAGTAGTAAAATATGAATTTTTTCCATTTCTTTCTTGAGCTGGTCATTCTGTATTTCAAGCTCTTCCTTTTCGCGTTTGTACGTCGCTGTGTCTTTGCTGGCGACGTCCAGTTTTGTCCTTAATTGCTTGCACTCTTCCCTTGCTTTGTTCCTTTCGTTCCTCACTTTGCTCCACTTTTCTCTCCAATTTGCGGTACAGTCCGACCACCACCGCATGGTTTTTTCCATTTGGGCGGCTCTGCCTCGCGCCTCTTCCAGTTCCCGTTGGCGTAGGGCCTGCAAAGTTTCCAAAAATTCGATTTCTTCCAACTCATTTTGTTTATGTTTGAACATTGTGGTTAACAGTTGTGTAATAAGCCATTATGGTGTAATACGGAAAGTTGTTTACCTCATTTGCTTCCCACTCGGTGATATCTGCAATTCGGGAAGATGTAATTGAGGCTGTGTCGTGATCTCGGCCATGGTGACGCCTTGAGGAAGTTCCGCTGGTAGTGCTTTGAGACATGGTGGATGCCACTTATATCACATAGTTTTTGAGAGAGATGAGATTCTGTAATGTTTCCTTAGATTTTTTTAATCACAATGATTTTGTGTGAAGGTGGAGCAATAAAAACATTTTTTGTTAGTTGAACTGACAGCTGACAGCTAACCTCACTTTAAATCCGGAACTGGGGAATTCCAGGAGCGCCAACACCTCCGCCAACTGCTGAAGCGAAAATAACTGTGTTTGGACAGGTCCGGCTTCAAAAAAAATTTTGCACCATAAAAGCACTTATTTTTGCATATGACAGACACTTTGCAACAAAAAAATTTATTCGGGTTTTAATTTTCAGATCTGTAAATTATTTACATTTTTGAAGTTAAATGGAACTTAATTTTAAGTGAAAAATTTATAAATGAAAATAAAGTACAGTTATACTATAAATGATTGAAGCAAAAATAGTGGGGTGATACGCCTGAGTAGTTGGTAGCCGCGCGATATTTGAGACTTGTGACATTTTTAGGTTAGGTACAATATAATAATAAATAATAGACTTTTTGACAAGTTTGTCAAATTGGAATTTCATTATGACATTTAGTATGAAATACTAACAGAAAAATTCTAATCTGTTATCAACCCAACGAAAAAATTACAACCATTTTTAGTATTCCGACATAAGTAAATTATCGATAAACACATGGACTGACATTTATAATTAATAAAAACTTATTTTTTGACATCTTCTTCTGCCACAACTGTGGTAAATCTTTTCTTCTGCTTCCTTGGGATCTACCTTGAATCCTGATTCTAGTGCATTTTTTTTTTATATGGAGAGTTTCTTCTGCTTTTTTGGGCCTACCTTTAATCTTGATCTTCAGCGACGTTTTAACCTCTCTCTAAGGCCAATAAAAAAAGAATTTACTTAAAAAAAATTCTCTTTAGCCAGAACTGATGGGTGGCGAATCTCTTTCTTCTGGTTTTTTTGGACCTATCTTTAATTTAGATTTTCAGCAAAGTCCTTGTAGACCCTCTAATCCCGATAAAAGATAAAGATTTATACTTAAAAACTGTATTTAAAAAATTTGATTACAAATAATAACAGTAAAATTGTTATTCTCTATATTTTCTATACTTAAATTTGTTTGAAAACATTTTTATGTCAAAATAGTTTAAACGAACCCAAAATATGCAGTCTAGTAAATATAATATGTAAATAAATTTAAAACTACTCATTTCTGGAGTGGTTGATGCGTCCTGTCCTTAAGTTGGTGCAAGACTGACTGAATTCCAAATCACGGCACTCGAAACTGAAAAGAATATATTAATATGAATTTAGATACATAATAATTAAGCTCAAACAAAACAGTAAAAGACAAAATGTATATGACCAGAATTAAAAGAATGAGATAAACAATTTTTTAACAAAATAACATTACAACAAACAAAATGTACAAAATACTATCTCTGTGGCATCTTCTTCTGCCACAACTGATGGGTGGCGAATCTCTTCCTTCTGCTTCTTTTGGACCTACCTTTAATCCTGAATTTGGTGCATCTTCTTCTGCCATATGTGGCGAGTTCCCTCTGCTTCTTTTGGACCCACCTTTAATCCGGATTTCCAGCGATGTCCTTGGAAACCCCCCCAACCCCAATAAAAAAATTACTTTTAAAAACTTTATTTCAAAAAAATTGGTTACAAATAATGTCAGTGAAATTGTTTATCTCTGCATTATTTTTGCAATTTTTAAAAATTAAAAGTTATTAGATTTCTTTGAAAATATGTATACGTTTAAAATAGTTTAAAATAGTAAACAAAACCGAAATTTGTAGTTTAGTAAATATAATACATAAAACTACTTATCTTTGAACTGGTTGATACCTGATGTGGTCCTGTTTTTGAGTTATTGCAAGACTGAGTGGCTTCCAAATCACAGCACCTGAAACTAAAAAAAATAATTAACAAAAATTTAAATAAACAGTAATTAAATTGAAACAAATACACAAAAAAATACAACATGTTTATGACCAAAATCAAAAAAATGTGATAAACAATTTTTTACAATAATAAAATTACAATAATCAAATGTACAAAGTCTGTGACATTTTCTTAGATGGCGAATTTTCCCCTTCTGCTACTTTCGGACCTACCTTTAATCCTGAATTTGGTGCATCTTCTTCTGCCATATGTGGCGAGTTCCCTCTGCTTCTTTTGGACCTACCTTTAATCCGGTTTCCAGCGATGTCCTTGGAAACCCCCCCAACCCCAATAAAAAAAGAATTTACTTTTAAAAACTTTATTTAATAAAATTGGTTACAAATAGTGGCACTAAAATTGTTTATCTTTGTATTATTTTTGTAATTTTTTAAAATTAAATTTTTTAGATTTGTTTGAAAATCTTTATGCGTCAAGATAGTTTAAACAAAAACGAAATATGCATTTTAGTAAATATAATAAATAAAACTACTTATCTTTGAAGTGGTTGATGCGTCCTCTTCTCGAATTGTTGCAAGACTGAGTGGATTCCAAATCACAGCACCTGGAAATAAAAAAAATAATTAACAAAAATGTAGATAAACAATAACTAAGCTGAAACAAAATAGTAAAAATACAAAATGTATATGAACAGAATTAAAAGAATGAGGTAAACAATTTTTTAACAAGATAAAATTACAACAAATAAAATGTACAAAGTCTTTGCGGCATTTTCTTGGGTGGCAAATCTCTTCCTTCTGCTTCTTTTGGACCTACCTTTAATCCTGAATTTGGTGCATCTTCTTCTGCCATATGTGGCGAGTTCCCTCTGTTTCTTTCGGACCTACCTTTAATCCTGATATCCAGCGATGTCCTTGAAAACCCCCCCCAACCCCAATAAAAAAAATTACTTTTAAAAACTTTATTTCAAAAAAATTGGTTACAAATAATGTCAGTAAAATTGTTTATCTCTTTATTATTTTTGTAGTTTTTAAAAATCAAAGTTTTTAGACTTGTTTGAAAACATTTATACGTCAGGATAGTTTAAACAAAACCGAAATATGCAGTTTAGTAAATATAATAAGTAAAACTACTTATCTTTGAAGTGGTTGATGCGTCCTGTTCTCGAGTTATTGCAAGACTGAGTGGATTCCAAATTACAGCACCTGAAACTAAAAAATTAATTAACAAAAATATAGATAAACAGTAACTAAGCTGAAACAAAACAGTAAAAATACAAAATGTATATGAACAGAATTAAAATAATGAGATAAACAATTTTTTAACAAGATAAAATTACAACAAATAAAATGTACAAAGTCTTTGCGGCATTTTCTTGGGTGGCAAATCTCTTCCTTCTGCTTCTTTTGGACCTACCTTTAATCCTGAATTTGGTGCATCTTCTTCTGCCATATATGGCGAGTTCCCTCTGCTTCTTTTGGACCTACCTTTAATCCTGATATCCAGCGATGTCCTTGGAAACCCCCCAACCCCAATAAAAAAAATTTACTTTTAAAAACTTTATTTCAAAAAAATTGGTTACAAATAATGTTAGTAAAATTGTTTATCTCTTTATTATTTTTGTAGTTTTTGAAAATTAAAGTTTTTAGATTTATTTAAAAACATTTATACGTCAAAATAGTTTAAACAAAACCAAAATATACAGTTTAGTAAATATAAAAAATAAAACTACTTATCTTTGAAGTGGTTGATGCGTTCTGTTCTCGAATTATTGCAAGACTGAGTGGATTTGAAATCACAGCACCTGAAAGTAAAAAAAAATTAATTAACAAAAATGTAGATAAACAATAACTAAGCTGAAACAAAATAGTAAAAATACAAAATGTATATGAACAGAATTAAAAGAATGAGGTAAACAATTTTTTAACAAGATAAAATTACAACAAATAAAATGTACAAAGTCTTTGCGGCATTTTCTTGGGTGGCAAATCTCTTCCTTCTGCTTCTTTTGGACCTACCTTTAATCCTGAATTTGGTGCATCTTCTTCTGCCATATGTGGCGAGTTCCCTCTGTTTCTTTCGGACCTACCTTTAATCCTGATATCCAGCGATGTCCTTGAAAACCCCCCCCAACCCCAATAAAAAAAATTACTTTTAAAAACTTTATTTCAAAAAAATTGGTTACAAATAATGTCAGTAAAATTGTTTATCTCTTTATTATTTTTGTAGTTTTTGAAAATTAAAGTTTTTAGATTTATTTAAAAACATTTATACGTCAAAATAGTTTAAACAAAACCAAAATATACAGTTTAGTAAATATAAAAAATAAAACTACTTATCTTTGAAGTGGTTGATGCGTTCTGTTCTCGAATTATTGCAAGACTGAGTGGATTTGAAATCACAGCACCTGAAAGTAAAAAAAAATTAATTAACAAAAATGTAGATAAACAATAACTAAGCTGAAACAAAATAGTAAAAATACAAAATGTATATGAACAGAATTAAAAGAATGAGATAAACAATTTTTTAACAAGATAAAATTACAACAATCATAATGTGCAAAGTCTTTGTGGCATCTTCTTGAGTGGCGGATCTCTTCCTTCTGCTTCTTTTGGACCTACCGTTAATCCTGAATTTGGTGCATCTTCTTCTGCCATATGTGGCGAGTTCCCTCTGCTTCTTTCGGACCTACCTTTAATCCTGATATCCAGCGATGTCCTTGGAAACCCCCCAACCCCAATAAAAAAAATTACTTTTAAAGACTTTATTTCAAAAAAATTGGTTACAAATAGTGACAGTAAAATTGTTTATCTCTGTATTATTTTATATATTTTTTTTAATTTAAAATTTTAAGATTTGTTTGAAAACGTTTATACGTCAAAATAGTGTAAACAAAATCAAAGTATGCAGTTTAGTAAATATAATAAATGAAACTACTTATCTATGCATCCGATGCTCGAATTGGAAGACTGGAATTGCAAGACTGAGTGGATTCCAAATCACAGCATCTGAAACTAAAAAAATTAATTAACATAAATTTAGATAAACAACCTCAATCAAAAGAAGGATTTATTATGAAAAACCTTATTTAAGTACACTTAAGGGGTGTGGAAATGAACGATAAATAAAATACAAGTTTATTATTATATCAGTTACAAATAGTAAGAGTAAAATGGTTTATCTCTGTATTATTATTTAAATTTTTTAAATTTAAAATTTGTATTTTTGTTTGAAAACATTTATACATAAAAATAATTTAAACAAACGCGAGCTTTTCCATTTAATAAATAATAAATAAAAGTACCTTTCTTTAAAAACAGTGATTAGCTGATGCGTCTTCTCTTCGATTTGCATTAAGACTGACTGAAAAACAAAGAGAAATCGACAAATTTGTAAAAAAAACGACTCACAAAAACTGTTCTGCGTTATATCACTGATGCGTCAAAGGTCAGACCACCTTTGTCTTTTTTGACAAATGAAATGTACAAATTATTTGATAAATTAATTATTCTATTATGTAACCACTACGAAATCAATTAATAAACCAAAAATTAATTCGAATATTAAGAAAATCGTTTTTAGCTTTTGTCTTAAGATTACTAATCAAATTATTATAAATAATACTCACTTTTAAAAGCACACTTTGTCGTAGAAGATTGCACCAATATGATTATACACGCAAACGAGATAAATTAATTTATTTAAATAAATTAGACGGATCGGGGTTTATCACACGACTTCACAATAATCACTGAATGAGAGGGGAAGTGAAAATCAGTCGGACACGCATAAAAAGCGTCAACAAAAAAGTGTTTACAACTTTCTATAAAAGAATAAAAATAAGCCGTTCAAATGAAAAATTAAGGGTAAAATTACTCTAAAATTTAATTTAGTTAAACAATTTATTTAATTAATTAATAAATAAATAAATAAATAATAACGGTAACTATTCTTAATTACAGGATATTTTGATTTTGTAATATTAATTAGGTAAACCCCGATTACTTTTGTAATAATAAATTTCAAAATTTAACCCAAAATTTTGGCTTTGTGAACTATGTTATTTACCGAAAATTTGGGTTTTTAAAATGTAGGTCATGTTATATGACAATGTCACGTTGACGTTGTCATATAACATAATTCATAAAGCCAAAATTTTGGGTTGCATTTTGGAATTTATTATTACAAAAGTGATCCGGGTATATTTAAAATAATTACCAAATCTTATTTTAAATGTTCAAAAAATCTGTAATAAAATTATTTTATAGCAAACCCTATGTGTTAAACCTTACATTTCAAAATTAAACAAATTTTTATGTGCATTAGCAAGTGTTAATAAAATTTAAACAAATATCTAACTTTTGAGGTAAATACCTATTTATTTAATGGTCGAAATAAAGTTCTGGTTTTCTTTATTTAGTAAATTATAAACAGAAATATTTATTTAGAATTTATTTAGGCAGGTTGTTTACAGGTGTAACGTAATTTATTTTATTGTACTAGTAAATAAATACAATCTAAATTTGTTAAAAAAAGAAAAAAGGTAAAGGCATGTGGTATCTATAGTTGAAAATCTGGAACATGGCGTGTGAGTCGTCAACTATATGACAAATAGCAACTGTCTACGCTTGCGTTTATAACAAATTTATCTGAAACAAATTTTTATTGACTTTTACTTTGTTGTATTTTGTGCACAACATAGATGACATTTGACAGTTAAGCTGATTGAATTACTGAAACTTGGAGCTGTGATTAATCACTCAAGCGTTATAACAAATGCTAGTAAACACAAGTACTTTACAACAAATGCCTTGGCATATTGATGTCAAATTTGGTTTTTTATTGGTGTCAAACCTTAAGGTGTCTAATTTAAAAATAGACCACTAACAATTTTCAATCAAAAGGGCTACATCTCTCAAAAATAATTAATATTTGTATAAGGCAATTTTGGTTGTTTAACATCTTTTTATCTAAAATAAAATTAAAAATTTATTTACAAATAACAAAAGAATTAATATAATAAGTTAATTTATTAATTTTTTCAATGTTTATTAAATTATGTCTTCTTATCAGTACCTGAATAATATTGTTAAAAAGGAAAATTTTAAAACAGGATTAAAAATGTGTACTAAAAATAGAATAAATCGTTATTTTTAGTAAAATGCTGTTGAAAATTGACAAAAGAAAGATAAATTTTAGCTGTCTAAGAACACGTGTTTTTAAAAAGGAATATAGACTGATAAAGAGAGTAATAAAAATTATAAACAAACCTTCAAATAAATAATGAAAATTAAACTAGTCAAGATAAAATATTACAATCAAAATTCAATTGGTTATTTAATGTTTGTAGCGAAGGTTCGTAGGCGGATTTAAAAATTTATTAAGCTTTTAAAACATTTAAAGAAACATTTAAATTTATTACAGGATTTTGGAATTTATCAGTAGCAGAAAAGGAATAACCGGAAGAAAGAATAGGAGAAGCAAAAGCAGATGAAGTGTTGGATATATTTGTATTTTTGTACTTTCTTATTGTTCTTACATGTTTACGAACTCTAATTTCATTTTTTCGTCCTGTCTGACTGATATAAACTGCATTGCAGTCATCACAAGATAACTTGAATTTGATCTTTGTTGTGTACGAAACAAGTCCAAAGACTACTTTTAGAATTAAAAGCAACTTTTATATTATAGTTTTTCAAAATATGAAAGATAAAAAAAAATTGCCATTGAATGGGATAGAAGAATAGAGAGGTTTAGAAGAGAAGATGTAGAAGGATTATTATAATATCTTGAAGCTAAGAGAGTAGGTATTTGTTTCTGAAATTATAGAAAAGTTTATTTAAGTCTTCTAATGAATTCTTGGGCGGCTAAATTTTTTTGTCATTTTTCCAAGCAGCAACTATTTGGTTTATTTCATTATTTCCTTTCAGGTCGATCAACAACTTTTTTTACTAAAAATAACGATTTGTTTTATTTTTAGTATATATTTTTATTCTTTTATGTTTTTAATTTATCACTTACAAATGTTTGATAAGTTTTTTTTAACATTTTTTAATTTTTTTTATAATTTTTCTTTTTAAAGCTATCTGCCATTGTTAGGTAAAAATTTTATTTAATTAAACTTGTGGGGTTGATTTGGATTTTTTTTATTATTTGTAAAAAATCACCCCACTTTGAGAAGAAAAGGATGATGCTTCCATCGAATTTAAATTTTTTATGTTAACTTTTGTGGAGACCAGGAAACGATAAATTGACAAACCGATAAATGTATTTTAATGCCCTATTATGACGTTTTTGAAAACGCCGTTTTTATCTTCAGATCACTTCTATCATAAAATTTGAAATTTCATTCTAGTGATTTAATTTATGTTACAAAAGGTGATTATCATGTTTCAATATTTTTTGCAATTCTTTGTGAAAAATTCAACTAAGCTTCGAATAAACGAATTTTTGCTTGAAAAAAACATTACAAATTGTTCCAAAAAAATTTAAAGGGTACTAAAAATCCAATTAAGTGAAAATTAAACGATCTTTGTTGAGTAAACAGCAGTAGTATTGGCGATTTCACGGCAGTCGTCATAAATCAAAAAATCTTTGTTTTGTGGCGACATCCGCCCATTGCAGCGCCTGCTGGCCATAATCCTCCACCTGCCCTTCCACACATCGAAAAGCGTGAAAAAGGCGTCCACCTATTGCGACATTTTTACGATTGTAATGATATTTACTCTTACGTTGTTCATTTCGCGTGCGGTTTTATGCCACGCGTCAATCCGCTAAATCCCAATATCACACGTGCACACCCTCCAGACACAACACTCCTTCCAATAGAGACGCAAATAGAAAAGCTCCAACCCTGATTTCCACCAAAATTTTCTTTTAATAGAGTTTCTAACAGGTCGGGAACCACCATTTTCGCTATTTTCAGACCAAACCCTCTTTACCAGAAATATCTCCCTCGGCGGATGCCCCGATATAAACAGATTTCTGAAGACACTTGTGAGTTCATTGTCACGTAGGAGGCCACGGACGATGTAGTAATGGGTTATTTCTGGAGGAGGCGGCGACGCCGCCATTACTCTGCGTCTTTTCACTGAAGTTCCGTTGTTTAAACCAGTTCTGTTTGCTACAAATTGAAAATTTTTAAAAACTGCCCTACATCCTCTCACTGTCTCTTCTCCTATTTACACTTTGTTTATTACAAACTCAAAATTTTGAAAACCTGCCAATCAGACAGAATTTATCTTTATTTAAATGCAAGGTAAAAGCAGGATTTCAGTAAACAGATTATGAAACATTAAATCACTTTTATCTTTTTTAATTCAACTTGTTTATAACTCAAAATAAATGTGTCTCATCTTAAAAAAAAATACATAATGAATCACGTTTTATTTTACGAGGAAAAATCAGAAATTTGCAATTTATTGGTTGTTTATGGCACCATAAAATGCCAAAAATCAGAGTAAAAATTTCTTGTTTGTTTTGATTTCTGCCAGTTTTTTGTGTCAACAACCTGCCCCATCCTTTCAATTATGGCCCACATTCCAGAAGTTGGTAAAACATTGGTGTTAAAAATTTGCTGCTTAATTGAGTGCTACCAGATGTGATACAGTTTTTACACATGTTTACTCCTCTCCAAAAATGACGATCCTTTAACTATCGCTATTACTCCTGACCAATAACATGTTTAAAAACAAACAAAAAATAATAAACACTGTTATAAAAAGAAAGTCAATAAGCAAATAAATAGTTTTGAATTTTTAAAATTACTAACAACTTGACCTGAAATTTTGTATATTTGTTATAAATCTATGTCAGAGGGAAACTTCAATATACAAAGCTGTTACACTTCCTCTTTTTTTTGAACATATGAATGCTAATAACGGGAAAGGATGTTCAGAAAGGGGAACTTGTGGATGTCTTCCTGTATTTCGTCACGTGAAGATTTACAAAAAAAGCACACGTGTTGTAATTAGTGATTATCTCACCTGAATTAAGCAAACCAATCATATTTCGATTAAAATGAAAAAAGTAAGTTTGTTTAGAAAATGTCATAAATTTTGGCAAGTTTTTTTGATACGGAAACGGATGCTCATTAAAAGCATCTGTGGGGTTAGATTAACTCTTTAAGGGCAAAGAACCCACTCGAATGATCCAGCCGGAAGTTTATAAGACAGCTCTTGGAACAGGTAGCTAACCTTTTAATTGATACTTTCTTCCGCCCCAAGCTTAACAAAAAAAATCTACAATGTAGTTGAAGACATTTTTTAAGTTAAATTTAATTCGGCTCTCCATTGGCAAGTGACACAAAAACACATGTTACGCATATGCCGAACATTGTTTGACAATGACGTGCCACCCCAGTGTCCAATCTAAAACGGAAATTCCAAGTAGGGATTAAATTATCAAAGTCAAAGCTAGAACAAACGACCACCTCTCATGTAAACACTTCTCCGGTGGTACCGCAATAATATAATTATTATTAATACGCGTTTGTTCATTTTTCTTCCTTCTTGGAGTAAACGTGTGCCAACTGCCTTTTGACGGTATGAAATTTGTGTTGTGTAAAAATTCGTTCGACATTGCACCGGTGGCACCTGGTCTGGCTTCTGGTTACTATCAGCGTCGTAAAAACGTCCAATAATTGAACACCTTTCAATATTAATTGCGTATTTTGGGTTTCATCATTTGGGAAAGAATTTAGCTCGTTTCGATGAAAAACAGAGATCTTGGTGTTACCTGTATGTTCGGCTATTTTTGGATAGGAAGGGGAATAAGATTTATAAATTACCGATGGCAGTTGCATGCGCTTTGATGCAGCACATGTAAAAATAGTTAACGAGAGACTTAAAAGGGTACTGTCGCTCGTGCCAATAAAGTATTCCTGATCTCTGATTGTAAAAAATTAAGAGGAAGAGCGGTTTAAAATGAAAACATCTGCTGATTGTAATTGGAGGCAATAATAATAAAAAACAAATAGAACTACATATTAATTTCTTTTCGTCTAATTTGAGCATAATAAATTTTCCGAAATCTATAAAAAAAATTCAGCAAGGAAGAGAGAG
This sequence comes from Tribolium confusum, assembly GCA_029207805.1. Lineage (NCBI taxonomy): Eukaryota > Metazoa > Arthropoda > Insecta > Coleoptera > Tenebrionidae > Tribolium > Tribolium confusum. The sequence continues at coordinate 39,772,569 of JALGAY010000002.1, read as the reverse complement.
AGATCGACAAAAATTATTGTTACCTTAACTACAATTTCGCATTTGGCATGATTTGTTTAAGTCAATTTATTCCCGCACACAATATGTGTAAAATGTGTAAAATTCGGTCAAAAAATAATCTAAGAATTCCGTTTTTGTGAAAAATTTATGTGTTAAATAACGTTCGTTATGTTGATAGAAGTAATCTGAATTTTAAAAATGACTAATTTTCAGAAGTGAAAATCACACGCATAATGATTACTAAATTACAAAGATTTTAATTATTCGAATAATTAAATAGAAAAGAAATTATAAGACTCAAGAAAAAGAGAGAAAAAGAGTTTAATTAATAATTTATTAAAATAATAAAAATATAAATGATGTGTGGCCTTAAGGCTTAAACAAATAAGAGGTCAAAATATTTTTAAAATGTTAGTTGTAAAAGTCGTGAAATAAACTCTACTTTAAAATCATAGATTGAAATCATCGGCTCTTTTTTGATTAGTAACACTTCTCATTTTTGAAAAATTGTACATGCTGTTTAAGCTACCTCAGATCGCTTGGTCTTATTTTAACTTTATTTTATTTAAATGTTAACCTTCTCTTTTTCAAAAAACTGTTTGTATTGCAGAACCGGGTCTTTTTTTGCTTGGTAACACTTCTTTCTTCTTAAAGATTCTTCAGCTGTTCAATCTACTTGAAATATTCTTACTTTTGCAAAGTCTTTAACGCGATCTTTGCGAATATTTCTTGTTAACGATAATGTCTTTTAGCTAGTCTATTTTAGATATTACAATTAAATTATCTGGGTAAAAACACAAGTTGGTATTTGTCTTATGCTTTTGAATACGGCCTTAAGCTGTTCTAACAGGTTACTAAAACAGGTCAATTGGAGCTTTCTTCACTTTTCTAGAACTAGAACACGCAGAACTGGGTCTTCTTTTAATTGGTAACACTTCTCTTTTCTAAACAATTATTTGTTCGGCATAACCAGGTTTTTTTTGATTAGTAACACTTCTCTTTTTTGAAAAATAATTTATGCCGTTTAAGCTACCTCAGTTTGCTGTTTTTTTTTTGATTAGTAACTTTCTCTTTTATAAAAGACTGTTTGTACCACTGAACCGGTTTTTTTTGCTTGGTAACACTTTATTCCTTTAAAAGATTTTTCTTGCCGTTCAATTTATCTGAGCTATTTTTACTTTTGCAAAGTTTTCAACGCGTTCTCTGCGAATATTCCTTCTTGACTATAGGGTCTTTTTAGCTTGTTTATTTTAGATATTACAATTAAATTATCTGGGTAAGAAGGCGAGTTGGCATATGTCGCATGCTCTTAAACACGGACTTAAACTATTTTAATAGGTCACCAATTGGAGCTTTCTTTACTGGGTCTTTTGTTAATTGGTAATACTTTTTTTTCTAAACAATTATTTGTTCGGCAAAACTTTTCTTTTTTGAAAAATTATTTATGCCGTTTAAGCTACCGCAGTTCGCTTGATTTTTTTTGGGTTAGCAACCTTCTCTTTTCTAAAAGACGGTAATGCAGAATCAGGTCTTTTTTTGATTGGTAAAACTTCTTTTTTAAAATTTTTTTTGTGCTGTTTAATCTAGCTTAGAACTTTTTACTTTTGCAAAGTCTTTACCGCATTTTTGCAAATATTTCTTCTTGACAATAGTGTAGTTTTAGGGGGCCTCTTCTGTTACAATTAAATCACCTAAGGGTAAGAGATCGAGTTGGTATTTGTCGCATGTCCTGAATACGACTCTAAGCCGTTCTAACAGAATTTCAGTTATAGATTCATTTAGTTTCTTTCTAGGAACAGTTTGTACAAATTAAAAAAAAAATTTTTGGACAGGCTAGCAAAACAACATTGGCATTAATCTGATCTATTTCTAGACTTAGAAAGAGTAGTAGATTTCCATCTTGCAGTCTGTCACTCGTCTATATTTTGACTCCATATTTTTGCAAGTCTTCGTTTGTCTTCTGGATTTTTCTATTGTCATATCAGCTTTCAATGCCAGTCTCTATATCATTGTTCAATCACATAAACAAGTCTATGGCAGTGGTTCTGATCATTACCCGATGTGCTCTGCATCAGCTGAATAGCTGGCATTTGTCATACCAACAAAAGAGAAGTGAATTTTTTTCTATCAATCTAACCAGTTTTTTCCACTGCTGAAGTGGAGTTTCAGTCTCTGTGGTGTTGATATGATTCTCGGAATTTGTTCTTTTTTTCAGTTTCCGAACCATTTTCCTAGGTTTCCCTTGCTTCCAGAAACATTGCTTCAAATTCCTTCTTTACTTCTAAACTCCGAGTTTTTCTTTTCTTTCTAGTCTTTCCACTAGGAGTCTTTTCAGTCTAGTTTTCTTGATTTTCATTCTTGATTTCTCCGTTTTTATTAATGAGTTTTTAAATGTGTTCTTTCAAAAAAGATAAACAACAAAATGTTTTATTTATTTATTTTTAAATAGCTGAGATTTTAAGCGTGCCAAAGCTATCACAGTCATCACTCATCTTTTATTTTTTTAGCTAAAACTTTGTAAATAGATCTCGTTCAACCATGATGTCCAACACTCGTCCAGGAAAAACAAACAATCCAACCTGCGTGAATAAGTAAAAATCGCGTAAAAACTCCCACCGGAAAAGCCAGTGTTAAGCACTGCTGAAAGATATGATAAACTCAATTTGCACACAATTTGCATCCAAATCCTAATCACTTCAACATTTTTGTAGCACATGTCAGAGGGCAAAAACGCCATGTAATAATAGAGCAATCCAACACATACACATCCTGTCCTGCGGTTGCAGTACGCCCAGCTTGTTGCAGGACCGCACCACGTGCTCCTGGTTTGTTTTTGTTCGCTTCCGTTTATGAGAGCTTATACTTTCAGTACGCCGCTTTTAAGCCGCACGCGAATTTATCAATGAAATTGTTGCAACACGTGTGAGGACAGGAACCAGCTTCCTTCCTATGTTAATTTGACACCACGTTTGCCTTTTATTGCCCCTTTGAATCGGTTAAAATGGGAATGTTTGATTATCGAACACGGCATTATTTACTCAGACGCTAATAATACTTTAAGACAATAATTGTTTGCTGGGGTTGGCGATCGATGTTTATGATAGGGAAAAATATACAAGTTTTACTTCTATTTCGGTCACCACCTCCACATCCGCTTGCACCAAGCCTAGGCAAGTTTATATTTACATTAGTGCATTAACATTGAACATTGGATTTTCAATCTTTATTGCTTTGGTCATGAAATGCTAAATTCTTGTAATTTCGCCAGCTTTGTCGGATCAAAAGTTGAATCAGAAGTAATAATATGTTAAAGAAAAGTTTTACAGAGTGTTACTGAAACAATTGCCCTGTTATGGATACTGGGGACTGCTTCAAGTACCCCTTGTTTAATTGGTATCTGGTTTTGTTAATTTGCCAATATTTCTTAGTGTTTTTTTGTATTGCAATCGTTTTTAACCTGACAGTTGTGGCTTCTTTTTCGTACTAGCATTTTAAAATACGCAAATTCGGGCTAGATATAAGATTATCCTATACCGGGTGTCCCAAGTATTACCTACACTCCACAAAAAAATAATTAGATACAATAATTGCAATAGATCCTTGTATAAGTAGATTCTATATTTTTTATTATTTTCCGATAAGAAATAAGGTAAAAATAAAGGTGGTTGTAAACTTGGGACACCCGGTATAATTGTCGTTGTGAACTGTTGTGTTTATATTTTTTTTCTTTGATAAGTTAACAAAGTGGTAAGAATTTGTAGGCAATAAGTCGTCAACGTTAGAAACTTACTAAATTTATTGCGTGCTTCTAATTTTAACATTATTGATAAATAACGTCATTTTTCAACAAACTAATAAAATGTTTAAAAGATTACCCTGGAGAAAGAAAAAGAAGAAAGTGATCTAAACTGTTAGATGACCAAGCCAGAAAACAATTTGTTAAACTTTTACGTTGCGACAGTATTTGCTAACGAATACCTTACTTTATAACGATAATTGTATTTCTTAAAGAATTGGCAAAATTAGGACACAAAATCAAACGCAAAATTAGAACCCTTGAACTAATTTCAAGTTGAGATAATACCAGTAGTATTTTCGTTTCCATGAAAATTCAAAGAATTTGGTGTTGTGATTGGTTGTTGTCAAGAAAAAGTATTCAGATTTGCAATACTATTTGTGGAATTTCAACTTGAAATTAGCCTATTTAGTCTATAATAAAATGGTTTCACAATTTGAAAGATCATAAAAACATAACCGAAGAGTATGTAAGTTTTAAAATGAATGCTTAGCTGGCTTGTAGATAAATGATATTTATTTTCAGATTTTATTTGGATTCAAATTACAGACAAGAGTATCTTTGTGTTATTTTTTGACTAAATCTGATCCAACATTAGTTACTAATTTTGCCAAAAGTGATGATAAATAAACATATTTATACTGTGTTGTCATTAAACAGTCATATTAAGCCTAGTAAACAGTAAATTTGAGTATTTTATAAAAGTTTTAAATTATTTTATTGAGAATGGTATGCCACTATAATAAGAAATACTTAATGATACATCTATTATCTATTATCGTAAAACAGAAATAAAGTAACTCAATAAAGGCACAAATAGATAATGTTTTGAAGTCTTCAAACAAATCTAAAAATCTATCATTTTACCTAACAAAAGCAACAACATTTTACTTTTATTTAGTCAAATAATTACTTTCTAGTCGTTAATTCAAGTAATTACATTATCTGCATTTTAGAGCAAGGCATGAAAGAAGGTTTTTTCGTGAGATGATGATTTGTTCACGAACGCAAGTGAGACAATCTCAGGAATGAAAAAAACCGTATTTCATGTCCATTAGTCAATATTATTTTTTTATACGATAGTAAAATATTAATTTCATCTTCGAAGTTCTTAATTATGTTTGCAATAATCTCATATTCTCAATGTTATGTCATTGTAAATTTATTTTTGGCCCTTCGATAGGTAAATCTCAAATTAATCTACAATTGAAACCAATGAAATCACCGTATTTACAGGCGGCGGAGTATTTAAACAGTTATGCCCGGTTGCACAAACGTTTATCAAAAGTGATGGGCCAATCTGTCAATTTTGATTGACGTTTGTGCAACCGAGGATCAGCAAATTATCTCCAAAAATATACGTTTCTAAGAATTAATGCTTGTGTACAATTATAATATCTTTATTGAAACGCCAGAAATTATATATTTTTTTAACATTTTTAACTTTAATTAGATTGGCAACATCTCTTGTTGCGAAAGAGTACTGTTCATTATGGATGTCTACTTTTTTTTAATTAGTTACTATCGCAACAATTGGATCAATTTGTCAAAAATTTTAAAAATTGATCAAAATTTGTTGGTGAAAAATTGTAACAAAAATATTGTGTGTTAACAATTTTTCCGGAAGTAGTGTTGGAAACAACATTTTACTACTTATTTACACAAAGGAAAATTAAGTTTTCCGGACTAGTACTGTAAAGACTTTACAAGACGCAAAATCTATATTGTTTACTTTTTAACTAGTTGCCAACAAAATTGACAAACTTGGTTTTTGTGGAATTTGTAAAATAAATTTCTAAAATTTGTAAATTTTGTCTTTTTATACAATTTCCTAAAAAATTTAATACAAAACACGTCAGTAAAATTCCTTACTTGACTCAGAGCTTTAAAGTACTCGGCACAAAGTGCCTCGTATTTCAATTTAGCTCCTCTTCAGAAATGTGAAATTTTTCTCACTTTTATGTAAATAACTATTACCACGCTTAATTATTAAAGCACTCCGCTGGCGCATCGTGCTTCAAATTAATTTCGTGCTGTAAAATTGAAGTTACCACAAGCGAAAGTAAATCGCTAGTAGATTTTTATTCGTTTCCTTAGTAACAGTATTCTCTATTGGACTAATGGATGTTAGACTTTAAACTGTTTTCATCTCTAGTGGTGAAGGTTATTTTTGTTTCTTGTAAAAAAATTGTACTTTTATATGCATGAGTGGAAAAAAACATTTTTGAATTTTACTAATAAATTAGTGTGGACTTGTGAGAGCTTTATTTTGTAGTCAAATTATTAACAAAAATGTTGATACTGCTAAAGCAGTCTATCTAAATAAGAAACAATGCAGTTGAATCATGGGTAAAATCTTGATTCGCAGCTGTTTCACAAAAACTTAATTTTTTACGTAAATAACTTTGCGGTTTCCTGCACTAATGCAAACATATGATCTGTTTTTGACACTTTAGGTCAGTCCTAGCCAAAAATACGCCCAACAACCAAAAATGCCATTGGCTTGAAATCACTCTTTGTAAAGTGATCCCAAAGTGCTTTAGAATCATCAATTCATGACTCAGAATTTTTTCCAAACGAAAGGAATTTGAAAATTTCATGATTTATCTCTGCAATGATCGATGTTTGTCCTCCGCCCCTGCATTTCCGACCTCCAGGTGTAAAGTCGGAAGTCAAAAGATCAAGCCAGACATCACACAGACGCCCATTAAAGAAATATGTCTAAAAGTTAACATTTCACCTAAAAGGGGCGAAGTTCACAGAGGGTAATGAAGGAAGTCAGGGGTTGCCCCAGACGAGCCTTAGACAGGCCAGGTGAAGGAGGCCATCATGGGTGCCCGAGCGCCAGAAAGAGACGCAGTGTTTGTTTTATTTACGAATCCGGCGGATGTCAGGTTGAAGGGGACACGTGCCCTAGGAGTCATCTTGTTCGCAGTTGTTAACTTATGGAAACACCCAAATTATGGATAATTTGCGAGACAAAGCCAATGGTGAATCCGGTGAGTCAGTGGCTGCAGCAAGGCGGTGCAGCAAGAGGTGGTTGTGGCTGACGGCCAAGACGCTACAGACGCCGCCAGCGTCGGGACGCATTCCTGAACCGGATTTAGACGACTTGAGTAACGCCTGTGGCATCCATTCAGCGCAATTCCTGCTACAAGGATCAGATGAAATTATTTAAAGTACATATTTATGACTTACAGTAAATTATCAATGTATGATAAAAAATCAATTTTTACGACGATATAAAGTTTCTGTAATTACAACGCGAATAAAATCAAAATGGGTTTGTGATGTCTGTTCTCATTTTTATTTTTGTAGTTAAGAGGTTTTACAACAGCAGACGCCGACATTGACTCATATTTATCTGTTTTTCTAAGTTCTCAAAATTCTGTCATTACTTCAGAATTGACAATCTGTTGAAAACAAGTTAAAAATAAAATCCACCTGCCCCACTTTGTCTGTTTGTTTTTATTTTTTATTTTGATAGGTTTACAAAAATTGTAAACTTGACATTTAAGGGTGTCTCTTATAATCAAATAAAAATCAAATTTATAGCCGAAAACTGTTCAAAGTTTCGCCGCAGACTTGATTTTGATCTTCTGCCAAAATATTTTCAACAGGTTTTCTTTGACGTTATTCACAGAGATCTTTGAACTATCACACGTTATTTTGCGCTGTTTTGTCTAAAATTTAGAAAAATAGTCCTCAAAGATAACTTCATTAGTTTCGTTACCGGAACATTATATTTTTAGCTTCTCATTAGTCGTTAAATTCTCGTAACTTTCTAAGTTTCCAATTTTCTGTAACGAGACATTAATTAATTTTACTTAAGTAATCTATTTATTTTTGAAACATTTACTCCTATTCTAAAAATAAGACGAAATGAAATGTTTACATCCAACAGGTTATTATTGAAATGCTAACATCTTTAAAATTATAATTAAGATTAAAATCATAACGGATAGCAACATACTTTTATAAGAAATCAAATGGTTCTCTCGCAATATCTAACACAATGACGTCACAGTGCTTAGATGCGCAGTAGTTCACTGGTCATCTAAGAACCAAATTTTCGTTCTGTTTTGTTGTTTATTTTTTAAGTTAAATAAAATAATGTTGTAGTATTATTAAGTAGTAAGATATGCAATAGTTACTTTGTATATTTTTTATGATTTCCAATTTTTATTGTTGTTTATTACCTACATATTTACTAAACACAAAACTTGAAACAAACAAAGACAGCTAAATTAATTTTATTTTAAAAATTTGAAAGTTTAAACCAGATTTATGTTGCTTGAGACAAAAATTTTTTGCAGTTTTATCATTTGTAGCATTTTATTTCAGGTCAATGTGGTTCCACGTAATTTAAATCATTCTACATTAGGAAGGAGAGGGCGATGACAAAGACGTCAAAACCGAATACCTAAATGAGTCGAGTTGAGTTTATAGCAGCGATTTAGGTAGCGAATCGTAGATATTGAATGATAATCGTGGACGATATACTGTGTTATTGAGTTATTTATGAGAATTATTGTTGAATTGTGCCTGTAAATAGTAGTTTTAAATAAATTATTTGTTGGAAAATCCAACTCTTTGTTTTTAAGATACATTTTTCGAAATATAATACACATATGTATTTGGAAAACATAAAACACAATTTTTCAGCAAATATATAAACATGAGGTTATAGCCGGGGTCGCCAACCTCTAGGGCTCCAAGGCACGTGCTCTTTGTGTTTTATGGAAAATGGATAGCTATCAGATAAGGGAAAGATACAATAATTTATTTATATTTAATAAATGTACATTGACACATGTTATTCATGTCACACTATATTTAATCTGGCATGAAGTTATGACAAATGTCCTTAACGATTTTTAAAGATTGTAAAAAATTTAAAAAATTACTTTTATTGCAAATGTGAAAATATTTATTATTATCAGTAGAAAAAAAAATAATCGGAAGCAAAAATATGATAAGCAAAGCAGATGAAAGGATTATACCTGTATTTTTGTATTTTTCTATTGTCTTTACATGTTTGTGCATTTTTGTAGCAATCCTTCGTGCTCTCTAACCTGTAGAAGACTAATGACGTAAAGCAGAAATTCAATTCTTATTGCTAACCAGACAAGTCCAAAGACTATCTTTAGAATTAAAAGCAACTTTAAAATTGTGTTTTTTTTAAATATGGTAGTTAAAAAGAGAAATTTTGGCAGAGATGGGAATAGAAAAATTGAGAAATTTAAAGGGAGAAGATGCAGAATGAGAATTATGCAATACGTTGGGGGTTGGGGCTTAGGGGGTATTTGTTTTTGAATTTATGGAAAAGTTGCCAAGTGTTTCAACAAAGAGGTTTTAACCCAACTGACTGTTTCCCAAAAATTTCTGTCTGATAACTCAATTTATAGCTTTCGTATAAAACCATAAGAAGAATTCTTAAAAAAATATGTATTTACGGTCTTATAATATTTAATATTTACCAAAGAATTTAGTTTTATAATTGGTATAACATCAATTTACTTAATGACATTGTTATTTAATGACAATGTTATTTTGTTAATTAAAAATGTCATAACTCATAACATTCATAATCATAACTCGAACGTCACAATTAATAAAACAAGCGTAGTCAACTACCCAGTGTCACCAACCTATAAAACGTAACAGAATAACAGTTGTTTATTGTCACGTGATATTAAATCACAACATGAACCGTTAAATTGTTCTTAACTAAAATAATAGGAAAATACGAAATAATTTTTTGTTAATAAGTTTGTCTAATAAGAATAATTCTAGCATTCTTATTAGAGAGATGACTGCTTACGCCATGTAAAATGAGCGGGGTTTAGAAAGGATTGTATAACACATAATTTGTATACATTAGAATGAGAAGCATGATAAAGATAGCGCTATAGTTACAACCTTACGTTGATTGACTAAATGGGTTTGGCGATCACCTTCTAGTCAATTTACCGCGTTTTGGCATTTAGTTACTTTTGTCTTTGAAAACGTGGGACTTGTATTAATTAATTTAATTTTAAAACACATCAAAAACACTAAATTGTGCTTTTTTAATTTGTTTTCATTTTGTTTAATTTAATTGCTTTTGTAGCAATCTATCTAATTCTCAAGGTGAGTTGACTATTAGAGAGTGCATCCGCCATGTAAAATCGGCGAGGCCTCAAATAGTATATTAAGTATGGGGAACGGTAAGGAATGCTTACCGTTCGAAGACAATTGTTTGGAGGAGGAGTCCAATTATTGTCTGAGAACGGTAATCCTTAACGTTCGACATGATTATAACGTTTTTTGGGCGATTGGAGTTTCTATAATAATAATAATAATTTATATCAATACATTTGTGATAATCGGGAAGATTGAAACTGAAGACTTTGGGTGGCTGTTTCATGGTTGCTATGGTTTTGTTCCAAACAAGTAAAATTGTCTTTTTGATACAATCATTCCTACATAGTTCTGTATTGTGGTTCCGTTTTCGAAGCAAATATGAGCGATAGTGATGATCTACCGGATGATTTAGAAGACGCTTAGCAAGAAGGATGTTCGGCAATAATTCCAGAAAAATCTAAAGCCCGATATGAACAGACATACAAGTTGTTTAAGGAATGGCGTGAAGCAAAGAAGATTTCTGTAAATGAAAAGAGCTTGTTAGCGTATTTTGTGGTGAGAAGTGGACACTTGAAGGCCTCAGGCAGTTTATGGGCGGAATATTCTATGCCGAAGAGTACAATTTTTCTCCATGATGCTATCGATATTTCTAAGTTGGACCATTAATTGCTTATGTTAAGAGAAAAAATATTGGATATCGGCCTAAGAAGGCTAAAATTTTTACCAAAGAAGACATGGAAAAATTCTTGAATGAAGCACCAGACGAACAATTTTTAATTCAAAAGGTATGTTGTAGATGATGAGGTGGTACATCTGAGTTCTAAGGAAACAATATATTTGCAGGTAGCAATGATATTGGGAGTATCGGGCGCTTGTAGACGAGAGGAATTGTACAATATTAAATTGAGTGACATAGAAGAACATAAAGAAATGTTTATAGTAAATATTCTAAATACAAAAACGAATATTCAGCGAACGTTCACAGTTATTAATAAAGAAAATGAAGCAGTTCGTTATTTGGAAATACTTCGAAAATACATAAGAATTCGACCAAGCAACCCAACGTCAGATCATTTATTTCTGAACTATCGAAATGGCAAGTGCACTAAGCAAGTCACAGGAAAAGACACAATTGGAGGCTGGCCGTCAAAAATTGCAAAGTATTTAAAGTTGCAAGCCCCTGAAGGTTTTACTGGACACTCGTTTCGACGCACATCGGTTACACTTTTGGCGAATAACGGAGTTGATGTGTTGGGACTAAAAAGACATGGTGGGTGGCGTTCATCAACGGTGAGTTACGTGGAAGATTCCCTCCAAAACAAAATTGAATTTGCTCATAAAATTTTACACAGCGATGTTGGTGGACTATTACAATAACCTGGGACTTCTACGTCGGAAAGTTTGTCTATTAACGCTAGAAACTCAAATGCGAGTGGTATTACTACTGTTAATTATAATAATTGTACATTTAATTTTAATAAATAAATGGCAAAATTGTTTTTTTTAGATTTAATTGCTTACCGTTCACTGAACGGTAAGTGAATTACTTACCGTTTTGTTACACGTAGCAACCAGTAACAGCAACCTACCGTCGTGAAATCAGGAACATTAAACTGATAAAAACAACCGAAAGCGCGAAAAGGATTATAAGCGGTTATATGCATATAATTTGTATACATTAAAATAAGAAGCATGATAAAGATAGCCCTATAGGTGCACCCTTACATTGATTGGCTAAATGGGTTTGACGATCACCTTGTAATGGTTAATTAACCTTTATCTGTACATAAGTGGATATGGAAGGGACTTCGTTCACAGTCGGGACGACTTGCTGGAAATCGCTTATAATGAAGCTTAGAAATGAAGGAAATCTGTGCATCGAACCCTTAATTTTTGATTAATTTTTTTATTAGATTTAAATTTATTTTGATTTATGATTTATCGATAAATATAATATTTAGTTATAACTTATTTGTTTTATTTAGTGTATTTTTTGATTGCTTGAAGTTTGACTTCTATAAACTTAACCTTATTTTTGTCGAATGACTGTTTCAAATTTTGGCGCTGTAATGACGTTATGACAGCTGAAGTCTATTTGACAATATAACTGTCATGATTTCAAATGTTATCATAGTGGATTTTGATTTTAAACCAAACCAGCATAATTAAAATTTGAAAATTTTGTCAGTTGGGTACAGCTTAACCATCTTATGTAATTTCGGTTTCAACTTTGGAAGTTAATTCCAGAAAAGTGTGTGTTTTGTTTAGTGAATGCGCCCCAAGTGGTGTCAGTGCGTGAAAAAAATTTCGAGAATAGAAAAAACAATGCCACTGCGATCAGATGCAACAGATGAGTCTTCAGCGGCGAGTCCGGGAGGGCCAATGGGAAGCAGCAGGAGTAAGTAAAAGGGACGCGGGGTACAGCATCCCTACTGCCTGAAACTTGGCACGCGTCAAGATTTGTAAATATAGAACAGCTAACGCGTTTCTTAAACTCAGTAAAGCTCAAAGCACTAAAGTAGTAAGTCAGTCTTCTTCAAGTTCAGTGTGCGGTGCTACATGTCAACAAAAAATCTCTTCGGGGCTATTTAAAAAGTGAGAGCTTTTGCAGCTTTCGGAGAAGCTGCGACTGAATTTTCAGAACTGGCTGAAACCATGCCGCGAGCTTTCCTCATCACTCATCGCCGGTATAACTTAGACGGTCTCGAACAAAAAGGTGAGCTTATTAATCGAAGTTAAATTTGTAACCTCAAAGGGTTATTTTTTGAATTAGCGACCCGATTTCGTTTATAGCACCTTGCCAAATAATTTGGAATGAGTGCAGGTGTTTAATTGCATCATCAAAATATTTTCACCGGAAATTGTTATACGTTGCTCAATTTTTCATGATTTTGGCAGTTGAAGAACTCAGATATTTAAATTCGGAAAATCACGGCCATGAATCCTAAATTTTCTACTGAAAAATAATGTGTTCAATAACCTCGAGGTATGCATCAAAATTCTAATTAAAAGTGTTGTCATTTTGCCAAGTACCTACCTTTAATCGTTAGTTTTGGCTTACAAGTGGTGTTTAAAAGTGGTGAAGTTCTTCCCACTTATTTCTCTATAACAGCAAGGATATAAAATTACAAATATTTTTTTTTGGATTATTTAAAAAAATTGAATTTAATATTAAAATTAGATTTAGCTTTTGACGTAAAAAATTATTTTGATGAAGATAATAAAAATTTTATATTTTCCGTTACATTTAAATTTCTTGGAAATTCGAATGAGCGGAACGACTTCAAAGGATAGTGCAAAAAAATTAACACTCAAAGCACAAGCCTCTTTGTAATGAGATGTTCCGAAAGAGCAATGAGTCGTTTAATAATACTGCAAATTATTGTTGTTAAACATAAGATTTATTAAATGAAGTGTGGAACATCAAATTTGGATGTTTACAAAGAAAATATTTAATGCAATTACAATTTCTGTCAAATACTAGTGAAAATATAGAAAAATAATAGAATAAATTGCTAAAAATAACTGAATTAAGGTGTCTTTAGAATGTATGTACGTCTCATGTAATAGTTATTTACATTAAAGTGCGGTAGGTAAAATTTATAGTGCGCAAATTATATTAGATTTTTTAGCCGAAAAAATTATTAAAAATCAATATTTATAATTATTACTCTGACAGTAGGGAAGAAGTTACTTTATGTTGGCAATTTTTCTTTATTAAAAATTAAAGAAACCATTTATTGTAAAATTTATATCTGTAAATTATTTTTGTTAACCATTTTAAATTGGCATTTTATTTTTAAAATAACTTGTAAACCAGAAATTTACCAGTACATAATCGGTATTGTAAATTGGCATTTAACTGGCAAGTAATAATATGGTTAATTTTTACGAGGCTAAAAAATGATATTATACCGTCTATTTGAGAAAGTCATTTCAGAAACCATAAGAAAAAGGCACTGTTGTATTTTGCTTTTCATGTGTTATTCCCTTCTTACTTGGCGCACAGTATAGAAATAAATCAGTATGGACAGCTGATAAAAACTGAAAACTTGTCAAAAAACTATCATCTCTTCACATTAAATGGGTAAAATGGAGCCACTAATTTTTAGATTTACTATAGGTAACTAATAATTACTCAATTTAAATCCAAAGGGCTATAACTGTAAATCAAATATTATAAAAAGTTATTTTAATCTTTGTCTGACTTTTGTCTTTCAGTGATTTATTATATTATTTACAGTTACAGCCTTTTTAGATTTAAATAGTATATTCTTAGTTGCCTATAGTAAATCTAAAAATTAGTGGCTCCATCTTACACATTTAACTTGAAGGGATGCTAGCTTTTAGACAAGTTTTCAGTTTTTATCAGCTATCCATTCTGATTCATTTCTATACTGTGCTTGGTGTATGACTTTGGTTACGACTTAGGACAATTTATACGTGCGAACGAAAATAAACTGAATCAGAGCAAGCTCTTAAGCAAGGTGTGCAGCCAATTGTAATTCAGCTTATTTTAGTTTTTACCTTATATCAGAAATCAAATAGTATCTTCAGAAATGATCTCAACTCACCTGACCAAAATAAAATCAATTTTTCCCATTGTTTTAACTTTATTATGATGACTCATTATTTCATGGACAGCCTTTTTACTTCAAGGACTATATAGACTTTTTTAGATTTTATCGAATTTATCTAGTACATATTAATATACAAAAAAGCTTTGAAGTAAGTCCCATAAGTTTGTATGTTTCTTGTTCACTTGACATCCGCATAATTGCTAACATTTTTCGCCATATTTTTGCTATGTTTTTAGTGACTTTTTTCCGAAATTTTAGGAAGAGTGTAATCAGCGTTAATGTGCGTTTATACAGGGTGGAAGATACTTATGAAATAAATTCATTTTCAAAATGAACGATATTTTTGTAAAACGCTAAAAAAGGCAACTTTTATTTTAAATTGTGCTGATTTTAAATTATTGAACTCATGTGTTACGTCATCCTCTTCAGAGCTGTGAGGTCACACGCATTTTTTTTTAAATAGCATGCTACATTTTTTTTTCTTTGTTTTTCTATTTATTTGAAAGGCTTTTAAGTAATATCAAAAACTAAAACAAAAATAATTGCATTGCTTTAAAAAAAATGACTATGACGTTGCAGCTCAGAGATAGATGACGTTATAAACAAGTGAAGCAACTTAAAGTAAGCATTATGAGAAATAGAAATTGACCTGTTTTAGCGTTTTCGACAAATGTTATTATTTTTGAAATTACTGAAATTAATCCATAAGTAGCTTCCACACTGTTTAGTTAAAAAATAATTATTTGTTTAATTAGACAACAAAGCATATGCCTTTTTTATTTTTTGCCAATTCTACTAATTTGCCTTTTTCAGACAGATTCAAAATTGGTCTTTTAATTTTATAAATTATTAATTCTGGTCTGTAGCAAAAGTAAAAAGTAATATAAAAATAATGTCATCTTCTGATAAAAATATATACGGGCAAAAAGCAAAATTTTTTAAATTTTTAAAATAACAAATTTTTTTAAAGAACAGTTGCTGAATTAAATATTTAATAATAAAAATAATCAACTTTAAAAAAAAATCAACTTTCAAATATGATTTTGAAAAAGCTGAAAAGCTCTGATTTGTAATATCTGCTTTACTGTTTAGTCCGTAAAAATGCTGACTAATGTCATTAAATGTAGTAATTAAAGGTAGTTACATTATCACTAAAATGTAGTGTTTACTGACCATCGTTGAAAAACAAAATATTTAATGAAACGCTTTTTGTCCCAGTTATTTAATATTTTAAATTATTAATAAATTATAAATAAACATATAATCAGTTAATTACTCTCCGCAATCACATTTCAGTATTCCGACTTTTGCCGACTGGATAAGTTCTTTTAATTGAGTTCTGTCTATTTCTTTTAATTAATATCAAAATTTAATTTATACGACACCTTGCTAGTGATGATAATGTGGGCGGTTTTGTAATTTTGCAGTCTGATGCCAAGTTGCACAAACGTTCATTAAAATTGATGGTACCATTAATCTCCTATTAACACCTTTAAATTAGGGCACAGTTTTCTAAATTAATCAGAATTTAATAGTCTCTCAATTTTTACCAACATTTGTGAATTTGTGTAAAAAAAATTTTTATATTTATTAATATAAAAACTATCAATTATAAAAATTTGAACCATTATCAAACACTCTTTTGCCAATATTTTAATTTATCTTACTGTTTCAGGTGTACTATTTCCTATAGTAACTTAATAGACAGAGTATTTTGTTACAGACCTGAATTAATTTTTTATAAAATTAAAAGACCAACTTCAAAAGTTTTATAATATGTTTTCTTTTTTATATATTGCTGTAATCGGTTCTTAAAAATAAATTTTAAAAAATGGTTTGTATCGAATACTATCAGCAATCAACGTGTCCTATTTCAAGCTCCAGAATCAGCGTCCTTTTCGTTGCTTTTGTTGCCGTTTTTGTCTTTTTGACATTAGTTATTCTTATTGTAATTACAGATATCTTTATTTCTGTTTTTATCAACGTAAAAAACATGATTGTTTTTGTACGTTTTACGTCATAAACTGATTTTCCAATTTTTTGCCGCATTAAAGTCGTTACTTCTAAAAGTATAAGAATCAAAGAGGAAACTGCATGAGAATTAAAAACACTTTAGAACGTAAATTTTACTTTTGTTTAAGCACGTAGATTCATTTTACTGTATATCCAGTAGTTTTCTACTGTATATTTATACAACATAACCTTTAGAAGTACTTACATACAACCCACTTGCTACATAAAAATCGGAAACTCAAAGCTTTTTGAAATGTTTTTATTAGTAGACCTTGTGTTGTTTTCGTTGGTTTTATATTTTCATTGACGCTTTATCCATCTACAGTCATTTGAAAAACCAAATTTAAAAACACTTTGAGCGATGATGATTTCGTCCTAAAATACTCAATACTTTTCCGCAGTTTATTCAACTAGCAAAGTTAGTGATTCATCATTTTAAAAATAAGAAGTTTCGTTTATTTTTGAAATGTAAATTTCTAACATTGACCACATGGCCAAAGCCAAAATCTTGGAAGAGTCGTATAAAATCGAGGGCCAGCTACTTGTTGTTGGTAATAACGACTTGTTGCGATTTGGCAAATTGCCGATCACACCTTACAGAGCCTCTACTTTTGGCCCAAATACTACAAGTTTACAGCGCAAATCGCGTCATCTCCTGACGTCGTTAACTTTAACAAGGATATACGTAACGGATCCTTTGCCAAAATTAACAAAAGATCACTTGTTTATATGGGAAATTACAAATAAACACAAAGAAATTTTTAGAGCCTAATTCGGAAAATGCAGTCAGCATTGCTGAAGGAGGAGAGTCGCAGCCTTCAGAAAGCAGCTCCGAGTGTCCCGATGAGTTGTACAATTTGACCAAACTGGCGGAAGTGGCTGTAGCCACTGGTCAAATTTTGGAACAGACTAGAAGTAACGACCAGCCGGTATTTACCTACACCCATAAACTTTTTGATAAATCTTCGCGAGCTCCAAGACCACATTTAATTAAGGTAAGTGTGTAAATCAAGTTTGTTTATTTAACTTGACCTATTTCGGAAAAATTAAAGCAGGTATATTTTTCTGAACAAACAAACAGATTTTAAATTTAGAAATTGTTTACTTTGTTTCAGACTGAAGACTACAATAGGAAGATCGTTTCCTCCACCACCGTAAATTTACCTCATAGCACTACTCCAGATGGAATTGCAAATGAAAGTAATGACCACGAATGCAATGATTGTGGTAAAAGATACAGCACTTCGAGTAATTTAGCTCGACATAGACAAACTCATAGAAGTCCAGGAGATAAAAAGGCAAGAAGATGCCCACATTGTGACAAACTGTATGTCAGCATGCCGGCGTTTTCCATGCATGTGAGGACTCACAATCAAGGCTGCAAGTGTCAATATTGTGGCAAATGTTTCTCCAGGCCTTGGCTGCTTCAAGGACATATCAGGACCCATACAGGTAATAAAAAAAATAGAACAAAAAAAAAAGACGAACACCGCTTTATACATAAGTGTTCGCCAAAAAACCACACTAGATTAGAATCAAATTATACCAAACTACACATCAAAACACCTTAGACCACATCGAACCACACCAGAATAAACTACATTAGACCACACCATACCACAATAGAACACGTGGTGTCTGTTTTTTTGCTTCCGACTGTACCAACCTGGTATAATAACTAACTTTGTGTTATACTTTATTTTTTCAAATAGTAAAAATGATCAATATGATTAAACAAAAGATAAAAAAATATGATTGAAATAAATAACGAACCTTTTGAAAACGACCGGAAAACAGTTATTTTTAACTACTAAGAAAATTTTGAATGCACCACTTTCAAAGTATTTTTTTTCCACATTTGTTTTCTGTACTCGGCTTTGCCTCGCTCATTAAAATCATACTCGGCTAAAATAAATCATTTTTTAGTCTTGATACACAAATAAATTCATATTAATTTACTTTCTTTATATTTTTTCTTTGTTTTACAATAATTTGTATCCAAAAATACCTTGACATTAAGATTCTATATATTTTTCTTCTATTTAATACCCTTTTATTTTTTCGACTTTTCAAAATTCTTGAACAAGACTGTTACCATAAATCATTTATTTCTGATAATTTTTTGGAATAAAAGTTGAATTATTCATCAATTGCTATTTTTTTTTCGTTCTATCTATTTAATTTTTTAAATAAAAAAATTGTATTAAACCAACTAAGGGGTCCAAAAATTTGGGGACTAACGAAATGTCGGAATTGCTTAATAAATGAGCTCCAGAAAAAATCCATCTCTTTTAGTTTTCAGAATACAAGATCCTAAACATACAGTGGTAGCCATTAAAAAGTAAGACACTAAATTTGGCAACGTTTTCTAAAAGTTTAAAAAATTTGCAGCTTTATGGATTAATTTCAAGTTCAAATAATACCGGTAGTATTTTCGTTTCTATGGAAAATTTGGAGTTGTACTAGATGTTACTATGGAAAAGTATTAAACTTCGATATCTCAACTTGAAATTAGCCCATTAAATTCACTTTTTATTAATATCGTTATCGTCAATGTGATTAAGAAGCTTAATCTAAACAGTTCATAAACCGCACTTAAAAAGTCTTCAGTTTAAAGGTAGATTATAGAAATTTGGCTTTATTGAACTGAGTTGCCATAGTTAAAGTTTTAGTTCTCAGTCTAGGCTAAGTAGTCACAGCCTAGTTTGAGAAGTTTTTACTTTTCAGACTCATTTTCTACTGCTGAAAATTAGTGACAACAGAAATGACGTTTTAATTATAAATTGTGAAAAGTTAACCTTCATTTGAAAAGTCATCAAGTTAATTATAACTTGTCAAATCTCTGATAAAATACATGAGAGATTTGACGTATCAAAGTTAACTTGATGACTTTTTCAAATAAACACCCGATATATTAGTGTCCCACTTATCAATTTTTACTTTTACATTTTAAGGAAATTTTGACTTCAAGATTTTTATATTAATAATTTTAAATAATTATAAACGCCCTTTTGCTGTATTTATTCTAAAGTTTATTCTATTTTTAGAAATATTTTTGTGGTTAATTTTTATTTAAAAAATTATCTGACAACATAAATGTATTTTAGCCATATTAATAATTATCATCTCTATTTTTTACCAAATCATCACTCATCAGTCATCATTATTGTAATTGTCATAACAGCGGAGATGGATTTTTTAAACATTTTCTCGTGTTTCTTGGACCTTAATTGACAACATATTAACAAATTGGTCTTTTGGTTGCTTAAAAACTGATTTGAACAAATACTTAGACCACGAAAATGATAACATTTGCAATAGAAACATTGGCCACAAAGATATTCTAAATGCAAAATTAGGATAAATGATAACAAGGAAAACTCTATCTACAAGGTGTTTTTGAAGTAATGTTAGAAATTTTACTAGGTGATAGCCTTTTTTGAAAGAATTCTAGAAAACCAAATTTGCCTCATACAAATACAGGGTAATTTTTTTGTTTCCGTCCTAAACACCAAAAATAGGCAACACATTATACTTTAGACATAGAGGACTGTGAATTAATGTCAATATTGTTGACAATACCTTTGACAGTGCTTCCAAAGTCATTTCATTTGGATCATTTGTAGTTTTCCGAAAGTTGCCTATCGAAAGTATAACGTGTTGCCTATTATTTTAAATCTCGAGCGAGAGCAAATAAAAAACCACTTTGTATTTATAGATTTTGAGATATACGATGTAGAAATTTTTGCTTAAAAACAGTGTTATCATACATCCTGTATAACAAAAATATTGTTTTTTGAAATAAAATTTTTACAGTGTACCTATAAATCAAAAGGCAGTATCATTTCAAAAGTCAAATTTAAATATTTAGCATCATTTTAATAAAGTGCTATCACCTGCTAAAACTTGTAAAGTTACTCAAAAACAGCCTGTATATCTAAATGTAAGATAAAGGCTAGGACTATCACCAGAAATTTTTTTTGGACATTCTGTATATCAAAAAAAAGTTGCTATAATACAACGTATCTCGTTCAAAAAAACTTTTTTTAAGAAAAATTCTAGAGTGTATCTTGAAAACTATGGACATTTATACAGGGTTTTCATAAATGATTGTAACAACGTAGGTGGCTGTGGAGATTTTTGATATCACGAATATTCATTGTAATGTCCTATTTACACAACGGATCATTGAAAATGGTTTCTGGAGTTACTCATTTGTCTAATAATTATTATAATAATAGCTAAAGTCTTTGTCTTTAAAAGACAGAATATTTTTTATTATTTCTACAGCTGCCTACGTCCTTACAATCATTTATGAAAACCCTGTATAAGAAAATTTTGGTTATCGTTATAACGAGAGCTGTCACCTCTTGAAATATCTAACGTTTCTTTAAAAACTCCTGTATATAGCACACGTAAATTTAGCACTTTTTTGTTTCATTACATTATCTGCAGCAAGGATATAATGCTAGTTAATAATAATCCTTATTATTATATAACGTTTTGTTTATTTATTTATGTTTCTGTGTCTAAAAGGACTAGCTAGTTAAAAAAAATAGCAGTTCTAAAGTTATCTATAATTCATTACAAAATCTATGAAAGATTTTTTCGTTGGCGGGAATTTGCTTCTGGAAAGTTCTCTCCAATATTTCCTGTAACTTCATAAACGGGAACCTGAGTCTCACTGGCATTGGCAATTGTTACTCAAACAAAAGACTAAACTAAAAATTTATTAAACGTCTGTACTTACCTTTGTAGCAAGAGATTTTACTTTAATTAGACAAAAATTTTCTAAGTTTTTTATTGGTTTAAGCGACTCTAAAGGCAATGTAAAGATTTATTTAGAAAATAGCCCAGATTGAAATTTTTTTACGTAGGTATTTTGATGTAAATTGTCAAAATTTTTAATTGTAAAAATTTTTATTTTTTTAACAATGCAACAAAATTTTTTCTACAAGATTATAATTTGATGTTGTCAAACTGAAAATTTTTTGGTATTTCAAAGCAATAAAAAAAATCGAAATATTTTTTGTACTAATGCTCACTATTAGTCCACACCACCTCTAAGGAAGTGTCCTAGTTTTGACACCTGACATGTACATTTTTGTTTATTATTAGTCTTCGAAAAAATATTCTTTTTGGTTTAATCTAAAACTGTTGTTTTGTCTAAAAAAAATTACTGTGACTTACTTCCGAAAACATCCTCCCCTTAATTCTTTTCTCTTTTTCATTCCATTTTTTTACCTCTCAGGTGAAAAACCATTCAAATGCACCATCTGCAACAAAGCCTTCGCCGACAAATCAAATCTGCGCGCTCACATCCAGACCCACTCCAACACAAAACCCCACATCTGCGGCAGATGCGGCAAAGCTTTCGCCCTCAAATCCTATCTTTACAAACACGAGGAATCCTCCTGCATGCGAATCAACGGGCGACACTCCTCTCGTGAGGCCACTCCAGACAAAAATTTGGCATCCCCAACTCCGGTCATAGTGCCCCGGATCGGCCCTGACAGCGTCATTAAAAGTCCAGAGCGGCCGTTACTCTACCGCTCCACGGTCATTTCGCCAAACCCGGAACGCCTTCTCTGCTCGACCATCAAGCATCCATCTGTCATTTTGAACACTTCAGCCAGGTTTGGGACAACCATCAGTCAGATTTTTCAGGAGCAACCGATGGATTTTTCAGCACAGCGAAGAGAGTATGGGGGATCTGACAGGGCTGGGGGATATGGGTTAGGGTTAGCAATCGCGGTTTAATTTTTCAGCAATTCCGTCAAGGGACCATTGGATGATTTGTGCCTTGGATTTTTCTGTGAATTCAAATGTGCCATTGTATGTTAGGTGCCCCTCGGCAGCTTTGAAAGTAGCAGATTTTTTAGGATTTTGTAAATATGTTGAGTCAAGTGTGGAAGATACTATTAGCCGATAATTTTTTTTTTTAGTTCAAACGCCTCAAGTAAAATATCTTTGATATTTTATGTTGTAATAGACGAGAGTGTCTCTAGTCTTTGGAGCGCATTTCATTAAACAAAGTTTGACTGAAATGCGTAGTCATAAATTTTAAGTTATTTATTTCTACTAACAAATAACAGAATTTTTAGTTAGATTTAGTTATTTTTTTAACTGTATCGGCTAATGATATAGCTTTTCCTAGTCATTATTTTCATAAAAAATGTAAGAATATTAATCTTGAGTTGTAGTTGACTGTTAAAAATCAGACAAATTTTTAATTGAAGTTTAAAGAATTGTCCGATTTCTGCGGTTTTAGTTTTACGTAACGTAAGGCCGCAAGTGCAATATAAATTAATTATAGTTAACGTATTATTTATTTGTGTGACAAAAATTATTATCTTAGATATTTTTCTTTTGTTTAATGTTGAAGTAAATATTCATTCCTAGAGGATTTAGAGTTTGGTCATTCCCGTAGCAATCTATGTTTTGGTGCAGTAATTACTATGTGAAATTTGTTTTCTTACTTTGTGTACTTTTATACCGAACATTTTTTAAATAAAGTTACAATTTAATTGATTTCTAATGTTGTTTTCATCCATTTTACACTAAATTCCCAATAACTCTTAAAACACGAGTCAAGAAATTTTACATTTTTCAAACAACATTTTAAGTATTACGAGCCTCCAACAAAAAAATAAAAATTAAAAATATGTCTAGGTATAACTTATACTTTATTTCTGTGGTTTCAAAATGGCGCAGTTCGCTGTTTCTATTCACGTCTGTATGCTTTTAGGACAAAGAGGTAAACAATGCTTAGTCATCATTTTGTTGCAATAACTTATCCAGGGTTTGGGCTTTATTATTATTATTTTTATAAGCTGCAAATTTATAAAATTCTGCAGAGTTCAATTAACTTAGATCAAACGATTTTTTACTATACGGCATATAGCTAATAACTTTGCTGCAAATAAAAAAAAAAGATTTCCATATTATTATGTATTGTTGAAGAATCAATTAAGTCTAATAAATATTTCTATACAAAATTCAGATAACCTCCGTTGGCACTTTTGGCAGTCAAGTCTAATGAATGAGATCGTTTATAAATTTCTTTTCTTCATTTTCTTTGACCTTAGGCAAGTTTATTTAATTTAGTTATTTGCCAGTTTATAACTAAAATCTTGTTATATCAGGAGTGGATCTCTTAAATTGTGTTGTTTATGTTTGTCTGGAACTTTTTCTTGAATTTTTTTTTGGATGTTCTTTTAGTCTTTTGTCACATTTTTTCATATGTTTATTTTTTAGTTTTTACATCGCAATTGTTTTTAGTTTCTACTTTTTTATCTTATATTTTTTATGGTTACACTATACTCACTCATTTTATTTTTGAGTAAGAATCTCTTTTCTATCCTGTCTTTTTGTTATTGTCCATGTCTTAAACCTATATTTAAAAGTTGATGTAACGATTTTCTTTAAAAAAGCAAATTTTTCTTTTTCTGTTAATATTTTTTTGTATACTTGTTAGCGTGAAGAGAGAATCTTTAATATTTTTATCCTGACTTTTATTTTTGACATTAATTTTGGTAGTCTTCTTTTTTATAAGGGTGTTACAAAATTTATTTTTTGTAGCAGCAACTCTTCCCCAAAATTTTAATTTAGTTGTTCCAAATTTCTACTTTCTTCTATTTTTAAGTATTGCTAAAACTGCTTTTTTTATCGTTTTATTTTCTTCTTTTTCTTATTATTGGTGTTGTTTTTTCTTCTCCTCGTTTTTCAAGCTTTTTTGTTTTATATTTATCTTTTAATTTAAGTTAGAAGTGGGAAAAGATTGTTGTGATTTTAATTTTTTTTTTCTTTTAAGCTACTTTACTCCTATTTTTCTTTTAAAAATACTTTATTTTACAATCGTAGATTTTCTAATTTTTCTGGATTCTTCTATTGTTACAGTAAAAAAAATATTTTCTGTCTTATTTTCTTATAGCACTGATAAATTTAATTAAATCATGAATATAGATATATGTACAGTGGTCAACAATTGAAATGGAACACCCTAAAAATTTAACAAAGTTTAAAGTCTTGTAACTCCTGGAAAGATTTATTAATTGAGATGATCTTTTTTTTCTGGGTAGTTCATTTCTTATACTTTAAGATGTTTGGTAGGGCGTTTATTGTAAATTTGTAGTTTAAGTTATACAGGGTGTCAAAGACAGGGTCTGCAAAAAAACGAAAAGTTTAGACTGCTCCCATTTTAACAAAAAAATGTTTTGGATTTTTTTTAATGGATTCCGGAAGAGCGCTGGATTAAGCCTTCAATACAGTGTTACAGATTTTGAGCCACGTTTGTAAATTAAGCAATAATTTTGTTAATTGATGTAAAATACACGTTATGGGTCTAAATACACGTTTAAATTTTTATCCGTCTTTTATCAAACTAAAATTCGGAGCTGTTTAAAAATTTGGTCATCTTTGGAAGTGTTTTTCTACAAAAAATGTTAAATGGACGTCTACCGTTGCCTCTCGAAATTTAAGTTAAAACTTTTATCTTTAGAATAATCTAAAAAAAGGTAAAATTTCACATCAATTAAAAATATTATTGCTTAATGCATAAAAAACAGTTTTTTGGGATTATTGCTTTAATTTATAAGTGTACCTTAAAATCTGAAAAACTGTATCAAGGGCTTAATCCAGCGCTTTTCTAAAACATTTTAAAAAAAATCAAAATTTTTTATGTTAAAATGGGAGCAGTTTGAACTTTTCGTTTTTTGCAAGGCCTGTCTTTGACACCCTGTATAACTTAAACTACAAGTTTACAATAAACTCTCTACTAAACATCTTAAAGTATAAGAAATGAGCTACTCAGATAAAAAAAGATCATCTCAATTAATAATTTTTTCCAGGAGTTACAAAACTTTAAATTTTGTTAAAATTTTAGGGTGTTCCATTTCCATTGTTGAGCACTGTACTTAAAAAGTCGGACCAAAAATACCTAATTTCTGTTTAATTTGTATGCTTATCTAATATTTCCAACACTTTTCAGAAAAGTTTGCTTCAATATGAAATTACTGAAATAAACTTAAGTCATCTTGTGAGTAATCGCTGCTGACACATCGTGTTTCGATACTTAACTGGAGTTTATAGAGTAAGTACTAGAATTAATCTTGCTCTATATAAGCAAATGGAGGTTACGAGGTTATTACGAGCGATAATTAATGGCAATATAAAAGTGTGTTATTAAGTTATTTAATTATTGAGTGGTTAATTTAAATAAACTGAGATCGAAATGGATCTGAATTTGAGCAAGCTGTGCCAAATGTGTCTAATCATTACAGTTACGCTGGTATAGCCTGCTCTGATTCAGTTATATTTCGATCTCACCTTAGTTTGTTGTTAAAAAAATTATTTGTTCAAAATTTAACTCCTTAAATTGCAAGAACTCGAATTCGAATCGACTTTACAATATTTACATTTTTTTTCAGTTTTTTTTCTCTTGATTTTTTACATCTAAATTTTATCATTTATCAGTTTCTTCTTTTAAATTTACTCCTATAGGGATGTTTTCTACATTTCTATAGTTAAAAACTTATTTTTCGTTTTAGAATTGTTTCTGGTGTCCTTTTTCTTAGCTAGATCTATATATAATATCTCCTATATGCATCCTCTTCTTTTTCAATCAGTTTTTTTATTTGACAGTTTTTACTAGTTCTCGTTCTCCATCTACATTTCATTTAAACAATCGTGTTTTTTTTTGATACACAATATTTAATCAGTTTTCTCTCACAAGTTGTTATTACTTGTTTTACTCTGCGGCCTAGATTCCATGATTCATCAACATCAAAAACTGAATGTAGATTCTTTGCAATATTTTTAACATTCTTTATTTTTTCTTTGCAATATTTTAATTTCATTTTCTAATTTATTCGTTTATTACTTTTGTAGCATGTTATCAGCATACTCTTACACAATGTCCCTAAAATGATTTACAAGCAATATACAATACATGAAGAACACTACATTGTAAAACCAAAAAAAAATCTATCTCTTTTAAATAGCTTACTAGCTACTTTTTCTAGCGACATATTTTCGATTAAGAAAGTTAGACAAGATTATATAAGGTTTTTTAGATTTACCAATACGTTTTTGGTACAGAAAGTCTAAATTTTTTAATATATATTTTTTGTATATCGTACAGTGTTTTCATGACTGGCTATTGCTTGTAAACATTTTCAAAGACATCCTGCAAAAATATTATAATCTAAAATTTTGTATCCTTTATGGATTTTTTGAGTCTTTCATATATCGCAATGATGAAGAGGAAAGGGCTGAGTATCCCAGTTTGTCTGAGACCTCTGGTTAATTTTTCTTCTATCCCTATGACGTTTTCTATTTTTCTGGATATACTTTTAATTATATCAATTTTTTTTATCTATTTATTTTGCTTTGGAGATTTTCTAAATTCTGTTTCTTCCAATACAGTTTAAAGCTTTCTCTAAGATCTTCTACTGCCATTTTACTATTTCCTGATATTATCTTTTTTAAAAGCTGTTTTATTCTGAATATTCAATTCTGTGTTGATCTGTTTTTTTTTCTTTTAGTCTTTCTGCTATTACATGTTTGTTTCAGACTTGCAAATTTTCATTCCATCACCTGTTGTTTTTCCAATCACATGCTATGTTTAGAAATCTAGGTAACTATCAGCTAAAATTAGTTTGTAGTTCTTGCTACAGAGATCTGTCATTGCACTAAATCCAAAACCAATTTTTTTAAAGAAGAAAAAAGACTATAAAATTGCAAAAAATAGATAAAAATTTATCATGAACTCGAATTACGAGTCTAATTAATTTAAGCTTTCAATTAATTATCCTCATTAAAAATGATAATTAAAAAATGCAGTTCTAATTTTTTGATTGTGGCATAGAAATTTTTATTTGTTTGTAAATACACTACGATAAAAATTATGCAATTGCATAGTACTTAGTCATAGGTCATAAATAGTGATTTATTTTAGGTCAGACTTAATATCCCGTCTTATAATTAAAAGATAGACGTTGATTGTGGTTGTTAATTTATGGATTCCGGTCGTAATTTATTCATCTGCGTATACCAAGTGTTGCAAAAAATAATCATAAGAATCGGAAGTCATAAAAATCACTTGGATTTAAATAGTTATTTTAACTAAATGAGATTTAATGATACAAAATTGTTCTTGTGGTAATTATAATATGTTATCTTTTAAATGACAATATTAAAAATATCTCAGAGAATGCGTAAACACATTTATGTAATAATGCAACTTTGGATGCAACGAGCTGTATATGAATTGAGGATACTAAGATCAGATTACGTTTTGATGGAGTGGCTTACTTTTTGTATAACTTGTTTGGTATATAAATTCAACGATATTAGAATTCTGATATCTTCTAGGGGACACCATGTCAGGGGTCATTCTTAACCAGGAATAGATTCAGCATTTATTGATAGGCCGCCCTGCGGTCACTTACTTCCATGGCGCGGTTAATTTTAATTTGTGTCATAGTGAGTGCTCATCTAGGCGCTATTTCTTCACAGGAAAAATTAGAGGTAAGTTTTTGACCAAGAAGTGTTTCACAATTCACAGCAAAGTTCATTTCCTATAGAAAAAAAAAATATTCAAAATTTAAATAGGTATTAGAAAATTTATTTTTAAAGGGTTATTGCCAAAAAAATTTTCTGCTTGTAAAATAACATTTTTGAGGAAGTGTTTGTTAATCAAATTCACGGAAACAAAATTTTTAATTTATCAATGAGTGTCTCAACAATGTGCGTTAAAACATTATCTGTAATTTTTGTAATGTTTTGGGGTCAATAATTCTAGGACATGTTAGATAAAACATTTTTAAAACTAATTTCTTTATAGGTTGTTTCTAATACCGAGGATCCTTCTCTGTCCAACTCAATACATAAAGGAGCAACAAAGTCGCGGGTCTTGTTGGATTACCAAACTGTAAGGATTAATTTCCTTAAATTCTGAAAATAACAGAATTATTTTAGAGGGTAGCTGCTTATAAAGATCTCATAGAATCAAGATGTTTGTTAGAATTTTTAAAGGGCAGCGAAAGTTATATTGGTCAAACTCAGAATCAGCAAGTAAAAAATTTTACAAAAAATTTATTTATGACAGAAAATCAGCTTTCCAAAAGACAAGTAACAAAAATTATTTTGTAATTGCAATTCGTGTAAATATAGATTTCAGATATGGACGATAGCGGGTCAAAGAATTGTGGATTTTTGTCGTGGTTTTCCAACTTATCTTATTCACGATATAAAAACGGACGACCAAAATAATATCTTGCAAGATATCGTTGATAACAATGGTGTGAGGAAAAAACGATCAACAAAACATTTTTTTGTTGGAAGAGTAAGAGGACAAACACAATCTCAATATTTAAATTTTGGTAATAGTAAAGATCCTGGAAAAGCTGAAGCCGAATCAAGTTATGGCAGTTCAAAGGCAGTAGTCAGTAAGAGTTTTAAATTTTTTTTATTTTATTATTTTTGAAACAGAAAATATTTAATAGGTGGTAGCAGTGGAATGGGTCAAGCTCAAAGTCAAAGTGTGCCTGTTGGTTGCGAAGAATGTTATGGAGAAGGGTACGATCAAGACCAAACAATTCATTATGGAAAACCTGGAGAGCCTGAGTTTCCGGGTGCACAATATCGAAAACCGGGATTCCTGGGAGTACCTGAAGGACCTGAAGGTAAACCTACTGGAATTCCTGGCATTCCAACACAGCCGGGATATCCTGGGCCTGAAGGTCCAACTCGTCCAGGATATCCAGGTCGGCCAACAGATGAAATACCTGGAAGACCCCAAAGACCAGGTATTCCTGTTTCACCACCTGGGCCAGGTTATCCTGGATATCCTGGTTATCCTGGGAAACCACAATATCCAACAGGACCATTAATACCGGGAGGACCGGGAATTCCAAGTCAACCAAGATATCCAGGAGACCCAGGATATCCATCAGGGATTCCAAGCCAACTAAGATACCCTGGGGAACCACTATATCCAACGGGACCATCAACACCGGGTTTACCACGCGGTCCTGCACGACCAGGATTACCAAGTCAACCAGGATATCCTCAAGAACCACAATATCCCACAGGACCACCAGGACAGCCACAAGGTCCTGCGCAACCTCGTATTCCTGGAACACCGTCAGAACCTGTCTATCCAGGATATCCTTCAGAACCGGGACGTCCAACACAACCTGGTTTTCCATCACAGCCGAGGTATCCGTCAGAACCAGGGGTACCATCGCGGCCTGGATACCCTTCTGTACCAGGGTATCCAGTGCAACCTGGAGTTCCGTCTCAACCGAGATACCCTTCGCAACCTGGATATCCATCTCAACCAGGATATCCCTTGCCACCTGGAGTTCCATCACAACCTGGTTATCCAACTTATCCCGGATATCCATCTGAGCCTGGATATCCATCTCAACCAGGACTTCCTACGCAACCAGAATTCCCATCTCAACCAGGATATCCTACGCCACCTGGATATCCATCGCAACCAGGACTTCCTACACAACCTGGACTCCCATCTCAACCAGGATATCCTTCACAACCTGGCTATCCGTCGCAACCGACTTATCCTATTCCGCCAGGTTATCCAACACAACCAGGTTATCCAAAACCTGGAGAACCAGGATATCCTGTTCAACCTGTCGATTTTAGAAAACCTCATAAAGTATCTGGTGGTAAATTTAGTGGCAAACTTGCTGGTGATTATGAAGCAGAAGTAGGTCAAAGAGGCAAATTTTCTGGCATATTTTCTGGAGAATATCAAGCTCATCAGAACGGAAAAATTATTGATAAATACATTGAACATTTTCCTGGCCAACCAACTGTACCAGGAGTTCCTAGCCAACCTGGAACACTTAGTGGGCCTCCAAGGCCTACATCACCAGGAGACAACGGCAAAATTTCATATCCCATAGGCCCAGGCGAACAGCCTGGTTTTACTTTTCCGGGTTATCCGGGTTATCCAGCAGGTCCAATTGGTTTACAACCTGGTGTTTCAGGACCTACAGAACTTCCTGGTTACCCTATTCCTGGACAACCAGGTCATCCTAAACCACCGGGAGCAGAATTACCCAGATATCCGGGAGCACCAACTCCCGGTAAACCGAGTTACCCAGGCGCACTAACTCCAGGTCTACCAAGTTACCCAGGAGAACCAGTTTCTCCTGGTGGTCCATCTTATCCAGGATACCCAGGTCTACCAAGTGCACCCAGTGGTCCAGGTTATCCGGGATACCCAGGAGGACCAATTCCGCCTAGTGGTCCAGGTTATCCGGGATACCCAGGAGGGCCAATTCCGCCTAGTGGTCCAGGTTATCCGGGATACCCAGGAGGGCCAATTCCGCCTAGTGGTCCAGGTTATCCGGGATACCCAGGAGGACCAATTCCGCCTAGTAGTCCAGGTTATCCACAATATCCAGGAATTCCAAGTGGTCCTGGTTATCCAGGATTACCTGGAGGCCCGATTTCTCCTGGTGGTCCAAGTTTTCCAGGATACCCAGGAGGCCCAATTTCTCCTGGGGGTCCAGGCTATCCGGGTTACCCAGGAGCTCCAACTCCTCATACTCCTCCTGGACAGCCCGGTTATCCAGCTCCTGGACAACCCAGTTATCCAACAATTCCTGGACAGCCAAGTTATCCAGGGGGATCAGTTCCCCCAAGTTATCCCGGAGCACCTAGTCAACCAGGCTACCCCGGAGTACCAAGCCAACCAGGTCATCCAACTTATCCCGGCTATCCTGCAGCTCCAGGCTATCCCGGAGGTCCACCCGCTTATCCAGGAGCACTAGTTCCAGGTTATCCTGGTATACCTCCAAGTAAACTTACTTATCCCGGTGTTCCTGGTCAACCAGAAATTCCCGGAGAAGCCGACGGTTCAGATTCTCAAGTGCAAACTTCAGTTCAACAAACAAATAATGAAACATTAGCAAGTGCTTCAGCACAAGGAAAATACGCAGGAGGAACAGCTCAATCTCAAGTATCTGGCACTTATAGTGGATCTGGTTCTTTTAGTGCATCTGCAGGAAGCGATGATGGTAAAAAGGGAGCTTTAACTCAAGTTTCTGGAGGAAAAGAAGGTGCATTAAGTTCAGCTCAAGGAAGAGGAGGTTTGGGTCAAAGTCAAGCTCAAGTACAGTTAGCTTCAGAAAGTGGAGATACAATTTCAAGTGCTCAAACGAATGGATGGAATCATGGTTCTCAAACACAAGTACAAGCAAGTGGTAAGGGAGGAATGGCAGATGCTCAAGCTAATGGTCCTGGAAGTACATCATCACAAGCCCAAATTGGTTTTACGCCATATGATGAAAATGAGAGAGATGACCAATCCACGCCTTTTAGAGGGGGAGGAATGGCTAGTGCTCAAAGTGGAAGTTACTCAGGACAAGCTCAAAGTCAAATTCAAGGAAAATTTCAATACGGAATTAAATACACTGGAGCGGCACAAGCTGGAAGTGGAAGTAAAGACTTCGTAGCAGTGGCGCGCAATCAGTCAAGGCCTGAAGGCCTCACTGGAACTTTTCCTAAATTCAAACCTTTAAGTTTTACTCCTGGAGTAAACCCAAACACGAATCCCCAAGACATGACTATGCAAAGCAGTCGAAAAACAATCCAAAAAATGATTCCAGTCGAGGTAGCAACTCACAAAATTCCAAACGACGACCACACAATGCCAGAAGAACCCGAAGACACTGCCACTGAAGAATACCACGACGACGACTACGACTACGAAGAAACCGACTACACCACCCAAAAGCCCCAAACCCGGAGCATAATTACCCAAAGCTCCAAAACCCAACGCCAGCACATCATCCTCGACCCTCTCGAAGACCTCGACGCCACCGTCCAACAAAGCTACGGCTATCCCCCAGATGGCACCATCCTCCAACCCGGTGAACGCATCCCCGGCTCTCCCGGCTACCAAATCCCCGCCGGTTTCAGAGGCCGCGTCAAAGCTATAGCAAACGGCCCCAACACCTACGCGACCGGCAAAAACTCCCAAGCTCAAAGCGTTACGTTAACCCCAGGCACCGGACGAATAATCTACAAGAAACCCATCTACGCAGTCACTTCAAACTCGCACCAGAACGGCCAAATCGGCTACGGCTCGGGTTATACCTTCCAGCCAGCATCATATCAAGTCAAAAGTGGCAAAGCACTGCCCAATTTCATTTCATCGAGTAAATCGGAATCCGGGTCACAAAATCCATACACAGGACAAAAGGTACCCAAAGTTTATTACGCGCAATCCTCAACTTGTGGTGTGTTCACAAACACTTGTGTTTTTAACGGGAGTGGTAAATTATGCTTCCCTAAACCCAAAACTAACCCCGATGGCACTTTTATGACGTGTTAGCGGATTGGTATTAAAGCTAGTTAAGTTGTTTTGTAACTTATGGTTTTGCATAAAATTTTAAATAAAGATTTTTACTTATTTTGACTTTTTTAATGTAAACTGAGCTGTAAACCATTGTTGAGTTTAGTCTAGCACCCAAATACTTATTTCAGACCGTTTTCCTAGCTATTTTTTACAAATAGTGATTTTATCTAGTTATAATACATCGTTTCTATTATTGTAAGAATTTTAAGAATTATTGTAAAAATTTTTAGTTTCAGTTTTGAAATTTAATTTTCTAAAAATATTCTTTTAAAAAAATCGGCAACTTTCTACCCTATTCCGTTTCAAACATACTTAAGGAAAACAAACCGTTTTTGAAAATCAAATTTCGCAAATTTTGAACAAACTTTTTTCACTGCAGTATCCTCAATTTAGTCCCAATAGTAGTAACCTTTTAAAACAGAATTTGGATCCTATGCTCCGTATTCTAAACACATAGATTTAAAAATCCACTGGCCGCCACAGGAGCCTTTATGATCAAACACCAGGAGTGATTAAACAATAATTATCTCTAAGTATTTCATTTTACCTTTTTCAAAAGCAGCTCAAATACTCGTAAAAGTGACAGTGGACAATATTAATATAAATAATAATAAATCAGTTACAACAGTCACTTGGTTTAGCATGGACGGATGTTGCTTGGCCTTCCTTCGACGGAAGTTATTTCTAAATAAAAGTAGTATTAACATAAAGCTCAATTCTGCCACCTGAATAAAAAACTATTCTATAAAAAATAATGTACTTCACTAGTACTTATTATAAAAATGTGACATTATTTATTTACAGTAGAATCCCGAGAGATCATATACTTTTTGTTAAAAAAATAATTGTTTATGGTCTACTTAGCAATAAAAACTTAAACAAACATTTTATTATCTATTTTGTTCAATATGTAATTTTCAAAATTTTGAGGCTTCATTTTATTTACTTAGATATTTATTTTTGAGCCAACAATCTAGTCAATTTTAATTATAACTACATCAGTTGATTGCTTTTTTATTTTTTATTATGTGAGGTCTCGCAACAGGGTATCCTTGACTAATTAAAAAAAAATTGTACCGAGTAATCCTATACCACTATATAAATCGGCCCGGTTAATCGAGGTCTTACTGTATTTAAATCGAACACTTATTTTATACAATCTATTGTTGTATCAAAAGATATACGGCAGAGGGAGAGAGATACGACAGAAACTGAGAATACAGACGACCAACTCGATATTTAAATGCAAACCAGTTCCATCATATTTGAATCATCGCTGGTTTACTGTACCGTCCTTGATACATCACAGAAATTTCGCAGAATTGCCTTTAAAAATATTTATATAAAAAACATGGTCAATTTGTTTATAGACCCGAACAAAAAAAAACAAATAAAATGCACACACAACAACTAGATACCATGAAAATTAACACAATAAACACAAAAATTAAGTTTAACTAGAGAACACTTTATCGTCACCGTCATCAAAGTGAATTAAAGCTTAAATTTAAAGCCAACCCTGTTCAAGGGCACAGCTGCACTTCTGTAATCAAATAGTAACGAAATGTTGACATTAGTTGTCCAGTTGGACAATAATTAGTTATTTTACGCTTTATTTATATCGAAAACAAAGCTGGTGGACTGTATCAGGAACAAAGTAACGACTGTTTACATAGTTTTTAGCACTATTTTATTTTTAGGACGTAATTGGCGTGCCCTATATCCCTTGATGCAAGAATATACAGAAAAGAATATGTATATGTTTCCAAAATTGGTGGATCAACGGCATGGTATGCATTTCCTTGGAGTTAACGGTGCTCCAGAAAATATTTCAAAAGTATCCAACTTTAGTTTTCGAGATGTGAAGACCTAATAGTTATTTATGTATCAAGGGAATTATAAGGATGTTAATTACCGAGGGCAACTACTGTCCAGAGGGCCGTTAGCTTAATGATATTTAAATCAGAGAAATTTTTTACACTATGTTTTCTCCCTAGTGAAATTAGTGTACCTAGAGCTTACCCTCATAGAAAAAAAAATATCAATAGAGTGGGTATTACATTATTTAATAGTTGTTAACTATCTGATAGTTCGTACTTCCTGTTTGCAAAACAAACAACTAAAGAAAGTAAAACTTGTATGATATCCTTATATGCAACCAACAGTTTAGCAGTGTATAACGTGTTTCAGCTAAAAGATCCTATAGTTAAAAAAAATTCAAATTAAAAAGTACAAAAAGTAGCTATAATATGCAAATATAACTACGCATTAAAACTTAACAATTTTTTTTATACAATTTTGATAAGAAAGGTTTTAAAAAATTTCGAAAATATTGTTCTTTTTTTGGTAATTCTCAAATTTTTGGTGGGTACCTATTTAGGTACTGTCTTATTTAGTTTTAGTGGTCAAAAGGTCCTATAATTGCTAGAATTAACTCCAAAATTAACTGCATATTTATTTTCTTAGTTTATGTCGCCACTTTTCTACTTTTTCACCTCTAGTAGTCAACAACAAACCAATTATTATTTAACAGTGCCATTACTTAATTGTATGAATAGTTACCACACAACATTAAAAAAGGTAATTAGACGAATCAGATAAGAGACACCTGTTATTTGCTTTAGCATCATCGTCACAGCAATCAGAAGTCCAACCTTGTACCTTTACCTTTACCACTGGGTCAAACGAAGGTAGGTAGGAAGACAGGGTACCCCAAAAGGTACCCTACGATCTGATTCATCGACTGCTCATATTTGAGGCACAAATCCGTACGAAAGTACCGTAATATTATGAAACGTTGCCTACCTGAAGCGACCCAACAACGTGAAGCTACGTGGACATCCTACTCCTACCTGGTAGACTTAGTTAGTTTCTTTAGTTTGATATTTCTGTTTGCGGCGTGCGTTCAATGAACTTGCGGTGAATAATGCAAGTGCACTAAGAACTACACAAATGGTGACATAATTTTGCGAAAATTATGGGAGTGTTGATATGTAGCGAAAATTTTCAAAAAACCTACTCAACCAATCGTGATATGTCGCTGTTTGCTTTATCTACATGAACGTGTTTTGTTTTAAGTCACTAGTTTTTCCTATACTAGCCGCTAAAAATGCAAACTTCTGCTCCTAGAAAAAGTATCGTTTGGGCCTACGTCTGGTGGCTTTTTGGGGGTATTTTTGGGTTACATTTGTTTTATCTTGAAAGGGACGCACATGCATTTCTCACATGGAGCACACTGGGAGGATATGGACTGGGCTGGCTGGCCGATGTTACCAAAATCCCGAGATACGTCCGGGATTGCAATGACGATCCCAAGTTTCTGGAGGAGTTGGGAGAACGCATGAGGAAGAATAAAAAGGTAATTACGAGATGTTTCTTTAAGGACTATTGTTTCTTATCAAAGACAATGAAAACCTACGCGACTATTTCGCCTTAAATTGCACTTTTGATAACACGTTATCTCTAGGTATTACTGCAATTTTAAATGCTTGAAGGTGATACTGTTTGTTAAATTTTCAAATGACAAAAACTTTTGCAAACCGGGTTTCTGATTAATAGTCCCTGTTCTGATGTAATCATTTCATTTAATCAGTACTCTAGGTACAAATAAGAGATTAAGCAAATTAGTTTTACCTTAGTTCAATTGATTGCGTTTATTTATTACATTTTTTTCAAATAAATCATAGAATGAAAGTGGCGGAATAAATTAAGAAAATGTTCCAAAATAAAGTGGAAAAATCCACTAGTAGTTCAGTCATGTGAGGATAGATGTTAATCGTTTTTGCAATATTTCCGTTTACTAAACACTTGCAAAAACGATATTAAATTTTAGTTAATCAAACGTCAGGTGTTCGACTTTTTGCTCGTTACATTAACGAAAGGGAAATAGACAAAATTGTTACAAATCTTTACATTAATTACGTTTTTAACCTTGACTCTGAGCAAATAGGTAGGTAATCCCAGATTACTTTTTTATGAATGAAGCAGCGTCAAGAAATAATGCAAATTTTCAAATTCTTTGACTGAATTATTTTGAATGCCAAAAGTAGAAAACTTATCGTCACTGTCTGGTAATTTTGTGTTAGTATTTTTAGTTTTAACGATCATTTTCAAGTAATTCAAATTTAATGAACAATAACCCGGTAAGCAGTTACAATAAAAAAATAATGATTGCCTTAACAATAAAAAATCATACAATTTGGAAAGTCATTCAAATTGTTGCTAATTTCATTGCAAAACATTAGAAAGGTTTTTGACTTTTATTATAATAAGTGATCTTAAGCAATAAATAAAAAATCTACCATGCCATTACACAATAACGATCTCTAATTAAATTCAAAATTCCGATCACTTTTACAGCAATTTCAGATCACACTGTTTTCTCAGAAGAACACACAGTCCAGTAATTTTAGAGCAAGAGTTATCTAATCTGCAGAAAATGTAATGGAATTCTGGCTTTTGCATTATACCTTCATTTTTAAGGTTCTAGTAAATCTATTAATATTAAAAGTCTTGAATGATATCGCTCGGTTTTTTGAGATATTCGTGATCAAAGATGAGAAAAAAATTTTGATCAAATATTGTGTACTATATCTCCACTCGATTAAAAACTGAAAAACATAAAACTTTATGTAACAAAGACTTTCTATACCTAACCGCTTTGCTAATTTCAAATAAAGTAGAAAACGCATTCCTTTTTGCACCACCTGTAAAGTACTAAGTACTGTGAAGAAAGCTCGTTTTTTACACAGTTTCGTTGGTAGTCTTAACACCGGATGTTATTTCATTATTCTGAAACTTCTTTTACATTTTTTCTTTTTTTCTTCTTCTATTTCTGATATTTGGAATATCTATGAGTTTATGGCAATTAACGAATTTTTAGTATTGGTTAGTAAAATATTCTATTAGGTGTCTACCAAGTGTTTTAATCAAATTGTTTTAAGTATTTGTTTTAATAAATTTTGATTAATGGATATAATTAAGTAAAAGTAAATGACAAGACATCAAGACAATATGAGTGGGTATTATGGCAAAGCCTACAAAAGTTTAAATTTGGATATATCTAGAAGTTTCGATGACACAAACGTAGTCAAAACGGTGTAATATTAGAAGGTAATTTTATTAATTAAAAATAGTTTTAGAACGAATAAAAAATTTCTCTTATACATTGTTATTTAAAACCGTTTACTTCTTTAAAAAAACCATTGCGCAAATAATGGTTAATGACACCCTAAATTTAGTTCTTTGTATTAAAAGTATTACGTAGACATAGAGGCAATAATAGAGTAATATTTATGTACAGTTTATTTACTTTTCAAACAACCACCAACATTCTAATTTACACCTAAAATACATCAGGCAAAATGACACAAATTTTAAAATGACATACAATAAAATTAACGTAAATTTGACAGGCATTTAGAGCTGCAATTTATCTTTTTATTAAATCTTTACAGTGTGCTACAGTTAGCTACAGTTGTTGATCAAACAAATCTCTGTTTAAAATATTTTAACATTCTTATTTTACTTGAAATCCAAATTTTTCTAAATTTTTTGAGCATGACAGGAGAGTAACAGAATAATCAATATATATTTAAAAAAATATATTAAAAACTTAAAATTTGTGCAATGCCGGAACTACAAAACAGAACTGAGAATTAGAAAATTCAATTTTGATTTTTTAAAATGAGCGAGGAGATATTTTTAACTATAATAGCTTTGGCCCCAGAAACGTTTAATCCTTTCGTTGCTCCATATGTATATTTATAAAAAAATTAAATTGGTGTGCTTCTTCCGTAAATTTTCCTTTTTGAGTTCAAAAGATAAACTGCCCACGTACTTCTACGAGTTCTATACATATACGGGGTTTTTATTTAAGTAAACGACTAACTTGTTTGTAATAATGCATGTGTAAAACTATGCTTCATTTAAAAATAATTCAGCACAACAGTATAAGCAGTTAAAGGTCAGAAAAATAGTTATACAACATAAAGTAAACACTGTATATTGTATAACGAAAGTGGCTGTTTAGTGCTTTTTATCTTTAAGCGTCTCTATGGTCTAAACTATTAGAGATAAAAATATTACTTTTCGGACTATGCCTGACAAAATTTAATTCTCTATGACTTTTTCACATAATATTTTTTATACTTTTTACCAATTGCACAGTGTTTTAAAACAACGCCAGCGGGCAGCGCTGTGCCAATTTTAAACTATTACTACTTTTTTATATGTTTTTGCGCGATTGGTTGTTTTTATCAGTTTACTGTGCCTGTTTCCACGACGGTAGGTTGCTGTTACTGGTTGCTACGTGTAACAAAACGATAAGTAATTCACTTACCGTTCAGTGAACGGTAAGCAATTAAATCTAAAAAAAACAATTTTGCGATTTATCTATTAAAATTAAATGTACAATTATTATAATTAATAGTCGTAATACCACTCACATTTGAGTTTCTAGTGTTAATAGACAAACTTTCCGACGTAGAAGTCCCAGGTTGTTGTAATAGTCCACCAACATCGCTGTGTAAAATTTTATGAGCAAATTCAATTTTGTTTTGGAGGGAATCTTCCACGTAACTCTCGGCCACCGTTGATGAACACCACCCACCATATCTTTTTAGTCCCAACCACGGACTTAGATATATAAAGATATCTTTATATCTAAGTCCGTGGTCCCAACACATCAACTCCGTTATTTGCCAAAAGTGTAGCCGATGTGCGTCGAAACGAGTGTCCAGTAAAACCTTCAAGGGCTTGCAACTTTAAATACTTTGCAATTTTTAACGGCCAGCCTCCAATTGTGCTTTTTCCTGTGACTTGCCTAGAGCATTTTCCATTTCGATAGTCCAGAAATAAATGATCTGACGTTGGGTCGAATTCTTATGTATTTTCGAAGTATTTCCAAATAATGAACTGCTTCATTTTCTTTATTAATAACTGTGAACGTTCGCTGAACATTCGTTTTTGTATTTGGAATATTTACTATAAACATTTCTTCATGTTCTTCTATGTCACTCATTTTAATATTGTACAATTCCTCTCGTCTACAAGCGCCCGATACTTCCAATATCATTGCTACCTGCAAATATATTGTTTCCTTAGAACTCAGATGTACCACCTCATCATCTACAACATACCTTTTGAATTAAAAATTGTTCGTCTGGTGCTTCATTCAAGAATTTTTCCATGTCTTCTTTGGTAAAAATTTTAGCTTTCTTAGGCCGATATCCCATATTTTTTCTCTTAAGATAAACAATTAATGTAGCAAACTTAGAAATATCGATAGCATCATGAAGAAAAATTGTACTCTTCAGCATAGAATACTCCACCCATAAACTGCCCGGGGCCTTCAAATGTCCACTTCTCACCACAAAATACGCTAACAAGCTCTTTTCATTTACAGAAATCTTCTTTGCTTCACGCCATTCCTTAAACAACTTGTATGTCTATTCATATCGGGCTTTAGATTTTTCTGGAATTATTGCCGAACATCCTTCTTGCCAAGCGTCTTCTATCATCCGGTAGATCATCACTATCGCTCATATTTGCTTCGAAAACGGA
This sequence comes from Tribolium confusum, assembly GCA_029207805.1. Classification (NCBI taxonomy): domain Eukaryota; kingdom Metazoa; phylum Arthropoda; class Insecta; order Coleoptera; family Tenebrionidae; genus Tribolium; species Tribolium confusum. Next base: position 39,732,098 of record JALGAY010000002.1, on the reverse strand, counting down.
ACCACAAAACAGAACTATGTAGGAATGATTGTATCAAAAAGACAATTTTACTTGTTTGGAACAAAACCATTGCAACCATGGAACAGCCACTCAAAGTTTTCAGTTTCAATCTTCCCGATTATCACAAATGTATTGATATAAATTATTATTATTATTATTCTAGAAACTCCAATCGCACAAAAAACGTTATAAGCATGTCGAACGTTAAGGATTACCGTTCTCAGACAATAATTGGAGTCGTCGATTCGCTCCTCCTCCAAACAATTGTCTTCGAACGGTAAGCATTCCTTACCGTTCTCCATATACTATTTCTTATACTTTATATAATTTTTTTTAGTATCAAATATTAAGAATTTAATCTTCTATGAAATAAATATTTTGTTCGCTTTAAAAAAAATTAACAATGAATTTATATATTTCTTGTTTAACAAAAGCTTTGAGCACTTTTATGACGCCACAGTGAAGGTCATGAACTGCATTTGGGTTTATCATAGGCTTCGGTTATCGACCAAATTAATATAAATTGTGTTCAATGTAAAAATAACAAATAATAACGAGTGAAATATAAACGATTATTTTACCATTAGCGACTGTAAATACGATTTTAGCGGCCGTGGCTGAAAAAATAAATATCGAGGCCGATATATAAATCGTAAACAAGGCTTTTTTGACCAGTTTTACAAAAATAATAAAATTATTTTGTAACTCTTCCTGTAACAATCTCTCCCAATTCTAAGATTTGAACCTGAAAAGTATAGTTGTATGTAGTTATTAGATCCACCATTTTGTGATTTTCAATTTTGACATAAAAATTGTACTAATTAACGATTTTGAGAATTCCTGAGTATTTATTCGTTTGGATGCAATTTTTGCCAAATATTTTCTAAGATAATTATTATTTTACAAATTCTTTGAAATAGTTGTTCATTTTGTTAATAACAAATTGAATGAAAGCCTAGCCGCCAAATTTTTTATATCACTTTTAGAATAATAGAAATAATAATAATAGAAAAATAGAAAAGAAAATATAACTTTTGTAAGAAAAACTTTGTCATTCTCCCCCACGAATATTTCTCGAAGCCGACACGATATTGATTGAGATTTTTGTCTTACAAACATTCTAATTTATTTTTAAATATATGTATTGACTTACATTTTTTCAAATTATCACTCAATTTATTATAAAAAATTAGATCAAAATATTAAAAGGTCAAAATGAATATTGCAAAAATTCGGCTTTCCAATACATTTTCGGCAGATAAAACCTAAAATAACTGGACTAAAACTTAAATCAGTATGTTTTATTCTAGCCCCCATTTTCAACGAGTAGATTCATTTCAGCCGTAATGGTCGGATACCTTTGGGGCCAGTTAGTAATAATGGCAATTCCTGAAGACGAAGTCTGGGGATTTAACTGGAAAATATTCCACTGGGTAATTCCTTTCGCAGTTTCACTCGGTAAACCACTTTTCCTCTCCAAATCAATTTTTAACCTTTTGATTTAGGTGTCTGGGTCGTGGGCAACATCGGCCGGGAAAAGGGCAAGCCGTGGCTGACGATCGCAGCTTCCTACTGCAGTTATCTGACCCGGTGGTCCTTCCCCGACGAGAACGTCTGGCTGACAGTGATGGTGTTTTGTGCCGCTTTGACTTTTGACACGTTTTCCAAAGAGTGGAGACGAACTCCACGAAAAAAGAAGAGTCTCGTGAGACGAGTCTCGGTTTTGTTAGTTTGTGCAATGCTTTATGTGGCCTTGTGGTCGTCTTACTTCTACTTCAACGGAAAAATCACCGATGCAAACGGGGATGAGATTCCGGTCCATGAGGCTTTACATCACTTCTTCACTTCGCCGTGGTGGACTGACCTGAAGCAGTCTCTGTATGACACCTATCAGTACGCGCAGCACCACGGATGGTGAGTCTAGGTTCTAGAGAAAATTTTTGTTAAAAGAAATGTTTAGGTATGAGATTTGGAGACAGATAATAGAGCTTTCGGATCCTCAAGGGGAGCAAAACTCGTATAAGGTCCTAGGGGTGGGACCGTCGTCCAGTCAGAGTGAGATTACCGCAAAATGGCGAGCTTTGAGCCGGGAATGGCATCCTGATAAAGTCAAAGATCCCGATCAGAGAAAGGTTGCTCAAGAGAGATTTATGGAAATTCAGCAAGCTTATGAAATTTTATCCAATATTAAAAGCAAGAGGAAAAGGAAAAATAAAAAGTCTGTTGCCAATGATTGATTAGTGCTAGTGGAATTTATTGTTATTTATAACGAGTATGTTTTATGATTTGAGATTTTATTAGATTAAAGTTTATTCGAAAATATTTCGAAAATTGTTGTGATGTGACATGGAGTCGTGGAGGTGAGAGAAAGGACAAATTACTTAAGTATACGATGCCATTAAATAACAATTTAGTAATAAAAATACACTTTGTATAAGAATTTTATCATAAAAAAAAAGAATTACAATAGGTTTCAATTTACGATTTAACAGGAGGTTCAAAGTAAAACAATTTTTAGGAAACATTTTATTTTGAAATAAGTACATCGATTAAAAAAAATAATAAAAACATCAAAATTTCATACGTTCCTATATAGTATTCTGGGTTAGTCTTTCTGGTCGCTCCAACAACTCTTTCAGTTTAATAAAACACAACCACAGCTCTGCTTAATATAGACAGAGAGACAGATATGTCTAGGTGTCCCATCAGGTACGCCGGATTTAATTTTAAAATAAAACACAGTACCACTACTTAAATTAAAAATTAGCTTAACATAATTTATTTCACGCAATTTAATGCATTTTGTCCAACTTTGGACTAGGACAAACTTAAGCGGTACTTCCTGCAAACGACATCACTCTGAAACGATATAATGATATCTTTTCTTCTTGTTAAAGAATGCGCTTAATCAATTGGTACATTGTCTGCGCAAAATCCCCATTTTGGTTCTAGTCAGTAGACACTTTTTGGCGAAAATATCAGTTTCCGTCATTTCGATCAAAAAAACAGAAATTCCATCAAAATGTTGTTAAAAAATTAAGTCGTCACAAGGTAATTGGGTTATTTTAGGTAACTAACCAATCAGATTTTAGAAAATATAGTTGTTGTAACTGGGAAGAAGGTTTTATCCGCACGTCTAAGACACTTTTCAAAACTTTTTTTAAATAGATACAAAATTTGTCTACAAATTTTACTATACGTAATAAAATTTTTCTTCACTTCTTGTTTACCCAGTTAAAGGACAAAATAAATTCTGTCCTTTAAGTAAGTATATGTCAACGCCTAAAGGACAATTTATAAAATTAAAAAACTGTCTTTTGAAATAAAAGACCTTTTGTAAAAAAAAATTAAAATTCTGTTATAATTCATGCGAAAATAAGTGCTTCAATCTACACTTTCTAATTTTAAAAAACGCCACATTTTATTGGACATTTAAGCCAAGTTATTGCATAATATCAAAACACCCAAAAAATCGTTTAGGATAGATTTATAATTAATTTAAAAAATGACCGTACAACTAAGCAAATTAAAAATTGACAAAATAATTTAATAATTATTAGGGAAGAGGTATTTTGGAGGTGCGGATAAAACTTGGTTTATCCGGTATTAATATTAGTAAATAATAAATTATATACATATTATACCAAAAAATTTTAAAGTATTTGAGTTAGAAAATGATGCATAAAATCAACTTTAAATGCTTCCAAAAAATAGTTTTCATGAGTAAATAGATTGCGAACATGAATACTAATAATGATAATGTTAAAAACCTGGTTGTTTTTTTTAAACAGAATTGTTACAATTATTATCTATGATTTTTAGTTTTTATGAAACTGTCGCCTTCAGCTCTCAATTTTAATTAAGCTGTGGCTCCAAATTTTTATAAATATTGGCGCCAACGGCTCTCAATTTTGATTTAACTTTAAGTTTTTTAATTTGTAAAGAACTGTGGTCTGCGGTTTTTAATTATTCTTGAATAAAAATTAAAAATTGCAGACGACAGTTCTATAAAATTATAAATTAATAATATAATAACCGTAGACAAGGGTTCTTTAAAAATTGAAAATCTTAGGCAAAATTTTATAAAAACTAACAGACACGTTTGTTATTGAAGGAGAAACACTTGTCAACAATTAATTTTTCTCCCTCAGTAAGGCATGTATTCACTAGTTTGTCAACATTAACGCTAATTAACTTATTTAATAAGCATTTTGTATAATTTTTGACATTTCTTTTTTACAGTTTGTTTCTGTTAAGAACGTAGAATTAATGAAGACTGGAATTTAAAATTTCGAGTGAAATTTTAGCATTTATTATATGATTTAAAAAATATTTGTGCTAAAATTTTGTGGAGGGGTAGTACCTTTCGAAAGGGGAACATAAGTCAAATAAGTCTGGAAACAACTGGGTTAAACATTATAAAAGTGTCAACGTGAATACTAAATTTTAATGATACGTTAGCTTATTGTTGAGATACGTTAAATTGAGTGATGGTAAGCAGGGCTTTTTTTAATTTATAAAATATCTAGTGCGGTTGTGTTCATAAACCCTGACTTGATTTTTGCTAAAGTAGTTATTTTATTTTCTTGTGGTGTGTTTGGAGTATAAAACCCTAGGGAACAAAATCGCATCGCGTCAAGTCGCAGGAGAAACCATTTTACATAATTAACCTCAAGATGTTCACTTTATATGTCAACAATTTACTGTTTTATTTTGAAATTAAGTTTGGCATAGCCGATGGGACAACCGTTAATATATATATATATATACATTTAAAAGATAACTATCTATAAAATATGAATTAACAAGCATAGGTATAGTGGCAGGTTCAGTCAAAGCCGTTTTCCCTTTAATCTAGACAATATTTAAACCCACAAGCTTTAACATCGTTGTTAACAACGATATCACGTATCACAATTATGATTTTTAAGGCTAGAAGCTAGGCTAAAAACAGAATATTACAGTCTAGATCGAATTAATTTGTTCCCAATAATGCTGATATGGTGAAAGGCCAATAACATGGAATATTAAAATGAAATTTTCTGTAAACTGCCACTAAAAACAATTACGGATTACCTAATATCTTTAAATAACTGTAATAACTAGACCCAGAAATAAGAGATTAAATTTCATGTAAGACGATTTAGTTTGTCAATAAATTAAATAAATAAATTGACTGATCGGATGCAGTCTTTATTTCCTGTGTATTATCATGTTTACAAATCAATTTTGGAAATGTGCCCAAGCCCACATGATTCATATAAAATTTTCCCAAAATAATTTGCCGAGATCTGCGACTACTTAATAATTAATTAACTCGTAATAGCCGTTCCACTATTTATTTACTTAATTTATTGCGGTTACTTATGCAGATTTATGGTGTTATTTAAACTCGAACATCACGATATATTATTGTGCTAATAAATACGTATTAAAAAACTCTCAAAGTTATATATCTATACAATCACAATTGTACTACAACCCTACCCTACGACCAGTCTCTCGTGTCTTGAGGATTTCTCTTCCAGAAATCGAATCGTTGCTATTTCTTCTTTTTTGTCCTCGCTGGTTTGATTATGGGGGTTTTGGAGTCGGGAGCGGGCGGTTTGGCCACTCCGTTCATTAAATTGTTGTTGGGGTAGTCGCCGTTGTTGTTGACTAACGTGATTTGGAGCTTTGGTACGGTAAGGGGGCGAATTAGGGATTTTACCACCGGAGGGACCGTTGGGGCTGATGGAAGAACGGGAGAACTAGCGCATAGAGCCGCTGAAGTTAGTTGGGTGACCAAACGGGCACTGGAAAACGTGTCGTCGGTGCGGCCATGACCGGAAGACGTGCGAAATACCTTCTTCAGCTTGGATTTCAGACCTGGAGACAGCGAAGTTCAAGGGTAATTAAGTGGCATAATAGCGAAATTTGCGAACGAAATAATAAAATAATTAAGCTATTGTTTGAGGTTTTTTGTTCCCAAAAGGAAATTATACCAAAGCAATTGAAAAAACTGAGAAACGAGAATGGGTTTGTTATTTAGCATTTAATTAGGTAATAAATGTTATGCAACCAAACTTTGTTAAATTAAAAATTTTGAGGAAATAATAGTATAGTAAAAAGCGAGTTTCGAAAAGTCGACTGTGGCACAAATTAGTTTTGAAAACGAGAGCGAAACGTGAGCGAATGAATGCCTACAATGACTTAAGAAACTGGTTCTTTATACTACGAGTATTATCTATTCTAGTTCCTACTTTTCCTTCTTTTATTTATAAAAGTAAAATTTTGCACTAAACAACTGAATTTATGACAACAACAAATTTTCAAAAATTATACAGACTGTCCCAAAAAGTTGGCTCGTAAGCATGTCATCAACTTCGACTCATTTTGAAGAAAATTATTCTTGTAAATTCGAAAAAACTGCTGGAAGGAATCAAAGTTTTTGTGATATTATAACTGATTTTTTAAAAATTCATTCTTTGAATTTTGATAAAAATAATTCTCTAATTATTCACGGTTATAAATTTGTTATCAGTGTTATAGTGGCTACAGCAGGATGGAGCCCCTGTACATTATCGTCGATTAGTTTGACAATTTTTAAACAAAATTTTTGGTACAAATAATTGGTGCAATAGTAAATAGAGTGTGCTATTTAAAAAAAATGAGTTTTTGACATTTTTAATTTGTCATATTTAAAAAATCGCAGTAGGCACATCCCACTGAGCAGGTTGTTGAATAAACATTTAAAAGGTGCGGCAAACATTCAGGAATCAAACAGCGTTACTTACATTAACTTGTGTGGAAGCGTTTAGAAGGTACGAATTTTTAGACAGACCCCCGAATTTGAAAAATTCTGGTAAAAAGCACCACAAATAAAAATAATAAATGATATATGAAATAATGAAAAAATGATATAAAAATAATAATGATAAATGAAAACAATCTGTATAAAAAAAATAAAATCAAACTGAGTAGATTCCATTTAAAAAAACATTACTTTAGTGTTTTTTTAATATTGGGACACCCTGTAAATAAACCGCAATATGTTTAAAATGTGCATCAAAAACGCAGCTATAATCTAAATAAAAAACAATATCTCTTAAAATAAACAAGTTATAGAAGTTTTTCGGACCGTTGGGACATCCTGTGTTTTTGTATGCACTAATTATTGAAATTTTGTTTTGAATTTGTCTTTTATGTTATCGCACCCCATTATTGTTTACCAAGCTTTTATAGAAATAAAACCTGCACTTACCGTGCGAGGATTGTTGTGGAATCGGTGGAACGGGGACAACTTTTCCCATAAGGACTCTAGCACCAAGCTCGTTCTCTCCGCCCCAATTCCCATAAGACGTCGATCTCTCCAGAAGTCGTTGTCTTGCATGTTTCTCAATAACATCGGCACAAACATATCGTCCACAGAATCTTGCCCATTGATCGGCTCGAAATCCACGTCCATTGTCACGCAACGTCGGATTAGCTCCTGAAACGTCAAAATTTCAAGTATTCGATCTGTCATCATGGCTCGAGATTTTTACAAAATTCTGGGTATCAGCAAAAACGCGTCTGATGATGAAATCAAAAAGGCATACAGGAAACTAGCACTCAAGTATCATCCAGACAAGAACAAATCACCAGACGCCGAATCCAAGTTTAAAGAAATTGCGGAAGCCTACGAAGTGCTCTCCGATAAAAAAAAGCGTGACGTTTACGACGCTTATGGAGAAGATGGCTTGAGAGGAAGTGTTCCGGGAGGAGCCCCAGCGGGATTTACCTACACGTTCCATGGAGATCCACGAGCAACTTTCGCTCAATTTTTTGGAAGCGCCGACCCATTCAGGAATTTCTTCGACTTCGATCAATCGAACAATGATCCGTTTGTGCTCTTCGCGGAAATGGGTAACAGGACACAAGACCCTCCAGTCGAATACGATCTTAATCTCTGCCTGGAGGACCTCCTCAACGGTTGTACGAAGAACATAAGAATCACAAGGAACGTGGTAGATGCAAACGGTCAAAGACACCGCGAGGAGAAAATGCTAACCATCAATGTCAAACCGGGGTGGAAAGCCGGCACCAGGATAACCTTTCTCAAAGAGGGCGATATCCTGCCTAATAAAATCCCGGCTGACATCGTCTTCATAGTGCGCGATAAACCACACAAGTTGTTCAAACGTGAAGGCAGCGATCTTCGATATACTGCCCAAATTTCCCTGAAACAGGCTCTTTGCGGCGGTCACCTGCACGTCCCAACATTGACTGAAAAGTTCGTCAAAATAGAATGGACTGAAATTATTAAACCAAACTCAGTGAGACGAATTGCAGGTCAGGGTTTGCCGTTTCCCAAGGAGCCCTCAAAACGGGGTGATATCATCGTCAACTTTGATATAAAGTTTCCTGATAAGTTGACGCAACAAGTCAAGAATATTTTAGCGGAGAAGCTTCCTAATTAACCTGGATTTAACACCAAAAATAAATCGTGGGAAATAAATAGTGAAAATTTTTACTGCTTTCCGATATAAATTTTTTTGTCACATGTGATTTGTGGTTGATTGAAATACAGAGACTAAATGATTTCGATTGATTCTACCTTCATTTCAAGGTCCACTTATTGTTTTATATGACCTATTTACGCTTGGTGTACTATATTTTTATTGGCGGATATTACACGTGAGCTAATATCTAATCATTGTAGACACGTAAAATTACAAGCTTTTTTATTTTTGGTTATTGATAAAAGAGACGTATATTTTGACTATTTATTATTTACAAAACACAATTCAGATTTTATCAGTTTGACCTAAAGTTTGTAAACAATTAGGATATTGGTCAAGGTAAATACGATTTTTATTTCTCAAGTAGGTACCTGACTTAATTGAAATATCGGATTTACATAAATTTATTTTATTTTTTCTGTAAATATGTTTTAAAATAAAAATTTATGTTTCGACATTTAGATCGTAAAATTATTCCCTTGAGAGTTACTGTTCGGTTCCTAAGACCTTTAATTTTATAGACCTCATATTTTATTAATTTGGTATTGAACAAAATCCCAAAGATTTAGTACCAAGAAAATGAAATAATGTTCTCTCTCATTAAACTGTAAAAATGAAACTTGACCTAATCAATAAAAGAGATATTAAGAACCAGAAAAAACAAAAAAACTTCAATGCATTATTGTTAGATCTTTAATAAATAATCAAGTATGAGTTGTAGTAAGCGTTGTAGTATGGAAAGCTATCGATCTAAAAAGTATTAATACTTCCTGCTCCTGCAAAAACTCAATTAAAAGCGCAAAAAGCCAATCAATTAAAAGCATTATCCAATCAAAAGCCGGTTAATTAACAATCGGCTTTAATATTCAAAGACTATTATGACAGTAATCTAAACAATTTCTTCAATTTCATACAGCAAATAAACTTAATTGTATTTACAAGATCAGTCAATCAGAAAGCCTTTTTCGTAAACAAATTTTGTTTAATTCTGCATTGAAATTAAATAGAATTCTGACCTACCTGCAAACAATAATATTTTGGCACATTTGTTTCTTCCTTGAAGAGCAGCTTTCATCAAAGCAGTGAACCCTAAATTATTTCTGGCATCGATTTCAATGCCTCGACAACGACTTAACAAACAATTTAAACATTCGACTTGTCCTGCAATTATTGAATTATTAAATCTATAATTGTAGTCAACAACTTACCAGCTTGAGCAGCAAAATGCAGAGGAGTATTGCCTTCATTATCGGGTTTGTTAGGATCTAAACTCGGTAATTGTAATATTTGTTCTAATAGGTCTATTGATCCGTTTGATGCGATGTAGCTTAATGCCGTCTGAAAAATAAATTATTTACATATAGCAATATGTAAATTCAGATTTAAAATTCATTGGATGCTTTGTATTGGATTTTTTCACAAAGCGAAAATTTACGAACAGGATGAGATTTTTTTAAGTAAGCATAAATCCATTCGCGATCTATTGATCCGTTCATTGACCATGACATTATTTTAATTATTTTTATGAGGTATTTAGGAGAATGTTCCATCGGTTTAATACACTTTGATATTAATGTTAACATTGAATTTTGCAAAATCAATAAAATATTTATTCGAGAAAATCTCTATCAGACACAACTTACTTTTTTGAATGACACAAAAAAAAGTATGGAAAATTATGAAACACACGTTTAAGAATTATTTACAACCATTTGACTTTATAATCCTGTCATATTAAATTTTTATATTAATTTGAAGTAGTCTTTTTTTTCTACTATATCACTGACAATGAGTCTATGTATAAAAAACTCAGTGCTACTATCCACTTGATATTCTCTTCCCAGTCCCTTAGAAATTTTTTTCCTAACAGTCATAGCTTTTTCCTATGCGATTTTCCCTCAATACTTTTTCTTTATCACACTCACTTATCCTGCACTTTGACAAGTATTGTTCTATAGTTTTTTTTTTACATAATCTGCATATTCTCTGTAAATCTTCTTGCCAAAATTAATTTTTTCTTTCCTTTTCTCCACACAAAAATTTTGCAATAATTATCTTTGCAATCTCCCAGAAAACTCTCTTCCTTTCATACTCCATCTTTCTCTTGCATTCACTACTGCAATCATCCACACTTCGTTTGGAACCTCCTCCTCCTTGGAGCTTTCTTTTTCTTTAGCTTCAGGATTTATCTTTTTACTTCTTCTTGTGTAAGGTAATTTACATCCTCTATTGGTTCCACAATCTTGGTCCAGGCACGATTATTGTTCATACCTAGTACTTCCATAAAGTCTTTTTTCCATTACTTCCACATTCATCTTTCCATTTATTTTGTCTTTGCCTTTTATTTCTTCGTTTACAAATTTTTACACTTTTGTTCTTTTTTTGTAATTGCATTCATTTTCTTTTTCTTCTTTGTCTTTTTTTCTTTATTTAAACTTTATTTGGGACAGTTTTCTTACTTCAAGGTAATCTTCATCAAATGGATCGTTATAGTCTTTTGCTAATCTTTTTTTTTTACTTTTTTATTTTGCCTATTTTGGGGTGACTATTTAGTGCTGTTACATGTCATTAGGGAATTAACACAGTTGGATTTTTACCATAAGCAAGACTAAACAAAATTATATTTGAACCACTGAGCCAGTAGCGCATAAACGCTGCAAGATACCAAAATTAATTTGAGAGCCCTTTATAAACCAACTGGATGATGCTGAACTGGCCAATAGGTACTTTCAACATGATTATGCAACTACTCATTGAACACGAAAAACTATAAATTCTTGGAAAACAGTTTTTTGATTTAATGAAGATTTGCGGCTTAGATTTTTTGTATTTGCTCACTTAGCAAAATGTTGTTTTGTAATTAAATTTGATGAAGTTACTCCCTTGAAGATTTTATAATAGTGAGGTTAATCCAGTTACAGGGACGGGAACTCCCTGTTGTTATGTAATCCATCAGCAGCAATCAGTCAAGCTGTAGTAGATATAGAGCCCCAAGTGTTACAAAGTGTTTATAGAAATTTAAACAAACGAGTTTATTGTTTTTTGAATGTAGAACAAGATTTGGAGCCTTTTAAAATCTAGTAAAAATTATTTTTTTACTAAAGCCGTTGTATATTTTGCATAACTAAATTATTGTTCATGTGTTTTTCTTCGAAATTTTCATTAATTTTCTCTTCAAAACTATTGTTTTCACAAAAATGTTACAATGGAAGTTACTGTAAAAATAAAGTAAAAAAAGTTTTCAGAACAAAAATTTATTAGAGCATTTAGATATCAAAAAATGTTTTAAAAAATATTTTTAGTGACACTGTTTTAAATTCAATTTAAATTTTTAAATTGACTCCTCTCGTGTGGCGCCCTAATTACACAGCCTAATCGATCGTTTCAGTTGGTAATAAAAGAAATAAAAAATGTCAAAAACAAATAAAAGTTTTAAAATTTTTAAGATTAATTATATTGATTCTAAAAGGCTCTGCTTTGAGTATAATTTGTCAAAATTACTTCATTTTGATCTAAAACAATCCTAACATCTTTTTAGGGCATATTTTTGAAGTATGAACTCACAAAAATTAAACTGTAATTTAATCCAAGACAAGCTGTTGGAAACTTCAAGTTTGAACTAGAGCGAGGTCTAAAATCCTAAAAATCAGCTTGTAGTAAAAATATACACCACTTTAGTAGTTGTATAAAGACATGATGTAATTTTAAAATATTACAGCATTTAGTCTGTCAACAGTTGGTAATTCATTCGGACAGTTTATGAAATGTCTGGACACAGACAAATGTTGTTATGTATGAAAATTAACTGGATATTCTGTATTCCCAATCATTTACATATTTCCGAAAATCGATAACAAATTTATGTAATTCTGCAGTGTTAAATTCCCTAATTCAGCAGATTACAATTTAATTGCACAAAAACTGCGATTAAAATTATTCGTGGGAATATTCAAATACGTTAATAATTCTGTAAATTACTAACAATTGTAAGTTTGGGGAAAAACGTTGTTACCTTGAATTTCGCTCATGAAGTACTCTCTCTATTTAATAATTAACGAGCTGAGTAAATCGCATCATTTCTGTTCCATATAATTGGCATAAACCCTTTGTAGTCAGCAGCTTTCCATAATAGATTTCGGCTGTGTAAGCTCACATGGAATTTCCCTCTATATTGTCCCAAATCCAAATAACTCAATTACGTCTAATATTTTTCCCCAACTCTTAATTCTTTACGCAAACCCAACCACCCCAACAATTAATTTCTTTTTCAAACTTTATTAAGTTGAAAACCTAGTTTCCTAAGGAAGCCCAACCGTTTGATCTTCAAGTGCAATTTTGCAGTGTAAATGGCTCAAAGCCGCATTTAATCACGTTGGGTGTGGAGATTTTCTATAAAGGCAAATTGTTTGCTCATTACCCAATGAAAATAATTTCGTTTGTTACACCAAGAATCTAATTAATTCACGTCATCAAAACGAGGTTGCGGTTGTAAGTACTCTATTCACGATCAATTAAAGTTCATCGCCCATTCCTTATAAGCATATGAATGTTAACGACTCAAAAATTCGCTGATTTATTAACAGTTGTCTATACCAATGTTTGCCTTCGATTAATTCGTTTTAAAGAAATAATGCGGCTGCCCAGTCCCAGTCAATTAAAGCTCCACAAAGCTCTCGGACAGAATCCACCAACAAAAACTGGGTTAATGGGTGTGCACATTCATGTTTATAAAATAATCTCGTTTTCATTTTTATTTATAGACAAGCTTAATAGTATGATTAATTCAGTGGGTAATAGTTTATTGATGCCTCCTTCTATTTCTCCGAATCTCAGTTTTCCTATTCTCGTTGTTTCGAAATAAATGTCTTGGGGGTAAATAAACAACAAAGTATTTAGTATTAAAGGTTAAACTTCCACCTTTACGATTCTGCAGATGCCAGAGAGTTATATTTAAATCGAAAAAATCTGAAGCCGAGTCTATATATATTTATGAGACCTCTTGAAGTGCTGCGATACTCCCCGTCAGTCAATTTTGATTGTCCTGATGTTTAATTTCATCCGGCAGCATATGCTGCTAAATCAATCGGCCTAAAGTTATTTGAAGCCTGATTTACATCCCAACATAAAATTTCTAGCTTGTTTGTTCAGTCATTAAGAGGCTAATCCTGGAACAACAATACTGACTGATATAAATTTTCGTAGAAAGCTCCTTTGCTCGATGAAGCTTTAAAGGTTCGATGAAACGTGAGCGAACTTTATTTGAAGATCCAATCCAATTAACCCATTTTTATAATTGCAATTTTTTCGCATATGTTCCACTTTAGTTAATTAAAAAATAATTAAGGACGTAAACGGCGCTCACTCGACCCTTCATAATTGAAAACGGCGCTTTGTTTCAAGAAATTTGTCATAAAGCTTCAAGATTGTTATTCACAAGATTAAAAGTTTTATTATCCTTGACCTGTATTGTGTTATCTACATATTAATAAATTTCCAAGCTTTGTCAACCTCGTTGTGTCTCAAAACTGTTATTGCATATCACAGAGGAGTAAAAAGTGACCCCAATATCGCGGAAAATTCATTATTGCCAAGGACTTGAATGCAAGGTTTCTTATATTTATTCTGACAAGTTAGAGAATCTTTCCACGTTTCTAAAGCTGCTTTTCCCATCTGATTATTGTGATATTTCCTCACCTTTGACATTTCACTAATTATAATTTTGAATTTTCAAATTAGTGCCGCTTGGAAAATCAGATTGTGCTATCGATGGGACATTTTAACACATAATTAACTAAATAAAGCCATTCATGACAGAGATTGTTGATAGATAAACCTATTATGCAGAGGCAAGAAACTGGTATGGAAATTTGTTTATCGATCAGTTCATTAAATCACGAAATGAAACGTTTCTTTGTTGATGATGCTCCAATCACATTTCTTGAAAATGCTTCAACTAATGACTGAAAATTTTGGTGACCTAGTTCAAACTACGTCAATCCTTTGATGTGGGCACCTATGTGCAATACAACATTTCACAGCTTTGTATTGATTCCGATGTGTTTTATTGAGGTCAGGTCAGGTCATAAACTTTGCAAACATATCCTGAGAGCCCATAAAATCATATTGTACTATTTTCACTACAACTAATTTCGTTCGTCTGTTGAAATTAGATGTTGGAGGTGAGTGACCAGAATCTTGGACATGGATTGCATAAATGGATTCCGGGATTCACTTATTCAATAAATAGAACGATGACCTATCTGTGTTAACTGTACCATGTCAATCGAAATTAAATTAGGACAGAATAGAGCCTGTTGATTCCTAGGTACCGGCCATTATTTCACTCTGATCGATACTGTCAAGAGGGATTTATTCAAACACAATTACACGGATTTTAGGGACTTTATTTCAATTATTAAGACGCATAAATGAATCACAAAGAATTATTTACGAATGATCCGCTGAAAGCATTGAGACGAGAAGGATTTTTCTGATGTTATTGAAATTGGGGCTTCCTACATTTAGAAGCTTTCAGATTCAAAATAAAGGAGCCTCTCCTGTACTTACTTTATTAAATTATTTTATTATTTGATAGAGATGAAAGAAATACACAAATGGTGTATTATGTAGAATGATTTATTTTTTTAGGTCACTATTCAATTAAATAGAGTGTGATAGAAGAAAGTAATAAGTAGCTACAATCCAATCCTTGAGAATATACAATTACGTTCTTGTGGTATTAATAAAAAATGATGAACTGGATATGATTTTTTCTCATATATTTAAAAAAATACACCACGTCTTATTGATTTTGCAAAATTCAATCCTAATTGTAATATTAATGTGGATTAAAAAGATGAAACATTCATCTAAAATTCTCGTTATTAAAAATTGAACCATTTCTTGTAAAAGCAAATTAATATAATAATTAATAATTTTTTTCAACCAAATAAAATCAGCTATGAATACTCTAATTTTAAAATAGCTACAAAAAATTCACAGTGCGGTCTACCGCCCTAATGTTGCAAATCAAAGTTACTAGGATGTAAACTGGTTGGTAATACTGTATATTATACACATAGTTGAGAAAGTCCCAAAACCATTTTAACTTAGAAAATAAAATTCATGAAAATCATTCAATGAATTTGATAAAATTATTCATTAACGTAATTTTATTGATTTAAATTATACAGGATGAGCCAAAAATATGAAACAGCACGTTTTTTGGTTAAACTAGAAAAAAATTATAAAAAAAACAAAATATGAGCATTAAATGGCTATAAAAATGGGCTATGAGGCTATGTCTAAAAAGTTTTTATCTCAATTTTTATGATAATTATGGTGGGCGGTGAGTACAAACGCCCATTTGCGCTTTCTTTAGTCGTTACTAAGAATTTAGCCTGATTGGAAAATAGTTTTTCCATAGGAAATAGAAATAGTGACATAAATTGAAAATCTTACTAACAAAGACATCTTACTTAAGCTATTAGTTTTTTTATAGTACCATGTCTATTATGAAAAATTATAAAGATAGTTCAGCAACTAGGCCTGGTCTGGATGTTGACGTCATGAGAAATTTTGTTACAATTTTCAACTTGTTCCACTTTTTTTCAAAAAAATCATTAATTACATTTCACTTCGTTTCAGCCTTGAGTTTCGTGTTTCATTTACTAAATTGCAAATTTCAATTTTGTGAGATGACCCAATTGTTGTTTATAGGTTTGTTTTGGTATATGTTGGCGAGACGATGTTTTTAGATTAATTACTTTATATATATACAACAACAATTAAGTATCACAGATAATTCTAACTCATTTCTTTATCTGCCGCTTCTCATGTTCAACTATTTTATCTCTCTCACCAAATGACCAAATGACTATACTAGTCATGGAGCTGCTTGTATTTATAAATAAAGTAGCTCCTTCTGAGAAACTTTAATTTAGAAATCATGTGTCAGAAACGCTGTGAATTTTTCGTTCAATGCACGGACACCATCAGGGTGTAGGGTTGCCAACCGTCCTTTATTTCAAAAGACCGTCCTTTCTTTTTCATAAACGATTCTTTAGTCTTTGAGATGTACTTAAAGGATTTGTCGTTTACTTTTTTTTTGCAAGAAAGAAACAAGTAAGCATTGGAAATTTAAAATAAGTATAGAGACGGAAGCTCTAGTTCTCGACTACCAAGAAAAACAAAGAAAATTTATAGAACAGAAGAAATTTTAAAAATAAATTGAAAATCGTCATTTAAAAAATTCTAGAATAACTAAAACAGAATTTACAATTTGATAAAAAGGAACTTGAGGAGGAAGAAGAATAAAAACTACAGCTAACAAAAAAAGAGTAGCAAAACAAAATTCTAGAGGAACAAAAGAAGATTAAAGAAGAGCTTGAAAAACAAAAAATAAAAAGAATAGTGACTATTAGAAAGAAAGTACAATAGCAGTTAATAAAAGGACATAAAGAGTTAAAGAAAAAAGAGAATAGAAAAAAGTTTCTAGAAAAACAAAAAGAATACCTAACGAATGAAAGAGAAAAAGTACAAGGAAAATGTCAAATAGGAAGAAAAGAAGAACAGAACTAGATTATCTATAAGAAGAAAAAAGATTCTATAAAAATTAGAATAAAAAAAACACAAAAAACCCAAAAATTTCCACTAGAATAATTTAAAAAACGTAGTTTACAAAGTTTTAGAAGGATTGAAAATGACAGGTCACTAAAAAAAAATAAGTTTTAAGATAAAATTAAAATTGGGAGTTTCTGGAGGAACAAATTATAATTCTAGGCGAATTTAAAATACAATGTTCTATGTGAGACATAGAAAAAGAAAAAAACAACCAACTATTAAAAAAAGCAAGCAAAGTTAAAACATAGTAAAAAAGAAAAAAAACAAAGAGAAATATTAGAAAAATAAAAGAATGGCCCTTCGATCTAAATATTAAGAAAACTATGAGTACAAATGCAGCAACTTTCAATAAATCTCGCCTCCGACTCCCAAAAATGTATATTTTACTAATAGAATTTTTAAACCGAAAGCGACAGTTTTTACTCATTTTTTTAAATTTGTTAAAATTTTATTTAAACTCTTAAATAAAAATCCAAATTGGGCCCGCCTCTTGAAAAACAATTCTGGAGTCGCTCTTGAAAATGTCCTTTATTTAGATATCAAAAAGTTGGCAATCCTACCAGGGTGTGTAATTGTAATATAATTAAGGTAACTGTGATAGAGATGTATTTTTGCCAAATCTCAATTTCTGCTGTATCTCATTTTACCAAAAGGCTGTTGTAAAATTATTATTAAACAAATTTTAATTTTCAACTTTGGTATTCTGTGGTCTAGTTCTTAAACGGTTTGAACGAAATACATAGAAAACCCTGTATACAGGCTATTCTAAAATTCGCAGACCAAATTGTTGGCACGCTGTCAATTGTCATCCAAAGATAATAGGGATAAATTTATTATTAATTATTAATAAATTATTACGAGACAAATCTTTAAAAAAATCTTCCTTTTGACATTTGACTCTTTGACACATTTTGAACAATAGAGATCTTAATCAATATGTTGCCAAATATTTTTATACGTTGTCAGATAGATTTTTTGTTTTAAACAAAATTAACAAAAACCCATAAACTTCAGAATAAATGCTGCTGAAATACTCAAGAGTCCTAGTAAAACAAGTAACTAAAAATGTTAGTACTTTAAATGTTTAGTACTTTACATCTTGAAAACTTAGAAAAATGGATTTTTTGGAAACTCTTCTGGAGCTTTCTAAACCTAAAGAAAATGCATACTTTTTTTTAACTATAACAATCAATTTCTGTTAAATTATTTCAATTTGTAAAATTATTTTTATATACTATGTTCTTGGAAAGATATGGTGGTGCTTGTTTATCTCTAACAAGTGTTTATTTCTCTTAGAACAATCTTTAACTATTTAGAATCAATTTCTTCAATTTGATTTAATTGATGACGTAATAGTTAATTTATTCACGTGAAAATCCTACGTAGATAGACCCTGAGTTGCGTTTTTTTTGTTTGAAATAAATCTCTATTTATTTTCATTGAAACCCAGGCCCAAGTTACACAAATTCGAAATGTAACTTCCACTAAATTGCTAATAAAACATCACGCTACCAACGATAATATAGTGTAAAATTTATTTTAAACTTGTGTGATTTAGTTAGAGCTTGTACACTAGTCACACAAAAGTCCTACATTTCAGTTAAAACTCCCACATTAAACTCAGTTATCAAATTTCATTAAAAGCTTTTTTTATTTTTAGTAACAAATTTGTATTGTGAGTTTAGACAAAATGTCAAAACAGAAGAGTAAAAATTTTAGTTTCGTGATGTTTTCTATAAATACACATTTCGGTAAACAATATAAAATTTCGTATTATTTTTCTACCACTCAAGTGTATTTTTCTACTTATAAAAATCGCAATAAACTAAAATTGTATACTGATGGTTGCTCAACAGGTATCTATTTTTGCTCTCATCCATCAATTTTATTACATTTTTCCAGCGCTTGATATTTTTTTTCAAATCAAAACTCTAAAGCAAACTGTGCAAACTATTGAATGCTTTCGAGTAATTTATTCTGCTAGATTGGAACAACTTTGCATAATTAGTGCTTTGAAGGAGAATGTCAAGCGCTTACACAATTATGGAACTAGGACCTAGTTGTTGATTTATGGCGAAACATCGAGTACCTCGCTGCATCAAAAATTAGAACGTAATAAAATTTGGTAACTGCACTTCGATTCATTGTTTTGGTGCCCAAAATACGTTCACACTTTCAATGAAATCATGATTTACGATCTAAGCTTTGCCTGGAGAGTTTCCAAACCCAAACCAAAACGTATTGTACCTAAAATAATTCAAGTAAATAGCGTTAATTTTATTCAGAGATAAACGTTTTAATTACTTTTATTATATGAATTTTCTGTTTACATTGAGGCCCCTCGTTTCATTAATTATTTCCAGTTTTCATGAATGAGCCCTTCATTATCGTATTCAGTATTTAAGTCTAACATGTTGTCAATATTTACCTCGTGACATGTAAACAACTTCCAGCATGAAATAATTTGTATTAAAATCTAAATCCGCGTTGTCAGGCCGACTCAACTGCCTGAAACCTGATAAATAATATCGATTGTGGGGCTGAAAAACTTATTACCTCCTTTACTATTATTACATGCAACAGGTGACCTAAACATGTCAAACGAAATACATAATACTAACTTTTTGTCCTACTTCTGTAAAGTAAATCGTGAAACTTTGCATGTGCAACAATGTTCCATTAATATTATTTGTGGCAATGTAAAATACGTAGATAGATCTCGAATAAAACTAATTTCTATGGAAACGGGTCGATTGTGGCCTCATATACCCGTTTCAGCGCTCATGAATTAATCTTCAGGCGCTGGGGAATCACAGTTGCAACACTTCAACAAAATAAAAGAAAATCTATATCTAAAGGAGAAAATACATAAATGGGTCAAAGCTCTTCTAAGTAATTTGTCGACTTATGATGACAGATTCAGACATGGTTATCAGAGCAAATAATCATCTCATGATTTGTTTTTTTAGGTCAGTTTAATAAATCGTGGAAAATAATCAATCTCTAACCAATTTTTGGTTGGGACAATAACGATTTTCAATTTTATTGTTTCAGTAACGAGTTATTAATATTCGAAAACAATCGATAACACAACACTGAATAAAATAGAAAATTGTTTTTAAAATGGACAGTGTCGGAGCCTGAAAAATAGGTTTTCTAAACAATACTAGGCTAATGTTTAATCTCAAATATAAATAAAACCCGGAAATGTTTTTCTTCCTCCTGCCAAATTGTTTTTTAATGACAAAAACCAGTGAGGAAACTATTGGAAAAACTGGTTCAATTCAATTAAAACTGTCGAAAGCTCTATATGAAATATACAAAAAGGATTTAACGTTTTTTTTATATATAAAACTCACTAGTAAAAGAAAATTATAGATTCTTTCTAAAGTTGCTGTATTCTAATAATAGCACCTGAATTCTCCAGACGAGAAAATCTCTATTACGTTAAAATAATTGTGAACACATTTGGAGAGTGTTGATAAGCCGAGTCTATTGTGTTTGTGTCTCTTCTAGTTCAATTCGCAAACACAAATAATTTTCCCTGCATGTACGAGTATTTCAAAATTTTTTGCTAAGTATGTTTCAGGATGCCACCGAGTTCCTCTAAGTGCTTCAAGGCATTTCCTCATAAAGTACGTAAAATTTGCTTTACTGAGTAGTTATGTTGAAAATTTCACGCTTACTGAGCGTCAAACAGCGTCCGGAATTTGGCTTCAGTTTGCAACAGATAAATTGCAAGAGAAAATTTAGGGAAATTGCCAGCTTACGTCACAGTGCATATTATTCAAAAACGTGCTAAATGATGTCATAATCAAAGCTACTGTGAAATGCATTGAGATATTACACGACGTCTAGACAATAGAATATTTAGATTTCTAAATGCAAAGTCAACAAAGCTGGCTTGACAAGTTTTGTGTCCCAAATTAGCTCCAGATCCTTTCAAACTTTCGGTTTCAATGAACTAATAAAACTTTGCCTTGCAATCATTCATTGACATCTCCCTAGATTTATGATTTTTACGATAAATAAACGAATTTAAGATTTATTGATTCTGCGATATTTATTTGTCTTTGTGGGGGAAAGCTATCACAAACAGCTTCATAGGGGGTGTATTTATTTGATCCTGTGATTTTGCGACGCAAAAAAAAATTCGGGAATTTTAGACAATTACATTTCTCCGCGTCTCAATATTTACACGATTTATGGAAACGTTGCTGCTTTGATCTTTAGTCTGTTTATATTATCTATTTGAAAAAGACAAATAAATGTTTAGATATAGCTAAAACTGAAATTACTAAACAGAGTAAATTAAGTAGAAACAAGATTTTTCACTTGCTAAAGGCTAAAATTATCCTGCTGGTTTATTTCTAAAATGAAAAGTTTCAGAGTCAAGATTCTATTATACAAATAAATGTTCTAAAAGCGTTTTACATCATCTAAAAACTAATAGAAGATTATGATAAAATAATTAAGCAGTTTTTAGCACACAATTACTGCTTATAATAACAAACAAAAAGTTCATTAGATATCAAGCGCATTCTGAGGGCGGCTTCTTCATTCGGTTTTCGGCCGATCGATTTCGGACCACAGTTTTCGGACCCATCTCAAAATTATAAAAGGGACTTTTGCCCCAACGCAATGTGCTAAAATTGTCATAAAAAAATAAAATTTTACTAATTGTCTCAAAAAAATGGTTTAACATCTTGTATAATTAAGACAGTTGGGGGAAAATTAAATAAGACCTATTTCAGAGCAACTAGCTAACCAAATAGTTAGTTTTTATTGTAAAATAGATAACAAGAATATTTCGAAACGACTTACGTCGCTTCTCAATGCTGTCGGTTGTTCGGTCTTATGTTTAAACTATAAAACAGTCTTTTGGTCAAACACAAACAAAATCAACAAAATTAAAGAAGCTAAAAATTTGAATTTATCAAATTGTCTCACACAATATTTATAAAATCCTGTATAATAAAATCAGCTGGGGAAAAAATGGAACAACTTTTAGTTGAGCAAAGACTTTGTAGTTTTTACAAATTTGATACTTTATGGTTCATTTAAAAAAAATATGTCGATTAAAAATTTGAATGTGTTAAATTGTCTCAATAGATTACTTATAAAATGAAAAATAAAAAATAAAACGGAGCTGAAAAGGTGCTTAATTTTTATGATTTTTTAGATGCACGGTATAAGGTGCGTTCGGCTTTGCCACTCCGAGTGCACCTACTCCGTCTTTGTTTGTCTCATTCAGGACAGATAAATCCGTCGCATTATTTGAATTCAGGATTTACTAAAAACTGTTTTCATAACAACGTACGTTCTTTCTGCCCCATCTAATAACTGCGTGCAGAAAGAGCGTGTGTTGTTTTGGATACAGTGCCAAGAAGCATCAAGTTTTAGTCACCGGATAAAGATAGTGGTATATGGACTCAATAAAGTAGATAAGGAAAGAGGCGGTGCTCTCGGAATGGCAAAATGCAGCTATAATCGTTTTGTTTGAGAAGCGCTGGTACATTTTCAAATTTGGCGCTTTTAGTCATAATCATAAACCAAATTGTTCCCTATATCTTAATACGGTTTTGTGTTTCAGACCAAATTAAAATATTGATCACTTTTTAACATCATTTTAATATCAGGAGCTCGTCAACCTTTAAAATTTCAACACATTATTCCTAAAAGAAGAGTAATTTGTGAAAACAAAAGTTGCAAAAAAAATTAAATTTTTGCACTCTTAGATAAACAATAAACAAATCTTTACTCCGGTTCATGTATCACCTCTTATTTAATAAAAGTTTATAGGTGGGTTTGTAAAGTGTAAAAGTAACTGTCAGCGATATTTCAAATTTTGTGGGTTCGCAACCAGAGAGAGCCATAGATCTTTACTGAAAGGGGTGAGAACGAGCACTCGGCATTGAGACATCGAAGCGTACACTACTTGTGTTTTATTAACTTTACCGTAATTAATTAATTGTTGTAAATAAATTTGGTTTGAAAAGATAGTTTCGTTATTAAATTCGTAATATAACTAACCTGAAAAGCTAAAAATCGGACTACATTTTCATAGCTAAATCTACAAGACTGAATCGAAACAATCCGTCCATACATTATTTAGCAAAAGTGAAATAATTTCTTCATTTAAGTTTTAATTTTGTTTCAAGAGTTCACTGTTTGACAAATATTTTTCCTCTGCTTGTACGGTACTACACTGCCTTTAATTTTAAAATAAAACTCAGTAAACCGGTGTTTGACCGGTGTTAGACTTTACTTTTAAAATGGAACTCAGTAAATCTGAGTCTCTGCAAAGCCCTGAGGATCCTTTTGCCCAAATTTTCGATTTTTTTAACACAACACAGTAAGGCGTTGGAGATCTGTTTTCAGTTCAGAGACTGTTTATTACGGTGTGTCAGCAGAGACCATAGACTTTACAAAGCCCCAGAGGAATCGCATGGCGTCAAGTCGCAGAAGAAATTATTAATGCCCAGATCATGCCGCAACTGCCAATTGGTGGACATCACTTTTCACAATTAATCTTAAGATGTCTACCTTATAAATCAATCTCAATTTCCCAAGTAAATAGTAATTTACCTGTTTCATTTGATGCGTACTCCTTGGGACACTCTATATACAAATAAATGTGAAAATGTTGTTTTATATTTCATTATTCATTATTCTTAAAATTCATTATTTTTAAATTGAGTTAAGTAAGTTTACTATCGGAATATCTTTTTTTAAATTTTCAATTCCTTTTCTTGTTATTTTTATTATTGTTTTTTGATTGTTTGTAATTGTTATCTTGGTTTGTTACCTAGTTATTATTCCTCACTATTTTTTAGATATTTAAAGCAATGTACAAAAACTAAAAATTTTCCATGTCATTTAATTTGTAGACAAAATCAGTAAACATGCTATTTAATAAACCCAATTAATGATTACAGTTGTGACCGTAAACCTTGATTAAAAATTAGCCACAGTTTAGCCAACACAACCTTTGACATTCAGCGTGCATCAGCGATGAGAAGGACGCGCAAAATCGCGACCCGATATCCCAATTTCAATATTTTCCTATCATTACTTCAATCAATAATTTTACTATTCAAACAAAAACAATTTTCTCTAATTTATCGAAACCCAAACCCAGTTTATTAGGTACTTATGAATTATGATTGTAGTAGCTATTAAATAAAAAAAGTTTTTTTTTTCTTACCCTTCCGCTGGAATCCACGGCATTCAAATCACTCTCGGCGATGCCAACGAGTGCAGCCCTCCTCAACAGGTCCCTCAGAAGATGGTCGTCCCCATCGCGCGCCGCCCTCAGGAGCGCCTGTCCCTCGGGAGAGGCGGCCGCGTGGGGCGAAGCGTTGGCCGTAGGAGACAGCGTGCCCCGGATGTACCTTCCTGTAGGATGAACTCTGTTCCGGACTCCCGGTGATGCAGTTACTGGGACGCTCGAGAGAATCGTCAGGTCGACGGCACGACGTGGATCGGCGTCTGAAGGATATGCTCCGACGCTGCTTTCTGAACGATGTGCATCTGAACGCTTACTGAAAGACGCACGAGTTCGTAACCAGCCGTCTCCCGCCGTTGGACTAGCGACGCCACCGCCGCCAATACATACGCCTCCATCTGTGGTGGGAAGGGTGAAACGCACACGACGAGCCTGTAAATCAACTCACTCATTTGCATGCAAGGATAACTTGGCGAATGGGTTTTGTTGCAATGAAATTAGGGTAATTGAAGATTTGAATTAATTTAACTTCATCAATAATAATAATTGATATAATATATGTTTTTATTTATAAAAAAACAGTATGGTACTGTGGTGCAAACAATGTGCCCTTAAATTTAATTCCCTGTATTCAAAACATTATGTTGAAATGAAACAATAACAATGTGACATTCATTTACACCACCATTACATAAAAAACAAATTATATTAGTTAACTGACGTAAATGTTTTGAGTTTAATCCTGTTTAAATCCGGAGAGCAATTTTGAAAAAAATTTCTTATTGTTATTACCACCATAATACTTGTTTAAAAATAATGTTTTTTGATTCAGAAACTGCTCTGAAATTCAAAATATAACTTTCCGTATGTCTTTGACAGCAACAAAAAATTTTTTCTATAATTTTACAAAACTTTTTGAATTATTATCGTGATTTGTTTTACTCAATAGTATAAGTCGAAAAAAAAGCATAATATTTCAAGAATTTATTAGAATTATTCAGATAATAACTTGTGTATCTAAAGGTTTTCTGTATTACATAAATCAAAATTTTTTTGGTATTAATTGTAATAAGATTAAGAAATTACATTTTTTATAGACAATAAACATTTAAAGCCACATGAACGCGGTCTGTGGGACAGAGAGTAATTGAAGCAGGTAGTAAAACACGGGATAATACATACAGGCGCCCTGTATAACTCTTTTGTACTTGCACAAATAACCGTGCTAAAAATAAAAATTTGAACTTACTTCTTTAGGAACATAATTAAAATGCATTGGCCAACTTTACACCTCACGTTTAGATTGGCAGTTTCGAGAATATTTTCAAAAAAATGAGGTATGTATCTATGAGATACATGTGCGGCTAACGGGGGATTATATCGTCAATATCCAATTTTTTTGAAAATAGCACTAGAAAAAATATATATTTTTTTGTAATAATTAAAAGCAATTTTGTTTAGTTCCAGGTTCCAAAAGAAACCTTAATTTAAAAAATAACAAAAAATATCAAAATTCTGATTTGTGTTAGCGATTTTATTGAAAAGTGGTTTTTCTCGGAATTTTCTGGAACTATTAATGCGTTCTTAATAAATTTTACAGAAAGATTTACAAATTTTGTATTTTTGTTTTAATTTTTTTGAATTTATTGTTACGTTAATGTCTAAGAAAAAATAACTCTTTAAAAAAATTTGAAATCTTTACGTTTTCTAATTTATCTAACTATCTGAAATTTTGTACTTATTTGGTCATTTTCGAAATGAATTTGCATAAAAACATATCAAAAAGTTTTATGTCAAATAACATTTTTTTCGAAAATTTAAAAATTTTGAAAAAGCTACATTTCAGTTATACATAATTAATAATTGCATCTCTTTCTTGTTTAAAAAAAAAATAAAGTATAATTTTAAAATTTTTTTGAAAAAATCAGCAATTTTTCGTTTGTAGTCCACAGCTTATCGAATGCTTTTTCTAACCCGGTTAAACGCTTGAAACTAGATTTAGGTGCTACACTGCTACAGCCATTTACAATGTCAAAAATTATAATAATTTTTATATTTAAAAAGTAGTTTTTTCTAAATTTCTCTCAAACTATAAATCTGTTATTAAATTTTTTTTACACCAATCGAAAGATCTTGTAATTCTCTTTATTGTATTTTTTTACAAACGGGTCTTTCACTTGTCCTAATCAAGTACAATAATCCAGGATAGGCTGTGCTAATAAGAGCAAACACCCCAAACCCGGTCTACAGCTTCCTGGTGTTGGGACACCTTTTTGTTAACATTTGATATTTGAAAAACTGATATTAGTGTGTCATTAAAAATTTCCAAAAAATTGAATCTGTAAACTATTCATAATGCACAGTAATTTACGAAAACTTACAGTAAAAACTTTTGAAAAAATTTGATTAGAAAAATGTCCAAAATAAAAATGTTACAACAGTACATAGTGACTGTAAATGAATGAATTTGTTGGCAGTTTGTGCCACAAAACTGACTTTTCTAAACGCGTTTTTTAATTTATTAATTTTATAATTTGCGGTCTTTGTAGAGCACTAGTTCTCTAATAGCTATAAAATTACCTAAATGAGTATTATACGAGGTTTCTTAAAGACGCAAATTTTTTTTTTACTCTTGAAGAATTTTAAGGTAATTTATGAAAAAAACAGAAGCAGCAACTGACAGCTCGATGCCATAATTGCACATGCTTATAATGCTTATAATTAAACATTTTTTTTTAATGTAATTTATTTTGGGAGAATCTTGGGAGAATTATAGAATTGTTTTAGAAATTTTTTTTCCCGTTTTGAGTATTCACAAATTTTCTAATCCGGTACCATTGTATGTTGTCTACACTAAAGAATAAAAAAAAGTATGAAGTTGATTCAGGTATGTTCTTGTGGATGTGGAATAGGAACGAGAGGTGTTTGGTGTGGTCTTTCTTTCCTGTAGTTAACTTTACACAAAAAAATATATTTAAAAAAATATATTTAAAAAAAATTGTCGTGCAGACACATTCTTTTTGACTAAATAGTAATAATTAACTAATTTCAAAAATTTGTTCACGATTCACTTAACTGCACAAAAAGCCTTATTTAACCGCAGATAACTTTAACTTGAGGCTATTTTCTACTGTTTCAACGGTTACAGCTACACAGTGAATAACTTTGACCCTTTTACAATTTATTAAATGTAACTTGAAAAAATCTACGAAAAAGTAAAAGTTCAATTGCTATTTGCGTTGTTGCTACGACAATCACCATTCACAGCGTTTAATTTTTACAAAGTTGCTAACGATTCAAAGATTTGCGTAAGATAATAATTTAAAAAATCTATTATTTAGGCATTGTTTATAAACAACTTATTTTAAATCTCATAAACACAATTTGATGCCAACAACTAAATTATTGTAGCATCAGTCTGATATTTTCACATTTCTCTTACATGTATTTACTAAACCTTGTTTACTTTCCCTGATTTATTTCTAACTAAAAACAAAAATAGTAAATATTGTAGAAAAATATTTTCTTTGCAGTTTATTTTAGTAATTTTGTAGAGGATTTTCTTATTACTTTAAGTGGTGTCACAATACGAAGAAATGATTAGAACCAATATCCCTAATTAATTGGTTTATTACACTTTGACGAAATGTTGTTCAAGGACGATTTCATATAAATATTTAAATCTGTAAATATATTTGCTGGTGATGTGTCAATACTATTTATATAGACGCATTTTAACAAGCAAATAAGTAAACATCTCTAATTTTATAAACTCCAGGAGGTAAGTATTATTACAAAGTTCAAGATGTATTTTTTTTTAGATTTTAATTTTTTGCAATTACATGATCTTTACTATTAATAATGTGGGAATTTTAAAAAACATTATACAACAATAACCGCTAATTTGTTTACTGCAAATAATAGGTGGTAGGGTAATTTTAATTTTTATCAAATATCTGAAGGTAGCCACAACAAAATTGATTTTTATATCATCACAAGATCTCCCTTTACATAATATCAAGAAATCCCAGGATTCCTCGTAATTATTTCTAGCACGTGCCTTGGCACGTTGTGAGATTTATTATATTGCTTCAATGTAGTTACAGCAAATATTCTTTTATTTCAGAAAACTTTTAATTAGAAATGATCTACAACACGACAGGTGCATTTCTTCATACTCACAGAACGACCGCTTTTGCCATCGTTTGAATTTCTTGAATAGTTTTCGCCTTTTTTCTTCGAAGGAAGAGTTTCGTGGTGTCTTGAAACTCGCAAAGGTCCTGTGTTTGCAGCTCTAGCACCCACCGTACCATATCTCAACGAGGGCAGTTCAGCAACTCGTCTAGTAATCGGCCGACCCGATTGCTGATGAACTCCTGACTGAAAAATGAGCCTTTGTAAAATCTAAATAATATTTAGGTAAAGATCATGAAACAGCTTATCCCTATTTCTCATAAAAATTTACAAATAGGTGAAGAACTAGACTCCTATTGTCTGTTCATTCAATAATGAAACAAACACAAAACGAGATGTAATAATATAAAGTCCCTTAAACTGACTTCTGAGACTGAGAGGTAGTCTGTGGGCGGTACTCATAGTACGATTCATTTTTTGTAAAGCAGAAAATAACACACATCGTAATAAGATTCGGTAGAGAATTGGCCTTAGATCATGAAGCCGCTTGATAGAACGGCGCAAGAACAGGCGCGACAACGATGTAGCTTTTTTGCCGCTTTACTAAAAAATAATCGTACTATGGTTACCGTCCACCGACTCAGCCTCAGAAGTCAGTTTATAGAACTTTATATGTGTTTTTTTTTTTTCAACTTAAGATGAAGACAGAGAACAGAGCTTATAGTGTGGATCTAGTACTCGTATAATATGTTTCAGTTGAATTCTCATCCTCACGAACATTTAAAATGGAATACTTATACCAAATTTTTGGTGCATTTTTATAAATTTATTTATATTTCAATCAAATCTAAGTGGAATTTACACTGTTCGAAAAAATATTTTAAATTTTTAACAATAAAGTGTAGTAATTTTATTAGAAAATAAAAAGTTTACTTAAGTAATAACAAGGCAGCTGTATTTAAACTGTAACCACAAACTGATGACTTTAAAATGTAATCAATAATAATAACCACAGGCAACTATTCAAAAATCAGTCTTCAGCACAAAATTTATACCTGCTCCCTGCTCTTAGTAAGATAGTATCATAAAATAAAAAGTCGTCGACAGAACTAATAGCTTAAGAGCCCTGCTTTGTTAAATAATTTATAACTTAAGTCACATTCTCATTTTCTGATAAAAGAAATGTATCAGAAAAGTCGGAAATTACAAAGAAAAACACAAAAACTAAAATTGAATATTTATTACGTAAAAAAGCCAAATATTTTATCCAAAATACATCTTACTTATTGCTGTATTTGCCAACAAATATTTACAATATGTAGATCTTTAGCACTTTCACCTCTACTTGTGTCACTGTCATTATCAAGACATACAATTATTAATGTTATATCTTTTTTAAATAATTTTTCAAATCATTTCAATCACAATGATATAAAGATGTTCCTCTA
Source organism: Tribolium confusum (assembly GCA_029207805.1). Lineage (NCBI taxonomy): Eukaryota > Metazoa > Arthropoda > Insecta > Coleoptera > Tenebrionidae > Tribolium > Tribolium confusum. The sequence continues at coordinate 39,702,183 of JALGAY010000002.1, read as the reverse complement.
AAACTTTGTAATCATATATCCTTATTATTTGATCGATCTCTTGTTTTTCGATAGTTTCTGCTTGTTAACTGCAAGAATTCTTTCTGTTTTCATTTTAGTGGTAAATTTAATATTTCATCTAGTTATTTAATAATTATTTGTTTATTCCAGTAAAGGGTTAATTGCACATTTACCATTTTCGAATAATAAAAAAGATTGTCATGACAATAGTGGATGGCTCGCTTTTAATACTAGGAGAAATTAATTTGTTACCCACTTCTTAAAATTTTTATCATTGATTAAGTCATGATGGTAGATGCTTTCGTTTTTTGTAGAAAAAATCAAATTTGCTTTCTTCTTTCTTTATAAACCCGTCTATACATCCTGCATGTAACAGAATATAGGTAAGTACTTGTTTCCTCCTTCTTTCTTCATTTTAAGTTTTGACAGATTTAACATCTTTATTATATCATATTTTATTACTTGCGTTTTTAGCAAAGGTACAAGTTTTTTTAAATATATTTGCTCGCTGAACAACATATAAACTTTTTTCTCACAAGGCTCTCCATTTGTTTGTAAATATTAAAAGTTGCAATAATCTTCTTCAACTAAATATATATAAATGTTTTTCTTTATTTTTTTTTAAACTATCTAATGTTATATGGTCTTTTTTCATACGCATGTCATCTAAAGCATTTCTACAATAGTTAAGTGCAATAGAAGCATCCTCTTCTTCTCAAAGTAAGATGTTTTCTATCAATAAAAAAATCAAAATTTCAATTCAATCCACAACTTTCTAATTTCTATTTTTCTGTAGGGTAACATTTCTTCTTTGGTTCAACCGAAGGAACATTTTCGTTTTAAGATTAAGAATCTTCAATTCAATTTAACACGTTTTTCATAGTTTTAAAATATTTTTAAAGTATTCTAGGGCCGGTTTGACTTACATAAGTTAAAGTTAATTACCGAATAAGACCATAGCAACAATTATTATAATCATAGAAACGATTGTTTTTAAATGTACGTTAAAGTTAAGTTATGTTGGTGAAATCGACCATAAATGAGTTAATTTCAGATTTAAATAATAACGGCAGCATCTTGATTTCCATAGAAATTTAAAAGAATTTGGTATTGTGATTAGTTGTTGCTATAAAGAAGTATTATTATTATTTGCGATATTACCGGTAGTATCTCAACTTGAAATTAGCCCATAACACAGCTATGTAACTAGTATTTTTTCTTGATAGTTCTCTTGATGGCATCGTTGTACAAATTAACGTTCATAAAAAAATTAGCAAAAATAAATAAACAATAAAAAATTGTTTTTTGACTCGTGTTGAAAGTATCATTGTTTCCAAATTTTATTTAAATACTACTTAGAAGCAAATTCAAAATTAAGCAATAAACATAAAAAATGAAAAAGTTTTCATTTAACAATGTGTCACTTGTTTTTTATATCACCAAGTATGGTCTTAACAAAAAAAATCTAGGTTTTGATAAAAAATACAATATTTTTTTATTGAAATATCAGCTTTGTTCTCTTGCTGTTAAATACCAAATTTGAATAAACCGTGGCTTGATCCATGCTTTGAATGGTTTATGATTATGACTCATCTAGATAAGCTGATGGTACAATTTGTACTATACTTATACCTCGTTTATATTAGCAAAGTTCAATCGGATTAAACCGTTAAGTTCGATCGATATAAACGCATAAATTAGTCCCATTTTTTACTCAAATTAGATTAATTCAAACCAAATTTAGTTTAACCCACATAATAAAAACAAAAAGATTAAAATTTAAATCTAATCGGATTGAACGTCTTCGATATAAACGTAGTATCAACATTTGGAATTACTTAGTAGTTACAATAAAATTTAAAAGGAGTGCGTTTGTAGTTAGTGTTTTTAACTTTTTTTGTAAACAATTTGAGCTTTCTCCTTAATAACACACGTGTACAGTAGTAAACAGTTTCGGTCTGTTATAAAAGTTTATGGACTTTTTAAAAAGCACAGTGATTAGCTTATCATTATTGATCGCTTATGTATAAAAGCTTAAAAATAAGGGTGTTTTTTCCTTTTATCAAATTTAGACTTTAAGAGAATTTTGACTTACTAAACACTAATTTGACAAAGGGAAACAAAATAATAAGTTTTCGGACTACCTGCTAAGAGGATAAACACAAGATTCTTCTTGTTTGTTGTTGTTGATCTTGTTTGTTGGGTGGTCTTTAAGCTCTCATTAATAAATACTTAATAATGATCTACGAATCACTCAGGATTCATTATTTTTAAAAAAATCCATCAAGTTTTATAACAGACCGAAGACCGAAGGAGTGTAGAAACAATATACCAAACTCTTACTAGAACACGTTCGTATTGCTTCTTGCTGTCAATAAAAGTTGATTTCATTCTAAAATCTAATTTATTTTAGGTAGTGTACGGGTGAATATTTCTCAAAACAATTCATCATGTTTATCTGCTCTATTTTAATTAAATATATTTTAAATATCCTAAACCGGGCTCTCGTCTCACTTAAATCTCCATTAAATCTGTGCAAATTCATGATTATCGGGGTGTAGATATACAATCAATGTTAAGCACGAAATGTTTTGTTATACAGTTTAGACCGCAGTAACTCGCGCCTGGTACACGCCAACAATCGCTAGATCCACTTCCTTTCTAAATTGCAATATCATTTCCACATATTGTTCATGAAAATTAACACGAACTTAAAGTTTTCCAAGAAAATTTCAGGCTTATACTAGTGACACAATTTTGCATCGATTGACCAAATTGAGGGAAAACTACCAGAGTAATCTTAATCCCAAGTTAATAATTGAATCAAGTTTTTCGTGTTCCAAGGGTGGCAGTCTTGCATGACACCTCAAGACTAGGCTTTTCAAATTCAATTTGTATTTAAATTATTGTGTCATTATTTCGTGACTGAAGTACATGCGAGGGTAGCACTTTTAGACTTATCAGGTAATCGTCAGTTACTATAATAAGTAAAATGTAAACGCCTTTGACATGTTAAATAAATTCAGCTAAAAATAAACAACTGTTCCACTGCAACGATACAATTTCTAAATTAGATTTATTACTTGGACTTCCTAGGAAATTTCAGAAAAACCGGAAACAATTTATTATTTTCACTAAATCAAAAACAATTTTAATTAAACGAAGAGTAATTAAATTTCGAACTACTTTTTAATTAATTATTTTCGCAAACCGAAAACACGTTACACAATTAATAAAGTTAATTTTCTTGAAGAAAAATAATTACTCATTTTTGTATTTTCTGCTAGATTTCTGATTTTATCGACAAAGTGAATGTACTCGACTCACTCTACGAAAGCAACAGTCAGAGACTTTGATAGATTGACCTACGAAAATCTTTTGTGTTTTGTAAATTACATTTCACCCTCTCTTATCCTCCACTACATTTACATTTTTTTTTTCAAAAAAAATTTAAATGTGATTCAAATTTTAATTACATTGAGCGCTCCATAACACCCCGTTTTGGAGTTTAATCAAATAAAAAATTCCATTCACGCGTACTTGACAGCTTTAATAAAAAAAGGGTGTAACACAGAATAATTCACTAATCGCATGAAAGAGGTCAATGTTGTGTTTCCTGTAATCTAATTACAAAATCGCAACTTTTGGTGTATACAAGTGAGGTACAGAATTTATTTATTTATAATCCTAACAATATTACAAGAAATCAGGTTATCTTAACTATAAATCTGTGAGTTGTGATAATCAACTCTTATAACTTAATAAAATATCTTTTTATGAACCTGAAACCTTCAGTAACTTTCAGCCTTGAATAAATTATTTTTGCTAGAACATAGGGAGCTTTTACTCGACTATTAATAGCAAATGATAAGGTAAGCTCTAGATTACTAGTTATCACAAAACGTTAGCTGTTGCTGCTGATTTATTGCATTATAACAAAACAAACCTAGTTTTTTTATTTACAGATTTCTTCGAATTTGCGTAAAATTACATGAATTTCATTTCAATTACTTCAAACTGACCTTGATTTGTCGCTATCAGTGACATATAGGCATATTTTTAATTAGGTAAGTGCGTGAGGACACATTTTGTAATGAATATTTAGTGCTCATTTAAATTCATTGCAAATGAAGGAGGAAATTGAACGTGTCTTACAATTAGGAAGGAAATGACCTTATGATGTTTATATGGAAATTATATTCAACATTATTTATAAAGGTCAAGTTAATTTCAGAAAATTATCTGCTTTAAATAAATTTTCAAAATACTAAATTTTTCTACTTTTAAAATTTTGGCCACTGTGACTACAATTATACATCATTGAATAACAAAGAATTTGGTCATTTTACTAATTTTAGGGTCGTTGTAATCTTTATAGTTTCTATACTCTACTAAAATCCTATCCATCTTGTTCAAAGATTTATACTTTAAAAATTTCAGTCACAGAGTGGCTAAAATTTGAGAGCTAAAGACTAGGTATGTATGTTTTCTAATTAAAAAAAAATGGAAATTCTAGTTTCTAGAATTTTTACTTTTTAGTACCGAAATAGATTGACTGAATTTATATAAATGAAACATATTGAAAATAAGATTTATGTGAGAAAAGATTCGCTTAAGCTTTCTTTATATAAGCTCGGAGTTATAATAATAAATTTTGGAACATTGATAAATCTCTTTCTATTAATTTAGTGCGCTTGCTGGTGAGTGAGATTTTGCGAATTTACTATTTATTTTGTCGTAATCAAGAAAATTTTGGGCGGAAACTATGCAAAATTTCGGAAAAAACGAATGGCCAATTAATCCTAAAAATAAAGCGCTTGCTAAACATGCGAAATACCAATCAAGAACTGACACTTACAACAAAAATTACCTCTTTAATGCAAGGCCGGAGCACCGTGTTCCTTGAAACGACCATTCTCTTGAAAATCGTCCTAATCCTCTTCAATTCCTGCAAATAAAAGTCACGCAATACGGCAAAATATTCGCTAATTTCCTTACAAAATATTTGGTAGTGCAATTGCCGCATCCGGAAGTTAATAAATTTTCCAAAACAAGCAAATGCTATTTAAAGTTTTGCAATTTACAAGAATCCGTCAAAAATTTCCATTTTAATGGACTGACCTAAACTGGAAACTGGATTTAATTGAGACCTAATTATTTATCGCCAAGTTCACGAACATGCTAGAATCTACGATTGCTAGAGCTTTACTGGAAGCTTTCAAAACTACCAAAGTCCACAACCAACCTGCAAAATAACCCACTTGACACGTCCTCACGCTACATGCGCGCACGATTTCTTCGGTTCTGATAATTTTTACGTTTTATGACCGAGTTATCTCTAATTACTTTCACGAAAATTAATTTACTTGCAACGAAATTTTAGGTAGAAAACTACAAAGTATTTTATACTAACGAGTAATTAGTTTTTTTATGATCTAAGACCAGTAATGCGAAAATAATGTGGGTGATATCATTTGATAATGAAGTCTTATGACAATTCAATTACGTTTGAAACAAAGCCTTAATAAAAATATCATTATTTGTTATAATATACGTGATGCTCATGACCAAGTTTCGTGATAAGAACGCAAATTTTTACTAAATTATGTGTCAAAGCATTTATTATTGTTTCTGCAATAAAACAACAATAATGTAGAGCTCAAAGTTGTTCATTTTAGAACTGAGACTTCCACGGCTTCAGTCAGTATAAAAATTACTTTTTTCGTGATTGAACTATATCCAGAATGTTTGATTATACACAATATTTACATTTTAAAAGGAGGGAATTTTTCACAACTTGGCATGAAAATACCATTTCCAGCAAGAAGATAGATCGCTCGCAATAAACCCAGGAATCAAAATTCAATCCTTCAATAAAGCGGTCCAATTGATTTTTAAGACTGCATTGCACATTCGACAACGACAGATTTCTTTTCTTTCATGTCTCAATTGGAGGTTTCTGGTAATCCTAACAGTTTTTATACGCTTTAGCTTATGGTAAGTAAAGTCAGCCTTCTCATTTGTCTTAGTATATATTTGTGTATAAAGAAGGCAATTAATTTTTTAGGCCTTTACAGATAAAGAAAGGCTAAATTGTGATTTTTCCATTTTGTTGTACAATATTTTAACATTTTTGTGGTTGGTAATAAAGTTATACCTACTCGGGTTACCCAATAGATACAGTAGTAAAAACGCCCATTTAACTGAACAACTTGTGTTTGAACAACGGCTCTTTATTGGTCAATTTTAAATAAAGCGCCTAAAGTAAAGGTCCCTATCACAATAGAGTCCAGCGGTTCTCAAACTATGGTACATGTACCACTAGTGGCACAATTTTTGATATATAGAAAAAGGAAACCAATAATTTTTTTGTCTAATTTTATAAAAATTTTGTATTGCATGAATAATTCCATTATTAACATTACAAAAAGATCCGGTGCTGGTTGTGAGTGTATACATATATTATGGAATAAGTATTTTAACTGAAATTATGTATATAACGCGGCTTTTATTTGTAGGATCAAAATAACTAAAAAAACGTATCTACGGTTTTTAGCTTGTTCCTTTATTTTGTCTTTTGTTGAATTTTTTTCCCCAGTTGATAGAAAAACATCCTCCAACATAAGTACCTATTGTGATAGCTTGTTTAAAAGATCTTAAAACGAGAAATATGACCCACTATTTTTACAATTTGATAGTCGTCTTTGAAATAAAAAATAAAAAAATGCATAAATTGCTGAAAATGTTGATTCCTGACAGAACACTAATCTAAAATCCATCTCATCTGCATTTTTTAAATAACGATTTAACACAAATATAGTTAAAAGACAGAGCAAAAAAACCGGACACCACTTTTTATATAGTCGTCAACCAAACCACACTGACCACACCAGAACAAACCATACTAGACATACCACAGCAGACCCCTTGGTGCCGGTTTTTTTGCTTTTGACTGTAAGTTTTCTGGCAGTTTTTTTGTATTTTCTGTATTTTTGTATTTTTATTTTAAATGCTGTGACTTTTGTAGAAAAAGTCTTTACGCCTTCCTTCTTTAGTTATTCTGAAAATTAGTCTTTTATCTACATTATGTGTCTCTTTTACCTTGATATTTCAACCTCTCTTAAAAAACTTAATACAGTATAATCCGTTAATTGGTCTCCCGATAATGCGTAAATCGTCAAAATCTTTGTAAAAAAAGCATTTCGATTCCTTCGATTATCTATAATAACTTACAGTGATTAGTCCTTTTAATTCAAAATTTCTATTTTTTTTACTCTTTCTAATAATAATTCATAATATCGCTATTTCAGAAATTTCGATATTAGTAATGAACCTTTATTGGTATTTTGCAGTTTCGAATTATCGGGATTATACTGTAATAAAAAATTGTGTATTTTAAATATTATTCCGTATCATATTGTTATAAAAAGAATAAATTATTCTAAAACATTAAAAAATAAAAATGTTTACTTATCTTGTTAGCAGCAATTGACATTTCAAAAAAAAGAAGCTAGAATTTCAAGAATTGTGATTTGATATTTAATTTAATGACTGTTGTCATAGTTTGTTATAAAAATTTTAAATTTACAGATATAAAGGATTCTTTTTATTTGGCGGCCGGTGTATACGATGTGCATTAAATTTTATCCGCACCCCCTAAAAAAATGAGACATTTTAATTAAACGAAAATTGAAAAAAATATAATTGTAGGTGATTTTTTTAAATAAAAAAACACAATTTTTTTATAGATGTATTTTGATATGAACTATCAAGGTAACAAGAAAAAGTTTCGGTTTCTTTAATTAGCATTTTGTTATTAAACAATTTATTTTTTCATAAATTATAATAAAATTGTAAATGTTTCTATAAAACATTTGTCAAGAGTGGTGGTTTCTACGCTACCATTCTTGAAATTTGAAGCTGCCATTGAGCCGGTCGACTGTAATTTTTTTTTAGTTATTAAAGTTTTAGGTCCTCTTTTTGTAGAAGATCTACTACCATTTTATTTGATTTTAATCAAATTTTAACAATTTTTTTCATAAAATAATTGGGCTTTTTATTTGGTCATGGTAAAAAAATCTAGTCTTTTCATAACCTCGACTCTTACCATAGAAAAAACTAATTTATATAATTTCCTTCAATTAAAATTTTGCAGACCAATTTTGACGCACACATTTTTTAAAACAAACAATAAAATTTATAGAAACAAATCAGAACTTTTTTCAGTAAGATTAGATATCAATTTAGTGTAATATGACCACTTCATAATTTTTTTCCGCGTGTTTAGGGGTGCGGATAAAACCTGATTCACCCGATATAAATTTTATTTTTATTTTATATTACATATTCATTTTTGATGTTTTCTGCTTGTAGTTACTTTATTAAGAAAATTTTTTTAAATAATTTTCTTTTAAAGAAATATTAAAGCAAAATTTTGCAAAATGTTAAAAACTCATTACTCAAAGCTCCCTACAATAGAGAAAGTTCAAGGCGTTCCGGTTAACACTTCTATATTACGTACTTTCTTTTAACGAAGCTTTTCATATATTATTTAACGAATCGGTTAGTACAAACTTACCGCATTGATATCCGATGAATGCATGTAAAAAACAAACAAACTTTAACTGAGAAAGAATAGGTTTTACATTATATTTAGAATGTTACAACTACAATCCACATGGTTTGTATTTTAAACCAAGAATGTTGCAGCGCGTGCGTTAGTTTTCTTGCCAAAGGTTTTCCAAAGAAAATTTTAAAAGCTCATGTTTTATTTCACTCTATCAATCCTCGCTAATTAATCCTTGTGGAAATACCTATAATTATTTAAATGAATGTGTGAGTTAAATCCCAATGGTGGTAATGAAAATGGATTAAAATTTTCAATTTTCCATAGCTTTTCATGGCGTTAATATAATTTTATTGTTTTCATCAAGGCTAAACAATGAATAATTAAGGTAAATATAGACAATGACCAGCTCATCTCATGATTTCTCATATTAGTTTCACGTAATATTGAGATAATTATGTATTTTCCTGTTTGAAATTTTGTAAATATATATACATATTGTGATAAAGCACGTTTATTAACTTTAATACTTTATTGTTACTAATTTTAACAGTAAATATAGATTTGATAAAATAAGTTATTTGCCATCATGAATCTATGTCGTGTTTCTATTAAAAGAAAAACATTCCGGTTTTAGGTTATAGACAAATTTAATTTTTTTAAAACCAGTCGAAGGGTTTTTCATATCATTGCGCCAAACTGCTAACTTTACAAATAAAGGCACAATTTCATTTAAAATTCCTGAAAGTGTCATTGTCATATTTGTCAAAAAATATAGTTGTGGCGTTATTTCCAAGCGTTATTTCTTCATCTCTTTTGTATTTCATAGATCGAGAAACAATAATTACTTAATTTTATTTATAATAAAATTATAACTAACTATATAATTTTTTTTTGCAAATAAAAAAGTATCTCTGTCAGTAACTGCTGATCTAAGGGTAGTGTTTAAATCGATTTTATGACTATTAAAAAAACAAGCAATTTGGCTCAATGGTATAAACTAATCTTTTTATACAGGGTTTAATTTCCGGCCTCTCGCCTTCATCATCCTTCTCGCCTTCACCTAATATCATTCGCAGACGAAGTATACATAACGTAGTTGTGTGCAACTATAATCGATAAATAATAAAATGAATTATAAAAAAGTTGAATAAGTAAAAAAATCACTAATGGCAACGTCCAAAATTAGTTTGGAACAAATTTATAAGGAGGATCTTCGATCCAAAGTTTTGTAACTTACCTGAGGGCTATAAACATCAAGTAATGCCCATGGTGTATACAATTTTTTATTTTTGACGTCAATTACATAAATCCACTGAAATTTTAAACATGACATAAATGACTTTTGATAATTTACACATTTCTAATTTATTTTGGAATGCTTGTATAATAATGATGCGATTTATTTATTTATGAAAAACATTAAAAACGGTTTAAAGCTGAAACAAAATTACTAAAATTTATAAGTAAAAGATTTTATTAAGAGTCTTTTCAAGTGTTTTGACGTTTTAAAAATATTGCTAATATAGAATTTAATTCTGAATATTTGTATTTAAAAATAATGACAAAAAGCCATTTGAAATATGTAATTAAAAATAACTATATTGAAAACTTCAAATATTAGCAGTAGATAGATTTATATTAGAACCGTGTGTAAACGGTTAATGCTACAAAAAAAAATGTTGAAGAAAAAAGTTGTAGGAAATTAAAAAGTAATAAAGTTTTTGAAACAAAATTTTCTTCTCTAATAGTTTATGGCCTAGAAACGCTTAGAAATGAGATTTTCACAAAAATCAGAGAGAAAACAAACTGTGTGTGTGTCAACTTCCAGGTGAAATAAAAATAAGGTTTAGTTTGTGGAAACTGTGTTTATTTTTAATTCAAATACTTAATACCATATCTATGTATATTACAATAAAAAATAGAATTTGACTTAAAAGAAGTAATGCCTTAAGGTATTATAAGTAAATAAATTGGCACAAAAAAATCTTAAAGATTATTATAGGGTCCCGACATTGATAAAAATTCGCACCGCAAGTAATTGAGGTCTTACAAGGCTTTTATTGGATTAATGTCAAAATAAAATAGTGAGAGACTATTAAAGTGAGTATAATTAATTAGTCAATCCACATATCTTGTAAAAGCTAGACTTTGATAACCACACATTTCTAGAAGAATAAGCAGTGTAACAGCCTCATTTCAAGTTGTGCTGCAAAATCACAACTTGTGATTGGCCAATTTGAAATAAGGCCGTAACTTTGAAGAAGAGAGGAGGCACTATTATCGAAATGTAACAAATCGAGTGTATAAAAAAATGCTGGACGTCTTAAAAATGAAATAAATTTAAAAAACATCGATTTAGAATTTAATTCATGTACGAAATGGCAGTGTTCACATCTAAAATATCGGTAATATTTAAAACAGTATAACGATTAATAATAATCTAATTATTATCCCTAATTGCTTAAGTATATTAAAGTCAACAATTAGCTTCATTAGCTAAATTTAGTTAGGCATTTCGTTTATAACTAGAAAAATTTTACGCTAAATATCAAAAAGTTGCGGATGCAGTTTCAAGTGCTTTACACCAACTTTATAAGATTGTCGACAGTGTGTTACACTATCAGAGATCGAGATTTTCCTCAATGTGAAAGCTTGTCAACAAGCTGTCTAACATAGCAGAATGTGGTTTAAAGCCATGAATATGTAGCGTTGTAATACTTTAAGAACAATCCGCTTTACCCTTACAATACTTGGCATCAGGTTGTACACTGAGTTTTCCTACCTACACATTATACAAAAATGACAATTGCCGATTTTGTGCGCCAAATACTACATTATAGCCCGAGGGCCCGTAGCCAAGAAGTACAAAAGTTTTCAGAACGTTCAAAATTTAGTAAAAGCTTGCAAAAATACTAGCGTCAGCAGTCTAGGGCACACCTAAAAAGATACCGAAACTTACAAAGCTGAAATTTTTATTCGATTTTTAGAATCGCAAATTATAATATTTTTTCATGACTACAACCAGTAGCAGCTTGTTTTTAATTTTCCGTAAAAACGAAGATACTACTAGTATTATCTCATTCAACTTGAAATTAACCCATAAATGCAAAATATTATTAAATTTAGAACGTTTAGAAAATTTTCGATTTTTTGGCCACAGGCTCTCCGACTATTAGCGCTGCACAAAATCGGTGTAATATCATCAATTTGAGAATCGACGTAAATAAAAATAAATCTATCAATTTACAAATATTAGGTAACAACAGCTTTGGTACTAAAATAAGATATTTAAATTTAGATACATCAACAGCAACATAACAATTTATTAAAGCATTCACTGAACCCACGAAGCTGGTACCCACAACGGTTCAGATTCTACCCGATTTACAGCGGCAAGGAGTTGACTAAATGCTACAGCTAAATCGTCGTTCACGATAACTTCGTCAAAGAAGTGCTCGTAAAGAAACTCGATACGACTTGCTGATTTAATAATATCGTTGAATTCTTCTTCCTAAAATACACAAAAAAAATTTCAAATTATAAAACAAGTTTTTTAGACGTACAGTAAAGCCTCTGGAATTATTTACATCAAAAGTCGACCGGGCATGAACGGCGTTTCTCGTTTCCTTCAGTCGTTCTAAAGGCGGCGGCTTTATGTATATTATGTAAGGTTTAAGCTGAGGAGTTCTTAACATTTTAAGAGCTTGATAATGCGGGTTTAGTATACACACATGTCCTGAATTCACTATAGCCTTCACACTATCAGCAGAGGTTCCATACAAGTTTCCTTTATACTCCCCAAACTCGATAAATTTACTCGCTTCTATATCTTCTTCCATTTTCTCCCTCGGGACGAAAAAGTACTCCTTTCCGTTCACCTCTCCTGGCTTCATTTGCCTACTTGTAACTGCAATAGAAATAACATACATATAATTAAGAAAATTTAACCGCTTGAAGACAATAATTTTGTTTTTTAATGTATAATTAGCATTGACAAACAAAAAGTTCGTCTAAAACATTTATTTTCTTGATCATCAAAGCAATGTCAATTCCTAGATTTTATCCTGTAGAAGAGTATAGTATATTATAGTGTAGTAGAAAGTTCGGCGGTAGCAACCCGACACTTCGAAACACTAGAATCAAACTGGTGGCAATGGGAATTCAAATCCTCTCTAGCTATGAAGGTTTGTCAATGCCCGAGAAAAAAATGTTACATCATTTTTGCCAAAAGTATAACTCATCGACACGCATCAACACGTCTGGACTTTGAGAAATATAAAACAGAAAATTCTAGAAAAGTCGAAATTGCGTTTGGAAGAACAAGAAGAATTTAGAAATTTGGTGAAAATGCACAAGAGAGAATCCTAAAGAGATTAAAAACATAAAAAAGTTCTGAAAAAAACAAAGAAAGATTTAAGGAGATCTAAAAAAAATCTGAGAAAAGAAAAAAGTTTCTGAAAGAAAAAAAGATGATTCTGAGAAAATAAAAAAGAAATCTAAGAGAACTTGAAAAAACGCCATTTTAAAAATAAAGAAATATTCTAGAACAACAAGAAAAGATTCTAGAAGAATAGGATTTGGAAACAATAGAAAAAAGTTCTAGAAAAGCAAAAAAAGATGCTAACAAGGGCTTGAACACCGGCTTTTAAAAAACAAAAAAATTGGAGGAGATTGGTGAAAAAAACGAGAAAAATGTTCTAGCAGTAAGTAAAAGACGTCCGCCAAAAACATAAAGAAAGAAAGTTACTTAAAGAAAAAAAAGTTTGAAGAGAAGCTGAAAATTTGACGATTGGAAAAGAAAGAAGAGCAGTGACAGATTCGAAAAGAGTTCGAAAATCGGCTTTTAGAAAAGAAAAAAAAATATTCAACAAAATGTTGAAACATAAAAGACAAGACTTCTGAAATAAAGACAGAAGAATGTAAAACAACAACAAAAAAAGTTGAAAAAAACCAGGATTTTTTGGGAAACGTTTGTAAAAAAAGAAAACAAAAAATAAATAAAAAATTTGATAGACGCTAGAAAAAACAAAAGAACGTTGTGGAAGAGCAAAGATAGATTCTGGAAAAACTTGAACTTGCGTAAGACACAGAAAAACTGAGCAAAGACGTTTGATGGGAAAAGAAAAGCAAAGTAAAATTCTGTAAGCATGTTGGCCGCAAAAAAACATTTTGAAGAACAAAAGTAGTTATGAAAGAGACAATTAAAAAAAAAAACAATAAAAAATTCTAAAAGAACAAAAGAAGTATTTACAAGAGTTTATAAAATAATGACTGAAAGAGAAAGAAGAGCTACAAAAAAGTCTAAAAGTACATAAACAATTCTATAAAGCTCGAATAAGGAGAATAGAGAAAGTAGAACAAAAAAAGAAAAGAAACCGAAGAAAACTAGGAAATAAAAAGAAAAACATGATAAACTACGACTGGAACTAAAGAAAGAATAAAAAAGATTCTTCGAAAAAAATTTCGACAATTTGCAAAATGTGTTGAATCGAGACGTTCTAGAAACAAAGAAGAAATATAAAGCAAAGCTATTAAAAGCTAATGAAAATCTCGTAGAAAAGATTAGAGTATTAGAAACAGGACAAAACGCTAGGATCAAATTAGTGTTGCAACGAGTAACGTTAGAGAGCTGTAACGAGCAGATTTAATGATTAACTTTTTCAAACGTTTATTTTTTTAATGTTGTAAAAAAGTCCTGAAGCTAAGATCTAATTTCGGATATAAGCTTAGCAAAGAGATTACTCTTTTTGACATGACTCGAATTCGAGTGTCTCAAGCAGTTAGAGACAGCATACCGAAAATTAAAATATTTTGTGGCGGACCACCACTTCAAAAACATACTATCGATAATTAGCCCTACACGATAACTCATCTCAAAACTCGATGACGTAGTTATTTTGCTGCCGCCTCTCGTCGATAGACATTGGATTAAAATTAAAATGACGCGTTCTTTAAAATTTAAAAAAATGTTATCTCTTTCTTTTTAATTTAAGTAAGTACATCAAATTGCAATTGAGTACCAATAGTTATAGATAGTCCAAGATAAAATTAGTCGCAAGATGCTAATGCGCAGTGGACAAATGTTTTTCTTTCTCGCTCTCTCTCAACAAAGCGCTCATATATCTAGGTTTGATCAGTTAATCAGTTGCTTCACTTTCTGATCTGCGCATCTCGAGGCTCATCCTATCTTGGGCTACTAGAAATAATTGAGGTCAGATTTCAAGTTAAAAACCAAAGATTCCTGTAAGAAAGTGTCATTTGTGATCTATAGAGTGCACACTCGAGTGTTTTAAACGCTATTTATGATGCTGGTATTGTAGCATCAAGATGTATAAGGTAGAAGGAGAGAAATAGAGAATACAGACGACCAATTAGATATTTAAATGCAAACCGGTTTCAACATATTTTAATCATCTCTGGTTTACTACACCGTCCTTGATACATCACAAATGTTTTACAGGGTTGGTTTAAAAAATATTTACATAAAAAACTTATTAACAAAAAAATCATCCATTCATTTTCATCATTACAATCGTTATCAATATTAGCATCAAAATTATTTTTTGATATTAAAGCCTGCAAAGTTTCCCGTGGTCGAAACATGGTCAATTTTTTTTTAGAACCGAACCAAAAACCTTGAAAACAAAACTGGTCGATTGTATCAAGTACAAGCGCCACTTAATTTTATGACTTAATAAATAAGCAAGCCTTATAAATATTGCACCGACAATATAAAATTGTCCTTATTCTGTAAGGTTATACAACCACCATAAACCTCATTATCCGCAATTAGGACATTATCTTGTAAAAGTATTTGGACCCACGCTCCCTTGATGTTCCATCAGTTCGGCTCTGTACACTGTGAATTCGTTGATAGGTAAAAATCTGCTTGAGTTATTTACGACTGAGGTCTATCAATAGGATATAGATTCTAATTTCATGACCGTTATATAACCTTACAGAATAAGGACTACTATACATAGGTATACACCAAAACAATGAATATTTATTTCATACTGACATGGTGTTGGTGTTCTATATTTGTCGGGATCGGTGTCGATGAGTCGTCTCTTGAGTTCGTTTCGGCCCACTCCTGGGGCTCCAATTAAGACAATGGGTCGGTAAATCCCCGGTCGAGGATATAATTTGGCAACTTCTTCATAAGTGGCGATTTGCTCTCGATCGAAATCGTCGTTTTCTGCAGTGTCATACATAATCTTTTTAGTTTTAGGTTTGGATGCACAACGGGGGGATTTCGGGGACTGACTGCAGGTTAACACAGGTAAAGCTGAAACAGAGCAAAGCCCTACGGCCACCAAATGAAATGTTAGTAAGGTGTACAAGGGCAATAATAATAATAATAATAATAATAAATGAATGAATTATGAGTCAGGCAAAAGCTTTCTGCAGGGGAGGGCAAAAAGGTCACGATTATTTACCATCGTCACCGTCTTTTGCGGCTTGGGTCCTGTCGTGGATTATCCTGCGTTCCTGAAGGGCCCGACTTGGGATAAGGCCGGCTCTCATGTTTCTATCGCCTTCTTTTCGGGCTTGCCACCTGAAATTTACAATATTACGAACGTCAAAAATTTTGGCGGGAGAATACCAATAAGCGTCATCTTGTGAAACAATATGCAAGACATCCCCCTTTCGAAAATCAAGTCCTGCTTCTTTACAGGGAATGTAAGGATCTCCTGCAGCTTCATAATCAAAATGTGCTCTGACTCGAACTTTGCTTTCTCTAACATTCAATTTACTGTCAGCAGGAACTAATTTAAACGTAATTGTTCCTTCTGAATTTTGCTAAAATTCGAGAATTATATTTTATATAATATAGATAATTGTGAGCCTACTAAAATACTAAGAACGTCATTTGGTGTCTTTCCTTCAACATTAATATAATTTACTTCAACGACTTCATCCCCAACGTGGATTAGACCTGACCGATCAGCAGCACCTCCATGCATTACTCTCGCTATAATTATTTTCCCCGTTTCTTCGTCGGTTTTTATTGTGGCACCCTGTATATGAAAAGTTTTACTTCAGCAAAAAGACAGTTATATATCAACAACAGGAAAATAATTATTTATTGGAAAGACTGAAATAAACAGTTTGTTTTCAGAAATACTTACAACTATAGGTTCAGCACTTTGTGCCCCAGTCTTTGCAAGAAACAAAAATTATGTGTGAATATTGAGATATTTAAAATTTTACCAAAATTTGAATTTGTTAATTAGACCGGGCGCTAGCAAACAATCTCTTTAAAAAAACCACTACATTCATTTTGATTCATAATTTAAATTACGAAAGACTTACAAAATGAAATGTTTAAGGGCACAATTGCACTTCTGTGATCAATTAGTAACGAAATGTTGACATAGTTGTCCACTTGGACAATGATTAGTTATTTTACGCTTTGTTACGGCGAAAACAAAGCTGGCCGACTGTATCAAAGCCACGGCTACTTAATTTAATGACTGTTTACATATTTTACTTTACCACTTAATTGGCGAGCCCTATATCTCTTGAATCAAGAATATACAACAGTATTTTTTATTCAAATTCTTTATAATTAAAAACTACTCTAATAACTTTTTTTACTAATTATTTACTTATTTACTAATTAAAAACAAAAAATTATAATTTTGTACAAATGATGAAAGAATTAAAATCCAAGTCAAACAAATTTAGTCAAAGAAAATTCTAACATGATAGGAGCAAAGCGCTTTTGAAAACTATGTCACGTCATCAGTGCCTGAATAATAATGTAAAAAAGAAAATTATAAAACAGCTAGAAAAACTTACCAAACTTTTGGCCATAATAAATTAAAAACATAAAAAAATAAAAATGTATACTAAAAATAGAATAAATTGTTGTTTTAGCAAAAAAAAGTGTTGATAGATCTAAAGGCATCAAATAAATAAATAAATAAATAAATAGCAACAAATGTTTAAATGGTTGCTATTTAAAAAAATTGAGAAAAACAAGAAAAACAAGTTTTAATCGCTCTAAATATTACTCTTTTTAAAAGAGTCGGTATCAAATTGACATTTGTTTTTAATAAAAATAGTTTAGAAAAGTATAGATACTAACATAGTAAAGATACAAGATTATAAACAAACATTTAATTAACTAATAAAGGCTAAACTATTCAAAACAAAATATTAGAAACACAATTCACTTGACCATTTAAAGTTTGTAGAGAAAATTCGTCGGTAGATTTAGGAAGTTCTAAAGCTCCTAAAAAATTTAAAGAATAGTCTTTACTGCATATATAAAAAAATTTAGATTTATTAATTGGAAAAAAGAATGACCCGAAGAAAGAATATGAGAAGCAAAAGCAGATGGAGTGTTGATTATATCTGTATTTTTGTACTTTTCTATTATCCTTGCATGTTTACAAATTCTGGTTTCAATCCTTCTTCCTGTCTGACCGTTATAAACTGCATTGCAGTCATTACAAAATAATTTGTAAACGCCTAAATGATGTAGAGGAGAAATTTAACCATTGTAGTGTACGAGACAGGTCTAAAGACTACTTTTAAACTTTCATATATTTTTTTTTAAATATGAAAGATAGAAAAAGAAATTTTGCCAATGAAGAGGATAGAAGAATAGAAAGGTTTTAAAAGAGAAAATGTAGATGTTGTTTAAAAATACAGACTTTCATATTATTAGATATAAAAGTAATATTAATAAGCATTAACTAGAATTTTTTTAAAGCGAATCAAAATATGTAAAAAAACAATGATTCCTATTAAAATAATAAAGTAAGCGGTTGTTCTCGATATAACCGAAAGTGCCAATGTTTCAACCTATGTTGAAAACATAGGTCAAATAAATAAAACACTCTGTATTCGAGTGAAAAGAAAACTACTCTCAGCCCTTCTTTCAACAACGTTTTTTTGGAATAAAAAAAAGGAATTAAAAAAAAATTTTTTTAGAAAATTAATATAGTAATAAATAAACCAACTTTCTATTATTTATTTATTTAAGACTTTATTACTTCCGGTTTTAAAGGATATAACCATAACTTTGGATTTTTAAATGGAACACTATGTATATTTTTATATTTTTGGAATCTGCATTAAATTCTGTGTATAATAAGCTATGTTTTCATGACCTTTTGTAAAACCATTTTTTTATGTCAAAGGCTTTGATTGTTAAAAAATATTTTTAAACAAATACGTTAATAAGAGATTAATGACCCATCAGTTTTGATGAACGTTTGTGCAATCAGTCATTTAGACTTATATAAAAATATACATTGATATGAGTGTTTCATTTTAAAACTAAAAGTTATGATTATTCCCGGTTAAACCAGAAGTGACAAAAAGTTGGTCTATTCGAAACCAGAAGTACTAAAATTTGGTCTACTTAAACACAAAAGTGCTAACAAGTTGGTCTATTACATAACTAACAACAATTTTCTAACATATAATTTTCCAAAGTTTTCAAGAAATACTAGTAAAAAAGATGAAAGTAGTTTTATTTACAACCGGTTAAATTATACTGGGCGTAAAAGACTCGGCCAGGATCTTCCGCAACCTCCAAAATTACATTTTTTGGATCTTTCTTGAATTAAATCATAATCAAAATATCTTAAATTAAATCATAATCAAAATAAATCCAGCGGGTTTTTTCAAAATTGTTTGCTGACGCTTCCACTAAATGTTTTTGCTACTTCGTCTAAACTGTTATAACTAAACAAAACATTAAAAACTTAGTAATACTCACCAATGGTTCGTTACTTTTTACGAGCTGAACTATTTTAATAGTTTCTTCATCTTCATCGGCCTCTTGAGGTATTTCAGGCAAATGGGGGTAATAGTCTTTTTGAGCTATCGCATCATGAGAATACAACAGCCCCTAAAAATGTGATTTTTAAGACTGATCTTTTAGTTATACAAAGTGTTATTTGAATTTGACGCCACTTCCACTTGAACGTCAAATTAAAAAAAAACACACTATATTTTTTAATCTTGTATTGTTATGTTAGTTGCAGTTATAAATATTTTCAATTTTTTTTTGAGTCAAATGTTATTATTCTTTTTAGAATCTATACTCTTTTATTATAAAAGACATTTAAATTTCCTTCGTCTGTGCTTCGTGCTTTAAAGTATTGATTAAGTTTATTTAGAATTAGAACTATTCAGCTGCCAAGCAGCTTTCGTGATAAGTATCTCGTTTGTTCCAAATTCCAACATTGGACATTTTGTTGTATATTATTTGTATTTCTCGCAAAACAATTTAACTTTGTGAATAAAGTATGATAAAGTTATGCAACATAGTATACAAAAAAATAAGAAAATTGTACCTGCACGTGAGGTTTTTGAAGTAAATAAAACAATTCCTTGCATTCTTCAGAAACTTGTATTTTAGATGCTAAAACTTCCAAAACATCCACCATAACATGCATCGATGTAGACAACATCGGGAAAAATTTATCGCTAGCGCCATTACTGATTATCTTATTGTGAACATTAACTAAGGCATGAAGTTCCTTGGATTGTAATAATTCACTTAAAAATCCTAATTCTTCTTCAGTTGAGGGTAATTCCTTGGCTTGTTGAAGAGATGACAATAAACGCGACAAAGCTGAAGATCCAAAATAGTAAAACTTGACTATATCATACCCAAATCCAATATTTAAGACAGTGATTCAAAAAAAAGAATGCTTTACATTTGAACTGAAACGTGTTCATTTAAAATGTTGTCAAGAGCGCTATGAGATTTTAATCAAAAAAAATGTCGCGACAAATGGATGTCGGAACTAGCATACATTGTAACTGGAAAAAATTACAAATAAATAAATAAATCATTTTGATTATTTTTGAGTGTGTGTTTACAACATTCACAATTTCATTTCCACTTTGTTCCTTCTTTTTTCGTGTTCAATTTTTGTTCGTTCTAAATTTCATTTTCAGTTCTGTATGTTATTGGGTCTAGTTAATATTATTTTGTCGCAGTGGTTAATTACACTTTAGAGCACAAGAGTTTTTAATCAAAAGTTACTTTCGAAGTGGTAAAAAGGTTGAAGACGAGTGGATCTATTCGATGAAACACAAAAATAAGATCATTGAAGAAGAATCAGTGATTTTATGCAGGATGTTAACACTTTGAAATCGGCAAATATTGCACTGGGGAAAGCTTTAGATATTACTGATTTTATAAAATATTCCTTGAAACAGATTTCAGGTCACTAATCTGACATAATGTGACAATTCCGACATTTCTGACAACTATAACTGGCAGAACGACAGCCGAATTTAACTAAGAAACACTTCAAAATGTGTTTGTTTTGTCACGACACTCTTGACAACTTTTTTTAAATGAACACTTGTTACTTTAGACTAGTTACATGCATTCTCAAGAATGGTCTACTTAGACTGATTTTTTGTGAATCACTCGCTATTTGTGGACGAATCAAACTGTGTGCTACCTTTGTTTTTATTAATTAATATAGTGAAATTCATAAAACACACGTGTTTAATGGCAAAAAAAAAATGTTATAATGAAAAAAAGAATAAAATCTGTGAAAAAAATCGTTTATTTTACTAATAACATGCATCTACAAAAACTGTACAAAACAATTAAATAAAAAGCTGTAAACTATACACAGGCTTAAAAAGAATTCAAAAAATGAAACCAATGCATCCTGTCTCACCTGGATCCCATTTTTCTTTAGTTCCATTAGCCATTAGCTCCGCTGTCATTCTACAATTTAGAACTTATCTATTAATACACGTTTTTTAATCACAGAAAACTGAACAGAACTTTTGCTTATAACGTGTCGCACAAGACTGATAAGCCAACGACTCGTTATTGTAGGTCATTATTTAAATAAACGTGTAAATTGTTCCACGACTATTATATTTTGCAAACTAAGCAAAAGATCTATTTTTACATATACTGCAAAAATTCTAGACTGGAACTGGAAATGCAACGGATAGAATGACATGCGTGTAAACACAGGGACAATCAAGAATCGATAATCGACTAAAAGGATTAAAATACCTTCTTCTTTCGTTATTTTTATTGGATTTATCACCAACATTCCATTCCAAGTCAATCTATCTCCTAATCTGAGAAATTTCCTAGTCCAACATGGCGCCTGACAGGAATCTGACAGCTGACGTTGCCAACGTAACACTTACGTAATCCCTAGTTTTTTATTGACAAAATGGCGCTCTATTTGAATTCATGTGCACCGGGTGATCAAATTTTCAGTAATTTTCTATGTAAATGGTAGGATTTTGTCATTAGGGTTTAACTATAATGAGGTGTTTCAATTATTAACAAATTTCAACAATGAAATTTCAACACCCTACCCCCCATATAGTGGAAAGACAGGTAACAAAAACTTTTTTTATTTTTAAATAAATCATCTTGGAATAATGTAGGAATCTTTTATAATCTTTGGTTTTGAAGATATTCCCTGTAGGGGAAAAACTCTCTTGCCAAATGTACTTACGTAAATTTGGTTGCCTATATTACAATCATCCGACTGCACATTATCAATAGGAAATAATGCTGTGCAATAGTTATGAAGTCCCCATAAAATAAGAAGTGATATTAATTTTTTTAAATAAATTTTTGCAGTATCTTATAAGAAAAAGATCAGGCTATGCTTCTCTAGTGATGTATTGAAATTATTATTATTTAGTTACTTCTTAAAACTACTGCTAAAATGATTAAAAAAAGACAAGTTTGTACTACTTCAATAGTTAAAAGTAAAATTTGAAAAAATACATATACAGGATGATTTTTTATCAGTTCCCGCCTTAAAGCTCTAAAAATAGGCAACACGTTATACAAACGAAAAGTTAGTTAATTAATTAAATAATGTGGCAACAAATGATCCAAATAAATTGACTCTGGAAGCACTGTTAAAGGTATTATCAACAATATTGACATTAATTTACAACTCTAGAGGCCTTAATTTTGAAAATAAATTTTTCAAAGTTTAATGTGTTGCCTATTTTTAGAGTTTCGGATGGGAAAAGATAAAGGAATCACCTGTATATAACACTAAAAAAACATATAGACTGATCTTTTACCTATAAAAATCTGCAAAAATTTATTAAAAAAATTACTGTACATCTTATTTTATGGAAACTTCAAAACCCCTGCAAAGCTGGTGATTACTGGTAAGGTGCAATCTGCAGAAAAGGTACGGATTCCCTCTTAAAAAAACCAGTCAATTCTAAAAATAATAATTCAAATAAATGTTTTTAAATTTGTGTGTTTTTACTATAAAAAAAAAAAATGTATTATAAGTTATTCCTCTCGTTATTACTTTTATTTATAACAGAATTGAAAATAAGTTTGTGAGATTTTTTTTTAATTGTAAAGATCTTTCTTTATTAGCCATCAGGCTAATTAACTTGTTGCTTATTACAATATGCAATTTATGTAGCCTCATATTTTGTAAATCATTACAAGAAATTTTGGGAAATTACAAAAAGTTTTGTGAATTTTTAATTTCATTCAGCCGACTTAAATGTGTTTCAAGTATAGCAACAACCAGAATTTCATCAATTTTATCAAATTGTCATTTCAAATACCTTGACAACTACAATATTTTTGAAATTTTCTATTCCCTTAATACCCACTGAAAAAAACAATTTTTTTATACATTGTTGTATTTGAAAAAAACAATTTTTTTTAAGTGTAATTATTATTATTAAGATGAAGCTCATTGTGAATAATTGGCTCGTTTTATGTTATTTTAATTTTTAAAATAAAAAAAATAATGCAAATGTCTTTTTTTCGAAAGTCCTTAATTTTGTCAAAAACGCAATTTTTTTCAAAATTGTAAAACATGTTTACTAACCTTATTATATAGTAAATTTCAGATTAATTTGTATTCTGCTCCAAACCAATATTGGCATACCTGAGTTTAAAGACAAGCCATCTGTTTATTACTAGTGCAATAAAGATTTTATTGTTACCAAACGCAAGTAATTTATGATCGTTAGACCCTTCGATGCCATCTGAGAAAACCGCAAATCAGATCAAATCCAGGCAAAGGTGGTGACAAATCTGCATGCCCCAGGAGGTTTTCTCAGATAGCATCGATATCTGATTCATATATTTATACGGCTGTTCATTTAATTTGTTATAATTAAGTGTATAATTAACAATATTTTATTTTGACTTTAACAAATTAATGTGATTACGTTTCTCTAATTGGATCCGGGAATCTTATATGCAATCGGCAACACTCTGGAGAACAAAAAAATTAGCTAGAGTTCTCCGTTATATGTATATTAAAATCAACTCTATACTTCTGGTCTACACCAAACTAAACACCACCAAATGAATTCAAATCTTTTGTGGTTATGTCCATTTTGTCGTTGAAGGTCGCTGATGCCAGTCACGTGATTCTCACAACAAGCTAACTTCACTTTATTTATCCTCTAGAGTGATGCGGATTGTATATGAAATATGAAATGGTCACATTTACACAATCACAATTTATGCACATTTAAAAAATAATAATAAAAATTAAATAACTCTTTCACAGGTAGGTACTTGTATTATTCAACAATTTTTTTTAGTTGACAGTGTAAATTTGATGTTATTTAATAATAAATCGGTCCAATGAATAAACTATCACAAATATAATTACTAAAAACGAAGCTATTAAATGACGTAAATTAATAAATAACGTGTAAAAATGCAAATAGGGAATTAAAGTAAATTGTAAAATATTTGAACCAAAATTAGTAATGTCAGCAAAGTCAAATTTAAAAACAATACTGAATAGGTACTGGCAGTAAGGTTTCCAACACTCCTATATTTTCAAAGGATAGTCCTTTAGTTCTATAGACTGTCCTTTAGTCTTTAACATGTACTTAAAGGACACAATTTATCCTTTTATACAGCTTTTTCTACCAAAGGGAAACTAACAAGCCTTAGAAAATTGACATACATTATTTCTAATAAATTGTTGAATTACGACTAGTAGAAAAAGAAGAACAGAAGTGGATTCTAAAGAAAAAAATGAAAAAGTAGATTCTATAATATAACAAAAATACTTATAAGATTAGTATGTATGTTGTACAAGAAAAAAAAACAAAGAAAAATTTTAAAAACGTAGTTAAAAAATTCTAAAAAAACTGTAAATTTTAGGCGTCTAGAAAAAAAAGAATTACAAAACCAACGATTAGAAAATAAAAAATACAACTAAAACAAACGATAAAGGAAGATTTAAGAAGTTGAAAAAAGGTAGAAAACGGATTTGAAAAACAACATTTGGAAAAAATGAGAATAAGAAAACTACTAAAAAAAAGAAAAGTTAAAAATAGTAAAAAAACCAAAAAAAAAATCTAGATTAATAAAAGAATAATCCTTCGACCTTCGAGTCGGATACTGCAAAAAGTCTTGGTAGCTACAGAGCAATTATAATTATTTTCGCTTCAAACACCCAAAAATCTCTATTTTAGTTATCTATATGAAAGTCTTTAATAGGATTTAGGAGCTAGAGGAAACAGTTTGTACTCTATTTTTATAAAAATTGCAGTAAATATTTATTTTTGTAATAATCGTGGCCTTTGGCTCCCAAAGTGTATATATTTTATGGCTCTTCGAGCCAGATAAAGAAAAACGTCTTTTTGTTAATATAAAAACATTCTTGCAAGCGTTTATTTTTACTTTTTTTATAAACACTGCAGAAATATTTTTTTATTAGTTGTTCTTCGGCTCACAAAGTGTGTTTAAAGTTTAGACGGAATATTTTGCAGCAGTCCTATTTATAACAGCCTTTTATTTTTGTCTTTGATACTTTACCACCAATGTTTCAGGGCTTATTAGCCCTTATAAATCCTGAAAGATTAAAAATGACATCATTTTTTATAAACAAATAAAAACATAGAATTTTGGGTCACTATATTTTTATATTTTTTCTATTTTAATATAAAAATTCTGTTAAAAATTAATGGTTCTTCGAGCAAGGTATTGAAAATAGTCTCGAGACTAGAAAAGGCAATTTAAAATAATTCTCATTTCCGTTTTTCAAAAATGTATATTTTAAAATTTTTAATAGAATTTAGGAACCAAAGGTAACAGTTTTTATTTGTTTATAATAAAACTTGTAGAAACATTTGTTTTGAATAATTATCGCCTTCTGCTCCGGCTTTACAAGTGTTGCTTGAAAAGCCGGATGTAAGAAAAAGTCCAAGAAAAAGAGTCCTAAAGACTATAGTAAGAATACTCCCTAAAAAACAATCCTAGATACGCCTTTGACAAATGTCCTTTATCTCAATATTGAAAAGTTGGCAAACATAACTGGCAGAATTGTCCTTTTCAATCCGGTTAAGTTCGAGCAGGATTTTTTGTAGCTTACTTAACCAGTTTAACAGTTGTCTAATTTTTTTTGCTACTCACCTGAATTTCTTCGCTTTTTTATGTTTGTACGGAATAGGTATAGGAGAAGATAATGATAAAAAGCTTGTTCATGTTTAAAATTTTACAATTTATTCTTATTTACCATACAGACATAAAATAATAGTAATAATAATGTGCATAAATCATTTAAACAATGTATAAGGAGACTGAGAAACACAAGTCTTATATAAAAATATAAATAATAAAGAGACTGCACATATAATGACTTATGATGCATACAACTGGGCCATTGCATGTAAGTTCAGACTGTCTCTACGAGTAGCACAACTTGAATGATAATAATTATTGCATACTGACTAAAGAGGCTATTTATAACTTTAGGTATGCTATGTTATATTTGCACTAACATCGAACTATATTATGTTTTTATAGTATACATTAAAATAAAGCTTTTACCTGAATTTTGAGTGGTTATACATCATATCTAAAAAATGCCAATCTCACATCACTTTTGCTTATATATTTATAATAAAGTTAGGTATATAAATGTAATTTACAGAGATATGAAAAAGAACATGCCATTCAGGGTGATACCATACCAAAACACATTAAAATGCAATTTTGTTAAAAATTTAGTATCTCGGATGACATAAGTGGTCATAGTTTGGAAGGCACTTACTACTTTACTTGATTTTTGAACACATTAAGCCTAGTCAAGAACCGAAAACTCTACGAAAAAACAAAAATCGGGAGAGATCCAAGACTTTGCGTAATTGCCAAAGTAATGAAAGTTTAAAGGCCACTTTTTGAAAAATATCATATCACTTCACGACATGCATAAAGTCAAACGAGCGTGGTAGACCCATAAATGGCAGGAAGGCATTTATAATTTCATTTAATAATTTCTTTCTACATTTACAAGTTTTATATAAATTTTGTACATTATTTCATATCCTATACTCTAAACAAATCACAAAAATAATTTTTTGT
Source organism: Tribolium confusum (assembly GCA_029207805.1). Lineage (NCBI taxonomy): Eukaryota > Metazoa > Arthropoda > Insecta > Coleoptera > Tenebrionidae > Tribolium > Tribolium confusum. The sequence goes on along the minus strand of JALGAY010000002.1, from coordinate 39,675,271 downwards.
TGGCTCCGTGACTCCTAAGACTATCTGAAAGTATAAATGTTTATGCTAATTAATTTGCATTAATTAACATCTGTGCTATTTGGTGGTGAACTGAGTCGCAAATAATTGTGTTGCAGCACTGAAGTTTGTCTTTATGTTCGAGTTGCACTACACTTTGTACATACACAACACCTACATTCACTATTGTTGCTACATTGTAACATATAATACATTTGGCATTGCTACAAGTCAGTAAATCATAGCTTCTTACCAAGTGGAAATGCATATTCAACAAACAGATTACTACATATTCTAGATTTACACACAATAGTCACCAAAATATTTATTTATCATTGCACATAACATTAAGAAAATTTTGATTAAGTGCTTCTTTGCGCTTAGTTTAACTGGTAAAAGTGACTTATCGCACTACAATATGTAACACCAATCTGTTTGTTACAACTGGAAATACAGAAGCTAAAGGCATTTAATCAACAAAGCAATACTTTTATTCATTTTTCTCTTTTTAAATACCTATACATTTCAGTTTATTACATATGTACTAAATAAATAAAAAATAATTTAAAAAAGAGACCAACTGAATACGAAATACTGATAGTAACTGACCATTCTATTTAAGTTCCATGTATTATTTATTATAACACGCCTAATGCACGAATTTAACCTAGCTAAAACAGGAATTGTAATATTGCACTGAAAAAACACAGTGGCTCATCGTTATGTCACTATAATGTATTATAACACACGTACAATCGATTACATTTGTCATATTTTCTTTTTTTGTACATGTTATTATTCTCATTTAAACCTATCAAGTGACTTTGGTGTATTTTTCATTAGTTATCTTATGTAATAATAAAATAAACCGTATTCTCCTCACATTTTGCTTCAATTTCCATTTTACTGGTATGCAAATATGAAAAAATAAATATCTAATGCATCTGCACACTTAAACACTAAAAATATACAAAAAAATATAAATTACTAAAATAAATAAATTATCTTTTTACAAAATATATTTAAACTATTTTTTAAGTAAATATTTAAAGCAATTCCTTAAAAAATGTTTATTTCCTTTTTTCATCAACAAATCAAATTTTTCATATTTCGCCAGCAAATAACTAATTACAGATTTTTAATGAAAATCGACAAATTTAATAATAGTTTCAAGGAAATTTAATAGATTTACGTAGACAGATAATGCTGGCCTAATTGTGTGCTTCACGTTATTATTACGTCTTTAAAACGACACTGACGAAGTCGTATAAGAAAATACAGTTTAACGATATAACGGGAGACTATTTAAGTTTCTACTGCCAGTAGATGTGTCGCCTTAACCACATACAGGCTAGTAAAATAAAACAAGACGTAATGATAGCAATTTTCATGCGTAAGACAAGGACGAATAAAATACTTTATTTAGGAAGTGTCATAATGGGGGCATTTTAGGTACTCATAAGCTACCAAAATGTGTTAAAAATCACTAAAATAGTAGTAAAAATGATCAAAAACCACCAGTTTTCTAACAAAAAGAGCAAATACTCAAAAAGCATGTACACGAAAAACGGAAAATATTTAGGATATATTTTTACTTTATTCACAATATTTCAGGTTTTTTCGTGATACTTAACTTGTTGTTAGTCTCAACATAATAGGTACATGTCAGAAGTGTCATGATAAACTAATTCTTCTTTGTTATCAACCATGGCTTAATTGACAGTAAATTAGATGCTAAATGTACAGAATTGTGAATTTTGGGGATATAAAATCGAGCATTTTTTTACCGTTTCGTAACATCTAAGAATCAAAAAAAAACTTTAAATTTTTTTGTAATTTTTCAATTTCCATTTTAGTTAACAAAATTAATAATTTTTTAAGAAATTATTTTTCAAATTAATATCTCGATTTTTATGTAAAAATTAAAAAATTCAATGTGGCGGATACAATATTGTCGACTATAAAGATAAATAATGACAGTTTGGGAAATATCTGACTAAATCGCATCAAATAGTATGAATCTCAATCTGTCCTTGAGATCACTAATTACACTTTTGTCACAAAAGTAAAAAAATAAAATAGTGGGTCGTATAATACGGCCGACTATAAATATAAAAATTTAAAGATTTCTGATAACGATATTGTCATATGAAATGCAAAAATATAAATGGTAAACTTAATATGAACGGATAAAAAAATGCTATAACGATATTAAACTGCACAGACAAAATCAAAAATAACTAAATAACAAACAAATGAGAATTAATTAATTAAATAAATTGTAAATATTTAATTCCAACACAAAATGTCTTTCTAGACTTCTTTACCAGTCATATCAGTTTTTCAACTTTCAATAATTAAAATTTTTCAAGTAATAAAAATAAAAATCCTTATAGATATTGAATTAGAACAGATTCATGCTAGTTCATTCAATTTCACTTATTTTAATATCACAATAATAATAAAAATCCTGGATACAAAGACAAACATTAACGGTTTTATGGGATTTTGTAAATTATTTTCTGAATGTTATCATATTTTCATCTTTACAGTCGGACATTGTGGTCCGCCATTTTGATTTTTGCAATTGTACGACAAAATCATGATCAGTAAAACAACTAGTGCACAGTTTCATATTAGAAAGGAAATCAAATGAGAAAAGACAATGGCGTCACTACGCAACGGACGAATTTTGGATATTGGACGAGTCCATTGTATTATAAGGGTAAGTTCTGTATGACAGAGTCTGCTCATCAACTGGTGTAGTTCGATCTGGTGTTTGAGCGCTTTTTTATAGTTTTGATGTTACTTTTTGCAATTTAGCTTTGTTTTATTGGTTATTAAAGTTGTTCTGTATTTTTTTATTGTCTGTTGTAAATTCATTTTGCTAATTGACAAATTTTTGACTCATTCAGAGATCTGTGTAACGCTACTGGTATTATAGTTATGGCGCAGCTTAAGCTCCGCCCTTGTCTTTTTCTGATTTGCTCTATTTTGTACAATATCGTCCATTTTTATGTTTGTAGTCAGCTTATAGCGGTTATATTAAGTCCACCATTTTAAATTTCTTAATTTTGACATCAAGTTTCAATCAGTGATCTTTTCAACGGCTGTAAGCTTATAATTTTATGTGATTTTTAGTAATGTTAAATATTTTTTTATTAAAAATTTTCTTAGTCAGCCATATTGGATCCGTCATTTTAACATAAAATAATTTAGAAATTTTAAGTAACTTCTAATCTTTAGATACTATAAAATCTTAAGAAAAATGAAGTCGATCAGTCTATCCTCACAAACTTAAAAAAAAATGGTTATTTAACGAGACTACAGACATGTTTTTTGAGTTCTGAATACAAAATCAACTTGACAGTAATTACACATAACCTATCACCTTGATAGTTTTAACAATATGACAGTAAAAAAAGAAATAATTTTAATATTTTATATTTCAAAATTAGGAATTCTTTCACGAATTCTAGGGCCACAAGTTATCTGTCAACATAGCACGCCATGGTTTTAACAAAACAAATTTAAAAAGTTTAAGTAGACAAAACGGTAGTGCCCAGACTGTAAAGATTTTTTTTTCGTTTTAACTATCGTCTTGCTAATTTTAAAATACTCCAATTATTTATAAAAAATGTTGTAGATTTTGTTATTTTCTTTTTAATTGTTTCTGTCCACGTTTCTCAGTGATACAGTTCTAAAAAATGATTTTATTTTTTATTTCTTGTTTTCAGATATTTTTCCAAAAATTTCAAAATGTTTCATTCGAATTTTCAGAATTAAATGTTTCTTTGTTTTCGCTAAAAAATTTTACAAGATTTAAATAAAATAGACATCCAAAAATTAGTTTCTAAAATTCAATTTATTTCGTGGTAAGAGAATTTTGGGTTTTGACATATGACATATGACACGTTATTTTCTTGTCTGTGGCTAAGGTTACAGAAAAATTCCAGAGAACACTCGAATGAAACTTAAAATGGTCGCCCATTATTTAGAATTTTGAAATAAATAAAAATAAACATTTTTTAGGTTAATTGAGGAAAATAAATTTTAATATAAATTTGTATATGTGTACAGGTGCCTGGATAAAGATCTCTTTTAGAATATCATATTATTGCATAACTCGTTTTAAACTGTTTGGGCCCCGATACAGCAATGTCAGTGGTATAAAAAAAAGAAGAAAAAAATGGAACCTCCTCGATATGAAAATTTTTCTCATCGAAAACAGATTGTCGTAAAGCGAATGGGGAATGTTGATATTGTTTCCCTGCTAATGTGATTCTCTACAAGAAAATATCCACTCTAATTTTGAATTTCGAACAATAGTATACATATACACAACAGTCTTTTATGGAACTGGCCGAAACTTTGGCTTCTAGATAAATTTTATAAAATCGTCCAAAACATTCTACACACTAAAACTTTAAAAAATAATTAACAGTTAATTTATAATAAAAAATAAATTCCGGTGAGGGTCCCCCCTTCACCGCTAACTAATAATAATTTATCACATTACATTGTAACATTGTCTCGTTTCATTCGCCACGACACTCTGCCATGGGTTCCATCTTAATGGTGGCCATCGCGTCCTTGGGCCTGGGCGTGGAAGCGTGCATGGGCTTAACCAGCTCGTCGATATCCTCTTGGAAGAGATTCTCCGGCCTGGGGGACGCGAACGACCTGGTGGGCTTGTAGGTCATGCCCATGCCTACATCCATGCTGTTTCCGATGTTCAGATTGATCGCTGGCTCCATGGAGCTGGAGACGGTGAGGCCCAACGGCGACGAGATGGGGCTCTCTAGCGCCGACTCGGCGGGGCTGATCCGCAGGTCTTGGATGCTGCCGGCGGGGCTGCTCATGCTCCGCATGGAGCTCACGTGGCTCATGGAGATGGGGGCGGCGGCGCCGTTGCTCGACAGGGACACGTTGCCGCAGTGGCCCGCCAGCGCCAGCGAGTTCACCAGGCTGGCCACGGGGTTGGTGTCGTGGCCCGAGCTCTGGTGCTGCGCCGCCGCTACCATGCTGCACATCTGCTGGCGGAGACCCTGCGCGACCGCCGCTACGGCCGCCGCCGCCGCCGCACCGGGGGACACGTTGGGGTCCGAGCCGTTGCTGCATGAGTTATTCGGGTAGCTGTGTATACTGACGCCATCCTGGAATAAATAATTCGCCGAATGAGCAATTTGACGGTTAATGTTTCATATTTTTAATTGAAACAAATTAAATTTATAAAGTGGAATGGTGTTATGACGTGTGAATGACCACTGGTTGGGAAACACGTAAATAAAGCGAGACCTCGAAAGCGCAAAAATTCATTGTATTGTAAAAAAGTTTAATATTTATTTATTCCATTAACATTAATTAATTTATTGTTTTTCATTATTATATTCATGTGGTCTCAATAATAATGTTCCACTTACATTTGTTAAAATTGTTTGTTATAAAATCAATTTTAATAGATTTGTGGTTGAGTGAAATACTAGGATTTCATTTTACATAACATTATCTATTGCATTTATTTAATAAAATAAACAAATTTTTGTTAATTAGCTTTATTGTACAGTTTAGTTCAAGAGGATTAAAATATTACAACATAATATTTTATTGCAACATGTTATTATTATCGTATATCAAATGATCTAAACAATTGAATTAATGTAAACCATAGAGAAAATAATGGTATTACAGCATTTTAACTAATAAATATGTAATATTGAGTGTATAAGAAAAAAAAATTAATGTAGTTCATGGTGTTTATCTCGGAAATTTAAATTTAGATCAATTTAAAAATAAGGGTTAAGATCACTTTTATGTAGTTTTATAAATTGTAATAAAAAATTATGCAGGATTAAATATTAAAAACGTTACAAATTAATTTACTAATTTCAAGATTGTCAACAGACTTAATCAGTTACGGACAAATAAATGTAGAAAAATCGCCTAACTTCCGGGGAATTTCGAGAAGCGAATTATCTTTATTTAAGCGGCATGAAGCAATGACCGAGCTAGTTAGTGTGGAACTCGACAAGCAATAAAAGAGTGAGCGGTTCGTCGAAGCGACAGCGATCATAGTTATTACTGAGTGAATAACGTTTTATTTATTAAGTTATTTTTTTATGTATTCGTGTATACATAAGAAATAAATTATTCGTTGCGAATCCAACTCTTTAAATAAAAAGAACTCCGATTTCGCACATAAGATGCAATACTATAGATTTTTTAAACAATCACCAACATCGCAATTTACCCTAAAATAAAGAATAAGTGTAATTTTCTTGTCCTTATAAATTATTATTAATGAAATTTATTTTCTCGCTTTTATAAGACTAATAAATGAAACGATTTAAATTTCTGGCGACGTTTTGTACACGTTATTAGTACTTTTTCAAGCCTTTATTTAAACTTTTTTTTATTATAAAACAGTGAATTTGGATTGAGATTCAAAATTATTTATATAGTGTTAAACATTTTGTTAAAGAGTTAAAAACCTTTCTGAATGTTTCAATTTTTTCTCTTGTCTCTCAATAACTAGCTCTATCTATTGATTTTCGATATTCGATATTCTATCAATAGAGCTAGTAGATAAGAGTAGAGCGAATTATACAAGTTAAACATAATTTTTTTCTACTATTTACGGAAAAATTTATTGCAGCATCGGCCAGCACACGGTTTATTGAACCAATAATTATTATTAACAGATCAGTTAGCGATATTTCGAATTTGGCAGGTCAACCCATTTGAATTGCTCCCATGGTCCAGCCAAAGAGAAAGAGACAAAGCCATAGGTCTGAGTCGAATTGTATGAAGAGAACACTCGGCATTGAGACATCGCAGCGTACACTATTATTGTAAATAAATGTGATTTGAAAAAATAGTTTCGTTATGAAATTTTTAACAGATCTATGTCAGAACGATTTAAAGTTACTGAAGAGCGAATAAACACAAGTTAATCGCAAATTTGAAAATTCATTGAAAATTGATTGTTGGTGTTTTCTCCGTAGCAATAAAATAATGTTCTAGCAATGCCGTGTCTTCAGTAATAATACTCTAGGCATCTAGCCTCGTTGTCTTTTGTTTTTGAGCAAAATTTGCAAAAACCATATTTTTTATACCGCGTTAAAATATTTTTTCAAGATTTATTTTTGGGTTCTTATTACATAGTACAGTGAGATCGAAATTCAACTGAATTAGAGCATGCTGAGCCAGCGTAATCTTAGTCACACTGTCATTTAAAAAATAGAGAGGTTTTTGATAATTGTTTTATTTTTGAATAAATTCTTGTTTCGAGATGGTGTTTACGACGCAACAAAAAGCCTACATTGTCGAAAGTTACTCTTGGACGGCCCTTTGGAATTTAGATCAACTTTCCAATCGAATTAATCGAAACTAAACGATTCTCCTCAAATCTTTCAAAATGTCTTTGAAGGCTTGAAAAAAAGAGTGCAGAAGTGTTTAGAAGTTAATGGGCAACATTTTCGGCACCTGTTATAATTCTTTTAAATAAAAACTTTGTTGAACGCCGCATTTTTCAGTTTTATTTGAGGTTAAGTGTGACTGTAATAATGTGTTTAATATTACGCACCCACTTTCACATCTTGCTCTGATTCAGTTATATTTTGATCTCAGGTTATAATAACACCCATAATAAATAAAAATAAACGCTAATATTTATAGCCTTTATTTGAAGATAAAATGTAAAATTTTTTATATTCAGACCTCAATATACTTGTAAGAAGTCCTAGGATTTTTTAACATTTTTTTTTTTGGTTCCTCCTCAATGCCTTAATTTTGAGACACTGTCTATTTTGTAGGTTGAATACTGTCAACATAAAAATTTACAATTTAATAAGTTCATTTCGGATTTAAACTTTCAATCTGATTTTGTGTTATTTCAAATTGGTTTCACGAAAGACCAAATGTAGAATAATAATCAGTTTAGTAATTTGATTTCTGTATAGGCTTAAACATATTACAGAGGTATTTACAGTGTTTTTCAGAAAATGATATTTACTCTATCGTTTACCACATTAGAAAAATCTTCTTTAATACTTTAAATCTGCTAAAAATTCAAGCAAAGTGATATTAAGTCTCTTTTCTAGAACGATTTTTTTTTAATATTTCTATTGTATATTTAATTAATTTACACGAATTTGACGTACAATTTCTTTATAATACTGTCTCAAAGATGGGGCTGGTTAAAAATCTACCAAAAAGCAGATTGAGACAGCCATAATAAGGTAACGCTCAATCTCAGCTAGCCATGGTTAAACAAGATGCAAAATATTTGCCTATTCCAACGTACACAGTAGGTTACCTGCAAATAATCAGCTGTCAAAGCGATTGGTAGTAAAACAAATAAAAAAATTTAAAGATAATTAAGTAACAAAACCATTTCTTCTAAAATTTGAAGTATAATTTAGAAATGTTATGTTGTTAACATTGTTTTTTGTTAATCTATTGAAGAATTTTTATGGTTTGTTCCATTTTATAAACTTCTTCTCATTATATCACACAGAAAAGCATGGTAAATATAACTTAGAACCTTCTCTGTTTGTAGGTACCTCAAAAACCTCATAGAATAATTTGTAAAAAGCAATTTTGTCTGGATTTTATCTCCAATCTAAGATTTCAGGATAAATATGGAATAATAATCCTTATTGATAGGCGTTTTCATAAAGTTACTGGTTTTTCCATCATTTTTTAAAACCAATATAAAAAAGAAAATAGTTGTATATTGAAAAAGAAGAAGTATGCATTGTTTTATATGCATTATTATATTATTTTATTTTTATTATTTATTTTATGTTGTACTTTGTTATTTATAATGCCAAAATTTTGTTCTTTTTTTTAGACTTTCCAGCCATCTTAAGAAATGTTATAACTGTCAAATAACATTTGTAAGAGTTGACAATTGAGAGTTTGACAAATGTCAAGTAAAATACTTTGGTTAAAAAATTACTAGAAGTTCACAAAATGTTCACAAACGGCTGATAGCCCTCAACCTGATTAATAGAAAAGAGTAGGAAGGTTTTGCACCCCTATTTTGGACTGATTAGTCTGAAAACTAATTGTCACAAAAATTATGTTAAGGGTAGTCACTAGTCCAGCAAACAGTTCAGTTAGGAATAAAAGAACAAGATTTACATATACCCGGATCACTTTTGTAATATTAAATTTCAAAATTCAACCCAAAATTTTGGCTTTGTGAATTATGTTATATGAAACGTCAACGTGACATTGTCATATAACATGACCTACATTTTAAAAAACCCGAATTTTCGGTAAAAAACATAATTCACAAAGCCAAAATTTTGGATTGAATTTTGAAATTTAATATTACAAAAGTGATCCGGGTTTATCTCTTTTCACTATATATTAAAAAAAATATCCTTTATTACAAAAAAATAATAAATAATTTTTTTCAGGAAAAACGGTCAAGATATACGAGAGTTTCATAGTCGTTATTTGTAAAACTGTAATCAGTGTGTGAAAATAAAGTAGCCGAAGTTATTTTATCAGAAAGATCTCATACAAAAATTTAAAACACGCAAAAACGAACATAACTAATTAGTAGTAACTTAATTATTACATGAAAATATTAATTAGTACATTTTCAGTTTGTTATTCAGGTGATTCTTATTTGTATAGCTCTAAAGATCTTTAGATAACGTAAATAATTTATTCACAAATAATAGTAGCAGAAAAAATATTACGTAATTAATTACAGCAATTAAACAACAAAAACATTTTTTTCAATAAATTAAGAAATAAAAGAGATTTTTATACCCTGAATGAGTCATACACTCTTACAATTCATTTTTCCGGTGTAAAATATTTAAATTTCTGTAACAATACAAATGTACAGTGACCTCATTTAAATTTACATTTTTTTTATACCTTTCTCATTTATTTATTTTTTCCCGTAAATTATAGCAATTTTGAGCGACTTCCATTAATTTTAAAACCCTAGAGACCCAATATTTACACAAGATTGTTAGTGTCGATAACTTTTTGAACATTTACGCGCTCAACTAAATAGTCGTGTGATTAACCTGACTGTGAGAACAATTCCGCTAAAGACTATCATTAACTTCTTAAACACGTTGAAAATTTCATTCTAAAATTACTTCTCCGAATCACTTAATGATAATAAAAAACACTAATTTTGCATTTTATTAAAAATAAAATTAATTTTTTCACCAAGGTTACCTTGTTCCGGAACCCAACCAGTGCTCTCACAAGATTCAAGTGCTGAAACAACCCTAATTTAAAAACTGAATTCTTAAATTTTGAAAAATCGAGTTTTGTACTTTGTTTCGCTTCGCGGCTCGTTTCATAAAGGTAGACTCGTGCTCTAAAATTTTGTGTACTTACATGTATTCGTGGGTATGCAACATGAGGTTCTTCTTTGATTTGATGCGAATCTCTAAAAACTACAGCTCTGATGACACCTCGTATATGTTCATCAGGCCAAACTCCCAAAAGGATTCGTTGAGGCCGTCCTCTTCCTTTTGGCCGTAAATCTGCAAAAAATTTATTGTTAAAAATTCAGCCGTTAAGGCAGCTGCTACAAATCAATAACTAAATTAAAACAATGGCATATAATCTTTTCGTTACATCCGCAATTAGCTATTCAACTTCTTTCCGGTTGCGAGTTGTTATTACTCCCAAAAGCCAAATGTTTAATGTTTCCTTAATTACCGTTCAATTGAAGCTCCGACTTGAATTTTTCTTCGCTAATGAACAACAACGTTCGAAATTTATGCCATTATTCAAACTAGAAACTTCCCTATGTAGGTCTTTCCTCTAAACAATGTGTTTACGTCATCAGTAAAAACTTTGAACAAAGTTTTGGTCTTATTTGGAAACGACACTACTTTGTCTAATAAAGTTTGAAAAAAAGTTATGTTGGGTGTGTAGATGACCAAGGAGCCGAAACCGGTAACTAAGATAAACGTTTTAGTGACAAAAGAAACTGTTTCCAACTTATGGAATTTAATGACCACTCAAATTGCGATTTTTTTGTATCAATAGATAGCTCTTGACATGAAAAGCAATTCTTATCATTGCGCCCACGTCTATTAGTTATTAAGATTGTAAGTAAGTAAATGGATTAAGATATACATTTGTTCATGGCGTAGATGCATTATTTCAGGGCGGAATCTATTATAGAAGGTCAAATAGTGATTGTTCTTACCTGATCCACCGTCGGCGGATGGTCCTAACATATTGTGCACTCGATTTGCGTAAAGAACGAAGGTAGGATAGGGAATATCATATTTCCTGGCAGCTTGCGATAAGGATAAACCTTCCTTAAGAACCGAGAAGATTGCTTCGGCCATTGTTTCAGGTCGCCAGGATTTAAGAGGTCCTCTTTCACGGAAGCGCAAATTGTGAACAAGACTTTGATTCGTATTCCAACATTTTTGCCACATGGATTGCAACTGGTACTGGTAGCTGTCTGCTGAAAGAAAAAGAAAATGATATCCACATTAGTATGCTGATCATACATTGGATAAACTCAACACATGAAAAATTATTGCCAAATTGGACGACTCACGAATGAATTTATTATGAAAAAAGATACATTAATTTGCACTTGAGACAAGGATAATCGAAAATTATGCCAGTCGTGAGACGTACAAAGCACATCATGAATAATTTCATAAAAATAAAAAAAAACTATTACCATCCTGATGGGTACCTGCAACATAAAATTATTACAAATTGTTGAGATTAAAATGAAACTCTTTTATTGTACCTAGTTGTGTAATTACCTACTTATTTCAGTTTTCTATTTAGTTTTAGAGTGTTGCCACTTCTGGTTTTTTAAACAGAAAAATTAGAGAGGGAAATTTGGTGATGACTTCTTAAATCCTTAAATTATTTTCGTACGTTTGATTTTACCTAATTTAACTTGGAAAAAGTCCTGCTTTTCCTGCTGGTGAAACGCAGTTTTATCAGTAGATGGCGCGCTTTGTCCTATTTTAAAGTTGTCTGTCGTATTTTACTTTTATCATTACCGGATCTTCTGTTTCGATTAAAATTTGCAAAAGAATTGTTTCATGTTTTAGTCTATTATTTATTTTAATTAAATCTTTCTGTTTTTTTATATTTTGATAAAAAATCAGTCCAAACAAACTTTTCTATTATCATTTATCACTCTATCAGTGAAATAGTGAGCGCAATACATACGAGATGTACAACCTCGATAATCCGAACTGGAAACCACGAAATACTCGTCTTGAAAAAATAAATTAAAAATCTACAAAATAAAGAGATATTTTTTTTATAATAATCAAAAACCGATAAAAAATAGTTATTTGTGTGTCAACGCCAAAAAACACTATTTGGCGGAAGTACACACAAGATTATAACAAAAAATTAAATTTTTACTAGTATCTGTAGACTAACTTTTTGATGCAGCGGCCTTTAATTATTCTTTTTTGGCCGCTCTCAAATTTTTTGGTCAAGATCGGCTAAAAATTTATTTGTAGAAAGACTGTAACAAATTACAAAAAAATAAATAAGTGTTCTATAAAAAATCTACATGAAATAAATCTAAAAATTAAGAACGTTTAAAATTGAAAAGTTCTACAAAAATTTATAGAAAAAAAAAATTATCAAAAAATGTAGAAAGTTGTACATCTACAAAACCTAGAAAATCTAAAAAAAGAAAGTAACATGTAAAGAATCTAAACAATGTAAAATATAAATAAATCAATCCGAAAAGTTATAGAAAATTTAAATAATATTTTTTTTACAAAACCTGAAAATGTGAGGTAATATGAATTTTTTTTTAAATTATGAAGTTAAAATCTTTTAAATGTATGTACATCTTGCCCACCCGAAATATTTGCAAAGAATTTGGAAAGTCTATAAAAGTTTGTAAAAAGAATAGTCCAAAAAATTTATAAAATCTAAAATGAAGAAAATCTACGAATATTAAGAAATATAAAAAATCTCTATTTAAAAAATTACTGAAGATAGAGAATTTGAAAATATAAAAAAGTAGAAAATTTAAAAAATATAGAAAATGTTCTAAACATGAAATCTAATCAATCTAAAAAAGAATTTCAGTATAAAATTATTTCACAATCGCACCATTTACAAACATTTCTAAAATAAAATAAAAAATAAAAGAATACCGACATAAAAAAATATATCTTGATAGTATATGAAATATTTAAAAAAAAACAATGTTTATACTCAGCTTAGACCATTCACGAAACCGCTTCGCTGTAATGGACTGCCAATCTCCTAACCTTCCTGTGCGTGAGTTACACGCCAACATGCAAGTGACAGAGATATATATTTTGTTTCTTTCTTTTCAACACCGCGCGCCGGTGTACGCAGTTGTCAAATTTATTTTTCTTCAAAGTTGGGGATTAAAAAAAAACAAACAGCCAATTTTAAATAGAAACATCATGTAACATTTGCAAAATTTTTAAAGCTGATACAATTTATTTTATTCTGCAGACCTATACATTTTTTCTTACACTAAATTTAAATCATAAATATGATATGGCAAAGTTACAAAGCAAGAACTTGAAATCGTTCCGGCACAGCAAAGGACAAAGATCTACTTTTGTCCTTTAGATCTTTTCGTGTGTTTCTGAACCGTATTAGTCCATTACAGCAGTCCAGCAGTCCATTACAGGCGAAGCGGTTTCGTAAATGGTCTAAGATACTCAGCCACGGTAAAATTGGCCACTGTGACTGAAATCATAAATGTTCGAAAAATAATCTCCGAAGAGGCAGAGAATTTGCCATAATCACGGTAACTTGAGTAAGAGAGTTACAAACAAACCTAAAACAACCAGATTCTTCTCATTTAGTTAAGCAGGTAGAATTTATTCTTCTCGAATTTTGAATATTCGAAGATTTATGATTTTAGTCACAACAACTAATTTTGCAATATCCGAATATAGATAATATTAAAAGTACCCACAAAATAATAACACTGTAAAAAAGAAAATTTAAAAAAAATTTAGTCAAGAGTTTTTAAACATTTAAATTAACTTCTAACAAAAAATTATTCACCAGGTATTACTTTTATTAATTTAATAAAATCCAATGTCTTCGATTAATTTAACTCTCTATATTTTTTTTAGTTTAGCAATGTGCTGCACTAAATTTGTTTGAAGTTTTTGTCATGTCGTATTGACGCAATTCGCAAGCTCGGATTATTGAGGTTCCACTGTATTGTATAAAATTAAAAACCTAATGTACACTTCTTCACTTACCATGTGTTTAGACTGAAATCATTTTTATTAATAAACTACAACATAAAAAATAATTGTTGGTGGTTATAAAGAATTATTCAGAACGTTGAACAGTCAGTTCTTTTATTGTTTTATTATCTTAATTGGTTTTTTTATTAAAATTTATCATTTAATTGTACTAATTGGAAAAGATTAAATAAATTACTTCAATTATAGTTAATAATTGTTTATTAAGAATATAAATTCGCAAAATAATCTTAATAGAGTAACATCGGAGTAATAGCGAAAATAAATAATTTTCTCCATACATAAAGGTGTCAAAAACTTAAACGTAATCTAGAAAGTAATTTATTGCTAAAAATAAACCTAAAATTAAGAAGAATCATTATCAATAGTTACATAAGGCACATGGTAAAATAAAAAAAGCTGCCGTTGAGGGTAAATAATGAGTAAAATTTATAACTCGATTGATAATGATTAATGCATGTGTCCGACTTAAATACGTGAGAAAATAAGTTATTAATAAAAATAAAATATAACTAAACTAATAATGAAACACAATATCGCATGTTGAATATAATAATATAACACGCATGGTATAATAGCCATGTAATTAGTTGCATAAATATAGCTCACTTGAACGCAAACATCGTATTATTAATAACAAAGTAACGTTAATAAAGGATGCAACATAGACAAATAAACCTAACAAGTAAAAAAATAATAATGATAATAATATAGGAATGGAAGGAAGTACATATGATTTTAAGGAATGTAAAAAAAATTTTAGTTCCCTAATTTAACTTTATAAAATCTAAAAGTATAAAAATCAACTTGTATTCTGGAAAACATAAGGCACTACATCCCTACTATATACAATAATATTGCCCCAATTATTACTCAAATTTCGAAATTATTGCTAAAAAAAACTTTTCCGGTGGCAGGTAAAATTTTGTGCATTATCACAACAGCCGCAATGGGAAGGAATTCATAGAGTATTATTTAAAGTATGCATGGAACCGTTATTTTCGTAATAAAGAGAGACGATGTTGTGTTTTTTGCAAAACGCCCACCACCACCGGAACCCGGAAAGTCCGGTGAACATAAATTCCGGGTCTCTGGCCCGTCTCAGTTTCTCGACGAAATTTAGCACGCTTTGCAGTGATTTTTTCGTGCGTCTGTTATACGGCGAAACTGAGACGTCACAACAGAATTCCAAAACCGCGGCTTCTTCGGACGGAGTCAGTCCGGCTTCTTCCAAAACGGCCATTCGCTTCGACTTCCCAAGGATATTATCATACAACGTCCCTTTTGGTATACCGTACCTTGCTGAAGCTTGCGTGAATCGCATTTTTTGCTTCACGACGGCATCGATTGCTTCTTTGAGTTGCTCTTGAGTCCATGTTGGGGTTTTAAGTTTTAGTAATGTTGGATAATCTGACCAAAAGAAACAAACGTGCTGGGTTAGAATCATGCAAAAACCAAAAAATAAAGGGTTGGGGCAGGGTTGGATGGGGCCCAGTGAACCGGC
The DNA here is from genome assembly GCA_029207805.1 of Tribolium confusum. Lineage (NCBI taxonomy): Eukaryota > Metazoa > Arthropoda > Insecta > Coleoptera > Tenebrionidae > Tribolium > Tribolium confusum. The sequence goes on along the minus strand of JALGAY010000002.1, from coordinate 39,659,515 downwards.
CCACGAAACATGTTCGCAACCAGAAATGGTCCATTGAATAGTATGAAAGGGGCTCTATCGAGTATGACAAATTTAATTTAATATAAAATACAGTAAATTTATTATTTATTGGTAGACATGATTTCGGCCAAATGGCTACAGTGGCAGCATTTCGAAAAGTAATTAACGTCAGTATTTTTGAGAATGAAACGATCAAGAAAACGGTGTCTATAGAAATCCAAAATTTCTCTTGCTTATACCGAATCGATGATTTGACGCCATGCGATTTTAGCTCCCTCCTTCTTAGGGTTTTGTAAAGTTGAAAACGTATGCTAAGAAATCACAAACATTCCTTGAATTTAAACATAGAAATCCAATGCCTTAAAAAGATGGAATTAAAAACTGCCTTAGCAAAAATTGAAAAAAAAAAATTAAGAAGGTTTAAATTCGCCGGTATAGCCAAAGCAGCCATTTGGCCGACATACATTTTACAGTTATTTTTCAATATGTCTATTTTATAATGCAGTACGAATTTGTTATAGATTTAATAGAATTAACTTCTGATTTTCAAATATAATATTTTTTTTGGAATCTTTATTACATTCTAACTAATTCACCGCTGCAAAATACTATTCATAATTAACTAAAAAAATTACTAATCGCAACAATATTTTTTATGCAAACTCTCTCAAAATAGTTGTTTCATGGCCTTCCAATCCGTTGCAAAATTTATTTTGTAGCCGCTTTTTATTCCTTTTGGAACTTTTTTTTAACAAAAAACTTTCGTTTTCTTTGCTTTACAACCTTCACCACGTTCGTGACGTCACAGTTCGAACTTGTACTGTAATAAATAGGTTTTAGTTATGGTCATCTTAATCGTATCCATGATATAAACAACAAAACAACACATAAAAATAAGTAAAAAATAAAAAAAAATCAGCTACGATTTTGACAGCCATAGCTAAAATAATAAATTTCGTAACTGATATGAAAGGCATCAAATAAGCCGTTGTTTTGGCCGGTTGCACAAAAATAGTGTAATGTACAGTTAAAGAAAAATTTTGGTCGTCAAAATGTCACAAATAATTTGAAAAAATTTTTTTGAGTATTTTTAAGAAATCTTCAACGATAAGAAGAATTTAGAGCTCATTGATAAAAGAAATAAAGGCAGTAAACAAGATCTAATTGCCAAAAGGTTAACAATGCTAACAATCTAATATTTTTCTTAGTTTCAAAACGTCAATTTGAGGACCAAAATTATCCTCTCGCAATTTTATATCATAAAGAACCAAAGAATATCCTTTAAGCCTGAGGGCTCTACTAATTTGTAGAATTTAGACACTTTAGTCCTCAGGTTTATACGCTATTTTTGCACTTTTAAAAAAGCCATTTGTGATTTGGATTTGTACACATTTTAAATCCCAAGAAATTTTAAACTACAGTTTTAAATCCGAAAAGATTTTTTTTAAAAAAAGATCACAAGTTTCTTAAGACTAAAAGCGGTAGTTTAGTTCCTCTCAGTAGAGGCACAAAAATTAGGCGATACTTCATTATTGACATAGTTTTATTTTTTTTAAATCATTAGATTTGGTATTTGGACCGGCCCACTGGGCGAAAGCCTGTCCCATCCAACCCGGATTTGGGGCAACACCAAAAGCGGTATAGCGACTTGTAAAATAAACGTGCAATAAAATCCATTTTTAGCGAGCGCTGTTCTAAATTAAATCTCATGTTACTGCATGAAATGTAAGTAAATCATATTTCTGGGCTTGTCATTTAGTGGCACGTCAAGAAGCACATAAAATATTGCAAATTTACTGCCGGAAAAATCCAGCTGCACGGACAAATGACACAATTAGCACAACTAGCGCTAAATAAATAATTTAGAAAGTTGGGAAAATATGGGAGTTTGGTATGTACATCAAAAGTTGAAAGTGGAGTATATTTTATAATGGTATTTTTTTGTGTCCGTGCCAAGTTTTCGCAGAAAAATACTTTTAAAAATAAGAAAGGGTCATATATATTGAAAATATTACGAGGTTATTTATTATAGAAACTGGAAAAGTTTAGGAAAACAGCACAATAAAAACTATTAACAACAGCAAAACACACATAAAGCAAACGAGAAAACTTATCTAATAACTAATTCCTCAATTTTTCAACTTTAACAGTACGTCCTAAGTATTGTTCGCATTTTTCAGTTTATCACGAAACACAGACTCGGTTTTATCACATCTTCCCTTTAGCAAAAAAGCCCTGCTGCTAACAATTCCCAGAGCACGCGTTTTACGCCACAAAGTCATTACGGGAATTCGAAACTTTTCGGCGGCGGATTTTATGGAAACACCCGATTGCACCAAGCCTATGGCCCCGCATAATTCTTCGAAAGTCCATTTACTGGACTTGCGACTTTTGGCTGAAATATCAATACGTTGAAAATCTTAACCACACCTCGATATTTTACATAAAATTAATTTACCAACCTCCTCTATACGCCGCAATAATATAAAATGTTTGTACGTGATTTATTTGCTAATATGCATAATGCGAAGCTATAATTCATTTTACGCACTAAATTAATACCAGACTTGATTTATAAACCCTGGAGATGATTATTTTCATGAAGTTATATTGAACCAAATCAAAATAAACATTTGGCTTGGTGTTTCACCCAGTGCCGTAGTTAAGATTATTGACGCCGAGGGCAAAATTTTTACTTGCCCCCTTTAAAAGATGAAAGTAGTTACAATAAATTCAGTATATAATATTAAGTGAAATTAAATCAATTTTTAAATTAGCATAAAGACAAAGAAGTTATTGTAATTTTAGAAGCTGTAGACATTTTACTAATTCTGACATTCCAACCGAGGCGATATTCTAACAATTTTGGAAGCCGAAGGCGACATTTCTTATCAAGTTTTAAATTAGTAATCACAGGAAAAGTAACATGTTTTTCCAATTTTCAAGAATTCGAGACCATTTTAGAAGCTAAAGAGTAAAAACGAAATTTGACTAATTTTAAAAATTGGAGATGATATGTTATATGAAAAGTTAAAATCTGTTGATTTCGTAAGTGACTTTTTTGCCAGATCCTAGCTACGGCACTGGCTTCAGTAACTTGTTTCACGTACAAACTTTTCTATAAAAAAGGGAGATTAGCGAAACGTTTAAGAACTGTTAGACAATTCATGCAAGTGGATTAACGAGTGACAAGTTAATGGCCGCATCACATAGCTAGTAACAAGAGACCCGACGTGCATGCAGTTTATATTTAAGTGTTTCACGGTCGACAAAATTGTAACATATGTAACAAATAAATTGTAGCGTGACACGTATCGGGTGGATAGCAATATGGGCCCCACACATAGCAATCCCAACATCTTTTATTGTAACTGCTATAAAATCTGCTTTATATTTTACACCTACGTACAAACTAATGGCAATACTATAACATAATACAATACGACTAGGCTGCTTAATCAAAAACCACAGACGCTGAGTAAATAACGAGAATCGGGACAGAATAATGCAGATTTATAGAAACTTATGTCGCATGGACATGCATGGAAAAACCTACTTTATTTCGGAGTTGGAATTACAAGCTGTAATTTTATGATCATGCATGCTCTACAATTTATTTCCAGAAACATAGATACAAGAACGCCACTTTCAACACCTAACGTTTTATTGTTATTGCACTTGTTGAACTTTGATATAAAAGGATTATTAGGTCGGGTTCGTAAATCATAAAGTTACAAAATTTATTCTATTAGGGTTTAACACTGACATAAAAATGCCATTTCGAAAAAATTACAAGAGAATAGAAATTTTAGAAGAACATCTGGAGACGATTTGATAATAAAACAAAAAATATTCAAAGAAAAATCAAAAATTTAGAAACTCAAGAAAGAATCACGACAAAACTGAAAAGATTATAAATAAACTGACTTAAAGAAAAGAAAATCTAGTAAGTATTCTGTGCTTTTCTTTGTGCTCTATTAACCACATGGTATCAAGTCCTGTAATGTTAATTTTGCTATTAGATAAGATCCAAAGTATTAGCTTGAGTTGTGATAATTTTAAAAATTTCACTGATTTTGCACAAGACACAACAATTCTCACAGATTTCATTGTTACAATAACAAAACTGGTTTCCATAAAAACAAACAAGTTGCAGACTACACTGAAGAAATATTTTTCTAAATTATTAAGCCATTTTTTTTTATTGACGAGTTGTTTTAGAGAACTCGTCCAAAAAAAATCTTCTATGCCCCACGTACGCAATTAGTTTTAGGAAACTTCCTAACGTCGCCACATCCTTAATCAGGACTCGTCACCTGAAGCTCTATTTTGCTTTATAATAACTATTACTTTGAATGTGCCGATCATGAATGCACAAATATTAGATTAGAACTTTTTTGAGTAAGTTCCTCCCCTTGGTTAGCAATAAATTACACAGTTTCTAAGTCGATTGAACGTTATTATGGTCTTTGTTAATTTTCTGCTAATGTTTTAGAACCTCTTGTGCCTTTTTAAAGACTTCAAATTAAGTTTCTCTTGTTTGTTAATTTATAGGAGGAACCATTGATTGAAAGCATGAAAAAAAGACAAGAACACCTTTTTAACACAAAACAATAAAGTCCAATCAACATAGAAACTATGCAATTGCCAATTACATTTGTAGTTTCAATTTCCTCTGTGATCAATAGAAAGGGCAAAACAGGATTTAAAGACATGGCAAAAGCGTAAAAAGTCAAAAAGGTAAATAAACATGTTGTAACCGCAATTGAGAGAAAGATACTGAAGTGAATTGAATAATATATTCTGTAACAAATTTGACATACCTATGCCTTTCTAAATAAATTGCAGACTATACTTTTTCTAGGACTAAATTTACTAAAATTAGTAGGACTAAAATTTATAATCTTTTTTATATAAATTATATGTTTTCTACGTTTTCTTTATTTTCATTTATAACTTTTTTGGTTACATTACAATTGCTAAAATTAAAATTTAGCAAATAGTCTAACTATCAAAAGATGGCGCTACTTATAATTTAACACAAGTGTTAAAATAAATTATTCTCATGCAGTTTTAAGAATATAATTATTCTGTAACTAAAAATCAACAAAGAAGACTGTTATTCTAAAATATTAGTAAAATTTTTTTTTGATAAATAAAGTCAACAAAAAAGTATTAAGAACCTGTTTATTCAATTAGGCCTGTAGTTAGGCCAAAAAAAATCACAAAAATTTATGAGAACATCTAACCTAATGAGACGGTGGATGGAAATAAAAAAAGAATAGAAAGGGGATTAGAAAGATTGATACTGCAGGCAAAATAGTTTCGGTAGTATTGACCCACTACCTCTGGAAGGTTAACAAAACGCTATATCTAAAATTTTCCTTAAAATGAAATTTTCTATAATAGAGTCTAAAATAGTGGTAAACTAAATAATTAGGAAAGGTAAAAACCGGTTAGTTCAAGAAAATAGATATTTAATCCTTGTATAAACTTATTTTACTTTTGATATTTTAATTACTAAGATAAATTTTTTTAAGCACATTGAAAGCTTTTTAATTTTCTCTGTTACAGTTTTACATAGTTTTGAGTCAGAAGGACCAATAGTTTTAAAAACTATGTTATTGCGACTGCAATCCGGCTTGAAAGATCACTCTGCTTTAACCATTTTATTTATTTAGCAAAAATTATTTACAATTAAATAATAATTTTATGTATAATCTAATTAAAATTAAAAAAAAATATTAATTATAAATTATTTATCTTATGAGCGAAAATTGATCCAACTAATAGTGAAGTGATCCTATCTTAAAGACAAGTTTAGATTTCCTGAAATAACTTCTCCCAAGTTTGAAGCAAGTTTAATCGATTATTAAGAATCACTAAAGCGAAAATGTTTCTTGAATAAGATTTGACTAGGACACCTCCACTTTCTACGTTTAAAACGCGGCAAAAGAAAATTGTAATTTAAAAAAAAATGTGTATCAAGTGAGTACATGAACCATTCCGGTGGTTTCCCCAAGAAATATGTATTATTATTTGTAAAAATCCACCACAAATTGCCTCATTCCTTCATATATTACAAGAAATATTCGTGTTTTTAAAAAAACAAAAAGATGGGGTATTTGTGCTAAGCCTCTTTGCGAGAAAATTAGTAGGATCGTGTCAGGTCTAGAAGAGATGTCGGCATTCGTGACCTATTTCAGTAAGGAACAGAGACACGAGCAGACTTTGTAAAATGGGAAAACTGTGGGAAAACCTCAGTTTCAGCGTACTCGGTCGAGACAGAGGTTTTTCTTGGTCTTTTTCCTCGAGATTTTAGTCTAGCCAAGAAGGTTTTCTTCTAATGGTGATTAATACTGACGATGTAAATTGGCTTAGGAACTTGTTCCGTCAGCTACTTTATGAGACGTTACATTTTCGAACGTTTGTTATGAATTTTAATAAAAGATTTTTATCTCGATTATTAACATAGAAAAGAAGTAATAAGAGTGTGTCCTTCAAGTGACCTAATGTGTAAATAGTTGTAAGAAAGTTACTATGTGAATTATACAACAATAAGTAGGCAAAATGCCGTCAATGCAAATTTCTTTTGTATCGGCGATAAACAATGTAGCTAGTATAATTACAAGAATTATACAAAAGTAAAAAATTGTGCCAGTTTAAAACGGCTCGGTACATGTTACATTATCAGATTAAGTACTTTTGCAGGCTAATAAATACAAAACAAAGCGTGAAATTTCCCTTGTACATTCGTAAAGCAGTGTTTCTACATACGAATTTCCAACTCAGTCAATAATTTTATAAATTATACATAAAACGCCACAATGAAATTAAACATTTGCACATTAATAGCAACTGTTTCATTAATACATTATTAACTGCAGTAAATAAATTTAATTAAATACATAATTTAATTTTCAACCCAATGTTATCGACTGTTCGAATATTGAGATAGCTGACGGACCTGATGTTAATCTTTAATGATTCCATTACGGCTTGACCTGTAGTGTTGCTAATTTATTTAACTACTTTGTTATTTGAATCTCATTGTTATAAAATAATGAAATTTTTAATTGTTAATTGATTGGCGGGAAGTCGATACAGAAATCGACATGATTCTCCCATTGTTGCGCCCTATTCTATTATTGTTATTCTTTATCAAACTGATTTATAATTATCCCAGATCTTAATTGAATCCGAATATTTTAACCCGCTGAGAAGGATCAAGATTCACTCGGACATTCAACCGTTATGGGCGTTCATATTTTCAAACATTGTATTATTGACCTTTTACGACTCTACAGGGTGATTCCTTTTCGATGATTTTCGAAAGAAACAATAAAATTTGAAACAAACAAACAAAACGCATAATATACTCTCATGCTTATTTTTCGAGTCAAATTTAATAATGCAAACAGTTTGTGCTATCTTATTTTATTTTTGAGATACGACTTCTTGATTTTTGTTCGATATTTTAAAAATTACATAACATTTTTTATTTATTAACTAATAATTCAAAAAGTAAAATTTGGTACGACGCCACTGTCAGATATCATACGTCAAAAAAATTAATCCAAGAAAATGGTAAAAATAAACGGAAAATGCCCTAAATAGTGTTTATTATAGTTTAAACCCGTTAACTGAAAGTAAAAAACTATTCTGTAACAAATATTTGATAAGAAAAGAAGACATCGAGATGCAGGGGGCTGCGCAATAAACCCGCTCGGCTATAAGAAATGTTTTTTCTACCTTTGTGTGTAATATACTATTCTTTTTGTATCGAGTGTACAGTGACCATAAAAAACTTAAAATAACTTTCTTTAGAAACAGCAAATCTTACTAAAATAAATGTTTAAACGTCAAAGTTTTCTTTAAAATTCTTTAAAATGGCTACCTACTTAATTGTACTTTTCTTCTTTCTTTATTTCCGCATTAGTCGCTGGTGCTTGTTTTAAATTATCTTTTAATTACTTGTGTATCATGTTATCGAAGAACAAATATTTGAGAAACTAGGCTCTTCATTAGGGTTGGGCAAAAAAATCGACTATTTTTTTAACTTACGACACTGAAAAATAGATTTCTAGTCACTTTTAAAAAATGCTTTTCTAAGATGAGCTCTTAATTTTAATAGGAAAGACTCCCTCATCGCTGTTTTCCATTTTTTTTTCAGTTCCATATGGTAAAATCCATATCTCGTTATTGCTTGATTGTACAGAAAATTTGTATTTTTGTAGGAAATTAAACGCTCTACAAAAAATTATCTTACAATTTTTTTTTATATCTTTTACCATTTAGAAGATATTGGAGGTCAAAGTTTAAAGAATTAAACGAAAATTCCTTTTCTACTTCTAAATTTTATAACTCAGAGATAAATAAATATTATAAAATGCGCAACATATAGCCTTGTAGGAAATTAAATGCTCTATAAAAAAGGTCTCTTGTGGTTAATTGATTATTCTAACCATTTAGAAGATATTCGCACTTTAAAAACCAAAATTTGATACTAAATCCCCAATTTTTTTTAAATGGTTGAAGTAATCGATTAACCACAAACCATTTTTTTTTTTTTTTTGTAGAGCGTTTATTTTCCTACAAAACCGTATGTTGAGCACTTTATAATATTTATTTATCCACGAGTTATAAAATTTAGAAGTGAAAAAGAAATTTTTGCTAAATTCTTCAAACTTTGACCTCTGATATCTTCTAAACAGTAAGAGTTATAAAAAATTATAAGATATCTTTTTTAGAGCGTTCAATTTCCTACAAAAAATGTAAATAAATTTTTTCTGTACGATCAAGTAGTGAAGAGATATGGATTTTAGCATATGGAACTAAAAAAAATTTAGAAAACTGCGATGAGGGAGTCTTTCCTATTAAAATTAAGAGCTTGTCTTAAAAAAGCATTTTTTAAAATTGCCTAGGAACCAATTTTTGAGTGTCGGAAGTTAAAAAAAATAGTTGATTTTTTTGGCCCACCCTAATGTAAATAGTTTATTGTAATTATTTCAAACCGTATGGTAAACGTGATTTTTGATTGATTTTTGATAATATATATATAGGTATATGAATAGAATTTGTAGCATTTTTTTTGTCCAAATCTCAAAAATTAAAAAATTTAAAAAACTTTTAATTACACCATTCGTTTTTACGTAAAACTATGTAGTAGTTCCAACTTTTAGTTTTTCATTTGGTTAAAAAACAAAGAGATTACATAATTTTAAAAATCGAAAAAAAAACTTAAAAGCGCTGTATCCCAAAAATAAATTATGGTAGTGTAAAACTGTTTGTTGAGAAGCCTATGAAAATCATCGAAAATAAACCACCCTGTACAGTGTAGATACATGCAAAATTTTAATTAATAAAAATTCAACAAAGAAAACTAGAAAAAATATGTACGATAAAGAGATAGGACATGCAAGTTTATTTATGATAAATTATTTTGTTATTAAATATGTATTTAATAGTGTGTTAGCGGCGACATATCTTGTTTTATCGACTGGACTAAGTGGATCAATAATGTGGAAATTATGATTACTGTTTATAAATTTAATTCTAGGTTAAGAAAAGAAGTTTAATGTCTAATATTTTGCATTCCATAAAATATAAACATAGAGGAGGATGGTTTTTCCTTTATAAGTAGGTACTTAAAATAAAAATATAAGACTTTACTTTAATGTGGCAGTAAATAAAATACGAGTCATATCAAATGTCACATCGGTATTAATTTTAGTATGTAATATTAAAGTAGAGTGAATTTATAAGGAGAAACCAGATGAAACTGGCAATCAGAGCCGATAAAAAAATCTAAATAATAAAGGTAGAAATCAAAGCATATAACAAAGACAGACAACTATTGAATTATAAAAGTAACCAATAAATGTTACGTTTGATATAAAACATAAAACAGTAGATATCGAAGTTTCCTAATAACAATGTGTTCTAGAAATAAGTTATAATCGAAAATCGTTGACACTTACCGGCTATAGAAGACGTAGAGGCACCGAGCCAAGCATGGGAAGACTCCAGTAACTTGGCCTGGAAATAAAAAAGCTCGTTAATAAAAGCAACAAAAATTGTAATAATTTGAACAATTTAAATTAAGCCGAAGTTTGGACGAAGCAATAAAAACTTTGTTGCAAAGCTCGCGAAAGCAGTGTAAAGTTGGCAACATAAATAAATTTAAAGATAAGTGTAGTAATAGTAATTTAAAATAATAGCGATCCGGTTTCTGATATAAAATTTATGAAGAAAAGTCATTGAATTAAAAATTTCATAGTGATATTAAAAATTTAGATGGTTGCTGTAAAAGCTTCAAAGCAACCCCTTTTTTGTTCCTGCGCCCCAACGTCACGTAAAATGACGTCACATGCCCTTCTTACTACATTAACAATTTATACCCATTAATACTTAATTATATTTGTTCTCGTGAATAATTAACGGGTTCACTAACAATGTTTTTATTATGTATGCTTGTACGTACGTGTATTATAAGTAATTCATTACCGAGTGGATATTTGTGTACATATCTATCGAGTTAATGTGGTTTAAATGTTTCAGGGTAGTAATTATGATTGCCAGGTTACAGTATTACAATTTCAAAATATTTCACGTTACTACAACATCTTGTTTTATTCCATTGCAATAATTATTATTATCGATACTAATACTACATAATATAAGCTTTTCACACACTTCACACTTCACATTCCCAACGTCAGATCCAAAAGCTCTCAAATATCAATATGAAATATTCATCTGCAATGGACAACTTAGTTTCCTGGATTTTTACTGCACCATTGTTCGTCTCCTAAGCCTATCGGATAAAGTCGGATTTTTCAATTATTTTCATGATGGTTTCCGTCTTGTTTTTATTAAAAATTTTCTCTCTATTATCATTCATTCCCAAAGTACGGATTTCACAACAAACACATAAAAAGAAATTTATACAAACAAGTTCCAGACAGATTTTGATGAATATTATTTACTGAAAATATAGTCAAATCTTTAACTAAGTAAAAAAAATAGTTATTTAAGTACTAAAGGCATAATAAAAAAATGGCACGAGGAAATTTTTAAAGCCCGACGCAGGAAAGCTTTTACTTTCCGCAAGACCATTATAGACGTTTATACCCATGGTACATACAACGTTTTATTTTATTTTGCATTCCTTTGGTTTTTTGAATCAAAAGAAGAAGAATTCCGGCCAATTTAATAAAATCTGTAAAAAAATCGATACAAAAATAGTCACATATTTCGCTGTTGCATCCCATAATATTCTAACTGCGCGTTAAATTTTCCAAAATAAAAACTGAAAAAAATTGTATTCATTTGTAGTTGCCTTAGTAGTTGTCATAATCATAAAGATAAAATTTACGCCCTCATTTACGGGCGTGTAAAAAGATTATGGTTCCAAAATAATTATAATAAATACAATACATTAGTGAAATCCAAGGAAAAGGAAAATGCAAGAAAAAGGTTTGCTCACGAAATTAAAAAGCGAGAGACTAATTTCATATAATACGTTAATTAGTGATAATTTTAATTTTAATTAAATTATAATATTATCAAAATAATTATTACAAAATTTTGACTTGACCTGCCACTGAGGGGTTCTGAATCTTATTCCATATATTGAATCTAGATCAGCTTAGCTCTTTTGCAAAAGAACTATTATTTAAAACTGAAGACTAGCTCTTTATTTCAACACTTATGAATCGTAACTAACTTTTAATTATCCGATACCCTATAGAAAAAATTCCTTTAAATAAATATTTTTTAAATATTTCACTTGATCAAGTGTCTGTAGCATTCGCTTTGACGGGTGTACTTTGACAAATAGACCTTAAAGTTATGGCATAGATTCAACTTAACCACAATTCATTATTAAAGTTCGACTGTAATAACTAAAGTATAATAAAAAAAAAAAACAGAAAAATAGCAGAAATTTTGACTTGCGTTAATTTACACTGGTTAGATCTTTTTTTATTGTTTGTTATCTCATCAAAATTTACAAAAGCACTCTAACTAGCCAAAACTACATCTGACTAAAGACGTTTAGTAAAGAACCTAAATCACTCAAAGGTTAAAAGAAATATAAAGAAATTTTGAATAATATATCTGGTTTAGTCTGGTAAAAAGACATAGTAAAAATGCAATTAACGTTCTGTCCCTTTGAAACAGTTTTTATGATAAGAACTTATCTCGAATCTTATTGAGTAAAAATTGTTGTTACCAACAAAAATGCCGTGTCTTAATAAAACTTTACTTAAATACAAATTTTTTTATGGCGTAATTTTAAGTAGAGATAATACCGGTAGGATGTTTGTTTCCATGGAAAAATTAAAAAAATCGAGTCTATAATTGGTTGTTGGCATAGAAAAGTACTAAAATTTGCGATACTACCGGTAGTATCTCAACTTGAAATTAGAGTAGCAACCTAATTAGAATAGCAAAACCGGGTCTAAACTCAAAAAGTTGAATTGGAGTTACAATAGAGGTCAGAAGTCTTCTTAACTGCATCAGTTTGACAATCGTAACTATAACAACAGTGTCATAAAAACCACTTTAGACGCGCAGTACTCTATTTATTTGTAATCTGCGTCTTTTTTAAACCGCACTGAAAGCAAATGTATCTCTCAAACCGTTTTGGAAAGTGGTTTTATGTTTCACCTAAAAGAGTCAAATAGAGAATTGGTTCTACTCGGTCCTAATTTTGGCTTTTTAAATAAAAGTGGTTTCAAAATGACAAACGACATTGATTGAAAAAAAGTATGCATAGAACTATCATAAATCAAAATCCATTGTAAGGGTGGTTTGAACAGAGTTCCTGAAAGTATCATTTTTTGACGTTTCTCGTCGATTGAGAGTTAGGGCACAGATTCTCCCTTTCTTTCTACAGTATTTCTTGCCCTGTAATGGAGATAATTTTGGAATCTTTTTACTCATTCTAGTATGCCAAAAATTAACTTTTGAGTTACAAAACAATGTCAAATTAATGCATAAGCGTACAACTTTTTTTGAAATGGATATTGAGATTTGCACGTATAATAAACAAAATTAAAACAATCTGCTGTGTCGTAATTTATTAAATGTAACTGAAACAAAGTAGAATTTATTGCGTTTCATTTTAACATAATAAAAGCCACCGTTAAACAAAATTTCTCCGCCTATATACCGGCTAGTCAATCAAAACGTCACTTGTAAAAATTTTAAAACACGTGCTTTTTAAGGTAGAAATCTGTAAAACCGAAAGAATAGTGACGTTTTGTAGTCTAACTCTCAATAGAGAAGAAATGTCAACAATGTCAAAAAACAAGAAGCTCTAGTTTAAACGTTCATAACTTTAACAATAGATATTATTCCGTTTATTGCAGCTTCTTATAAAGTCACCCCACTTAATTCTCTCTGGACTGTACCTATAAAGGACAGTTTTATGTAAGCTTAGAAGTAACCACTGTTTTCATCTATCTCTTTCTTGGACAAACTCCATTCATATTCTATTTCTTTTTAATCGTTCGATATTTTTTGTATAATAAGAATCCAGGCTTATAAAATGGTTATTTATGGATGAAATATTTATTACAATTAATAATTAAAGATTTGACATGTTTTAATGCTTTTAAAACAGTAATATTCAAATGCATATTTTGCGTTTATATTTTTACATTTAATCGGTTTAATTTAATTCATTAAAAAGTTTCACCACGTAAATACTGGAATATTTATTTTTTTCATTAAAAATTGCTGTACTCAAACAGCGTACCCTGAGAATTAAATGAAATTATTTAATCAGTGCTGATTAAATTTAATATTTTACGAAAGTAATTGAATTGTATATAAAATGTTGTAGCCTTATTTTGTGCCGGCAAGCGAATTTTAAAAGCAGTTTGAGTCTGGATGGAGACATTTAAATAATTTATTGTAGTTTGGTTGTGTATTTATTATTGTCGGAATCGAGACAGGTCCCAATTTGACTGCATCGGACAGGCGGACGATAAAGTATTTTTAATAAGACAGTTGCATTGTCATTGAAACAGCCGTCATAAAGTTTAAGACCGATAATTGTATACCAAAAGCAACATTGTCTCGGCGAACAAACTCCTCATTACTAAAAATAGTTGGAAGTTTTATAATCGGATAGAAATTCGTAAGAGACGCGAAAGACACTACACTACATTAACTTTTTTGAATGCGGGCGGATTCCATCAGTTTCAATGGTCGCTAAGCTAATGATGTAAGTCTTTAGAGAAAAGATAAGGGAATTACGAGAGCACGTAACTGCTCACCGGAGGCTGAAACGCAGAGAAACCGTCATAAAGGTCATAAGTTAGCAAAGCCACCCAAGCTACCATCGAGTCATGCAACATTCAACAAGTGCTCTATATTTTTTATCAATCCGGCCGGTTGCGATTGGTAGCAGGAATGGCCAATACTCCTAGTAATAATTACTGTCATATTTTTTTAACAAGACAGTTCCACAATGCACTTCTACTTGTATGATGCATTGCTCACGACTTGCTATTATTTCAATGTGCATTCTAATACGACACATGTCACATTAAACGGAATGCATTTTTCAACGGAACGGTTCCGCTTTCGATATTTCCAATTAGTGCCATGTCTACGAGAAAAACTCCGGTTAACACATTATTTAAATTAATGGTATCGCGGCTAACTAGCGTCAGATGCACTATCGGTTGTAATAACTCCACAAAGACAACTATTGTTTGAGCACAATAACTGAATAGCCATGATTATCCTGCTACTGTGCTAACCGTCGTTTTTTGGCCCAAGGCGCTCGACTTCGCCACCGAAGCAATAAATACGAGTACACATTATTATTACAGCAAGTTAAACGCATTTTTATATAAGTACTCAGTGGCGGAACTGCAGGTAAAAAGTACTGGCCCACCCCAACTACTTGATATAAACTATTTTGAATATTTCTTCTTACGGAGTTGGACACTTCAATAGAGTTTTCCGACTTGACGTTTCGCTGTACTCGCCGAGTACATCTCCAGCCAGTTGTCATTCCACTCCGAAGAAGCTCTTTATGATGGTTAGCGAAACGTCGCGTACGAAAACTCAAGAAAAAGAAATTTTTAAATTCACAATTTTTAGTAATTGTTGTCATTTTGGAACACCATACATTGTTAAAAAACCTGTTAATGTTTCTATCTTCCTTCAGTCTATCATAAGATTTTATGAAGTTTTTTAAAACCACATTGATTAAATCATTATTTAGGAAGACTGCGTTTATTTAGAAAGACCTAGAGGTAAAACACAATTATTTGAACAAATGTCTTACTTACATTTATGTGCGCCAAAACATCAATAGAATCTTTAATCTATTACGAGATATTACAAAGAAGAATATCAAAATGAAGTTATACGCAAAAATCCAGCTTTGAAAAAAAAATTAAAATAGTTTTATAGGAAATACAAAACAGAAAATTTGTTGGTCCACCCAAAAATTTTGTAGTAGTTCCGCCACTGTATATACAGTTGGCGAAATCACCACCTGCCCATCACGACACAAACCCCAATTGCTATGTTTAACTGAAAGAAAATAGCACCGGATGCATACTCTATTCAAGTCAACGAAATTAAATTCATGATTCAGTTTAGGTTTGCTGAACTCGTAATCAGTGTCATTTTATTTAATAAAATGCCATTAACTCGATTAATTTATTTTGCGCAAATGTAGCTATTTGTGACGCCCGGTTACAATAAACATTATTATGACCACGCGACCACAAAAAAATACTTGTAGAACAAATACGGTAATCGCAGATGGTCAGATTATGCTTTTGAAGCAGAATAAAATTTCCGCATACTCCGCTTTGATCTAATAAACCTTCATAAAGACATCTGAGCAAATAAGAGACTCACCTTACTTTTGCTAATAATATCACAGATCTGGTGAATAACCTTTTGCATTATTAATAAAATCTGCCAACAAAAACTTTGCTCGCTTATTAGTCAATCATCTTTTGCCTAAGGAAATTAATGAAAGTTTGTTGTTCTTTAGTAATTGTAGTTGGAACTTGCACAAAATACAAGTTCAAGGACTGATTTAAATTATCAAACCACAATAATCTCATCAAGACAGTTTTATACACAATAGAGGGAGACTGTAATCAAGGCCGGCCAAGATCGGATTAATAAAATATCGAGCATCTCAAGACAATCTTGAGTTTTTTCACTTCTTTTTGAATTTCCGCTGACGAAGAATCTGCGTAATTCTGATTAAAAAATCTCATCGCATTTAGAAAATTATTTTCCCAATATTCCTAGTTGTAAATCCTGCAAATATTAATATTAAAACTCAAAAAATATTTTAAAATTCACGAAATTTTGTAAAAAATTTTTGAATACGAACTAATCTCGGACATAATTTTATTAAAAACCCTATAAAGTAAGCAACCAACTAAATCTATTCGCTTTAACGTATGAATGTAAACGTAATTTTGGTTGGGCCCGGCTAAACTAAAAAAATTTGATAAGATTAAACAATCTTTCAGAAATTTTTAATTTGACAAAAAAATTATTAAAAAAACGCGACTAACTCATATGAAAAAGTTGCTGGATTTTAGTTTTTTAGATTCGCAAAATTTTTTTTTTATTATTTTCTTTTGCGGTTGCGAAAGTTTGAGATGTTATTTTTTAATTTAACATTTCAAGATTGACAACACTTGCGAGACCTGTGTGTTTTTTAATATAAGCAATAGATGGCGTACGATTTACGAAATTTTGCGGATAATTCCAGGTTCAGCTCTACGTATTCATTATTATTATTTTTTTAATAGTAGTTCGTAATATTTCTATATTTGCAAGTGATCTCTTTTTGTGTAAAACAATAGGAATTAGTCAACTTCTGAGGTGATGGTGGGTTTGTGCCGCCGCAGGATAAGAAGGTGTCTAACAGTTATTAATAAAAGCAGAAAACTATTAATCATTAATGACATCATAAAAGCAGTAGCGAAGTGAACACGTTCAAAGCCTAGGTTCCTCAATTTAGAATGAAACACGTGTCCGTGTAATGAGGCGACCGTTTAGCACCAGCAGATGACAAGTGACAAGTTGTCTACGATAAGCAGATGAGATGATGTCAGAAAGCTCATATAAGCGGACACGCACGCCATACATTGTTCCTCTGAGTCAAAGCTTTGAAGCTCGCGTGAGTCGCGAGCTATTAAAATGCCGCAAACACCTTGTCACAATAATTAGTTGTGTTGTTGTAGTGCTAATGCATTTTTAGATAAATTGTTACGATTTATCTGATCAACACTGTAGTTATTTTTCGCTAACTTTCATATATATTCTTTTTTACGGTTTTAAGTAAGCATTCGCGTGTGAACAACTCGGATTGGCTTGCTTGACGTTGTTCGATTATGCTAATAAGGGTATTCCTGCAACGTCTCGTGTGGCTACGTCTCCGTATCATCGCATTTTCAACAGTTTAAATTGCAAAACGTTTCTCTACACTAAACCTATAGTCCAGTAATTTTAGATCAAAAATTAGCGAAATGATTGGAAAGCAGGATTTTAGCATATTTTAATGTTCTAATAAACATAACGAGCGATCCAAAACTCTCCGAACTTCGAGAAAAAAAAAAAAACAGGTATAAATAGTGGTCATGTCTCAGAATTGTGTCTCATTTAAAACCTCAGACTTGGATTTTCATTTTTCAAAGACGATTCGCTACTGAGAAGACTAAAATTAAATTGTTCTTGTTGTAACTGCTGCTTACTAGATTTTTACATAGCACAAAACATAAAGTTCTTATCTTAGATGAAAACACAATTTTAGATGGCCAATCCTCATTTTTATCTTAGCCTGCTTCAACGACTTTTAGATCGCTCTTTATTAAAAGTTCCTATCGATATCTTGAAGACTTCCTGAGTTACTCGTGGTTAAAGATGACAACAAGTAGTTTTTCTTAAATATTTTCTTTACTATACATATCCGCTGAGTTAAAAAATGGTAAAATTTTATTATAAAAACGTTTCATATAAAGTAAAAAAGTTTTGTTTACAGGTTTTTATTTTTCAATGTCAAGATTTGATGTCTCAAATTTATGTTGTCGCAAATTGTAATAAAGATAAAAAGATGTTAATGTTACAAAAATTTGTAGAGTATAATGAGCTAATTTCACGTTAAGATACTACTGGTAGTAGCAAATTTTAATACTTTTCTGTAGCAACAATCAATTTCCCCCAACCCGGAATTCTTTTAATTTAATTACAATTAGCAATAAAAAGTATACTAGGTTTCTATGTAATATTTGTTACTTCTAAGTGTTTTATTAGTTAGTAAGGAAACCACTTTGAATTCGTTAATTCAACAAATTACATTGACTATAATTAACAAACAAAAATATTTTTGAATTTCACTAAACAGTTAGTGTTTGCGGAAACTCCACTTTGTAGTAAAATATAACCAAACCGTTTTTATGGAGTGTAAATTGCAAAACGTTTCTGCACTAAGCGTATAAAATAATTAATTAGAAAATAACCAACTGATTCCAAAATATAATTAGCCCTGATTGGTCCCACTCCACGTGCTGACATGCGTCACACACAATGCGACGGTTCTGTCACATCTCTGGTTTGTCCTTTTTAGAATATCTGAATATTTGTAATGGAAATCCGTGTTTTAGTGATTCGTTGGAAAATTGCTATTTGTTGAACGCGTTGTGCAGACGATTCCCCTCGCAAAATTATTCAGTAGTACAACTGACATTGTTGGCAGAATTTTTAAATCTGGTTTGCTCGTTATTACCGGCAACCGCAAAAAAATGAATTTCCCAAAAAACATCAACTCGATGTGTCTTCGCAAATGGAACGATCAGGAATAAACAAAACCCGGAAAAACACAAAATACCTACAGGATGTGCCCCCAAACCACAAAAGTACATTTCCAAACTTGAAAAATAAAACAAAAAAATTACCCCCGGCTGTATTTTTCCCCCAATAAAGTTTATTTTGCACAGAAATGCACTCTGTTCTATATTCGATGGTCGTTACATATTTACACTGTCGTCTATAATTGCAGTTTATTATGGTAATTACGGCTAGGAATGGTCATTGAGTGTCAAAGTCTGGTGAAATATGTGTCAGTAGATCGAAGAAAATCCCTCTGCGTACCGCACCTTCAAACGATTATGACCCACCTAAGAATATGGAAATTACCACCCAGTAATTGTTTTCGAATAATGACGGCGGGTGTTCATTAATTTATGGCAGTGGTAAAATGTTTGACTTTATTAGTAATACATAGGTACGACGCGAATGTGCGTAAATACCTCCATCGATGCCATTTAAACTTAGCCCGACTGTGTAAATAAATAACAAATGGACGAATTTGAATTAGGGCGATAACTGGAAAACAAATTGCCCTCGTAATTTATTCAAGAGATATAAGGAGAATTTCTTATACATAAAAACTGGCTGACTAACTTAAATAAAATTTTATGATTAAATAGCAACTGTTTTAATTATAAGCAGGAATAAAACAAAATAATTGTCGAGCTAAAATTCTGGCGTGATGTAATAATTCAAATAAGAAAGAATGTACAAAATTAAAACACAACTGCTATGACTCACACTCTTAATACATATTTTCATTATATCAAACTCTCAAATAATAACCCACAAGGAAAAAAGTTTTGCCATTGTTGCGACCTCACATTTTACGAACTTTTCAAATACGTGAAATTAATTTTAAACATTCCACGGTTTGATAACTTTAATCGCAATTTTATTAAAATAAACTCAGCTATTTCCGATATTTCCTTAGAGGAGTCATAACATCAAAAATAAAAATGATGCCAAATATGTCACGTGACAGGTGGCACAATTGGCACGCGCGTTAGATTATCTCAGATCTAATGTAGAACAAATTGATTTCCAACTATGATAAAACAAATTTTTGTTTTCCTAATTTCGAAATTACACATTTTCAAGTATTTTCTTGCCACATCACGCGACTACTCCATTTTTAACTAAATATTATTGAATTTAAATTTTTTTGTTTAGAAATAAAGCTTTGACATAAATTCAGAAACGTACATTAATAACAATTATTTATTCAATTATCAACAAAACGTTAAGTTGCTCCACAAGTGCTCATAATTCTCAGTTTGGTCTTTTTATATCGAAAACAGCGAAAAATAATTCTGTTTAACTTTAGAAGTAGGCAAGCAGGTGATATTTTGTTGAAAAAACTAGTAAATGGTTCGTTGTGATACACCTTTAAATCTTCACCCCTATATGAACCTGTAGCCTCAAGCAATGTTTTGAAAAGTAAGAGAACATTATCGTAAACAGTTTGATATTTAGTTTTAGCAGTTTAAGCAAAAGTTTTTATTTAAAAAATCAGTTAGATTGAAATTTATTCCTGAAGATCTGTAATAAATTTAACTAAAATTAAAAATCGTGAAACGTGTAGAGTTAGACTAGCTAATAGTTTTGACAGAAGAAAAATAAAACTACCAGAACATCGATTGATAAGTAGAAAAAAAAATTTTGTCCAATTTCCCGTTACCTTTCGTTAATACTTATAACAAAAATTTCTTTGATCACAAAACATTGGAGCACTTTGAACAACCAGAACTCAAAAACAATCCCCTTTATCTCAATCTACAAAATGTTTTTGACGTTACTTAACAAATTTTAACTGAAAATAGTTGAATAGATGCTAAATAACTAAACTTGTTTTGATATAAATGTTTATACAGGGTGTATCAGAAATGACGTTCAAAAATTTAGCAAGTGCTAGGTCTCGCTTAAAGAAGATTTTTATCCAGATTCCATTTTCTCCGAATCTCAACTGTTAAGATAAAATTATGTGAAAATTTAGTACAAAATACCATACCCGCCACTGACCTATGTATTATTACAATGGTTTTAACTAGGCTATGTTTTAATAGTAACTAAGTGATCATAGGCGTATCGTAATTTTTATAGGGGAGGGTCAAATTCCAAAATTTTTAGCATCTCTTGCAAAAATGGTATATAGAAAAGTTGTTTCTTTTGATGAGATGTATCACTGGTTAAATTTTTGACCATCATTTCTGATACACCCTGTATGTAGTTTTCGAAATATACATTAAAGAATTTAAAAAAACAACAGCCCAAGCAAGAATTTGAATGTGGTTAAGTAACATTTTTAAATAGACTTACAATTATTTCAGTTAACATTTAATGACCTTTAATAGCAGTTTATTTCCACGCCTCTGATTTTAAAAGTAAAATATCAAATTTTAAGAACAATATTATACACAATAGTAAAAAACTTTCTCTGCAAATTTGAAAGAACTTGACAACATTGTTTACTAAATGAAGTGATTCTTTATCTCCAAACAGAAATCTCCATTGCTCCACTTATTACTCGGTGCGAAATCCTCGCAATCTACAGGTGCGACATCCAGTGAGTGAAAGGCGAATTTAAAGAAATAAAATAGTAATGGGGTAGCAACTAGTAAAGAGTTGTCGCGTCTTTTATTTATCGGGAGTTGAATTATTTTGAGAGTGAGAAAGATCGTGTTTTGCTTGAGGTTATTGCAATAATTTTGTGGTAGTTATGAATTTCGATATGTAATTAGGTATTCTCATTAGAATTCAATTGTGTGTCGGTCCATTAATATTTCTTGCAGTAACTAAACTCCATTTGTGTGTTAATAGTGTCATTCTCATTAATCATATCAGTAAAATATTCAAGACTTTCGTACAGTTGCCAACAGTAGATGGCAGAATCTGCGTCATTTTCTATACGCACATTCAAAGCCTTAATTACAAATGTCCTATATTATTTAAATTACAATTACGAACTTCCTGTTATAATTAACTTATTACATTACAAAGACTGAAGCTTTAATGTCGGCAATAATTTCATTAAAAGTTGAAATGGAACACACGTGCATTCAATTATAATAAAACATTTATAAATCTATTTCATTTTGTACTATTTTGAGAGTTTGCATTCGCTATAAATATTCCTCAGAGGAACTTTGTAAGTGTGATTCACAAATAATGTTCAAAATATATATCCAGTTTAAAATTAACTCAGTTTTTGATATGATTTAAGCGATACATAATCGGCGTGATTTTAACAAATAAGCGTATAAAACTTTGATGTTATAATAAAAAGTCTTTAAATAATCAAAGATAAAACATAATAAAATTTATTGGAACTATTATGTTTTAAAATGTTTCATAAATATTTACATACTCACAAACGGTATTTATTTAAATTGTTTGTTTATTAAGAGAAATAAAACTTTTATTTTTAGTTGTTTATGCGTTTCTTGGAAAGATCGGCCCCTTTTCACTCGCATTGTGTTTCCACACACGCCTCATGCCGCCGTCATATCTCACCGATGTGCAGTGGCGTAACTAACAATTTTAGGCCCTTAAGCAAAAAAAGACCCCCTTAATTGTAAAATTTTTAGCTGATTTATTTGCAGCTAATAAACTGTTTATGGCACAATTTCTGGTAAAGTTGAATTTTCCACTTCATGCATTTCATTATTAAAGTATGGGAGTAGAAAAAAATCAATTAAGAAAAGCATTTTTATTAAAAAACCCTCTAATATCCTTGAGATTCCGTGGGCTAGCCTATTGATAGTTATGCCACTGCCGATGTGCCATCATTTCAAGAACTTCCGTTCGCATGTCTCGCGGCTATTAGAATCGAAAATTCGGTCGTTCTTCTTCGTCTGATCTTCAATTAACGTAATTATAGAAAAATATTAGAATATGAGCTGTTCTAGCTGGCATGCAAGTGTAAATTGTCGAGTTTCGACGTGTAATGAGCTCCCCGAAGAGTTCGACGAGGGCAGCGAAATAAAAGCTCGCTAAAGCTCAAGTGCCAATGCGACCCCCTGTGCGATAAATACGCCCTGAAATCCACTGGAATAACGAAAGCGGTTACTCAAAATGGATATATTCGCAAAAATGTTAAATGAAATTCATGCAACATATTATAAAATTAATAAAGCGATATTTATGACGGCAATTTTTGGGTCGCCGGTGTAAAGCCAGCGTATTTCACGGCGTTTATTCTAGATTAAAACAGTTTATTTTAGATATTTATAATGGGAACGTGGCTCACAATGCAGATCACTTGTCGGCAACAAAAATAATAAAAATACAGAATGTGACGTTGGTGCGAATTTATTGTTTTAATAATGGTAAATAAAGCAGATCGGGTGCGATAACGGGCACAGGCCGATTATTCTACATACACTCTCCCGTTATTGTTGCGGCGAAAATTGGATTTTTATGCTGCGTTCATAAATTACTCCTGCCGTGTGATACGTATAAATTGGAAATGACACGACACCCCAAATAATACGACGACTACAACAAATTAATGTGTCTGATGATATCAGAATATTTCATAAAAATATACATTCCATGCACATTTCTCAAGCCCACTTCGTCACAACCCAATAATCCAAAAACTAATAGGTTTAATGTACATACACTCTTATTTTTCTATAAATATCGTTATAGACAGTGTTTCGGCATAGTTGAAAAATAAAAGTTGCTTGAAGCATTTGGAACAGGCCAAGCATCAGGTCAGAAAAAAATCTCCGGAGAAAAGAAATGGCAGATAAAGGAGAAAGTTAAAGTTTCAGTAGATTAGTGAAGAGTTAGATCGTGAATTCAGAGGTAAAAGAAAGAAAAAACTCCCCAAAACAATAACAAACCAATTAAATGTTACGGAATATAATAAAAGGTAATAAGATGCCTCCACAAAACATTACAAAAAAGTTTTGGCAAACAGAAACCGCAACAGTGGAATGGTTCGCTAAAATCCTAATTCTTTACAGATTTCCATATCAAAATTTTAAGTAAGTAAAAGTTAAGTTTAAACTAAATTTAAAGCCCTCGTATGACAACTTTAAACCCAAATACTCAAATAAAAAAAATCTTCTTATTTATAAAGATTTCTTCGAGAAACAATGAAGATTCTGTTGACGACAAGACTTAAAAGCTTGTAAAGAGCAGTTGGAATTTAAAATTAGATTGTTAATCAACAGAACCACATCCTCCCTTCGATTCGAATCCTCCGTATGTAACAAAAGTGGCTTTATTTAAAAACGCTACACAAAAATACAAACGGTCAAAAATAGTTATTTATATATCAAGGGAAAGAAGCGCATGATTATTCCTAAGGTGCTGTTTATAAAGTACCGAGAGAATAATCGCACTTCGCTCCTGTGGTATTTATATATTCTATTTTTTGCACGACCTAAATCAATAATCTTAAGAAGATTGAAAAATGTTTTATTCATTTTTTAATAAAATTAAAAAACAAGCATAAATCTATCATTCTTTGAAATTACACCATGGCAACATCATCAACAACAAAAATTTTCGTTGACAACGAACCTGGCAAGAAGTAGTCAATGTTTTTAGCAACGGGAGCGATTTTGACACTCGAAAACTTGATTTCTACTCCCTGTCGTGGAAAAAATCTTTTAGGAAAAACGTTATGATATGGAGAAAATTGTTGTTTTACAGTAAAGTCCGCAAGGCGATATATTTATCTTCCTTATTTTATTTAGGCACTAGAGACGCCTAAAGAAGAGATAGAGTTCTTGAATTTTTTCATGGCGAAGATAACTTTAAGAATAAAACAGAAATACCTTGGAAAATTAACTCACCATTTAAAAAATATTTTCTAGATTACTTAGTTGCAAGAAAAAGAGAGTAAAATTAATTTGACAGTTCTCTGATTTTTATATATTTGAGACCACCTGGCGCATTAAAATCGCGTGTTAATTAGATGTCGTTGTCGGTGTCTGTTGTTATAAATACCCCTAAATTGAGATGGAGAAGTTTTGGCACTTTTCGTTTCATGTCAGTCGGCAGGAACTAATTCGTGGCCCAGTCACGTGACCTAATATTGAAGCGCGCTTCTTTCAGCGCGAGTGGAAATGATCCGGTGCGGAATTAGTCAAAGCCTTCTTTAATCCGTTAATTATACTGGCAACTAACCGCCAATGACGCTATTCAATTAGGAAATTAAGAATTAAATTTTAATTATACAACGTTAAAACATATTTGCAATGTTTATAGTCTGTGTATACTCAATTTAAGCGATCGATAAACTTATAAAACTTGAAACAACAAACTTAGTAACACACTGAACTTTCGGAACAGTTTTCATTTTCACTACGTGTTTTCTTCGACGCTTAACTAAATATATGATTTTAATTATCTCGAAAATTGTTAATGGTTTTTCATTTACGTTTAGAGCGTTATTAAACCGGCGATTTTCTAATTGCTTGCGCTGATATTATCGGCGAAAAAATATGCATTATAATATGCAATATGATATGTTTTAACAGGCTTTTAAACGACAGGTGGTATTGCACTAACGGCGCCTATTCTTTCCAACAGATAATACTCGATTGTTAAAACATCAATAGAAATTTTTCTAAAGTAAATAAAATGACAATATTCTAAAGTAAATAATGAAACAACAATATTATTGTTTGGGCAGACGTTATTGGCGTTTTTTCACTATTTTTTTTAAACAACTACTATGCACTAAATACAAATTCAACAGAAAATTGCTATAATTTTTTTTTGTAACGATCCACTATTAGTTTGACAAATATGGGAATGAATAATATATTAGCAATTAGATTATTATTGTAATTATTCAATCAGCATAAGAAATTATCGTAGTCATTTTGTTTTTTCCTTGTGTGTGTTGGGTGCAGTATGTGAGCAAGTGCCGGATGTGTGCGCCACATATTCAGCATTAGCCCCCAAATATTTGTTCCACACTTGTTAGCACCGCTTGATCTTCGAGTGTTGTTAGAGCTTCTTAAAAATAAACCCAATAAACCGCGTTTATTTTCCTTGGAAATTAGTTAAAAGCATAAAAGAAATTGTGTTGGATTCTCTCGTTTTAATATTTACAGAGGAATAACAGTTTGGACGTTGTTCCTTCCTGTGTTTTGGGGTAATTGCGTGTCGAAGTTCCTTGCTTGAAATCGATGTTGAGGGTTAACGAATGAATCTGGTCACCTAATAGTAACACCGTCCCGACGTCTGCCACAGGGGATCTGCAGGTCGATATCACATTGTTAATTATGTACGATATCGACCGACCAACGGAGGTGTAGCCACTGCAGTCAACTCTAATGTAATAGAATTAAGCTCTGGTACAGCCAGATTATTAAACATCCCCGCTCATCTGTCACTGACTTCCATCTAGGAATTTTCTGCACGAGATACGACAGCGTCTCTGTTTCAGCTTTGGGATAGAGAGTTGCCGTTTCATTTAATAATTTTACGTGGGGTTTTTGCACGAGGGAGGCTCGTTGTGTAACTACAACATTGTAGTGCATTGGATGACGTTCGCAAATTAATGGCGACGCAGCTTCTCATCTATATAGTTAGAGGAATATCATTAAATTCCACAATGACATGAGAAGATCCAAACTAAATTGCCACATTTGTTGCATGTAAAATTTCAATTTAGATCAGCTGACAGTATTAAATTTATCTTATAATTAAAAAGCTTCGCCGAAAAACTTATTAAACCGCTGGTATTAAAATCGCGTTATTTTCTAATTAAAGTTTCCTTAATTCAAACTAGTGCTTTTTCTGTTTAATAAATGAAATTTTGTTGATAGACAGTCGGAAACTTTCCTGAATATCCACGTTTGGGCGGAGTTGCTTCCAGCCCACCAGGCATCATAAAAACGGGTTATTTTTACTAAGCGAATGGTATAAAAAATTGAAAACACTTTAAACTTGGGTAATTATTTATTTAATAATCTTTATTCTTAGGTACGTGTATGCAATCAAGTTGTAAGTAGAAAAGAAATTGATGTAGGTAGATATTTGCTCGTCATAACTACATAATATATAACTCTTATTTAGAAATGAATTTATTATAACATCGTGTTCTGAATTCAATATTGAGTTAATCGATTTAATTTTCGAAAGAAACTTTAATGTAAACTGCTTCAAGTTTCCTCGTGATTGCCTTTGTAATAAATAAACTGTGACGGTTTAAAAATACATTTGTAATAATTTAATAAAGCACTACGAGCAGTTGTCGAGAACGGATTCATGAAATATTTAATTCCGATGAACTTACAAATTTTATGAACGGTAAAACAACCAACAAATTGGAACAAAAACAGAGCTTGGCTTTGTATCATTATTTTATTTATTTTATCTTTGGTAAAATTTTTCCTTCATTTCGAATAACTCGCTGTAATTATAAAAACAGTTTCACGATTATTTCTTATTTCACTTTCAACAGCCCATAATACTCCTATAAACATTAATTTACTTCGGAATTTGTATTAAATTGAGCATTACTCAAATTTAGATCCTGCGATCTTGCCAAAAGCTAAAGTGTGATTTAAAATGTATTACGATAATTACAGGAAATCGTTTTTCCTTCTTATTTTAGAAATATGGCGTGATTTTTTATTCTACACCATGACTCAATTAAAGTTGCAATTGCATTATGAGCTGTCTGGGTGCGCCACCTGGTGTAAAAACATCGAAATAGTGAAAATCATACGATTCATCGTGGGCAGTTTTTCAACATTTGCGATTTGTTTCTATGTTGTATAGTTGTCTTAGTTTCTCGTATTTTACTGACACCTTCATGTCGCTTTTGGGCGACCAGATAATAATAATATGGTTACAAATCTCACCCTGACGGCCTGACTAACAGGAATCAAGAAGAAAGTGTTTTGACAATCGTAGTCACGACTGGTCGTACTATTCATTATTGCTACAGTTTATCTATAAATATATAAATTTCATGGTGAAATAGAGACAACTAACATTTTGTGCCTTTATCTGTAGACACAAAGAACAACTTTATGAGTCAAAATATGGTCAAAATAAGTTAAGTTGTTTATAAGAAGAGGAGGAATGTCTTCGTAATATGAATTGAAAAATCACAGTACAAGACAAGTATCGATTTCTTCAAGAATGAAAAGAAATAAGAAAGATCAATGTGCAATTAAGACTGAAAAACACAAACCAGGTAAAAGCACTACATCAGTCTTCTTCTCACTCATGGATAAATAAATAAGTGTTAGAGAAAAACAAAAAGCGGCAATCTTCCCTTCTACACTTTGATTATTTTGCCGCCATTTCTAGCCTGTCCACCAAGTTGCTTCTCTTATCTTGTACTGTGTGAAAAACATTTTCACACAGTACAACTTTTTAACATAAAGGTATCTTAAAAAAACCTCAACAACATAAATTCAAAAAACCTCTTTTAAGACAACTGTTCAAGCGTTAAAAATAGTACCAAAATAGTAACCTATAGTTACACCACCTATCGATTTTCAAAACACATTTACTTGAAATTAGGACATTGACAACGTCTGATGGTTATCAAATAGCAACAAGTTAGAGTCTCCATTACTATCTCATCCCGAGACCAAAACCTCCAAACAATAACTCCTCAAGTCTCACAAAAACAAACAGAACAACGTTTGATACTTTATTTTAGCGAAAAAGAATAATTGAAAAGTACAGGAATAAAAAGAAGATTGTCCAAAATTTTGTTTTCTTACAGAGGTGGGATTCCTATCGTATTTCATTTTTTTAAATTCTATATAACTCTTGGGTAGACTTGACCGTCATTGTTTTTAACTGTTTTTTGTCTGTACTGCATTTTATATTGGTGAAGAAACGATGGAAATTCCAGTTCGATAAAAATCGAATTTTTGGACATTCTTCTTCATATTCCTGTACCCTTCAATTGTACCAATAGAACTCCAAGTACAAAAAAAAAAATCAATACAACTAATAAAACTAATCTATTATCATATCGAAATTTGTGATTCATTCTCTGCTCTTAGTTACTGCCTACATCTGTGGTAAAATGAATTAATTTTTTATTACATTTTTGAAATTTTTTTCTTTCTTCAATAGCTGGCTACATTTACCAGTCCTTTGTGGACAGAAGGTACTCTCGACCCAAGTTCTGATGACCACTCTGACTTAAATTGTAAATCTTTTCATAATAGATTTCCTGCTGTGGTGCCAATTGCAACTATCATGTACTTTAGTTGACCTGTGGTTTTTTAGGATAGATAGGTAGATCCCAGATGTTTCTCACTGAAGTAAATAAGAGATAATGGAAAGTTGCAATTGGTACCACAGCAGGAGATCTATTATGTAAAGATTTACAATTTAAGTCAGAGTGGTCATTAGAACTTGGGTAATACTAATAGATCTTCTATTGGGTTCAGGTCGAGACTAAATGGTGCGTTGAATATGTCTAGGAATTTAGTATAGTTCGTCCAACTTTCTTGTAGCTGATAAAATTTTTCAGACCATTAAAAAATCACAGTGATAAAAATATTATCACCAAAGCATTTTTCAGAAGAAAAACCTATTCGGCAGAACCCAGGTTTTTGCAAGCAAATGGTTGCAATGACCATTGGTTTGGTTCAATGCAGATGTTGGTATCAGCTTTCTAAATAATGGTTTAGTAAAAACGTTTTGACTACTGTGATATTTTAATGGTCTGTGAAAAATTTTATTAGTTGTAAGAAAATTGGGAAAACCATATAAAACATGTGTTAATGCGATGACTAATCTAGATTCGGCAATACCATAACACAAGAGTCATTTTCTTTAGGTAACCAGGTACAGTTTTTCAGGTTGAGGGTAGAGACAGACACAGATGTTTGTAGTTTAAATAAGTAAACCAAAATTTTTTCTTTCTGTCTTAGTCCAACCTTCTGTTGATCGCTCCTTACAATAAAAACAAACTAAAAATAGAGACAATTTGTGCACTGAAAAAAAATCTGTTCGTGTAACAAGAAACAGGTCCGACCAAATAACTAATGTAAAGAAATTAATTTTTGTTTTTTTTGGGGGTATTTTAGTGAATTTATTTGCTTAGCACTCAAGTAGGTCTTTTATTTCAGTGAGAAGCAAAAAAAAATGCGTGGTATCTTTGAGCCACTGTGTAGCGTACAATGAGTGAAAATGAGACATCCATTACTGTGAAAATAATCAGGAGAGATGCATTTTCAATGAAAGTTTTGCAGATTGTTGGATAGCATTCGCATTATCTTGGAGATCAAAGAGTGTACGTGCCATCGTAGGCGGCGTTGCGAACGTCGTGTAAACCGTGTAAACGGAGTCACTGGAGAGCGTTTATGGTTACGGCCGATGGCGGAGTGCTAATGTTTAGTAAATTATTCAGAGTGCACAGCACACGCTACAGACTGAAATGCATTAAAGAGCACTCCGATCCCTAACTGATTGATAGATTAATTAACTTACAACGCCATCGACGCACGGCTTTCTCATTATAAAAAATTCACGACGAGGTGACCAAATTTAATAGAAAAAGTCTGATTCAAATCTATACAAAAACAGAAGGGATTTGACGCCCCTCGACTTCTGCATGACTTTACACTTATCTACGACCCTCCGAATGATAATGCTGTGGTTATTGTGCTTAGTTATAACGAGTTAAAGCTAGGATAGTGTAGTTGAGAGCAACTATCATTGCATTTAATCCCCTCGTAAACGGTACAGAATAGCCAGATTGAAGAAAATTATAAACGAAAAAAGTGCAACTTGAAAGTTCTCGTGGGGAGTTTATAGCGATGTGAGTCATGAGCGGGAATATAAAAATCGCTTGCTCTCGACTAAATATAACATGTGGGTAGGAGGTTTAATTAAAATATGCGAAATAATTGAATAAGTTTATTTGCAAGAATGTATGGAAAGAAAATGTATTGGGATTTTGACCCTCCTTGGCGCCGGCCAGATTTCATAAACAAGTTTATTTTGTGCATAAATATATATGTGTGGTGTAATTACAGTGAAATATTATTTTTGGGAATAATATAAGCACAGAACCCATTAAACGGTAGCTTATACTCGAGTTATTAATATGAAACATTATTTAGAATGATTTACTGGTTGTATATTAATATTATATGTATATGTAACTACAGAATTAATTAAGAATATATTACAACAATAAATTCATAAAATTCCAAGCAATCTATCCAAATCAGAATGAAATACCGGCACGTCATACAACCGATCAATGTAAAATACAGTCAAGAGTAGATGAATGTAAACGAAATAAGTATTTCATTTGAATATTTGAATTTTTAAAGATCAGACAAGACAAACAAAGATTAACGTCATATTGAAAACAACCAGACCACAATACAACTAAAAGCCTTGACTACAGCCCAACTTCCATCTTGCAATTAGTTACCGGCAACTTCTGTTGCGAACAAAGAATAATGTGAGTTACATTTATCAAAAATACTGCCTCGTTTTAATAACAACAAAAGTGGTAAATTTATCACGAAAAGCTCTTTTTACGCGATGCATCGGTAGGACAAAATTATTATAAAGTGCAGCATCTTGAGCTCCTCGACCCAATTTCGGTGACGAGATAAAGCATGTGAGGAAAACTCGAGAACACTTTTCTCATAAAAGTGCAATTCTCTTTCTGTTTTGGTCAGCTAGAGAGGCGCAAAATGGACAAGAGTTAGTGATTTTGAAACAATAATTAATATCCTTCAGCACAAAAAAATGTCTTAGAATATGTAATATATTTAAAATATTTAAAAAAACCATCTCAAAATCGTCAATTTTGGCCAGATATAACTTTTTACAGAAGCGACGCAGATAAATAATTTTACCGGATTTCATCTTCTACTGGTTTCGAGTAATTATGGTTAAATTTGCATCAAATAATTGTGGAACACCTGTAGATAATTTTAAAGATATTCTTTTTTAAATAAATAGTGAAAATTATTTTAAAAGCAACTGTCGCCTTCGGCTCCTTTATTTCTGAAAAGTTTTTAATTAAATAATTTTTAGTAATTGTAGAATCCAAAGACCACAGTTATATATTTTTTTCACAATTATAGGTAGACATAGATGTCGCCTTCGGCTCCCATATTTAACACACAAAGCAATTTTCTAAAATAGTTTTATAATTATAAAAAAATAGTATGTATAAAGAAGACAGGGGAGTGCCACCGCTTAAAAAAATGGTAGTAGAAATTGTAAAGAGATTTTTACTATAATTGCCTCATAGTTATCACATTTGCCTCCTATATTGTGGCAGTTCTTCCTACAATTTTTTTTCTGTGAAAAGCGAGTCCTTATCTGAAATACGTACAGCAGTTTGAATAATTAAAAGTTTTCTTAATAAAAGCAGGCAATATAATAATACGGCCCAGTAAGTTCATTTACATTAACATTCGGCTAAATATATTCTCGGCGGCAACTTGACACCAGCGCCAACGGCACGTGATTGAAGTAATGAAACTCCCAAGAGTCGTATACATGTCTTACGAATGGTTATTGTTATGATTATTGTTATTCGTCGCGGCGTTTACGATTATTGTTATTATTATTATAGAATATAATAATACTTAGAGCATAACTGACTTTAGAATGGAGAACGAAAATGAGGCATTCGTACCAAAAGCACCCATCAAAATATGTACACAGCAAAAATAAATTTTTCTTGCGTAATTTCGTGCGTTTGAAAAATTTGAATTTAGAGGATACTTTCGCACGAATTGTCGTTTCTCGCTTTGTTTATATTTTAGTACAAAGCCATATTTGAGTCGTGAGTCAAGCCACCCACCAAGTGGTTGTTGAGAACGGTGGCACGTACCTTTCTCTGCATGCAGCTCGACTTCTATTTACAATCATACACATTTATCAACTATCCAACCAGACGAACGGTCATTTATGTCTAAATTGACAATAATGATATGTTGAGGAATATATTTAGATTCCTTGATTGGTAAGCCTTAAGTAACTTGTCTCATGTATCGCGAGTTCAAAGACGTGCATTGTCCGGCCCTACCGCACAACTCTGATCAAATGAATCACAAACATATTTAAATAACGGCAGAGGATATTTGCGGTTAAATCCCCGCCAACAGAATTGCTTCATTTATTTCAGAAATATAAGAAAACATTTACTTGACATCCACTTTGGCTTATACAACTCGCGGATTTTCATCAAACACGACAACCAATTCCTAAACGAAATTAAACATTTTTTAAATACAAATAAAAGTAGTTACTGAAATGGACGGCGGCATAGAGAGGCCATTGTTGACAGAAAAAATTCACTGAAATTATTTTCCTATACATTCATCACCGCAAAGTTTACATTTATTTTGTTTTGTTTATTATTTTTTTGTTCAATTTTATAAAAACAGACATATTAGCATGGCGAGACAACACACAATGTTTTCGAAAATTCAAAAAAAAGAAAAATATTAATTTAAATAACTGTGATCAGCTGCAGGCGCGTTTTCAGAATATTGTGGAGTTCTGTGCAACTGTTCAGAGGGGCGAAAACGCAACTAGATAGTTTAAAAATTCTATTTTTATGAATATTTGATAACTTGTTAAATTGTCGTTAAATTGTCTTACTTTTATGGTTGGAGGGTTATCTCCACTCTGAGTGAGTTTAATATGATAGGTTAGAAAAAGTCTCAAAGAAATTAGTTTTTATTTGGCTAATTAGTTTCGTCTCTCATGAAAATGTCTCTAGTCAGAAAAAGAAAAAAAATTAAAATAACATTTTTTTCTAATTTATCTTATGGTTTTACTTTGACCATCACTATAAAGCTTTTGCATGACATTGTTCTCTCATTATTCTTCCAAGCTCTGTCAAATGTCAAAACGTGCGACAAACTCTACACTAAGCAAGAACATTTAGAGATTAAAAACTTTCAGTAAAGCTAGCTTCGGCAAAAAGCAGATACTTATTAAATTACAACTGTTCTGATCGGAGTTTTTGAAAGGTTTTTCCGAGAAGAAGGCTAATACTGGAACGGTAACTTTCAACTTTTACTACTAGATATCTGGCAAAACCAACTTTATTTGAGGTTTGTAATTCCCAATTTCTTATTAATTTTTAGTAAAAATATAGACAACACTGTTTTAGTAATTTTATTATTTACAGTTGATATTTATAATTTTAAGTTTAGGCTTTTTAGACTGGGAGTATTTTGATAAATGCTTTTTTAAAGTTTTATTGTGACGTTATAATTTTACTAATTTTGAAATAAGAACGTAATTTTCTAATTTTAAAAGCCAGAGATAATATTTCTTATCAATTTTTGAAATAATAAAAACAAAGACAATGTTGTTTTTATAATTTTAGAAGTTGGAGGCAACATTTTCGAAATTTTCGAAACCAGGAAGATAATTACTAATTTTTAAATTTCTGGTTATTCAGTCTCTATAATTTTGTGAATTTTTGTTTATTACCTTTGACATCACAAAAGTGTTTTGAGTGCTTTAGGATTAATGAAAGTGTTTTTTTATTTTATTTGTGACAATAACATCTATAAAAAAACAAGATTAAGTAAAGTTATATAAAATAACTAGATTTATGCTATTATTGATTGCTGTAGATTCTAGTGCAGTATCTCAATACAAAAACAAGATGCGTCTATTCATCAAGTTCATTTCATAATGTTAGAAAGGTCCTCTGCATCAAGACAATTATGACGTCATGCGACGTTCTATTGGTGTAGTTACTATCTCAAACTTCTTGGAGTAGATGAAACCGATAAAATAATACAATTTTTTTTTAGATATATTCAAAGTAAAGAAAAAAGAAGTCTATAAGTCAACGCTTTTTCTACTTTTAGAAGATTTTGCCATCGGCAATTTCTAAATTTTGAAAATCGTACCATAGCAGCAAAAAGTGGCCTCAAGAATCTCCTGTTAAATACGCCACTGATCAGTTGCGACGAATTGGTAAATCCGTTAAAGCATGGTCGCTGTTGAATAATTTAGTAGAACAAAGTGTTTTTATAATGACATAGAATTAATTTAAATCTAGCATCTTTCCACATAAAATCCTCATTCATTATTCTGACAAACAATATGCAGTAAATAAATCCATTCAGGTAATATACACTAGTATTATATTCAGTAATATTAAACGGTGCGGACATCTGCCTCAGAACAAAACACATCTATTGTTTCAGATTTCAACATTGCCACTTAAATATGTTATTAAATTGTTTTATAGCTT
Source organism: Tribolium confusum (assembly GCA_029207805.1). Taxonomy (NCBI): domain Eukaryota; kingdom Metazoa; phylum Arthropoda; class Insecta; order Coleoptera; family Tenebrionidae; genus Tribolium; species Tribolium confusum. Next base: position 39,624,438 of record JALGAY010000002.1, on the reverse strand, counting down.
CCGGTGTGCCACTCTTACCGTGGCTATTATTATTCAGCGATTTAATTTATGCTAACGATACGGTATTGAGTACAGTTAAATATATTTAACGATATCACGATCTCTGAGATAAGTCTCTAGATGTCTGCTCTTCCTGTTTTCCTTCGATTGGTCATTGTTCTGCTAATTTCGCATCAAGATAAAGACGTATTTACAAGCGACTTTGAAATCGCGGCCAATTCGAGTTCTCAACTCCGGCGGTTTCCGGTGTTCAGTTCCGGTTTCTTGATGCACGCACCAAGTAGAATAAAACTGAAATCGCGATGAGCTCCCACTCGCCCCAATTGCAGCATCAGGTAGCGGTTAACCTATCGATAGTGAAACAATTGTCGAAAATAATTCGAAATATTACAAAGAGGAGTAATTACGGCGATAAACAAAAACAATTAATCAAACCATTCATGTAATTTTACATTCCGCAATCAGAGGCGCAAAATAACACGGAAAATTGAAAATAACAGGTGTCAGAGCGTACACAACACAGTTGGCTCTCTCACCATGGGCGTCACAAAGCACTCGAAAAACACACACACCACACCACCACCGGTAAAACGCTGCAAACATTTTAAATGGCAAATTCGGAAAACCATTAATTAGCCGTTTAATTACGCACGCTGATCCGCGAACGCGACTATGAATTTCTACAATTTTCACCTACTACATACCCTGTCATCAATTTAACCAATTTACTGGATTTTTCTATAAAACTGGACTTTTGTAAACATCGCATAAGCAATGTTCTGGCTCTTTACATTCATTCAAATCAGCAAAAACTAAATAGTTCCGCTTATTAAATTTAATAATAGTAATAAATTGATAGCGAATTCCATGAATATGTATTATGTGAATCGTCAATACATTTCAGCGTCATAAATTATAAATTGTTATCCATATTCCAAGAAATTTGGGCTCTACTAATTCAATATTTATTTAAAAATTGACATTGACATTGTGCTCACATGCAATGATCCAAATTAAGAAAAAGTAACGGTAAAAATGTTTTAAACTCGAATATTTCCTTTCTAAGACCAACACAATGGTCAAGGAAGTGACTCTTTAAGGAAACTCTTAAATCTTAACAGGAACTCCCATTTTGAAAACGCAATTTATATACTTGCCATTTCAAGTACAGATTTCTATTCCTATTTTAAAAAAAATAATACAGTAAAAAATTATTTTCCTGTTGGTAACAACGTAAATCAGTGACAATAACTTTCCTTTGTTTTTCCTCAAGACGTTATCTGGCCGCTCTAAACTCATCCAATCAAAAATACTTTACCTAGCTGTAAAGGGCTTCTTGAACATAAAGACTCGCCGAAACTTAAGAGAAGAAAACGGATTCAAACAATTCTTTCCGGCTCGAATCTTCCGGTTAGAAAAGAATCGGTTTTCTAAAATTTGTCATCGCAATTAACAGGTTTAAAAAATCTTGGTAAATAATATGGATAATTAAGAAAGTAAAATGATTAAATCATTTTTAAAAATTTGACTTGATAACTGGGCCGAACCTTCCGCTACCCATACAGTTCAAAGCCAGTATAAAACATAGAAAGTAAGGCTATAAAAGAATAATAAAACGAATGAAAAGCCACAATATTAAAATAACTATTGACAGGCAAATTATTAAAAAAGAGAAAAATAAAAAAAGCTTGCATTTTTACATAAAAGTTTAATTCCAAGATTTTTTTATATAAAATAATAGTTTGATATTTGTACGTTTTGGTGATAATAAAACACAGACTCCCCTAATGATGGAAGATAAAGTGTGTCTATATTTGGATGAATTTTATAGTGCAATAGAGAAATTAACTTTTCGGTCCCTTACCGATAAAGAAACCCCAGCCTCTGAATTTTAAATGGATAGTAAAAATCCGACGCGTGGCATCTGTTGTATGTCTCCTTCGAGTGACCAGCTTGTCGCTTTGGTAACAATAGGGTTTACTTATCTTTACTACTACCCTTATTAAATCCCTCATAAACTAGTTTGTAAGTCAAAACCATAAAATCCATCCAAATATAGACAATCTTTATATGTATAAACGTACGTAGTTATGTTGTAAAATTCAGGAAACACGATTCGAGAGTTGTCACTCTACTCCTGAAGAAGCTATGTATACCTACGATCGTTGGCGAAACGTCGAGTTCACAAACTCCATTGAAACGGTCTAATCCCGAAACAAAAAATTCACTCAAAAAAAAAAGTTTAATTTGAGATGTTTTGTTGCTTGTTAAACCATAAACAGCTTTTTATTTAGATATATTTTTTAATATCTAACTGAATATAGGGTTTGAAGCCTTTAGGTTTTAATAACGCTTTTTTAGTGTCGTATTTTGCTCAGAGTAAATTCAAATTCCATCGATTTTATAGTTATTTAAGAAATTATATAATTGTTCTAGTGAACAAGCTTTTTTAAGAAACAATATAATCGCTTTTATTAAAAAAATATCCACAAATTCTTGTCTCAAAATACGGCTGTCTTAGGTATAAAGAATAGAGCTCGTTCCTTTCTAGTTGCCCCTCTAAGTAGTGCCTATGACTGTTTTAATTGTTCTCGATAAAATACCTTCCTACAGCTTTACAGCCTTGAACAAAAATCGCGAGAAGGATAAAACCAGGAAAAAATCCAAAGATTGGTTCCTCAGATTAAAAAATTCTAAATAATCATGCATTGCGTCATTTACACCGATGATAACAGGCTCTCTTTTCTCTTAATAATATTCTTTTTGCGCTGCTTTATCAAGATGGATATACAAACTATTATCCTAACAATGCGTCATGAAAGATCATTTTTTACAAACCCAAATACGGCAGACTAAAATATTATGACTCTATTATTACACGTTACAACTGAGCCGTAATGGCCTCACTGAATCTTTTTTTCACAGTTAATTCATATCCTTAAGCTAGTTTCAAATGTATTTACAAGCTCTCTTCCGCTACAAGGAATCGTGGGAAGTGATAATCTCTTTTTAAAAACTAACCCCAAAGCGTTTAGTGGTTATTTTTAGAATTCATAAATTGTTTTACAAATTTCGGGTTTATGTTATTACTACTTAAAAGTTGTTTTAGAATAGTATTGTTGTTTGGTGAGAAGCTTGAGTATTAGTATTATCGGTTTGTGGTTTTGAGTGGAGTAGAATAAAGAATAATTTGATTTTGCATGGCAAAACCCTATGCAAGTCACATTGCATGTGAATAATATTCCAATTATCGTGCAATAAAATATGTAGTCATGATATAATTTGAAAAGTTTCCTGGAAATTGATATTAAATATATTACGACTTTGAAACTTATTGATGACGAACATAATATATTCATGTGATTTTATTATAAAGGTACTCTGAATAAATATTTAATATAGAGAACTCATGGGCACCGTTAAGTTATTACACTAAAATAAAAGGTAATAAATAATGAAAATGGAATGAACCAAGCAGTAATACGTTAAAAAAGTGTCTAATAATTTATTTAGCGTACATCTACTCTTCCATATCAACATAAATAAATAACAAACACTGCATATTTACATTTAATTGAATATATATTGCTTTAATTAAATTATTATGGGTATACGCTGTAGCGAATACAATGTAATAATTATATAAATACACACATCATGTCGCCATAACTAATTAACGTCAATATTATATGATTAATGTGTACTGACCGGGTTTACTCAGACCGGAGAGGTTAAACGAGACGGTTTCCTCGTTGTCTCGCTTTAATTACAATAGCAGGATCGCTGTTCACTGCGAAATGCAGATACATTATATACAAGTCTCGTCTTCCGAAATAATATGATTATTACACATCGTCCATGGATCCAGGACCGAATGTCGATAACAGGACAATGTCAACATTTCCGGTGTCAGATGTATGCTTCCGGGTCCGGCCGCCAGACTCCGGGAAATCCGCGCTATTGTTCCACCGCCACCAATCAAGCTAATTGTTGATTTTTCCCCGAAAAAACGACTTGAATAAACGCGATTCATATTTCTTGAACATTCCCTCGTCGCGATCAATCTTAATTTCGCCGGTGGTCCGCCCACCTTTTCAGCACCTGGAGTTTACCGGAACACCTGTAGTGATCCGCCGTACGCAACCCCTAAGCTCCCCGAGGTCACATTCAGCGAAAGTGTTACATTCACACGAGCTTTTCGCATGCAACCACAATCGCTTTCGTTGACAACGACATCACGAACTTCCGCACGACTCTCGAGCTTTTAATAATAATTTATTTGCGCATCACAAACGCTGTTGCAAAATACAACGTGATTTGGAATTAATAATAATCATTTAATAATTGCGGGTGAACTGTTTCTTTGCCCCAAGCGCCGTGATTTCGGATTTTTTTCAGAGATAATTACGAGTTTTGGTAATCATAAAAGTGAGAAATTAAGCTTGGGATAAATGTCGAGTCGATGGATAAATTCTTGTTAAGGAGGTGTATAATCTTTTTAGTATTTAAGGAGAGCTGTAAAAAATGTTTAAGTAACGCCGTTATGAGGCAATAAATCTCCGGTTGCATACTGAGACTTGTAAGGTGGTAATTAACTTATTATTGAGTTGAATGTGGTAGCACTTAGTCTAATGCAAAAATGTTAGTCTAGATTATTTTAAACTCAGGGTGAAAACGCCCACTTTGTTTTCACAAAGATGAAATATGAAAGGCGTGTTTAAGCGATCAAATCCTCGCATTTATTATACTTAATTACTGATACAAATTATATGGAACATAATAAATTAGATACATAAGTATTATTTAATTACATATTCTCGTTGTTGTGTGGCGTTTTTTTTACAGTAAGTCGATTTCCTCACATCCTATTACTAGCCATAATTAAATTTAATTATATAGATACAATTGATACGATCTGTACAACCAAAGAATAAAAGTAATTATCGAAGGAAATGATTTTTTCAGATGGGACCTATAGATAAGAGCAAAACGTTCAGCCAGATAAAGTCATGCGGTTATTATTCGAGGTGCAAAACTGAATATACATAACACGTTTTATACATTTAATATACAAAAGTAAACTTAAAAGTTTCTGCATATAAAACTCGTTTAGCAAATAAGCTTTATAAAATGAACATATTTTCATTCGTTTGAAGTGCTGGAAGCGACTATTTTAATTTTAACACTCCGGCCGAAGTAGACACTGCTAATTTCGGTTTAAAGGTGAAATATGAATTATTTACTACTTTAAAAGTAAAATACACTTTAGATATGCATTTTCACATTTATGATACCGCGATCACTTGCTTATTCATACTTTTATAATTTACCGCTTTCTAAAGGGCTGCTACATAAATTATTTGCGTTCCATTTTCGAGCCACAAGATAAATCTTATTTGACATTAAACGACTCGTATCAACCAATTAATTACAATTATTTAAAGATAACACAAAATAAACTGGTCTCAGATAACGACACTCACTGTCACCTTTTCCATAAATTATATTTTTATTATTTGTTGACAAGAAAATTAATAACATACATACTAGTTATTTATCTACTACTGCTTAAATTAGAGATTATTATGTCATTCATTGAAACTCATTTGAATTCATTACGTAACTAGTGATGTACTATGTCAGATTATTTAGTTGTCAAATCATAAATGATTTTTATCAATATTTGCAAGACAAATAAAATTTTGTACGTTATGAAAAAGAAAGAAAGAAAATTTCTTCTCAACCTCAAATTAAGTCTTTTGTAGCAATTTTAAAATTACGTGTTTTACTGACATTGCCTTTTAAATTTGTTGGAGCAATATCTCATGATTGTCACACTGAGAGACAAAAATCTGCTTGAGTAGCAAAAAACACGTCCAGTCTAGGCAATTTAGGTACGAAAACCAAAACTTAGGCTGTTACAGACAAATAATTTGGTAAAGACACCATATGTTGGTTTTCTTAGCCAAAATGATTTAGACTGAATAGCTAATGTTGATTCGAAAGTGGTCCTGACTTAATTCCCACCATTTTTTTAGTGAGAGTGTTAAATTTCGTCAAAGTATTTTATTTAACTTAACTTTTTTCGTTTTAAATTTCAATTATCTAAATCTGAACAGACATAGCTTAGAATTGTAGCAAATCGATCCACGGTTGCAATTTTTATTCACCAAAACTAATTTCTGTGTTTTGATAACCCCTGGTAGCGCCCTTTTATGTAGAATATCACTGAATAATGATAATTTATTTTAAATTTCAAGTTTTAATTTTCATTTTTGATTATCGCTACCCATGATTCTATGATATGTACCGGAAGAAAGCCTCGTAAATACATTTGAAACGAGCTTAAAGATATGAATTAACTGTAAAAAAAAACAGTGAGGCCATTACAGCTCAGTTGTAACGTGTAATAATAGAGTCATAATATTTTAGTCTGCCATATTTGGATTTGTAAAAAATGTTCTTTCTTGAAGCATTGTTAGGGTAATAGTTTGTATATCCATCTTGATAAACCAGTATACAAAGAATATTATTAAGAGAAAAGAGAGCTTATCGGTCTAAATGACGTAATGGCATGATTATTTGATATTTTTTAATTAGAGGAACTCATTAAATAATGGCACGATATCAGCATGTGTTATTAGCGTTTGAGATTTAATCTTGTTAAGTTGGTACGCATTGGTACTGAAAGGGTTAAGCTCATATTGGTTATGAAGTGAAAGATTAATCAATATAATTCATCGTGTTCATTGGCACGAGTTGCAAATTAGGTGAATTATTCCTCTAATTTTAGAATTTGTAGTGAAGATTGGAATCTTGATTTGAAAAAGTGGTTCATGGTTGACATATGAAGTCGTTCTAGGAATGGCATTGCGGTTGGTGTCATTTGGTCTGAATAAATAATGAGTAAACTATTAAATTTTAAGACCTTATACATTAAAGATTAAATCAGTCATAAATCTGACCCTCAATGGCGTTGCAGATCATATCTTCGGAATTTGTTTATCGGTAACAACCGACTAAAATCAATTTTACGATTGCAATATTTCCCGGTACACCTGTGTGCTTATATTTTTAATTACCCTTTTAATAACCAATAAGGCTATAGCTGGCATAAAACATATATGGACATCGAGTTCCCTGAATCCAATTAACTTTTAAAGTTTATTATATTATATTAGCACTTGGCACTAATTTTAATTTGTCTGTAGAACACTTGAAACAAGCGTCGGTTCAATTAAAGCTAATGTATTTTAATTACTTACAAATTTATACAATTTACAATGAATAACATTTTACTGAGTGGGCTATTAACTTTACTATTTTCTTTCGACAATTTGAATCACAATAAATCTCGGAAAACGTCCGTAATTGATTCGTGTAATCACTTTGTAATGCAGACGCTGAATAAAATATTTACCAATGGTCCTGGATTATTCAGATTTATTGGAAGTTACGTAGACAAATAACCTGCATCTTGAATTATAAAATTCCCTTAATAGGGGTTGGAAAATCGATGAAACTGAATTTTTAAAGCGAAAATTTCTTATATTGCATCGAGCCTAACCGGCGCACCCACCAAATGCTCAAAATCAATCAGTGATCGTTTAATCTTAAACAAAGAAATACATTTTTCATGAAGAAAAAGGGAGTCAAACAGTTGTACAATGACAGTTAGATTTTCTTATCTTGATAGAAGGTTGTTGAAAAATTCTAGAATTCGTAATGGTGATAAAGTATACAAAAGTGGGGTAATAAATATGCATATGTCTGACATTAACATATTATTAAAGAAAACAAAATATAAAGTAGCCAAAATTGTAGGTATTTTTATTCAAAAACATACATTTCAACGTCAATTACCATCTTTTCTTTCTCCTTGGTCCTATTCTGGCGGTATACACGTTGAGTTAGCGAGCGTCCTGGCCGTCAATTTAAATAATTGAATACATGAATTCGTGATAAGCCACGATGCATACTGCATGAAGCAAATTTGATAATAAATAAAAATAAATAACGTCAATACCGAAGAATTCTATAAATATTTATGCACTTTAAAGTAATAAACAAGCTTTGAGATGGACGGAAGGAAGATATCTAAAATTGCTCCTTGTATTTTGCAATTTATGAGATCATTTTGTTTACATTGTATATTGTTTATAACGTGCATTTTACTATCGATAAAATAATGTCGTTAAAACTTAATGGAAAACGAAATAAATTTACCCAAACTAGTTATTCCAACTAACAAGGTAAAGACCGCACTGTTTTCCCTATCCTATCCCAAAAATCAAAAAATAACACACATAAACCACCCCCACAACTAAATCCTATTCCCATCCGTTGCATTTTTAAAATACATGAATTTTCTTTTTACTAAAAAAACAACTTTTCAATTTACAGCGCATACAATATATCTGTAGGTGTGAAAACAAGCATTTCCATTTGCTTGAAAACGAAGCAAACCAGGACTGAAATATTTATTTATCCACTTAGCGTTTACCGCCGGCAAAAAGTCATACAAATACGCCAGAGATGGGACTTCACAAAAGTAAATGTTGAAAAATCGTATTTAATTTTATTTATTAATTAAAATAAACATAAATCTAGTATTTTTTAGATACATTAATAAATGTATTTAAATAGATACGTTAAAGACTAATTCACGCTATTCCTACTAATCTCCGTGAGATGGCTCTTAGAGCATCACCAGGTAATTACTTTGTTAAATGTTGCAACTAGAAGAAAGTCACAGCACGATGACTTAAAAGTCAAGACTTCTGTTAATTACAATGTAATAAATGAAATGGCTGAAATAACACCACTTGCCACATCTACCCAGCCAAACTTGCCCAAGATTGTGTCCCTTAAGAAACAACCTCCAAAGTTTCAGCAATTCAGGAACAACAAACCAAAAATACAAATCAGAATTTCCACAAGTTTTCACAAAGACGGGCATTTTTCAAAATTCCAAAATGAAATTATAATTTTAAAGATTTCAAACTTGAAAAAGGTCAGAGAAAGAAAGAGAGAAAAAGTTATAATTTCGTGTAATGATATAAAACGATCGTCTTTTCAAAAGCTCTCAAATTATTACAAAAAAAATTTCTAGTTGTACTGATAGTCCATAGAAATTAGAAGCTCTCCGTGAAAACACTTTGCGTCGAACATTCTTTTCTTATGTAACGTGTTAGCTCCAGCGTTTTTGAGAAAAAAGTTGGTGGCGCCCAGTTTAAAATAAGAAAAATTATATAAAACACAAACTTAGAAAAAGACATTTGACATCTTACTTCTGGAGTAAGAGAAAAAAATTACATATTTTGGCTGACCACGTGAGACAAAAAATAACGTTATAAGATACAATAATAAATATAGAGTTCAATCAACAGAAAATTGGAAATTGGTTAGTAATTGCAAATCGTCTCAAGAACCAAGATGTTTTTAACAGTCATTGAAATAAATGTATATTTTTAAGATAATGTGAAAGAATCAAAGACATTCAAAACAATTGTTTTTGAATTTAATTAAAACTTAGTATTAAAAGATCGTAAATGAATTCTAAGACAATAAATAATGTTTGAGTGAATGAAAGAAGATAAAAAGTAGGTGAGTGCAGCAAAATAAATTAGGGTGTAAAGTAACCTTTCGAGGTAAGCGGGCGAGATGATATCGCTGATTCGCTGCACCGAATCCCTTAATAACTCATCCGGGATCTGGGGGCTTTTGGCGGCGCGATTCTCGCGTGTAAGGAGAAGCCGCCGCCGACTTGGGCCAAGATACTATACACACACCACGAAGGCAAGAGCAGCTGGTATCGATCCAGAAACCCGGCCTAGCAAAACCCGCTTGGCTACCAAATTATATAGTCTGGAAAATTGATGTCCACCGATTTCATTTTCAGTCGATTTCACACCCGCATTGAAATGTGTCGGGAATATAATTCCGGGTCGAATAATTGAGTGAAATTCAAATTAAGCCGTGTTCGCTGGACCACACGTGCAAGGTTACCGGGTTCTTCTCTATTTTGTCAGGGCGATAAAAATGTGAAAGAAGGGTGTTTGGCAGCGTGCCCGATTTTATGCCTAGTTTGACCATCGAGCAAGAGGGAGGCGGCTAATTGATGGTATTTTAAAGTTGGGCAGGGAACGAGGTGCTAAATCATCCTTGGAGTAATGTTAAGGTGGCAAAGTTTGTAAGTGATGTATGCGCATTGTAAATTGCTCCGCCATTAGTGCGGGCTAAAGCGAAACAATAAGATGCAGTGGTTCGGCATTAGCGATATGCATTATCTTAGAATATTACGAATGTTTCGTAATAACTTGGAAATATATTCGCTAACTAGAAACTAAAACTTTGAATGGCGGCGAGGATTAAACCGGGAATATCCAGATGGAAAATTTAATATAATGCAATATTTAATATATTATATAGAGAAATGCTGGAGCTCTCCGGAGAAATTAATTTCTCCGTAATCCAAGACGGGCAGTAATTAAGTAGGGTGGAGCGCAGTGGCGCTTCCTCTTGGAATCCCAACGATCTATCATTGCGTTTACACCAAACTCCTAAGATCCTCAGTAATTAGAATCAATCGCATTCTTCACTTCTTCATCACCGCTCGTTTATGAAAGAATTTTAATTATTCGAAATAGACAGTCTGCCACCTAAGCGAGCCGAACTCACATTATCCGGAATGATAAGGGCAAGAACAGGGCCGGTCTTAGACAAAATTTTGAACTTTACGTACCTAGCTTTAAGCTCTTCACATACACAGTTATTACGGCAGCTTTATAACACCAGCTGAACTGTAGATTTGCATAAAAAACATGAATCTCTTATGTGTGTTTTGTGTTAAGAGAATAACACAAACGATAATCCATTTTAATTATTAAATGCAATGCAAAACAATAATATGACAGTAATAAGTAACTGTTACCGGTTAAATTGCCTACCGTTGTTTTGCTCTTTCACAGCTTTGTGCACGCGCTTATTCGATAGATTCAGTTATAGGTATAGCCCCTTTAGATACTTAGATAGAGTGAATAAAAAAATCTCAAAATATAAAAATAATAAGAACTAAAAATTATGATATAACGGATTAGATGTATGTAATGATACAGATTTAGAGAATTTATTTTCGATGAAAAAAGTTGTTTTAAAGAAATTCGTTCATTCTCTCTCTTTTATTATCTAGATTTTTACCTACATCATTTTTCCAAAATTCTACCATAACAATTATAGGGAGAGTCTTTATTCATGCTTCAGCACAAAACCTACGATAGTTCAAGCCTAGATGTAGAAATTATGACGTCACAAACGTTGACAAAGTGGTGAAAAAAGACGGTGCTATTCTTCAATAAAAATAGTCTAAACGCGAATAAAAAAAATACAAAAAAGTGAGTAAACCGTAATTACAAAGAAAAGCAAGTTTATTTGAAAACGCTGCGCGAACTATTGAAGCTATAAGAAAGTGTTGAAGTGAAGAAAGCAAAAATTGTAGAGAATTAAACTTTGTGTAGTATTTAGTTTTCAACATACCCCTTTGTTGTGTAGGTATTAGGTACAGTACAAAAAAAAAATGTAATATACACTCCAAGTATAAGTATATAGCAAATACAGAATACAGTATTGATTTAGATGTTAAAAAAAGATAAATATAAAATTTTACATCTTTATCTTTAGATTTTGAAATCTGTTTAATTCCGAAATCGAACAATTTATTGAATAATTGCGCTGATTACTTTTAGTAGAGAGAACATTACTGATTTTAAGTACTGTACTAACGCAGGATTCGCTCAACGTCAGTTATAATTTGATGCTTTCAAAATTTTTTGTTTTTTTTTGTTTATATTTTTAAATAATATAGTGAGATGTTATTTAAATTTTGTAAGTTCTTGTCAGCCAGATCGGTGCCCTTTTAATTTTGCGGCAGAAGGAATTCTTTGCTTGCTTGTGCCGGTCCTGTGCAAGAGGTAAAAAACGAGACGGTTTAATTACATAAGTTAATCCTTGTAAAAGTAGGATTCTGGAATATTATTCGGGTCTCATTCTCGACGACGGATTAACTTTAGGATTGAATTTATGTAATATTCTGGCAAATGACATCAATAGTTATCTGTATGCTGTAAGACACGTTTGAAACGAGTCGTTAAACTCGCAGTTAGAACCTCGTTAACGTTTTAATTGTTTTGTTGAGTTATCTAAAGTCTGCGCAGATGCTGCACTTTCAGATACTAAGTAGATTTATCCGAATCCTAGATGGGAGGAGGCAGTTTTCATGACTCGGTATTAAAATTAAAGCAATACATATTATATATTGCTTCTCGAAAGTTTCCGTTAATATTTTCAGATATTCTCAAGTTTCACCATAATATGCAAATTTCTCAAATGCTAGTACATCTCGAAACTTTCCAAGATACGTTTTTACATGAAATATGTGCCCTCGTCTGCGTATATATTCTAATTTAAAATATAGAATACAAATTTATACGAAGCGCACCGAACGGAGTTCAATTCCCTGTGGAGACGTTCAATTTGATAAATGTGAAATAAATATTAACCAGAATTTACCTCTCCTACCAACTAACTTTATTCATCCACTTTAATACTTTTAATATTCGATAAAAGAATTATTTACTCGTTGATTATTAATTTCTGTTTGCCCTCATCTACAGATTTAATCTCGCATAATTGATTCACGATTAGCAAATTCAACATAAAAAACCAGTTAAGGAAAACGGATTTTATTTACATTTCAAACACTCAAAGAAAATTTTATATTTAGCCCCATCCTTCTAACATCTCGTTTGAAGTATATTTTCTTCAATTAACATCATCCAACACCACGTCCCACATTTCTAATTGAAAAAAATAAATCCCATCAGAATTTTTTCATCCCCATCATATTTTTCAGGATTTCAAAGATGTCCTCGACATGTTTGCATACAAGTGCATAAATCGTCATCCATCTCGAATAAATATACAAAATACATGTGCATACATATGTAAACGTAACACCATAGTCAATGATGATAAAAATAGAGCACATATCGTTGTGAAAAACTAAAAAAATACCGCTTCATTATCAAAGTGTCGAACCGTATTGAACATGTATGATTCATGTTTCGAAACGACAACTTCAATGTAAAAATATGCACTTCTCTTGTCATAAACAGGACATATATTGCACTATACATTATTAATATGCCATGAAAACTGAATCAAAGGGATCCATGCACTTGCATTTCTTTGCTACGTCTCTTGTTTGTCTTCACAACGCATTTTTAAATGAACCTGCGACAGAATACGGACAACTAATTAAAAACGTAATCTTAAACATAATAAATAACGCGCCTCTGACATTGTCTTCTAGAAACAATTCTATTTTCTTGATTGCATTTATTAAAAACTTTCAGATTTTTATTTTTATAATTAATACTGACAGAAAGCGAACTCTATTATTTTTTTTTCATTGTGAAATTAAATTTAAACTTTAATAACAAAATCATATTTAATAATAAGAAAGTTTTTGTACATTGTAAAATTAATTATTTTTAAATAACTATAAAGAGATATTGAGTCACAAAACACAATTTCCTGACAACGCAAAAATGTACTTTACCTGACTTATTTAAGTACATGCAAAATTAACCAACAATTTATTACTGTTAGAGAAATTAATACTCTTAGCAAATTTAATATGTTCAAATATTGCGAAGCAATTAGAAAAAATATTAGGGGCTTGACTTATATTTAAATTATTGCAATCAATGATGTTGAAGTGCAAGGCTCATCCGCCTCTCACTTACCCAAAGATTTTATTGGCCACAGCGCCCACAGCTACTTTATTTATTATTAACTAATATCTCTCTGCTACATTCAACAACGTTCATCCCCAATGTCGTTTTTTAAGATTAGAATATCGGCCTAACTATGCAATGATCAGTAAAGTTAACGACATCATTAAATTTGAAAAATAAAAAGAGAATAAATGCCCACTACTTGCGCGCTAGATAATTCACAAAGAAACATTTTGTAAATTTCTACTCTACCATTTTGATTCTTCCACTAATTGTAATTGTTCGAAAAATCTTCATTTTAAAATCCGATATTTGTATGTATGAATACAATCACAATAGACCGAGTTTCGTGAATGTCGTAATTACTATTGTTTCAGAATTCGTCGTAACATGCTTCAAATTATACCAAAAAATGACAGCGACCTACAATCTAAAGTGAATTTTCGACAAGAGTCATGATACTTACTGACCTAACGTATTCGGAAAAATACATTTCCCGCATAACCACTTCGTTCATAGAGCACGAGTGAAGAGAGTGCTGCATTAATTTTAGTGCGAATGTGGAAAACTTCTTCCCCCCAAATTGATACAATATTTTTATAACAAATTATAAAATTGAACTAGGTCTTCTTGTTTGAAAAAATCCGTCACAAATCTTTTTACAGATTTTGCTTAATCGAAAAGAATTGCTTTGGTAGTGCAGATAAAACTTGATAAAACTTCACCCAGTTTATTAGTCGACAATTTTCATTATAGACAAAATATTTCATCAAAGATCAATCATGCTTCTACTTTTTATTGTATTATTGCCAAGTTTGCAAAATTTTATTATTCAAACTACACCTATCTATATCCTTACTAAATAATTCTCTCTCTAAAAAAAAAATTGCTTTGTTTTTAGATAAAAATTTACATTTTGAGTTTACACGATTTTAAACTTCGACAGATATCTCCACAATTCACTTTAACACCATCAATTAATACATGATATCAGTTGTTCCTTGAACATTTTTCACTTCAGTTTGAAGAAATCAGAGTTGTAAATCGAAGTTAGTAACATATGAACTGGTTGGTAATACTGTGTTTATAGTTGAGAAAGCCAAAAAGTGTTTTTACACGACTTAATTTGTTGAAATACTCAGCCTAATTGATTCGTATCATCGATCGCTTATCCTAATCGATCCTAATTGATCGTCCAAACGATCGCTTCGTCGTCTAAAATACCACTTTCCTGCCTTGTTCCGTACTATACTATTATATGAGAGTCTTACGTAAAGTCTTCCTAATTTGTTAAGTCGTTATTATTTTAAGCTTCACAATAAAATTAA
Organism: Tribolium confusum; assembly: GCA_029207805.1. NCBI lineage: Eukaryota > Metazoa > Arthropoda > Insecta > Coleoptera > Tenebrionidae > Tribolium > Tribolium confusum. The sequence goes on along the minus strand of JALGAY010000002.1, from coordinate 39,609,314 downwards.
AATCTAAATGCTAATCTTCTATTAAATTGAAACACGACTGAAATTATGAAAATTTTCTGGGTTATTAAACCTGGACTATTTTGGCTAAATGACAGCCAGCAGCTAATTAAATACTTGGCAGAAGAGATTTGAGCCGTTTCAAGTGTTTAATGATTTACTTCCTTTTTGTGGGTTTTAGTAGGCAGTTATCGGATGATAGATGTGATTTATAGAAAAAAGGTAAAATGTGAATGTGCATTAAAGGCTCTTTACATTTTTTGAAGTCTGTGACGCGAAATTTTCCACACAATAACTCTGAGTGAAAAAATGCGAAAACAATGGAAAAGTTGAATACGATTTTCAATATAAATTTTAAAAAGTAAATTGAATCGAATTCAATAGAAATGTTGAAACTCGCAATTTTTGTGAATATCAAAATAAGCATTATTCGAAAAAATATTACTTCCAGCATCCGTTCACGACAGAAATAAAGCTCAATACAATTGTGCTTTGATGATGGTAAAACTCTGCACAAAACAAAAGCGCGTTAAAAATGTATTATTTTTTATTGACACATGGACGTGTTTAAAATACGAGTAACGTGTTTTTTTTAATATAGAATCGACATCAGAAGTTTGTTGGTTATAAATTCTTTTCAGGAATCTGTCCGACATCAAAGCGTAAGAGTTGGAGGTCCTGGGGCGCCGGAACGTTTGTGACGCGAGCGCCGCGACGCGAGGCAGGTCAGTAACAAAGCGACGTCGTGCCGCGTGCCGATGTCTTTATGCTTTACGAGACTTGCACCTTTTCTCATCGGATCGATTTTGCTCCACACTGAACATGATACATAGAGACTTGCCGATTTTTCGGCTTTTCCGATTCGGTTACTCTACTGCCGACAGCATTCTGCGGTCGACAACGCAATTAACAGCCTCCCCAACCAGCCTACAACCTCCACCACGGTAATTAAAACATCTACAAACGAGATTTTTAGGGTCGGCGACATTGCCACCACACCCGCGAATCTCAGAATTAAAGCAAACATTTAACCACAATGTGGATTTTATTTTATTGCTTTCAACTTTCACCCGACATCTTTTATTCCAAAGCCGTGCAAATAGATTAAGAGACGCGGAATTTTACACCAACTGAACACAAATCTTATTTTACAAAATGTATCTAAGTTCTATTACATACTAGCTGACCCGACAGATGTCCAATCCGAATTTCAATAAATTTGTTTGTGATCGTTTGTGTAAACAAAACAAAATAAAAAAAAAATTTTTTTAAGTGATCATTGTATGATGATTGTCGCCATGTAAGTCCAATTTGAGGAAGAGCATATTCAGAAGTACACCAATAGAAAATTTTACATACTAGAATGTGATCGATTTGGAATTATGCGGTCTTGTTCCAAAATTATAATCTTAATTGAATTAAGTCAAAATTTCGGTCACTATGTAACCGATTTGGTCAAATGATGTCGATCCTTTTTTTTTCCTTTAAAACTCTTCCAGAGCCATAACAAACAAAACAAAGAGAATTACTCATATCCATGGTTCGAATGAGTAAGTTCTAGTTTAATTTCATACAAAAATACCATAAACAAAGTACGTTCCGTCTTTCCTTAATTTTAGAAATTAAACGTTTTTAAAAAAAATTAGAACGTTTCTCAAGTGATGGCCTTACCAGCGAACAGCATTTGATTTTTATTTATTTCGTTTATGGTCAATATTTTTAAAAATTATTGCAGTTTCACCTGAACCCATAAATCAAATTAAAAGTAAAACCCCACTTGAATATTGCATGGACCAACATCACGTACAATTTTGCAAATTTATACGAGAAGAAGCGGCTGAAATCCATTATATGTTTAATTTAATAACGCAATAAATTCAGAGAGTTTCCAGATTATTAACAATTTACATTATACACATTATAATACAAATTATAAAGCTAAAATATAGCACATATTCGGTTGACGCTTTTAAGTCCCTAATATGAGCAATAAAATTACGTGTGCGGTTGAAGATAAAATTTACAAATTTACTATAACTGCACTAAGCAACGTTTATGAGCAATTTCGGACTGCAAACAAGAAATTAAAGTGGAATATATTTTAAGCGACGCATTAAAAGAAAATTTAATGACAGATATGTGGTTTGTGAGGCGTGCTGCATCTGCAACAACTTCGCCCCTCCAAAAAATAAAGAAAGAAAATTACAAAGATAAACAAAATTGAAAAAACTGTCCTTTTTACACTCCTCAAAATTTTACACTTCTGGTGTGTAATTATCACCAATAAAACTAGTTTCGAAGTCTGGCAACAACACATTATAATTATATACATATTTTCTGTAGTACTCATTCTTCACTTCTCAAATTTTGGTCAGTGTGACTAAAATTATAAATCTTCGAATAAGAAAGTGTGTCAATTACGATAACAATGTTTATTACATGGACTGTGAGAATTACAAGCCATCTTAAATTGACAGAATGCTTCTTCCTTAGATAAACAGGTAGCATACGCTCTATGAAAGCTCTATTGCTCCAAAATTTCTAATTTTAGTTACAGTGGCGAAAATTTGAAAGGTAGAGTACTTTTCTAGACAGTTCAGACGTTAGTTTCAAAGCTCTTAATTAAAAAAAATCTTTAAGAAAACAAACATCGCAAAAAATTGAAGCAAATGTTGTAGAAAAAAACAAAATCAATAATATTAAAAAGTTTTCTCAAAAATAAAAATTTTAATAATTTAAAATGTACAACAAATTGTAAGTATTATCCTAAGAAAATTACGTTAAAAAACATTTATACCCACTAAAAGTTTAAAAATTGTTTTAAAAAACACCGTTCTAAATACGTAGATATAGTTTAGTAGGTATAGAACATACCATCTATTGTTGTTGGCTGTAAGTGTTAAAACCTGATGCGGTTGTTTTGTGTTGTTGTGACTATCAAACAACGACACCCCAACACCTTATTATTGTTTATTATTGTTAGTATGTTTACTGTTACAGAGATAAAATAAAATCAAAGTTACTAAGTTTAGACAACAACCTGCACAGAAGTAGCTGCCAAACTCTAAAATTCTTGTTTTTTCTTTTTTTTTAATAAGTAATTCCACAAGTAATTTTTACATACGCTTTTACATAAGACCAAGAAACCGAATTAATATATTCTTAGGATATGGTGCAAGCCCCTTACAATTTTATTATTGTGGTCTTGCACTGTTTATCGTCTTGCATGTTCATCTATTGTTTATCATTGTTAGTGTGTTTACTGTTATGGAGATAAAATAAAATCAAAGTTACTAAGTTTAGACAACAACCTGCAGGCTGGCGCCATCTAACATCGTTGGCAGAAGCAACTGCCAGGCCCTAAAATTTTTCTTTTTTCTTTTTTTTTAAATATGTACGTAATTCTACAAGTTGTTTTTACATAGGCTTTTACATAAAACCAAAAACCGAATTAATATATTTTTAGCATATGGTGCAATCCCCCAACAATTTTATTATTGTGGTCTTGCACTGTTTATGATTTTCCCGAGCCTTTTCCTTTTGTGTTGTTATTTTAAATATTTTGTCGCAAACCAAAATCCAAAGAATACTTCCGTCATAATTTCATTTATCTTACACTTTCAAAACCTTACCATAAATTCTTTAGAAAAAACAGGTTTAAGGTCAAAATACAATCAATCAAAAATTCTTTTGATCAAATAGTTGTGCTACTCGCAAAACAGTGTTGACTTACTTTAAATATGAGAGCAAAAAAAAATTGTGATTGTAATGGATGATGGCGCAAAAGAATACCAGAACGCTAAAAGTTTTCTGTTTTCGCAATTACTTTGCTCTGATTTTACTATATATAGTTTGCAATAAACAGAATAATGTGCTTCTTGAGGTAAGCTTAGACACTTTGATTTATGATGGTTCATTTGGGTGCGAAACAACTTTGATGGCATTATAAATCAAAGTAGATGAAAACTTTTGGGTACTTGATTTACCTTTTTTATATTTATTTGCTTATCATTAAATTTCCGCGTTATTTAAATTACATATTTCTGTCGTAATTTGAAAGTTAACAGTGCTAAAAATAGAGTACACGTAGTTTGATAAGTTCTATTTTAAATCTTGTTGGCTTGATCAAATTTGTGACAAGTTAATATTCCTGAAGCGTCCGGCACAAATCTCTATGCATGTATTCCACAAGTTCAGCTGTTCAGCCGTAGCCTATCGATCGTTTTCCTTCGTGACGCTGTCATATCAGGCAAATCCCTAGTTCTTAAGTTGTGCTTTTTGAGAGATTTTAGTGTTTTCGGTTCGAAGTGGAGTTTAAAAGGTTTGGAGGCGGCGATGGCGGGACGTGTCGGCGGTTTCTGGGCTCGCACTTGGAGCAGGCGGTGGCGGTGTGGCGGAGAGTTATATGGCGGCACATTAATTATAACTTGCGTAAATGTAATATTACATTCCGGCAGTGCCATCCAAATGTTAAATTACATTGGAAGTTGGCTCAGTGGCTCACGTTATCAAGAGTCGTGCCCCAGCGGTAACAGCTCGAATTATATTATAATGAAAATTAACTTTTAATTGACAGTGCAGATAATTTCAGATTCGCAATCCGGGAATAATGCTGGGCATTTGTAAAGTGTTGCAAATAACCGCATGATAGTTTTCATTGCCGTTAACAAAAACAGGATTAAAAACGGATCAATTATTATTATAGCGGCCGTCAAACAATGGGGCTGGCCAATTCGCGTATTTGCACTTTCAATGTTTTGCTCTTTTGTGTAATTGACGGGTGTGCTATCAGCTCTACTCAGGTATGCGATTACCAGCTATACCTTCTATTATATTAATTTTGCTGTTTTCATACAAAATAGCAAAATACCTACATAAAATCGTGATGAAAAAACGCACAAGCGGAAAAGTATCTTTGCTAGCCCTAGGCTAACACAGTTTGGAAACCCACCTCATTAACTCAACTTAGAAGTTGCTACAACTTTTTCTTTATTTATTTATTTTTAATAGAAAAAATAGGTAATGGATATCAAGAACTTTTAGTATTTTACAAAGTTCTCTTTCTATGTAAAGGCTACATGCGTACTCGTCCAAACGGTTGAAGGTTGAAGACAATAATATGTATTATGAAACAAACTAATATATAAGATTTGTATATAACAATTTTTTGTCGACAAGCCTAATTACATAACTTTTATCTGATTTTGTTTTATGCTAATATTTATAATTTGTCAACATTTTAACTGCGAAGGTGGTCCCTTGTTTTGCGCCCCCTGAACCTACTCCAAAGATGTAGGTTCCTGAGCCCGATACTATGAAGAATCAAAAACCATAGAGAAACATCTAGTAGAAAACAAAGAAAAAGAATATTGTAAAATATCATAAGAAAGGGCCAGAAGAAAAGATACAAAAATACTACAATTAGAAGAAAAAATCTAGAAAATCTGGAACAAAAATGCCTGTAAGCAAAGAAAAGCAACCATAACAACAAATCCAACTTTTTGTTTCTTCATTATTTATTTAAAACATCTTTTATTCTTTTATTAGCGAACGGAATTCCTTGATTCATGAGGCTTTAAGCTGCAGGCTATAAAAATCATATCTAAGTCCGTCCCTGAAAAAACGCATGCAATTCTAGTGTCTATTATTTTTCTTATCATTTTTGAGTAAGTAATAACATATCCAAGAAAACGCAAGCCTTGGCTATATTTAGACGCCGGGAGCAATAAATGGTGCAATAAATGCAAATAAAGAAAAATACATATGAAGAAATAAAACTTTGCGTTTGTCGACGTCGTCGGTAATAATTTTCCAATTATGTACCGAATGGGTGTAGCCAAGTAAATGTTGGTTTGGCATGAATTTCGCGAAAATGTTAAGTCGAATTAATTGAATCGCGTCGACGCAGGTGGTCTGAGAGAATTGGCATAATTTGTGTTAAGTGAACTTTCTCTCAAAACAATTGCATTGGTAATCATGTGCAAAAAAGTGCATTTGCATTAGGGTCGTAAAGCTTCGGAAATACATGGTCGGACTGGCAGAGCAACATTCTCGAAAGAAAATCAATCTCATTGGAATAAATAAATCACATACATCGTTCATAAAACGCACTATAAATACACGATGTCAACCTGTGAATGCGCTAGTTTCTGTGCACTTGACAAGATGAGATTCGATATGTATTATACAAGTCGAGGTTCTTTTGATAGGGGCCATAAAACATTTATAATAAGCTTTATTATTTACTCCAAACCACTGCAGATTGTAGGTTCTGTCATATGAATACTGAAAATATACCTTTTCATCGAGACTCGTTATGCATTCGGTTATTTTTATGTTTTGATTTCACAGAACCCGAGAGTATTATTAAAGACTTGATTGGGTAATTGCCGAGCCATTGCTACTCCGATTTTACCTGAATCGAGAGTGTTAATTTATTCTGATTTCGTGCTGAATCTTTGTGCGGAAAATCTTCTATGCATTTTATTTATCTTGTCTGTTTGTAGTAACCCCTCGCACTGGGTCTTGAGGGGTATTTTGCTTATGAGTCTGAAGTGCATTCATGCCAAGGGCTCTTCACTGTGGTGACCCACTCACAGTACCAGTGTGTTTACATCGACCATGTATAATATATACATCTATCTACGTTCTGATAAAACTTGTATGAATGTAAACCCAGAGACTTTATTATTAAACGGGGGCTTGTCGTACGCAGAAATGTAACTTGCAAATTTATGATCTCTTGCCTCTTTCCGAACACAAAAAAGCTGGTTTCAGTTTTTATCGTCGCTGCTATTTTAAATTATAATTTAAGAAAACTTATTTACAGTTATCAAGGACAATCACTACTAAATTGTCGCTGATATATGTTTCTACAATAATTCTTACACTAGAGAGACTTTTCCTTTTTTACCAAAAATGCATACTACAATCTTTAAAATTTCGTGAACAAAAATGCAGTTTGACGTTTTAGGATGACAATCTGTTTTTAGAAATTCCAGTAGAGAATTATTTAAAAAGAAAAATAGTATAAAGTTATTAAACTTTTTCGGGAGACTGGACCTTTATTGTAATGCGAATCTTTTCGAGTTTCGTTTGTTTAATTGTGTTATACTTTTTGTCTTGTAATAAGAGTTTTCTTCAAGAAAAATCCAGAAAGTTGTTTAAGACAGCTCAGGATTCGTAAAATAGGTGTCATTGTCTAAAAGAAAATTACAAAAGATTGTCAATATTGACAAAATTTGATTCGTTAACCGTTCAGAGTTTGATCTTTGTAATATTACATTTTTTAAAATACGTGTTTTAAGTTTCGTGTTTATGTGTTGGTCCTTTTATAATTATAGCGATATAAAATAAAATTTGTCGTGAGTAAATTGCGTTAGTCCGTCGTCGCTGAAGTGTAGAGTGCCCTATCTCGAGATTAAATGCTAAAAGAATACAATTTTCTTTTTTATTCTGGAAGCAAGGATGAATTTTGTTTTTTTATGAAAGCGATTCGAAGTTTAACTATAAAACTTTGCGTTGAGTCAACAATATAAGGAAAGTTTAGAGACATTTTGATATGAGAAAAAATCCGTTTGAGTAGTGTATCTTTAAATTAGGTAGAGAAATGCTGGTGCAGCTCCGTTTAAATCTCAGGCGAGTGTAGATGTCTCGAGTATATAGAGGGGAAACATCAATAGCTTCCAGCTGAAAGTGAGGATCGTCGGGAGCGTGTCTGGAATTAAAAAAGGTAAAAAAGCTACAATACAAAATAGTCCTGCGTAGAGGTGTAAATGAAGACGAAGTGCAGTGGTGGCGATATGGCGTCGTCGTAATTCGGACGCCGAATTAATCAAAGTTTAAGCTCCGTAATAATGTGCACTGCCTGTACGTCAGCATTATTCCTATTTTACAGCAAAACTCAATCAGGGACTAATATATTAGAGCTGTAAATTGGCAATCAATGTTTCCATGCATATGTATGTGTGTGTGCTGGAGTACAGGTAGGGCCCGTGCTCGCCATGTAATAACAACGCTAGATTGCATCGTATATTAAGCAACATCCAATATAGATAGGACAGTTTTAAAATCAAATTTTCTCTATCTATCATGTGTACGGTTTATAATTTCCAGCATTAATACAATGCACAGGATGTTAATCTGCAATAACCGTTCGCGCGCTGGGATTTACCCTGATAACATTGCGATTCCGATTTCGAATCCTACTCTATGAGATAATTTAAGGCTCATATCGCACTCTTGCGGTCTATACTACTCTAACCCTCCACCCATCTTTTCAAAACGAGCAACCGGTCGTCCATAAAGAAACGATTAACCTAACCAATTAGATTTCCTCTCTTCTACAGACTCATCCAACTGGAAGACACCGAAGCTAAAAACTTTGCAACTGCATCAAAACAAAGGTGCTATAAATCTGATGACAATCAGTCGAAAACAAAACTTTCTCACAAACTTTACAGCAACCCTTCAAAATGTCATAAGATTATTTAAAAACAAACAATACGTTAATAAATTACTGTCGCAGAAGAAAAAAAATAATAGAAAATTTTCTTTGCTATAACTGCAGCAAAGCGTATTAGAATTTGTAGAACTACAAGCGCAAGATCTAATTATTTAATAGTACACTAAATTTATATTCATGGTTAAAATAAAAAAAATGAAATTGTTTTTCTTAAAAAAAAAAAAATGAAAAATATTGAAAACCGAAATTAAGTTTCTTGAATCTCTCAGAACGTCAGTGTTACGACCACGCCCAGTTGTTAACCTACTTAATAATACTCGACTTTAGAAACGTCACAACCAATAATAACTAAGCAATGGGTCGCACACACTCCCCACTACATCACATTACGCACATACCTCCTTATTGTAACCAATCAAACGTATCACGCCTGTTGACGTCAAGTGACCTCTCCCTAACTAAAATTATTAATTTTTTGCTACATACATTTCCTAAAGTTTATTCTTACAGAATTTTAGTTCAATAATGTAGATAATAAAAGATTCTACTATTGCTTGTCAATGTTTTTTACATTTTTAGGAAAATCTTTCTACTCTATTTACAAGCATAATTGTAGCACCATCCCCATTTTTATATTTTCTAATGTTTATTAAATAAAATAGAAAGAAATCCTTTTAAGTAAAAGTTCAAGCTAAAAAAATACCATTTTTAAGAAATGCTAGTTATGCACGATATAAAAATCGGTATTTTAGCTAGAAATTAATTATTTGTTGATAAATTTCTGAAGTTCTCACATAGTTTTGTTTTTAATCTTTGACTTATTAAAAAACTTCTTTCAACTTTGTTTAATAACTCTTAAAAATTTAAAAATGGAGTTAGTATCCTAGTTGTGCTCTTGGGTTTATTTTGCTACAATTTTAGTTGCAACTACAAATATTAGTTATGATTTTATGCATATATTGTGATTTTTCTTAAAAAACAAGAAGTTGCTCATAGCAACACAAATAAAGCCAATAAACTACACTATCTCCAAACTACTAGAAAGAAAATAAAACTACAACTAGTGTTGACTTCCTGGTTAGCAACAATTGCCAACAATTTAGAGGCGGTTACTTTGTATTAAAGCAACCCAATCAAAATTTTTTCATAGAATAATAAATATAAAATTATACGTTTCTAAGTAATGCGAGGAGAACGCTAAATAGTAGCGAGATGTAATTCATGCTGACATTTATGTTTGTTGAGTTAAACAAGCATCCTATTGTAACAAGTCTTACTTTTCATTACGTTTATGGTAAAAATTGCAAGAGGACTTTGAAGACAATAATAAAATACATTACAATACAAATTAATGTTTTTAGATAACACTACAAATTTTGATAAAATATAAAGCAACAAATGATTTTTTACACCTTTGTAGCACTTTTCTAAAAATGTTTCAGATATTAAAACCCAGTCATATTACAAATCTGAGTACATTTGCCCAGCTCACTTCAAAAAGATGTGCCATAAAATGTAATTAATGTAGTATTTCTTGTAATAAACATTATTAATTAATTTCAAAATCATTACATATGCTAACCCAATTTTTTTCTGTGTGGAATTACTGGAATTACATTACTAGTGAATTATCTGTTTTGGAGATGTTAGAGCTACAGGTTATCTAGCGTCGTGTTAACATCCCCAATCCCGATGTTGATCATTTTTGAGGCTAATCCGACAGTGGCCCGCGCCGCGAAGTGCAGAGTGGATACTAAATAGCGTTCGTTTAGCGGCATCAATCATCGCTGTTTTACCGGGAGAGATTATGGTGGGTCCAGCACTCTCTGTAATGCGATCATCGGACCCACAATCGCTCGATCAATCGATATAATGCAATCATTGTGTGTTAATTATGAAATACTATCGCAAAGTGTTGACCGCTGTTTGATTTCCGCCGCTATTTTAGTTCAAAATGTCATTTTAATACGGTAGTGTTGTGTGGTTGCCCGTTTTGACGGCTTCTGGTTTGTAATATGATTATTTATTATAATTGCCGGTTTTATTGGACTATTACGACTGATTGAAATCGAACAAATTTATTGAATCTCCACTCAAAAACGACAGAATTTTTAATCAACGCCCCAAACCTATCAAACCAGGTCTACAGGCTATAGCTGAATTGTAAAACAACCGTTACTTGGAAATTCGCAAAATTTGATGTCCTTGGCCAACCAAAAGCAGGTAAAGAGAGAAAAGACCTAAACCGTCATAAATCTTAAAATGGGTACTTCAAAATCTAATTATATATACAAGTCAAAATTTTTAGGTAAAGTGTATTGCCTTTGGTTTATTGTGTTTGTAAAATCTTTTATATAAAAATATTTTATTGCTTTGTTAGACTCAATAAAAGTTTTGGAGTGGGTCTATCAGTCAACAAAAAAATACAATGTTGGTAGTTTTTACATTTTATAATGTTTCCTGCTGCAATATACAGCCCGAACGGGGCTCATAAAGTCGGATATGGTCTGCAATTCTGATCACCGCCCGTGTAATGGAAACATCCAATAGGCACCGTATAAAAACTTTTCATATAACATAATAAAACTCTGCACTACGTTTGTTTATAAATGTGTTCATATTGTACACTTATACGACATTATGTATACTGGAAACGCATTTAAAACGCCCGCCTTACTTAATTTCATTCCGCCCGTATTTGAAACAGGTACTTTAGTGCACCATAAAAGTCTCAATAACTAAATTTCCAACGCCCGTATTTATACGACATTATATTTCCACGTTCATCAAAGTAAATGTATTTATTATGTCTACACATAAAACTTAATCTACATCTTTACCCTCCTAAGCGGTTTCTACTTCCACAATCACAAAATTACAATCACTAGATGCTCACTTTCAACACCAGAATTTCGCCTGACTCAGAAATTACTAGATTATACAAGATAGTGTATAACAAGTAGTTCTACAAGCAGCACAAGCACTAGTTCCAAAATATATAATTCGAAGAGTCAAATAATAAAAAAGTAAAAAGATTTATTTCATTACTCCAGCTTCACAAATTTTTTTGCAAGTACTAATTGAGTCAAATTGATTGTAAGATTAAAATATTTCGCGAGAGAATTGGTAAGCGCTAGATAAGATATACTTAGTATACCAGTGCTCATCGTCGAATTGGTTCCCGTCAAACAGGAAAGTCATTCAAGTGGATAATAGAAATACAATTTTAGAATAGGTCCTATTTAATTGAAACTAATAGATTTATCAGACGTATACTTAATTTTGTCTTAAACTCTGTTTACCAATATTTTATGTTGTTTATTCATGTCAAAAATTATAAAAATTCTTAATAAAAATAAAACTGTCGTCTGTAGTTTTTAATTTAGTGTTAAAGTGTTATCTGTCCTTTTTCACTTTTTTTTTGTTTTTTTTTTCAGAATAGATTGTTAGATGCAAGTTTTTATGATAGTTGTTTAATGTTTAAAATTTTTATGAAACTGCGAGCTGCGGCTTCAAATTGTTGGGAAAGTAAAGCCTGTGACTTCCAATTCTTACTTAAAAATAATTAAGAAGGGCAATAAGGCAGTTCCTTACAAATTATAAAGCTTATTATTTAATAAGAATTGAGTCCCCAGGTGACAGTTTCCAAAAACTTAGAGACCATAGACAACAGTTTAATTAAGATTAGAAGCCGTAGGCGACAGATTCATTAAAATTGGGAACTGCAAGCGACAGTTACTGTTACTATTAAAAGATATGAACGCTTTGTACTAACAATTTGTACTAACCATCCCTACACGGTCAGGTTAGTACAAATTTTGGGCAACAATACTGTGCGTCTTTGGGCCGCTTAATATTAGTACAAGTAAACAATAAAATTTTTTGTTAGCGACATGAACTTATAAATTGAATATGAATAGTGTTGAAGAAATAGTGAAAAATAGACAAAGACATTCCAATATTCCTGCCCTCTTTACACAAATACTTGAACCCTAATCCTATGTAGCTACCTGCCCGATATAGAACCAATTCGACCCATCACTCGTTTTAAAGCTTACTATTACTAAATTAACAAAAACCAATTCGTCCCCGACTTGGTAAAAAACAGAAATAAAGTAAAAAATTATGTATTTTTCCTTTTTCTTTAGGGCAAAATGTTAATTTGTGGTGAATAATCTTGTTTTACATTTTGTGTCAGTTTGCTAAAAATGTGTCAAGATCTTAATCTTATCGATACATTTCGTGTAAAATTAGTCGGAAGTGGTTTTGTTTGAGGGAATCGTTATGTTTTAATTTATACGAAAAATAACGAAGTATATCTTTCCGTGTTTTTTAGCGTCGAATAATAAAAAGTCCCGTGCTAATGAACATGAAAACTGGATGCAAATCAGCTTAAAAATACTGTTACCGTAAAACAAAGTAACGACTTTGTATAAGGTTAATTTGTAGGCAAAAGCAAATTACTTTAGCGGGCAGAAACGCATAAAAATGTGTTTTGCAATTAAAAACCAACAAACGACAACCTGTAACTATCACGAAAGACCCGTCCGGCACACAAATCACATCAAAAATAAAGCCTCGGTGGCGATAAACGCACCAAATTACCCAAACTAGTGTGAACATTAACATGAACAAGTAACTAGATAAAATCGTAGCGGTGGATAACATGAGAACGCATGAGTGGACTCTATTTCACGCACGGGCCACCGGAATCTGTGATCCCCCGGAATTCGTTCACACTTGGTTGCCACGAATATGTTTAAAATGACCAACGAAATTAATTGAAGCAGTCGTACCTTTGATGTACCCACCCACCTCTGGGCAAGAGCGCATTGTGAATTGGAAATGCATAATCAAAAAGTCAGATGTTAAAAATTTGTTTGGCCAATTACGCTAACGAAGTTGAGGCCCAATTTACGGAAGGGTTGGGTTAGAGCTGCACCTGCACCAACGGAAGGATGTTTTGTTTTCCCGAATTGGTATTTGAGAGATAACTTTAACGCGGTGTAAAATACATGCGTTTAACGGATAATAACGACCCCACAATAGAGGCAGTAAATTCTACAATAACATTTAAAGTAGCCATTGTTGTATTGTAAGTTAATGAAATGAATTTAATAAAGCGAGTCAAGTTAGAAAAGAGTGGACGTGAGCGAAGGCTGGAAGTTTAATGACCAAAGTGCACCTGACTAGTAGCTTAGAAAAAAATATAATAAAGCGTTGTGAGATTTTTTTTTTTCGTAGCTCGTGTCTCAAAAGTATTGTTATTGAATTTCGTAAGTTACGTAGCGACGATGCTAAGTTCTAAGGTAAATATTTCTTCTCGGGTCCGGGCAACGCCCTGCAGTCAGTCTCTACAACTCTTTCCGAGAAGCTTTTGTACTTTTTATATTGTTACAGCTTTCCGATAAAAGAACTGAAATAATCTAATTTACACATTTGAATTTCTTGCGCGAGACTTTACATTTATATAACCAAAATGGATGGAAATGTTCTTTTGTCGTTTCTCTTTTAAATTTTATTTTATCAAAGAAAGGAGGGGTTCGTTTTTATTATTCGATTTTATATTTTATTTTCTTATTGGAAGGAAGCCCTATCTGCATTACTCTCGCTTTGAATTAATTTCAAATTTCTTACATCAATGAACTTTGTGAGGTTTTCTAACTAGGGAATCAAGCACTGCACTTCAAAATAATAATAACCGTCCATTTAACAGACGCGGCGTCATTCCAATGTGTGTAAACTGAATTTGCCGCAAACGTTATAATTATTTGTTTCCGATTTTCAAGTGAGAAAAATAAATACAATTCCCATATTTGCATTTCACTACAATTGCACATATGTATATTAAAATGATAAATAAAACTGAATGAACATAATTTTATTTGCTATTAAATCATTAAATATGACAAACACCGTTTTTCACTCTAATTTGGATTAATTCATACCTCAACTTTTACAATCATCAACAAATTATTATCCAAATCACCAACCATTATCAAAATATTAAGAACTGATTAACTCGCCCAAATCATCTAATTCATTCATTTGCATTAAAAGCCTATTCATTAGACTTCACCTCATTATTTTATTGACAGTAATAAAATGTATTAATCACTCTTTTCTAACAGCCACACCTTTCAAAATACATGAATCATACTTCGAAATACTTTATTTAATTAAAACCTATTCGATACGCGAATGATTTCCTAAACTAAATTAACATCCACAAAAACAAAAATTAACTATTTAATTCCATCAACCAAACACGAAACCAGTTTTTAATCCATACCTCCAATGAAAACTTTTCGAATTAAGCTCTCCTAGACTTATGTACTTTGTCCTCAAGAGACTTGACTAGTCATAGACTTCTTAAAATTGGAATTTGTGTGAAACTTTCACAACTGAACAAATACAACATTTTTGGAGATACAAACACCGAATGAATATTGTTGACTCACTAGAATTTTAGAAGAACGAAAGTGTGAAAGACTTGATTAAATATTTTATCACACAATGCAACAATTTTCATATTAAATAGAAAAGTTGGAGTCACTTCCGGCTCATGACATCACACAGTCAACAAGATGATAAAGCGAAAAATTGTATTATTCTTAAATGGGAGTAACACGTTTTCATTTAATTAATTATTCAAGATATCGAATGTTCTAGATATACATCAACAACATTATACTACAACAAAATTTGTCTTTATACTAAGGATTACAAGTTTTGTTTCTGTTCCCAAAAAGGACTTTCTATTTAAACAAAAATTTTTGATACAGTTGTGGTTCTTAATATATTTCGGTGCTAATTTATAAACAGTCCTCGTAATTACTTTCTTTAATTTCAGTTCATTCAAAATTATTTACAAACGTGTGATCTTAAACACCTTTTGTAAGATCTTGTGCTAATAAATATAACAAAATATAGCCGTACTTGAAAGATTTGCTTCATGACACTTTAAAAATTTTGAAAATTAAATTTATTTAGTTCTAACTGTAAAATAACTGTAACAAGAAAGTATTTATAGGGTGAAGCCCACGTCGATAAATTTAAAATGATTGTAATATCCCATCGGAATAAAAGATCCGAGAGGGTAAGTTAAAACCAACTATACGATCTTCTGCGGAGTGTCAAAATAGGTAAAAATCAAACCTGAGTAAAGCTCAGTAACCCACGACTAATGGTCAAGGTAGTACAAGTCAAAATATAATAAACGAAAATCGCATTTGAAGATCGCGACCAAAGATCTTAACTGAAGATCGTAACCACAAATAAAGATTCGAAGATGTAGAGCCTAAGATAGAAAGGGACTCACTCATACATGAGTTTAAAGTAACTAAAGTTCTCTATAGTTTTAACTCTAACGACAGGAAAAAAACAACAAAAAGGCTGAAAAATATATTCGTCAACATAATTATTAAAATGAAATATAACAAAACAAAAACAGGACGATTTGGCAATAAACAAATTCCTTCTTTTCTCGATAAAATAAAATTTAAAACAGAAACGACAAAAGAACATTTCCATCCATTTTAGTTTTATAATATTTAGGTAGAACTAAAGCCAAATATCTATTTAGTGCATTTGTAAGTTTTTTAAATGTCACTGATAATTCTTTACATTCTTGTATAAGCTTATTTCAAAAATTTTTTACTGGAAAAAGACGGGTTGAATTTAAACAACTATTATGCGACGTCTCTATTTTACAATAGACGAAACATCGCATAATAGTTGTTTAAATTCAACCTCTTTCCCCAGTAAAAAATTTAAAAAAATATAATAAGAAAAAAGGTGCTAGTAAAACTTGCAACAGTTTAAGGGTGAAATCCGGTTTAATATTCATGTTTGTAAAAGCTTCAATATTTGCTGAAAAAATTCTTTTGATTTGTTCAAAAAAAAGGTCTATTTGTTTTCTAATTTTCTATGAGTCTAGATTGCTGGTAATAGCTTGGTAATCTGGCATTTGAGTGCAGTTCATTATCCTGTAACCGGACGAAGGAGTTTTCCCTTTTCCGGAAAGTGCGCCGAAAATGTGCTCCTTTTCCCTGCAATAAAGTCAGTAGTACGATCGAGGGCGGGTTAGGTAACCGAGAAGCTCTTGTATAGCAGAGCACGAGTGAGGTTGTAATAACATCTGAGGACGCAAATAGCACTTCCGCCGATTTAAGCTTCGTAATCCGGGAAAAGCGGCGAGTATTGAAAGTAAAACTCGGCAACGACGTGGCGGGGAGTTTCATTCCGTCAAGCCGAGCTTGAGCTTGAGCTGTGATCCACGTAAAGAGCCGCTTCCTGAACGCGAAGATGCCTCTGCCATACCATCACATCCGCTTTAAACAGCCACCCTAAACCATTCATTCGACCCCTTTACACCCTCTCTTTCTCGCGCGCGCTCTCTTAAGGAACACACGCCTTATTATTTAATCAAGCCTAATTAACACGAGCGCGTTTCTAGGTTTAAAACTAACAAAACTGGGACAACTTTGGAAATATTCCCTGCTTAAGTAATTATTCATTTACAAAGGCGGCGAAACGACGATAACCCCTAAAACGTATTTGGTTCGTATCGACAAGGCTATTTTTGAAATCTGAACGACGATTTCATCGCTTCATTAATAAAAGCAAAATACACGAGCACGGGTTTGTTGAACGAACCGCAGTATTTGTTTAAAAACTTTAATGAGTGTTTAGCATTTGTAACACTGATAGGAAAATCACGCCCTTTGAAATTTAAAGCTAAATCGAGTTTGATGTTCTTAGTAATAATGACTAACGACAGATAGAATTTTTTCAACAGGATGATGGAACAACGTATACAATATAGGAAAATCAAAATTGCAAGATCTCCGGACTTGATGTGTTTAAATTTTTTAATTTGAAATACACCGTTTATTAAGAGCCTCCACATTTTAGATAAATTTAACTTAGCAATTGTCAAACAATAACTCAAGAAATATTATAGAATATTTTTGAAATTAAAAAAGCTCGAGTATAGAAAGTGTTTAGAGTAACGTAACGGTTCTTAAACTGATAGAAGATTGTAGAAAAACACATTTTGTGTAATAAAGTGCATAAAAAAATATATTTATTTCTAATAATTTAGGCCCCCAAAAAACTTAAAGTAATCTTTCTCATGAAAAAATCAAATCAAAAACTCGACTCTTTTTCAATTTTGATGCTTCCTTAAACCTTCAATGTATTGTCCTGTCTTATTATAGTTAGTGATAAACCAAAAATATCTATCTTGAATGTAACAGCTACAATCACGCCTTTAAATTTTCAATCATGCTCGTGACATATGGTGGAGGCGCTCTCTGAATTTGGGTGTAAATTTTGAGTCTATAAAATTTTTTTAATGTTAAAAATTTTAATACTAAAGATCAAGGGACAAGTTTTAGTCGAGTAAGAAAGTGTAAGTAAAGTTAAGTCAAAAATTGACATGTAAAAGATATAGTTATTAGACAAAAAAGTAAGAAAAAAACATAAAAGGTTAAAACAAGTAGCATAAAAGGTGGTAAAAATCTGAAAATCCAGGTAATACAAAAATTAAAATGTACTAACTAATTACAATTGTAAAAGTATAATTGTTTAATGGAGAAACAGAAAAGTTAGAAAAACAGACAAAATAAAAATTCTAGAAGAATGTTTTTTTTGAATTGTAAGTAGAAAATTGAAGAAATTGAGGCAGAATGAGCCAAATAGAATCTGTTATCTGCATGAGTCTACTACCAATAAGCCGGAGTAAAAACCGCATTTTTACTAAATACTGTTAGGTGAAATGCTTTTGTTTTAAAAGAGGTAAAATAAAGATCCAATCACTCATCTCTTGTCGTCCATTTGGTCCTCATTGATGCTGTTACCCCGCATGACAATAGTGACAAAGAGAAGATTTTAGAAAGGAGAAGAAACTGTTTGCTCCTGTGTCAGCTAATCGAATGTTAAGTTAAAATTAAAGCTTGGTCCAAATTTACCTATATTTTATTGATGTTTTATTAACCACCAGATAGTTTACAGTTTAAAATTTCTAAAAAAAATGACTAAAGTTGTAAATAACTCTAACAATGTAGGACTACTTTAGCAATAACTACTTTAACAAACATCTCAAGCTTTGATGATAATAATTTGTCTTTTATCATTTTACCAGCTCTTAAGTCAGTCATCAAAGCGGTTCTAATTCTATTGTTATAACTGTTTAAAACTTTGTCAAATTTTCTTCCAGAAATGCATCAACTATACTGCTGATAGTAAACAAGATATCATAAAAACATTTAAAATTATAACATATTATTATCGCTTTCATAACAATTTTTCATCACATTTAGGGTGAAAACAGCACTTTATAGATATTACCCTTTGCAGGTGTAGTCAGGAGAGAGGAAGTTTGGGTGATGGAAATGTGTGAATGGAGTCGACGCATCTTGTCATTGTGGAGTAGGAAGAACAAAGCTTTGGTTGAGAGTGTGAACAAGTATAATTTAATATTTTGATCGAAAATAAAACAATAAGGTTAAATAAACAATAACGAGCTTGCCGTCTGTGAGCGAAGCTTTCATAGAAAACGGTTTAGTTTATTTGATATTAGCAAAATTGGAGCAATAAAAAGTTCCGAAAATACCAAGCGGGCGGGCGAGTGAAGCTATTAGATGCAATATAAAATGAAAAGATTATAAACTTGTATCTTTAATAGCCAAAGTTTATGTGCGGATGTTGAACGATGAATATCGCCTTTCTTATAAAATAAAAATATAGGAAGATAAAACGTTCAAGTCTTTAGCTTTAATATCTTATATTTATTATCCTCCATCCAACGAAATAATTTAATATTCCTCGCAATAAATTTTGGATTAGGGTTTACGGTGCAATAAAAATGATAATTTATAACAAAATATACAAAATTCCATTTGAAAGCATTCCTTTTTTCCAAAATAAATACAATCATTTATAATTTTAATGTGCGTCTTATCTCGTCATTTATCAAATGTATATATTATATTTTCCATACCCCCTGCCCGAACGGCACACCCTCCCTCGACCCATTATTAATGCGATACCAATCTTTAATAAAAATTATGAAACGTTTCATCCATATTTAATTTGAAACTAATTAGAGAGATGATGTGAAATACCACGACTCAATACCATTAAACTCAGTTAGTGCTGACTTGGGCATTTACCTTTCTATTATAATATTTCGTTATCACGATATCACGGCATCAATAATCAATTTCCAGCTGAAATCAAGACTCCCAAAAACATCACTCAAGTGCCGAGGTCATTGTTACTAAATTGATTCAGTTCCAAGTCGCCGAAAGTGGAACACAATCAATACTTCATAAGAAATTTAATTAAATTGCAGTCTATATTTTATTTTTATAGCAGTGCAGCGATGAGTTGTGCGAGTGTGGAAGAAATCCGTGACAACTTACAAGCTACCAACAAGTGTCTCTACGAAGGGATGAAAGCTCGGGGCGGGGGGCGCCAGCGCGCTGGGTGAGATTACTGCGAATCTCGCTGAAAAACCAGCAGTGATTGAAGACGAAGGCACGAATTTCCCGGCTTGGTTAACAGGGCCGGATCGCAATTGCGGGATTAAAGCGCCCCCGTGGATAGATTAACTGAAATATGAGCGGCTCGCCGAGATATTTTGCCGGATCTTAAATTGTCGAGTGCTCTGAGGCCTTGACGAATTTTTCCAATCGGGGAATAACGACCAATCAATTCAGTAATTAAGTCTAAATTAGTAAATTTGTGTATTTCTGAATAATTAAATCACAAATTATATTTGAAATATGTAATTTTATCGCATGACCAGCTATGACTAAGTTAATTAATTTTCCAGAAACAGCAATTTGTCAGATGAATTCATAATAAATAAGTTATTTTACAAATGTCAAACAGACGCAAATTTGCACGAATGTACGTCAATGAATTTTTTTTGGCGAGCATCGTGAATTCGTATATGAATTTAATAATAAAAACGATTTGGACATGATAGTTATATCCGGAATAAGGAAAATATAATTTTTCTAGAAATGGTTCAATTTTATGATTTTGACTAGAAACTAGTTTATGAGATACTTAATAAGGGTAGCTGTAAGAAGAAGTGTGCCCTTTATTACCGAAGCGACCAGCTGGGCCGTTACAACAATCTTGAAAAGGCTGGAGTTTCATTACCTCTAAAGGCTCAAAAAGTTAATTGCCTCCATTACACCACAAAATTCAAGCATTTATAGAGATTAGAGAAATTATAAATGAACATTTACTAAAATACAGTAAAGTCAAATAAAAAAAAATAAAACAAAAACTATGGTAGACAAAAGAAATCGAAAAAGAAATAACGGAGAAGAAAAAAAGATAAAGTGACAAAAATATATGGAAACAAAAACAGAAAAGCTGTGTCAAGAATACAGGTGTATTAAAATTCGCAGACCAATTTGTTAATACATTGTCAAATAAGATCAAAAGAACCCGAAAAAAATGTTCTAAAAAATACACCTCCATTTTGGCAATTAGATAACACTAAATAAGAAAATAACAAAATAACAATACCATTAAATAATTGTGCATCGCTGTATGAGATAAAAGTTAAACAAATGGCGGCAGAAAAAAAAACTTTTTTACAAGGTACTGAAAAACTTAGAAAAAACATGAAAAAAATTAGGTAAACAGTTAATATAAAGTACAAAAAAGACCAATGTTATTATCAACAAAACGAATACGAGTATAATAGTCAGATAGAAAAAATAGAAATTGAGAAATTAATAAACGCTCAAACGAATAGAAATATAGAAAAAGAAAGAAAAAAAGTTTTAAAAGCTATAAAAAAACAGAAGTACAGAAAATTGACATAACAATAGAAGAGTTGACTGAAGTCATTTAGAAGCAAAAAAAAACGGAGAATGTCCAAGTCATCATAAAATCACAACAGGACAAAAAAAGCACTTTTAATAATGTAAAATAAGATATAGAGAAAAGAATAAATACCTGAAGAGTAAGAGATAGGACAATTAGTACCAAAACACCAAAGCAAAGGATTTAGATGAATTTCAATTAGGAAATTGCACAAACCGTAGAAGATTAACTTTGCTTAGTGTTCCAAATCTACAAAAAAATATTAGAAAGAAAATTAAAAACAATCATTGAATCAGCATTAATGGAAGCGCAGAGACCACTCTGTGAATAAACAAGAGAACCACCCCAAAAAGAAAGGAGTGTTTAAAACCACATCTTCACCATCAAACAATCAACAAAATTCTTGAACAAACAAACATGCATGGCATTTATAGATTTTGATAAAACATTAATAATGTATGAAATGTCTTGAAAATCAGAAGAGGTAGGAAGTTCAAGATAAATTAAAAATCTCTGCAATAATACAAGAAACTGTTATTAGAAATAAAACTGCGGCCAAAGAATTCGTCACAAAAAAAAAGATTTAGGCAAAAAGTAAAAAATGTAGATAATGGTAAAAAATAGCAAATAAAAAACTCGAAACATTTAGATAAAAGGACAATTAAGAGAACAAGGAAAGAAGTTCATTTACTTTCTAGAGACAATAGAAGATTCGGGAAGGCTAGAACGGAATATAACGGAAAAAACAGAAAAAAGTAATAAAGTATATTATTCGATAAATAAGACGTTAATAAACAAGAAGAAAGTTTTTAGAAAAAACAAAATGAATATATAACAGAGCTATCTACAGACCGATCTTCATCCATGACTCTGAATCATGGGTGTTAATAGAACAAATAAAATCAAGATTGGAAGTAACAGAAATAGAATAGCTACGAGAAGTAAAAAAAGTGACGTTGATGCATAAAAAATGATGTAGTCAAATAAGAAAGGAGTTGAAAATTACACAATTTATAAATTTTATAAATAAAAAGCAGCTCGGTTGGCAGGGACATAAAAGTAGAATAACAAGAAACAGAATGGTAAAATAAATTATACAAAGCAAACATTTTGGAAAAAAAAGGAAAAAAGGCAAGAAATAAAGAAAGAAGCTGAAAAAAAGAAAACAAAAAACCTGGAACAAAGCGAAAATAATGTCAAAGTACGGGAAACTGTAGAGCGATTGCATAATAAAGTAACATTTGATTTTAATTTGTAAAATATATTTAACACCCTACGTATAAAATTATATTTATGTTTTTCCATACATTCAGTAGGTATAAAGGAATTGATTATGGCATGACCAGCTATGGCTTAACTAATAAATTTTCCAGAAACAACAATTTGTCAGATGAATTAATAACAAATAAGTTATTTTATAAATGTCAAACGGACGCAAATTTGAACGAGTGAGGGTACGTCAATGGATATTTTTTAGGAGAAGGATCGTAAATAATTTACAGAGAAAATACTTGAATATCGAATTAAATATATAATTTAATCGGGCACAGAGCGGAAAATATAAAAGTAATTATTCAAAACGACCGAGAGAGAAGTAGAATGCAATAAATTAATATCAGCGCATTTCAATTTACTTTAATTCGTTCGAAATGAAGAAAAAGTATTTACGTGGATAGGTCGAGATATTATATTATATTTGGGATGGGGTAAAAGCCGAGCTTCGGGCTTTTGATTTAATTTAATCTGCGGAGAAATATTAGTTTTCTCAGAAAGGTTTTCTCCGTTTGAAGTAATAGCTCGGTAGGTAGATAGCAGCGTGCAATATTTACGGCTCGAACTAAACCATTAGACTTAATATATTTATATTGTTATTTATAGTGGTTTCTTGGAAATTACGGGGAGGAACTAGAGAATATGGCGTTTGCGTGCTTTAACCGGACGTTCAAACAACCACTGAAAACCTTTCAGCCAACTTTGTAATCACAAGTACTGTATTTAAACACACACGTTTAAACCCTCCCTTTCAGATCAAAAATCATTTCACAAAGTTTTATCAAAAGTCGGAAGTCAGACATGGCGATAGTGTGATAAAGTTGCTCGACATTATCGTCTGTGATAATTAAATTACCAAGTTTGACCGTTGTTTATCGCTTGCGAGTCGAGATATTTCCCCACAATTTTAAATAAAAATAAATTAGTTGGGGTATACCCGAGTTGACTTTTTGCAGCAGGAAATAAGGCCGACGCAGTCCGTCGCGGCGGACGATATTTAGCCAATATATTACAATATACTTAAGTATTAAAGTCTTCTTTTACATAATTTATAAATAAACATTCATAATGCATATTGTATTCTAGACGGAGAATAATGCCATGCAAATTATAACGGCGGAGAATGAAAATTTAAATTTTAATGTTTTTCCATCTCTTACTTTGTAATAAAGCATAAAATAAGGGAGAGACTCAATGTTATTATGATAATTTGTAATATAAAATGAGTTTTTTTCGTTGTTTTTCAAATTGCAGTTTAGTGGACATGCGATAAAATACGAACTTAATTGATAATTCCTAAATAAAAGAAACAAAACACACATCACATCGACCCCTCCTTTCGGGCTTTTCCACCCCTTTTCATATCGGCTATACCGAATTTAAATTCACAATAAATACAACGCAAGAGTTATTTCGTTAACGAGATTTTTAAATTTACGCATGGGCCTGGTTTGATTAATGAGAGACGGAATAATGAAACTCTTCGATCAGGATTTGTGATAACACTTGCACGTCATACGAATTGTATGCCGAATAAAAATACGAAATGATACGACGAGCTTCTAATGCCATATACTTTATTAACGCCCACACAAACACGTTCAAAACCTAATCTAACTAAGTAAACACTGACTTGGGGACAATCATATATAATTTCGATAGTTATTTCAACCATATCCAATTTTTTTCCCAATCTTTATAACACGAAAATTACATTCCATATCAACACCCACCACCACTACTCATTTTCTTTTACCAAAAAATATAAATGTTATTAAATCACATTATAATATGTAATAAATTACATAGCTTCAAAATAAATTTCACAATGTAATAACAACCTCAGTTATAAAAATACAGAAATCAGTTTAAGTGGACAAAAACCACAACCGTGGAACTGTAGAGTGGTTCGCTTAAATTCCAAGTGATAAAAGTTGTTTTTACAGATTTAATAAATTAATAAATTATTAGAAAGATTTCAGATTTCGGCATATTAAAGCCAGATTTTTTAAAGTCCTACTCGTGGTCCAGTGGAAAATAAAGACAATTTTGAAAATTTTCGAAATGTGCTTTAAAATATTTCGTAGTGTATAGTGGTGTTAAAATTCAGACATTTTAGTATTTTTACTCAAAAAGTCGAAAATGTAACTCAGACGCTCATTACAATTCTCAAAATACAAGTAAAAACAATTTTGGGCGATATCTTATTGGAGTAGATTGCTTATCAGCAATTTCAAAGCGCAAAAATTTACAAAAAAAGTTATTAATGAAAAACTCAACCTTTCAAACGCATATAGACGATGCACCTGTTTGTGTTTCCGTCTGTTGTTAGGCTCTACCCTTACTAAAACAAATTTTAAAGTCGCGACACAGTAGAAAAACAAAAAGGCTAAAAATTAATGTTGAGAGGGCTTACAATTCAACGTGACGGTGCACAAAGAACATAGGCTCTTAAATTACACAAGAAATGTGCCTAAAATTATCAATAGAAAAGTCGAAAACACTGTATTACTGAATTATAACAACAACGGATTATCCAAAGACGTATCTATTAGGTAAGTTTAAATAACAGTAACAATTCAAGTAAACATAAATAAGTATTTTGTAATTTGTAATGGAATAAAGTAAGAAGTAATATGTATACATTGTGTGGAAAATGTTGAGACAATGTCTTAGAGTAGAGGAAGGTGGTGTAGTAAATTTGTGTATTTAGTTAAAATGTAGTTTATAACTTGTTCGTGTCTGCGGTCATTTCTGGACGATGATTAAGATGAGAGACAGTACCGTAAATTTGATGTGTCTGTAAGTGTACCCCTTTAACGAGCGATTTTAAAATGTGTTGTAATCGTGTTTACTGCAGCGAAGGAAAGGGAGTGGAAAATGCAGAATTTCTAATAAAGTAAATTGATTACGTTTTTGTTCTTTTATCCGCATTACAAAGAAGTTCGCTAAAATTATTTTTAATTAACTTAATTAGAGTTGATTTATAGTCTACGATAAAAATATTAAATTAAATTAAAGACAGCCATAAAAAATGTACTGGAGCCGTTCATCATTTAAATTGGATTATGGGCGTTAATTATAAAAATTGAAGTTTTTGTTTTCGATTCGCTCGGATATCGATATCGTCTGTATCACTTTGTCTGGCTGAAAATAAAAAGTGTAATTAATTTTTGAGATAGATATGAAAATATTGGGGCGATGCGATTTTTCCGATTGAAAAATAAATCTAAAAAATACATTTGCGATTTGTGATATCGGTTTTCACGTAAGGGAGAGCGGAGTGGTTGAAGCGGGCGGTAATGGGGGTGGCAGCTCGATCGAGGGGCGCGGATTGCGCGACACATTAGCCAGCCGCCCTGGATCAGTTGTCTCCCTGCGTGGTTTCATACGAGCATGCAAATCAAACCTGTCATCTCTGGAGCCGGTTTCACGCCGCCACAATTCCAGACACCCCTCAATCACGCCGCATTTGCGCCGAATTTTGCCGCCGACAGCCGCCAAGCGCCAACTTTTAAGACCGTCAAGTCTCCACCGGACACCGCGGTCCGCCGATCGCCAATCCGCCGCCGAAAATCCGCCACGGCGACGATTCCAAACGTGTGCTCCGCGCCCGTTGTTCTGAGGATGGGGTTGAAGGGTTATAATGGAGGTCGGCCCGCACCCCCTGCTTAATCAATATCCCTGCCGTTGGCGCGTCCCCCAGCACTGCTTTGGTGCTCTGCCCCTGGTACTTGTGCAGTCTCTCTAGACCCCGCCACCCTGATTGCTAATTTAATAATATGCACACCGCCAACTCTTGTTTAATATGCGGAATCTGATTTGGATAAGTTGTGTTTTCGAACAGACAACTCTTGCACAAGATATACTCTCCCAACATTCAGCAACTAATGGTTCCATCTCAAAAACCAAAATAATTAAAAAAATTCAAACCGCACCCCTTTCTACTTACAATTAGTCTCACTTCCCCTCATCTATGTAAAATGCCTATAACGTTATAAAAATAAATTTTTCAAAATTATTTTTTTCAGATTTGGGTCTCTAAGAAACCTATTGAAGGTTTCTTAGGAAACCTAACGCTTTTTGCGTGCGTTAAAGCACTAGTGCTTTTATAAGCCTATTAAAAAAATCAAAATTTGGGGTTCGTTTTATAAAATTGAATTCGTGCCACACAATTGACTTTTCGAACCTCTTTCTTTAATATACTATCTTCGACTTAGAAGATATTGACTAGGACGTAAGTATTTAATTGCCTTATTTTATATTGTCTACAGGTGCATTTTTCACTCGTTATACTGAATGTATAATTTTTGCTCAAAAGATAAAAGTACAAATCACCAAAATGTAGACGGGTATTCTCAAAGAAAGAATTATGTAGCTCAGAATTTAAAAAAAAATCATAATTCAACCAGTTAAAACAGACAAAAAAACAGACTTCATTTACGTTTCCAGAATCCATATTGTTATCGGCATTTGGTCGTTTCACTGATGGATAGAGAGGTAGATACTTTTTACAATGAGTAAATAGTAAGATAACTGGTCACAGCCATGTTGTTGGGGTATGAATGCAACTTACTTTCAGGATCAGCGCCCTCCCTCATAAGTTTTGAGTTCTGAAGAAGTTGTAATAAAAATCGAAACGTAGCCGAATCTTGTTTACCCAAATTTAAAATTTTGGAACTCTTTAAAAATGTATTGCCTTACTGAACAACAATTTTGGTTTAGTCTTATAGTATCAATCAAAACAAGTGTTCTATTCCCCGATAGTTGTTGAAATTAAGTCGTCTCGTTTTGAAAGCAATCTTCGAAAAGCGCTAAATTTTTAAGCAGGTTCAAGTCGCAAACTAGTCTAGAAATTACAAAGAGTTTTCCGTGAATAAATAATAACCTCTTGGTCCGAGTTGGTCTGAAATAGTAATTAAACGTGACTATCACAAGACAATAAAATTATTGGTCATTACCAATGCATCCAGCAAAAAAGGAATTTTTATGAACTTTTAATTTCTCAAGGTACACTCGAATAAAGTGCGCATTTTTCGATTTTTTTGAATCAAATATGTAAATGATAGATCTTGGATAAATTCATGTTTTATTTATGAAAGCAATATTTACTTAACTTGATTATTTTCACAAGAGATGTACGATGATGAGCAAAAAAAAATAACGACATGAAAACACGAACCACGCAACATTAGGCAATCGCAGTATTATTCTAAAGGATCTGCTAGATCCATGCTAATAAATTAGAGAGAGAGAAAGGGTGGTTTCCGGGGCACAGGGTACAATAATTACTAATTATTAGTTAAATTGCGTGCCGTTTGTAATTATTCCCGCAAGTCAAAAATCGGGCTGCGACACCAAGCCTTCGGCCGATTACATTTGGTCGGTCATTTAAGCTATTCGTTATTCACTGTCATTAAAATAGGCATTAACATACAGCATGCGAATGTTTTGAATGACACGAAAAATATTTTAATAAGAATAACATGTCTCTTTGTCATATATCATTAATGGAACGGTAAAATTGCGACATGTGGCCCTTATGCAAAAATGATTGCATACAGCAGGCGAAACGATCATTTAAATAAGATGTTAGTTGGCCGACGTTTCAATGCTACACTCAATCTTTTAGTTTCATAAATGCAAATAGCAGCCCCCAACAAAAATAAACAGAAACTTTCCAATTGCTCTAGGCGTGTCTCGACTACAAAATCAAATAGATTTGTTGTCTAACGAGCCCCGGCTAATACAGACAAGACACGTTCCGCCCTTTATGTAATTTAAAATTTTTTCCTACTGTTTATAAAGTGTTATTTGGTATAATTTGTCTAGAAATGGTTTTGACTTATAAACTAGTTTAGGAAGGGTGGTTATAAATTGTCATCAAAGCGATTAGCTGGACCGTTGAAGAAACGTTAAAGAAGCTGCGGTTTCTTTATCGCTAAAGGTCCAAAAACTTAATTGCTTCAATTGCACCATAAGATTTAAGCATTTATAAACAAACTATGATGGCATCCATTATTTGTTAGTGGCAATATAGAGGCATTACTGAATATGAAAAACGGTTAGTTGTTAATATTAACGTCAAACACTTGTCCACGGTTGCCATCGATATAGAATAATCCGGGGCGATGGTTTTCGTCCTTTTGTATGAGCGTTTACCGAGGCGATCAGGACAAAGCGGCTGCCGCTGTCGACAACTGCTCCCGGCTTTCACGGTGTATTTTAGTGCTTAGCTGTGTGTACCCTCTGTATTTGTGCTCTCTTCTCTCCACCGACATCACATGTAACCAAGAATCGGAAAATGGCCAATTTTCGGCCATAATGAATAGTTTTCTCATGATTTCGCCAATAAATATTTCGATAGGACAGACAGAAAAAAAGCAAACGGATTGGAGCGTTTTAATCTAAGGATAATTCTATAGCCGCATTACATAATTGCATATTAGATCACTGTAGCTGGCTTCTGATTGCATGCTATGGGGGCCCCATTAAAATATGTATGGTAAACTCTAATTGATATAAAATTCAACTGTATAAAAGATTATAGACGCAGCTCGTAGCAATTATTGGACCACTACGTTGTTATTACAGAACATCATTCACTGCTTTATTTTATTACATTCGTTTCCAGACATCGAATACATTATATTAATGTTGCAGATCCAACAACTTGTCATAATAATACCTGATTAATAAAAGCGTCAACGAAAGGATGCGGCTTTTTAACCGCACCGCCGCAACATGCATGAAAACCTCATTGAATTTTTTTCAAATATTTTTTCATTGTCTGCTTAATAAATTAAACCGACGTTTAATTATACTACTCCACTAAAAATGAAAATACGTTGTTTTTGAAGCCGCCAAATTGGATTAATTTTTATTAAAATTCATTATTTTATTGTTACCGAATTATGCAAATTATTTTTACAAGGTGCGTCTATCCGATAATTTTGACACGGCGCGGCAGTTTTAACAAACCCTAGTTTTAAACAGGCCTGACATTGAAAATTCGTAAATAGAGTAATGATGAAAATGTGTAAACCTGATCAATGTCTCTATGGAATTAAATGTGACAAAACAATTGGACTAAATACAATTGTAAAACATGTCACGTAGTGATCATAGTAGATAACATTTTATTAATTAACCAAATTGTTTATTCATAAAACACCAACCAATGACAATGACTTTTCTTACCTTCTACTCTTTTCATAAAAATTATATTTATACTGTTTTATCAATATAAATGCTGTAATTCAGAGAAATTCGTAGGTCACTTGCCTGCAGTAGTCAGAAAAATTTGCTGGTAATCTTAGTTCTATTCTAGACAGTTGCCTGCTAGGTTATTAAACCACTTAATAAAATATTTAAAACTATTGTATATACTCTACATTTAGAGACATTGAAAAACTAATTTTAAATTTAATAAGCTGCGTAGAATAAAATATACACAAATTATGTATCACCGGGTATTTCCGATAGAAAGGGCTTGTGATATTATATTACTTTAATAAAAAAAAACACCAAACGATAGTTTGTTAATTTTTATATAAGAATTTAAAAATGTCCACCATTGATTTTAAATTAGCAGTTCTTAAGCTCTGGACCGCGATCCCATTTGAAGTGACGGTACAAAAATTTAAATCCAGATGTTCTCGACATACGTTCATATTTCTATATAAAGGAAGTCATGTTTTACTGTCACTTGAACAATAAAAACTTCTAATAAAATAGTTATTTGTTAAATTAGGCAATAAAACATGTGACTTAATGCCGTGACTGGCAGTTCAAAGACAAGACGCGGCCGAGCCTTTGAAGCAAGGCATTAAATCTGCTTTATTGCCGCATTGAACATATAAGATTTTCGCAGATTCCACCAGTTTACCTTTTTTTCAGAAAAAATTGCTCTTAGACATTTAACTTCAAAATTTTGTGACAGCTAAAAAATCCTGAACGTCTCTAGTATGTTTTACTGCCTAGTCAATAAAAATGGTGACATATTGCCTAGTCAATAAGTGTGGTAGTTTATTGGGCTTAAATTGTCATTAAAATGTGGTGTTTATTAAATATTGTTTTCAAATTCTAAACATTACTTTGTATGTTACTTGTAACGAAGCGTTCCAAGAATTCAGTAAACAAAACAAGATAACGCCCAGCAGCTGATTCGGACCGCGTGACCGCGACGTCATACGTATACGTCAGGGCAGTAGTGGTGGTATAATTCCCACCACACCGAGAACCACCACCAACGCTTCGCTACGATACGCCTCCCATACCCCTCGCCTACAAACGAAGCCTATATATTGCGCCTACCGCCTCCGATACTTGCATACTTGCGGGAGCATTATCCTCGTAAGTAGCCACCCCCAGACCCGTCCCCCCCTGGAGCATTATCCTAGGGGTTTCCTCTCCGATACCGCTACCCACGGAGCATTATCCCGTTGGTAGAGTCCTACCTCCCCTCCATTACAAGTGCGAGCCACCGAAGCCGACACGTCGAGGACGAGGAGCCGAGGGCGAGGAGACGAGAACGAGAAGCCGACGACGAGGAGTCGAGGACGAGGGACCGCCGGGGACGAGGCCGTGTCTATACTAGTAGAAGATTCGTTTTGTTTTGTTCAGAAGTATTATTTTATTTTATTTTTTATTTTGTACATAGCTATTATTGTCAATAAAACCCCATCAAAGCCGCTCTTCTCTCTTTCTACGATACCCAGAACCCGACACGGAAACAACCGTTACAAATTTGGCGCCCGAGCAGCAAGTCCGAAGAAAATCGACTTTATTGAGACAGGGTACATGAGAGCAAGGAGAAGAAGCCAGCCAAAAAGATGGTGAAATGGAGACCTGGCAGTCGACAGATAGTGAGTTGTTGAACCAAGTCCGGAAATGGAACGTCACCTTCGACGGAAAAACCGACGCCGTCGCTTTCATCGAGCGGATCGAAGAGCTGGCGGTGACCTATATGATCGGGAAGGAACAACTGGTACGTGCTCTGCCCGTGTTATTAAAAAACCAAGCAATTTTGTGGTACCGAAATTATAAGCATACTATCCGCACTTGGGATGATTTTATTGAAATTTTTGAAGCGTTTTATTTTCCGAGAGAGTACCGAGAAAGCCTGAAAGAAGAAATTTTCCGGAGGTTCCAAAAGCCGCACGAAAATGGTCGTGATTTTATAACAAACCTGCAGACTCTGATCCGAAGACATGGTGGCTGGAGCAGAACGCAAGAACTGTCTTGCATTTACAAACACCTGCTCCCAGAGTACCGCCAATACATTCGCCGGAACGACGTAAATTCCCTGATGGACCTGCTGGACCAAGTGCAGGAGTATGAGAGTCTAGCTCGAGAGCTGAAAACCAACAAGTTCGAGCCGAGAAATTGTATGGTTGCCAGTTCGAACTGGACGGGGATGATGTCCGAGTTTCCGGAGGAGACTTATGAACCACGACAGATTCCAGGTTTTCGCCCAAAATTCGACAAGGAAAATATGAGGTTCACCTATATGCAACCCCCAAAACATTTCTGTTCGCGGTGTGGCTTACAGGGGGTAATGACCCATCAATGCCAATGTATCAAGACAAAGACAACAAACTCCGAGGGGACTGTGCCCCAAATGGCTCCGAGCAACCCCTGGAAAAAGACCGAAATACTACCGACACCGACCCCGAAAGTGACCGAAATAGTACCGACACCTATTTCAAAAAGGACCGAAATACTACTGACACCGACTTCAAAACCGATAACACAAATTCAACCCCAGCCCAAAAATGACAATCGCATCATTTGGAAAATCTCCGTGGCTAACCAGGAAATTCCCGCTTTGTTTGACACTGGTTCTGTGCTCTCATATATTAGCGAAGAGACGGCCGATTATTGTGTAAACCAAGGGGTGCAGCCACAGGTTTTGACTTCCAGAATGCAGGCGAAAATGGCCAATGGGGTAACCGTAGATACTAACGTTTCCTACAACATAAAATTTCAGGCCAATGATCTGAAGTTTGAATGGAAATTCTTAGTCTGTCCGAATTTAACAAATCCGATAATCCTTGGGTTAGACTTCATCATGGGTCAGCAAATGGTGTTGAATTTTCAGTCCGGTGAAATTTCCCACCAAGGCCGAATTTTGCTGAACATGGGATCACCACTAGCCCAGGTGTTAACCGAAATTCCCATCACCGATACAGTTGATACCGCAGCTGTAGAAGACGAATTCATCAAGAGCGAAATAGCTGTGAAGGATATGCAAGCTATTGTTGATGAAGAAGTCGACCGCATGATGCAGGAAGACATCATCGAACCGTCTGAGAGTCCTTGGAGCTCTCCAATTGTCCTGGATGACAAAAAGGTCGGTAAGAAGAATAGTTTCTGCATCGATTTCCGAAACAAGAACTCCGTACCTCAAAAAGATACCTATCCGCTTCCCCGTATTAACGGCATCTTAGACAAACTTCGGGAAGCAAAGAATTTTTCTAAAGTGGACAAAGATGACATCAGTTGCACAAACGCAGAACACCGGCAGAACGTAATCACAGTTTTCCAAAGGCCGAGGAAACCCAAAGTAATTCCAAACTGGAAGAGAAGAAGAAAAAAATCCATACTAAAGTCCTAAACCCGTCCCTTAATAATCTACTTACAGCAAATGGACCGCAGACACCGCATGGAGACCTGGAAAACTCTCCATAATATGAAGAGTTTTTTTTTAAAGGAAGAGGAGGGTGTAACGAAGCGTTCCAAGAATTCAGTAAACAAAACAAGATAACGCCCAGCAGCTGATTCGGACCGCGTGACCGCGACGTCATACGTATACGTCAGGGCAGTAGTGGTGGTATAATTCCCACCACACCGAGAACCACCACCAACGCTTCGCTACGATACGCCTCCCATACCCCTCGCCTACAAACGAAGCCTATATATTGCGCCTACCGCCTCCGATACTTGCATACTTGCGGGAGCATTATCCTCGTAAGTAGCCACCCCCAGACCCGTCCCCCCCTGGAGCATTATCCTAGGGGTTTCCTCTCCGATACCGCTACCCACGGAGCATTATCCCGTTGGTAGAGTCCTACCTCCCCTCCATTACAAGTGCGAGCCACCGAAGCCGACACGTCGAGGACGAGGAGCCGAGGGCGAGGAGACGAGAACGAGAAGCCGACGACGAGGAGTCGAGGACGAGGGACCGCCGGGGACGAGGCCGTGTCTATACTAGTAGAAGATTCGTTTTGTTTTGTTCAGAAGTATTATTTTATTTTATTTTTTATTTTGTACATAGCTATTATTGTCAATAAAACCCCATCAAAGCCGCTCTTCTCTCTTTCTACGATACCCAGAACCCGACACGGAAACAACCGTTACATACTAATTATCTACATTTAATATTTCATTTGTTTTTAACAATTTTTTATAAACTAGTAGTCTTTCTACTTTTATAAAAAAAAATATGTAAAAGATAAGCAATTTTTTCTTGCTAAAATGATTAAAAAGACAGTAACATAAACAAATCTGTTTCACAATTAACCCTAATAAAAGCGGCAACAATATATAAACCGTAAAAATATAAAACTGAAAAGATCTTGGGTGTAGTTGTATTTTCCCATAGATTTATAATACTCAAAAGTCAAGCTATAAATAATAATCTAAAGTTTTTGATTAAAAATGCCAAAGTATTGATTATTCAAAATCTAATTAATATTTTCTATTTCCGATTTCACAGGTAAATTTCTTAATTTTTTTAAGATAAGGTGATATAAAATAATTGAAATTGATCAGAATTTTGTTTCTTTTTATGACCCTAATTTAATTGATATTAAACATATAATTTTAATAATAAAAAACTATAGGCTATTTACTCATCAGATGCAATAATAACACCGCCCTCTAAATCGCGCTGTTTAAATGATCTTCAATTTTTAAAGATTAAAGAATTTGTGATGATAAAAATTGTCTCATCCTGTATAAAACATATATTTTTTATTACATTTGCTGAGAATGTTCGTAATAGAGAATAAAACGTTCGTCCTAATGCCTTAAATCGAATGTTTTGTTTTGCAAATAACGTTTTTCCCAAATAAATTAGACATTTTTATAAAACATCTGTGTAGAGGCAAACAGATAATTTCCTTTGCATTTTCCTCCTCCTTGAATAACATTTATATAAGTACTGGGTATATAAGCAAGAAAATAAGCGGGTACCATAACTGACCAGCCCATCATCTGGATCGGGCGCATCTGATAAAATCCTCCTGGTAAAAGGCGGAAGTAACCTTGGTGCAAATGTCCGGACACCTCTTTTACTAAGGCTGTAGTCCACTCTCGATTTTTGTCTTGGGTTGTAACCCACAAATTTCATCATCGTTACTGTTGAAAGTGTTGTTAACCGAAAGATTCAAGTCGAAAAATTCCTGTTTTGACCTCAAGTTTCGGAACGCCTTTACGAACTAATTACTGCAGTCACAAAATCGTCTTCATCGCTTTTTAGAGAATTTCTACTTCCAAGAGCTAAACTTATCTGGATTAAGAGCTCTAATTTTGACACAGTTTTAAGCTTTCGATTCCGAATATCTACAAACGCTGTTTAGAAATAAGTAGCTGTATTTTGAGACATGCCTATAGACAAATGGGTTGGTTAATTTCAAGTTGAGATACTACCGGTAGTATCGCAAATTTTAATACTTTTCCCAAGCAAAAAACAATTACAACTTCAAATTCTTTTAATTTTCCATGGAAACGAAGATACTACCGGTATTATCTCAACTTGAAATTAGCTCAAAAATCTAAATATTCCGTTTAAAAATATCTAAAATCAAAAAATTAATTAGTCAGAAAATCAAGATATTGAATTTTTTTCTGAATATTTTACTTTTGCGATTGGTATTTAATTTGTGACACCCTGTGTATATTTTTTTAAACTAAACAATAAGAGATAGGTTCCTAAACAGTGATCTAAAATTTTATCTTCAAGAGCGTTCAAGATTCGAAAATTAGTAAATGGAAGCCCATCAAAATTGATTTTGCTTTGGAAGGTTTTCCTTTGAAATGAATCTTGTTAGTTAATTTTGTAGTGGTCACCAAGTTGAGCACGATTTGTGTTAGAGCATAGGGCTCAGGTTTTGGTGTTTGCGTCAAGAGGTGGTGCGGTGTAACGCCTCAATCAAATAGTTCTCGGTTGAGATTGGCAGGTAGTGGGCATTAGCAGTTGTATTTGTAATTACTTGGCGTTAGTTTAGATTTGGCGCAATGTGGGGCCTCGCGTGCCTGTTTGTACAAGTTGTAATCAATAGTAATGTAGCATGCTCGCAGACTTGACTAATAACTATTAATATGTCTTACTGCCATCACGATATATCAAACGCACCCTCGCCCCTCAGTTACCTCAGCTCAGCAGCTCTAATGCTCGCTTCAGACACTGACAAGGCACGTCTGCAATTAGAACTGTCACGATTAAAGTTTGAGCTTTATTTTAAGCTAATTAACATCGCAGTTTGCGAAAAATACTCGCCTGCTTTCAGGTCATCTCTTGTGTAACGCACGTTTTCACGGAATAACACTTTAAAGTCGCGACTCACGTTCTTCGCCCGCTAATTAGATTCGATTTTAATTGTTAATGACGGCATTTCGTAGCGTAATGACGTTTCTTGACTTGGATGCTTTCGCGGGACATTAAACTGAAACACGTTTTTCTCAAATTAAATGCTGTCATAACTCTTCATTGTATGTGTGTGTTGTTACGTGTATTTAATTGTACGGAAAATTTGAATTAAATATTATACCGTAATTAAAATACAAAGCATTCATCAAATATGTAAATTGCATTGAAATTTTCAACGCTTAAAGTTTTTTAATATTCATAATGCCGTGTGTCACATTCCGTCCACTGTTTAAATTTAAATATTGTTCCGCGCATGTTTGTACTATTTGCTTATTCCGATATTTATGATTTTTCACTCAACTTTTTACGCTTCTTAACCACCATTTCGTTCACAAATAACCAATTACAAAAATTTCAAATTTAAACACATTATAACCAATAAAGAGAAATATTTATACAGAAAACAGGTTCCATTTTGATACAATAAATTATATTCAATTTATTAAATTTGGTTTGAATGTAAATATAAATTTTGTATTATTACGTTGTGATTTTGACATAATAAACGAAGTTACAATACGGCTGATAATTGTCGAAATAATTAATTTATATATTTTATAATAAGCACATTATAAAAGCTGTGCTGCGTTAATTAATAATATCTATAATAAATTATTGCCACACCAAAAAAATTGCTTTGCTATTACATTAATTTAACAATTATTAATATTACATATAATTTAATATTAATTAATTGCAGTTGACTGTATATGTCGTTGTTTTCGTTATGAAGAATCTTTGAATTTAATAAACTGCCGATACATAATAAATCTTTGATTTAATACGTTATCTTACTAGTCTTTTCATGAAACTCCTATTCAGTTGTGATGTTCACAAACTGTTAGTCAGAGTATGTTCGACAATGTTTTTGTTGTATTAGATAGTGTCCTTTAGGAAGGTTGACACATAGATTTCACAAGGTTAATATACAAAATTGTAATTGTCAGGTCGTAAAACACGATGATGCTCACAAAAAAAGAGCCTTCACATCAACATTTAAACGCTCGTAGAAGCAGTCCAAAATTTGATAATAATTATGATATTGTACTATATTTCTACTCCCACCATTCGATAAAACGATACGATAAACGGTACGTCAAATTAAGAATTTTCTGAAGCTTGCAGCTTCTAGAACGCAATGATAAATTGTGATAAATTTGGCTAAAATCAAAAAATAAAATAATAAACTTCTCTATCTTAAAGTTGAATGGAATAACGTACTAGCACCCGAGCAATTCTAAGACTCCAAAAATCGTCTCTTAAAGCCCATTAGACCCCTTGGACTAGCCAAAATATGTACAAATTAAAGATAAAAATTGAAAATAAAAATCTTTCAGATTGATAGGATGCCTGATCAAAACAAATTAATGTCCTTTATAGCGTCGTTATGATGTCGTTTGAGGGATAAAAGCAGGCTAAAATCACGCAAAAATCTGTCAACTGATGATTTGTTGACACTTCTAGGACCAAACACGTCTCCAAATTTAGTTTTTAGTTAAGGATCTTATCAAAAACGCTTTAAACCGGTTTCTTGTCATTTAGTTCTTTGCCTGAGAATAGTTGTCTGTAATAAGACAAATTGTGCGATTAGAGTGAAGTCAGTTGACGAGTCACTAGTAAAATCCAAAATATGTAGTTGAATGGGTGGTAAGAATTCGAGCTTGGCGCGTTTCTATGTAAAGTCTGAGCCTCAAGTACATTTACATATCTCTATTGTCATAGGATAGCAAGTGTAGGATAGTTTAATTAGTTCATAAGTTTGTAGGTTTCCTCGATTTGCGCGCTTCTCAAAGTTTATCCAATCAATACAACGCCCAAGTTTGCAAAGTTTAACGTTTGTTATATAAACAATGTGCACCTATACCATGCAATAATAACGGAGCCGGCTATTTATCTTATATATGTAAGGGCAAGTTCTATTCCAAACCTAAACAACTCGTACTTTACACAATTAGATATTTATGCACATACTTTGTTTAGTGTTCTTATTTGCTGATTTTCAAGCTCCGACCTACATTTTCAAAGACAGGAATCTTTAATTTTATTAAGTTAGTATTTACTTAAAACCGATGTCATCAAACTGTACTATACTACAATGAAAAGCGCAGTTATTTCATAAATTATCGCATTTTACTGACATGTGTTTAATTTTTGGAAACAATGAGAGTTAATTCGCGCAAATTTATAAATCTGTATTAATTTAAAATTGAAATTGGTGTTCTCTTCTTTGATACAGTATATCTATGCGTTCTTTGACCAATATAAAATTATACAACGACAACTTTATTTAGGTAAAAAATATTTATTTCTACTAAATCTTAACCAATGTTAATGTTAACGTGATAAGTTCATATTGTTCTTAAGAATACAGAAAAGTCGTAAAATTTTATGGTGGCTAAAAAACGCAAAGATACAATATAACACACGATTTTTCTATTGTTAAAAACGTGTAAACCTTGGAGGAGAAAAAATGAAAGAACGAGTAGGACACGTTGAGTTTATATGGAAAATAATATGTAATAAACATTCTGTAGTTCTCAAATTGGGCTAATAATTGCCGTACAAGTTACAGAAAAAGAATAATTTGAAAGTTTTCTCTGTAATTTGTGCATATTTAAAGTATAATAAGTAAATAACCTCTTGGTGTGCATGATAATGATATAGTATGTGTGTGTGAATATTTTCCACGATTTCATTTTATACGTTTTATATTATTTAAGTGTAGTTTGTTTTATTACTTTAATAATACGGAAAAGTTGACTCTAGAATTGTTTAAGTGGACGGTAAACTCGGAACAAAAACACAACGGGGAATCAGACCGCAATTATATTGTGTAGCTATAAAATATTCCATACAGTACAACATACGAACTACATAAATAAATTACGATCTGCAATTTATGAAATAACGGAACGGATTTTGTTTGTCTTAACATTACTTGGAAGTTTCATTTTATGAAATATTCATGCTGTAATTGCATATTTCAAGCTGAATCCGAATTTTCTACAAACCATTTATTTATCAAACCAATTGCTATTTAAATTTCTTACCCAAACTCCCAGCAAAACGGAAATGAAACACTTACCTGAAAAAAAAAACACAAAATTAGTATTGCAAGACACGATATTTATAATAATGCGAAAACCGTGCGATATATTTAACCGCATTTTGCAACGAAAACAAAATCTTTTAGTCGTCTGAAGAGATAAAGAGAGAAAGTTTATTACACAGTTTTACGAGGTATGTTTTAGTAGGCTCCATAATATTGTTACTGTTAAGAATGAAAATCCTTTAACCGTCTGTCTTTATCTCATTGTTGCATTAACTCGGTTAAAAGTGTATTAACTGTATCAGATTTTTAACACATAAATTAACATTAAATCGCTTCGCATTACACTATAATCCCTCGACGATTTACGACCGATATTACGTTATTTTCAAAGCATATGAATTTGCTTATAACGCTCATCATTGTAACACATTGCACAGAAAAACCAACATCCGACATAAGAAAACATTATTACCTTTCAGAATCTCATCACGTTACTAATGGCCTCCAGTTAATCAGGAGGAAATTGTAGGTAATAAATTTGTATAACATATCAAAAGCTAGTTTTTCATTAATTTCGATGCAAAAATTGGAAAAATCGTCCATAATGAATACTGCGTTTTTTGCAACGTAAATGTCAGAATTTATTTCAGGCTTCTCTAATGAACGTTACAAATTAATTGCCAGTCGGAAAAAATTGTATTGTAAAATCCTTACTTCATTTATGATAATGTCATCCACCCATATAACATGTCATCCTCCACTTGGCTTATTCATTTATATTGAGTCACAACGACTATTACAATTGTTTAATATTTAAATTTTCATGGTTGCTTATATATTAAATTGCCGCCAACGGTTATGACCTATATCTGAGCAATTCAAGGAGAGTTTTTTTTAAACACTGAAGCCGATGTTTTAACCATTAATTTTACTTTATCAATGTCTAAAATAAAATACTTAAATATCTAAAGTATATTCAGTGAGGTCCTCCAGTTGGTTTGGTCACTATGTATATACCAGAAGTGTCAATAAGATCGATCGAGAAACAAACAAAAATAATAAAAATACAGGTTTTCAGCGACGCTTTTTGCCTACCTTAAGCGATAAAGTGAATTATAACAGCCTTAAAAATGTGTTTGGAAGTTTTACTTTTCAACCTTGTGCAGAAATGTTCATAGCAGCCCGTATTGATTTAACGTTTAGCGCTTCTAATTTGTAGATAATAATCTCTTTTATATTCTTATTTGCTTTAATTGAAAATAAGTGTAGATCAAACAGGCATAAGACATAAGCAGTCCTCAGCTTCATTTGATACCCTAATTTCCCGCTCTTGCAACGTAATATACTCCTCTTGTATTAGTGTATATTGGATAACTGAAAATCTGACCACTGTGACTAAAATAAATCTTAACCAATTTTTTTTATTTATTGACATCGTAAAAAGTACTTGGATTTAAAATTACCGAATATTTTAATATCGTAATGTTATGCGAGAATTTTATTTATTTTTGCTGAATAATGAGTAGATAATAAGCATCATCTTGAAGTAGAGAGGCTTTTCTATACATTCCTATTGAATTAAAAACAGCCTCTTGTGTAAATCCGTATTTCTGATTACGCGAATTGTACAATGTGGATAATGAGTCAAACAGAGTATCATTTTCTATCTTTTTCCCCAGTTTTGAGAGAAAGGCGTTAATTAGTCGTCTGCAGAAAAAAATGTAAATTTTCAGTTTGTTACCCTTTGCTTTAAAATTAGTAAAAATGTGTCAAATCGTGTTCGATGCAGTCTCAAATGCATTCGAGAATTAACGTTTCTTCATTGTTATATGCATATGAAGGGCTGGGATGAAACGCCGCCTCTCTATGTGGGAATACTAATCAAATCCGATTTGTTTGAACGGGTAAAATTTAAAAAGGTTTTTATAATGAAGTGCTTTCTACACGTCCTGTTGGATTTTTGTTCCGCTCTTAGTTATTTTATGGAATATGGCGTGCAAGTCTCTCGTACTGTTAATCCAATCATCTGTTCAAATTTTGTTATTGTAAACGTTCATTTCATAAAAGCCATTTACTTGTTTTGCTCCTTTAAAAAGTATTGAAGGGAAATATTTTTTTAACTTGACGGGAAAATTGATTCGACGCGTGTTATATTTTAAATTTTAACACGGATTTGTTACCAAAATAATGAGATGCTAATAGAAGAGTGAACACACTAGGGTATTAATGAACTTATAATTCAATTTGCACAATTTTGTACGTAATTGATTTACAGTTGTATAATATTTGTTGTTTTAATATAAAGTGTCTTCAATTTGTGTCATTGAACAATAACTCTTTATGAATAACCATCAAATCACCAAACTTATACATATGTAAAACGATCATTTCAAAACACTAATACACCTAATTATAAGATACATAAATTACACCAATTTTTTTAAATATCTCTACAAAAATTTACCTGTAATTAAAAACGTAACGTTATTTAGGACTCAAAATACTTTTGTGTTACTAAGTATTTATTATGATAATTAAGGTGTCTTCTCTCCGGAAATGTTTTTCATTACAATACGGTACAAAACGTAATAATAAATTCACATGAATTTGACTCGATGCAATTTGCTTTATAACGGGATACTTTTTAAAAATGAAAGCATTTTACACATACAGTTTTGACATTTTTTCACATTCTTTTGAAAGGCGGAACGTTAAATTGTTACAGTTACAGTTGGGGGTCAATGAAGAAGACTTTGTGTCGTCACTAATGCCTAGTTATTTGTCTAAAGCTGAAGAGAAA
The DNA here is from genome assembly GCA_029207805.1 of Tribolium confusum. Lineage (NCBI taxonomy): Eukaryota > Metazoa > Arthropoda > Insecta > Coleoptera > Tenebrionidae > Tribolium > Tribolium confusum. The sequence goes on along the minus strand of JALGAY010000002.1, from coordinate 39,567,220 downwards.
TTGTATATTATTCTATGCATTTATGTCGCACCCTGTAGGAATAATAATATTTACTATGTCAGTACTGTTCAGTTGAGGAATTGGAATTTTAATAGGACCTAATTGCAATCATGCCATATTCAACGTGCTTATAGTCGGCAAGCATGTACGAACCCTTGTTTGTAACAAATTAATTTAAATTCTTGTTGACCTAACTCGAAAATGATTATTTTTAACACACTCTCGTTCTAACCTAATAAAATACTAGCTAAAAGGACCAAAATAAAAAAATCAAATATTGTAACCTTTCAATTCAAATTTCACAGGTTTTTCCATATTTTTGGTTTGTTTGTTCGAAGCATTAAGCATCTTGGAGGTCATGCTAAGAAAAATAACAAAACATGATGCACATTAGAAAATTACAATAATTTATTCACTGATAGAAGTAAATATAAAACAAATTCAAGAAATCAAAAACATTAGAGTGATAAGAAATCAATAACATTCTAAATTACAATAAACAAAGATGAGTGCGACTTAGAGCATCCCCAAACATAAAGAAAAAGTAAAAAAACCTCCGTTTTAACTAAGCAAGCACGTCTCCAGTCCCTATTCAGTCACCTGCTATATGTTTTGAGCTCTAGGTAGGACGTCCAAGCCATCATAAATTAAGCATCCCACCAAATTAAAAAAAATTATCCTATCAAAATCAAAAAGTTAATAAAAAAAAGACAGTAGTCACGAAATTCTACGATACTAAAGTCTATTATATTAAAATCAGGAAACGGATTATTCTCTCTGGAAGACCAAAAGAAAGATGAAAAAATAGAAAACTAGATAAGAACTCTCAACGTAAAAAAGTTTAGCATTTTGATTTTTGTAATTCATATAATTATCTAACAATACGAGTTCGACGATCTTTAATCCATCAAAAAATAAACAGTTCGCATGAGTAAAACAATTCAAAAGATGTCATAAATTAATGTTTTGGTACTTCTATTGTGAATCCATAAATTCGTCAAACTCGTAATTTTATGTGAATCACCCTATATATCATAAGTCTATGCAATGTAGACAAAAAGAATAAACAAAAAAGAAAAAATTGCAGTGTTGTAATTTTTTCGCTTGTTTTATAATTTCTGGTCTCATCATCAAAAAGAGGAACAACCAGAAAAATACCGAAGAAAAAATATATATGCATTATATCTCAAGAACTATTACTATCGGTTCCTAAATTAACAAGATTCGGAAACTAAAGAAATTAAGAAAACATAATTTGAATCAAAGTGCAACATCTGCCATTGGGTTAAACATATTACAAAAAAAAAATACTTAATACCTGATCCAGGAAGTACAAGGAAGACCAAAAGAGATGCCTTAGTGAGAGATCATGAGTATAGAAAAAATGAGAATATGATAAACATAGGATCAACAAAAAACTCTAGAATATAAAGAATAAGAGCTGATTCTTCTTAATAAATGAATAACCAAAATCCCTATAAGTTTGCAAAGCTTAATAAAGAAAATAAAAAATTATAAAAAATTCATCTGTCAGTTGCATAGTATTTCTTGTAATAAAGTCCACTTTTATAAAATTGAATTCAAATAATTAGGTTTAAAATATCAGCAACTCAATGTAAATAAATTAATAGGGTAAACATTTTAATAGTTCATTACTTTTGATTGCAATTTTAATTTTTTTTTAATAATACTCAGCTTACAGAATATTATTCAAATAGTTTTGTAATATTGTTTTTTGTGACATTAGAAATAATCTAAACATCATCATATAAATTTACGTATTTGTCAATCCTATTTGATATTGGCGATAAACTGACTTTAAGATAACAATTTGGTATAATAATCCAAAAACGCTAATATTATAGGGCCCCAATAACTTAGTTTAACTTACATATTAAGCAAATGACTTACTACTTCCAGTTTCCTTGTTATATAACAGCATAATATCTATAAAACAGTCCCAAACACTGGCCAAAACATTGGATAGATTGTTTCAGAGTAGGGCAGACCTAAAGCAGCATGTTGCCCGATAAGTAACTTGTGCTAGTGCCAGGGGTCGACAGGTTAGAACTCATTGTTAAATAATAAACTTTTGTACAAAGAGACAGGACCATATAATGTTAGCATATTTAGATTACTATAATAATATTATAATCTGTTATAACTATATATTTTTTTTATATTAACAAATGCGTTCTCCCTTCTTCACGAAAAATAGAAATATAAAAATTATAAATTATGTTAACAATAGGTAGCATTAGAAATATTCCAAATAACAAATACTATAAATAGCTGCAGACTACGGTATAGCAGGTAGAAAAAATTTTCTGTAGGCTTCATTAGAGACAGGTTATAAGTTATAATAATGATAATAGTAAAATACTGAACCTTATTTGTTGGAGTATATATGATTTTAGTCAATATTTCTATTTTTCGTATAGATGCAATATACTTACTTTGACTCAACGTATACCTTAACATATAAGTATATATCGGAAGTATAACCTGTTTTATTTAGTCTCTTATCATACATCGTTTAGTAACAGTTTTTAATAATAAACAAGGATTACGAATTTATTTTTATTAAATTATCTTTTATCTTCAGCTATATAGCATTGATAAACCAAAACATTTCTTACCTGTAAATTAGCTTTTTTCAAATTTCCAGTACAGTCCTATTGATAGAAATGACTAATTTTAGACATTAATTACATTAAAAAACACACAAAAATATAAAAAATTAGTTAAGCAATTAACTGAGATTGATGTAGCGCTCCATTTATAAAATATTAGCTTGTCGGTTTAGGGAGCTGAGGGTAGTAGGAAAAAGTATATAATCCCGAATTTAAAAACAAACCAAGTTTCTATTTTCGTTTTCTACCAGAGTTTACTACTAATTAGCACTGCCATCAAAACAACGCCACCAAAGCTGTGAAAATGTAATTCTACAGTCCACACACGAGTGTAGACTCAATCCGGTATTTTACAAAATACATGTGACATTTTTTTTTGTAAAAAGGAAACCGCAAATGATCTTGAAGGGTACAGTGCGGTGACCCTCAATGAGCGAGGTTTAGCGCGACTTCCCCTATTTGTCACGCAATAAATTTTTACGATAAGTTGGGTCGTAAGCGCGTGAAGATAAATCAAAGAAGAAAAGCGGATAACATATGATAAACCGATATAGATCATAACGTATATTATGCGAGAAAACAACATGAAATTGTCGAGCTATAAATATTGAAGCACTTAAGACGTCATAGACTGTGAAAGGAGGCGCGGTCTCTCCGAGATTGCCGATACGTAACAAAATCTGACACCGTAAGTCACTAATTACCTGTGATATATCACAATATAAACAGCGGCTGCGGTCAGGCCAACGCTCAAAGTGTTAAAACACTAAAATATATTAGTTCCTGAGTCGACTTCATTTACATGGCGCTCGCCTAGACGCCCATATTTATAATAGTTATCTAGCAACACATAGGTAAGAATTATTCATGAATTTGCATATAGTTGCCGTATATCATAGCAAGCTTTTGTGTCTTTCAGCGCGGTCTAAGCGATTTTTTAATCTTTGTAATTAAAATGAGTTTCCTTCGCTCGCGAGAAATGTATGTTGATGGGTTCCTCTTCTCTTCTTTGTGGCTAAAAATCTTCAATCGATTCCAGTCTACTACTATATGCCGTTATTATTCATACCGACACCGCGGAAACTCGTGTCAAAAGTAACCGAGAGCGATATTAGTCTACATAAAAGATTAATTTCTTACGTGTTAACGTTTGTATAAATACATTTCTAATCACATTACATAAACTACAACACGACGATCGATACATTAAATTACATAACTTTAAACAACTCTCTTCATTCAATTTTGACAATCCGGAAACAAATTTTAGTGCCGCTCTATGTACTAAAAATCGTACATTACTCGCATTTTTTACTTCCAAGCAACTTTAGAACAAAAGACTAAGAGATTCGTATCGCTGTGAGAACACTTTACAACAGACGTTTTAAATAATTTATGAAGAACAAAACGGCAATTTGCATAAAATAAATTTTTCATTATTCCTACATACCTGCAGCTTGAAATAATAATAAAATATAAAACGATATAAATTTTATGCGGTAATTCCTCCATTAGAATTTCTCAGCCGCTAGGCAAACTCTTGCTAATAATAACCTTAAATTCCCATTCCAAGGATAATACCTTTTTCTTTGATTAACTCAGCTGACTTATATGCTCTACATGCTGATGATGGACGTAATAAAAAACTTTAACCCTCAAGCACAACAAAATGTAATCTTATTAAGATGGACATCCAAGAAAATCGGTGTTTCAGTAGTGAAAAAAATTCATTTTTAAAATTTGACTCAGATGGTTCTGAAAGTATAATAAAAGCCCCCTAAACGTCAAAAACTATTTTTTTTCAATTATTAGCAATATGCTCGAAGTATAAGTGATACAAAAAATGTTTCGTTTGAAAGTTGTATCAAATAAGATTTTCTGCACCGAGACTAAAACCTGCTCAGGTAGAAAAATACGTCCAGCTAAATAATTTGGGTAATAAACCAAAATGTGGTTTCTTGCCAAATTAGTTATAATTATTTATCTGCAGCATACCAGAATTTGGTTTTCTTGCTCAAATTACCCTAGCAGATTTTTTCACAATACTTGTGGGTAAAAAATTTTTTCCGAGATACTAGTGGAATGAGTTATGAAAGTATAAATTTAAAAATCTACAAAACGTGTGATTTTCGCTGTTTTTCGCGATGTTTACTTGAAATTTATTTACCATACTCGTATTGTATTTGGTAAATTTATTTACGAAATTCTATATTGATAATGTTCTAGCTGACAAAACTTTTTTTTAGAGTCTCTTTGATCAAAATTGACACAATTAAGACGCTTTAAAGTTGAAATTTTGGAAAAAACCTTACGTTTTCGTATTACGTCAAAAAAACCTTAGAAAAACTGCTGTGAAACTTGAATCCATAGCACCATCAACATCAACCTCGTATCACTCCCATCGCGTTTTTACAAAGTTGGATCTACTGACATCACAATCAGCTGGTGCATAGCTGTCACCCAGTTAAAAATTTTGATTTTTTTCCAATAAAGATGTCGATATAATGTTTGATCGTATTTAGTTAACTGTTAAGCGTTGTAAAAGATGGAATTTCTGAAAAATTTTCTGAAGCTTCCTTAACCCTAAAAACGCGTATTTATGCGTCAGTCCGCAAATTTTGAAACACCTGTATAATATAAGATTTAAATTAATTAGTCTTACATGTTGTGTAAATTATTTATTTAAGTTTTTATTAACATTTGTTGTTGTTTTTAATTAAAACATACTCGTAGCTTTCGAAAAAGAATTTTTGAGCTTACTTTAGGCATACTTGTTTTCATTTTTTGTGCTTTTTTATGATAATAATTTTGCTTAAGTATTAAGCTTATTTTTAGTCCACATTATCGTTTTTATTTTTTTAAAAGTCCGCACTTTATAGTGACAAGTTAGAATTTTCCCCAAAATTTCAATTTCTGAGCGTTATAACTTGGCCAGTTTTTATACAAGAGACTTAAAAAATAATGTGTTGGAAATTTCATCAGCTACAACATTCATTACTATAATGTTTTGATGCGGTAAGTAAATTCCAAAAAATGGCAAAAATACAAAAAAAAAAGTAAATTCCAAAATTTCAAAGTTTAAACAACCCGAACTCGGTCAATTGTTATCCTAGAAGAAAATTCTTATAAATAAATTATAGATTTTATTTACTAAAACTTTTATGTGTAATCATAGATCTAATAATAAGGCTGGATCGAGCCTCGGCCATATGTTGCCGAAGCGAGCTGCGGTGACAACATAGTCAGTACATAGTATAAGAGAGAGAGATAGTATAATACACAGATTAAATGTGTGTGAGAGAGCAAATCACTTGCTGGTAGGCAAGAACGTTGAATTTTTGCAAATACAGGAAGAATATAAGGCAAGAAAATAAATTTTTTTTTAATTCAGTAAACATATGAGCGACAGGCCTCTATTGTGCATGCATACAACACTCATACTTTACAAATTAATATTTAATTTATCTAAAATCATATTATCTAAAATTGTTTAAAACGCATCTTATAAACAAAATTGTTTAAAAATATGCAAAATTTGACGATTTTAACACTTGTCTAAATGCAAATACCACCTTTAACACGGTAAATACACCACTTTTAATGTTTTGACTACCAATATGTTGTCACCGTACTTCCTTGCTTACCCTCACTCCAGTCTTATTATTACCTCAATGTGTGTAATACTGTCTAATATCACACATAAACTCCGAGCAAAATGTCAAAAATTGCAAAAAATGTTTTTTGAAGTTTGAGAGGCTTTTGAGGGAGGTTATAATTATTTCTTGAGTGTCAATCTTAAGAGCGTTTGTTTTCTCTTCAAAAACCATCTGTGATAAATTTCATAATGATTCGATCTTTTTTTTACTATTGCAATAGTATTTTTGTTCGTTTTTTTGGACTAATAGAAGAAGAGTGATACGGCAATATGTGGTCTTGATTTGCAAACGACTTTCTCGTGTGATAATGCAAGTCAATAATAAGAATGCAATAAGGTATTATAAGTGCAGATTGAACATACAACCTCGAGTTTTATGAATAGGGTCCGTTGGTTCACAACGTTTCTATACTCTCTCTACACAAAGATTTATATCGAAGTTGTATTTTAAATTGGAAATAACTTTTTGTATTGTATAAATATATTCAACTAGAAATGTAAATGTAATATATGTTGCCATTTATCTATTTCTCGATATTGAAATAAATATATTGAATGGGTCTGTTTAGTTTATAGCACACCGTATTTATGAAACTTTTCAATTGTATCTCAGTCTAGTCTAAATGGAGTCTGCAAACTGTTATCGAAATGTTTTATACACAGTTTCTCTCTCTTGCAATATAAAATATTACCCAATCTCCATTTAAATTAAATTTTAAGTATCTACTCATTTTATTAAATAATCCAAAAAGAATCCAGTCCAATTGCATTAATTTCAACATTTTTTCCCATTAAACGAACAAAGAAATTAAATTAAAATACAAATTCGTATATAAAAATTTGCGCATCAACAGAATCATTTTCTTGCCATCAATTCAAATCCAAACACAACTAATTAATTTGTCGATTGTTTCTTTGTTGTGTGTATCTGCCGTTCTGCAATGCTGCCCCCGAATTTCCCCAATAATCAGTCGTTACTAAATTCCTATGACACATCAATAACGTTCATTGTACTAATTACAATTGGCTGATTTAGTTGGAAATCGACCCAGCCGATGACCCATCCTTTAATTTCCATCATTATGTTTAATGGCGTAAACTTAACGAAGAAAAACTAAATTGATTTAGCTAAATTATTGTTATGACAAGCCAGCAGCGCGGCACATATTTCATTGCAAATGGGCATAGTTGCAACCAATAACTACAATTACTGTAGTGACAAGGCGAGATACATGACCGGCCTATGCCCATTAGTTATCGGACAAGCCTCCAATTAACATCGGCGATGACTTCGCCAGCCCTTCACCAACAATATAAGCCCTAGATAAAGGCAAAGGTCACAAACAGACTTTTAAATCCAACGAAACGCATTTTTCACAAATTAAGAAATTAAGCAATACAAAAAGACTCTGCTTATCTAACAAACGTAAGACGCATAAGAATTTTATTCGCATTTGCATTGTAAATCAATGAAAATAAAAATTTAAATTATCATTAAGAATAATAACGATGGGTAAGATAATTATTAATTATTTTCCTGGGATGATTACAAAAAGCTTTGTGACGCCATCGTAATATTATATAAATGACATTAGCTCGTCTGTAATTAAAGCGTAAATTAACTGCGAAGGCTACACTGATAGTATGCCATATATTTTATAATATCAAGTAGGTATATCATAATAACAGCATAACACAATTAAAAATATTTTAATATGTTATACATATTTTAACTAGATACAATTCAAGCAATGTTATATTATTTACTATTTAATCAAAATTCAACAATAATTTTTGTCTATCCCTGCCTAGTAGAACGATGCACTAGTTGCTCCGGAAGCCAACGAATAAGAAAATGTGAGAGTTGTTACATGGCAATGCATCCAAGAAAGATCAATTATGTAAATCCACAAGAAATGTCCATTTATCGTTTCTCGGAATAACCAAAATGAGTTCATTTTACTCGTACATAAGTAGATCCAGTCAGAAAACAGTAGTCAGAGAAAATAGCCGATGAAAAGAAGCGGCAGACAAAGAAACGAGTTTGTACCTGAGAATGGAGTTGTGCAAATGGACAGTTCAAAAGGTAGGTAGAAAGCTAAGACGTGAGTATAGTTGTCAAAAAAACATACCCCAAAGCAATACTTGTAATTTATAATAGACATAACAATAAAGAATTACAGGATGTATATTAGGTCAGACAAACTATACGTATAATACATTTTATTTTATTCAAATTAATTTTTTGAGACAAAACTTTTAGTCGATTTTAACTCTAACTGCACCAATAGATTGCTTGTTAAATCTCTTTTCTTATATCACAAAATCTAGAGAGATAATGAGAGGGCATAACTATATGTCACACGCCCAAGAAAATCAAAGTCATCTAAAATCAAAATGAACTGTAAGTCGCAAAAATTTGGAGCAAAAAACTATTAATAAAAAAATGCGTAGAAGACCCTTCATTTGCATTTTCATCTGCACCGTACTTCGCTCTAACACCGGCGATGAAATTAATGACAGGTGTACGTCATTGTGTAATCAAAATTGTGATAAAATTATTCTTAATATTCCACATAATTTAATTTACAGAATCTGCATTGACTTAGCGCCCCCATGTTCAAGTCATGGTAGAAAATGTAGTGATAGTAGAAATTTTAAACAAAGAGAGACAACAACTCTCCACATGAAACCTCTATAAAGAGAAGCCAAAAGAATTCTATATGAACCCCCATAAATTTGTACGCTAATTAAAACAATATTTAACCTTCGACAAAGTTTTACAACAAAAAATAAGCTGAAATAAAAATCTAAAATTCTATGAGTGAAAAAACATAACCCAGTTGTAGACACTCAAAAAATGTTGGGGCAGCTTGCAATTCAACGTAACGGCAAGCAAGAAACAAAGGCTCTTAAATATATACAAAATATGCATAAGACTCTCTATAAAAAAAATACGAACAAACAGAATATTTATAGGAACCAATTATCCAAAATTTCTAATTTCAGGAGCAGAGTAATAATAGAAAAGATAGGAACATCTACTCCCAAAATTATTGTATTAAAACGCTAAATGATACGATAAAAGTGGTATGTAATATTAAAAATCTTCTAAAGTCCGCAGCCTCTAAAACGATATCTAAAGATAAATTTTGTTTGTACAATAGCCATGATAAAAGACAATAAAAAATAATAACACATTTACAGTGTTGAACGTTTGCCGTTGCTGCGCCAAATACCTGGACACTAATACTATAAAATTAAAAGTTGCAACCTCTTAATTTTTCCAATAACCTAAGGTTATCTGTTAATTATTGTTGATGTGTAAATAGATCATGGTCAGAGTGACATGATTTTACTGGGTTAATTGTCCAGAATGTCATCGTGTGGTGTAGAAACAGTAAGATGTGTTTTGCAAGAAATCCATTGGCGAAATTTCAAGTACAAGAGAATACCAAATGACATAAACCTCAAAAAGCAACCTACAGATAAAGACCAAAACAATATCTAATCTTCCCAATGCTTTAAATATCAAGAGAGAAAAATGACGTAACGTTATGGAAATCAACCAAAACAAAATAAGTGAAAATCCTTTAAAATGGTAACCCGAAATTAGCCATCTGTAAAAGAAGAGAATACTGTTTGGTTGCTTCTATAACAATAACAGAAAGCTCTTCAAAAAACCAGTAGAAATCCAAGACGAACCAAGTTCAGGTAAATTCTGATACTGGAGGTAAATTCTTAAGCGAGTCAGAGAAAATAGTCGAAGAAAATAAAGAAATGACACACATAAAACAATTATTGACAGAACACAGCTATCAAGAACATTTGTTGTCCAGAATGTTATAAGGTTATTATTTTTGCCAGTGTAAATCATATAGAAAAAAAAGTCATAGCTTTTTAAAGAATAAATTTTCTTAAACATGTGGTCCTTAAACATGTCACTATTTTTCTAAAAACGTATTTTTATTAGGAAATAGGTAAATCCAAGTTAAGATAATTCCAAAGCATATTTTATCGACTTAGGATTTGACACACTTGTATACCTACATACAATTTAAATATTATAAATTTGAATCTTACAGTCGTATGATTTCAGGTTTTATTCTTTAGGGATAAACTTGAATATCATGTAAAATATTAAGTTTATAAACAGAATTGACCTTCTTCAAAAGAGACATCGATCCGAATGGATTATCTAGAGAAAACAAGTTTTACAACTCATACAAATTTATTTAAAGTCAAAAACTAAATTTAGAGAAAAATTATAATAAAATTTATCATCCGCAAGAATAGAATAAACAAAATATTTAAATCCGGTTTAGTCTTTGGCAAAAAACGTTCATTGATGCTAGTCTCTTAATAAAAACTTCTTTCTTAATTTATTTTGTGAAGGGTGAGAGTTGAAATTTCTTGATAAAAATAGTTAACATATGTTTGGATGTTGATGTTGCAATGCTAGAATCTAGTTAAATGTGTAAGCTCGCATCTTGCGTTTTTATTTGTTCGTCAGAGCTTTGAAGTGACGACATTTGATTATATTATGAAAAAAATAACGCTCGCCAACATACGGATGGCGTTTATCATAAATCTTCTAGGAAATTAGATTTACACAAATTTTAACACATTTCTCAGATCGCCGAAGGATTGGAAAGTAAATAATCTTTGAATATTGCGGTTATTTTAAACATGGTTTGTATCTGTTTATTTGAGCTGGCGTCGAGAAGTAATTTTCAGTAGCGTTTAATGTATTTATTAATGGATTGTTTATTAATGTTGTGTTATTTCATTATAATCTACTACGAGCCGGGATCGATGTTTCTATCGCTTGTATCATTTTCGAATTTAGACTAGCACAAAACTGCTCTCTAATTCATTCCCAGCAATATTAAATTAACAAATAAATTTGCAACATTTTGCACAAGATCTGTGTACAAAGTTGGAGGAATATTTTGTACACATATTACATCGAAACGTTGCAAAATGGCGATTAATATTAAATTAACGCTTTTGTTTATGGCTCGGATTCAGACTAGTATTTAATTCTAGCGTCATGCGGGGATATCTCGACTTTCGCATAAAACTATAAAATATAGGCTATGCAACGTTAAACGAAATTTAATTAAACAACTTTTATATCCTTCTGGTCATAAAAAGCGACGCTATTATTACAATGTAACACAGCAACGACATAAATTCCACACGTTTGTTCCGAATAATGGTATGGTTAAAATCGGCAATGTTTTAATTTTTAAAACTGGAAAAGCGCATTTATACCTCTAATATGCTAATACGCGATTTCGCCGTGATTGACAAATACATTGTCGCACATTTTTAATAACGAAAATCATTTACCCAAGTGCAAAGAAAAAATGAAGCTTGTTTGAGAATACGAAAATTCCTTTGTACCCTGTTCACAGTTAATTTACTACGCAGTTATTCGTTGGTAATAAGAATCGTTCGTTCTCACGGCTTTAGTAAGTACGTATTCAGAGAGGGATGGTGGTCGATGAAAATCCTGTCGACCGCAACCGCACCGACGTAACCGACAGACATTCCGGTCGCGCTATCCTGATTATCCTGCCCGCCACTGGATTCCCAATTGAAAGTGTGGAATTAATTAATTCCATCTTCCATTCCAGAATCACCGAATTGCACTGTGCTTCTTCCTCTAGGAGTGTATCGACTCCAATCTAATTGTTCCATTTCAAACCCACTGCTTTTTCGAGAAAGCCGCCAGCTAAATACTTTAACGGATAAACATTAAATAATTTAATTACGAGACGAGTTTTCAATAAAGTATATGATAGAGTGCATGTGCGTGTACTGTACTATTACCGATCATTTAATAACTTAGACACACATTAGAGGTAGTCGGACACAAAAATTACCAACAGGAAAAACCATGTCTTGGGATAACATAAACCAGTTGGTCTATGGCTTGCACTAACATGATTTATGGCTAATATTGTACAGAGAACTTGACCTCAAACGCGATTTTTTGGTTTGATTTCAGCAGAAAAATCTGATGCATAATAGAGAGGATACGTCCAATAAAACCAATGTCATAGTCATAGATGATGAAGTGAAGTCCATTGTCATAATGGAGAAATTACAGAGATCGCGTGATGCGTTAATTGTATGTCGGAGCATGTTGCAATAAGGCTGATACATGTTATTAAAATTGCGTTGTAAGTCATATCACCCAGTCCTGTCACTATCACGTAAGTCTTAGATCAAACCGTGTATCGTTATTAGTTCACTACAGGAAATCTAGCGCTAATCAGATTACATTACTTAGCACTGCATAATATGCAAAAAGTACTTAGATCCGACACCTGATGCAAGAAATTTGCTTTACTCCCATATTAATTAGTAAAGAAACTGGTAGGAAATGTAAAATTATGACATTAATAACTGGATATTACTGATATTAGATTTGCTCGAGAGAAAAAACACTACCAAACACATCCTGCGATGAAAAGAGATTAACTTCTCACAACTTCTCTTCAGTACCTTAGAAATTTAAATATATTTTAGTTGCAAATAATTCGAAAACAAACTTTCCGTAACTTCTAAAAATAAAGGGACTGAAGTGACTATAGACAGCTATAAGTCAACAACTATTCGGCTGTCTGTCAAGAGTTACAGTAAACCGAATAATAGACAGTGGTGTTGCAAACAGCAATTTTTCCAATAAAAAAATTACCCTAAATTAGAATGCACGGGCGGTCTGGGTTACTTTCAACAAGTTCAGCAATGTTTACGATTCGGTAGTGAGACGCTAAGTTGTAGATTTGTCCGCAACTGATAACGGTAATAAAGATTAGGCGTAGCGCATCAGAGAAATTTTGAATAAAATTATTTATAATTTTTTACCCAACAGAGAGTGTCTCATCATTAAAACCGATGAAGTTACATGCGTCCTATCCCTTTATGAGTTCAAGATATAAGTTATCCTACCTACCTAGGTGTAGGACGAATCCCTTTTGCGGACCAAATAATCCTTAATCCTATCGGTCCCTTCTATTACCTAAAATATACAGCCCAAATGCGGACCAGCTAATTAAGTACTTCATTTCAGCAAGTGAGGTACCAAAACTGCTAATTGTATTAAAGATTCTGAACTAACAAGTAAAATATTGAGGATACATTTTTAATGTATACTTCTATGTATTTACTAGAATTTTGGTAGAAAACATTTTATTTTCAGATAAATGCCGTGTTTTCCCAAATCAAACATAAAAAAGTACCATTTCCGTTTCTTCTTATAATTTGAGCTTTATTGTAAATATCCGATGACTTGAATTTTAAACTTCTTCAGAGTAGATTTTAAGAAAAAATTAATTTCTACTCTAATCGCTTCCAAAACAAAAATTTAATACTTAGGTGTCGAAATTTGTTTTTGTGTAGTCCCATTTTTTATAAATTGCATGAAAAGTTTGTTTAAAAATACAGAAAAAAGCAGATTTCAATTTCTAAAACGTGTCCCATTTTTCTAAATATAATAAAATTTGATTAAATATATTTTTTGTTTAATAATACCTAGTAGATTAAATATTTTTTCCAATTCGAGTGCTTATTAAAAAGCACTGATTATGCAATCCCATTCTTCTTTAATAAGATGTCAAAACGGTAGTGTAATTATTTATAAATCACACACAAATTTTTTTACTTTCGTCTTTAATTTTCTACATACTTCAAACCATTAATTATTTATCTTTACGTGTTGAACTTCAAATACAGGGTGTCCCACCGAAAAAGGCATACCCCCTGTAACTTTTTTATTTATTAGTCGATCTAAATAAAATTTAGAACGTAAGCATTTTTCGAGTGCAAAACTGGTGCATCATAAAAAAATATTTTAACAGCAAAATGTAGACCGTACATATTAATATTAAAAAAGTTACAGGGGGTATGCCCTTTTGGTGGGACAGCCTGTATTTTCAAAACCTATCTTAATCAAGTAAGTGTTAGAAGCTGTAAACCACCTCGTATGGAGTAGCACTAATCCTGAGGTTGGTCCGCAAAAAGGACATATTTCAAAGACCCCTACGTCGTTGGTCCACAAAAAGGACCCGCGGTATTTATTTTTTTATCAGTGACATAATCATTGTCTCACCTTTCTTATCTAAATTATAAACTACTCAAGAAGAGAAAGTGATGTCAATTTTGACAAAAATAAACAAATGCGTCTTGTAATGAGCCCTGCTTATTGTCCAAAAAAATTAATTCTTGGTAATTATAACTTTTTGGTATATTTTGTGATATTTGGTATATGGGTCATGTCGTGAGCTTTTGTCGCAGTAAGAGTTTCGGCGTTGCTATAGTAGCTAGAGCGTAAATCTGACATGAGCGATATGGAATTATTGCACAGCACAAGAGCCTAATGGACTATGTTCAGAAACGAAGTAATCACATTAGCGGCCATAATTACTAACCCCTTTGAGAACGGAAATGCATCCATATCCTGTTGTGCATAACGGGGGCTTTTTTGCTCATCCCTCCGCGTGCCCTGTGTTTAATGTACGTAATTCGATTAATTTATTGTCAAATTGCCTTAATGCGGTTGTTTCACGGCAAATGGCGCAGTTCGCCTCCGGAATCGCAAGATTTGCGCCGGATGTGGACTTCGAGACAATCGTTTTGCTTGAGTGCTTCCATCTAGCGTCGCGTCGGACGCCAACCAGATTTACACCATGCCTTACTAAAAGCTTCGATCTGTTTTACTCCCGCTAAGCTATTTTCGCTCAACGGAAATTCGATTCAACTCTTTTTTCTTGCACCTTACATTCTAAAAAACATGATTTACAACAAAACAAAAATAGAAGAAAAAATTACAATATAAGTATGTCATTAATTCCGAGTTATGCGGTAGGCGTCTGATTTTAATTATTTATGTTTAATTTCTTGCATAGTTGAGCTGCTCCCACATTAATTTACTTTCGCAAATCACGTGATTTTTTTTAAACAAATAAACGAGATGAAAGTTGTGTGCTTTTATTTGTGAAGGTACGTGTCGGATTTAATAAAGCAATTAGGGCGAAATTCCGCGGAAGATGTACACAAATCAGGCAGGAAAAGGGCAAAGATTATACGATGTATATATCCACGAATAAACAACTCTACAGAGTGTTAATATCTGTAATAACTTGTGCTAATGTCAGTGCTAGGGACTAACATCTCCGGCGTCTACCCAATTTGCCATAATTCAACTAAGAGGGCGCCATTACATAAAATTCATCAACATGGCCCCGCGATTTCAACTTATTAACACTCAAACCAACCCGGATATGTGGGGTGAGAAAATACTCAAGATCTATGGCGAATTGGGGAGGAAAATCATACACTCCGTCCCTATTTTGAAAAGTCAATTTTTTAATAATGAATCTAATCGAGTGATTTAGGGACGTCGGCGAGTTGTTTCTTCTCTCGGACGACAAACTCTCGTCTCGTTTTATCCCACTGGCAAATTATTAAACGTCCAAAAGGATTTGACAAATTGATCTAATTTAATATAAACCGGGAGCAATCGATAAAAGCTATGTAGGCGTCGGCAGAAATAGGCTTCAGACGAAGACACCGTTGTACACTTTGTTTAAGCGCAAAACTTATACCCGGTGATATTTCATTTTGCTAATCACATTACATATATGCGAATTCCAATCAGCTAATTGCTGATAATTCGCGCCTCGGAAATGATTAAATATAAAATTTCAGACCCTCATGTTTACTCCCCAAAACATGATATCCTTCAGACAGTGTTGCTAAATGGTAAATACAAATACTTTTAATGTGGTTGAAAATCTTTATAAAACTACTTTTTGATCATGGTAACTTAGGCACTTTTAAATTGTCTATATTTGGATGAATTTACAAACTAGTTTATGAGGGATTTAACAAGGGTTGTTGTAAAGATAAGTGAACCCTATTGTTACTGAAGCTACCATCAAAGAGAACCGTATTAAAATTGAAGAGCTGGGGCTTTTTTATCGGTGAGGGACCGAAAAATTACCTACTTTATCGCACTATAAAATTCATCCAAATATAGACAACCTATAACAACATTCTTTTTTAATATTTAACTACAGAGTATCTAACTACCAATTCCATTAAACAGGGCAAGTCTTAAAAAAAACAGTTTAATTCCCCACCTGAAGATGACAACTTTGTTGTCGAAACGAGCGTCATACAAACTAAATTTTTTCATGTTATTGGGTGTTTTTACGTTTCATTCTACACAGCAAGGAGATCCAACAAGAAGGGTAAATCTTGTTACCACATTCCACAAGAAGAAACAATTGCTTCAAAAGTGTTTGTCTCTTTATAGAGAACAGTACAAATCTTACCCTAAGTAACAGGTATTAAAGACATAAGAAAGAGATTAATAAAGAAAATATTTCCACAAATGTGATGAAATTTTTTGTGTTAATATGGTTGAAAATGTTTAAAATAAGATACATTTTAGATTAATGTCTCCACAGAAAACAAACAAAAAAAACATTTTCAAACAATTTTACCACTAAAATGCAAACTATATTATTATTTTAAAATTTATAGATCATATTCCTAGTTTTTTTAATGTTAATAAACATTTTCACGAAAAAATAAAAAAATTCGGGGCTGTGATTAGTTGTTGCCATAGAAAAGTATTAAAATTTACGTTACTACTAGTAGTATCTCAACTTGAAATTAGTCCATTAGTATTTAGAAATTATAGTTTTAAATTTAGACACAACACATTTCTCTAATTAAAAAAAATGAAATAATTAATACTAACCCAACTACAATATCATTGTAATTTTAATAAATTTATAAAAAAATTTAATTAAATTGCACTTAGATACATTTTTGAAAAAGTAGTAGTAGTTGTAGTTGAGGTTAGCTACGTTCTGGAAAGTAGTTTTGTATAACAACATTGCCTTCAGATAAAAAATCAATGGTAGTGAGTATGCAGATCTCGTTTGGGTGCAATTTCCGACCACGACGTCCATCCCCAAGTGGCTGCCTCCTCGCAATTGATTTATTAAATTCGATGGCCGTTGGCTTCGAGAATCCGACGGCGGCGCGTCCCGTCGCTGCCGGCTCAATGAACCCGGCCCGGCGGGTTCGTCGTAAACGGCTGCCTCCTTGACATTCACAAGCACGTTGCGCGTCCCGCACGCCGCCGATCAGCTGTTCTTCAGCGAAAATAATATTATTGTGGGAGGACGACCTTGCAACGTCGACGTCGTCGTCACGAGTCAGCTCTCTCTCACGTACGCTCGACTCGAAACAGAATTCGGATACTCTTCTGTCTACTACGATTCCTTCGATTACGACTTTTATTACGTTTTCATTCATGGCTTCACGAGCCGGATGGGATCGTCATCCGTGAATGGGTTTACGATGCCAAAGGTGCTCGCATACTAACCAAACGGAAATATTTAAGATATGTAACACTAAACTCTGCCCTCAAGGAGTTTATTACAAATTTTCTTTCAAAAATTTAACCTGTTTCAAGTTATAATTGGAAATAAAATTTTCAAATTGGAAAAGGTTTTTTACTTTACTCTTCATTCATTATTTGAACGCGTAGTTTCACTGAAAACTAATATTTCATGACAGTTTGATCTAGCTGTCAGCAAGCAATAAAATTAAAAGTGGTGAAGAGTTACTCGAGTTTAAAAGTCAAGTTTTATAAAAATAAAATTTCGTGACCAAACTAATACATAAACAAATCAAAAAAGTCAATAAAATAAAAACATTTTTTCTACAAATTAATGTAGGGAGTGTTTTAAAAATAACTCTTCTCTTTAAGCGTTTAGTTTAACCTTTAACTGGTGTAGTTCTTTAAAATTATGTAGGTATAGTAAAATCAGAAGATATAAAGCAGAAAAACAGAAAGACGTTATGCATTTTTTAAAGTAAACTGGTTTTCCTTATATTGAAGACAGCACTGATTAACTCATGGCCAAGCATACCATATAAACAGAGTCAGCTTAAAATTATGTTTTTGGTCATACAAAAATTAAAATATTAGAATACCGTAACCAGACACCAAATTAACATAATGATCTGATAACAGAGCATAAACGAATTAAAATCATCTCTGTTCAAACCCGGTTTATAATAGTGTGAGCCAAAACAAAAATTAACGCAATACTGGGAGGGAAGCATGTCACCGGACCAGTTCGAGAAATAAGCTTTTTACTGCATGTTTAGTTTATAAATAGTTGAAATATGTTTTTGTTGTTTAGATGTAGAGGCGTAGACCAGAGAATACTTCGGTTAACGAATTACGTTTTTGAGTGGTTACATTACTGTTTTATGACACCAAATTTTGGATGACTTGTATGGAATTTTAACGCAAAACTATTTAATGAAATTGATATTACTGGAAATGAATCAGTATTGACAGCTGATAAAAATTGAACACTTGTAAAAAAGCTTGCATCCCTTCAAGTTAAATGTGTAAGATGGAGATGTGGAGATGGACTGATTTTAAGATCTACCATAGACAACTACAAAGACTATAATTGTAAATAATATAATAAATAATCAAAAGACAAAAGTCAAACAACGATTAAAATAATTTTTATAGTATTTTATTTACAGTTATAGCCCTTTAGATCTAAATTGTGTATTAATAGTTGCCTAAAAATTTTAAAATCAGTGGCTCCATCTTACACTAACGTGAAGCATGCTACCTTTTGACAAGTTTTTATCAGCTGTCCATACTGATTTATTTCTATATTGTGCTGGCACCAAGTATGTTCTAGAATCATTGCCCAAATTTATTTCTAAACCTTTGAAAAAGTGAATTAAGATGAGAAAGAAAAATAGTGAACATAAAACCACAACCATTAAAACAAACCCTGATGTAAAAATCATGAGATTATCTATATAATTACCAAAGCTTGCTCTGCAAGATATTTTTGCTGCAACAATTTGGTAATAGTTTTCTGGGTTAACGTTATTAGTTGTAGTGAAAAAAAAACCTGAACGCTAGAGTAAGAGTGATCTCTCTCATTACTTTATCATACGGTTTAGGGAAGTTTTATCCGGCCCTTCTTGCAGAAAACCATTTATTAGAAAAATGCCGTAACAAGATGTCACTTGTACTTTATTATTCATTTATGAGTTTTGATTTATCCGTCTTAAATTAGGATGTAGTTTTGGTTTTTAATGATGTACAGCTTGCTTTAAAATTAGTATTACAAATCGAGCGCTCGACATTTGAGCCAAACTTTTAAAATGGTTTGTTATTTTCAACACTTACCCAGTTAGCTACTGCCTACTTCAACAAGAAAAAAAAACTGCATAACCCCACAACGTTTCACAAAGTTTTTTGCGCTCAAGAGTGACATTGACTTTGAAGCAAGCTGTACATAAATATGTGTATTATTGAAAACTAATTTGCTTTTATTTTAGATACATTACATATCATAAACAATTTATTGCAAGAAATAAATAAAAAATGTTTCCTTGCACATTGTACTTTCTCATCTTGAACGGGCATGGAGTTACAATTTAAATAACTTCGCCGCCATCTTGTTACACACAACAGCGATCATGAGCGAAAATTATTTTCAAGAGCTAAAGATATATTAACCATATTAGACAAGACCATATTAACAATTGTTGATTAATGTTATCCCATTTAAAAATAAATGGCACCAAAATTGTGATCATTTAGTCAAAAAATGATTGATAATGAATTGAGCGCCAAATTAATTTTACGACGCGCAATTGCTAAAAATTTCAAGTGCAAGGTAAATATAAAATAACAGTAAAACTGCACAGTACGTTGTAGGAAATTGTTAATAAAATTCAAGAAATCTTTGTATTTTATTTTCTAAAAAAATGTAGAAATATTTTCGTCAATTTGCTAGTGGTCTAACGGTTATGTCGAACGGGTACTTCCAAAAATTAAATTTAAAAATTAATAAACAATTACTTAAAATTATTTTGGAATGATATAACAAAAATGGTACAATACACAACACTTTGTAATTTCCAAAATTTTAGAAAATTTTATATCTAGAGTTTAGAAAGATAGGCAAAAGTTTTTTTAAATTTAAAAATGTATTTGCTTTAACATTTTTTTGTTGTCACATTATTTTAATTAAAAAAAAAACATTTTACATACACTCGTCATTAAAAAAATGCGAGAGAGTCCGCAACAAAATAAAGATTAGACCAGTAAGGAAAGATGCCTGATTTAACGATTTGTTACTAATTTTTAAAAGATTTCTAGTATTTAAGGCAAAATTTTATAAAAAGATAATAAATAAAAATCATATAAACCTATAATCTAGCCCTCACAATTGCATGTATTTTTGACAGATCGTTATTTGCATGTAAACACAGCTTTATCGCAGTTTGTATCATTTGTGCTTGTTAAAAACAAGAGATGTGTATCATGTAAAGCTATGTACACACTATTATGTAACCGCCACGTGCGATGCACCATGCGATAAGTTCGTCTCAAATACCCGACTACATTTTTATCCATCACTCTTTATAAATATAAATTTCTAGCGTGAAAATTCTCCGATAAATAAGAAAATATCAACTGGCCATCGACGTCATTGCCATTAAACTATGTAATTACGTGTATAGTTTAATTATTCATCGGAGCAAACTAACTATTGTATCCATCGATTGCCTTGCACCAGGGTGGTCCCACTGCACATGCATTCTCCACCGTACAATACCTCTGAGCATGTATTGTGTGCAATGCCGTGGATTATACATGGCCGCCAGTTTGTAGATCATTAATTTATGCATTGCGCTCCAGATGGCAGCACCGCGACTAACCCGCCACTTCATAACTTAATAAACACTAAATATTTTCGCGGCCTTAAATCCCACATTCGACCCTCGAAGGACCATAATTAAACATTTCTGGCCACTGGATGAAAGAAGAAATATATCGCGTATGAATTCAATTAGTTTAATACATAACAGTACGGACACATTAGTTACGTTGCTCCGTTAATTAGTTGATTAATTAAATGATTAATCAATTGATTGGTCTGCCGGGTAGTAGTAATTAGTTTTAATTGAAATCCCCAGTCATTAACATTGGGCCGTCCCTGATAAGCTATTTTGGCATCACGAGATCGGTATTCATGCTGGTCAAGTTGCCCTTCGGCTTCAATACATCTAATTAAATTAATATAATTGTAGTTCGTTTCGAATTTATCTCCTGTTTGGTGTTCAATTATCCTTTTCTATAGAGTAAGTTCGTTATGACCCAACAGAAATTGTGTATTTACGTTTCCCAGCTTCATTACCATTTTTCGTATATTGCAGAGTTATCTACATACATTAACGTTATTCCATGATATGCCTATCATCAACTTAAACATTTTACAGTAAAGTGGAATTGTTTATGGTCACCATTGCAATTTTAACATACAGTTAGGCGAAATGACGTAATTTAAGATGCAACAGCGTTTGCTGAATTTAATGAATTTTTATGAAACTGAATAAACTTACATTTATTAACTAATAACAATGACTTCTTTAATTATCGTTGTTCATTATGACGCCATTCACAAAGCAAAAAAACTTCTTAATTAAGTCACAAAAAAACTAAAATTTATATCACGAATAAAGCGTTTATTATAATCCTCAAAATCTCGAAATTTAATCCACAATTTTAATAAATAAATTTAATAATCAAAAAAATTAAACCACACTAAAATTTGGCACAAGGGTCAACCCCCGTGGAAGATCCTCCAAACTTAAAAAAAAAACAGTTTTTGGCCATTTTTGGCAATTCGCTCAAAGTTTATGAGTGATACACAGTTTTACATATAAAAGGTGTAGCTAATAAAATTACCTATAATTTTGTTTTTAAGAAGCTTTTCTTGAATAAAATTTGACCGAGTTCAGGTCGTTTTTCTCAGCTCCAATCTTGAGGATTTAAAACAATTCTATTTTCTTCCAGAATTTTAGTATTATCTTCGTGTCAAAAGTTATTTTATTAAAATACGATACAACTGCTAAGCTTGGTGCTATGGATTCAAGTTTTACAACAGTTGCGCTGTCATGGGATTTAATGAGCCCCATAAGCCAATTCTGGCTAAGCAGCCAAAATAAGTGCTTTAAAAGCTTCCTTAAAGACAAATACTCGTATTTAAAAAAAATTGAAGTAAAGTTCTCAGAAGATTTGAGAAAAAGACAATGCTATATAAATAATTATATAATTTAATTAAACAATGCGATATAATAATAATATAAAAAAATACAATAGTCAAATCTCCATTATAATAAACAAAGTCCTCAACTTTATTTGTATTATAAATAAAACTGTTTATTTGAATTTATTCCTTTAAGTCGTTTAGAAATTGCTGAACTAGAAATAACGTGTTACTCCATTGTAGGGTACATTTTTATTGTATAATGTTTTAATTTAAATGTTTTTAATTCGTTTTGACAAAAGATTGGCACTGAAGATGGGACTTTGGATTCCGAAAGTGCTTTGCCACTGTAATATTAGAATTTTAATTAAACTTGTGGGTTCGACATTAACATATTAAAATATTTTTATTTTCTTTTCCGCGAAGAAGGCCCTTTGAGACGCGGGGCTTTGAAATGTAGCCCATAACGAACATACTAAATTCCGCCCCTGCTTGACACTTGTCAAAACTTTTAAATTTAGTTAAAAAAAACTCCTTTTCGTTCTATGTTTTTTTAATATTATTTAAAAAATAGCTTGATGAACTTTTCATCTAAAAACGCGTTATTTATAAACTCGTAAAAAGGTAAACAATAAACAAAAAAAATACGAAAATATATAACTCTGATGGCGACAAAAATAATTTTATATCCAACTTGTGATCATATTACCATAAAGATCACGTAAAACAAAGCAATAAAGATTACAGATATATTATATTTGAATATATGTATAAACCATAATAATATACAAACTTTTATTACTATATTAAACATTTATTAGATAAAAATAATTACTTTTTAAGTTCTGACAATAAACCTGAATCATTAAATCTAAGGTATTTCTTTAATAAATTATTTTAAATGGGTGGAATAATATAGAATTTTTTATTGAAACTATAAAAAAGAAAAATATTTTATTTATTACCGTTTAACCTCTAAACACATTAAATATTATATTTATGTTATACAAAGAATTTCTATAAAAGAACTTGCATTATTTTTATAATTAGAAGGTGCAGCCGTAATTTTTTTCATTAAAATTCTCTTTTTATGAAGTACTTTTTAAGATATCAGGTGATTAAAAAATAAATCTAAGTAAACCAAGGCCGGTCAATTCTGCAAATGTAAATGAACTAAATAATGACATTTTAGTAAAGTCGATGCATTTACTTAAGAATGATTGACTTCAGTTGTAAATCATCTAAACAATAGAAACTTATTTAGGATAATCCCGAGCAATAGCCACTGCAGGTAAAGAGAAAAGGGACCGTAAACCCTTATCGGATTTCACAAATAATCGTCCTTAGTCCCAAGCATCATAAACCATTAAATGATTAAACTCTATTGTTAAAAAATCACTTAACAACCAAAGTCAATATTTCTTGGATAGATGCATCGAGTGCATGCATAATTTTACTAAACCCCGCCAATATTTTAACATTTGAGGTTTTAAATGTTTAACAAAGCGAAACGTTACACATGTTATGAACTGACCATACAAGCTAAGCATATAAGGTACTGCTTGAGTTGCTCAACACGATTTATTTTCCGTGGTCTGACAGGAGAACCTAAGTATAAAGCGATGCATACCGCAATTTACCTCACAATCTGTGCAAATATTTCGCAAATATGCGTTAACGACTGTGCATTTCTTAACCGTTCCTTAGCCTCATTCTTCACTAAATCCGAATTGTATTTATGGATTCGATATTTTATTAAAACTTACAAAAATAAATCAGTCACCTTGATAAAGTAAATAATTGAATAGATGTAAATATAGATGTTTTGAGTGTGTTGTCTATGTGATGATACAGTGGCAATATCTTGAAATTAACGAACCGAGTCCGTCCCACAGTAATGGCGGATCATACATAAATAATTAATTGATTAGCAGGTATCGCAGTGATCTAATAATGTTACTAACTAATCAGCTAAACAAATAGATAGTGGCCGACCATAATTCACGGCATCATGAGAGAGTAAATGCTCGTGATCAATAGGTATTGAATGTGTTATGCAAATAGGTATGACCAGAACGGACAACCATGCAAGTCGTGCGGGCGCCACTACGTCTGCGAGGAGCACGACTAGCCTGGGGCGCTGCACCCAAGAGCTCCGGATAGTTGCCATCGACACACACATAGGCGCTCTCTGTAATATGACATTGCATTGCCTGTAATAATTGTACAACGAACACATATGCATTACATTGGAATCCGCAAATACGCCGCATAGGATTATGCCACGATGGACGGTGACCGGCCGAACCACCGCCAGGTCAATTCCGACAGGGATTAATACGAGATATTAAACATTCGTTCTTTATTCGATGACTTACCACGAAATCATATATTGGAATTGTATGATCATTCGACTAGACTGAGACGCGAATATGCATAAAACGGTTGGAGTCGAGGGTGAGATCAGAGGTCAGAAACTCCTCTCAATAAGAAGCTCCATGCATGATTCCATATTTTATAAATACGTGATTCCATGATTTCACCTTCAAACGTACAATAATCAGAAAACGTAAAGAGACTTAAACCATTTGGAATTCTCAGCAAAGAATTAAGGAAAAAATTGCAAACGCAAAATTACTACTCAAAGCTCTTGTCAAAAATCTCTGGTAAATTTACACAGCCTCATCAGTGTGTGAAATATGTTATTCACGCACACGAGGAGCTTTTTTCGGTTTTACGCATAAATACAGACATAAATAAATAAATAAGAATTAAATTAGATATTACGTGTTTCGCAACTTAACTGAAAAAAAAATTAATAACAAATTTCTTTAGAATACATATTTGCATATTTCTACCTCTTTAAAGAATAAAAATGAAGAATGTGATCTGTTAAGTTTTTAAGTATAATCAACACCATCATGGTTAATTTTGGCCTCCTTAGATTGACATTTTAACCTGTGAAAAAAGCTCTTTCCTAAGAGAAAATTAAAAAAACTTATGACATTTTGTATCAACCATATAACATTTTGCCAGATATACACCGTTATCATAAATGATTATAAGAACGTAATTGGCTGTTTTTATTAATTTGCCGCTTTATTCAAATAAAGCGCGCACTATTTTAGCAGCTGTAATTAATGTCAAATCTGACATTACTTCACTCATCTGTCACTTTTGAAACTCAACGTTTTTCGTTCAAGATATTTCACGACTCGTAGCTATTTTGAACGTTTTTTGCCTTACAACAAATAAGCTCAGTTTTTTTCAAAACTACTTTATTTGTTTTTTGCTACTTTCCGATAAGTAATTAATGAGGTGCACTGTGAAACAGAATATTTTCATTGTGATGTCATATTATCGAAATGGAATTTTTAAAAATGGTCAGTGGATCTATTCAATGATAGTTTAATACCGTTACACTAGTACATAAAGGTTGCAAACTCTCACAGCTGCCTACGTCCTTATAATCATTTATGACAACGCTGTACATACAAATAACAAAATTTGTCAAAAAAAGAAGAATTTGTGAAAATTAAGCCAACATTATATGGGAGAACTTTTAAATTTTAAAAAATTGCCGTTTTACGTAAAAAATAATAAATAAAAAGCGCAAAATTGTCTTTATAAAGTACATTCTTTAATGTACTATTATATAAATGTAACTATTGTCCGAATTAGTTCGCATTATCATAACTGTACTGTACCTATTTACTCATTATTTTCTTCGTAAGCTTTTGCACTTTTGTTATTATTTACCATTATATTATTTTTTAAAAATCTTTTTTTGAAAACGGACCCCACATACTTGTGTCCCAAGTTTTACTTTCACCTCCCTTTGTATCTCATTTCATTTTGAAAAAGAAATTTTTTATAAAAATCAATTAAAAATAAATTAAAACATCAATCTGTAATTTTATTTTTAAAATAATTAGATTTTTAAATAAAATCGGATTTTGCATTACAAATTCAGATTGCCGTATCGCTGTTATAAATCCCTAACACAAAAATTACCCCCCAAAAAGTACGTAAATCGCACAACAGACAAACCACAAACGACCAAATTTTTTTTTTCTTGACAAAATTTACGATTCTGTCATAACTCCATCAGAAAACAAGGTTTTTAATATCAAAATTAGAATAAAAGATGTTAGATCGTAAAATACAAGCCCCAATTAATTTATTGTTAACGAAAAAAGTAAAAACAACCAACCAAAGAGTACACAAAAGTGGTTGTGTTTAATTTTTAGCACCCTTTCCTAATTACTTCATTATTCACCCTCTATCCTTGCAGACCCCTTGCCTATTTGGAGTCACAGCGGCTTCATTTTTATTCATCCAGTGCAACGCCTATTTAGTCCAACTTTGAAAGAAGCTCGGTAAAAGATGAAATCGTTAAAAGTCTGGGTTTAGTTGAAGAGTTTTTCGACAAGGACGGCGTATGATTTTTCTGTCAATCGTATGACGTATCAGTCGAACGTCAGGCGCTATGAAAGGTTAGGTCAGCCGCCTGAATATTTTAACGTCCCCATCAATATTTCACTATAAAAGCCGGGATTTTTTAGCGAGTGCTCTGTGCGTGAGAGATGGAACCGAGGTTAATTCAATCTGTGTGCGTCGTGCGGAGTGGAGGATACTTTTTGGACCGTTTGTGACGCGTACAGTGCTGCTAAAAAATCGCGATAAATCGTCAAATATTTATGAAAATACTGAAATTATTTACACGCACTGCTTTTTTTCAAATGCATTGCGTTTCCTGATTGATCTGGCGGGGTTTTACTTTTTTTTCAGTCTGGAAATGAATCGATGTAAATATTTCAGTTTAATAGCACCCGCGTAATAAGTTTCAGCCAAAGCAATTTCAGACCGAAAATATAATTTTAAAAACACATTTTCGGATTAGACAAACAGTTTTGTTTTCTCAGACACATCACTAGTACCGTAAGTGCTTGGGAAATGGTGTTTGTCCAAGTCATTCTACAAAAATATCCTAATTAGAAGTGTTGCATTAGACGCAAACGTGCTAATTTGTTGTAAAGGATATATAATTAAAATTACCAACATTTTACAATAATAATAATAACAATTTTGTTTACCATATACATATTTACACGACTCTGAAATATTCAACACAACTAATTTGACAACACTGATAACTATAATTATTAACAAAATATTCAAAACAAAACTATTAGTTATTTAGTGTTAGCTTATTTTAGTTTTTTCTCATAAATATTTAAGTTATAAATTTAAATAAGCATTTTGCTCGAACAAATTTCATTAGTCATAATGAAAAATGGAAAATTATTTTACATAAACTCATAAATGCAATAAGAAAGAAATTATATTTAGTGATTACAAAAATTACTATCATTTCAAAAATAGTTTAAATATAATTATGACGAAACATCAAAAGTATCTATTAACGAATAAATCAATAAACGATCCTTCTTAATAAATAAACTTACATAAATTATTTATTATAATCTCTATTTTATTTATTTAGATAAACTCGTTTATGTCTTTAAAATAATAACTAACGATTTTAAATTATTTTACTTAAATATTCCATGAACTTAAAAAAAAACATTCAAACTGCGGTCAAAATTCAAACAATTTAAAAGATAATTAAATAAACACTTCTCGTAACAGAACTGCCCCAGAGGTCCTCAAATTTACCCAAATCCATGGAGGAATAAATAAGACTGGATAGAAGGTAGCCTATATTTATCAAGTAAAATTCGTGCGTGAAACTCAAACACCTTTTATGATCTTCTTGACCAATGCGCACAGAAAGACGCATCGAGTTTTGCCGATTACCGAAAAATTTTGGAGTTTTGTTGTGCATCAGTGGCGTCCTGTTTAAAATACTGAATAGTAGCGTTATTGTCTCACATATCAGTAATGTATTCGTTGTATTCAACTTGCATGAAACGTTTATAACAACCATTTATTTTATTTATAAATCTCTATTGTAAAACAAAATCTTTAAATTCATTTCAAACTTGTGTTGCTTCCAGAAAAAATATTAATGCTACTTCTGGAATCCGGCACCATGTTCAAACACCTTTTATGACTTTACCGCTTGGCGCACAATCTCAACTTTTTAAACATCCTTCCCCCCAGTTTTATTTATTCCTCCATGCCCAAATCAGATAGTCTGAAACCGCTAAAAGTACAATCTATGATATAAAGCTTAGACTGAATATGCGTGCTTCCGGGGCCAACTTAACGCATTTTCAGTGAAATTGACTGTACTATGTCAAAAATAATATTGAAGCACAAAAGCTGTGCATAATAATATACCTTTGTCGGTGAGATTTAGCCAAAAAAACGAATTCTACTTTGAGTTTAAGGCAAAATAGGGCAAGATTTCCCAATATCCATAGTCAGATGACTCCAGAACGTCTGGATGGGAGGTACTCGTACTTCATTGAGAACTCAAACAGGAAGAGCTGAAGAAATGGAATTTCAGAAAACTGATACAAACCATCTAGTATGTTAAAGCAACCTCAAAAAAGCTGCGCTTTGTTATCGCTAAAGTCTCCAAAAAATTAATTGGCTCAATTGCACCATAAGGTTTAAGCATTTCCAAACTATAACAATTCTTTAAAATTATAAGATTTTAAAATTTTTAGAGTGACAAAAGAAAGACTGAAAACAGTTACAACAACGTGAAATAGAGAGTAACTGGCCTAATCAAAACGCCTAATATCCTTAGTTATATGCGAATGAAGCAGAAATAAAAATAATAATTATCTCCTTATTACCTTCGTTATTATTATAATAAATTGTGTCGTCCTTCGGACTCGTCGAATTTCCAGCACAATTTCACTCATAATATCATCCATAGTAATGATACCGAATATTTATATAGATATAACCATCTGTTAGGTATCCTATTTGGTGTCATTGTCAAATGATTTTGGATTAATTATCTCGTAAGCATGTGTTTGTAATTACACTAGATCTTGTTCTCACACCTTTGTGATAACTTTTTAACTTTTGATTGACTTTATAGCGTTGGTAACATTGAAGCATGAAGATATATGTCGTTGGCAATTGCATAAAAGACAGAATTACGGAAATGGCAAATATGACAAATGAACTCCTACTCTTAATATTTTCAATTGCGGCATGTATTATTCATGTGTCTTACTCATCTAGACACATTTGCACATTACATACATTACGTAACTCCGGCGACATCGTTTATATTATTTAAACCATAAAACACAACATTAACTGCAAATTTTATAGTCAACAGTCTTATGGACGTGCATAATACTAATAATAATACTAACAATTATCATTACAACTTTGAATTACATATAATAAAAATAAAAATAAATGATATCCATAACCATAAGCATAACAAGACACGGCCTTGTAAAAGCTAAGTGAAAGTTCGAGAGAGCTTTCCGGCTCGGTTCGACTTGTACTTGTCATAATTTATTAGCGAAGTTTTTCCTCCCAACAACTGCAGAATCGGGAATCAGAATATGTGGTACCGCCGCGCCGCCCCCTAGCTAATATGCAATGCGGTACATTTATTACGTTAATACGTTGTGCGGGGGTTGGTGGTTACAGATAACTCGACAGGGCGGAAAGTACACCCTCACCATTCAATGATGATATGGAAATCTTTATTTCATCATATCAAACGAGCTTTCGAGGGAACCTAATAATATGACAGTTGGGACGACTAGATGAAATTATTGAAAATATAAAAATAATGTGATGCAGGTGGTTGAAATAATTACGATAGGGTTGATTGTCAGGTGGTGATTTAGTTGTGTAAGGAACAAGAGAGGTTGGCAACAATCAAAGTATTCGCCTGAAGGTTGGAATGAGAAGAGAGGGTGAAACGACAGTTGTTTGTCACTATCCGTCTGGTGGTGGGCGCGAGGGGGCAGTCAGAGAGAACGGTAAGGGTCCCCGCTCGTCACCCCGCACTTGGTGAGGGTTGTTTTTATATTTTGCATACACCCATCTATTGATCCAGTCATATTTTCATACGTGTAATACATTTATATTTCATTCTGAATCACTGTATAATGAAAAATTATTGTGAGGTGACGTTTACATTTTGCTTATATTTATTACGATTCTTTTTTTCTATATGACGTTTTCTACACAACACGGCTGTGTATATTTTTCTTTCCCCAGATAAAATGCGGAACATGACATACGAGTTTAATTTATTATTAAATTTCATTTCTATACACAGTTTGCACTAATTCAAAAGAGAAAAAAACTCAAGCGAGGGTGAATTTGTTTCGACGAATTTATCAATTCATAACGGGATTTTTCAATTAAATTTGGTATAGACGGCCGGTGAAAATAGTTAACAATTAAACAGGAGTGGTAAGAAAATGTGTCAGAGAGAGATCAAGTAAATTGCGAAAATGGCGGAATATTTATTTCGAGTCGTTTCGATGCAAACGACTTCATACAGCGTTGGCAAAGCGAATTTCTGTACAATATGTTATTTATCGATTATGCATTAAAACGGAACAAAAAATATAAAAATAAGCACATTGTAAAGTCGTTTCGCCAATCAGACGCATTGAAATTTCATACAAAAATAACTAAAACGTACTGGCGTCCATTGGGGTACACAGAACGAAAAACATAACAGTACACATTTTCCTAAACTCATATTTCAAATGGCCATTTTTATTTGTCTGTCAAACTTTTTCCGCATGCCTGAAAAATGTTTAATTATTTTTGCGTTTCATATCGAGAAATGTAGGCAGGCACATCTATATCGCCGATATTTCATTTAAAAAATGTGTCCGAACGAGAACCAACCATCATATATTTATATTCTCGGCGGACTGGCATTGTTTCAGTTGCAGACAAAAATTCGATGTGATTTTTAAATTTAATGAAACAAAACGAACCCATCAAATATGCAAAATATCATTCCTATTTTTTCCCCTTGTAATTTTTAAAAACGCTGCACTTTTATTTCACAGCACGGCTTTTTTCAAATCAACATTTTAGATGCACCTACCTACTAATTGCAAGCGTAAATTCTGTTCATATTCGGCAACTACAATGCATCATTCGGTGCGACGTCCACATTATATGCATCATCATGAAAAAATTCCCATTTTTATTTTCGAAAAAATTCATACAAACCGTTTTAAAAACACCACTCCCATTTCAACACTCATACTGTTAACTGCATACAGATTACAACCATAACAAACTCTAAAACTCATCATAAACTACTGATAACATTTTTTTCAAATATTCACAAATGAAAGAAAAGAATTTATTTATAACACGCATCAGAGATTTTTCAACAATGTAATTTTCAATTGATGATACTTTATTTCATTTGATAATGTTTTATTAAATGACCTTTAACATGATAAACACAAGATAAACAATAACATTTATTATGTAGAATTTGCTCGGCCATAATAAAAAAAATATAAGCTTATGTTTTGTTAATATGTACTTGATTCTGTAAAGTAGGGACATTTGGCCATGCATAAACTCGACACTCACAATTATTTATAAAAACAAATGCATTATTTAA
Source organism: Tribolium confusum (assembly GCA_029207805.1). Lineage (NCBI taxonomy): Eukaryota > Metazoa > Arthropoda > Insecta > Coleoptera > Tenebrionidae > Tribolium > Tribolium confusum. The sequence continues at coordinate 39,535,246 of JALGAY010000002.1, read as the reverse complement.
TTTTAAATAACTGATGTAATTTTAAATAGAGGTAAGTTTTGTATTAAATTGCCTTATTTTAAGGTCCTCTTGTATAATTTTTTTGTTTTTAAACGGCTGTCGTGTACGGCTCCCAAACTTTATTATAAATAAATTAGAAATAAAATTTTAGAGCCTGAAGACAATAACAGTTATCGCGAAAATTTACTTTCAATTTTTAATCACATTTTTTAATTTTGACGTCCTCTAGTTGCTACCAAGTACAACTTAGTATAGAAAATTGGTCTTGTAAACTACTTCTTGATAGGGTTTTTATTTCGCTGTTTTTTTTTTTTTTATTTCAAACATTTAATAAATTACTTACCGACAAACAATTCAGTCTTAAAATACGTAGAATAAATAGCAGTTTTTGTTAAAAAAATAAAAAATATATTATACGATAAGTTATAAATATATTAATATAAGTTAATTGATATTTAGCGAAGTGATATTTTAATCTCTTTCCTAAGTTTTTTATCTCTGAAATTATATAAATTAACTCTGGGACAGAGGTAAAACTTGGAATACACCGAATAATCAAGCACTAAAACATGACCCACTGGCCCCTGAATTGTTTGGTATAGAGGATCTAACGAAATAGTAGAGTGACTAAAGCAATAAAGTCATAACTATTGTTAACTTAACAAAAAGCGGTGCTCGAGTTAGGCTGCAGGGATGATGGTTGGGCTCGTCGTAAAGTTTTTTGCCACCCGATTGTGTTGCTTTTCTGAAATACCAAGACCTTGAGGCAGGTAGGCATAACGAGCCCATCAATTGTGTAACCGAACTTGAATACCACTCTTTGTTAAATTGACAATGGTTATGACTTTATTGCTTTAGTCATTTTACTATTTCGTTAGATCCACTATACTTGTTCCCGGATCAGGCGTGTTTGACTCACTTCGGGTAAAAGAAGAGTCAAATGACCTGGGCGCAAATGTTGATTTTATTTTATGTAACCAAAAGTCGGTGTCTTTCAACCTACAAGCAATTTGAAAAAATTAGTAAAACTATCAAGTTGTTAAAATTTTCTCACACATACAAAAAAAAGTCCACCCACTTAACTTACTTAAGAAATAAAATAAATAATGAGGTTGTAATAAAATACAATTTCGAAGAAAGCTTTATGCAGCTGGTTATTAAAATCAAATTATAAGAATAATTAAATAAAAACATGGCAATATTATTAATGGATTTTAGATTATATGTGGGAAAGTAAATATTTTTATTTATATTTTAATATAGCATAGTATAAAACGGAAACGATTTTTAACCCACATCCTAGATTAATAAATTTTCATAATATCCCGCAACTACTTTCTCATTATATTAGTCGACCGAAGCAGCCTCGGATACTTCATCTCGAGTTATTAAGCACTAATCTGCAATAACCCGGACGTATGGAGGCGTATGAGTTTGTTGACTTGTTCGTACGTTTTCGATAATTGCGAATTTTTAATTTCGTTCAATTTTCGACTTGCTGTCTGCATCAAAACCTCAAAAAGCATTGTTAAAAACGGAGCACTCACCGCTTGAATTTATTATTAAAAATCAGTCGCTACTTACTCCTATCTCGTAGCGCTCGTACTCACCTGAAAAAAAAGCACAACTATAAGTTTAGTAGATAAATACTCAAGATTGAAAGTTCTATTGTTGAGAGATTACGTCAGGGACGTGCAAACGGCAAAAATAAACCGTGGAGTTTCTTGATTTCCCTTTTATGTAGTCTTTTGGGGGTTTATCGACAAATCGAAATTGAATGGTCGGCATTTGGAACCGATATGAACAAGCAATCAAAAGCGCGCGATAACGCTTATTAGCGAACCGTTTTGAATATTTTCGTGGTTAGCAGGTTTATGGTCGGGAAATATCAGCACAATCAGTGTTAGTGATAAAACAACCATCAGCTATCAGTAAACTGATCACCGAGCTGCGAAATCATTCGGTTTTACGGTCACCATTCGCATGTGCGCTTTATCGTAAATACAAATTTAAACCTGAAACGTATGCCACTCTCGACGGTTCTATTATTAGTAGAGTAAAAAAATTATACTAAAGTTTTTTTAGCGTAGAACACAATATAAATCCGTCTCATCCAATTCCTAATACCTTTTTCAATATCGTATGGATGTTTAGGGGATGACCAGACGATTTCTGTTTTAAAAGAAAAACTCTAAAAAAAAGCACATGAAAAATCTATTAGGGAATGTCCCGTTCACAGTTCTGCAGTCGTAACATTAACTCTACTTCTCAGATAACCATCTGACAAAAGATAAAATACTCTGCATTTTTGTAAATTGTAAAAAATTTTAAAAGCGAGAAAAGTTTTTAATTTTTGAAAATCTGTAAATGTTGCTTTCGACTACTAAAGAAAAGACTTCCACCAAGTTTTTTTTATACGAAACTTTTCACTGAAAATTTAATAGTTATCGATATACAGAATTGTTTTAAAAAACGCCTATGCTTCCATAAATGGATTCTGTTCAATTTTTCGTAAATAATTTTTTCCTAACTGGTTAATATAAAATGTTTAATACATGGTGTTAGTGCTGTTAACAAAAGACAAAGAAAACTGTAAAAGTAAAAAGATCGTTCAAAAACATAATATTTTATTAGAAATATTTTCAGTTATAACAACAAATTATATTATTTCCGAAAATTTTTGAAAATGCATTTCTAAAACGTCATTATTAATTAGTATTAAATGTACAAGAATATATTTCCTGAAAATGAATCCAACTTCGTGTGGTATTCAGCAAGAAAGTCGAATGACAAATAAGTAAATTTGTATTAAAATATATGTTTTTGATACGATCTTGTGATCAATTCTTATTTGCTTTGATCAATCAACTCCTTTGGCATTAAACAAAATATGAAATTATTTATTTAAAATTAGTTTCCCTCTAATTTGAAAATACTTCCAGTCATTAGTATCGCCTTGGATCAGAATACTTCCAGAAAAATTTTTAATTTCCATAGGAACAAGTCGTAATACTCATTTCGTATTGGTTCTAATCTAATATAAAGTATATTACAATAAAACCTGTCAAAAAACTTGCACCAGTAAGCAGACGGTGGTATCTATCCAACCCCATATTGACCATAATGATGTATGATGCTATGATATTATATGATGTTGTGTTTTTGAAAACTAGATAAGTAGTTTTAAAAAAGGAGCATAATGGGCAGATTTCAAGTTGAGTTAATACCGGTAGTATCTTCATTTTTAGACAAAATTAAAATAATTCGGGGCTGTGATTGGTTGTTTCCATAAAAAAGTATTAAAGTTTGCGATACAACCGGTATTATCTCAACTTGAAATCAGCTCATAATTCTAAATCGGGTCAGGTCAGGTCAGGTCAAGTGTAATTTGAGTTGCTAGGGGCAACGGAGTAACTTTACTATACTCTTTATATTAGATGGCGTAACTTTGCGCTACTCCAATGAAGTAGCGGAGTGATTTAGAATTACAGCAAAAGTTATTAAAATAATGTCATTTTCTAATTTTTGTTTTTAATTAAAAAAACAAAAAATTGTATGTGTACACTTTCCTTTTTTAGCAAAGCTAAAGATTTTCAAGCGTTCTATCGTGAAAAAAAATTATTTGAAAACAAAACTTTGTTAAAATGATAATTTAGTTACCTTTCCAATTATAAGTTACTCGATGCCACATGCTATTTAAAATTCCAAAAGTGGTAGCCACACCCGCTAAAGAAGTGGAAGTATTAATGTTGAAATTACCCTAGGTAATTTTCCAAATACCCAAAAACTTGTTAATTTCGTTTTGTTAGTCACCCTATATATATTTATTATTTTTCGTTTGATACACTCACTAGGTTATCCTATTATGATTATCATAAATGCAATTTATTTAAATATAATTGTGAAACATAAATGAGTTTGATCAGCTTATCAGAACTTCGTTTGTAGAACGTCCTGCTTGATCAGTCTTGAAACCGAATATTTAAAAAAATAATTATTAATTAACTCAATGCAAAAACGGATTTCACTATTATTTTTTTAGTTTCGTTGCCTCCATTTGATTCGCGTTATGATGTTTTTTTAATAAACAAATTTTCCACTGGCTTAAAATTTTGTTATAACTACTTCTTCCCAGTTAAACAACGTTTTTTTACAAAGTATTTAAATTTTATTTAACATAATCCTTCACTTGATATAGCTTGTACTGTACATATTCGGATAGTTTTGCCGATGACAGCGAGATAACGCACCGAGAAGGAGGAGCGGCAGCTTCTGGACCACGGCCAGATCAAATAAACATGTTAATTGGCGAGTATTGATGAAAATTACACGTTTTCTATGCAGATTCGCGAAACTTGACCTAAAGGCAATAATTAAATGTACACATTACGCGGCTAACTACTCATTTGGTAATATAGGAAAATGGTTGACGTGTAATTTATTAGAAAAAAAACTGGAAACTAGACATAACTCCATTAGTTCTATTTGTTTCTGCTGTAACGATTATTGCTACAATTTCCTGTCATATAAAGAAATAAAAATAATAATAAATATAATGTTTATTAACCGTATTTGTTATAATTTTACTGTTATTGTTATTGTACACGTTTTATACATGCATCATGTCTACATTATTTCTCATATTATTACAAGTTATTTCAATGAAATATTATTAAAGCCGGTTATTATTGGAAATAATCTTCATTGTCCTGCTCTTTGTATGGACAGGGATACCAGCTAAGGTTTAATGAGCAAATTACACATCAATACAAGCACTTACTAAACACACAAAAATAAATTACACATTTTTCATTTTTCACAAGACACACCTAACTACAAATTATCTCCTTCTAAAGATAAACTTAAAATAACTCTTTGTCACGTATTGCTACTTATCAAAACAAACATTATATATAAATAAAAACAAAACAATTATTTTATTCCAATTTTAAATCAAACAAAGAAATGAGATAAGTCGTTGCCTCTTTGTATTTGCGTTATGAATGAAAATTTCTATTTCTACTCGAAACTCAATCGATCAATTACTTCAAAGTTAAAATAGAATACTGATTAGACGGCGCCACTTGTTCAAAGCCCCCAGGTATACATTATCTTAATATTCGTTTTTTAGACGCATTTATGAATAAAGTTTCTTGACCTTATTACACCAAAAGCGTAATTTAGACATCACATTTCGGTCGGAATATGAATGTGTTTAAAAAGATTTTGACCTATACAAATATTTTTTTCTACAACTTAACTAAGACACCTTTTTTCGCCTACTTATTAGTGTTTGAAGTGTTTTTTTTAACTGCACTACCAATGTTATTTATATGGTGAATTAAATATGCCCAACCTAGTGTATAACCTAATAATACAGAATCTTCATTCTGCTTAGCTGCTGACAGATCTGTTAGGAAAAAATTATTTGATTCAAATCGTATCTGAGCCAATAGGTAAAATTCAAAAAAATTTAAGAAATGCGTGATTGAAACAAGATAGACCTATGCAGTTAGCATTTGCTGAAAGAAGATAACTAGCTAAAAAAAGCTTCTGACACTCGTCATGCATAAAAAGCGCCAGTCAAAGTAGATCACATTTGCTCGCTACTTTGGAGTAAAAATTTGGTGAATCGTTCCATGTTACTTTAAAAATGAATCATCAGTTTTGTTATTCTTCGCAGCAGGACAAGGTTTTTCCAAAAAGCTATTAATATTTGTTATAACGCTGTAGATAAGAGAATGAGAAAACTTAATTGTAATTTTTTAGATAATAGGTCATCAGCAGAAGACAATTGGAGGATTTTTAAGGACACTCTGAATGACCTGATTTATGTTGGTACCTTAAAAAAACGGCTTTAAAGCTACAGATAACCCACAGTATTCCTTAGTTAATTGGAAAGAAAAAAGCGCTGTGGCCAACTTTTAAACGCACTAAATATGTTGATCTGTTTATACTGCCCAACGAGCTTCTCAAACACAACAGTTCTGACCTCTCTAGTGAGAAAAATAATTGAATTAATTTTTTAAAAAAACAACTAAACTTTTTTAAATTGCAGAGTTGTACCATCTGAGCAACACGGTTTACTGTCTTAGAAGTCTACTTCCACAAATCGTTTAGGTACTTTCAATCGCTAAATTAAGCTTTTGAATTCAAAAAACTGCGTATGTAAAAACTGCTATTTTGACTTGTCCAATATTTTATATAAAGTATTCTTAGACAAACTCAACCATCATAAAAAAGAACGCCTTATTCAATGTTTAGATCCTTTTCTCTCGGATCACTCTTTTAAAATTAAAGATAGCAACACATTCGCTTTTCCTGTATTAGAGTCCCTCAAGGTTCCATGTTAGAACCACTTCTTTTTATTAGATTAGACCTTTGTAATGTAGGTATCCAGATAAAATTAAAATTTATAAAATCAGTTTAAGCCAGATTATATTGGCAAACGACCCTGTGGCATTTTGTAGCTGCGCTAAAGAAAAGTTATTTTCAAAAAAGCAATCAAAATTTTAAGTTTCTTTAACTAACCAGTTTAAAATACCCCTCCTAAGGATCAGTGTTGTAAATTTTAAACAAATATTCAATATTGTACTTAGGACTTAAAACGTAAGGTACTATTACCATGTCAGCAATAATAAGTCGTCTGTGTTTGATTCAGTTTCATCATTTGGTAATCGCCAGTATTTCATGGTAATCAATATGAAACATTAGCAATCTCTATGTATTATGTGGTAATTTGAAAAATTTTGCCAATCTGATGGTTAATTAAAAGGCGATCCTAATTGAGAATATGCTGGTAAACTTTTTCCATTTGAACTTTTTAGCATAGTTAATTTATGGATGGTAATTCTCTTCAGTACCTACTTCTAATAATTCATAACATATTAGAAAGCATTTTTTGATAGATATTTATTAAGATTCTGCAGGAAGAAATAGCAGGAGTGAGCGGGACCTATACCGGAATTTCTGTTCGAAGTTCTATTGTAGATACTACTGATCCAAATTTGTAGTGAGAGAAAAAGGTAATAATCTAGCGCTGTAAAAATTGTTTCAATGCTTATGCCTCCTCCTTTTGTTTCTCTCTCCACGATTCATTCGAAATCTTTGGTAGTTCCTGCAAATCGGTGATAATCAAAAAGACACAAAGCAAGTTTCTAGATAATCTGATGTTTTATTTCCAATTGATAAGTATTTCTAGTTGTAATCTAGTAGTATTCCTTTCGTTTAAGCTTTTAAGGATTTTAATTTATGGCCGTCCTTTGATAATAAAAAAAAATCTACGAGTCATATGTTTTATAACGTATTATCCTAAAATCAATCAAAATTATAAAATTTAGAAGTTTAGATCTACGTTCTAAATTTCTAAATTTTCTAAGGTTCTAATACCTAAATTCTAAATTTAAAAGTTTAGATAAAATTAATAAAATAAAAAATGATTAAATTTGATGATCCAGAAATCAGTATCTAAGTTTTTTCTTTCTTCTTAAGAGATCAAGTTAAATATTTTTATTGGTAATTAACCAATGAGATACGCACTCTATCGGAAGAATTTGGAAGTAGTAAAAACATTAAAAGAAGTTGAAAGTAAAATTTGTGTCTACTTATTCCAAATTCCACTACTAAAATTGTACCAATCGTTCCTTTTTTTTTCTTAATTTTTAATAATACATTTGATAAAACTAAGATCAAATTTTTAAAAAATGCCAGTGAATAATATAGTGGTCGTCATCGGAGGACAAACAAGCATAAATTAACAATTTTGTTAGAAATTATAACTTCGCTGTTTAGATTTCAAAGAAGCCCTCTGATACAAACGTAGATTTTCACCTTCTATAGCGCTCAGTATACCTGTATGTTATTACTTCTGCACCACTTCCAAAATAATGCAGTTTTTTCGAAAATTTCTTTAGTTTTGAATGGTAACAAATTATTTTTTGCATCGTAAATTCAGAATTTTCATTATTAAAACCGTTGCTTATTGTTTTTTGTAAATTTTCAATTTTTCACTTTCACTTCAGACTTGGAAAATGTTTGTGTTTGCGACAGCGTTGCTCCAGTTACATAAAGACGTAGTAACTGTTTTATACGACTGTATTTTCAAATAGATTAAATTTAATTAAAATACTCTCTGAATTAAAAGAGTTGTAGAAAAAATAGTGCCTCGGCTTAAAAGACCTTTTCATGCACTAGTAAAAACAATTATATTTAAAACCCTTGTGTCTGAGATGTAAAAGATGTTTGATTAATCTGGTACCAGAGGTCGGTCGGTCTATTAAACTCTTAATCCTTCAATTCCGCCCGAAATTTGACAAGTGGATCATTACCGGTGAGGCTCCACCTCAGCGTTCATCATCATAATCTAGCGTCTGTGTAATGTAATATCCTCGTGGGCTATGGTGGGTGATTTAGTATAAATTGAGTTTCAGTGCGAGAAAATGACTTGTAAGTTGGAAAAACTGTAAAATTTTGTGTGATGTAGGAATTAATAGCGGTTTGAAAATGGTCTAATTGGAAATGATATTGTCAGCAATAACACTCTAAAACATAATATTTGTTGATGATGATGAATGGATATTGCCGAAATAGTGTTGGCCGCGAAATGGGGGTTACATCGTGTGCACAATGATGCCAGTTTCCAGATTTTAATTTACTATTTCAATGCCATTGATACCGGGGTTTATGTTTTCAATTAAAAATGTATCTCTCATTGTTTATTTCTATATCGGCGACCTCTTTTCGACCAATTTAATGCTTTTCATTAAAATCTATTCAACTAAATTACGTCGCCTCGGAATTCCTGAATCCTCAATCTTGGGAGATGTTTGTATCATCACGGCCGGAGAAAATTATAATATTCATTTTGATTGGATTAAAATATGCAGCCAGACACCATAAAATAATACCTTCATAGCGGCGCATCACAATATCGCATTAAAAGAAATAACGAGTGTATATTGAATAAAAGTATTTTTAGGCGCGCCGCTGGTCGAGCCGCAGACGCTGCCTCAGTAATTATTTTTATTATTTTAATATCCCGACAAGAAAACGGGTTCATGGTCGTTATCATTAAATATTATAACTTTTATTTCGAGACCATTTGTAGATGATTGTTGTATAATAATACATTTTCGAGCCATGTAAGTAACTATAAACTACGAGCGCAATTATTATACATTGTTCCCATTTAAAAAATTATAACGAACTAAATTAGGAGACATTCTCGCATGATTATTCCCGGCGCGCTTGAAAAAATACAAAAATTATTATTAATACGACACGACATTAATATTCTAAATCTCTCGAATTAAATGCACGACGTTACGTATTAATATTAAATTATGTGTCATAAATTTAAATGGCAACAATAGTACCTACATACCTACTCTTGAAATATACACAGGCTGGCAATATTTTCCTGAGCGCGGGGTTGAATATTTTTCTCCAGAACAGGTTTTATCTCAGGCTGGCGGGTTATTTATTTTGAATAATATAAACATTATACATATATTTATATATAAATGTTCTTTGTACCAAGATATTGCAACAGTGCAGAACTATAACTCATCAGAGACCGCAAGATCGTTACTATAAATTCATTCCAAGTGACGTAGATGCATTAAACCGATTGTGCGAAGTGAATAAATCATCGCTAGTGTATCGATTGAAAAATCTCATTATTATTCGCTGATGGAGAACCTTTTATTACTATAAAAATAAATGTAAATAAAATGCGAAGAGAATATGTTCAATTTAAGTCTGATATTGACAAATGTTGCTCCGTATCTCTCAACCTCGTATTAATTTTACATCATTAAAATTACAAATGACTTTATTGTTGAGCACAAATGGAAACTAACACTCCAATACGTGCTCGTCTCTTCCATGTCAAGATTTTTGACCTGAATACACATTCAGAACTGTTTTGTTAATTTCACTACTTTTTAATAAATATTTTAAAATTAAATGATCTGTAATTATTAACAAAATTTTATTACGACATTCATAAAAGTAAATTGTTTTTAGAGTATTGTGAACAAATTTTGTTTATTTAGTGATAACACCACGTTTCGCTAGAAAATTATCCTATCTTTTTCAAGTCGGATAGACATCAAATTACTTTAACAACATGCTAATAACAAATAATAAAAATACCATTTTCCTAACAAAAGCAACAACCAAACATAATCTTAGCAGTAAAATCAAGGAACAAGTAAGTATTATTTTGTATTTAACCAATATATTTTTTTATATTTTCTTTTTATTAAAAAAATAATTATATTCATTGTTTATTATGAGAAACAAAGTACGTTTTTCGTTCCTTTTTTAATAAAATATACTAGTGTTACTAATAACATATTTTTTTGGAGATAATTTAACTATAAATAATTATAAAATCTACAACAAACTCAGCCAATTTTAGCAAAATATTGTATACAAGGGTGGATCCCTATGCTGCACTTCTGATCTTTTTGCAGTAAGTCTAGAGGAGCATTATATTTTTTATTTATCCACATAGTGTCTCTTTACACTAATGCACTTGGTCCATCTGTGCTCCAATATCTCAATAATTAGGTGATTGGTTAATTTAACAAATTACATTGATTGTACCTATTTAATAACAAAAAAAATATTTTTGAATGTTACTAATACTTATCGTGGACCTGTGGAGACTCCAACTTGTAGTCAAAACCAACAAATCCATTTTTACTACGTAATTGTATCTACATGTGTCGAGAGAGAGAATTTGATGGTTCCCAACCACCATCTGGCAGAAGAATGAATAAGAATAAAAATATTACACAAAAATACAATATTTCTCTGAGCAACTTCATCGAGATACTGAATAAATAAAGGCTGAATAAATATTAGTGCTGTGAGAAAAAATACACACATGGTTTAAAATAAAAATATATATAATTGAACTCCGAACGCAAATGTTGTTTGTGATAATAAAACCCAATTTTTACGAGAGCTCTCATCAAACAAAGGCTTTTCAAATAAAATAAACATAAAAAAGTAAAATAAATTATCGTCGGTCCAAGTTTTGTTTTTATAAAACGAACAAGAATTGTATTTTAGATTGAACAAAAAACAACAAGTGTATTACGTTCAGAAATATGTTGTATTTTATTGAATTTGTTTCGTATTCAGTTGAAATTTGTATCCGGAAACGCAATTTCATTCGGCTGCTTTTTTAAAACAGTACAACGTTGAAAAATAAATACACAACTTTAATAATAACGTAAAAATGCATTCTTCAATAATTAATACTGGTGCCCGGTATTCATGTGTTGATTTAACAAAAAAATATCAGTTTACATTTTTCTAGCAAAAAATACTGAATGCATATTTTATTTACATAATATGATGTATGCAATTTTTAATAAACACAGACGGCGAAATCCTAAAACAACAACGTTCGCTCAAACTTCAGAGAGGATTCGAATAAATTCTCACCTGCCCTTCCAATAACAACTCACCTCAATCTTTAAAATAAAAAAAAAACTACGAAAAATGAGAATTTTAAACGATGTAGGTGAGGCGGATTACTTTCACTATACCCGTATCAGCTATACATTTCAATTAAATGAATGCATTTTTTTAAATAATAGTATAAGAAAAACTTTTATTGTTGTACAAATGTAAAACAGCAGAAACAACAAGTCATCCACTCTTAATTATACCAAACCTTACAAACACTCTAAATGTGAAACCTCCTACGAATGATTTTTTTTATATTTATTACCCTAAAGTCAACAAATTATGTATAAAAAATTCTTTCTAAAGTGTTTAGATAAGATATTAAAGTAAGAAATGATTAAAATTCCATGACCCCGAAACTTTTTAGATTATTTATCAATATTCTTTCTATCTTAAATATTTGATAATATTTATCAAATATTAAAGATCGAATCAAATCTTTTTATTAACAAATGAAATCCGCACTCTATAAGAAAAATTTTGAACTAAATCAATCGTGCGTTATTGAGAGAAAAATGTTCAAAGTCAAACAACAAGAATTTGAGATTTCTCCCCCAATAATGCATAAATGTGTCCACTAGTTCAAAATTCTGCTACTAGAACACATAGCGTTGGTTTTGGTTAATTGTCAGTAATAGATCACGACTAGACTAAATTTTTGAAAGAATAGCATAGTTGTCATTCCGAAAGACAATCGAGCATCAAGAAGGTCTTAAGAAATTAGCCACAAAGAATTGTTTCAGATTTCTAAGTCCATTGCAGTTGATTGATTAACAATAGAATTTTAATTTCATTTACCGCATGTCCAGTAAGTTGCACAAATTTTAACCAAAAGTCTTGACCTTCTACTGACATCAAAATAAAAAATTATCTGCCTGTTGTTATTAACATTTCTTTACTGTCTCAGTCAAAAGACCACAAACTACGAAGGATATATGGACAATTCCGTATTAAAAGTAATTTCTAGTTGCAATGATGTAATGTTTTGAAACACTTTATCTTTGCATTTTAATAACTTCTGAGTAATTTTAAGAACAAAAGAACTCAACATCTTTTTTACGATGTTAATTTTTAATATTAACAACAAAAATCCATAAAGTTTCTCCGCTTGTTGTAGTAAGTTTCAGCGTTTAGACGTTGCAGAAAGCGATTGGGCTATGTTCTTGATGGATTGCAGCCCATTAAGCCTCCCTCTTTGCTGTCACCAAAATAATGAATATTTAAAATAAAAAATAATGAAAAAAATTACACATTTCTAATTAAAATTTTAGCCATGGACCCGAGAGCATGAAGAGCTATATGTATATAATTAAAATTTTGGTCTCACTCGTAATGGTTCCTGTAATATCTTACGTTGAACCCGATTTCCATCTTTCTTTCTAGATTCTATTAAACTTTGATTTCCATTCATACATCTTTTTTAATTTCTGCTTCAAAAACGTCTCTATTGAAAGCAGTTCGTAATAAGCTATCAGAAGAAATTTTTGAGAACAAAAATTTATTCTTATGTCTGCGTTTTTTCATTGTTCTTATTCTTCCAGTCGTCGTTTTTCAAGTTTTTCTAAAATCTTCTTCTAGTCGTCGTTTTTCAATTTTTCTTGTATTCTTTTTAAATTAAAGATTTTCTTGTTCTTTTAGAATATACTTTTAAAATAATATATTTTCTAAATGTGCCATTGTTTTATTTTCTAATCATAGTTTTTCTTAAACATACATCTTTCGTGGATTTTCAAGCTTTTCTATAATTTAAGAAAAGTATTAATCAAGATTCAGACTTCTTATTTTTAAAAATTTTGTTTGTTTCACGATCGTTGTTTCGCCACTTCTTCTTAATCGAAGCTGCGAAAAATAATTTTGTCGGTGTTTTCTCCATAGCTACTATTTAAAATCTTAGGTCCAAATTTTAATCATCTGCTAGTTTAATTAGACGAACTTTATTACACTTTTTATGACATAGCAGATATATTTAAAAAAATATTTCGTATTTACAAATTTTGCAGCGAATGGAATTGGATCAGAAATTTATAGCTTTTTTAATCCAAATGAGAGTAGCGAATCTATACCCCATCAGCGTAATTAGACAATATGATAAGAGTAATTCTTTTATTGTGTTCCAGGAATGCAAATAACGGGTGCCTCACCTTTCATCACATTACAAACTTGAATTGCAAATCATTGTTTTGGGGACATTTGTTATTTTCATTATTATCAGTAAAGTAGGTTGCATGTAAATAAATAAAGCAAACAAAAGAAAATTTCGGAATAGAAAATTTATTGAAATAAAACCGTTTGAGTCTTCTTGAGGCAAGATTAAAATTGAAAATGCAATCAGAATAACAACCACATTACGGCTCAGCTGTACAATTACGGTTTTTTATCTTAAGGAATAAATGCATCAGAATAAAACAATAAATCAGAAAAGTAATAATCCCAATTATATTATTTTTGTTTTAGGTACAATAATAAATACCTTGAGAAATAACAGCCGTCCAAATGGAAATAATAAAAACTACTTCAATTTATGACGTAATTGCCAGGGACTTGGGCCCTAACTTGTTTTGACATTAACGTACGCGTTCAAGATGAATGTTGGTCGACAATTAATTCCTACAAAATATATTATGAAGACTATTAGCAGACCCGACTGCTCACCTGGTCAAGAGTTATAGATCTATTAATCATTGATCTAAGATTGCTCCGGGCGCACCGGACTCAAAACTTTGATATATCGGTTATTATATTTGTCTGTTCTTGACGAAATAATGTGTATATTTATATCGGCGATTTATTTGATGAACGCTCACTAAAATTATCTTCCCAGGACCGGATTACTTTATTTACGACACCAATTATGATATTAAACATTTTATACAATTTGTTATAAAAATCACACACCAATACACAATTTCCGCTCACTTTCATCAAATGTCATTCATCTTTTAGTGGTATACTTAGCTTAATTATGTTGTAATTGTATCCGTCCCGTCACTAAGTATACAGATTTACTTAAAAAGATTTTAAAGCATAGATTAACGATGGTAATTTGTTCTTTCCTGACGATATAAATAAATTATCAAGCTGTGACTACAACCATATATAATTAAAAACTTTTATACGTTTTATACAACAGTTAAGTCCAAAGAATTACATCGAGTAACTGGTTTCGTTTCATTTCATAAAATTATAAATGCCTTGTAATTACAAGTATAAAATTTGTTCACATTTTTTATCTTGCGTCATTGTCATAATTATAGAGTTGTGACTAGGTGGCAAAATAAATATCTTTACATTTTAGATGAATGTCTTGTTTCTAATAAAAAAACACGTGTTTATTTTATGTTAAATAACAGAACATTGATCTTGTGATGAGTGTTTTTGATGAAATTAAAATTCTTCTAAAATATGAATCGAATTTTAATAAATACGCATACATTAGTTTCTCTTAATCCCCGACATTTACATTTTATTATAATTTCACCGATCTATTTCTAAACTGTATGGCATTAAAAAATTAAGCTTATATACCTATTTTAATTTATAATCTAAAGCTTGACATTATACAGAAATTCTCAATATATAAATATTTATATATTTTTTGTCCGACACTACTATATTATCATGTCCAGACCGCCAAATAAAATGAATCTCCTAGAAATAGTAGGCCTAGAAACTTTACTAAACTAGGCATTTATTAAATTTTGGTTGCCAAAGTACCAATATCAGTACATTTAATTAGGCGTATAATTTCTTTAAAAAGAAATAAATACGTACAATTAAACAATTTAAATATTAGACAAAATCATCTTCAATTTGAACAAATCACCCACAATTTTTTTTTTGTTTAATTAGAATAGTACATTATTATACGTATTTCATAAGACGATTATTGTGACACGAATGAGTTTTGAGCACAACAAGCGAAGCCAGGAGTGCTCATATAGAATGAGTGTCACAAGTCGTCTTATGAAATGAGCCTAATATACTATTTTTTCTACTTTGCATTGCAAAAAAAGCATTCTAAAAGTCCGTTTGAAAAATTATCAGAACTTGGGATTTTTGACAAATTTGGTTGGCACTAACAAGTAATGACAACTGTCAAGTTTATTAAGGTTTTCAACTGATTTGACAGTTTTCAACTGAATTAGCTGATATTTTGCTTCAATATTTGCGACAGCTCGCTTATGATTTTATCATTTAACTATTTCATATCATCTCCATCACGTAGGCGGTAGGCGTAATTTTTACGCTTATACGGTGCCAACGTAACTAATGAAAAAGTTACTGTTTTGCGTGCTATAATGAAAATTTAGTAGCATTATTGTTAAACGCAAACGCGTTTAACAATGGCAATATTGATAACGCAAAGTAGAAAAAAGAATATTGAAGAACTGCGGATAAAACTGGATTCACGCGGTACGAGATAAATTGTTGATTAAGAAGTTATTACCAAAAGTTAAGAAATACATTTGCAGTCTACATAAATTCCTTGTCCTATTTTTTTGAAATTTCATATACCATAGAGCCTTCTTTAACGATTAAACATCAATACTTTTTCCATGAGAAATAGAAGTCATCAGCACCTTTTATTTTAGAGAGCGCATTATAGATCTTTATTTCTACCAGCTTTATTTATATACCACATTTTAAAAATCTAACCACTAATGTATAATAAAGCAGATGTAAAAAAAATCTGTATTCCCCTGAAAGAACTAATGCCAAATCTTTGTTTTCGGTTTTGCTAGTGTAGGATTGGAGATGTCGTTAATCGTAATAATGCCAATAGCTTCAGTACAAAGTGTTCTTAGTAAAAATTTACGACTTAAGTCATTATTCCTATTTCTTATAAAAAAGTATACCACAATAACGATTAGAGTAATATTAAGATAACCTTTCTTCACAAACAACATAATAGCTCCGAGTTATAAAACACGTTAGATTTGTAGCTAACAATATTAACCAAAATTTTGATACCTAATGGTCTTTAGTTTCCAGTCTCCCTTTCATTTGTGGAAAAAAAGTAGCTTATAAACCAATAATTCAACTCAGTAGATCTTCTTCAACAGTTGAGTATCTTGGCATATTTTCGTTCTAAACGTTATAATTTATAAAACTTAAATAATCCACATAAGCAAAAAAAAAAGAAATCAGAAAAATAATAAAACGACTAACAATTGACTATTGTTAAAAATTTTGCGAAAAAAGTTATTCTATAGCAACTTAAGTCATGACAATAGGGTTAGTCAAAGCCAATATAAAAACTTATGAGAATTTAGTGGTTGGATAAAGTCTCTGATAAAGCCAAACCACAGCTCCAACTCTCCTTCAATAAATTGCTGCATTCATAATCTTTTTCATTTTTCAAAGTTTTTTATATGAATCAGACTTAAAAAATTGGCGTTTCAATTCTTAATTGTCTTCTTCTTCGGAGACAATGACCTAAGTTGCTAAGACTATCGGCCAGGACGTGGAGTTCCATGATTTCTAATTGTCAAAAGTGACAAAAGAAGATTTTTTTACCTGACCAACCACTTAAGACCGAATTTGTTTAGTAAAATTTTGTTACTACCAACATAATTCAACAGGTGGTAGGTTTTTAATTTCTAAACAAATAATATTTCACACATACAGGTTTCTTTAGCCACCCTTATTTTTTTTTAGAAATTGGGGGTTGTCTTGAGTTAGGTGTAAGTAAAAAAATTATATCCCAATAAAAGTGATCAAACAAAGAAATCTATAATAAAAATAAGAAATAATGTCACTTCTTCACTTGATTCAAGCTTTAAGTGTTACAGGAGCTACTGAATTATCGACACTTTTGACAGCCAAACTTAAAGTTTCAAAACTGCGTTATTCCAAAATCTAGAAATTTTTTTATTTCATTTAGTTAGTATTAGCTGAAAAGAGATAAATGACTATCCTGTTAAAGTATTTCGAGCTAATTTTAATCTTTTGTTATCTTTAATGAGACAAATTTGGTTGAAGTTCATCAACTTCTTCTAGGTGTTTGTAATTTTTATGACACAAAGAATCTTGTTTCAGGAGTATTCTTTTCGCGAGAAAAATCTGCGGTTTATTTTGGTCCGTGTGCAGTTTAAACATTTTGTTTATTATTTATTTTTTCGATGCGAGTGGAGCTTGGGTGTCAGTGTTCTGTGTTTGTCTTGTCCGCATGTATAAATATATGTTATTACAGACGCGATGCGAGTTTCTTATTTATGGACAGTGTTGACACTTCTCATTTGTTGTCGGCCCACACAACCCGTCTGTCTTTATGTTTAATTTGTACGCATTCTTAATAAAATAAAGGGTTCACAGAACTCGAAAAATTGATTGTTCACATATTGATAAAACACGTTGCTTGTTCAAGTTCTTCTTCGGGAAAAAAAAGGTACTGTGTGAACGTGGCTGTACAGTAAAACAAGTCGACAAATCAGGATTAATAATTACCGAACACAAGAAAGCTCTTTTAGTTTGAATTTTATAATCTTATATGGAATGATTTGATGAGGCCTTTTTTAATGTTGTAAATGGCCTGCATTCATTAACAATAATAACAAAATTTCCCAACAAACAAATTTTAAATGGAAAAGCATTTAGTGTAAATTATAACTAAATATAAATAAACGATGAATAAATGGTTGGTTAAATGGTTCTTTTAAGAAAAAGTTTTTCGATTACCGAGTGTATGAACGATTCACTGTCAATTATATGCGCTGCGGTTAATTTATTAAACAATCCTATCTAGGCATTCGTGTGTTGTAATGTTCTCGGTATAGAGTAAATTTATGTCTTTGCTTATTACATGAAAGCTCTGTGCAAGTATATCGGCAAGAGCTGAATTATAAATGACATTAATATAAATGAATTCTATATTTCAGCATTAACCAGCAATAAATTAGCGGTGGCAGGGTGTATGATTATTTTACGAAATGCAGATATATCATGTTATATGTATAAATAAGGCTGCGCAACTAAATAATGCAGTCCCAGTCAGTCCGGGTACAATGGATTTCAATATAAATAATTTATATGCACTCTCGAAAAAATATACTTCCTTTTCATATTTTATAGCATCGAATAAAAAATAATAGAATATTATATTAGTTAATACCCCCGCGCCTCAAGCTCGAACATCACAGCTTTTATATTTATTCGGAATTACTTATTCATATTAAATTAGTTTTTCTTGGCGTTGAATTTTAAATGAGTCACGCAGATATATGGCTGTTCTAAAATAACTCATTCTCAGAACAGAATTTATATCATAAAGTATTATTATACTGTACCGCCGGTGAAGAATTTAGATTTATTTGACAACTCCTGACGTTGCATTAATATCTAATTGAACCACAATGATTAATGCAATATTGATATATTTAATATTATTCACGGCATGACAGAATCATTATTAAATTATCCTCCATCCTATACATAATAACAATCTTTCCAAGAGCGAGAATACCACTAAAAAAAGCAATAAAGCGAATCGATCCTCTAATACCAATAATTACTATCTACCTGCACTCCATATTGGATATATGACTCGTTCTCCAGAAACACATTAATTTTTATGACAATTTCAACAACCATTCAACTAGTTATTTTAAATCAATTACCGGCCGGTAAACATTTTATAAAAATGCCTATAAGTGGAGTGGGTCGAAAGAGCTAATAATGTGCAACAAAAGAAATGCTTTAATATCGTAAAGTCATGTGGCAATGCAGGTGTTGCATACGGCAAAACTCATTTTATTTTAATACATACTGTTAGATACGAGGCGATAATATTTACACAAACTATAAAATTACAAAAGGAAGCAGAAAACCGTCGTCGCAGAAAAATTATAATCCTCAGTAAATTGAAATAAAAACAAACAATCGAAATATTTACGATTTAAAATTGCAGGTGAAAAGGATAAACATACATTTTATGTTCATACAATTTATGCCACAAGGTGCTTTTCCAACACAAATATGCAATATTTATGATATTTATTTTATTTTAATGCCAGTTTCTTATTGGCTATAAGGAAACAAATCGGTTGTTACGACTTTAAAACTAACATTAAAACAGACTTTAATAACGTAATTAATATTAATATAAAAAGTAACACGTGCAAAAATTTTTCTCACTTCAAATAACAGAACTAAAAAAAGGCAAATTAATTAAAACAAACCAAATGCTTAAAAAAATGAAACAATATAATAATGGAAAGGTTATTGTATCATTATTTTTACAAAGAATATACTCGTAACTCAAAATACATTTAAAAACATACATTAAAGATCTAGTTTAATGAATAAAAATTTTTTAATTTTGTATGTCGAAAGGATCTTTGGTATCCTTCAATCGACTCGCCCATTTTTCAAAACTCGTACTGTAAAAATTTATTTACTGTAATCAAATGAAGTATAGTCGCCTCGGAAATCTAAGATCCCTGATTTCTAAAGTCTGCAATAATCCAAATAATGGTCATTGTTGATTCTAATGGTAAACTAACCTTTAGTGATAGAATATTTATGCAAATTTTACTTATCCTTGAAATTTTACGGTTTCTGCTGATGCCTCAAATAGGGAACTTCTCCGTCTAGATGTTAGCTTACAATAAGATTTAGCAATGACCGTTATTTGATTATTGTGAACATTAAAAGTCAGAAATCTTAGATTTCCGAGACGACTATACAGAAATTTTATCTGATAATAGCCCTCGTTGAAGTGATGCTAAGTACCCAAACTTGCCTTTTTATAATACTAAAATTATTTATACAATAATGTTAATAATTTCCGAGATAAATAATGTAGACATTTTGTTTGAAAACCGCAAATATACCAATTTATATTTGTTTAATTTCTAAAATTTAATTTTTCATTAAACCTGAGGGCTCATTCTGACACATCAAAATAATAACAAATTCCATACTTGTTAAAAACTTACTTAGAGGCAATAGAGACTCGACATTTTAAATTTCAAATTGCGCGCTACAGCTACGTAAAACGTTTAGTCACGTGATGTGTTAGTCGTGTGACATAGTTATGTACAAAACAAACTGTCCTTCCATTTTCGTTACAAGCAAGAGTTTGTTTATTTATAAATAAGTTGAAATAAATAAACAACATCTTCAAATCGTTCTTGTCCAGTGCCATTGTGCGATAGTACCTCTATAAAAAATTCACTAATACATACTTAGGTTGGTTTAACATATGCCAAATACTAAAAGAATAGTGTTTTATGTTCTTAATTAAACAAGATGTGTAGGACATTTTTAGATTGTTGTACTTTACAATTATTTAAATCATTGGTTGTCTTTGTTTTAGCCAATCTCAGCTCTGGTCTGCAATCTTTGACCTTTTTTGCCACGATTGGTCACTTATCAGTGTTGTGATATTAAGAGAAAAACTAGAATAGAAACTAGTTTTAGAGTTTATTGAAGCTGAGTTGGTAAAGATGCTTCTAAAGAATAGACAATACTATATAAAATCATAAAAAAAAGAAACTGGGGCCCTACAGGACGTAGAAATTTGTTTGTGTTTGTTTAAAATAAGAATATCTTAACAAAGGCGTAAAATTTGGCAAAAAAAAGACTAAGTTTATCGTAAAATCAATTGTAACCATATAGCATTGCAATAGAATTATGTGATTTGATGATATATAAAATTATAAAAAAATACCACGTTCAAATTTTTTTTTTTCGGTCCAAATCGATACCACTCAAATATTTAAAACCTGCGTTGCAATTAGCTTACGTGGTGAAATAATCAAGGTTAACTTACCCTCGAAAAATATTCAGAGAGACTTTTTTAATTCACCACTATTTGTTCTTTTCCTAAAACAACTCGCGGATTTACAAACGAATGAATTTCACGCTGATTTTACCTCCTCTTTACAAGCTTGTTAACAAATTTTCACTTTTACTCTGCAACCAAACTTTAAAATAAAATAAACCAAAAAATTTCCTCATTTTCGCGAGTAAAAATACAACCGCAAAGATTGATGATTATTAACCTGACAGTTTTAAACAGTTCCTTAGATATTTGATTCTCTATGCGCAATATTTCATAATAATTAATGAAGTTTTAGAAAACTTCTAGTATTATTTAAATTATTCTTTCTCGTTGTCATATAATTATAGATTTTTTCCGAGTGTATATTTGCTTACAACTTATTGTTAGAGTGAAAACAATGTCTTAAGTGTGTTTTTATTGAAACGAGAAAATCAATTTCTTTGCTAAGGGGTTGGAAAATATAAATATTGTATCCCCATCTCTGTTATTATTAAGTGAAAACTAATCGATTTATATGACCCTTGGTTAAAATAAATCCATAGGGTAAGGGAAAAACAATTTTAACTCAATGGATTGAACAGAAATGTCTTAAATAATGGAGTAGGTGGAAGGTCCGTGAAGCGAATAACACAAAGTGCACTGCAAAAAATCAAGTCACTAAACTGTAGACCAAATTAGCTGTATTACAGCTGGCTGTGTAATTTTTGTTTAAATATCCTCATTATTTGATAGAGATCTGTGGGAGGTTTTATATTACTTAATCGATTGCTGATAGAAAGGTGACGTTACAAATAAAATATATACAATATCAAGAGAATAAAATAGCTGTAATTGCGTACATTTAACAGCGATATTTAATTCAATATGCAATTAGTGGTCTAAAGAAAATGATATAATAAATCATGACTTGAAAAGCAGTTGCCCATTTAAAGGAAGACATTAGTTATATTTTATAAAATGCAGGTAAAAATTCTCCATGTAATGACTTTTCTTTAATAACAATAAAAGGTAATTAAGGCTGAGGATATTTAAATATAAATTAGTGCATTTAAATATTTAAATAAAACGATAATTTAAATCATTATTTATTCAACAACAGCAATTTTATGTCAGCAATAAAAGAATTATTTATTTTATTACGTTTATTATTTATATTCGAATTATATATTTCTTTTTATATACTATAAATATATAGAATATCACACAAAGGTTGATAGCCGTGCTTTGTGAGGGGAACAAAATGAATGTTGTCTGGCCAGCCAGGGTAGGGATAAAAAGTAATAAAATGTTAATCATAAGTTATAAACGAGGGATTCAAATCCGACATTCCTTTATTGCAAAACGTTATTTCTGAAAAGTTTCACCCCTGCTAAAATTATTTGTTGATGAAATTTACTAGTACAAGATCGCTGCCATCAGCGGAACTCAATTAACATTAATTTTAATAGAGCAATAATTTAGGAAAGCTTTGGTTCTAATGCAAAGCCATAGATTTGTGGGAAACGCCCTCTTACCTCCAAGGTGTCGATACGCTTAGTGCTCATAACCATTAATAGAAGATTAATGACACCAAAAATAACATAAACAAGCACTGAAATGATTACACAAATTTATATTTCAAAAAATAGAGAAGAGTGGGCAAAGATATTAAAGTTTCCTTTTATTATAATAAATACTTCCAGGAAGTGGAGGTGATGATGTGGTTCTTTGTTTCTAATCCTACGTGTCTTTTTGAATGTTAATCGACGCGTTTGCATATTTTATTAAACAATTATCCCCATGCTACGAAGAATCTGGAAGAAAGTTGTCGAGTTTTACTATTTGTGATTACATTTCTTAACACTCACTGGAGACGTAATGTAAAAGCATTTTCTAAATGAATATCAAGCAAATTTTTGCGGCTCAAATAACTTTGCCGAAAATCGGAAAAGTCACACGTAATACCACTGGGTGTTACAAGGATCCCAGTTTGTTTCTTTAGTTATTGAATAATTTTGTTATGTCTAAACATTTTTTAAGGATAAAGCAATTTGTAAAGTTTTCTTGTCTATTCTCAATGTTCTCTTAGTTTCTGTGCGGATAATAAAATTTCAGCGATTTTTACTGAAAATTTCTCATATTCATACTTCCTTCTTTCTGTCTGGTTCGTCTCAATAACAAAGATGCAGAAAATTGTGTCTGACACCGAAACTATCTTCAGTGATAACAAGGACTAACCATCAACATAAATCTTGAATTTCTACTTTATATTAATTTCAAAAATAATGGTACAAAAAATTTATACGAATATAATTCTGTAAATCATAAAATAAACTTGAAAAATGGTACTTAGAACCACAAGAGCAAAGAACAGAGGTAGACAACCAGTGGGAAATGGATCACGAAAGAGAACTTAGAAAACCTACTAAAGAAAAAATAGGCACAATTTGAAGTAGGTTCCCCTCTTTTTTTAGACAGAATACTATTGTTAACTACATCCTTCAGTAGATGGGCTTAATTAAAGCATAAAAAAATTGTGATAAAATCTAAACGAAAAAAACTTATATGATTCGCTAGATTATTAATATTTTCAGCAGATTACAAATCTCACAACAAAAAAATTATAAATTTACGAAATGTAGAATAAGATAGGCGCCCTGTTTTAACAAAACTATAAGCAAAAACAGATCCATTATAATTTACTAATGTCTACGTTTATAATTTTGAAGTCAGAAAAAGAAATCGAGATCAGAATTATCAAAACGCAAAAAGACGCTAATTTTGGTAAGAAAATGGCATACAAATTTCTTCAAACGTCATCTCAAGTTCTTTTACAGAAAACCTCAAAGATTTTCAAAAAATAGAATAAAAAGAACAAAGACAAGAATTTCTTTAAAAAATCTTTGAGTGAAACTAAAGAAAAGACAACAAAAAGAAATAAAAAAAAACATAAAGAGATTGAATTCTCCAACCCTCAGAAGATCTTATGTCTTAAGACAATGGCGCAGAGATGCAGTGTTCAATTTGCTTCCGATGAGCCCATAAAGACTACTTTTAGTAGCAAAACAAATTATGTATGAGAATTGCGCTGAAGAAAATAGCTTCCAAATTTTAAGTATGCTATCCAATTTTAAGAACCTTCTTTAAAATCTAAAAAAGTGCTCTTACAATTTTGTTAATTTTTTATTTTAAAGTTAAAATAAATATTTTTAAATACGTAGGTATCTTGTTTTTATTGAGATGTTACCCCTCCTTTATTTCACAAATATATGATCTTACTGGTATCAAGACTATAAGTGCAAAAAAAAAACGTATTACGCGAGTTAATTTGTTGATTAGTCAAATAGCTATGCAAGAAATGCAAAAACGATAACTGTGTATTTACTGTCAACACAGTCCATCAACCATAATTTCTCGGCAAGTATTGCAATCGTTCGTGAGTGATGGGGAATAATATTATATATTGGTTTTAGAAACTATAATTCGCGAAAAAACTCGCTTCCATGTTTTTAAACATGAAAGCAATAGAATTTTATTACTTATCGATAGAGTCGTCGACATGATGATGGCTGCAGTTCATCTATAAATCCATTTGCAAGTAACTGATTAAGTTTAATAGCAGTGAAACTAGCACAGACTTGAGCTAGGCTAGGCGAGGTCGTATTATTTTATACGGCAGGATGGGACTTGTTATATTTTATTTATATTATTCTACTGTGGGCGAATTATTACCTCAATTACACAGAACAAATCTAGATGAGTGCGGAATTATTTTTATGTTTCGACGCAATTATTATAACAGTATAGTATTTGCATTTGGATAAGGGAAAGAGACTTAAACCATAAATTACTTGATGAATAGGGATTATTTAGAGTAATAAGTGCTTTATAATTTATGAGACTATTGAGGCGACCGGTACGTACCATCTGTTGGCAAGGGTCTTGGGCGAGTGGTTGTCGTTCTTTACCTGTTTCCTTGCTTAGAGACATCATGCCGATATCGGGTAGTTGATCATAATTAACAACTTAATGTTTAATAATTGCAGTTTAAATGTAAACAAATTGGTGGCTCTCATATACCTGTGATAGTACCTTTTAGAAAAGTATTGCTAAAAGTTTCTAATAACTTCTTTTTAATTCTGTTAAAAAAATATTTCTAAAAAAGCTTAATACCAAGTATTATAAAAATTTTTTTTTTTTGATAAATCACACATTGGTAAACCGAATAAAGCTGTTTAAATTTCTTTGACAACATGTGATAATTTGGTCACTACACTTAATTTAATGTATAATGAGAGATTGAGAGTCTTGGAAAAAGAGTTTTTTTCTTGTAAAATGAGCTATTTTTAGAAATTTTTTATTCTTTGAACATTTCAATTATTGTAAAATAAATAATATTCTTTAATAAAGAATGCAAATTAATAGGTATTTATTAATAATAATAATAATAATAATAATAAAGTTTATTGCACATTAAAACAAAAATGTACAAAAGGTTAAATGGCAGACACAAATCTGATTTTATAATTTAACCTAGAGAAATAGTTAAAACATAATAAAATACTAATAAATATACTTACAATAAACATAACACAAAATAATACAACAGATTAAAATTTGCTAAGATCAATTGCAGAAAGTTTTTGCGACAAAATTAGTTTTTTACATTTTTTTTTTAAATATACGGAAGTGTCAACTGTTAAAAGATCAGAGCAGTTACTTAATATATATGGTACAATATATGAAAAAGACGTCTGAAATAAAGTAGTCTTGTGTGCTGGAAAGTGAAAATGCTTTTCAACAAATCGTAAATTTCTAAAGTGTGTTTCACAGCGTTTGATTAATTTAACATACAAATAATCAGGAATTTTTAACTTTAGTAATTTGAAACAAAAACACAAATAATGAACAAAGCGTTGCTCATTCAATTTAAGCAATCCTAAAGATCTTAGGTAGGGAGTAACATGTGCAAAGTGAGGTATACTAATCACAAATCGTAAACAGTAGTTTTGAATTTTTTGAAGTTTTTGTTTATTACTTTCAGTTAGGCGCGGGCCATAAACAATATCACAGTAATGCAGATTGGATAAAACTAGTGAGTTAATTAAAATTAGTTTAGTCTTTTGATTTAAAAACTCTTTAAACTGTGTAAGTTGCTTAAATTTAAAATAACAATGTTTAGATAACTGGGAAACATGATTAGTAAAATTGAGTTGTGAATCCATAGTAATACCAAGATTTTTGACTGTACTTTGGGAAGGAATTTCTACATTATTAATTCGAACGGTGTGTTTTAGATTTTCTGCTTTATTCGTTGTTCCAAAAAGTATGTTCTTACATTTAGTTGCATTTAAATATAGTGAATTACATTGGGTCCAATTATATATTCCATTAAGGTCACTGTTAATTATATTTTCAATATTTCGTATTTCTAGAGGGTTAAAGCTTAGGTAGAGTTGAATATCATCTGCAAATAGATGTATTTTGCAAAATTTAGTTGCGTACTGAATATCTGAAATAAAAATAGAAAAAAGAAGTGGGCCTAACACCGATCCTTGAGGAACTCCTGTTAAAACATCTTTAATATCTGATAAACCTAAAGTTGTTCGGCATGTCTGCTTACGATTGTGTAGATAACTATTAAACCACTTGAATTTATCATTATAAATTCCATAGTACTCTAATTTTTTTAGTAAACAATTTATGTCAATTGAATCAAAAGCTTTACTTAAGTCTAACAGAGTTAAAGATGTTATTTTTCCTTTGTCCATATTTGATAAAATTTCATCGGTCACCGATAAAAGGGCAGTTGATGTACTGTGTCCCATACGAAATCCAGATTGCACTGATGGTAAAATATTAAAAGAACATACGTAATCGTTCAGTTGGTTATAAATTATTGACTCTGCAATTAACATAGAAGCTGGTTGAATACTTATGGGTCTTAGATCATTGAGACAAGTAAGAACAGATTTTTTTGGTATTGGTGTGACACAAGAAGTTTTCCAGCTATCAGAAAATTAATCATTTTTCTAAGAAAAAAATATAATTTCAAAGAGAGGAGCATGAAATAAAAAAACAAAACACTTAAGCAACATAATAAATTTATTTAAAAAACATAACTAAATATTTTCATCATTGTCACTATCATCGATGCCATTTATTGTGGGATTTTTTTTTTGTTACAAAAGTATCTGCTACAGTTTTAATCTGGTGAAAACAATTTACGTTTTTTGTTCATATCTTTAGCGACATAATAACTAATATTGTATTAACTATACTCTATTAATATAACAAATACTCTATTGTTAAATTAATATTATGCCTATCCTAATTATGTTTGAAAGTATTTCTTCGAAAAGTTTATCTAAATTCTTATTAAATCTTCTACCTGTTTACCTCTGACAAATATCTCAAATTGTACAGAAAAACACCCCCAAAATTTCCAGCCACATTTTTTTAGTAAAATGGATTAGAAAGTTCTATTTGTTATAAGTTGGGGCATGTAGTTGAAAGACTACCACCCTACTATTGTATATTAAATCCAATAGAACTAGTGTGGAGTCAATTAAAGCACAAATTAAGAAAAGGCAACAAAAATCCTAATTTGGATTCTACTGTTATAAATTTAATACGAGCTGTCACTGAAGGTATGAACACAAGGCTGTTTGAAAATTGTTTTAATCATATTAAAACTGTGGAAGACACATTTGTAACAAATAAAAATTTTCCCACATTTATTATAAATGTAAATGACACGGACGATAGTGACAATGATGAAGATATTTAGTAATGTTTTTTAAATAAATTTATGTTGTGGCTTAAGTGCTTTGTTTTTTTAATTCATGCTCCCCTCTTTGAAATTATATTTTTTTCTTAGAAAAATGATTAATAAATACCTATTAGTTTGCATTCTTTATTAAAGAATATTATTTATTTTACAATAATTGAAATGTTCAAAGAATAAAAAATTTCTAAAAATAGCTCATTTTACAAGAAAAAAACTCTTTTTCCAAGACTCTCAATCTCTCATTATTATTTAGCAA
This sequence comes from Tribolium confusum, assembly GCA_029207805.1. Lineage (NCBI taxonomy): Eukaryota > Metazoa > Arthropoda > Insecta > Coleoptera > Tenebrionidae > Tribolium > Tribolium confusum. The sequence goes on along the minus strand of JALGAY010000002.1, from coordinate 39,506,953 downwards.
TACTTTTCTAAAAGGTACTATCACAGGTATATGAGAGCCACCAATTTGTTTACATTTAAACTGCAATTATTAAACATTAAGTTGTTAATTATGATCAACTACCCGATATCGGCATGATGTCTCTAAGCAAGGAAACAGGTAAAGAACGACAACCACTCGCCCAAGACCCTTGCCAACAGATGGTACGTACCGGTCGCCTCAATAGTGTCATAAATTATAAAGCACTTATTACTCTAAATAATCTCTATTCATCAAGTAATTTATGGTTTAAGTCTCTTTCCCTTATCCAAATGCAAATACTATACAATATGAATTTAATATAATTAATCAAAATGTAATTACGTCTTCCAACAACAAATAAATAACGGCGTAATCGATAATTCTGTATTAATAAATACAATTATTATTTATCGAAAAAAAACAGGAAGCAGTTTACACTACAGAAACAATTGCTTTTCATTACTCTAATGCCACGAAATAAATTTAATAAAATATAATAAAGTCTAATTCGACTATTGTTGAGATACCAAACGAATTCAGTAAAGGGTGACTGACGGTCTTTAAATATTCAACTCGGATGATTAAAATTTCTAACAAAAGCAATACACACTCCCCCAGCAATATTAATAATTAAAATAATTAATTAATTAGAAACATGCTTCTAATCGAATATTTCTAATAAACACATGAATTATTCACGTCATTATTTAAAACTAGTAACAACGTTTTAGCTTTACTAATCCGATAAATATTTTAAGCATTTATCTACAAATCCTGCTGTGGTCTCCGCTTTACTAAACGAACAAAACGCCGCAACAGATGCCTATACGCTATAGACAAGTTTTCAGAACCCGTGCCAGGTCAGTGTCACCGTCTAGCGACCGTCTACTTCGTGAAGTTTTATTACACGAGGAAAACATCCTCAATTTCCAATTATTTATCATCCGAAATCGGTGTTTTTCATCACGTCAACATAATCAACCTGCGCGTCTGGAAATCGTCTGGAATAGACTCCCAAACGTCCAATTTCCAAACTCACACCGACTAAAATATTTACAAGAGAAATATGCGGCTACAATGTTGAAATCAGCTATAAACATATTATTACAGCGACAATTACCGGATAATAAGACTTAATTTAGACTTGAAAATGATTATTAAATCCTGGAAAAGTGAACTGGAAGTGGATCAGACGTGGTGTAATTTGAGTCAAAAAGGAAAAACGACCTCGGATTCTTTTGCAAGTTAATGACGTAGATTTACATATATTTAATTAATACTTAAATGTTTTCAATGATGGATATTCCTGCAGTCGAAATATCTGCCCATTGGCTGTTTTCCATCAGGAAACCAGTTTTCAGGCTTCAGAGAGATCAATTTACCAGTCGCTGGGTAAAAATTCAATTGTACGTGTGTGGTATATTCCTTTACAAAAATTAGCGTGTGAGAAAAAAAAACTGATCCTTACAAGGTTTGCAACCCGATTATAGTTAACTATAAGCGAGTCATAAAAACTGCATCGCCTGGAAGGAGTTGATAGATTTCAACCCAATTTGTAGTGGAGTAAAAGTCGGACAAATATTTTCCAAAATTTTTTTGGTGTAGAACACAATAATATTATTTCATTCCATTCTTAATACCTTTTTACATATCGTACAGTTTACGACGTTATACCCCATTAAACACCTGAAGTATTAGTGTTGATATTACTCTAGGTATTTTTCCTCCTAAACAAAATCGACCTATTCAAGCAATTTTCAAAAAAAATACCCAAAAATTCTTTGTTTCATTTTGGTTGAGCCACTCGGTACATTTTAATATAGTTTTTTTATTTACTCGCTAGGTAATCCTATTGTCATCTATGTGCACTTTATTTAGATATATGTATGTGAAACAAACTAAGTTTTATCAGTTTATTACAGTTACGTTTGTATATAATAATACTGTTTGCACTATTATTTTTTAATTTTTTGTCTTCGAACACCAAAAAAAACCTCAGTTTCGTGAGTACATTTTTTAATAAATTTTCTAAAATCATAGCTTTCAGAGCTCCTCTACATAATTTTACTTCAGCTAGAATGTCTTTCTAATAAAAATAAAACCTCATCTCTAGACACAAATCTTTATGTTGATAACCCCATACTAAAACCATTGTTGATGTTTTATGCTTGGTTAAAAAAACTTTATACGAAATCTCAAAGAAATAAACCAAAAGACTTAATTCAAAATTTTTAACCTGTAACTGCATCCTTAGACCTTAGATCCTAAATTAAAACGCTGATTTCTAAGAATCATCAGTGAAAAGCGAAGACCTTGGTGATGTTCCATATCTTCTTGGTCTCAAATCAGGTCTATGAGAAAAAATATCCTTTGGAAACTAATAATTTGACCTCGGTATATTTTTATTCTAAAAATAATTACAAAGCAAATTACAAAATCAATCTAACATAAGCAAAAAAAACTAGAAAAAATTATGAAAAGAACGACTCACATTTACTGTTAAAAATTTTGCAAAAAAATTATTTCTGTAACAACAACTTAAAGTTTTAGGTTCAGATTTTTTTAATTAGGCAAACTTTTCTGTAAAATTTGTAATTGTGCAATTTTTATGAGAGAATATTATTTTGAATCAAATTAATCTTGTTTTGATGCTGTGATATATGTATATTTATTATTATTACACATTATCGCTTGACAAAATAAAAGCGTTATAGATACTTACACCTGATAAATTAAAATCAATTACAGAAAAGCGTCATTAAATTTGTGTCGAAGTACACCTACTTAACAGCGCCTACAAGCTTGTCCCCAAACATTGCCTGTTAAAACAATAAATTTGGACCACCTGTGATCCCCATCAGTAAATTTTGAAGCGGCAGATTTAAAATAACCATTATATTATTTTCATTTCTTTTAATGAATCAAGGCATTCAATTTTAAAATGCAATTTCATTTTTAATTAAAAAAATATTAATAAGAATATAAATCTCGTTGATTATTAATCTCTTTAATAATTTTTCACGTAATGCCACAGGCGAAATGGAACTTTTATATATTATGCAGTGCACCCACATAAAAATAATTATCAATTTCCAAATATAATTTATACCGCTAGACGAGGATTTTAATCACTTACAAAACCAAAAATAAACACGTTTCAGTTATTTCATTATACAAAGCCTGCTCTATTTGTTCTTATCGCCATCTGTTCCATATAAAGGGATAGTGTTTTCAGCCTCTGTCAGCCTTTCGAATGATATATAATTAAACCACTTCCTTTCATTTTTTTTATTTTTATCTAATACAGTGAAATGGTTTTTGAGAAAAAACAGCAAAAATTTTGAGATGATTACTAGGGGAGTAGATTAAATGAAAATGACTGGTCACCCCAGCTTCCCCAATTACTAATCAGTCACTGTCAGTTTCTCAATTGGGTACAATTACCCAAAAAAGTCCCTCATCTCCCATATCCAATAGTCCAATACAATTAAAACTGTTCGTGAAAAATTTAAGTATCTAATCTCAAATCTAGATTATACTGAAAATGTAAAAAAGTTGAAACTTTCGTTAGCTTGTCGGGTAAATAATGGCTTTAATGACCGTAATTATGTGCAGGTAATAATTTCGTTGAAAATATAATATAAAACTTTTTATGAAACATATTTAAACCGATATTAATGTACATACAGTGAAGTCGCAACAGCACAAACATAACAAGGAACAGAGTCAGCAAGGTAAATACGAAAATTCTATCTGTCTTGACCTAATCATAGCATCAAATCAAGAGTTATCATTAATTTGTTATTACGCTGTTAGGCTGAAATTGTACCAAAATTCTGACAAACTACGATATTAAACCTTAGTTGGTCCATCACGAAGTTCTTTCTCACTTTGTAACAAATTTTATGTAAAAAATAATAAAATATCATCGTGACAAACAAGATTTAGAAATATTCGTAATGGAGAAACAAGTAGATAAATTAAAATCAAATCTCCAGCAATTGTCAACAACAGAGAAAGAAATTCAGGTAGCGATCGCGATGCGAACATCAGCAAGAACCATGATAAACACCAAGTGGTAAAAAAATAATGAGTGACACAGCTATTTCCCACTTTAAACCTTTTGCAAATGTCAAAATACAGAGAAACCACTCAAGAAACTGTAGTTTAAACTAAAATAAACTATAACTTTTGGGAGTTTTGATATTATTTGAAACCTCTTGAAAAACAATTATTTTGCGACAAATTACTGTTAGCTATAGAATGGCATTAATTTTTTTTTTATTCGACTGTTAACTGTTAACTAGTTAACACAGCAACTTCAAGGTTTGCTCTTAAAAACTTTGTTTTTTTTCTCTACGCATGTAAATTTTTTCAAAATTTTTCCAATATGCTCTCTAATTAATATTAATTCGTTAAAAAAATGTATAAAACGTCAAAGTTAAAAATGTACTTTTCCTGAAATACTAGCCTTGATTACGACTTACAAGTACGAAAAAAATATGCCAAATTTGAAAATTGATGTAAGGAGAACATCTCTACAATCCCCAATAATTCTCATGCCAATCTCAGATAACACGTCTGACACAAAAACTAGTGCAATCCGTAAAAACAAAATCCAACAAAATTTTGAGTTATCCAGGTGTTATCATTGATAATTCAATTAACACTTGCTGTAACAGTAAATATGCATAAAAACTGTGTATAAAAGCGTTTCGTATTTGCCTTAGTACGAACGCAAAGCAGAAAAAAATCATTATGCAGTGCAAGATCGATGTAGCGTTTATGTGAAGTAAGTGAGAGGGTAAGAAAAGTCGTGGTAGAGTGCATCCATCGGGTGCGGAGGATATAAAAGCAAGCAGCAAGTAAAAGTTAAAAGACGACAGTTATTGTGGTAAACCGTGTAGCGGGGGCAGCGTAGAGACACGACATAACAAAACAGGGATCGTAAAACCGCTAATCAAACCCACCCTCGAGCTGCAACGTTGTATCCTAAACACTCCACTCTACACCTGCTTTAATGCTCGGAGAGAGACGAGACGATCCTGAAACTCTTCCAATGAAAAGAGAAATGATTTTGAATTATTGTGGTGTAGGCGGGGATTGTAGCGGTAGATTCGGGTGTTTATTGCTGGGGTGCCACATCAGGCAACTCGGTAAAGGGGTCCAAATGTTTTGTCAAAACGAAAAGGTTATTTGAGGAATGCGAGACGTTATCATTTAACGACCTTAAAACATAATTTGTTACAGTCAACACTTGTGATGATTAAGTCATTTGTTCAAACCGTACACGAAACACGAATTTCGTACACAAAGACTTTAAGCGAATTAAAAACGAATTATGAAAATATACTTGATTAAAATCACAAGTTTTTCTAGATGGAGAAATATCAACTGCAATGGAAGTAAGAAGAGAAGGGAAAGAAACAAGAACAACATATGACACGGAATATTGATGGCATCAAGCCAAACTGACATCAAGATTTATATTATTCATCAACTTCTTACTTTTTCATTCGACAGAGAATTTAGTAAAGGTCAATCTACTACTTTTCAGAACACAATCTGTCCGTGGTAAATCTTTTATAACAAAAAATTTACAAAATATAACTGCCAATCTTGATGCTCTAATTAGGTGTTTCTACTTTCAGATTTTATTTTTATTTGTACGCATTTCTTTTACTTTATTTCGGCTTGATTTATTAAAAACCTTGTCATAATCAGACAAAAAATGTTCAACTATAGTTACAAATTTAAGTAATATGTATAAAAAGAAGAAAATTTCAGATTTAGTCAAAATAAAAACAAAATATAGTGCGCTTATAACCTTTTCAATAGTATATGACTAATTTTAAACAACCATTAACAAGAGCCTTTATATGATAAATCAGAAGCTGTGAGCCGGTTAAGAACCACACGTGTTTTATTGTTTTAAGAACATTAGAAAAGACCAGTGAAGCCACAATCTCAATAAATCTTTCTGTACCATAGAGCATAGACAGTACACAATCATTAATTAATAAAAATATTAACAAAAACTTGTTTTTCCACAGTTACTTACATTTAAAAAGAAATGTTTCGTAATTTGTACTGTTTTACCTATATCAGCCACTCTTCTTCTGAAAGTTTATAAGATTCTAGAACATTCCATTCTTATGTTAATTTTAAATAAATAAAACAGAATAAAAACTGCAATTCTTATGTATCTAGACCCTTCATATTGTTACAAACCTATAAAAAAAAACATATCGAGCTGATCTCATTATTCTTTGAAGAATCCCTCTCAAAAACTTCGATCAGAACAGTTGATGTACTGGGGTTGTAACTTGTAACCTACAATTTCCCGACTGGATTGCTATAAGCTTATCGCTGCTATTACTTAGCCACTTGCATGAAGTATAATTAGTGTTGTGTTTTAAACAAAAAAACATGTTTTAAATTTGTTTGATTTATTTTAAACATTTACAAGTTTAAAACTAGATTTAAAACTTGTTTTTTATTATTAAAATAAAAACTATTCAGTAACTAACATCTAAACTGAGTTATAAAATAACAGTTCAATAAGAGGGTTGAATTTGTTTTAGTTTTTTTATTACGTGATGTTAAGGATTATATAAAAAATTTTCAATAATTAAAATATTTTTTTAATTAATTATATAATTTTTTTAGATTAGATAATTTTTCTTTTGAAAAAAATATGTAATTTCACGAGTAGTTTTTACATGACCAAAGACTCAAATTTCAATAATTATTTTTGATATATGGTGCAAGTCGCTCATTGTAAGTTATAATATTATAGGGGCCATTCCATTATCATGAGTAAGACATTTCTGTTAAAATTTTAAATTGTTATACTAAGTGAGTTAAAAAGTACGATTTTCCATCGAAGATAACCAAATTCTGAGATTTTGAAAATCGAAAAACTTTAGCAAAGTGTACGATTCGTAAAAGATCTAAAAATTAAATTCCAAATCTAGATGAGTGAGTAATATAAACCGTAAAACTGGTTTTATTCTTGTACAATGGTAAGAAAAAAATATTGGTCGTCAAAATGTCAAAAAAAACATCTAAAATATTTTTGTTTTAATTTTTTCAGGACTTTCAAGAGGACTTCAGCGGTGTGAAAAATTTCGAGGTAATTGATAAAAGAAGTAGAAGACAGTAACCGTTAGCAATGCTCACGTTAGCAATGTTACAATTAAGCACTTTTCTGAGTATCAAAACATCAAATTGGGTAATTTTTCTAACCAGTAAAACACTAATGGGCTAATAACTAATAACTAGTCCTAAGATGTCAAAATACTTAGGTTTTATCTGTTCACCTAGCAATTGCACTGTGAGAATAATTTTGCTATGTTTTATTGAGCTGATTTCAAGTTAAGATAACACCGGTAGTAGCGCAAATTTTAATACTTTTCTATGACAACAGCAAATCACAGCCCCGAATTTGTTTGTTTTTCTATGGAAACAAAGATACTACCGGTATTATCTCAACTTGAAATCAGCTCAATAAAACACAGCAAAATTATTTTCACAGTGCAATTGCTAGGTGAACAGATAAAACCGAAGTATTTTGACATCTTAGGACTAGTTATCACGTCATTTTTAAATAGCTAGATCAAACTTGTCTTCTTTCTGGCGTGCTTTTTTTGATATTTTGGAAACCGTTAGCAATCCTTGTTTTACCTATAGGTAAACGAAGCGTACCAATTGCGCCGCCTCGAAGAGAATAAAGCAATTTCTTCATATTGTTAAAGTGACAAAAATACAAAATTCTACCCGATATTAATAATCCAACCTGGTTTTTACGCGGTTATAATTACTTATAACACTATTACCGTTCAAGTTGTTGTAGTGATCAAAATTTTTGTAATTTTATTAAACCAGTGTTGATTGATGAAAGAGTAACACAAATTATTGTGTGCTGTCTAACTCGTAAAAATACTTTTCTATAAAAAATGATCGAAAAGTTCATAAACTGTAACCTTACGTTAATTGCAGTTCTAAACTGTATTTAGATAATTGCTTAGTAATTAATCTGTCAGTCAAATGAATAAATTTCAAATTAACGAAATTAAAAATTTCACCAAAATTATTTGTAGGAATTCAAATACTAGCTAAATTAACTATAAATTCGTTTATGATTATAGGTTACGTTACTTATCGAAAAAAATGTTAAAATACTCGACAAAAATATAATCAAACCCAACTCACACCTCTCATAATCAAAACACAGCGAAACATAATTTTGAGACAGTACAAAACTTTTAAAAATCAAAAAAAAAAATCTAAACAGAGACAATTAAAGGCACTTTCACCTAAGTATACTTGTTATGATTATGCCAAATTATGCCCTCATGGGTGATTTCAGTATTGTCTATATCTTCTGAAAGCTAAAAACATAATTTGTATCAAGTTTATTTTGTTATCAATTCGTTGTTTGTGTTGCCATGTTATATCATCATTAAGATCTTTATCTTATGTGATAAAAGCCCACATATCTTCAAAAAATAACAAAATTAAAAATTAAACATTTTTGAGATTTTGTGTTAAGATAAGGATAGCTCCATATTTTTAAGCTACTGTGTAGTAGAAATTAGAACGTTGATTAGTAAACGCGTTGGTAAGAAAAAACAATAAAAAAAATGCACACATCTAAGTTTTAAATAAGCGGAAGATCTAATACTTATTATAAGTAAGTAATTAAATTTTACTTTTAGAAAAATTTATTGTTCAATTCAGCTATGTTTATTGTTGAGCAATGCTTCATTTCGTAATATCAATATCCAATTAAAAACCTGATTAGATTTTATTTTATATAAAATAGTGGGTGTTAACTAATGAAAAACAACATTTAGCATATTTATAAAAACGTGAATAACATTAAATAATTTATTGAATTTATACCTACATTTAATAAATATTATTTATGAGCCATCAGAAAAAACAAATAACATTATTGTTTTCACATTACTCACATCAATTCATTTTCTTAATAGTAATTAAATTTTTATCACAATACAAACTAATTGAACGCAATTTTTTTAAAACAAAATCTTCAAATATAATTTTTTAGAACGCGGTGTCTCACAAGGCGCCACCCTAGTCTCCATGGTGTTCACGAAAGAAATAATTCAACGTCTTCTGCCGGCTGTAGGTCATCACACTGGAGTAATTACCCTGAGATCTTATCTCTCTGCCAAGACTCGAACAAAACAATCAAGCTCGGTACGATCACGAACCCCAAATGTATTTAAAGAAGGGTAAAATCATGTACACCTCTATGTACTAGCATCATCTATCGGATGTTAAGGCTTCGGGCCATGCATCACCCGCTGATTTATAGCGGCACGCGAGTTGGTGTCGGATTACTTTCGCTGACGTCCGCAGTGGCGCCACACGCCATTATCATATAGCGATTGTTTCAGCGAGATTTCATATTATATGAATTTCAAGCGCGTTAAATACTAGATTTAACGCGTTCAATGTTGTTTGTTCAAATTGTTTCATTAATGCTCGCATATTTTCGCGATGCTGCATAATTTAATTCTTCAGCGTTTGATCAAATTGGTCATTTCTTGGATGCGCGTTTTTTGAAGTGGACCAAGTGGAGTCGCTGCCACTGTATAACAGGCGTTGTCACTATTACCATTAGTTAGCGTTGCACACAATTTACTTTATGTGTGTATTAAACAGTTTTAATGTATTTTGTAACTAAGTTTATATTGCAAAGCGAGGGTGCTACGAATATTAATGTGTCATTTTTTTTTCTCGTTGAACGAGATAATGTTGTATTGTCGAGCTGAAACAATGTAGCAATATTACTGATATACATTGTGACATCTACATGCCTGACAAGTTATTTTATATATAACGAATATATGCAGATAAAAGGAGACTAAATAATGAAAATATTTTTTATCTCCACTCGTCTGGCTCTGGCAGGGGACGAGCTCCAGATACAAAAAAGTTCAATTTTCATTTGACGAATAATTTTTCAAACAGACGCTAAATTGATGTTGGGTATCCCTCCAAATCACGATCATTGCCTCGTCTTCATTGCGACGTCATTTATTATTTGCATGCACTTTTTTCATCAAAAAGAACTATAAATATTTACAAGAAAAAACGGGACTCTGTATGAATAAACGCTTCTTATTTTATTACAGTTAAATCCGAATGACTCGTCGCGTTATACCCCCAATGGAATCATGTTTATTTTAACATAATGTTAATATTAATGGTATAGCAGTAGTATTAATGTAACTCTGTATTCTGAATGGTTTATTTATTTGTTTACGTACACCAAATATTTATAAACATAAGATGCTGTCTCGCATTAGTTAAATTTTGACCAACACATTAATCCTCAAATTTAATATTCCATTCGAAAACTGTTCCATTAGAATAATTTCAATAATTACACTGTAATTTGTAAACGTTTTTATCAACACTTTGTTTTTATTGATGACTTTATAGTTGGTATTACCATTAAGTAACTACAAAATATTTTATCAACATCAAATTACTCGACTTGTTTCAAAGTAAAATCGAACAAGTTACATCTAAACAAACTTCATGTTTTAATAAACAATTTTAAGAAACTTATCGAATTTCAATTTACAATCGCCGCGATGTTGGAAGAAAGTTTACAACAATAAAACAAATATTAAACTTTTTGATTTATACAGAAACCTTGAAATTATCATAAACATTATTTGTCATGCTTTGTAATATTAATTAAATTATATTTCATTATGTTTTTTACGTTGCAATTTTATTGTATTTTTATAATATCGTAAAGACGCGATGCAGGTTTTACAGTTCTTATACTGTATGCATTAAAATTTCGTTACTAACCAAACTTTCTAGCACCTACAATTTCGTGACTGACTTTTTAAGAGCTGTCAATAGACCTAAAATTGAAGTTTGCTGGACTAACCACAAGTAAACCCAAGGCGTGTTTCTTTCAGTACGAAACATCTGTAATTGAACCATGCATTATAGATCAAAATGCAACAGCCAACAGTCTGGATTTACTTCCTGTGAGTTTAATAAGGTCTATCATTCGGTCTGTAGAAGTCCTTAAAAATTTAAACCACTTATAGCTGACGATTTTCTATAGTGTATTCATATCGTTTGAAAAAAATATTGTAGAAAAAAATTTAAACCTGAGTATTTGCCTTTTTTTCTGAAATGTTTCTGGATGTAACCGTAGGTTACTACAAATAATCGCTGGTTGTCTACCTAAATTAATTAATTTTTTATTCCGACAATCATTTTTCATTCTCAATCTTTACTGTGTATATTTGGGCTGATTTAGTAGCTTAAAGTCTTAGAAATCGCACAGGTACTGATCGTTATATTACCTAGCGTTTATTTTCGTGCATATCGTAGGTCTTACATATGCATAACAACATCCAACGTAAAATTAACGTGTTGTTTTGGAAGCTGCAAGCTTCAGAAGAGTCGTAATTCCACGTATTCTTATCTTGTCTTTTTATGTCTTGTATCGCCCTGCTCCTGAAATAGGTCCGGGTACTGATATCAATCGAGCGAAACAGCTGTTCGGGTGCTATTTGATAACTATGGCAGTATACCACTTACACGGTCGCCTTTATTTTAGTTAAATTTCTCAATTATGGAAGAACTAGTTCTTGTGACTTCATAAAAACCAGAATATTTTAAGATATCGGTGTAGTGCTTTTGTGTCTTATTTGTGTTTCTTTCTATAATTTTGCATTATTTAAAATTTGTCCTTTATCATTTCAACCTTGTGTTATGGTGTAGCAAGGGTGCCTTTATAAAGTGTGTATCAAAATTTATTATCACCATTCCTCGGAGAATCATGAGCACAGTTTCTAAATATTTTAAGCGCCTTCATTTTTTTGTGTTCTCACGATGATATAAGGCTTTCTTGTACTTCTCTTTAATTTCAGCTTGATGAGCGTCCTTACCTACTTTTTGTTTTTTGATTATTTGATTTTCTCTTATCTTTTGTTTTTCTAACATATCAAGAGCACAAAAATTGTTTATACAATACAATTCACATTTTCTTGACGAAACAGAAACACTTCTTTAGACAGAATGAATAGTCATGACAATTACAATAGGGCGGAATGAAATTAAAGAAAATCATCTCCTCATCCCAATTGTATAATTTTCACTCGTTCGCTATGCTCACTCTCGTAAAATTATCTTGGACATAAATACAGTAGAACTTAAAGAAACGAAAAAACACTCAATAACACCAAACAATTTTACTTTGCACGACGTACGTTTCGACAACAAAGTTGTCATCCTCAAGTGGGGAATTAAACAAGTGGAACTTCCAGAATTCCAACACGATAAATCGAACATCTGGATAACTCTAACCAAATTTTCATCATAAATGGTTTAATAAACATTTTTTAATGACTCGAATTCTTGATAAATCGAACTACTTTTGATAGCAAGTCGTAGTTCAAGTTATCGATGTTCCACTGTACTAATCTGATAAAATTTTCTGGGAATTTCATACCCTACTCTAAAAAAATTGCTGGAGTAACGATAATCAAAAGGTCCAACATTAAATAATTTGGGTAAGAAAGCCAAAACATGGTTTTCTTACCAAATTATTTAGGCTAGATAATTCGTTAATTCTGCATTTTTTTATGAATTTACGACAATTTTGATTAAAAATATAACTTTCAACTGTCAACTACGTTACCTTTTAGTATTTGGCATTTAAAAATTTAAGTTCTTCCCTGCAAATTTTTGCACTAATCAAAAAGCGATTGTATGTAATGTAAGCCTCAAAAATAACTTCGCTCGCGTTTTTTTAGGGTGACTGCTGTGCATATACACTGATAGTGACAAAAATTAATATTCTTTTTAGTACTATTTGATTCTAGTTCAAAAGTTGTAACCCACAATTATAGTGTTTCACTTGATTCCTTTTTAGTTTTGAGTTCCGGAGAGTCTTTGCGAGCCTCAAAATCTATACCAAAATTAGCTCAGTATTTCCCTCATAATTAGAATTTTAGCGGACCGCTCCATGATTGCGATTCTTACCCACCAAATCTGCTTTCTGCATTAGTGTATTTTAATAAACCATGGTGACATCCTATTACTTTTTATTTTTACTAGCTTTTAATTGACTTTAATTTCCAATATAAGATAATTTTAATTTTAACATGATCTTGCATTGTATTTGATAATTTTTAATTATATTGTTCATTATATTATTATGTATTGTTTTGTAGAATTTGTCTCTTTTTTTTTGACCTCGGACCCCGCGATCTAACACTCCACCTAGCAGAAGTGGGGTACATTTTGGGTTGACATATATTCCTTTATTTAAATAAGTAGGTACGTTAGTTATTTCTGTGTAGAAAAATGAATGTTGTCTTTGATAACATCATTATTGTAATAATAAAACAGTTTTATTACAAAAGGAAAACGCATAACCGCCTGTCCTTGATTTTTTGTTCTGTTATTAAATTATTCTATAATAAAATACAACAATGCGTTAGTAAAACAATTCTTGAAATTAATATAAGTTGTGTACAATAAACAATCTGAGGATAATAATTTCACAACGTGAATAACATAATGCGTCACCACTGCAATAACATATATTTAAACATATAATGTAATAAAAATAGTTCCATAATGAACAAAGACAAGTTTAATAGAAATTTAAATGTATATATTTTAAAAGTTGAAAGTATATAATTATAAAAAACTGACGTAGATAGTCTTTATAATTATTAAAATAAATAATAGAAAACAAAATATAGATATAATTGCGTCCTTACAAAACATTGCTGCAATGCTCGTTCTAATGATAATAATTTTAAAAGTTTGGCAACTTGTCCTAATAAAATACATGGTTGTTGATAGAAATGCTTTTCAATATTCAATTTAATTCAGATTTAATTTATATTGTTTACATAAGTGGAAAACACGCTACGTATGCGTATCTAATTATTATATGTATAAAATATAGAAACACTGCGTTGGTGCTTCTGTTAATATTTAATAACCTTGGCAAACAAAAATAACAAAATCTTTAATTAATCCCGGTACAAATACCAAGATCCGCATTGAAAAATATCACATATAAAATAAATTATTGTAAGCATAAAATGTTCTGTTTATATTTCTGCTCTAATTAATTAAACTTATACATTTCATCTTAATATTTATGCTGGAGTATAAATTTGAAACGACTTCCTTATAAAAGCAATCACTTCTGCCATGGTTGAGCGATTTTGTTAGTGCTTCTTTACGGGAAGCTTCAATAGTAGTGTTAAAAATATCTGATAAAACACAACTACATTAAATTTAATATTTTACAGCTGAATTTAACTTGATTACGAATCAGTTGTGATTGCCAAGAGACGAGAAATATTTCATTTACGCCTCGACAAAATAAAATGAATTTATTTCCAACTTTAATACAATAATTTACAGCAAGGCATGATTAAATATGTACTCTAGGCGAGAAAACCATTTGGAATGTAAATATTTTTACACAACGTTATAACTCCGCTTTCACCAATAAACCTTACTACGAAGATGTAATATACAAATAACGAACTTTCCTTTATTATCTTAAATAAATAATACCACAATTATTGTCAACATAACTGAGTTTTTATTAATTGGAAACTCATGAATAGTTTTCAGGTGTTAACAAAAACAGCACATCCTCCCACTCACTACCAGAAAATTGACTCATTCTTTTATTTAAATCATAATTTTACTGCTAGGTAAATAATAGTTTTAAGTAATATTTTAGTGCTTTTTTATTTCAGCACAGATAATAGAGATAACAAATGTAAAAACAAAAGTTCACTTCTTTTGTAATTTACCGTTGGCGGCATGTTGAACAAAGTAATGTAAACACGAAATGACATATTAAACTTTACATTCTTTATATAAATAAGATTATATTATTTAATTCTTTTATTTCTTCTTGCATATTAGATATTTACATAACTAAATTATACTCTTTATTTGTATGTGTTACAATAAATTCATTGTGTGATCTTATTTCCTAATTTTTATTTCATTTTTTTGAGTAAACACTGTAAAATTGTTATAAAACACACCTTATTTATTTAAACAGACTCACCAAATTAAAACAAATAGAAACTTTTGTCCTATTTAAGCTAGAAATAAAATAGCTATTTCCAGAGATTTGAAACCTGCTCTTGTCGTTTTAAAAATTTTAAGATAATATAGAGATGCGTTATAAATTGGCCAGAACGGGTATCTTTTGAATGGCTATTACAATATGTGCAATTCTTAAATGGTCTGTTTTATTTACGTAAATTAATAAATTATTGTGATAATGTAGTTCAATTTTTTATTTTTAGAACTCACAAAAATAGAGAAAATATTTTTCATAAACACAAGTCGTAAAATTTTATGTTTTTTCAAATTTGCCTAAAAATTAAATATTTTAGTTTATTTTTATGATCTAGAATAGGCAATAAAATACCACTAACAGAATTCAATTTGATATAAAAATACATTTTATATTTTGTTCAAAAAATACATATTTATGTTATTCCAAAAACTATAAAAAATATTATTATAAAGTTATTTATTGTTAATTACTTTTAGCGAATATCACAGTTTTTGTTTACCCAAGTTTGTGTGTTCCTATATTAGTTATTAATACAAAAACGAATTTACAAAAAAATATTTCTATTTCGGAAGTATAAAATAATGTTTGTAAAATCTTAGGTAGTTTTAAATGTATTCTTTCAATAAAATGAATGACAAAAAGTTGAAATTTAAAAACTCAAAATATCGTTCTGTGGTCGCATTTTAAGAACCGTCTTGCAGTAATTATAAAGTAAGTACATTTTTGAATATGCCAGAAGAAAAAACCTTCCATTTGAAGTACGTGCTCAAAAGTACAATGTAGGCTTAATTTAAAAGCTGAATAAAACAGCCGTCTGCAATTAATAACTCAGCGCTAGAATGCAAAAAGAAATATGCATTAAAAATATGAACACAAAACACACAAATGAATATCTAAAAATATATCGGCCAACATCTCGGTTAAAAATACAACAAACTCGTTGTGAAACCAACGAAAGGGAAAACTCCTCTGTGGCTGAGTCGAGAGTATTTCTTGCTGTGATATCCCCCGCTGAACTGCCAGATGTCATCGTGGCGACCGCGTCTCTTTTGATACCCGCTTAGGTCAGATGCAATCGATAGATTTAAGTGCAATTCAGTTTAGCTCCCATTGAATACGGGCCCTTTTTATAACACAAATGGGGTCGAATAGAGTTACTGTTCGAGAACAAACCGGCTGGATTTGGCGCCTTAAAAAAAATTAAATATGAAGTGGTCGATAAAACCCCAAAAACAATATTCTCACGAGGAATAAATAAGAAACTTCAGTTTTTATCGGTACAGCGATTGTGATTTTCTTGTTGAAACATTTGGTGAAAATTCTTGGGTAATTTGGAACACGTGACGAAAATGTAAATAAACGCTGTGCGCAGATTCCGGCGTAATGTTTTTGTTTTGTTAGTGAATGTGACTTACCCGTTCCTCCTCGCGAATCATCTCTGCAATGCCCGGTTTGATTTCCATATCGTCGGAGGACGCGTGGGATACTTGTGGCTGTTGCGGAAGCGGTAACGTTAGCGGCAAGGGTTCAGTAGAGACGGAAGAAGGAATCGGCGTCGCGGGAGGCGCCGGTGACATTTCGACCGAAGGTGGAGGATCCTGAATTTCCGTGCTCGCACTTTCGGCAGGACTGCTCAAACTGCTGCGTTCCCCTGAGGGCCTTCGTCTCTTTTTGACACGTGGTGGACCGTCGCCTTCCGGCCGGCTTTCCCATTCCGCGGCAACATTATTCGGCGTGGATGACGGCTTCAGCAGCGCCCTGGCGCTCGTGGTGAGCTCGCTGGCGGGCGCCACAATGTCCTGCTCGCCGTTGACGTCGGCCAAGCCGCGAATTTTCAAACTTTCGGCGACTTTCAACAGCGGCCCGATCTGCTCCTGAGAGACGTTGATCTCCCCCTTGTACATAAACTCCACGGCGGCCTTAAGCTCCGGCCACTTGATGTCGCGCATGATGACGATGGGGTGCTGGCAGGGGTTTTCGAAAAAGAGCGACTGGAAATAGGGGCTGCAGGCCGAAAGGACCATCTTATGGGCTTTGACGGAGTGGCCATCGCACGCGAGGGTGACATCCACGAACGACTCACTTTGCAGAAGCTGGTCGAAGACGTTGGTCAGGTTCGACTGGTAGTTGTTCCAGCGCAAGCAGAACTGCTGGGGAGAGCCCGAGGTGTGCTGCATGTTGGCGACCTGCAACTTCAACACAGAGTTCACAACACACCGCACATTGCAGCAGCAGTCTGAGGGCGCAAGGGTTCAGAGTCACTGCGAGCACGTGGTGCACGTGACGACGACGACGCTACGAACTCGAGAAGATGCCGGCGGTGACGGTAACGAACACGACGACTGCATAGGCAATACTGACACGATGGGTTCGGCAGGAGGGTCGAGGCCGCCTCCCGCGCACGCCTTACCCCCTCCAGCGGTCGAGACCGCCCTCACCCCACCCATACACCCACAAGACCGCGTGGCCACCGCGCGGCAATCACCGCCACGGCAGCCTAATTACGAACGATACATCGACACCTGAACCCTGGCCGACACCTAAGCCCTCCTCACTTCTAATGCCGAGGATTACCCACGAAAACATACAAAAAACAACAACAAAGAAAATAAATACATCAAACACTTGAAGCAAATATCGTCAACATCACTGATCTTATCCAGGTCATTATGATCAAAAATTTACATTTAGACTGGCTACTGCTTCTTTCAAAAATGTTTATGAGAATGTTCCTCGGTTGGCCCGCTTTTTATACATATAGAAAAGATGAAAATTGGCAATTTTTTACTACAGAAAAAGTCTCTTAAATATTCAACAAATACTAATTTTTTCTCAAAATATCAATGTTATACAAAATACATATAAAAAATAATTATACTAGTTTGGTATAGGATTATCGAAAAGTAAAAATGGTTACCTAAGTCTGAAAGAGTTGACATTTGTAGAAAACACATTCGAAATCAAAAAAAAAATTATCACGTCTTCAATTTTTTTAAATACAGTAGATACAGTAGTATCATCCGAAAACGACTTTCAGATTCGCAACGCTGGATTATCCATAATAAAACTGAATGGTAATTTCACTGTATTATCTTAAAAAATGTGAAGTTGCCAAAGAATGATCCGAAATTGTACTTATAACAGCAGAATAGTGAAAAAGCCGTTAAAAAATACACAAATAGTCTATTTCCTTAATTTGCCAACACATACTCAAAAAAAAGCATAAAATTTGGTGATTACATAAAGAAACATTGACTGGGTAGTTTACTTAATAGTGTGATAAGAAATGCTACTTTCACAGCCAATTTGGCAGGAAACAGCAATATATCTCTATATCTAATACTTGTGTTCTCTGTTTACACAGGTAAATTATTTATAATTATGTTTTCGTAAATCTAGTTTTTCCATGAGAAATAGAAATAGTGACTTAAATTATTGTAAACCCTACTAACAAAGACCTCCTAGTGTAATAATGGTAATAGCACAAGCAAGAAGTCTGTTAATAAGATTTACAATTTAAGTCACTATTTCTATTTCGTACACAAAAACTTTACCTATATAAAGTCGCAAGAACGAAAAGTAGACATTAGCAGCCTGTGGTTGAGTTTTATGCCTAAGTGTAAAGAGAGCCGCCTGTTAATGCCTTTATGCCTGTGTGACGCACTGTGTAATGCAACTGTTTTCCACCTAGCACCTACCTTCAATCTTCAATTAAATCAATTACGAAATAGAAAATAGATTTTTATCTATAAATTAGATGTGTTAAATCAGACGTCAAACTGACAGTTTTTGTAAATGACAGATAAAAATAATAAATTGGTAAATGTGGGTTGTTAGGCGAAAAAATATTTGCTACCATGATTTTCACAATAAGCCTAATATAGATAATAGAAGCAAGAAATAATAAATAATTTAGTCTATATAAGAATAAGATAAAATTATAAAAACTAAAACAAACAGTTATTTCAAAAACATACCTAGGTATACACAGTGTGTCTAAAAAAATGAGTGAGAATAATTCTTCATATATAAACTCAAAAATTTAAAACCAAATTAGTGTAACCATTCAGTTGTTACATCAACCAACATTAGAAAACCAACATATAATTTATAAATAGTAGTTTGTTTATTACATAAAAACTTAAGATTCTTAACGATACAAAGACAAAGATCACTTAACACCGTATTAAAAAAATAAAAATCCTTGTACTTTACAGTAAAAAACAAAACTTCTTAACAACAAAATCTTACAAAACACAGCGCTTCATAAACAACTAGAACACCCATCAGTGGTAAGTAAAAAGTTTCAGCTAATAAAATGAAATGCGAAAAATGGTAAAATAAAAAAAACTTTCGCGCCAAAAGCAGTTGTTTCCTAAGCTACCACTAGACGTATGGGCTGATTTCAAGTTGAGATAATACCGATATTATCGGTATTGAAATCAGTTCATAAGAGCTTTTATTTGCTTTGCAGATATGTAACTTACGGCCACCAAAAGCACCAGGCTGTCAAAAAATTGTTTTTTTGGTATGTAAAGCAATTCTACTTGATTATTTAATTTATTTACATACAAATACAGTTAGTAACTAACACTTCACCACCACGTGTGCTTTATCTACCGCATTTCATGTTGTGATATTTTCGTTGACAGACTAAGTATTTATTATGCATCTTTATCCACAAGTTCTTTCCTAGGTACTTTCCTTCAACAACCTTCCTGAAGTGCCGTCAAATCTTCGTCCGTCACGATAAAGTATTAATTTGTCAGTAAAATTACATAAAAAGAATGTTTATGTAATTATTTAGTTGTAATATTCTAGATATTTTCTTTTCTACCTCATACAGTAGTGTCCCGTTAATCCGGAATAATTAAGCACGAAGTGACCCAAATTATAGTAAAATATGGAATACTAAAACTACTTGGAAATGGAATAAAAAGAAAAAAACTAGGAAAGCTACACAAGAGGATAAAAATCGGCTGTTGAATCAAAATGCAATTCAAGATTCTTACAACTTGTAAAAGTTGTAAGAATAAGCTGGATAAATTGGTGGTAGTCTCCAAGAACGGTTTATCGACGCATTTGCTCATTTGAGTTGCGTTCGTCCCTATTTTCGCTCTCTACCACAAGACCATCAGGTTGCTGTGTCACAACAGATCAGAACACGTGAAGTGCAATTCTTCTTTGGTATTAATTTTGCTTTCATTTCTTGAAAATAAACCGTAAACTGTTTTTCAGTACGGTAGTGCTCGTGCTATTTGAACTTCATAACAAACCACATCAAACATTTATCTTCTCCACCACGCTCTCCAAATTTGAATCCAATTTTGAACATATCTGGAGCATGTTTTAAGCACATTTTTTAAACAATGCTAAATTATCAGAAGCTCCAGATAGTCTATAATTCACACGCCCTATACCCCAAGATGCAATCAGCTACTTGATTTAGTTAAGAAGCTATTTATTATAAATTTTTTCTAACTAATTTTAATCTTAGTTTTATTTTCATTGGCTAAATTTTTCCACCAAATTTCGAGGTTCTACGTTTCCACCTTTCGGGTTAGTACAATTTTTTTAAAGCGCAGTGTATTTACATCTGTAGTCACATTTTCTTGCAGAAATACATCAACTTTACCCACAAGTCATACGTTTTAATATTTAGGATCTTATTTTAAAATTAGTCTCTTACATTTTTTTGAATAATATCCGAATTATTACAAGATCCATAATCTAATTCTAGATACCAAATTAGTCTAAATTCGAATTATAAAATTCATAGAAAAAACACACTGTATTTAAATAAGAATATAATTAAAGGTTAGTTTTCTTATTGATAATTTTACAGTAGAATCCCATTAATGCGAGCGTTTATACAAAAAGTCTAACGCTGAAGAATGTTTATCTTGTAAAAAAATATTTATTTTTTATGAATGCCTTTAAAACTTTATTTGTTGAAAGTAATATAAGAGTAGTTACAAGTTGCAAAGAGAAAAAAAGCTCTAAATTTAAATTTTCGATTCATTCAATGGCAAAATTTGTTATATAATTTGATGCAGAAAATTTAAGTAAATTCTTTTAAGACAGTTTTATACAAAATGCTGATTATCGAAAAAAAGAAACGATCCCTGTCATGACTTCTAGCTTCTACTGCAGTTCTCCAGCTAGTTCTAAATTTGATGAGTTAACTATAAAATTGTATTTGAGTGCTAGACTGACATTCTTTGATTTACTATGTTGTATGGTGAGTTGTAAATTTCATTCAACGTTTAAAAATGTATAAGCGTAGACTGACATTAAATGTTAATGAAGTTAGACTTGCTAAACGTGCTGCTTCCTCTTATCGTGTTTATTTAATAAGGCACACATCACATCTTAAAGATTGGAAAAAAAATTAAGAAATCTGTCAGACAAAATGTTAATGATTAGTATCGAGCATAAAACAAAGCGGTTGAATTAATTATTCGCTTCAATGTATCAAAATTTAATTGAGAAAGTGTCTCATTAACAAACGCTTTGAAACTGGTTATTTTTTATAGCCGCTTCATTAAATTCTGATGAGAAATATTATTATAATTAAAATTATGTTTAGTGTGTTTGCTGAAAGAAAAACAGGATCGTGGGCACGCATTTTAATAACTTATCGATTATTTAACATATAAATTACGTTGTAAGATATTTTGTAATTAAAATGTGAGATAAAAATCTTCTTTAATGGCCCATAAATGATATTTTTGTCAACCGAGTACTTAGTTGAAAATTTAATCGTTGCTATAAAGAACACAAAATTTATTATTACAACCATTACCGACTAAAGCATTGCATAAATTAAAATCACAATATGGGTTACCCTTTATCTCTAACTGAAACCCTTTTAAAAATTTTATTGACACTTCTTCAACTGGAAATTTCAACGAAACACTTTAAACAATAAGAAATGTTTAAAATGTGTAATAATCGCCTTCTTCCGGTCGGAACGAAATTTGTTAAAAACGTTTATTATTTAATTATGGAAATTTGAAGAAACCTGAAGATACTTATCTACATAAAAATGGTAAAACAGTCGAAAAAAACAAACTGTACTCTTATCTCAAGCCTACATCAGGAAGTTGTAATTAGATGTTACTGAATTGTTTAAAAGATGATAAGTGTAAAAAATTAAATCTGAAAATAATAAAATGTAAGTTACCAGAGGATGCGAATTTTTTTTTTTTTTTTTTTTAGATAAATTAACGTAATTATGAAAGATTACATTTGTTCGTCGGCGAGTGAAACAAATAAAAGCCTTTAATAAAAGCAATGAAATCAGAAAAGTGTTAAACAATATTCCATGTGTTATTATGTCTGTAAAAATAATAGAATTTAATGAAGGTGACAGTGCTGCTTCTACAAATTGAGTGACTCGCATTTTTAAAACAACAGTCAATTAGCATCTCGACTGGCCGAGGCGTTGTTTTAACTAAAAGTAAATGGTTTTTTGGTCGCCCTCGTTAAAATAATTTAGGGCTTTGCTTTTGCTTGTTTTTCTTATGATGATAAAATAGATTGATGGAAACTGGTTAGTTTTATGCGTCGTTTTTTTAATAACACAAACGTTAATGGAAAAAAGCCGAATAAGTTTATTTTTTAAAATTCAAAATGCAATCAATCAATACTCGAATGTAAAACACCAAGTTCTATCAAAAGCAAGCTCACTGAAATAAAGTTAAATTATGGAGATATTTATATGGAAGAGCAGATGTAGAATTAACCGAATCCCGAGATCTGCACAACTAATATGAAATGGTGTAACGCCATCTACAACTAATCTTCAACTAATTGAATTTGCTAGATTGCTTTGCTCGATAAAATATACATTTACCTAGCACTTGGCTCCATGTAATTCCGAGGTTATCTGAACCCACCCCGGTCCCAACTTAGTTATAAGGAACGTTTTTACTTTTGCATTTAGTTAATTTATCGCCAGATATTGTTTCTATCCCTAAATAAATCAGACACCATTTTAACCAAAGTCTACGATAATTCAAGCCCGGATGCAGAAATTATGACGTCACAAATGTGGTCAAAGCAGTGAACTATAAAATGTGAAAATTTCCAATGAAAATCGCACAGCTTTACATAGAAAAGTATAAATGTAAATGTTATTTATAGCAACAAATTTTCTTCGAAATTTAAGAATATACCTGTATGCTAAAGGACAACATTAATAAGTAAAAATAAATCGAAAATTATTCAAAATAACATTTATTTTACCTTGCAAGACAGTCCAAACCAAAAATATTTGTTGTTTCATGTTATTAACAACAACATACAGGATATAGGTATTACATTTTTGTCCTTATTCTTTACCAAACTTTGGTATCTTTAGACGATGTTTATAAAATTTTTGATTTTATTTTTGAAATTATTGTTCCTTTTTTGACATAATTAATATGTCTTGTTTTAATATTTTTTTAATTAAAATTTATACAATTTGTTGTGCGATTTTCAAAGCGATTTGATCTTCGTGGATTATTTCTGAAACTTCCCTATCGTGTAATTTCTGCACACAACTGTGTGTCGTGCAATCAGTTCGTTGCAAAAATTACACTCAAAATCTTTTCGTAAATAATCGTAAATAATCAATGCACTCAGATGAGTGCATTGATTATAAGTAAAGATAGTTTCGAAACGAATAAAAAATACTGTTACATAGAGGATCAAATATTGGTATTTAAAAAAATATCAAAAAAGTTACTAGAAAATAATAAAAATAGAATATTAAGTACCACGAATGGTAAAAATATTTTATCTATCGAGCACAATTAATTGTTTGAAGAAATAGAAAAACAACGACTCCACAATAAGAGAAGTCTAAAATATGTAAAACGTTCTTAACATAAGTAATATTTATGACTTTTTTTTCATTATTCATTACTTATGGGCTAATTTTAAGTCGAGATACTACTGGTAGTATAGCAGATTTTAATACTTTTCCGTAGCAACAATCAATCACAGCTCCGAATTCTTTTAATTTTCTATAAAAACAAAGATATTACCGGTATTATTTCAACTTGAAATTAGCCTATTGGATTTTAATCGCACAAAAAATTTAGAGCTTAAACTTTGTTTGAAAACGCTGCACAAACAATTAAAAATACAAAAAAGTTATAGAAAAAGTTGTAAAAAATTATAATTTTGATAATGAAGTCCGCCGGACCCTATTCTTTTTAGTCCTTATTTTTCTTATAATGATAATTAATTCACACATGCAGCCAACTCCACCTGTTTCATTCAATTATTTTTTCAATTGTTAGAAATTTATAAATCTCTTACATCATTATTAAGTTTGCAACTGATGTAAGTCTAATTATTTGGATTTCAAAAAAAATATTCTTGTATAATTATTGAAATAAAAAACAAAACAACTAAAGGTAGACCAAGGTAAACAAAATTAAGGTAGACCAAAATAGGACGAGCTGTGAGATGCACAGACCAAAAATCTCGCGGCTCATTCTATCTTAGGAGAGATTTAAAAATTACGATTTTAGAAAAAATATTATGTATATTTGAGCACTGAAGTTACCTTTTTACTTTCGTGCGCTTTATATTTGTGTAAAAAAAAATCAATTTTAGTGCCTTGTTATACAAAAAATAGTTTTTTATATGTTCCAACAACTTTTTTGTTATTTTTTTTTGATACATTTAATCGTCTTTAAGACGTATTTCGTTTAATCGTATAAACTCCTTTCACCAAAAAAATTCATATTATTTGCTATACCACTTTGTCCAGTGAAGAGTAAAAATCAGAGCTTGATCTGAGTTTGTACTAGCGTAGGCTTTAATAACTCATCTCCAAATTCCAAAATCGCTCTGTTATTTTTAAAAACCTCTCAGTTTGAACTCGTAAAATACCAAAATGAGGTGCATGAAAATAGCGGCTTTTTATGACTTGTCCACGATATAAATAATAATTAATATTGTTGGTGGAAGTGAGGTGACTCAAAATACAAGCATAAAATAACCCCTTTCAGTTCAAGAACAGCTTTCCTTTAAGACACGTGTTCAAAATCTACTATAACTTATAGATTGATTATAGCATACGCTCATAAAATATTCAAGTAAATGTATTAAAATAACAAAACACCGATCGGTTACGAATAAAGATTAAATATTATAATGGTTTAATTCGTTCTGATATGCGCATAAAAGCACGTCTCACGGGTTATATTTGGATTCTTTACTGCACAAATATTTTTATTATTGGAAAATAATGTTGGAAATAAATGTTATTATTGTACCTACTAATCGGTTCGAAATAGAAATACATAAATATACAAACCAAAACAGAATTTAAAGAGTGAACGCCAAATACCTCCTATTTGTCAAAAATAGATTTTAATAACAATTATTGTTAAGTACGTATTTATTATTGACAATGCTGGCAAAAAGTTTACGTTAAAAAGATTTTTTTAAATTAACACTATCAGAAGAGTTATCAACAACAATCCACAAGTTTGTTGATGAAAGCGATTAAAATTTCACACGCGTGAGCGGTGCAAGTCGAGATTTTTAATCAATAACTAATACATTTCAAAGCAAATTGAAAAACTTCTTACTTCTGTGGTGTGACCACTAACACATTTGCGTTTTGTTTGCAACTACATACTTATTCCTGGTTAAATAAGCGTCAAATTATCGAACTGATGGTGTGACTAAAATTGGTTGTAATAACTTTAGAGAAACGTGAGATGTGAGTGTGAAGGGTTATGTTCCAAAGCATCTGAAATTTAACACAATTAACAAAAAACAATAAAATCTAACACGATATTATTACTTAATTATTGAAGTAATAAGGTGTTTAAATGCAAATCTTCCGCAATTACCAGCAGTAAATAGAGAATTGTAAGATATAGGTAGCAGTCCTGGTAGGAAGCGGAGGTGAGACTGTGAGCATCAGTGAATCAGTAGAAAAAGATTTTTTTGACACATGCTCGTAAAAATATTTAGAGGAGATTTTCTAATCTTATAGAAGTGCCAAAATACAGTGACTAGGTTAAAACTATTGAATAAATAAGTAGACATTACTTCTTTTTTATACATAAATGTATAGCGGTGGTCAAAAATGTATTCAAAGGCAGATTGAGAGATTTGCAGCGTAAGTTTTATACAGATATTTTTTCACCAATTAACATAATTATATTTAATTTTAAGCATTTGGTTCATAAACTGTTTAGATGTGTTTTTCTGTTTTCTTAAGGTGGGGATATGAACCAGAAATTGTTTAATAATTTGTCTTTGCTTAAATTCAAGTTCTGTAAAACCTAATTTTTAAAGTGCTGTTTTATTAAATTTTGAGACAAAATGCGTTGATAAAATTGATATTACTGGTTTCAATTTTGTCTATAAAATCACTGTACAGATTTTCCATAAGATATTTGAAACCGGATAGCTGATTGTGTAATTTTTACTATGAGGATGTTCAGGCAATGTAACTATGTGGTAGATTTCTAATATGAAGGACCTGAAGACCCAAAACAACTGATGAGGAAGCTGATAAGTCCAAAAAAGTCTCTCAATAAGTAGTCTGGTGTTTCTTAGACTACCTGTCAAAAAGTATTAAAAAAACACTGTAAATTTAAAAAAATTTCTCTGATAAAATTAGGTTCATCTTTCTAAGTATTTCAATTAATAAAATTTTAGCATTTAGAGCTATAAATCCTCATGTTTATAAAGAAACACCACATCATTCAGTAAAAGTTTGGTTAAAAATGTCCAGAAGAAGAACAATTAGTCCAATATTCTTTTTTCGCAATTTGCGTCTCTAAGAAACCTATTAAAGTATTAAAGCATCTTTTTGTGTACGTTTATAGCTACTACAGCAATAGGCTATTATACATAGGTTTATTAGAATACGTAAACTTTTAGTTTTTTACATTAAAAATTGGTAAAAAAACACAAAACTATAAAAAAAATAGTATAAATATTGTGGGCACTTTTTCCCTTATAAAACTTGCGCTCGCGTTCGAAAAAGTCGAGTAATCGAGAGAATCGACTTATCGAAGAAGTAAAACAAAGAATTTGCCTGTCTCCACCTATAAATTTGGTTCGAATTATCAAAAGTTCGAGTTATCGACGGTTCGGCTTATCAAAGATCTAATGTACATGCTAGAGAGTAGGGAGGAAGACTGTGCGATATAATTTAATGGGTCATATCGACAGATCAAAATTGTATATCAACATTGCTGTTTTTGTTTTCATCATTCTCTACCAAATGTTCTTTCTACGTCTACCAGTTTTTGATTAACGCCTAATGTTTTTGTTAAACTAGCCTCAGTATTTCCTGTAAAAATTGTACAATTCTATTCTCTATCATTGTTAAAATTTGAACTTCTTCCGAATATATTTGATCAAACATATCACCGTATAACATTTTAGCCACTGTGTGTAAATTTTAATAAAGTAATCAGACACGTTTCTCCCACGTCTAAATATAAAATGTTATAAAGTAACTGAATTGTTTAAATATTTGTCAAATTTGTTATTTGAAAATATATTTGAACCTTTCTTATGGATGCAGTTTAGGTAGGTTTTATCCGGTACGACTTGTAGTAAGCCACAAAATCTCTAAACAAAATGCAAATGATACTTGATTATCAATTAATATTTATAATTTATCTATTTAATAATGTGTGTTAATAATACAGCTTGCAGCAAAAAAAAGGTCTCTTAAAATTTCAACCAATCTTCCAGAATTACTTCCCTTTCAGGAGAGATGGCTGTCACTTATGTGCGCAATGATACTTCTCAATCAACCTCTGTCCTAAAC
Source organism: Tribolium confusum (assembly GCA_029207805.1). Classification (NCBI taxonomy): domain Eukaryota; kingdom Metazoa; phylum Arthropoda; class Insecta; order Coleoptera; family Tenebrionidae; genus Tribolium; species Tribolium confusum. The sequence continues at coordinate 39,479,009 of JALGAY010000002.1, read as the reverse complement.
GACATTGTTGTTAGATTTACAATTTCAATTAAAATTGTATTTGTAAAATTAGATTTATTTTCCTAAATTTACCACTAAACAGTCAAGCGTATTCTCATATTATTAAATTAATAAATAGTAATAATTATAAATATTTTAAAACAAAAACTAAAAAATGTTTGCCCATTAATTTAATTTATAGATTATAGACAAAAATTGTGTCAACCTGAAAATCCCCAAAACAACAAATCATTCTTGAAATCTCGTGCTTGTCGCATTGATTTGTACTCCACCAAACGACAATTAAGTGATTTAAATTTGTACATTCACCCTGTAATTAGTAAATTATAATTAAGCCATATTCATACAACATTCATAGATGATAGTAGTTAAATGAAGACGGGCGTGTTTAATTAGGACTGGTGAAGAAAGACACGAAAATCGTTAAAATTACAGGTTGTCATAAAAATGAAATAAAATAATCAGCCAATTTTTTTTTCCTGATTAAAACTTGACTTACTATCATTGAAATATTATGCACATGTTGTTGCAAGGATAATCATTTTCTTGAAACATCAAAGAGGAAAATGTCTCATAAATAAGTGACTTTCTTTGGCGTCCTAATGTATGTGCGAATTAAATCCCAAAGAACAATATGAAGCGGGTATTTTATTAAATAAATGATTAACATTGGAATAAACCCAAGCAAAGACTGAAGCCGATAGGAGGATATAAAATTAGCGTCTTTAGAGTGTACTTTAAACAGCAATGTTAATATTGAACAATACATCCAAGGCACCATTTCTCAGGCCATTCTCAAACAATTGAATTATTTACCGAACGGATTGGCATAGAAGAGCGAGTTCTATTCAAATTGCACCTTTAATATTGCATAAATGAAGTGAAATAATTCATAAGTTTGTAGTCTGCGCGTTTAGGGTTATTTACAATGCACAAGGAAATATTTATGATCCTCTTCTTGAGGAAGGATTGCCCGTGTTGTCTTATTGCTGAGTTTGATTCCTCCCGTTAACTATTAATGCAAGGACTCTAGCAATTTGTTAATGCATTACCCTCATGTCTATTCAGCACACCTGATCAACTCGCACGCAGCCCACCAAAACCCATATCTTCATTCCGAAAATTACCTTTCCCAATATTTAATATTCTTTCTAAGACAATTGGTCCTTTACACAAAACATTATAACTTGTAAAATCAACGTTGAGATACTGTTAGTCAATTCTGAAAACCGTCAAACTCCCCTATTCTTAGTAAATACTTCGTAACCACCCTGATCAGTTCACTTGTTCCGTTCATCAATTTTTAACAGAAGAAAAAAAGTGATGACAGTTGGATTGAAAAAAACACTTGTTAGAAAATTTTGCCCTTTGTTGGACATAATTTGCTGAAGGCTAGGAGACGCGTCTTGTGACAAGCCCCACAGAGCAGAAAAAAAACAGGTGTTGACCCTTAGGTCTATAAAACCCCGGATGTCCATACAATTACAATTGTTAGAGCTTAGTTGTAAATTAATTCTTCTCTTTCATATAAAAAATAAATTGCTACAATCACACAATTATCTTTAAAAAAGTTTAATTAGGCTTTACATTTTTTATTCAGTAATAACAAAGTTTCCAGACACCAGGTAATAGCAGAATAGAATACTTTTAATTTTATTAATGTTAGGTAGACTATATAACGGGTATTAAAACTGATTCAACTAGTAGGGAATTGTAAACAGATGTTACTAGACTATTCTGCATTGATATTAAAAAATCAATTCTTACAAAAGTAATAGTTATATAGGTAAAACAGCCCAGACTTTTTCTCAAAAGTTATGCTGACAGATACTTGTTATTTTTACCTTAAGTCTTGTTAAGATATTTGTTATTTTTACCTTAAGAGGAGTATGGAGGTAATTTCTCTTATGGGAATTCCAATGTAAACGCGCGAATCTGTAGCACTTTTATTTATAAAAATATTTTAACGAAATTTGGCACAATCATTCTTCTAATTATTAACTACAAAATGACTGAAAGCGATTTTTAAAAAAATGTTTATAAATAATATAAAATAATTATTAAAAAATCATAAAAATTTAAAATCAACGAAATTAAAAACTTAAAAAAGTCAAAATGTAGTCCATGTTATTACAATACTCGTAGTCAAAACCGTTTTTACTTATTTCTATAAATAAACAAGCTACAGATTCGCACGTTTACATTGGAATCCCTATACTAGAGAAATTAGTCCATACTCCTCTTAAGTCCGTGAAGTGACTTTTTTAGTGCATGAAATAGTGTTTTTTATATTAAGATCGTGAAGTTACTGTTTTTTAGCGCCGCTAAAAACAGCTTCACGCCCGTAATGTACATACCTATACAACGTTTTTCTACAATAACTTACTTCACATTTTCTTCACGTACTGTTAGTAAAATAAAAGGTTTTTCCCTACTCATGCATACGAAAGTACCATTTTCGTTACTATAAACCCTATGTGAAACTACAACTTTTTTTTAACTAGAAATGAAAATGCGTGTTACAAAGAAAAAGAATGTAGAAATACACAACTTTGCAGTGCCATCGCATTGACAGTTTGATTAATTGGAAATATTAGTTATTTATGTAACAAAGCAGTAAAATGCAACTTTGTCTGACGAGTTTGAAAATTGTTGAGCCGAGGCGAAACCGAGGCGAAACAACCAAACGAGTCAGACACAGTCATTTTACTGCCGTGTTGCATACAATATTTTATCACCTATCACCACACCATTGTACCACCAAAAATAATTTAGTTGCATTTTTTTAATACTCAGATTTTAAGGTAGATATTATGAAAAAATACATTTTACGGTTTATTAAATACATTAAAGGTAAATGTGCAGCCAGTGGGATTATGAAAATTAATACCAGATGTTGAAAGAGTAGATATTGAAAATGTGTTTGAAGTGTTTACAATGTTGTTAGTAGAACTGTTCTTTTGCTTATCTTCACTAGTTAAATCCTCCTGGCAAACCTCCGTATCTTCATTAGCCATGAAAGTATTTACTACTGTTGGCTGTTGTTGGTAAACGTCACCAAGAATCGTTTTTGCAATTTTATTTTAATCAATGTAAAATACGTGCAATTAGGGATGCCTATCACCAGTCAGGTAAAATATTTTACCTGCCTAGGCAGACAAAGTGGCAGACAAACTTTCTCTCGTTGAATGGATACAATAAAGTTTTACTTTCCATAGTGGTAGGCGATAAAATTATAAATTTCTAAGATAAAATTAGCATTTCAATATCGTAAAATACAAAACTGCTCAACATAAAGTTTGGATTTCTCGTTCGTAAGATTGTCTCACAAAATTATCTCACGAAAAATTCTTATTTTTGGTTGTTATTGTAAAATGTACTATTGTCACTATAAAAAAACAAGATTCACCAGCTACCTTGTCAGACCGCAATCCACCCAATTGTTTATTATTATTATATGGCGTGTTCATTTGAAAACTTTATCAAATTAGCTTTGGATCTGTGAAATCTTTCTAAAGCATTTCTGAGATTAATTAAACTAAACCATTTTTACTGTTATCAACTAACAAGAAATGTTATACTCCAAACACAAATTTTAGGAAGATAACGTACAATCTCTTACAATATTTTTTTTGTAATACCTTTTAGTGCAATTGAACAACTTATTAAAGTTAAAAACTTATGTTTCCTTTAAAAATAATTCTGATGTGATATTTAAAATAAAGAGGTCTATAGCCGTAATATTTAACTGACAAAAATTTGTATACTGTTTCTATGTTCCATTTAGTCTGTTACAAAACTTTATGTATATTTTAAAAACACAGTGATTAGCTTATAATAATTGAGCCTTAATTTATAAGAGCTTGAAGGTAAGAGCTTTTTCCCCTTTTATCAAGTTAGTTTCTAAGATAAATTTGGTTTTTTAAACATTAATTTGGCAAGGGAAAAGAATCCTAACATGTTTCTAGACCGCCTGCCAAGAAAATAAACATCGGATTCAATTTCTGGCCTGTTGGGTTGCCTTTAGCTCTCATATAAACGCTGTGGTTTTTAAAAAGTTCATAGTTCTTCAAAACAAGTTTTATAACAGACTGAAGGAACATAGAAAGAGTATACAAAAGCTAACTTAATAAACGTTTCAATTGAACACTCGTTTTATACTAAAATATAAAAATACTAAAACATAAAAATAAAAGTGACATATAAATTGCATCAACTAGAAAGAGTTGACAGATTTCAATCGAATTTGTTACGCGTGGTTAAAGATAACGAATGATCTCGCAAATGATTAAAATTTGGGCCCAAAATTATAAGTAGTTATAAGTAGTTTAATCGTTGTTTTCCTATTTTTTTAATTCTTTTGCTTCCGTATTAATGGTAAAAAAGCTTTATAACTACATAAAATTCGAAGCAAAATGGGACGGGACAGTAAAACATAAAACTTACTGTTCTAATCGAGGATCTAATACAATAAACGTGTGTCAAGTTCTTAAATAAAAAAGTGAAGATTATTTGACGAAAAGTCTTTTACCAGCACAGTAAATTTTGTTATGCTATCCTCAATCTTTCTTGTTTGAGAAAATAACTCTTAATTAGAATAAACATTTGTTTAGACAGTAGTGATGATAAATCGATGCTTATTTGGAAATTGTGTCGCCTAAAAACTGATTATTAACCTAATTTTGAGCAATCTCATTCTGTCCCGGCATATAGGACGAAATAGAAAATTTAAACTATTTCTTTCAAAGATTTTTTCACTTTGTTTTATGATTTAAAAAAAAAACGTTTATGTTATTATCTCCTACTTCTAAGAGATTTAGATAAATAATTATTCTTAATATGATCACGTTCCGATTGTTATTATTATATGTTTTTTAGAGGTAACGGGTTAACAGGAACAATTAAATAAACGATTTGGCTTTAATCCGACGTTTCGACTGTTTTTTATTACTGTCATTTTCAAGGATTATAACTATGACTTAAATCCTTTTATTTAATTGTTCCTGTTAACCCGTTACCTCTAAAAAACATATAATAAATAATTATTTGGCTTATTTTGTGTTTTTATTTAAAATGTTGAATTACAAGACCTATCACAAGAACCTATTTTATTTAATTAATAGCAAAAAATTGTATCAACTGTTTACAATGGTAATATTTTTAAATGGAACATTAGGTAAAAAGCTTTCAATTTTTTGCTGGCACCTTACTTTTTATTATTTTATATAGGTACATTTTGTTCAGTTTAATTCAGAAAGAGCCGATTCAAGGTGCGGGTAGATTCGGGTAGATATCTAAATCTTTCGGTTATCAGCTACCTTAAGGAGGTACCCAGTCTAGAAATTTGGAAAAAGTCATTATTTTTTTAGTATTTTTAAAGCTTACCCTTTCAAGAATTTGTCCTTAAAAAGATTTGTTAAAATTTTAAATATTTTCAGAGATATAGTCATTTTGGACCGGAACGAATCGAACAAAAGACGTTGGGATCACCCGTTTACCTAATTTTTCCCCAAACTTTAAATGCCTTTTTCTCAAAACTACATTTTTCAAAAAGTTTGTCATGATTTTTCCGGTTCTATTTAACCGATTTACTTCAAATTTGCTGTGAGTGTTCTCAATACATGTCTCTATCGTACTAACTATTATTATAACAAAATAAAGATTTTTACTATTTTTAAAAAAATCCGAAACGTAAAAAAAATAGATCAAAAATTTTTTTTCGGACAGCCGGAATTTAGCAAAAAAAAATTTTTTCAACTTTTCCTTAGTTAGTACGATAACAGCATTCATCTAAATTAATAATCTTTTTTATTTTTTTGTTTCGAATCATTAGAAGGGTTGCAATCGTGACGAACTTAGCGCGCCATTTTTTTTTTCAATCCCCTATTTCAACAACTTATAACATTTTGAGTTTTTTATTTTTGTGACATTTTTTATTTTTTTATGCATTCTTAAAATATTAATAAATATATTGCCTAAAAAATAGATAGTAAAAATATTTTTTGTTTTTTATTTATAGCGTCCGAAAAAACACCTCAAATTCATGCCTCTATACCAGAATACCCCCTTAAATTTCTAAGTATATTTGGAAAATCTCATGTTGAACGATTTAAGGAGCAACATTTTTGAATTAGATTAATCAAATTTGTCAAAAAAGAAGACCGTTGTTTTGTTGACCCACACTCTACTTTTATAAACATTAATTAATACAACAAAAACTTCAAAACTTACTGCTTCGTTAAGGTGAAATAGGTCGTCCCTTTTGCCTAACCCTATATAAGAACTCAAACATTCCTTCCCGAGTTCCGTTATGTCGTTATTTGTTTACACCAATTCACCAATTTACACCTCATTTGATACACCAAGAAAATTCGAAAAAAATACCTAATTGGCAAAAAACCCGGAAATTTTGTAGCTTGTATTAAAATCTAATTAAAACTACATAAAATGATTGTTAGAAATTACAATAAAGTTATTATAGTTGTTTATAAGCAAGAATACTCGTTGGCGAATACTAATTAAAAACTAAATATGTTGCCGGCTGAAAAAGGCGAAACCGTATCCGTGTGTTATTAGCTTATAAATAGTTGCATTAAAATTAAATACATATTTTATTTTGATCCTATAAACCGGATTCGACTTGGTGCGCTACCGCTCGTTGATGACAAGTCCCATTATCGCAAATCCTGCAAACCGCCCTATAAACCATCATCCACCTTACTAAGCGTCAGCGTAAAATGCAAATATTTTTGTTTTTCACAGCATTGCGTCTATACATAACGAGCAGCGCATATCAAATGTGGCAATCTTGTTCTTTTAATTAATTAATCGCCGCTGACAATTCATTATATTATTCAAATGATTTAACACTCGTGTGGATTTTATATTCCACGGCGAAAAATAATGAATTAATCTCCTAATGAAAAATATTTGCTATCGTCGCTTACAAATTCCGTAGCGTTTATCCAGAAAGTGTAATTTTTTATTTTACATGATTCATAATGCAGGTTTGTGGTTGTAGAAACGAGCTCACTTTTTGATTGTAATTTCATTATTATATGCTTTCGTGCAATATATATTTAACATAACCCCATTCTATATATTATACTGCCATCTGCAACGTGTTTTGTCTAGGGACATAATTAAATAGAAAGGAACCCCAACGCTATATTTACTTTTCCATTGTAATTATTCGATTAAATATTCATACACAAACAAAATTTATAGAAATAATGATTCATGACGTGAAAATAAAAATAGAAACATGAATAAATGAATTCGTTACTTGGGTCGTTACATGCTAGAATTAATAGAATTGAATAAACATCATTAGGTGCAAAGAACACCACGAAATTTTTATTACACTTTTGTCGGCTTCTAATGAGACGTATGTAATAAGTTTATTTCGAAATTGTACAGTGTGCACCCGCATTTTTTAATATATGCATCGGGGTGTCGATCTTTCTTTTACCACCGGTGGGTGGTTCTTTTATAAAGGACGGAAAATGTCGTCGCCAATTACAACTACAGCCAATGTTTTCGAGAACACGCACATCTATAGTTTTTAGGGTTGACTGAAATAAAATATATAATTTCCTACCAGCTTTTAATTTGGTTGTAGATTTGCATTTATGCTTTTGAATTTAAATATTTGATTTTATCGCAGCTTTTTTAGGTTATGTATACACATCCTGTAGAAGTTGAAATTGCGGCTGTAAAGTTTTATTATTGTATTCTAAAATAATTTAACAAGTACGGGTTGTAGAATAATGTTTATGTAATTAACTATTGTATTGTATTTCTTTCCGATAGTTTTGCTCTTATTTACACTTTCTAAATTTAAATGTGTAGCATACTTTTTACTACACCTTTTGATTGTTTGAAAATCCCCATTGTTACCAATCAAAATACAAAAAACTAGATTTTAATAGGAACTGCAGTTTAATTGCGTCATTATCTGAGGTTCTCACAAATTACACCTGTCTAAATCAAGAGTGACATAAACTTCATATATTTTTTTAATATTCTTGTTGAGTATTTCAAAAGTAAAAGTAATAAATTGCGAATAAAAGTTGAAAGTTTTTATATATAATAAAAGTTTGCGAAGTAAATTAGACGGCGGAGTGTTGTTAGTTATTTAGAGACCCCCATCCACCGACGCGCGTAACCCCCTGAGCGGGCCTGCTTTTATAAATATTACAATAATTAAATATACAGTGAAACTTGTTAAAATTGCATGGGGCTGCTTCCATTACTCTGACTGGGGTGTGGAAGGGTAGTTGGCGTGCTTGCGTTTTGCCATGGGGGCCAACAATGTGCCAACAGATTTATTCTTGATTCTTCTTTTAAACATTTTTAATAACTTCGCGTCTCATAAATGGAAACAAAAGTTTTTCTGTGAGAAAAACGCTTCGAGTGATTGTTTAATTTATATTTATTCATTAAGTCAAGTGATAAATCACATCGAGACTATAAAAGTAGAAGTGAAATATTAGATTATTTGGAGAGTGGATCACGTGATAGGTAGGTTACGGAATTTTATGATGATGATTATTTTTGAGAAAAGTTCCTGCTGAGTCGCTGTCATTTACATGGCAATCAAGTGATATTAAGACATAAAATTGAGCAGAATAAAGACGTTAAAATTGGTTACAAACTGATAAATTAATACATCTGCTACTGCTTTGACGTATCCAATAAATATGCAAATTTAGTAGAAATTATTTTTTAATGGCTTGCCTTACATTACATTTATTCATACAAATTAATTTTAATCTCTTGCTTATAATTTGATGCTTGATATAAGTTATGATAAAATGATTTGTAATAGCTTGGAGGATGGAATAAATTTAGTTTTTCGCAATAATTTTCTTTAAAATGTAATCGATGATATAAGTTGTAAATTTGTAGCTAGGTGGTCTCTACAATATTAAACTCAATCTAGTAGAGTTCTCAATAATTAATTTCTCAACCCCACTGAGCCTTCAGCTCTAGATTACTCTTTAAGAACGCTGTTGGATATTGTTTAGTCATTATTTATTCAAGTAATTTAAACCTGAATTGTACGAAGAAACAACTGTATAAATACAAGTTTGCATTCTACAACGTTTCTTATCGCATTTAATAATAAATATCCTTATATGCGATTAGAGTAAATATTTTTTTAATGAAGTTTTCTGAAATGGCTCAAGTCGTATAATGCTAAGCCGCCAATTTTAACAAGACGGTGAGCGTATTGCTTTCGATATCAAATCATGTCTTAAATAATAGATGAATCTGAGGTTTAAAGTTTACACAAGTAATGGAATGGCGTAGGTATCGATCAAGATGTAATAACACTAATCCCGTTTCAAGCTGCACTCTTCATTTCTTATTTATGCCACGACAAAATAACAATTTTCTTTATTTCATTTCTTATTTCATAAAGCGACGTTCTATGGTCGGTGAATGTACACCAAACATCTCACTGCATGCATTCATATGAAAAACACGAGTGCAATGCACTTAAAAATTACATTTTATTTTTAGTTTGTCTGGTATTTATTTATAATTAAAATATTTATGGACCGTCTCATACTCGGCTCCGCTTTAAAAATATTTTAATCGTTTCATACATATACAGGTTTCTTACAAATGGATTATTCCATTTCGTGGCTTCACTTTTTTTATATTTATGCAGCTGTGTTTTGAATCTGGTGTAGCTAAACGACTAAACAATTCTAATAATTAACTTTAACCCATGAGGTAAACGAGTGTTTAAAACTATCTTAGCCTGAGCTTTTCATAGAAAACTACTTTCTTATACAGCTGTGGGGTACACAGTTGTACACTTACCTACCATAAAACCACTAATCAAGGTTGGTATAAATAAGCTGTAAGTTTCCAATATAGCGTTATGTAGTTTTAGTCAAATTTTAACATATAAAATTTCCAAAATTTTAGTACGACAAACTACAATATACCACATGATCAAAAAAAAATATCCTCTGGAAGACTGTGTAATGTTTTTTGTCAATAGACATTATTTGTAAAGAAACAAGAATTTTTTTGATTATATTGTAGGTACATGTAACTTGTATACCCATTTACACCAAACATTTTATTTTAACAATATAATCATGCTCAAATTAAAAAAATACTGAATAATTACAAAAACCACAGCTTTATAAATTAGTTACAGCAAACAACATTTTGTTTCCAAAATAAAAAATGTTTTTTAAGTACCTGTCTCAAAAGGAGGCAATAGTTAATATTAATGCCATACCAACCGCAAAAGTAAGCAATAAATTCTATCCATAGACGTTTTACCAGCTGCTTACGATCCATAGAGCCATAAGCAGCCCTAGGACAGTAAGTGCGAGACGTAAGCAAATTTGTGACCTTTTGTTTTTGTTTTTTTTTTGTGATGGTTTCGTAAAATTATGTTTCCGGTTCTTGAGATCTAATATACTATTTTAACACCAATGTAAAAAATAATTTACTTCTAAGTATAGGTGTAACAACAATTGCATAATTATTTTTTACTTTAAGTAAAATTATAGGATCTACACTGCTCAAACTAATTAACAGATATTTTATATATCCCCTCTCGCAAACAATCTTTTATCATAAATATATACAAATTATATCTTGTTTTATGTTAAACGTATATTACGTAGTTTTATCAGCATATGCATGCCATATCCGTTAATTGTTTGGAGCAGTGTATTAATTAGAGACGTTAGTTAACTGAGACATTAATAAGTGGGAGTATAATGAGCAAGCATTATGACCGAAGCGTTATGAAATAGAGTTATGATTTTTTCGTCATACTATGTCGATATAGGATCAATAACGATCAACATTTGACAACCGTTATTAAGGCGTAGTCAATAACACCCTTAGAAGACCGCATCTCTTTTAATAGCCTCGTTGTCAAGAAAATAGAATAAAGTTATTACATCTCCAATTTTTTAAAAATATATCGTCAAAATATATATAGTCAACCAATTAAGACTAGCCTTTCGCTCTCCTCACTTTAAAAATCTTGACATCTCATATGTAGTTTTAAAAAATAACTAGGATATTAGTAAAAAACAAGCAATCACAGCCCCGAATTCTTCTAATTTTCCTTGAAAACGAAGATAATACCGGTACTATCTCAACTTGAAATTAGCCCATTAATTATTTAAAACATGATATTAATATAAACATAAACTAACATAAACATAAATTAACATAAACATGGTATTATCTCAACTTGAAATTAGCCCATAAATTATTTAAAACATTATATATTAGATTTTGAAAATCTCTCATAACAATGTGGTATATACAGATATCTGTAGCAGAGATGGGCACGTGACGTGATTTTTCTAGTGTCACGCCTGAGCATGATTATTTTGGACTCTCCACTCACGTGAATGTGCGTAATCGTGAGCGATTTTCTAAAACCCGGGATTGAGTGAACAGAAAAACAAAAAAGCAAACATAATTTTTCTATACTAACCTATATTTCCATTAGATACAGAAAGTTAAACTTTAAAAATATTTGACATAAACAGTAATATAACTGAAAATTGGTAACTTTAATTAAATTTGGATCAAATTGCCAGTACCATTCTTGTCTTGTCCAACATGTCCTTGTTTTTAAATGTTTTAAAATCATTTTCACTGATTTAACATCGTTTTAACGATCCTGATGATGTTCAATAGTAAACAAAACTAGACGGTTGAAACCAGGGCCGTATTTACGTATAGCCATTGTAGGCGAGCGTCTATAGCGAAAATTTTTAAAAAAGCGGCAAATTTTTGTAACAAGTTTAATAACAAAATAAAAATAATAGTAACAAATACGAGTAATGTTTGTGCAATTACCAAATATTATTTGTTATTGTGCTAAGCTATTTCTGTAAAACCCCTGATGACTCTGCTTTGTTAAAGTCTCCGATAAGAACCAAGGAATGAGCTGTACCAGTACTATATCATCATATACAAAAGTGTGGAATTAAAAAAAGTCACGTCATCTAGGTTTTTTGATAAGGATATCATTTCACTACAATTTGTTAATTACAAATCTTTGACGACACTATTTTTCACTATTGACCCGACATCTGGATGGGTCCTTTCGGTCGATGGTCTTTTGTTGCATATTCCGACCAGATGGGGAAGTTAACCTTGTCGGCGATGCATTTCAAAGAAGGTATAATAATAAACCCTACAATTGCCCCCCAATTCTGTTTTGCAAATAGAAACTTGCTAAAATAGGAATTCCAAGATAACAAGCAATAAAAATTATTATACCGTAGCAATAACAATATTATTAAAATTAGCAAAAATTTGGGTTATTCCAAAAGTGTCTTCAAATCCCAAAAATAAACAGCTGGTTTAGTTATTTATTGTAAGTGAAAATTTATAATGAGTAAAGAAAGTTTGTAATAAAAATTTACTTTAAAAAAAATATAAATTAGAACTTTAGTTATGTGTTGACTTCCGTAAAAAAATAAAAAATATTTAAGGCAGTTAAAAACAAAATTTTTGTACATACATGATAAACAATAAACTATGGATAACACTATGCACTTTATTGTTGTAACAAGCTTAGGTGACTAGTATGAACTGCGCTTTATAATTATTTTTCAAAGATTAGGTACCCATATTTTTTCCTATTTTGTTTTTTTAAGTTATAGGCGTGAATAAGCGGACGTGAGGGTGAGTGACGTGAGTAACACCAGCTTTAGGCGTGATTGCTTGTGCGTGAATGGTTATAAGTTTATACATCTCTAATATGTAGTAAGTGAAAATAATAAATAAAAATAAATCAGTTATTAAAAACGGAATCAAAAATAGTATGTAGTTTACTATCTGTAGTAAATTAGGTAGTGTGACTCTTAATTTAAATTAATGTTTTCTCCTTTAAAAAACAACAATGATTAATTACATTATGAACATGAGAACGGAATTTAACAATTTTGTCCCATCCTAAGCTTTGTTGTCTTGAAATTTCTTGTAATTAAGTAATATATTTAAGGAATCACAACAATAGTAATCACATTCTTACAAACTTAATTATACAACAAAGTAACAAATATCAGGTTGAATGTAAATGTATATGCAATAAAATAAAGTCATTAGAGATTGCTAAGTGCTCCTTTTAAAATCGTAGATATAAATTCCATTAAAATAAACAAAAAATTAGAGTTATTATTGTATTTGATGAAAAATGAATTCAGAGTTGTTTTAGTTAAGTCGTACAAAAATAGGTAGCAACATTGTGGTAAGTCATAAACTTTTATGGGTTTATTTAAATGAACGAGTTGGGAATTAATCCATGCCATATAACTCGATAATAATTGTTTTAAAACTAACGCGACCGATCGAAAAAGTACTTTGAGCACACGTAGGTAAACAGAACGCGATCTTGGCCAAATAAATAGAATTTGGATAAAATAAACGAAATTTGTGGCAGTTGGGAGAAATATCAAGGCAAGTTTTGAGTTAATCTGATCGTAGTACACACAATAAAGCATTGAAGGCAATTAAGGGTGACTGAAACTGAAAACAGTCCCTTTCCCACTCTTGTATCTGCTATATCGTATGAGTTAATTGGCAGCATTTCTTAATAAGAAAAATGTTAAAGCTTTAGGTGGAAATTTATGTAGTTGGTAAACTGACCAGAGTCGCTTATAATGCTTGATTCGAACACTTGTGCAAAGTTATAAAGTAGAATTTTTACGAGATTGAATAAGTCCATGTGTACGCATGTTTTATGAAAGTTATGGTGGTTTAATAATCGAATGGCGTTCTCTTGTTAACGTTAATTTTACACCAGACTTGTGTTTAATAATTACAGAAAATGACCACCCACAACGATATTTCGCACCGAGTTTACCTTTGACGGTAATTGTTTTCGCGCCTAGATTTTTACGATAGTCAGTTTTGACATTTTGAACAGTACACCATAACTTTCCAGTCAAGAGTCGGGTTGCGACCGTTTCCTTCAACTAGAATATGTATTCGGTTAAAAAGACATTCGAGATGATTTCGTTTATAGAGGCATTGACGATGAAACTTGCTAGCCTGGAAGAAGCCATGAAATTCAACTTTAAAGCTCTTGTTTGTTCATTTAACACACATAATTTACCAGCATAAAATCTTCGCTCTTCGAGGATTAAGTCGTGCTATACGACCAACCACTGGATGATGCTCCAAATAAAAATGTAATAACTATTATTTCCAGATATACGCTTAATTTTGCATTCACATTATTATGTCAATTTTTATTTTTTGCCACAACCACAAACTTTATACAGAAAAATAAACCTACTACTCTTTATGTAGGTAATAACAATAAATTTTACAAATTCAAATAAAATACATTGTAGTTTCGACGTGAATAGTTCTACAACAAATCTAACCCCAGCTGAACATATACTACTTAAAACCTTTAGTGGGTAATAAAACATTTTTTAAAATATCGGTTATTTTGTAGAAACGTGGAGCAAGTTTGTAAATGAATTTTCTTGTACAATTGACTTTTTATAAAAATCACGAGGTAATTTCTCAGAAGTCTGAAATTGACGTTGAAAAACCTTATGAAAGAAAACAACTGTAAAATCTGAGAGGAAAAAAACAGTCAAATAACTTTCCTTAATTAAATTAAAACCAAGATATTTCAACGAGTTCTGGAGAGAATTAATTAAAGAAAAACTTAACGTGTTTCCGAGTAATATATTATAATCGTTAATAACAAAAATTAATTTTATCGATCGCCTCTTCTTTATGCCCGAACTTCGGTGAGAATTTGCTGAAAGGAACGACTGTTTAAAAGTTTCCCTCGGGTGATTTGCATACAAGCCTTCTCTACTAACTAGCTTACTGCCAAATGGAATAAGAACAAGTTTTAAATCAAAAAATACACTAATGGAACATAAAATCAGAAGAGTAGCCAGCCAAATCCGAGTGGTACTTTTATCATGACAAAATAATAAGACTTACCGAATCTAATTAATAAAAAAAATGTTGATGCAGATCCCTTTTTCCAGCCCCTTTTTCTCAACCACTGCTGCTATCCCCGATGAAAAATGTGATGAAAGGCGTCAACTGAAAAATAACAAGTAGTAATTTTAATAATTTAGGACACAAATTCGCATTCCGGATATTTTATAGTTTTCATTAAATTGTTCCAGTTTCTTTTTAGAGCATATATATTTCCCTGCTGAAAAATCTGATGAAAAAACCCATCGCGTTTTCGCAGATATAACCCGTATTTCTATTAAAATTGCATTTTTACGGTTGCAAAGTTCGTTTCTGGTATTTTATCATCATTTCTGAGCGAAAACAATGTAATATTATTACGTTTTTATTACTTTTTTCAGTATTGAAATGAAATATTAATTTTTCTTCATGTCGGAACCATACTACCTATTTATTACTTCGTTGTTTTTAATTAAAAATAGAGCAGACAACATCGCACACCCCCTTTCAAAAAATTTAACAATACATAATCGACCTACAACCCCGTCCGAACAAATTCACCAAAAAAACATGAAATTAAACCCACAAAAGCTAATCAAAAAATTGCGCTCCTAAAAATCAGACAACTCCGGAAAATAAATAACAAGCCGCTTTCAATTCAATGGAAATTTCTTGACCTGCACCTCTTCAAATAAAAATTCTATGACGACCCCAATAAGCGAGTAAACAAACAATTGGACTAATTTTCCAAAAGCAAATATCTAATCAAAAATTATTTTTCAACAAAAAACTATTAAATATATGTATCTCTAAAGAGTGAAAATAAGAATTCAATAATTTTCCAGACAATAAAACAGTTGCTTGTTTTATAAAAAACAAATTTAAATATTAAATGTTGTTTATTTGAGGTGAATAATAAATTTTTGCATTTGGTTAAAACTAACCTTTCACCCGGTTTGTGTGACCACTGTTGTCGCACAGAAAAATAATAAAGTAGTAATAAAACGCACGTCAATTAATACTAAAGCATGTCAAAAAGTACTAAATGATTAACAGTTTAGGCCCTACAGAAACAGATGCCTAAAGATGAGAAAAAGTTGAGTTCTTGTTTTTTTTTTTTTCATCTTTAGACGGCTGTACGCCCCCAACCGAATTGGAGATAAAAAATCGTTTGACGCACTTTATTATACAAAATTTAATTCTCCACAACTTTTCTTTTAACATTTTTTCGTAGCTTTAATTGTCTTGCGTAGCATTTCTAATTTTGCTAGCGCTGCGCAGATTATAAACTTTCAATATTTTTTAAAATATGTTCTAATAACTTTTTGTTAGTTTTTTTAACACAAATATTAGGAATTTAATCCTTTAGCGTTTTTTATTCGTTTTAAAACAGAAATAACATAATTTGCATCCTCATTTTTTGCTGTCTCTTTTACTTGGACTCTCGCCTGTGCTAGACGTGTTCTTTAATTTTACGTCGGGGAATAAACACATGTTAACATCATAAAAAATTGTAGTGTAGTAGTAGAAACCAATTTTTTAAATTTTGTATTGTAAAAACAAATTGTCTTTTAAATTTTGATAGGTCCGGAAAAGCTAAAGGGCTTTGTGATCCGCACAAGTTTGTTGAATCAACACAAACCTCGATTGCTCGACTCTGACATTAGAACTAAACAAAACTGTACATTCTCGTCGGTCTAAGAAAAGAGTCGCAAAATTGTGTGTAATATAGATAAATAAACCTAATAGTAAATTTTACTTTAAATTGTAAATTAACAACAATAAGATACTAAATAAAATTAATAATCTCTGTTACCATTAACAAATTTTGTTGAGTAGACATCACTTTGTTTCTTTTTTTGTTTCATATTATCGAATGCTAAACATTTAGTCACTATTGGCAACAAAGACGGCCGATAAGGCTACTACTGGTCGTATCAACCACCAAATTTATAAAAAAAAATTTTGTAATGAGGTTTATTGTATACCTTTTGAAGAAAGAAAGAATAAAGAAGTTAAATTTTTGAGATTATTTTATCATCCAAAATTTGTTATTACTTATTATAATTATTTTTTTGGGATAGTTGGAAAGTAGGTCCAGAAGGAAAAATTGAGATTATGTCAACCTTTCGTTGATTTATTTTTGGCAGCTTCTTAAAGTCTACAATTATTAGAGATGGTTGGAACACATACATTTTAATTAATCTTACCAAATTTTCTAAAGTATTTTCATCACCATGTTAAAAAAAAATTCCGATGCACGCACTTGCCGCCCTGTTTGCTTTATTAGACGTTTCGGACTTTCGTCACAAAGACATAAAATGGCGTTAGAAACTATTTGTGTCTAAGGTCCATTTAAAAAAAAATGTACAAAGTTACTATTAATTAAATAAAATTATAAATTTGCTTTACATTAATAAATTGTATGTTTCACTAGGATTATTTTATAGCGTTTTTATAGTTAACTATTATTTTTATTAATATAAATCACCTAGCTGATCAGTCTTTTTCGTTTGTTTTGTCTTCTTTGTCGAGTATTTTTATTTCCTTAAAATTGAAATTGTGGCCTGTATCAAAATGATGACTACCTAAAGCTGTCTTTTTTGGGTTATTCATATGTTCCTGTTTTCATGTTGTCTAATTCTGTAATTGTGAGATGTGTCCTATATATAAAGTTAAATTTTGTTTCATTCAAGTATCGATTACTCTTTGCAAGCAATTGCCTTCTGTCGCCTGTAAAAACGCCTTTGTCGTCACCCGAAGAAGCTAACTAAAGCTGATTTAATCTTAGACTGACTATAGAGGTGCCTAAAATTTTGTTAAAATCGGTACAGAAATAGCTAGTTTTATCAGCCCCACGACTGTGACTTTTGTTCACCAAAACTAATTTTTGTCTTTTGATAACCGTTACACTCAAAACACAAAAAACATTTTTCAAAAAAACAAAAAAGTACTTAAGAAAATATACACAAAAAAGTAAAACAATAAGCAAAACACAATAATAAAAATATACGCAACTCCGATAAAACCATTATCATACAAATCATATCCAGTGATATCAGTAAGAGGTACCAATAATAAATAAATAAAAATTCTAAAAGTGATAAAAGAATGAGAGCAATATTTTTGCTCCTACGATAACAAGAAAAATATTATAAGGCCCTTTCTTCGGACTGTTTTAAGACGTGACAGCCCTTTGTTTTAGCAAACTGGTAAAATCATTGAAAGAGACTACGAAAAAACAAAGATTTAAGAACCCCTACTTAATCGAAGAATAAAAAAAACTCGACACAAGAAAAAGGTAAAAGTAACAGAAACATAAAGAATAAAGACGAAAAAACAGAAAAAAATAAGAGAGATAATGAAAACAAGAAACCTCAAAATTAAAACAATAAAAAAACTGATGTAATATCCTTCTAAAGTTCATATAATTGGATTGAAAACACGTCCGCGTAGTCATAATCCAAAGGATTTGACGGCTCAAAGGTGATCTGGTTTGTTAAGAATATTCTTCTCAACTTAACCTAACCCTAGAAAAAAACATAACTGGTTAAATTACGTGAACCTTTAATTATTATCAAATAGTATTATTCGTAAAACAATCGTCAATCAGAAGATATATCGTTTTGTCAACAGTGTGACCGGTAATTGACAAGCAGTGCGAATTGGTTGCTGACAACCCGCGGGGCTTGTAAACTTAACGATTTAAACACGCAATGATGCACCATCGCTTGTTGCAGTTGCAGTTTTATCGCGGTTTAGCTGAAACGCGTGTAAATCAGTTGGGGAACGTGTTGCTTCAGTATCACCCCGTCGAAAATTATATGTCCATCCACATGTTAAGTGTTATTGACAAATTTTTGTCCCACTAATTTTTTTTTAATAAGATTACACGACAACATGAGTAGATACGAATCGAGCAAAATGTAGCTAGTTTTATATCATGTTGTCGGCACAATAGTTGCTTTACATTTTACAACATTTAGAGAAATGTATCAGGCCGATCAAAATTTACATAGAAAAGGTATTTAAATTGAAAATTAGAATAGTAATAAAGTAATAAAATAGCTTTTAAAGTTATTGTACATCCACAAATGCTAAAGTAACTCTATTTACATATTTATATGACGTGTTTTACTATGATATGTCGTCCACACATGAGTGGTGAAGTGTGAAAATACTAAAATGAATACGGCAGTCGACATTTGTATTTACAAATTTACATGAAACAATTTTGTGTCGTGTTTTACGAAACGTTCAAAACGCCTTATTTTACATAAAGAACTTGTCATTTATGACAACAGTCCCACCCAGGGGGCCTACATTGTTAATTTTTTCCCTTTTGAATATTTTTTCTATTAATAATTATGTGGAAATAGAATTTATTTGCAGGCGTTTGGTGCATCAAGAGATTTCTATGTAGTCTGACAGAGTTAATCTTTTTATCTAAAAAATATGCTTTGTAAAAGTTTGTGCTTTGTTGGTCAGGCTATGTTGTTTTGCAACTAATAATCATCCTTTGATCAAATTACAAAGTGCCACAAGAAATAATTATGATGCAGTACTTTGTATAGTATTGATATTTATTCAGCCTTGCTTTTCAACTGTCACGTAATATTTTTATGTTTAAAACATTATTGCTAAAATAAATCTATGTAATAATAGACTTGTTAAGTCAAGGATATGCTACGGTTGATGCGAAGTATTAATGTATAGTAGCATCAACGGGTTATTAAATCAAACAGAAACAACATAGAAAATTTGATTCCATTAGTATAGTAATTTTCTGTTTACGTGCACTTTTCTAAATCGTATTATCCGCTAAATTATACATAGGCGTACTTATTTATACGTTCAATTAGGTATAAGCAATAAGCACTATAATATGTAAAACTACAAGCCATACTGTCTGATTAGAACTACATTTAATCACTTCAAAGAATTTAAGGTTAATGCTTCGATTCTATATATACGAGTAGTCTGATTTAAAAATGTTGGATTTAGCTAATAGTGTTGAAATGGAAACAGAGATCAAAAACTTTTTTTTTTTTGGTGTGGAGAGATATTGAAAAGCGTTGGTCAAATGGGTCATCGGTGCCTTTACAGATCAATACAGCAACAAAATTATAAGAGCGTCGGTTGTCAAAGGTAGTTTAATGAAACATAACATAATATCCAGATGACGAGATACATCGATGTAGATTCTAACATAAATATGGTCAGTTGCGTTTGGAACATATGCAAATTGTTGTTTGTGCAGGGAGGGTAAAGAGAGAATCTAATAATTTCACAACACTAATTAATTCAAAATATCATTCCATTATCAGTTTCATATGAATTTTCTCTATGTTATGACCACGGTAATAATAGGTAAACCAAATTTACTTGGTTATGTATGGAATCGATAGCCTAGTGTTTTGCATAACATTATGATCATCAAGAAGAACAGCCAGAAACGATTTATTTTCAACGGTTTTATGTCTGGTGAAATAAATTATTGTAATCTAAAGTCTGGTGGTGCTTGACCCACGTTGATGGAACTCATTCTATTTTTATTTGTGGTAAAAGTTTGTGGTATGACATTGATTAAAAGTAAAGCGAAGAAAACAAAGTTTAATTAAAATATATTATAAGCATATTTAAAATCAGTTGCTATATTTAATATTACAAACTTTCCAAACTTATTCGTCGGAAGCTTGGAAAAGAATTTTTAATTGCATTAAAATATTGTATATTAGTAATGAGAACTTCTTTTATTACTTAGCCGAACTTTGAAACTCGAAGTATGGTTGAAATTTTTTAATATATCTGAATTTAATGCAATCATCTTGCGTTATTAAAATTTGTAAACATTTAATTAAACGATTACTACTTTTTCAACTTTTCCAACTTTTGATTTTAATAAATGATTTTTTTTCGTTTTGGGGCGCGCAATTATGTCAAAAGTGGATGTAAATTTTAGCATTTGTAATATTGCACGTTCCAACGGCAAGCCGCCTTTAATTTTTTTATTTACATTGAAGGAAAAAGCCATTAGTTTTAAAATTAAAATATACATCACTCTCGGATACCGAAGCAAAAACAAATGGCTCCCCGTTTCTTACAATATTACACTATGAAATTTATGATAAGTTATAAAGAACGGGGCTACATTCGCCATTAGCGAGGGAACTTTACTTTTTTATCGTTGGCCACAATGTTGACTGTTGTAAAGACGTGTTGACTCTTGCAGATTTATATTTTTACTAGTTCGAGTTTCGGTTTTTACTCACGCCCCTTTCGAAATGAACTTTAAATGTTTATTGCTCAGAGAGTTTTCAGCTAAATTGCATGAAAACATTGCTGGAAATTTTCCAGAAAACAACCTAACGTAAATTTCTACGAAAATCTCTGTAGATATTTAAATTATTGTTCGCGAGGAAAATTAAACAGAAATTAATAGTTTCACTACAACCAGTCTTTGTGTGAGCATACTAAACTGCATTGTGTACTTCAACTTAATAACTAGTTAAATAATTACTGTTATAATTTCACCTCGGGATTTATACCATTAACGTTTTGTCTAACCAACACGCATTTTTTATACGAAGATGAAAGCTTTTTAACCAATTTATCTCCCCACTTGTAAAATTAAATTTCTAGCACGCCCAGAACCTCCCTTCGTCGATATATTGGGTCAAACTTAATTATGTTTTTGACTAATAAATGGATGGTTTTTTCTACAAGAAATTCTCATTTTCATGCAGACAAGTATGTGTAATAATTATAAATGTGTAAATTAGCAATTTTGACACTGACAATCAGTTGCAGTCCTATCATCATCCCTTACCCTTTCGATATTTAAGTTTTAGAAAACTTTCAAAATTCTACTAGCCAAATTAATTGATAACAGCATTTTTCAGGTCTATAAATTGTAGAGAAAACCCAGAATAAAGATAACCTAGAGAAAAAACCAAAGACATTGGCAGTAAAAGACTGGAAAATAAAGTGCAAAAAAAAATGAAAAGACAATCAGAACCAACAAGAAACTAACAAACTCTGAAATTTAAAGAATTAGAGAATCAAATCAAAATTCTATTGTAAACGTTCAAAAAAGTTGAAAACAATAAAAGAAAAAACAAAAACAGTTTCACGTTAACGCTAAAACGCCCCCACAATTTAATGTGACGACACACGAAAAATAAAAAGGCTTAAAATTCTCCAACAAAAGTACAAACAAACAGAAACTTTTGAACAACCGATATTTATCTAATTCTTCTAATTTTAAGCATAACATTAAGCATAGCTTTAATGTTAAATTTTTCGTTTTACTAAAGTATGATAAACGAAAAAACCTCTCCGTAAGAGAGTAAAAAGCCCCTCCAACATAAATTGATAGAAGAAGCTAACTCATAGTCCTCATATTTTTTTTTCGATCATATAGAATTTTTTCTACATCCTACCAATGTCCACTCAAAGGCTCTTCCACAAATTCGAATCAGCCTTTACACCAAAAAAGTCCGATTTTAAATGTGTTATTTATTTTCTTATTTTTTAGGAAAAAAAAAACAAAGAATTAGAGAACAAGTTAGATAACCTTACTTTTAGAAGAATTAGAATGTAGAAAAGTAAATCTCTTTTTACAAAACTTCCCTTATCCTCAAATTAAACAAGAGCTCTATACATGGATATACGAGTATATATAAGAAGATATTTCGTCTAGGAATTATTTGAAAGAAGAAGAAGTAAAGATAAAAAGAGTAAACACATAAAATGGTAAATAGTTTTTTTGTAATACATATCTAATTATTGTAGTTTTACGGACTCCTTGCTCTTTTTTACAAAATAAATATAAATTTAAAGAATACAGACTGGCCCAAAAAATAATGATACAATAGAAAGAAGGTGGCAAATCAATTGTTTTTGCTTTGAAAGAATTATGAAATAAATTTGCTGTTTATTAATACCCCAAAATGCTATTTAATTGTAAAGAACAACACATTTTAGTTCGAAAACCTATAAAATAAAATAGTTATTTGTTTAATTAACATATAGTTTATTCACCGATCCTATAGGTTTACCCTTTTTTTTATAAAAAAATTGCATTTTGGCATTTAATCTCAAAAAATCCTAAACGGCTCTAAAGTGACTACTTTACTGCTTAGCCAATAAAAATGTTGACATATTGCCTAGTCAAAAAATGTAATAGTTTACTGCGCTTAAATTGTTGCTAAAATGTGGTTACTGTCGATCGACGAAAAAAATATTTCTCTAACATAAACGATTAGAATAATAACTGTTGTTTTACTATTTTACTTTTTGCCACAAACCCAATAATTTGTTGTTAAATTCATAATCTAAAAAATAGATAAAATTTAAAAAAAATCTACGTCTAATCTTACAAAAAGTTAATATCAATGTTAACAACAAATTATTAGATTTCCAGCGAAAATTGAATAAAGCATCTAAAAATATATACAGGTGTCCCAAAACAAATTGGTGATGCGCTGTCAGTTGAAATCCAAAGAACACAAAAAATGTTTAAAAATCCGTCTCTGTTTTGACAGTTCTAATAATGATTGACATTTGCAATAATAGAAAACCTAATTAAAATGGCTGAATTTGTAAAGTTTAAAAAGTCTTGTTGTCAAATGATATTTTCAAATAAAATGAAAACAAAAAAATGTAATAATATAATAACTACTGCAAATAGACTTATAATTAAGATGTCAAAGTGGTAGCTTTGAAGTCTTATATCTTAAAGACAAAAAAATTTGACTTTTTCCTCGGGTCTTGCAGACCTCATAATTTATTCCAAATGTTAAAAAAAGTAGCCAAAAAAATATGTTTTGTATCTAGTAAGTTAGAAAAATTAATTTTCTAGAAAAATAAAATAAAGATAACATTTTTCTCGTGCTGTTGTCGACCCTAATTGACACCACATCAACAATTTAGCACGCCTTTTTTGAGACAACCTGTATATTCTAAGAGAGAATATATGTTACAAAAATATACATTTACTTTTTCTGTATAGGTTTTTTAGTTATCCATAAATCCATAAGCAAAGAGTAATAAACAACAATAAATATTTACAAAAGATCTTCGTGCAATTGAAAAAATTATAAAGTCATTTTTTTAAATTGATTTTTATGATTGTAATATTAATATTTGTAATAATTAGTATTAATTTTTTAAATAATGCACTGATCTTTTTATAAATGTATTTGAACTCTCAAACGTTTAGGAATAAAACGACATTATAAAATAAAATGCAAAGATCTAATATTCTGTATTCTAAGGCGGTTTTAATAATTTGAATAGAATATTAATTGAAAGAAAGTGAGTGAATGAGTTGTCTATCTGTGAATATTTCGTTAAAATCCAAGTTTGTAAAAAAATCACAAACAAAATTTGCGAAAGAAAAGACGATTATCATTTTATAAAACTTTGTCATAAAGAACGAAAAGCTGCGAGTTTCTTATTTAATATTCTAATACAATTTATTTTATGCATAAATTTAAGTAAAAAAAAACCGTAATGGAATAATAAAAGATTTCTCGGAATTTGCATTAAATATGAGAGAATAACTAAAAACAAATTAAAATTTAAGAATAAAATTTACATACATAGTAGGATCCGCTAAATTAAATCCCAGTAAAGCGTAAGTTGCTTTAATACTTTAATCAATATTAAGTCTCGTAAACAATGATTAAAGTTAATGGTTATTGGTCGGGTGTAGCGGTCGATCGATGCATTACAGTTCAATAAATTACTGATAAATAGTGAAACTCCCACGATGTAAGTAGGCATTGGATACTTTTTGATGACGTCAAAATTTCTAGTGAATGGGGGTTCACATCTCGACAGTAATGTGCAATCAGATTGCAAGATTCTGTCATGTGATGTCACAGCCCATGAATTGTTTTGACTTCCGTTTCAGCTACCAACATTATTATAGCTGAACAGGTGTGCATGCACGATGCAGCTATTGTGTGTAGAAACGCATTAAATGAGAAGCAAAATTAATTAATAACAATTGGACTGTTGAGTAACTATTTTGATAAGGTTTGCACGCCCACTGACCAAAAAGTCTTTTTCTGTTTGACTAAGAAAAAAATAATAAAAGTCCGAAATGAATATTCCGTTGTGAAAAGGTCCTAGCATCGAAAATTGCATTTGTACAGGAAAATCGTTTCCATTTTGCATGAAGTGCCGTCATCTAAAATTGCATATTTCAATCAGGATAATTCCATAATATCTAAACTCTGGACATGCACGGGCATAATTCGTTCCAAACTCAAAGAAAACAGAATAAATTGTCATAAAAGCAAATAAACTCCAACCAACATATCTATGTGTGTTTCGTTTCGTCCCCTAACTATATAAAGGACCATACCATTGCATTTGATGTTCACAATTTATTATTCATTTATGTGAATAACGTTTTGTAAAAGAGTTGGTAAAAGCGTAATATCGGTATGTCTTTAATTATATGACATGCTTATAATTTTTAAATTAACCGTACTGAAACTAAATTCGCCTGAAGGTAAAACGTTTAGTATAAAAGGGTTTACTGTTCTTTATTATTTCATTTAGATAAAATCTAATTGAAACTGGCGCGAGCGAAAAAGATTTTATACATGAAATTTAATTATAAAGTATACATGTTCACGATGGTGCGGTAAAGTTAAAAGCTAATAAATTTAGTTAAGCGTATGCTTTACGACATTTACCTAAAACAATAATTACTACATTACAAACTTATTACGCATTCATGAACCCAATATTTCCCAAAAACGCTCACTAAAAGGAGCTTCTTATCAACGCCACTTCAAGAATTTCGCACAGCATTATTAAACATTAATCTCTAATTGTCCCATCATTATTTAATCAAGCCATCCAAACCAAAACAAGACTTGTATTAGCATTGGAAGAGGTCATTCTTTAGTTCAATAAACAATAAATAATACCACGACATTATAAAAAATACCTACATGATGGTTGTCAGATAGACGAGAATTAATTTAAATTTAAAACACAGTAAATTTATTATTTAATTGAGCAATTTTTATTGGTATAAAAGCTTTGTCTGAAATATTTTACAAGCAATGCACAGTCATAAAGAATGCTACATTACAGAACCCAGAAATATGTTAAGAAAAAAATTATATATTTTTTAATACAGTGGTCAACAATTGAAACAAATACCCTAAAATTTTAACAAAGTTTAATGTCTTGCAACTCCTACAAAAATTTATTAATCAGAGTGATCTTTTTACCTTGGTAGCTCATTTCTTATACTTTAGGATGTATACTAGACTTTAAGAAAATTTGATTTTTTTGAATGAGTTCCGAAAATGTGTAGGACCAAGCCTTCAAAATGGTTTTGCAAATTTTAAGCTAAGTTCATGAATTAAAGCAAAGACCCAAAAAACTGTTTTTTTTGCGCTACAAGCAATAATTTTGTTTATTTCCTACTAAATCATTATAGCCAAATATTACCTTAGTTATGGTAACTATTAAGGCATTCATAACTCCCTTGGGAGTTACAGAAAGGAGTTAAGAATTCTTAACTCCCTCTAATTCTTATATTGAAAAAAGTTACAAATCTGGTGTACTAAAGTTACGAGAAGAGAAAAATGCTATTAAACAACAATTTTTAAACGGCAATAATATCGTTTCGTTTATATTCTTGCTTCCAGTGTTACTTTTATTCAACAATTCTTAAAATTTCTGATATTCTTTCTTGCACATTCCTTCCGATGTTACGGGCACTAAAACCTGGGAAAAAATAAGTAAATATACATACCATATCTTGAAAATATAGCAGTAATATTATTTCACTTACATTTCTGCTGCCAATATGGTTCTTTTTTAGCCATTCTTGAAATCGGTCGTATTCTTTCTTGTACACTACTTCAAATTTTTTTGCTACTAAAGCAACACGAGCTTTCTCAGCTTTTTTAAATACTTCTTCTGAAATATTGCTATTTTTCACGTTTTACTCATTTTTACAAATTCATACATTTTTATTTACGCAATTGTCAAGAAATAAATCCATAGTAACCAGGCCTAGTTAACTAACAGCAAATTTATTTTTTTGGATTTGTTTAGTAGGAAATAAAATTAATTATATATTACGTGAATTACTGGATATCAATAACCTCGGGCAACTCACAATCCCGTTGCCATCTGTAATTAACACTTTCATAATTCCCTTGATACATAAATAACTACAATTGATGTAAAATTTTCCTTCTTTTTAGCTTATTCTAAAGATAAAAGTTCAAACTTCAATTCTGAAAGGCAGAGGTGGGATACCTTTAACATCTCATCTAAGAAAAGTTTCCTAATAATGACGAAATTTATAAACAGCTCCAAATTTTAGTTTGGTAAAAGTGGGACACCCTGTATAATTTAAATAACAATCCTAAAAGAAACGCTCTATCAAATATCTTAACGTATAAAAAATGAACTAGCAGAAAGAAAAAGATCATCCCAATTAATACATTTTTCTAGAAGTTACAAGACTTTAAACTTTGTTAAAATTTTAG
The DNA here is from genome assembly GCA_029207805.1 of Tribolium confusum. Lineage (NCBI taxonomy): Eukaryota > Metazoa > Arthropoda > Insecta > Coleoptera > Tenebrionidae > Tribolium > Tribolium confusum. The sequence continues at coordinate 39,451,521 of JALGAY010000002.1, read as the reverse complement.
AATATTCCTTTTAAATTGTTGACCCCTATTGCTCAGAAAATTTTCTCAAAGTTTGCACCTTACAAGCTGCATATTTTCGATCACAAAAATTTATAAGATTACATAAAAATTAATTAAAATTTTTAGGTTTACTAATAATAAATCCTTGATACATATCTAAACTGATTTTGTAGATAGTATTACTAGCATTTTCCAAATAAGCTAATTTTGCAGTTAACATTTTCCAGAATTTTTTTGATCAAGCCAGTTAAAATTGAAACACCCTGGCTATTGCGACATCTTAGAAACCAAATAACATCAGCATTTTTACAAATAAAACGACCAGGATAATGTTGTTTTTATAAATCGGAGGTTTTTATTGCAACTTGCCGCCATGCGACTTTATCCTAGCTTTCTGTAAAGTGCTGTAAAGCCTATGTTAACACATCATAAACAGTTTCTGAACTTTAGAAAATGGTAATTCAAGACGTTAAGAATGAAATTAAACAAACTGCCTTAGCAAAAGTAAAAAAAAATGGAAAATTTTATCAAAAAACGAGTTTGTCAACACAGCCTAATTATTAAAAAATAACAGCCTAAAATTTTTCCAAATTTTAAACTTTCAATTTTTTTAAAATATGTTCCAGTAATTAGCTTATTATTTTTTTAAAGTACAAATGGGCTAATTTCAAGTTGTGATTCTTCCAGTATATCGCTAATTTTAATACTACTCCGTGGCAACAACCAATCACAACCCCGAATTTTATTCATTTTCCACAGAAACAAAAATACTACCGGTATTATCTCAACTTAAAATTATCCCAAAAGTCTATAATAATCAGTGTTAATTTAAAAAAGTTGGCAAGTGTGCTATAAAAAAAACAAAAACATTTTGAAGTATGTCTTAATTTAATTCGGCTGCCGTAGTGTCAGTTACGACGACAAATCACGACTGCGCGCGCACTGCGACGCTGTGTATCAAGTTCCGTCATACCTTCTTCGCTACATTTTCTTTTATCAAAATCTCATAGCACACTTGGCAACTTTTCTAAATGAACAGTTGTTATATTGGTGCAAAATAGCGTTTGGTAGACGAGTGAATAAAAAGTCTCTAATTAGACATTAGACAATACATTTCCCAGACAAGATACACAAGTTTCTGTTTGTGCAACGATAATAGATAAATAATAAAACTTGCTTAATAATTTAAAAAAAATGTAGATAAATAATCACTTATCGCAAAAGTAGAAAATATTTTTTTGTACAACCGCTATTAAAATAGTTGTTTTACAGCCTTTATATCCGTCGCCAAATTCTTCTTTTGCGGCCGTTGCCTTTCGTAACGGAAGCGAAATATAATTATAAATTACTATTTTTAATTGTAACAGTTGTACAAAAAATATTGATCACGAAATTCTTTGCATCTTCAAGATCGTAATAATAATTAAATTAGTAATTTGTATACCAAGGCTGCAAAATCAATGTTTAGTAGACAAGAAATAGTTTGCCTGCCTAGACTACCATATATAGTCTTGAGGCATGTTGCAGAAAAGTATACACAACGTTTATGCCCTTCAAGGATAGCAAATTTACAAACAAGGTAGAGAGCTTTCAGTCCAAAGTTTTGTAAATCACCCGAATGCTATAAGTGTCACCCGTGGTGCATACAATGCTTTATTTTTCACTTAAAATAGATAAATAAATTGACAATTTAAAAAGTAACTTTAAGACAATTGGTAGATTTTTAGTTTTTTTAATTGATGCGATTTATTTATTTGTTAAAAAAAAATGAAAACAGTTTAAAGAATAAATGAAATAGATAAAATAAATTATTAGTGAAACATTCTTTCAGGTGTTTATTCAAATCTTTCGGTAAAATTTTAATAAAATTTCTAGAATCCTAATCTATATTTCGTTAAATACAATTATAATTTTGTTAAAAAAAGGATCCCGCTTGTCCCAACTAACCCTCCTAAAAAGAGCTTCTTATCCACGCCACTTCAAGAATTTCGCAAAGCATTATTAAACATTAATCTCTAATTGTTCCATCATTATTTAATCAGGCCGTCCATAATAAGACCTGCATTGAGTTCCTAAAATTAAAAAAAAAACTTAAACTCATCTAATATTAATTAACATTTAACTACAATAAACTGAATTCTTTAAAAGGAATCAATTATTTTATCATTTGTTAACTTCACTGGAGTATTGTAGGTATGATCGTAATAAATTATGAGAAAATGTATATTTACTGTCTTATTTATCATTATTGAATTACGTTATTTTGACTTGTTGACACTTTGTTAGATAAAACAAAACTATTTTTCATTGTCAATTTATGTAAAGTAAAAGCGGTTGAATTGTTTCTTTGGAATTAGACTCGCGTCTTGGATGATGCATGTCTTTGATAAATAAATAAAAATAGATTTTTTTTATAAATTTCAAGAAAGTTCGAGATCAAAGTAAAACACGACACTGGATAGTTTGTGGAACATGTGTTTTTGTGAGAAATTTTAAAAATTAACGATGACGACACACGAACTCTCAATCTAAGTCAACTGATATAAAGTGACGTCAACATAGAGAACAATGCCTTTAAAATGTCCTCATATATTATGCAGCAATGTTTCAATTATTCGCAAACCAATTGAAACTTAAAACAAGCCGACTTGAGCATCGAACGAACTTTTAACGAACAATACCCGATGCTGAGATTTTCTGCTGGTGCAAGTGGCGAGAGATCAATTAGGGAAAGCACTTTTCGAAAATAAAGTTTGGGGTTGAAATCGAAGTTGCAATAAGCATGAGCATGCATATCGCATGTGTTTGTTGTTATAAAGCTGTTTACGTAGAGCGTGCAAATTGCTTCGCAACTAAATGATTATTGCATGCGAAGTGTTATTACTTATGAAGGGATCGTGAAATTCCTGGGCCGGAGTCTCAGCAATGCCTTGCAACATTAAATATTTACGGCGCTTACAAATTTATAACCCCTGCGCACTGTATTAAAATTAATTATTTAATATTAAAGTCCGTAATTTTTTGTTAGGCTCGGTCGATATTCCGTAATATTTTATAGATTTTTATGTCTACGTAAAATAAAATTGAAAGAATTATGCACTGCCGCTAATTGTGGATTTTCTTCCAAAGACTCGTTTCAACTCTCGGTCGCAATGCAACTTTTCACAAGTACACTTAAATTCTTAGTTGCCCGCTTCCTAAGAATTAAAAATATATAGCCCATAAAACAAACAGACGCGAAAATCAAAACTATGAAATGGCCGAGATTAAAAGAGTAAGCTCTATTGTACATTTAAAAAATAGTGCCATCGCAGAAGGCTGTAAAAATTCAAATTTAAGTTAGCAACACAGTTTCCCCTAGTTGATGTTGGTGAAATTTCAATTTGACAGTGTTAATTTTTGGTGACAAGAAAAGTTTTTACAAAGTATTTGAAAAAATTTAGAATTGAAGTTAGTTTTTCTTTTTATAAAAAATTAGTTTTATTGAGTTGAATATTAACATTTTTGCGACAATACCAGTGTTTCCGTTTATTTTAATTGATAATTGATTCTCGATTACCGACTACCCACACAAATGTCATTATAATTACGTTTTTTTCAGTTTTATATAATCTTTAGAAATAATTGAGATAATAGAGAAAATAGAAATCAATTAATTAGTTTGAATAGTTTAGCTTGATAACTGGGCCACACTGACTTAGATCCCCCCTGTAAAGTTGCACATTGTTAAGGGACTTGTCAAATATTTAAAGCAACCCCATAAAATGATAACAATGATAATGATAACAAGTAAAACCACAACAATAAAATAATTATTGTCAGTCAAAATATTGCAAAAAAAAATTTGCCCGTTTAAATAGTAAACAGTTAAGACAAAGTGGCATTTTTACATAAAAGTTTGATTACAAGTTTTTTATATAAAATAATAGTATAAAATGATAGATAAGTTAGTTGTACAGAATAGTGCAATTTGGATGTCAACATAGGATATCTCATGGTGTAGTGAAAAAACAATAGTGACAGGTTTTTAGCTCATCTTTGAGAAAATATTTTTTATAAAAATCCCATTCCGTTAATAAATTTCCAGATCACCAAACAGTGCACACACGTAACCAATTTGATTAATCAAACTTTTAAGTTTGACAAATAAACGCGAGTTGAAATTTCACTGTAAACTATCAAGACTACTATCCTTAGATCTCCGTTACTAAAACAATTTGCACTATAGTGAATGCATTTCTAGTGTCATATTTTGGTATTAAAAAAGAAAATAGGTGTCGTATGTGCACTGTTTGATGATCTGGCCGAGATCGTCTTTTTTTTTGAATTTTAAACAAATGTTAATATTTTCAAAATTACATATTTAAAATAAAAACATTGTAGATGCGGAAGTTTTTAGCCATAAACAAATCGTATTATCAAATATTTTTTAGGTCAATAGTTTTGCCAGAATAACATTTTTGCATTTTTTGAACAGTAAGTAACTATACGTTTTGTATATTTCAAATCATTAATTCATTATTTAAATAAAAAAAAATTAAGCTTCAAAAATATTTAACAAAAGAAGTAGGGTATTCGAGAGTTTTCGGGATCACTGATTACACATTTTACGTCGCCATTTGGTTTTTACAATTTTTATCGCAAAATCATACGCAATTTTTATCTTTACAACCGGCCATATTTAGATCGCCATTTTTATGTTTATATTTCTTACGATACCAGCCATATTATAGTGATCTCAAAAACACCAAAGTACTTTCATACTAGTTTGTCTAAAATACAGTATTCAGTCCACCCGAAAACTTTGTCAAAGCTCAAAAATTTATAACTTCCAGAAGAATAGACTTATATGGATGATCTACCTCATTTTTGCTGATTTCATGGACTCTTAAGTGTACATGATGAGTTCCTTCCGTGGATTTGTTATACTAATTGTACAGGGCGTCAAAAAAAGTACTACAAAAAATAAAAAATTTAAGACACTTCTTTTTTTTAATTACTAATTTTTTTTAAATAAGTTCCTGATAGCCCTCTACGCTATGTATCAAAATGGTCTTGCATATCTACGTTCACAAATTAAAATGAAGGGCAAACAAAACTATTTTTTATGCTTTACTTAATAAAATTTTAGTCGATTTTCAATTTTAACCAACAATGGTTTTCGTAACGTTGGTACTGTAGTCATTCCAGGTAAGCGAAGCCGCTAATTTATCTCCAAAACATGCCTTCAAAAATTAGATAAGATATACCACTTAGAAACTCTGACAAATCAAAGTACCATTGTCAAAAATGAGTCATACATCACCTAAGAATTCTTGAAAATTAAATTTCGAATCTCTTCAAAATTTAATGCTAATGGTATTTTGTTAACATTCATCATGACCATCTAGTATTCTCGCCTAAACTTTCAGCTTTAAATTGAGCCCAAAAAGGTTAAAATTAAAAATCTATTAACAATCTCATTAGAAAAAGCGCAAAATACAGTTTTCTTGGACCCCTATTCTAATTCGTAAACGCAGCCAAAAGTTTGCAAAACCTTTTCGACATTGGATGGACAGCTATCGAAAACCGATTTAAAAACTTAAACACATTTTAGACAAGATAATAACAGTGTTGTTCCAATCACTGATAACGATATTGTCATTTTGCATTTTTAGCAACTAAGTAAATTCGACTAAATCTAATAATAAACTTTAAATTGCACTGTTCTAATTTTTTTTGTTAATTAAGTACCTAATTAGATATTTAATTTGACCGAATAGGCTTTTTTATTTAATAAACAACATACAAATTGCTTTTAAAAAAGTTCTACAAATTTGTATTTCATTGTTTTTCTCTCGGACTCGTACTCTTGGAATCGTACCCAAGTTCCATACGGATTAATTGTACTGCTTGTCGCAGATATAAAGTAGGGAGCTCCTTGTTTTCCAGCGGTCCATCTAAATAGTACCCATTCAAGAATTTTCGCTGAAATGTCCCCAGTATAGTTTGCCCTTAAAAAGTGTGTAAAGTCATTAACAAAGAATTTCGATCAGACCAATAAATGAAATTTATGTTTGCAAATTTAAACAAAATATTAGCCAATATCAATATCAGTTAATTTATGAAAGTGCCACAAATTTAGTTGCAATTATGCGGCACAAACATGTATGTTGTGTATTTTGTATTAATTAATAATGCAGCCGATAGGTGGATCATGATGTTATATTCAAATAATGGCCATATCGGTGTTTGTCAACTCCAATTGTCCGGCTCCAGCATTGATAAATAATATATGCGTTGTGTGCATGTCAGAATTAGATTTATTAAATGGGGATCTTGTTGGACAGGGACGATTCTATGGCCATTGTTAAGATACTATTTAAATTGGCGCTTGTTAATGAAGGACGACAAATATCGGACGATTCCTTGTTAACTCCGACAAAATTTATTACACCGCTGATAATAGTCCTATTTAATTATTAAATTATTTGCTGAAACGTAAATTTAGTTTATATATTTGTAGCGTAAATATGCGGCGGAATTACTACAGACTGAAAAATACCTCGCATAAAATATAGGTAATAAGTTTTAACGTCTACACTATGTAAATGTTGGGTATTATTGCACCAGACAAACTTTTATACATTTTATCCCCTCAAAGACGTTAATTATGAGCCATAAAATTTAAAACACATAGTAGTTCAATGTAACATTATAAGGTAGGTACTTCAATCATTTCTTATGTAGAAAAACCCATGTGTATTTCTATATCATAAAGATACAATAAGAATAAAATATGGTAATTATTATGGTGCGTGTACATACTAATTTTGGTATAATTTTACCGATCCTATAATTTCAGGTTCAACAACTGTAAATTTTGTAATGCTATCAGCCGATTTACATATCTGACGTGCAAAATATACACGTTAAAAAACTCACTCTCAATTCAAACTTAAAAAAAATCTTTTATAAACCATAAAAAAATTCTAATAAAGATAGAAATCCCATTTGCACAATTTTGTAAAAAATAAATATAGTAGCGAAAAGAAAATCTTGATCGCCAAAATGTCAAAAAAAAAATGTTTTTTTTTTTAACTATTAAAGACTTTTGGAAGTCACTCGCTTAACAGTGATAAAAAGTTTGAGCTAATTTTATCATCATTTTATTTTCGCGACTGTACATATCAAACTAAAAATTAAATTAAATTAAATATTGGCCCCTAATTTTTGTCCTGATCCTATAATATTTTTAGAAGATTATTCTTCAGGAAATTTGTCCCCAATATACAGAGTGTTATTGAAGTAATGTTACAGATTTTAACAGCTAATATAGCCTTTGTTGAAAAAAAAAACACAGATGTTACAGATATAGCTACAAATGTTTATTTATAGTTATATAAATATATAAATATAGCCCCAAAGGGGCTGAGTTCAAGTATAAGATAATACCGGTAGTATCTTCGTTTCCATGAAAAAATAAACAAATTCGAGGTTGTGATTCGCTGTTGTCATGAAAAAAGTATTAAAATTTGAGATACTACCGGTATTATATCAACTTGAAATCAGCCCATTTGAGACATACGCTGTAGAAATTTAAATAAAAAATTTTTTTAACGAGATACGATGTATTATAGCAATTTTGGTCAAAAATAGTATTTCGCACATTTTAAAAATCTATTGTTAACGGCCTGTAGCAGCTAGAAACAAACGAGAAAGGACAATAAAATGCTTCATATTAGTTTTAAAAAAATAGCATTTTAAAACGACAGGCACAAAAAAAACATAATCACCAAAATTAACAAAAAGGTATGCTCTTTTTTACGTTTTTACTCATGCGAATTCCAAGACACATAACTGCTTAGAACAGCCCAATTTATACACTAAATTGAAGATTGATAGTAAAAAATTATTTTCTTAATATAAAATTAACAAAAAAAAGTACATCATGAAAATGTTATTCACACAAATCAATTAATTAATTGTCATTAAAAAGTAACTACGTTGAATTGGTCCTTTTTAGTCTAGAGCTAGAGTAGAGTATTCAGAAAGATATTTCGTGTTTACGAATTAATCCGGCATTTAACTTTCACTAATTTTTATGAGGGTCTAACCCCAAACTATCCTTTCTAGATTCCAATAAGAGCCAGGCTCGTGCCCGAGTCCTGGTGTTAGGGTGGCCATAAATTTATTAGAGAATCAAAGCCATAAAAAGTTGTAAGCACGAAACATCTTTCTGAGGACTTTACTACAGTATGGTAGCTTCAATCTAAACCCATCCTAGTCAGTAAACAGTAATCCAAAAATGACGACCGTTTTAAAAACATTGATAAACTAAACAGACTCTTAGTAATTTTATTTTGAAACAGGTACATTTTTAATCAATGTAAATGAGACTGTCCGACACACCGCGCCTGTGTTAATACTCAATACTCATTACACATATTGTCGATAATGTTTACAATGTAATGCAACTTAATGTTTTAAATAAAGTAAATATAATGCATTTTGTTAACTTTTTAAAATTACGAGGGAAAATGCAGATAAAACCTTGTTATTTCAAGGTGACAACAGGCGTAATCGGTTCGACTTTCTCATTTTCACTGATGAAGAGTGTACGTAGTACGTAATATCTATTCACTTTCGTTGTGACCGTTTGCTAAATCCAGTAGGTTCTGTGTGGCTGTGTAATACGTACTTTTTCTACTAGATTTATGAGTACGTGATATTCAAGCTTGTACCACACGTATTGATAAACATAGTGAAAAAATACGTATTACACAGCCACACAGGACCTACTTGATTTAGCAAACGGTCATGGTCACAAAGAAAGAGAATAGATAATATATTTGTGTAATAAACAGCGAGTGGCCCAAATCCTTTGTCATCGAGTTACCTTTGCCTGTCAAAACGTAAGACTTAGATTTGTTAATTTAATATTTAAAACGTCAGAAACGTCAAATTATGCTTTTTTAATTTATATTTAATCTTTCATTTATTCTTCAGGTATATTTGTTAAATACTTATGTTCATCTAGTGCTTTAAATTTTGGTACTATAGGTACTATCTTCAATTGAGCATTTTGCTACATGTAGACATAGTCTTGTTCGTAATTTAATTGTTTGTAGCAATCTATCCAAGCCCTACTGTTTTCACTGACAAAGGTAACTTGATGACGAAAGGTTTGGGCTAGACGCAGATACTGACTTTGATTAAAAAATTTTTTTAGTATATTTATAAAAACAACTTAAAATTTATTACTTTTAATAATCTGAACAATTCCATAATTAAAATAGCTACTCTCTGTCATTTATTAGTTTGGAATAGCGCAACCATACTGTAGTTTCAGTCTGGACTGACATATTTTTTAATCACTCGGTGTACTTAGACATCAAAGTCTATGCTAATAATAGTGCTAGAAAATCGATCTATTACTGAATTAAGAAAGATTTTATAACCACCAATTTTAATTTTTTTATTTAAAAAAATACTAAAATAAAAGAGTGGGCCTAATAATTTCGATCACTCCCAGTATACTCACTATTATTGATAATCTTAATAAAGTCCAGCTTGTATATAACGCCATAGAATAAATTTTAAATAGAACATTTAATGTTACATTTTAGTAGCGTGATGCAATCAAAGATCTCGTTATTGAAGATACAAATTTAGATAATTACAAACATTTGATTAAACTTTGTTAAGATATAAATCTAGATCATTACATTTTAAAATTGAAAAATTCACAAAAAATACTTTTTTCCCGTTGAGATTAAAAAATATAGTTATTTAATTTTAATGACTTCCTTTTGTGTCTGTCCTGCTAATCATCCTTAATTACTGTTAACAATGTTTTTATCGCCCTAGTTTTTCATTGTAAATAAGCGTCCAGAACAAATAATAACAAAGTAAGAGCATGAAATGCAATAATTCGGTAAGGTTAATATCATAATTAAATGAATTTCATTTCCCGGTAAAACACAATGTCACAGTGGTCAAACAATGGTAATACCGTTCAACTTTATAATTTAATACAAAATAATAAATAATGTTACAAATTAACATAAATAACAAGTACAGAGATCCGAATTAAACATATTTAGTTATTTAGTAAAACGCAATTTTCATTAATTGAATGAAAACCAAATAATAATTACTTTAGGTTTAATATAAATACAGGTGTTGTAATCCAATCTCTTTGCTACAATGTGTGGTGCAATATTATTAGACACTTAATTCACCCTAACGACAAAGTGGAGCATATACACAAGGTTTAATAAACGTTATAATTGTTTTAATAGCCTGAAAGATAAAAACAAGCGACATTTAATTTTCAAATTATAAATTTATAAATTTTATTTAAGTACTAAAGCCCCAATCGGATTAGCAACCAATATGCTATTTCGACTAAATCTCAACAATATTATCGACAATGGATTGATTATTATTATAATGTTATTCCTCACCACCTGACCGTATTACCCAAATGTCAATTAACTAATCTCTTTAATTATGCACTAATATAATTGAAAACGCTTGAAATATTATTACAGAAACGTAATGGAAGCCTTTCTATAAAGCGAAAAGAAATTTTAGAATCAAAGAATTGGACCACTTCAAAATGATTTCGAAGGGTTCTGTAACGAACACAGAGATGAAAAGTGTTTTAATTTCTAAGAAAAAGTTCGCCGTTTATAACCATGCCGGCTGTAAAATCAAATTTTTTAATTATTCACTTTTACAACTCGAAAAGAATATGACTTCTTCCTTATTTAATTCCAACATTATTAGATACCTGTAATTACTCTTCATACATATCTTGCAGCATAACGGTACATTTAATAATAACAATTTATAAATTTTTTCATTCATGAGTCACGATAGTAGCTTCCTGGCTACGCAAATAATTATTAGAATTAAGAGAGAATTTAATTACAATTATTTAATTTTAAGCTTATTCCTTTCTAAACTGTATAATTTTTTCAAGTAAAATTACAGGAATAGATGCTTAAAAAAAATCAAAAGGAATGGACAAACCATGTTTATAAATATTTCTATGCAGTTTTAAGCATCACATATCAGTGAGTTGATCAATATTATCCATAAATCAAAGTCCCGCCTATTCCAAGAGCGCACGACATTCTATCATATTTCAAAAACATCAAGCCATTATTCTAATTACTGTGGAATGAATATAGATGATTTTAATAATATAACAACTCAGCGGGAACTCTTCAGTACCGTAATTACAAAATTTGAATCACAGAAACCAGATTTTTCTAAGCTGTGTATAGCTGATATTATATGCAGAAATAAAAATATCAAGGAAATTGCTGACTTACCGAAAATAATTAATTTAGTGATTGTGTATAATAGACTAAATAAAATTACCTCTAAAGGAAATTAATAGAATTATTTCGTTATAACAATAGTAGTAATTATGGTGTTATTATTAAAAGGTTGTAATAAATTATAAAATTCACTTACTACGATTTATTTTGATGGCTCTTATACTACAAATAACGTCAACCCTTAATGTGTTTGTTTTATAATAAAACCCATCAATAATATTAACGATAGAGAGTAATTAAAACATTCATGAAAATGCATGTTGTTTATGTATAGCTGGACATCATGAATATTTGCTAAACCTCATTAATTGCCACTTAACTGTTTTGTTCGTCCTGAAATAATTACAGTTGGATATTCTTTCAAAACAACTTAAATATACTAGCAATGTCTTTATAAAAAGCACACAATTAATCAAATTATATTTGAAACAATATTTCCCTCGCTATATAAGTTTCCGAAAAGATTATAGAAAATCGTACGAAAACAAATTTTTTTCTTAAATTGTCCGAAAGTAAACATAATTTGTAAAGTAATAAAATATACGTGGATAGTACTTTTGCAGGCTCATTAATGTCAAAATAAAAAATCAACCGTAAAAGCGTCCGTAAAATGTTCGTGTATTGCAGGTTGCATATTCAACATTTTTGCAATATATTAAAAACTACTTTTTCAAAAGAAAAAAATGTATAATGCACGAAAATATTTGGCCACTGACTTCTTAAGCTCGCAATAAACCAAATTATAGCCATTGTTGTTAAGGTAGTTCACAGTGATCAGGTCTTTTTGATTTATGTTGTTCCCTTGCAACAACTGTGAGAGGATTACTTTATCTCCGGGTCATAATAAATAAAAATGCCTCATCAGTGTGCAAGTACCTTACCATTATATTCGCCATTGGTTTATTGAGAGCTTAAAAAGCCACTGGCCAAATAATTCCGTGTCCACTGTATATATCTTAGCATTAAAATGGCTTTTTAGAGTCATATCATTATAGCCTCAGAAAAAAGCTTCATATTCGTGTAAAAAATTTCAACTTTAGTGTGTTTCTAATAATAACTATTATCTGCCCGAGAAAAAAACTGACCTGTAAGGCGTTAAGCTGTGTTTAGTGCTTATCTACAAATAAAAGACAAGATTGTATTCAAAACAATTGAAAACGAGTCAAAATATTCAGCAAAAGTAAATACTCTATGGCAGAATCAAAAAGCTCAAGAAAATAAACCTTATTTAAATTAAAAAAAATATAAAAAAACAATAATGATTATAATTCAATCTTTAAATATTGGACGTTTCACTCATTGTGACGGTAATTTGATTACCATAATGTCCTGTTGTTTCCATTTACCTATTTTTTCTTTAACTTTTGATTCTACCTCATCAATCATCATACTCTTCTTCCAGCCCTTTTACAAGCATTACTTCAAATTTCGTTTTCACTTCTATAACGTCACTTGTGAAAACACTTTTTTGAACTTTCGAAGATTTTCTTCCATTTTATGCCGCGCTTTTTATTCTTTTTATTCTTTTTATTTATCCAAGTTTTTTAAATTCTCTTAAAACTCCTTTAGCTTTTTCCAATCGTACTGTTTTGTTTTTCTTAAGAATATTCATTTATTGCTTCAAAATTACCTTATGTCTTTTTTTTCGTTTAGATATAATTTTCTTTTTTTATTCTTCCAGAATCTTTTTTAACATACCTATTTTTCGTTCTCTTTTTCCTTTCAGTGGTCGTTTTTCAAGTTCTTGTATGTGTCTTTTTTTCTCTCGATCGCAGTTTTTCTTCTTCTTTTTCTCGTGAAGCTGTTTTTGAAATTTTTTTGCTCCTCAAATATACCATTATTCCACTATTCATTTTCTCTTCTAAACATACATAGTTCTTCTTTTTCTATCAGTCTTTCAGACATCCAAGTGTCAGTTTGTCAATAAAAATGCTAACGTATTAACTAGTCAATACTTTAGTACGCTTTAATTGTCAATAAAATATGATGTTTATTGTCGATCGGCGAAAAAATTGAATTTAGAGAAACGAAAGACTGAAAATTAAAGTAGTGGTTGAGAAAACGAAAAAAAGTTTGTAAAAGCTTCGAGAAAAATTTGAAAACAACAGCAAAGAAAATATAAAAAAATCTACAAAATATGTATTATGAAACTAAAGAAAGTAAAATTAAACAAAAAAGTATTAAAAACAACGATGGTTAAATCATGAAAAACGCGAATAGAAATGTTACTCCCAAGAACTGCAAAATGATCAAACAGAAACAAATATAAAAAACAGAAAAAAAAGTAACTGAAAATAGAAAAGGAGAAACAGAAACTTAGAATTGAAGCAGGACTGAATCGACACTGAATCCACAAAAAATTCTAGTGTATTTTGAGTGAAGTGATTTTACTATTATTGAATAATAAAGTACATTCGGTCAAAGTGAAAACGATGCTACCATATACGTTGAAATAATAAATTATGCTGAAAAAATAGAGTAAAAAGATTTGTCGTTCAAATTTAATTCAAATTTACGATCGGATGATTATAGATAATAATAATAGTTGCGGTTACAGATTTTAACACAAACACTAAGAATACGTTTAAGGACGCAAGACGCAACGTTTTCATTTTGAGCGATTGTACTTATGCCAAGTTATTTATATAATACTCCGACACCAATAATTGGTAGGAGGAAACTTAATTATAATATGTTATTTCCCATACAAACAATTCAAATTTAAGTCTTTTATTCATATCAGGATAAAATCAAATAGACATTTGATCAAATTCAATTTATTTGCATTTAAAAGATATTGCATTTTTTTAATTATTGGCATTTTATAAAATTTACATGCAAATAGATACATACACATCAGCTTCGATTAAATACATCCATATTCGTAAAAATTGTTAAAAAAATTCGTATGCAATTCATATTTGAGACCGAATATACCTAATTACTCTTTTTCATCAGTTTTTCAATTAAATGACTTAAAAAAAAACTTTTGTAGCGCAATACCGGAAAATTTAATTTTATTTCGACCAGATGTAAAAGTGACATTAATAATTACTCTATAATAAGATTGTATATTGACTCAAAAATTATCAAATAAATATTGGAGGTTGATAAATATACATCTTTATGGCAAATAAAAATTTTACGACTGTTACCTAATTAAACAAAAATATGAAAGAATAAACTCCCGTTTCGCGTTATAAAAACATTACGTAGGTACATAAAATGTAAATATTAATAAAAAATCTTAATATGTATTAAAATCTAAATAGACATAAAGCCATAAACATAATTTATTATCCTAGTAGAACCAACTAAATGTGGCGGAAAATATCTACATTTAGTAGCCTAAAAATATAATAATTTTGTAACAAAAGAAACAATTTTTACATACAATGCAGCCTTTTATATGGTAAAAATTGACTGACAACTTGTTTATATAAATATTTAGGCTACAATATTAAAATGAATACACATTACAATGCAATGTGGTTTTTTTTAGTTAACATATTCGTGACGTTGATATAGTTTTTCAATAAGTAAATGCTTATTCATTGAAAACAGGAAGCCAATTCTTATTATATATGATAGATTGTCTATTATAACAAAAGTTCACAATTGCAGTTCACGGGCATACTTTTGTCTTAATAATCATTTAACTAACTTAACAAAAAAAATTAAAAAATTAAAGTCATTTGAGTTTGGAAAAAGAGAAAAAGTAAATAATGATGGTTTTGTATAACAAACATGTAGATTAGATGGATAGAATGTACGTCAAATTATACTGTAATGGTAGATGGCATTATAATAAAGATATTAATTATATTAGAATTTGAATGACATTTGACAAGTAGCTACCATTGAATCATGGTAATAATGAGGAGGACAATGACTAGGAAATAACAGTTAGTTACACAATTCTCACAAAATTGTTTACAAAATTGTCAATGATAATTCCATGTCGGAAACAGAACGAAATCACAGTATCTAATGACAAATTCCTAGCTCCAATTAAAGTAAATAATTTTTGGTTTAGAAAACGGAGATAATTAATGTGAATTTAAACCGTGCAAGAGCACTAAGATAACAAGCTCGTCACCGGCATGCAACGTCCAGATAGGATCAAACAATGATTCAGCATCCATAAATTCACAAATATCCACGTTTCCACTAAGCTCCAATCAAATCTTTTACAACAATTAAAAAAAGAAGCATATTTCAAATGAAACAAAAATTGCGGGTCCGCTATAATTCTGAGTTATCTGCAATGTGGGTAGGGCAGCGGAGATACCACAAGATATATCAATCCATGTGACATTTATAATAATCCAAAAATATATATACGTATGCGTTATCCGGTATACGGTTGACAGTGGGCAACTCGTCACCAGCCCTCCCTTTGTTATTTGCAAAAAATACATTCATTATTCATCAAAAGTGGGGGAAGAGTGTAATCAAAACAAATCGCGCTTGCTACAGACCCACTGCCCTAGCTGATATTACTGCCCTTGCCGGAGGCAGAGGACCGAATTCGCGTTTGACTCCGAACGCACCCCCGGGGAAGGTTATCGCAGATGAAACGATTTTCAACCAGATATAAACAAAATCCCAAAATTTACAAATTGACACCGACAAGAAACCAAAACAAACACAAAAATTATCAAATTTCAAAAACATTTACTAAGGAAATTCAAAAGTCAACAAAGTCTTAATCTAAATACAATAAAATTAAGACAACGGCCAGGAGTTACAAGGATCGGATTCTTCACGGACAGGACTTGAGAAGGGTTTGACAGGTGCTGGCATCTTTGAATCTGTTGCTGTTACAGCTCTTGTAATGTAAAATAATCATAACTGCATACTCTAACAAACTTTTGTCACAAGAAAAATATTTGCTTTTGACATCTATAATGCATCTTCCCTTATTGTAAAATCATATTTTAAAAAAAGACTGCCAGGCGATATACATTTAAAAATAAGAAAGAGTTAAACAAGTGCTTAATCTAAAAAAGATAAAACGCGGACTTTTTTAAACAATCTTTAATTCTCTATAACTTTTTCATTAATTTTTTTTATATGTCTGACTATTTAGACAGTGTTTTTCAATAAAGCCATGCCTCCACAAAATTTAAACTTGCGAATAAAAAATATATATGTATATTTTAGAATTAAATATATGTTTCAGTAGCTTTTTTGTTAATTTTAATAAAAATATTGTTACGACGTATGAGTAATTTAAACTCGCCGTCTGAATTTCAAAACCCAAAATTTATTTCTCAGAACTAATAGTAACATAACAAACTAAATTAACTTTACTAAACACTGAAAATGTCAAATCACTACAGGCTTTTTCGCGCTTCCGTTCACTGTCGTTCACATTTGTCTCCCTCTCCTGTCTGACTAACTGACTGCCCGGTTAGTCTCCCTCTTTATAAAATAATCATTCCACCTTCTAGAATCATCTGGAAGCACGTCTTTCCAAACAATCCTAGAAGAATGACGTTTCATCCGTCCCAATAACTGCTGAATCAACCGATAAATCATCCGAAGCCTTTCGAATCTTCCCAAAACTTCTCTCTCGATGATTCACCATAATTCATTCGTAATTAAAATTTAATCGTCGAGATGACAATATTTTTTTTAAACAATTTGAAACTATTCTAATTAAAAAATTAGAGTTTTTATATCTGTGGCAGAGTTCCGTGTCTCTTTCTTAAACCTCTCTCTTCAACATAGAGATACAACTATAAAGCGCAAACAAGCTGTTAGCTCTTAAGAGTGCTTAATCCTGTTTTATTATAAAAAAATAAAAATTATAATTATTATAAAATGTTTTCTTTATTTTATTCCAACCTTATCAGTATTTGTTTAATCACAGTGTATTTAACACAAAATCGGAGAAGTAAACCGCACTCAGTTTAGCGTTCGAACAGACCATTTAAACATTTTTTGCAAAATATGCTACTAGAGTAGATTAAATCAAGTTTCAAAAATATTCCACACATTTTTTGAAAGAGTAATTATAAGTTATTTGTTCTACTTTAACATTAATTGATTAGAACTGGTTACGTCGTAGTACTAGAATTTACCCTTCAGAAGTACAGTAGAAACCGGGTAAAGCGACGGTTAAAGGCCCGCGACATTGCGTCGTACTAATTGGTCGACGCACAAAACGAATTGATAATATATACATTTTTTTTAACATATTATACAGCGAAACTCAAAACTGTGGCCCAGAATTTAAACCTAAAATATAGCACCCCAAATGATGAAAATCAGCAAAAAATGTCAAGTGAGGACACCTTATGGCTCATTTTGTAAACAAATTAAAGACGCGTGTCGTTCTAACCCAACGATTATTTAATAAATTACGTCGCTCAAAGCGGTTGGTCGTTCAAACAGAAGTCGTACTAAACGGATGTATGTACTTTCATAGCAATTTATATAAAATCCAAACATTTAAAGCTTGCGTTGACGCTATAAATGACTAGGCGTTCTAAACAGAGACGTTATATTCAGATTCTACTGTAATACCTATTATGTCTCTTATTATTTATTTTTACTTTTTATTTTTATATCTTATTTTTATCTTTCCAGTTTAATAATTGTTTGTTTTACATAAAAGTTTATAAAAATATTTTTATAATAAAATATTTGATATAAAAATATTTCAAAATAGAACTAAAATAGTCATAATCTAATTTTTATCATTTAAAATAAATATAAGCATCTAGAAAGTCATAAATTTATCTAAATCTTTAAAAATATTTACATTTATTATTTTTAGCAAAAATCTAAAATTAGTAGCTCAGAATCAGCATATGTATATTTATTTGAAAGTAAATTTCTTTATTATAAATTATTAAAATCTTAAACAAAGTAACACTGTAGGACGCAAAGTTAAATTTGCTTAAAATTAAAAACAACAAATATAAATAAAATTAATTTCAAACCTTTTTTTATTTCACTTGTACGAATAAATGTTGATTGTTATTTTTTATTCCTTTTAATTAAGAGTTAATTGAATTAGAAATAGCCTAAAATTGAAGAAGAAAATCAATGACAAAATTAAAAACCCAAATACAGTTTTCAGTTGTGGTTTGAGTGATGAGCTCGAATCCTCCACCCCTCGCGCTTTCTATACGTATGTTCGGGAGAGAGAGTCCTGCTAACGCAAGCTTATGTAATATTGACTCTTTTTTGTTTGAATTATTTATGCATTTTTACAGTTTTGTAAATGAAATTGAATTTTTTACAACAGTACAAAATAAATTTCTGCGAAAAACAAGTGAACGTAAATAAATTTTAAAAATATACGAGCGTTGTTCAAAGCGTTTACTAATTTATTTTGATATTATTGTGGTTTTCTGCAGTTATTTAGAGACGTGTTGTTTTGAACATAGAAAATGTTAGCGAAACCGCAAAAGATGATAGTGAAATACGGCTAGACACTGGAGTCGTTAATTATGTAATGGGAAGTACATTACCGCTATGTAGACAACAACGCAAATATATTATCTATTATCATTACATAATATTAATTCAGAGTAACAGAGATTAGCAGCGATTGTTCCAATGTTGAACTTAATGAACTGGATGCTGTACTAAAGCTAATTAAAAAGATACATCCCACATGACCGATTTACAAAAAAATATAATACATTGGTGAATGGAAAACGAAATCTGATTTATTAGAGATAAACGTGTTGTAAAGTCTGAAACAACTGTTTCGAAAGAGGAAACTAGAAGAAACACTCGTCGGTTTCGTTCCACTAAATAATCAATCAAAAAATGTCCAAAGAGGAAATCTCCAATCGGCCAGTTTTATGAAAAAATTAATTCCACAATAATTTCTAAGATAAACACAAACTGGTGCGAAATTTTCAAATATGCAAACGTGCTGTACAAAATCGTCATATATTTTTTTTAATACAGCAAAAACTTTCAATATCGCTGCTTTACATTTTGTTTGATAACAAGGCACACATACCGCTGCGTATAAAATTGTTCCGCCATTTCGATATTCGTGATGACCAAACAGAACAAAGTAATTGAATAACAGGAACGGTTCGCAAAAATTCCATGTATTAATAATTTGCATTTTTTTTTCTGAATTTAAAAATAAAATCAACGAAATCGCCATCCATTACAATAATTAGAGCGAATTTTGTCCACATGTGATCGGGGTTGACTGAATTACTAATGGGTCAGAGCAGAGGGTAAATTTTTGCGAGCGTAAAAAACTCATACTCTTTTTTTAAATTTTATGCAGATGTATATGTATATGATACATACATTATATGTGGATGATATACATGTATGGGGGAGAGAGGCTTTATGTTCAAAAAAAAAGAGAAAATTGTGAAACAGCTTTTTTTTAATTGCAAAAAAAAAACACATTAACATTTTAATTTTTAATATAAATAAGGCGAGAACTTTATTAAATTTTCCTCGACAAAATGTAAGAATAATAATTTTAAAAGTTGGCGTCGTTACTGAACGAAGCCGCTCGTCTTTTTCAAGTTTCAACTTTCTGTTACTGTGAAGACGCTCTATTTCTTTTAGTAACTTTAGATTAGAATTGGAACAAATAATAGCACACAAGGCGAGTTAGCGTTGACAGCAAAAGAAAATTTTATCATTCTTAAAAACAATTTTATTAAAGAATTTCAATTTCATAACACAACGACGCTCGGATTAAATTAACAATTCGCCGCCAAATGAAATAAATAGAGAAGCTAATAAATTCTTATCTTTATCGAATCGTACATTACCTTGTAATTTTCGTGTTAGCGCATCGGCAGAATCGCGTCCTCCGCATTGATCTACACGAGGGGGTGATCGCAACGACGCCCCCCATTCAATCAAGCCCCAGGGAGGACGATTGACAATTTGTATCCATTATATTTATGTATTTTTACTAAGCCAACAGCAGGAGTGGATATTGCAGACCAGTTTTTTTATATTTGGGAATAACGGCTAGCTCCGGGGCTTGATCGAGAGCCTATCCATTCGATATTTGATAACCAAATGTGATATATTTGATTTTTGCTTTGCTGCTTTGCGACCAACGAGTTCTCTCGAAGTATCATGATGAATTGGAATTTTTAAAACGGAATAAAGAGAATGCCAGATTCGAAAATGTAATCAATATCTATACTCCCTCACACCACCCCCAACCACTACAAACACACACGTTAATTTATAAGTTTCAAGATATCAGGGAGAGCAATTTTTGCGATTCGCTTTTTGACACGAAAACTCATAAATATACCAATTTAATTGCGGGATTCTTTAATTGCGACATTCGTTATTTATTTGCCCTAATATGTTAATGCCTCTTTATATTCATGCAAATTGCGATTCTAATCAAAATATTACAATAAAAATACTTACCAGAAGATGATGATAAGACCTGTTGTTATATCTACGTCGGCTGAAACTGTAACACAGAAAATAATTATTAGAGCGTGGACTACACGTAAATTATTGTCAGGGGTGTATAAAGGAATGTAGGCCAGCTTAAGCCAATTCTAACTTACATACTTATTCAAAATTTATTAAACACTATTGATCTTTTTGTCTCAAACATCAAACAAAATAGAATTTCTTTATATAATTATATAATATTATAGAATATACTATAGAATCCAATCAATTTTTCTTGTCCATTGTTGATGTAGTAAATCAAGAATAATACATAAACTTAACTATAATTTTTGTAGATTGACAAAATGTGATCCTGTTCTCTCAATTAATGATTAATAGCCATCTTCAGGCTCTCATATTTATCACGTAAATCAAGTTTTATCCGCACCTCCAAAACACCCCTATCTGATTAAACAAAAATTGTAAAAAACTGTTTTCAAATAGAAAAAGAATTTGTCCAATTTCGAAATTGTTATTTGTATGGATACTTTCCCATTTTGCCTTAATTAGCTATAATTTAACGTCAACGATTTTTTGAGTAAAATATCTAAATAAATTGCGAAAATGTGTCGTTTATTTATAATTAGCATTTTAATATTAAAAAGCACTTTGTTGCTCTATGAGTACGTCTTTCTAGGACTAGAAACCCTCCTATATTTATTTTCTCATAAATTATGAGAAAGTAGTTAAAAAGTTATGGAAAAAACCCGAATTTCTAATATTAGCACCTGGTAGCTCCTAAACGATGCAACTTGGTTGCTCTATGAAAATGTCTTTCCAGGACTATAATACCTTCTGTAAATGCCAATTGGGCTTGCTTGCTTGGTGACCAGTTCCATTAATTCAGCCTTTATTTTATTTTTGTTATTGTTTAATTAAAATTAAATTTTAAATGCGCCGTTTATTATGAATCCACTTTGTGCTTCCATTAGTGTTGGTTGTACAATCCTTAGTCTGCTCCCAACAATTTATTTGTATTCCTTCCTGTCTTATATATAATTCCGATGCTTCAGCTATTTTTTCTTCTCTCCCTATTTTATTTTACTTTAACAAGAGTACCTTGTTTTTTCGTCTCACATTTTCTTGATCATTTTTGCTGATATTTTATCCTGCCTTAGTAATATTTTTACAGTGGCTCTTCTGGCTACTTTTGCTACGCATACAGTTATTATTGTTTTCATTTTTTGTCACATTTCTTTTGCTTTTATTTCGTCTTCTTTAAAAGTTTTAATCTTCCATACTAGTAAAGTGATGGTAATCACTGTAAATTTCTGGTCCTCTCTTGAAGATCTTCGCGTTCTTAATCAATCTTGTGTTGTTATTTTCTACTAAAATAGAGCCTATTATAGACTTTTCATTTCTAGTAAGTTGTGCTGCTCTAGTATATTTATAAATGCCTATTATTTTTTAGTTCAACATTATTTATTCTAACTATTTGTAACCGACTTACTATCAGGCAGTTTCTGTTATTTTCTCTTTCCTAAAACTTTGCTTTTAACTGTAAGATTTCATTTTCATTTCACGATTCTCTTTTAAAAAGCATTTACTTTTTATCGCTGTGGATTTGTTAATTTATTTTCACTTCTCTTATTTCTTCTAACATTTATGCGAACATTGTTTACACCTCCTTCCTTCTGGATTCTGCAGCTACTTTATTATTTATTAGCGTTCTTCTCTTTTGCTTTTTTTGGAAAACTACAAAACATCTTTTTCTCTTGTATTCGTCGCTTTTCCCAAAAGTCTTACTTTCCGTTTCATTCATTACCAATTTTGTGCTCCAGAGTACAATTTACTTATGTTTTTTTTTCATTTTTTGGTTCGTGTTCCATCTTAACAATAGTTTCCATCGAAGATGGCACATTTCTTTACATTCCACTTAACGTTGTTTCTCAAAAAAAATTATTACTGTTTTACTGTTCGCAATTTAACGGTCACTATTTAATATAGCTGAGCAACGGTAGTAGTGACTTTTGACTGTAAATCTAACAAAAAGATTGCACCGCAGTAAGCTAAATGTAGTTATTTAACTCTTTATCAGCTATGGTCATACAACCTTTGCATCATTCCATTAGTTTATTCTGTTTTGAAGAGACAAAACCAGGAGTAAACAGCGTAAGCACTTTATTGCATTGCAATCAACAAGCAAAGTTGTTGCCACTTTTACATTTTTAGTCAAAATTCACTATTACTGTTGGTAAACTATACACTTTTACCAATTAATCTAGCTCGCAATTGATTGAAAAAGTTAGATACATAGTTATTACTCGAAATTTATTAAACGGTATTGAAACCTTTTTCTTAAACATTAAACCAAATAGCATATTTTTTATATAACATGTAAAAATCGTTCCCCGTGAGAATTCTAAATGTCAGGTCGTTCGTAAAAGTCATAGATTAATATAATTTCCTATTGGCGTTCGGGAGTATCGTTCGGTAACTTGAAATTAAATTAAGTGAACATGAAATATAATATAATTTGTAGCAGACCCAGGCCAGCTTCTATAATTATATTTATAATATTATTTATTAAAGCAGCGTAGAGTAAGAGTAAAGGACCCTTTCAGAACCGTCTGCATGGAAAATTGCATTGTGGTCATATTTAGATAGGCGTGGAGGAGCCAGGTTAGTGATGAGAACACATTAGAATATTGATATAAACTTCACAAGTAATACTAGTTTTAGTTAAAGTTTATGTCGGCGCTAATGAACTCAATTATAACTTTCAGAATGTTATATTCGATTAAATTTTGGCAATGCGTCGAGAAGTATTAAGACGTAAACTAAATATTAAGTTACTGTGAAATTCAAGACAGACATTTAATTTTAGATGGGGAGAGACGTCCTCTAGAACAAATTATATTTAAGCAACTATGAATGAAATTAAATCAAACATCGAGATGTCGGTTTTCAATTTTTATCTATTCTACATAAATATTGCAAACGGTTATAAAAGAATGATTAAAATAAAATTTTTGTTGCACAGTTGATGTTTTATTAACAATATCTAAGTATGGCAGGATATAAATTCTTAATTAAATATGATTAAATTGGAAACTTTAATTATAGTAAGGGAATAATGTAATTACTAAGATTTTCTCTTTTAAAAAATTCATTAGGAATATAATTATGAGAAATACCCAATTATTCCGTTGAACTATTAACAAGTTTCAATTATTTAGGATAGATATCCTCCCTCACTAATTCTCAAACTGTTATTCCAATAATTAAATGAAGATGTCATAAATCATGTAAAAATGACACCAATAAAATGACTGCAATTTAGTTTTTAATGATTTTAGCAATCTAATTAGTAAATAACTTTATCATTGTATTCATAAATTGAAATTGAATTGTAAACAGGTTAACTATACATCAAATAATAACTCTGGAATGTAGATAAACGTTTCCAAACTATCTCATGCGATATATTATTGAAAGTCTATAATTTAAGGACCTGGATCTCCGTACATCCATTTAAATAAGTTATTACAAAATTACTGTGGGTGATGGGTGCTGTATGTCCAGATTTATTACAGTCGTGAGTTTTTCTTATTAATACCGCCATTTATTATAATTACCGTCAGTAATTATTATAAATAGTATAATATCCAGACATGAATCAATCGATCGTTAAAAATTTGAGATTTAGAGTATGTGCATAAAAATAGAAGTAGTTTTTTTTATTTGTTTGGAATAAATAATTTATGGAGGACGTTATATTTGAAAACGTATTTTAGTGGAAATGAACTGATATAGTATTCAAAATTGCATTTTTCTCAATATATTGGAGAACGTCGAATTACCATCAA
This sequence comes from Tribolium confusum, assembly GCA_029207805.1. Taxonomy (NCBI): domain Eukaryota; kingdom Metazoa; phylum Arthropoda; class Insecta; order Coleoptera; family Tenebrionidae; genus Tribolium; species Tribolium confusum. The sequence continues at coordinate 39,426,950 of JALGAY010000002.1, read as the reverse complement.
TAAAAAATAATGAGTAAGTATGTCCATCGAGGCTCGTTTCACGGGCACTCTGAAAATCATAAATATGTACGAGTTGCTGTAAAAGCCACGAGAGGGGGGAACGGAGAGAGACCGGAGAGGAATAAAAACTGTCATTTTTTAAAATTCACAAATAAGTAGAACGCGAAATCACGATCGGAAATAATGGCAGAGGTTGGTAAGCATTCATTCGTTATTTATCGGAATTAATATAATGACATATCGATTTGAAATCAATTCAAGATGGCCGCCAGTCGTGTATTTCAACTCTCTCCGCAAATATATACATAAATGCATAACTAACTAGACGGCTACTGGCGAATCATCTCGTCTCTAACCACCGGTTACTTGAAATCAAAATTTAAATATAAACTACTATTTCGTGATATCACACACCAAGATCCGCTCAGCCCTTCGATGCTTTATTCAGCAGTTGCAGCATTTGCCAAAGAAATTATCCACTTGTCTTATTTGCCCTCCTCTTTTATTCAGACATGCAATTGTTAATCTTTCTCTTGAACAACTCACTTTTATTATATATTCCGATTGTAGATGGAAAATTAAATATGTCTTTCTCTTTGTTTTTGATTAAAAACATACTTGTAACATCTTATCCTCGTAAGTGCTTCAGACGAATCCTACTTCTTAAACATCATATGCACTACACACTTAAATATTGAAACGTTCTAATCTACACCAATGCCCTTCTAGTCATCCTTTTCCTTAAAAAACAAAAACAAAACTCTACTCGGTAGTTAGAAGCATATTTCTATTCCTTTACCTACTTTATTAAATGTAATCTTTGTATCCCGGATAATACCTTTGGTAGGATATCCCTTGCATATTAATTTCATAAAGCACAGTTTATACATCATGATTAAAAATTAAGTTACTAAAATAAATTATAAAATAATGTTCCATCTCATCTATTTTTCTTTATAATAAAGTTATCTTAAGCACAACTTTACTTTTTCTTATTTAAATTAAAAATCAATGTTTTATATAAATTTTATATGAAATGGCTTGTTTAATTCCTTGAAAAAATGCATTAGTGTAATTGTAAATAAATGTAATTAATTCCTAATTGAATCCATCAACAATATATTTTGCTGTAAAATGAAAAATCCAATACTAGATGCCAGTAACTTCCATAGACTTCTAAAACCTGGTATAATAATAAATAACAGTTAATCAAAATTCAATTTTTATTTAAAAATAAATCGTATATAGGTATATACCAAAGTTGTATAAAAATCATTTAAGGTTAGGGTCATTGCAACTTTGCTAACAAAGCTTATGTTCCTTTCAAGACGTCAACTGTTTCTAGTCTATTAGTATGAAACAAAAGGAAAAAAATCGAAAGGTGTCAAATCGCATTATCTTGCAGAGCAATAGACGAGTTTGTTTCTATCAATCATCCTATCGACAAATTTCGACTGCAATATATCGCAAACAATAATCTTGTGGTTTCAATTTCAACACTAGCTGTATCTTGTATGAGTGCAAAGCGACATTTTTGCACAAGATATCCATTTAGTAGATGGACAGTCCCAATTACTAGAATTGAGGATTAACGAGAGGTGATTCACTTATGGGCAATCCCTGTAGGTACACTTCCATAGAAATTCATACCATATGGTAATGTCTTCAAAACCCAAAGCAATACGTAGAAATTTTTAGAAAAAAACAACACTCTCGCAGGCAACAAACAATATACCAGCCTCGGTGCCGTTCCTTTTTTACCAAAATTTTCAAAAATTGAATACTTTTTTTACGTCGCGTTAAAGCTACTTATTCAAAACTTTTTTTTGAAATGTTATTACACATAATAATGTTAATAATAAATAAAAATAATGACCAACATTCCAAAGATAATTTAATTCAAAATCTGCATCTTCAGACCTCTATATCTTTGTAGGAAGAAGTTATTGAATTTTTTAACAATTTTTGTCTAATTTCTAGTAACGTCTCCTACAACGCTCTAAACTCAAAATGCTTTAATTTTGAAATATATTTTATATCAGACGATTCGAAATTATGAGATCAAATTTTAATCTGAAATAAATCAAATAATAAAAAAAAATTAAAAAAAAATTGCCTTTTCTCTAGTCTTATTATAATAATGAGAAAAAGGGAAAAGAAAAAAGAAAGAAGCTTTACTACTCCTTTTTGTGTTTCTAATTAACCATTTAATTCAATAAGTAAAAAAAGTTTTTTTCAATTTTTTATTTTGTGTAAACGTCACTAAACATAAATATTAAAAAGAAACAACTTTTAATCCTTATCAAAATTGTTTATTAAATAATTTTTTTTTCTTCAATACATTTGTAAAAAAATTTGAACAGAAGAATTTTGTTGTAAACATTACAATAACTGCTATAAATGCTATAAAACCCCATTTATTTAAATAACGTATCCTTATAATGTCCTGATGCACACATAACTCAGAAAATTTGTGAGTGATCATCTTGAAAAAACCAGTAGCAGTCTTAGATCTTGTCGAACTTTTGACACAAATGAAACTTTCACAAAATTTTGGAATGATCAAGTGCTATTTATTTAAGTATAACTTCAAAATTCTTAGTAAATACTTTTAAATAAGTAGCACCACAGAAATAAAAGAATTGATCAAAATCCGAATGAAAATGGCATTTATTTAGTTCCTATCTATTCACCCCAGCCGAGACCAAATTTTGTAAACGTTTGACCAACGTAGTTACTTCTATAAATAAACCTTTTGAAATAGATGGAGCTAGTTATTGACGCGGTTACTTATTTAACCGTCTTGGAGTTGACAAAGCAGATCATCTAACTTTTTTTTTAAACTTGTAATCAAAACCCATCACGAAAAAAACCTTTCTTGAACAAAATCATTAAAAATCAAAAAAAAAAGAAATACGATCATCATTAATTATATAAAATATGTTAAAATGACAAAAATTGGGCGGAATAAGAATTGGGTTTACAAATTATCGAAATCAAAAAAACTATTACATTTAAAAAGAGACTATTTAGTAATTAGAGCTGTAGTATTGTGGAAGAGATGTTGGGGAAAGTACGTATCAATCAGTGAAACTGTGGCACTGTATTTAAATGAATTTCAAGAAACAATATAAACACACTCTACATCCCATTCTGCAATAGCTACCTATCAATCATTTCGTGGGCAAATGAATTCCCATCGTTTCTAGTTGTAACATAGGACATCATGAGAAACCGATCGACTTAAGTTCATGTTAGTATCGTGTTTTGCAATTGGAATTTAGACACGACCAGGAAGTGCATCAGTTGGTCTTTAATTTAATGTTTTATCTGGTCTGAATTTGCATATTATATTAAATGGTTGAGAACACGATATTGAACAATTACTATCATGTATTTTATGTTGTTTGCCATTCGACTCGGCGTTTCATTTGCTATTTTTTCCAATATCGTGTAATAACCGCTTGCCAACTTGCAATTGCAATAGAAGAAACCCCGACTAAATTTGAAAAAATGCGCGGATTTGTAAATTCAGACAAACTTCCAATTAAGCAATTCTCTTTTCCCAAAGAAACTGCAATGGCGGTCAGTTAAATATACCGTGATGGCTGAAGGCATTTTGTATGTAATTTGACTCAAATAAAGATTACGCGTTCTGATAGTCCGACTGCGGATTGATATCTACATAAAATATCACTGCATGATTACTGCATTCTGCGATGTATTAAAGCAATTATACATTTTTTTCAAGAAACTTCTTGCGCTCCAGGCTGAATGGCTACTGTTCACAGCGTCGTCTAATTATGTATTAACATAATACAAAGCCAGACGTTTATTATAATGCACTCTTCTATTTGGTTCTTTGTTATCAACGGCCATTATTTAAATGCCACTTTATTTGGATTGTGATGAAATTATAGGTCCCCACATCTCTCGATGAATCAAAATTAAAAACTCAAGAAACATTGTTTTCTTTTTCCCCAATTGTTTTCTTTAAAACGGTACAAAATCGTTCGCAATTGTCCGTCTATATTTGTAAATTATTCATAAGACAATGAGCATGGATCGTGCAGAGCTTTCAATACCCTAGCTAATAAAACAATAGAGAGTTACATTTGTGAAAAATAGACATCAATTTCGTGAAGAGAAATAATGTATTCAATTGAAATTTAACGAACGTCCAAGAACCAAACGTGAACGGTAAATTATCGGTTCTCTTATGCAAGGATTAAATTTTTATGAAAAAGATCAAATAATCACGTAGTGACTCATTCCGCGATTAAACACAATTCAATTGAAAAATGTAAAAATTATCAGGTTTACTTGAAACGACTCTTTGTTAAAAATGCAAGAGGAAAGAAAGTTAGCTTTTAGACCCTGTCAATCAATCAATGTAAAATTTGTTAAAAGCTTTCCGGTATGATAAAGCACAAATTCTTATTTTTTAAAAACCAAAAAATTGTAATACACAGATATGAGATATTTTCAAAAAAATTAATTAAGTAGTTTCATTCTTTTATTATTGTTAGTAATTAACATAAAATCTCATGAGAATATTTCTCTATTTTGGGTCTATAAGAGGTTGTAATCTGGTCTCAACACCCAATAGGATTTAAGTCTGTAACAGCTCTACTTTTTTAAGGTAAGTGTCAACAAAAATATTAAATTACTAGTGTTTGAGATAAATTTAAAAAATGTGTCGCAGCAAACACTCTATTTTTTTGTAACGCCATAGTTAATGACGCATCTGAAGTGACTTATGTTTAACTCGGTAGCTAACAAATCCAATCGTTTGAGTTAACAGATTTGCTCTTTTAATCTGTAAACATATTTTTGAGAAAACAATTGGTAAACTTTAGGTTTAATTTGAAACTAATAAGATATTTTTCAAGGTAAATTGTCGTTTGTTTATAAAACTTCTAGATTAAAAACTATGTCAACCCGGTAAAAAAAGTATTGGTTTTCATATGCAAACAAATTTATTTAATTTGGTTTTAGAAAACTCAAATGCTATCGTTTTAAGAAATGCTAATTTTTCCCATAAGTGAGAGTACAACTAAACGTTGGCCTTCATTTACTATAATAACATTATAAGCCAACTAAGCCCATTTTTCAGTTTATTGCAGGTTTTAAAAACTCAGCCCATTTAAAAGTGACGATATTGTACAAAAATATTTTCAATTGAAATTATCCTTCAGAAATGTAGTTACATATTATAAAACACCCACTAACACCAAGCACTACACTTGTGATCTTTTTAAATCTTTTCAGATAAAAGTTTTTGTGATTGTAGCTGTCATTTTTACAAAAATCCAAAAAACTGTAAATTTATTAATCTAATTTTAATACAAACCTGCTTTAAAATTACTTGTCTATTATATTAATATGCGTAAGTTATCTGCTTAATCGGCGAAAACCCATTAGTCTATGTCTGGAAACCAATTATATCACTAGAAAAGATTAAAAATTTTGGAAATCAATACAACTCCTAAGGTCAAAACTCTAGTGTCTCAAGATTTCTAATTTTAGCCACAGTGGTCGAAATTTGGTAAGTAAACAAAACGTATACAAATTTCTTGTGTGTTGACACTGTAAATACAGAAAACAATATTACAGACCAAGAGTTATATACTATATAACATATAGTGTAATAAAATGTTTGTATAAAAATTTTATCTACAGTAGTAATCCTGGTTAAAATAATGCTAAATATCACAAATTCTAATAATTTTCGATATACATACAATGTAGACCTTTTTGCTTTTTTATACAAGACACGATGTATGAAGTGCCTTCAGAAATACCACGTGATCGTTTTGCTTATAAAATCTAACCACACAATAATCAGTATTTCTCAACGCAAATGTTGTTAAACGATTGCTTCGGCCATCTTTTGTTTTTGTTAGTAGCCCAACTTCAAAAAATGTGAGTCACAAACATTTCATTACGATTTTTGTCTTTATTTACTCATTTGGCTTATCTAAGTTAAGGTTATTTCTGAAGACACCGTATTATAGCAATTTTGTTAATACACAGAGTGTGTGCAAAAATTTGACCTGACCCTGGATGGTGACCAAATTTGGCTTATCAAAATTTGATAATTTTTGAGGTACCTCTGCTCCAAAAATTTTTTGCAAAAGTATTTTTTTTTAAAGTACACAATGTATTTAAGCAAAAACTTCTACTTCGCATATCTCAAAAACCATCAATTTAAAACCTTTTTTTAACGAACCAAGTAAAATTTCTGTACAACATTTGAGGGCAGTAAAAACTCAAATCGACAAATATCAAAAATTATTAGGCATAGCCATACTTCAATTCTGACGAGTAACAAACTTGTTTGTTGTAACTGATTTCTTCTATTTTTAGCTTAATTATCTAAATTATTATCTTCTTTTTTTGAAAATATAATAAAACAATAAGTAAAAGTATGCGCAGAAGTAAGTGAAAATTTTTGGACAAATAAAGATGTCAGACAAGGATGTCCATTAAGTCCTGCACTATTAGCATTTATGAGAGATGTGGATAAAGTTTTAAGTAGAGCGCAAGTAGGAGGGATAGTTGTAGCCAGAGAGAACGTGTGGTCCCTGGCGTTTGTAGACGATTTAGTAATTGTAGCAAAGAGCAAGAGTGAAATGAAAAAAATGATAAAAGTTATAGAAAGATATTTAAGAAACCAAAAACTCCAAGTTAATGTAGATAAAACAAAAATGATGGTGTTTGGAAAGAAAGTAAGATTCGAAAAAGAAGATGAATAGAAATGCGAAAGAAAAAATATTGATCAAGTGAAAGAGTTGAAATATTTGGGATATGTATTAAATAATAGTATGACAGACAAAGGACAAATAAAGGAAGTAATCAAAAAGCAAACAAAGTAATAGGAAGTGTCTGGAGTTCGAGAGAACGTAAATTTGGTAAAACTTTTAAAAGAATAATGATGATGTTTGACAGTTTGGTGAAAAGTATTGTAATGTATGGAGCAGAAGTATGGAGATGGAAGGAATATGAAGAAATCGAGCGTGTGCAACAAAAGTACATAAAATGGGTGTTAGGATTAAATAAACAAACGCCAGGGTACATAGTAAGAGAAGAAAGTAAGAGAGAAAAGTTGGGAGTAGAAACAGGAAAAAGAGCGGTGAGATTCGAGAAAAATCTAAAAATGCGACATAAATGCAGAATACTACAACAGTGCTGGGCGGAAATTAAAAGAGCAAATGGTAACGTTAGGTGGATAGAACGAGATGACTACTATGACAAAAAGGGGTATGCGTGTGCAGAAACTGAAAGAATGAGAAAAGGAGGAAGAACAATGGAGGAAGAACTAAAACAAAGAAATGCTGACATAGATAAACAAGAAAAAATTGCAAGTATAAAAGAATCAAGGTACAATTCAAAATATGCCCTGATTGTTACCACCAAACTGCCAAAATATTTATATAAAATAAAAAGTGAAAATAAATAAAATGGTTGCAAGATACGGTATGTGGGAATGAAGAAAGGAAAAGTGAATTTTGGAGAGAAGATTGGGAAAGAATGTGTAGATTATGTAGAGAAGAAGGGGAGACGATAGAGCATTATTTGTCAGAGTGTGTAGAGTTAAGAATGTGCGAGTATGAAAGAATAAAAGTTCTGCATGAAAATGGAGAAGGAAAAGGATGGACGAAAGAAGTTACGTGTGCTAGAAGAAGATTGGAAAAAAATTATTTTTTTTTGTTAACTTGTGTTAATTTTTTTGTTACCTTTATGTAGGACTGTAAAGCCAATTAGGCAATAAAGACATTAAAATTAAAAAAACTATAAAACGTTTCAATAAATTTCTCCGTTAATCGTAGTAATAAAATAAAAAACTTAATTCAAAACCTTGACAACAGCTCATAGAAATATTATAAAATTGATTTGTAAGGTTGGTATCGACAGTTTATTAAAAAAGGTGTTTAACGAGCTCTTTGAAGTGTGTTAGTGAAGCTCATATGCAAACGGGCAACGAAAAAGATACATAAAAATATTGAAGGTAAAAAAGTTGTAATGCAAAATCTAATTTTATAATAATTACGTTCAAAAAGATAGTAGTAAAAACTCTACCAGACAGTTTTCGCGATGGGTAACTTACGCACACATTAAGGTAGAGAGTAAAATGCAACCCATAATAAAATTGATTTAATTGTACTCTTCAGTATTTTTCTGTACAGTATTATTCAATTCTAATGTCATAGTAGAGCGCTCGAGAGTTACGTTGACCTACTGAAATCCAATGAATAACCCAAGTCTTGAAAGGTGGTATGTAACATTAGAATTGAGCTAGACTGTACCTTTACTTCTTCAGAGCTATCAAAATCACGACTACACAAAGTTTGTAACACACAAGCGTTCTCCACCTATTAGGTATAGTGTGAACACACAAAAAAGCTTAGCTTTATAATCATGTCAGCCGCTGACTCTTTTTTAGTATGTTGTAGTAAATATAGATAGAAATATTAATTTTCAGTAATAGCTCTTTCTGTCAGGCATATTTTTTTAGAGTTTGCGACAAAAACTGTATAATTGTTTCGATAGAAAAACAATGCCTGTTAAGCACATATATTCCGGTCCCTTTGCTGATTAGAGATTATTTTCATCGGCTTTGGACTTTTTGTGTCTAATAACGATTAATTAAAACTTGGAACTGAATTCATATCTCATAATTATTACATATAAATCTACAGGCTTGGCTGTCTACCGAACTCGATTTTAATTATATAGTATAAAAGTTCCCTGCGAACTTTAATTATTTAATTATTTTTTAATTTGACGTTATTGCGACGTACTGGTGAATTTCTATCCCTGAAAGTTTTATTACTTTTCTTTCTTTTTTTAATTAAAAATATTGTTGAGAAGAAGGAAGCAAATATCGAATAATTATACAACATTAGTAATGTAAATTTGAAAAGTTTAAATATTTGATATATTAATTGGTTGGGATGAATGGACATTGGGTGGATACAATACAAATAAAGGCGGGGTTATTTGTGCTACAGACCACCCATACCGTTATTATTGTGTTTTATATTCATTTACCAATACCTCAAACAGGTTGTCGCACATTTCAAAAATTCCAACGGTTTTCAATTCACCCACACGCACATTTTGGCCAAATTACCGGAAACACAACTTGATTAGTGGACAAACTTAGACACCCTGTAATTTCTTTTCTTAACTTGAGGGAAACGCACAATGATAAAAGTTGCAAACCGGCAATCGATTTCCTCAAAATATCACTTAAAACCCGAATTTACGCCATCAATTATTTTGTAAATATTTTGTTGACGATGGTGTTATTTTAAAAAGCGTGTTGACATCAACACAAGCCAATAAATAATTTCGTCCCTGAGCTTCACTGGAGCACATGCAGCCACAACGGCCCTAATAACAGAGTGCCTCGCCGCAATCTCCACGGGGTTGCCGTCCACAATTATAGATATTACAATATATTGTCTGTCTGCTCAAATTACCTCCAATCACAGACATTACCGGCCGCTCCACTAATTGTTGATAACATTCCGGCCGTGATGAATTATCTTACTTCTTAATCCGATTTGATTAGGGGTTTGGCCCTCCAAGACAAGCATGACGCGATTTCGCCGCGCGCAGTTATTATAACCGCAGAATTTTTGCCTTTTCATTTAATGTTTCATAAAAAATGACATGCTGTTGTCACAACTATAAATTTAAGTGGCATCGTAAATATTATAAATTAGGACAGCGGGTTTATTGGAGAAAATACACTGATTCTGACTCTGCACTCAACTGACATTCGGTTTATTAACTTTAATTGACCGATGTTTTACTACTTCCTCTCTCACTGAAAAAATTATTCATTTTAGAATTATCCTGCCATGTATTATTGACGCACCAACGAAAAATTCAAATAGGTTTCTCTTTTCCCGAGTTTGCAAATAAACAACAAAATGAATACACCTGAAAATTTCTAAAAATTGATGTTTTCGACTAAAAAAGTACTAAACAATATTTCCTGCAATATATAGACATAGATAGATAGATTATTTGCTCATAATATCCAAAATGTTCGCTAATAGCTTAAAGACATTTTTACGCCCTTGAGTGTTTGAAAATTTATTTTTGAAACTCAATAAAAGACACTAGAGTATGATAAATATTATAGGTAGATAGCATTCAAACAATGTAATATTCAACATATTTAAAAAGCAAAATGTTTGTTTAAGTAATTGTTTGTAAATCATATTTTTTATTTTTAAATCAAAAACAAAACTTTTATCTTTGTTTATGCCAAATTTCAGTAGATTATAACGAGTGAGAAACACGTAAATAGGGCTTGGATTGGTTCCTTCAAACAACTGAAATAAGTAACTTATGTTACTTACAAAATTATAACCAATCGTACAAATTTGCCTTATGAGGAATAAAACGACAAAATAAAATATTTAATAAAAATATTTTCTTAAATTGTTATTTGTGTGCCAAGGTCAAAAACTAATTTTTATCCTACTCCATTTCAAAGTTGGCTAATTCTAATCTCTTGACAGGGCCGAAAATCGCTCTTATTTCGCTCAGGAAACAAACATGTCGCAATTTGTAGCCGTTAGATGCCGCTGTGTTATACTTTAACTAACGGCTCAAGTTTTTTTTAAATCTACGTAATAATGTAGTTTCTACTGTTTGAATACGAGATCTAAGATGATTAACAACAATCAGGTAAAAATATAAAAACTCTGCGAAATTCTTGTTATTATAATCAAGTCATTATGAAATATTTTAGGGTTATTTTACCGCTAAAATTGTTTCATTTTGAGTAGGATAAAAAATAATGTGTGCACCTCATCAATAAAGAAGTTTTTCCAAGCCTCAGGGAGGCAAGTCAGAAAAAACACCTTTTGGTCGAAGCGCACCCAAATTTTTTTCCACTTTAACAAATAATTTAATTTTTAGTATTTATAGGTTAGTAGTCGTATAGACAGACACAGTGTACCATCTAACGAAGAGTGCTGGAAGGTGCGAGAGTTGGTATAATACACTGTACTCCGGGATACACTGTACTGATGAGGGGCAAAAACCCCGAAACCGGTATACAGTTTCTCGACGTTGTTGCTCGATTGGAACACCTTTGCTATTTATAGGTTAACTTTTCAAAAAATTGTTCTTATTTGGCCCCTGACAAACATTCATTTTTCGGCAGCATTTGAGTCGATTAAAAAAAGTTTTTATTTAAAAAATGTACTAAAAAGTAAAAAATGTTTTTGCACGCCCAGGAGTAAAAATAGAAAGAGAAATAAGTTGCTCCCCTTGCTAGGTATATTTGCTCCCGTCGTCAAATTTGTGTATGCAACACATAATACAGAGATGCAAAATACATTTAAATTTTATCATTATTTCTATTCTTGCAAAAATAGTTATTTACATTAGAGTGCAGTAGGTCAAATTTACAGTGCAAAAACTAGGTTTCAAAGCCAAGCCGATGCAAAAATCAGATGAATCTACTCTCGACCAATCGTAAAAACCCCCATGCCAACTAAAGTACATGATAGTTGCAATTGGCACCACAGCAGGAGATATATTATGTAAAGACTTACAATTTACGCCAGAGTGGTCATTAGAACTTGAGTCGAGAGTACGCACTGTCGCACATTTGTATTCGATTTTTTGGCTGACCAAAATACTAAAAATCAATAATTTGAATTATTACTACATCAGTAGGAGAGAACCTACTTTATGTCGACAATCCTGCATTTTAACAGTACGGATTTTGGCAAAATGCCAACTTTTAGGGATCGAAACCAAATATTTCTTGTAATATTTTAGTTTCTTAATGTATTGCTGTCATTGGTTACTAGCAAATATAAAAAAAAAAAGATACCATTATCCATTAAATCCCATATTTTCTTCCATAAAAAACAAAGTGAGGTTTGAGGAATAACTAATCAGCGGGTATTGAGTTGTTACAAATAGATATGTTACAAAAAAAATGTAAAAAGATGAGTACTTTTACTTAGTAGCCTTAATTATATAAATGTTTTTTGATACCTTTGTAATGTAATTGCAGATGAAGGTCAAGATCTGTCCACTACAAAGATTTATAACATAAACATAACGTCACTTTTGCTGTTATAATTTTTCAGCGGCAAAAATGAGGTTTCAGCGGCTTAATATTACTTCACACTTCATAGCCTAGGCTACATATTTTTGTACAAGGTGTTTTTAAAGTTACTTTACAAATTTTGGCAGATGACAGCTCTTGTTCGAAGGATGCTAAAAAAAAATTTGTCTTATGCAAATGTTTATAGTTTTGGAGATTACAATGTAAAAGTTTTTGCTCAAAAACAGTGGTGTAATAGACCGTGGATTATTACAAAATAAATTAAGTACGGCCACATTTATTAGATAGATCAGAAAACAACACAAAAGTATAAGCAAATGTAATTTAAACTGGAATGGGTTTTTCCAGATTTTTCTTTAGATCTTCCAATTTTTTTTTAATTTTCATTCAATGGTTTCCATTCCGAAAGCTAACAAAAAAAAAACCAAAAAAATCAAAGAAACATGTCATTCCTATTCTCAGTTATCACCGAGACTACAATTTTTGCAGTTTGACCGAATTTTCTGACATTCCTTTGTAATTGTTCTAAAAAAAAAACTGAAAATTTTTCGAAGACCATAATGAATAAAACAAAAAAGAATTACGCATATCCATCATTCAAATCGTAAGTTATTATCTTAACTTCACACAAAAATACTATAAAAAGCACTGTGAGTTTTTCCAAAATTTTCCAGTTTTCCGTAAAAACCTTATTCGAATTATTTCAACATTAAAAAATAATAGCTAAATCAGTCCAGCCGTTTTCAAGTAATGCGCTTACCAACAAACAACATTTAATTTTTATTTATATAATTAATTAATAATTTTTTTATACCACTACCATTAACAAACTAGAATTTTGAATGATGATGTCCATGCATTCGTATGTGGCCGCTAGTGTAATATACGAGATTATACGACTAAAAATGAATGAATTCTTTAATAAATAGTAAAAGTAAAAAACAAACTCACCGTTTTTATTTACGTACTTTTTTAAATTTTTTAATAGAACCGAAATCTTTAAATTCTACTTTATTTATTTTAACCATATTTTAGCGGTAGTTCATTTGAAAAAACACTTTGTATTGAACGTGTAGAAGATATTTAATGATGTATGGAGTTTAGTAATTATACGTTAAAAATATTGACTAAATTTTTAATTGAATAATTCACACAAAAAAGAATTCTAAAAAAAGAATGCCATAAATTTTTAAACAAAAAAAAAATTGACCGATGAGGAGATCCCGAATATGGTGGCAGTCGTTATCACAAGTTTCTGTAAAACACATAAGCGCTTGAAAACAAGGAAGCCACCTGTAACGCTGATCGTCACCACGTAGCAATCAATCGAACCCTCGTCTTCCACGCAATCAGAAAAGCAACAGCCCGAAGGCTCGAGTCGGTCCACAGATGTTTTGGGGGAGAACGTCGCGTTCGTGGGCCAATGCGGGTAGTAAGAGGACCGGTAAGACCCCACGCACCGACTTTTCACCTCGGTGGGTGGGCTTTTCATTTGATCGGAGCGTTTAGATTGATATTCGCCGATTGATGATTGACGGTTCGTAGCCGCGTTACGTTGCCGCCACCGCCGCCAGCGACGACCCTTCAGACACCCGCACCTTTGACTCCGACGCTGCCGCCGCTTACTTTCACTCTCGCACCCTTCGATTTTCATGCCGAGGGGCGTCACAGATATAGGAGATACAGACGACCGCCGTGACGCCCGAAAATATTTAAACGTAATGCGCTCAGGAAATGGGTGTCAAAATTCTATTTGGACTAATTTGGAAAAGCGAAATATAAATTATTGCTTTTTAAATCTGATTTGAAAAATGAAAAAAACTTAATCCTCATTAACATCTGGTCGCACAAAACGGAAGATGCAAAAAAATTAAATAAACTGAATATGGAAGATGCCTTGAAGAATAACACAGAGGAATTCAATTACTGTTGCTTTATGATTAAAATCATAACTTGCAGCTGCATTCGTGGTGTGTGCAATTGTATGGAGAGCACTTATGGATTGATAATTATAATAAAATAATAAACAGATGAAGAAATTCACAATTGGGTTGGTTTACAGTTGAATAAACGCCCGACCCTGTGGAAACCCGCGGAGAGCTCTCGTGCTGATTTGCGAATAAACTGCGACGCAAAAGGGGACGAGCACAAATCATTTGCATTTTAACTTTTATTATTTTCCCATTAACACCCGCAGTGATATACAGTTATTATAGAGCAATTTTAAACTATTATCACAAGTGCAAAATCTATTTCATAACTAAATTTCAATTAATCGACACTTGAACGTAATAAATAATTATCATAACGGATTTCAGACAAGTTCAAATAGCTGAACATCCACTCTTTATTTTATCTTTTCTTAAGTAAGCGCATTAGCATTACCACCTCACATACAAATCACCAGCAATTAATGCAGATATTGGAAATATTTGCAACAATTTCGCTTCCTTCAGAACAAACAAAAAAAAATTGAATCTTCCTTCCTTCAAAACAAACATTAAAAAATAATAGAATTCTCCTTCCTCCAGATCTACTCAAAACCACGAGATAGTAGTTGTTGTTAAAGATGTGCCATGAAAGCTTTAACCAAGAAGTATAGTAAATTGTTAAAATATACTTATTTCAAAGGCTTTTTCAACAAACTTTATTGAAATTAGACAACTTCATAAGGGTAATCCCAGAAAACCAATTTGATTTTTATAAGGAAAATCAATTTTAGATCAAATTCATTATAACACAATCATGCACATCTCTTTTAAGGTTTGAAAATGTATTTTTAGGCCTCCGTCCAGAAACACTAAATTTCTAGTCGTATAAATCGTCCGGAAAGTGATCGTTTGCGTTTATCACTATTTTGCACTGTCAAGACATTGAAAGTAAAATCTAGGGATTTTCTGTTTTCAGAGCACGATTTGACAGAATTTATAATTGTTTATTGTCAATGATATTTTAAATTTAAAATCTAGTTACCATGATAATGCTACCAACCTCAGAAAAACAAATACTCTAGCGCCAAAAGTTTTTAGAAAAAAAATGTTTTTTTTTTTAATTTAGGCAACTTTTCGGCCTAAAAAACGCTGTTTATCACACAGCCAGAAACTTCTTCGCGAGTATTCACACATGTGGGCTTCGGCTTCGCCTCAGCCCACAATCCGTGCTCATACTCGCAAAACAACAGTTTCTGGTCTTGTAATAATAATAACTATTCTATTAGATAATCAACTACAATATCACAAGAGAAAAAAATTATCACTTATACTAAACCGATTCCGAGACGTATTTTGCGAAACATCACGAGAGTATAGCTCGAGTGAAAAGGTTAGTATTACACAAAAACAGTAAGAGCAAATCGTCAACATAAGAGTAATCAATTTATATCAAGTTCACATTCATTTGGTCCAGTCTGGTGCAAATAAGGTGCGTTAACATTTAAATGAGTTGTCGTAGTAACAGGTCAGTCCTTTGTACCACAATGAACCTTTTAAAAGTGAACTTGGCATACCACAGCTGATCAAACGACATCACATTTAAATACCAAAATTTATTAGAAACTGGTCAAATATAAGTGTTGAATAAAAAATCTGGTCACCTGTATGCACTGTTTCTCGGTATTAACTTTATATATCATGCGTTCATTACAAAAATATAGAGCGCTGTAGAATTTGCTAAACAATTGTTTCGACAATGGTAGTCTTAAGTGGATAGTCATTGAGACGGCCAAGACTGACTACATAATACAATACCTGTCGAGACTTTATTCCAAAGAGTAGTTGTTTCCATTGTAGTCGTTAAAAATTTTGTGTTGGTGTAAACGGTGAATTGCTGTTTAACGCAAACACCAATAAAAAAAAAAACATTTGGTTCAAAACTAGATATTCTGTTTGAAGATTTCCGTGCTACGATTCTATACGAGTACAAAAGTGGCCCAACGCCAAAACAATGCGTTAAGGGATTTCATTTAGCTTTTGGGCAATAGACATTACCAAAAGCAATGTTTACAATTTCATTAGGGTAGATTTTCTTGAATTTCAGGGTATGTAAGTTGTCCATCGACTTCTGTTATTTTAAATAATGTTGATGCTGGTACGCTAAATAATTGAGATAAAGCTTTGTAGCCGCTGTATCCCACACAGTTTAAACAAACCCCAAAAGCAGAGTCGTGTCAAATAGTGCAAAAAATGTTCAAAAAATACAAAGCTAGTTCAAATTTTGTGTACAACATACAAAGCAATAATCTTTTGTTTGGATATAAATATATTTCAAAATAAGCCCACAAAAACGAAAGTTGTGCATCCACGCAGTTCTGCGAAGCAATTGGTGGCTTTTCTTTCGGTTTAACTAGACATATATAGCAATTGTGTCTTAACAAAATCGTGGAACAGTAAATACTGATTAATACTAATAAATAAGAAAAAGCAATAGAAATCGGCAAATTATTGTTCTTCACCATGACAATAAACCATCTACCAGCTCCCACTCAACACGCCAAGAAATTTTTATCATCTAAAAATGTCGAAATAATTACACACTGCTTTATTCACTTCCAGTATCGCTTAATGGAATGTCTTTTTTTTACCAACGGTTAATGAATAAAATGCATGGTAAACCATTTTGGTCGATAGAAGTAGTGGTAGAAGCATCTTAGGCATTACTTTCTGAGGTATCAGCTTCAGAATGAAAAAAGAGCTTGTCAAATTGGTTTAAACGTATGCAAAAGTGTATTGACGCCAAAGGCGAATTCTTTATAATATGAGAAAACTGGCTTCCCTTGAAAACCATCCCTTTACCAATTCGCTTTTCTATCATCAATAATGTTCTCAAAAACCTAAAGCACTGTTGTATAGAATTGCAGCGACTTGTTAAAATTTGGCATTCAAAATTCTGATGAGGTAACTATTAAAAACAAAAAGATTTTCCGACTTATTAGGCAAAATGCAAAGAGCAAAGCAATATAGGTAAAAGACTTATCCAACCAGCAATTGAATCAGTAACTAAGCAACCAAAAATGTTTGTTCAAATCCAGTATACTTCTCTGTCTCCTGGGATGCTGCGAATTTTTTTTATAAACCGTCTATAATAAATGCAGCCGTAGATTCGACCAAAATCGATACGGAGCTTTGTCAGAAAATGTTATCAATCGCACCAACTTAAATCAGTCGTTTAAATACAAACTTTTATAGTGTCTCTGGTAATTTTAACGTTCTTAGGATATTTAAAAAAGTTCAATTTATCCATGGATGTCCTCTGTATTTAAGCATTTTATCGTGTAAGCAAATTTGGCAATAACAACTGACAACACACCTAATTATGTTGCAAAAACAACCCCAACTCCAAAATGTAATTTGACACAAGTTAAAAAATAAGTTTTAAAAAAAAGTTTGCAACAAATTACAGCGTACAACGTACTGTTTTTAATTAATTGGTTATTGGAAAAACAATCAAAAATCGAATCGTCAATCTTTCGCAGCAAAGTTAAAATTCCAAATATAAAATAGTTGATGCAGAAGGTGTAACGAGAAATCGAGTTTAGTATAATAGTAAACAATATTTTACATCGGCCGGTGCATGTATGCACTTGTCAGGTATATTAAATTAATTATTCAATAAAATGTAGAGTACGCAGCGGGATCTCTATGTTCAGGAATTGATTCATTGTTAAGTTCGATATTGCATAAAGTCTATGACAGATGTGACTCAGTCGTTCAAATTGAACACTTACCACCTATTAATTACCACCTACTGAAACATTATCCTTCCCCTATTGAAAAATTTCCAATATGCCAAAAAGTTTCACCCATGAAAAAATAAAATCACTCCCGACTATCAAAACATAAAATTTCAACCTAATAGTCTTAAAAGGTTCAATGAAGCATTTTTTATCGAGGCTTCCAACGTATTTAGCGTGTCGCATTAAAAAATAAGCGAATCTATTTAAGAGCGATTAGCATTGAGCGTCCGAACGAAACTCAATTCGGCATCTGCACAGGTGGCAGCACTGCAAAAAAAAAGAAAATCGCAGGTGGCAGAGAATAAAAAGCGGGACCTCTCGGCAAGCATGTCCACTCAGCAAACCGTGCAGTCTGCGGACCTAATCATACGCATGGCCGCCATTTATATATTTAAAAATTAAATTGACCTTATTTAGACACGGAAAGGCCGACGATTGCCAATTCGTAATAACTTTTGAGCCGCTTATGCCTCTTGTGACGAAAGAATATCACGCCTCGTTCTAATATGGCCACCTGCTAAGACCTTCAAACAAAAACTTGGCTTCAGCCACTACCACAATAAAGAGGTTTGTGAAATTTAAGAAACAGACTATATTGTAAACATCCAAAAAAACCGTAAATAAAAATTTTCTGTTAAAGTTTTCAAAACAAGTAAAAAAAAATACTTTCTTGTGAAGAATTTAATTCTTGAGTTTTGTGTTTAAAAAATAACAAAAAAGTTACTGAAACATAATATAAATACTTAAAGTTCAAAATTTATGCAGCACTGGTTTTATGTTAAAACGCTGCGCAAACGACCGAAACTACAAAACAATGTTAAAAGTAAAAGTTGTAAAGAATTAAATCTTGTATAAAAATTCCGCGAGCTGATATTTTTTTCTGTACTGTCCCATCACGAAATTTCTTCGATCGTTTAAACGTTAAAATAAAAGATTGTGGAAGATCAATCTTTATCTTTTAATTGATTTCCTATTTAAACACACGTTCTACTGTATTTTGATGACTGTTTTCAGCATTAATTTAAATGTGGTGTTTAAAATTTAAAATAATTTCATCTTGTAAACAAACATTGTTTATAACTTTAATTAAACTTCCTTTTTAGTTTAAATGTAAATAAAAACATCGCAAAACTATTTTAGTGCATTTGTTTAAAAATTGACCACAACAAACAAATAAAGCTCTCTTTACGAGCAATAATTTACTGCAATACTTATGCTAAACGATCAATATTCTTATATTTAACCTTTTACTGTTTTACGCTCTCACGTTTAAAATAGGAAAAATAAAATGTCTTAATATATGTGGTATAAGTTGTGTGGTTTTCAATCGCCACACACGATAACACTTAATTTATCAAAACATTTTATTCTATTCTCACGTTCGATTTTCTATAAAGAAGTTGAATTATAGAATTCTTTCAGACCATTAGTGAGCTATTTACACGACAAAAGCAACAGAAAATCATAAACTTGTACACCTACAGAAAACACTATTAAATGCAAAATCCTATAACATCTCAAATGTAGATCGCGATCGTTTTTAGTTACATTCAATTCCGGGCATAAAAATATACTGCACTCATCTAAAATATATTAAGGAAAATCGAACGCAACATCAAGTTACATTTCGATAAAGTATTTCTGATGCTCTGAAAGTATTTTCAAATGAGGTAAAAAACAAATAAGTAAACAAAGTGGTAATTTTATCTTCTCATTTATATTCAGAGTTTGCAAATAGCTGTATCGAAAAATTAAAGAGGTTATAAACGATTGGTGTTGCATTTTAGCAGAGCCGGCTCTAGGGATCATGCTCGAGGTGCGAAATTTGACAGGCCGCATTTTAGCTGGAATTTGTAAAAAAATTTTTATAAAAAAGTTAAATACTTTTTAATAATTATATAAGTTTCCTGAAAGATTCTGTACAATGTGTCCCTGAAATGATGTTTGAGCGATGCACTCATAAAGAACACTCTAATAAGAGCATATACCCAAAAAATGTTCAAAAAATTCTAACACATTTCATTAAAAAATTCTGGAAAATGTTAATTGCAAATCTTCGAAAACTTATTTCGAAAATGCCATCTACACAGGGACGTAGCTAGTATTTTGAAAACAAAGTATTTCAATAACGGTTTATGATAGAATGGTAACAATTTTTTCGTCATTAACAAACAAACTCATTACATACCAGCTTTTACTAGTTTTTTAAAAATTTTAATTTCAAAAAAGTTGATGACCAGTATCCCCAATCAAGATGTTTTTGTGTGTGTCACAATTAACCTGTGAAACACTCAGACAGTAGGTTAAGCCGCTTAAACTATGGGGTAACTTCAACTTTTTTTTTGAAAGAGGAGGCTTTAAAACAGCTTTCAGCCACCACTGACGATTTACAACCCCCACACAGCCTTATAGTTTACAAGAATTATTTGCTAGATAAGTATATATTTGGTAAGTAGCGATTTGATAATTTAAAAAATGTTGCAATGCTTTTGGAGAATTTGTTTATGTCAATTAGAATATTCAAGCAATAACCGTTACGGTAGGTTAAAAAGAACAGTTTGTGAGTCATTTACACAAAATTTTGAACAAGTTTGAAAACAATTCAAAAAATACTTGACACTTAAAAAATTATTTTTCCAAATCTTGTGACATTTATTACCAATCATCTTCTATTAACGTAAAAGTCCCTAAAAATTAAAAGATTTGCGCTCGTTTTATAAAGTTGAATTGCTGCCACAAAATGACTTTTAGAAACGCGTCGTTTAATATACTATTTGAACATAATTTACTTTTCGATATTGATAAATTTCCTAAAAAAAATGTTCAAAAACAATTTCTTCAGTGGTATTAAATCTGATTGTTGGTAGTTGAAACAGCGTTTAGCAACATCGAATTTTTAAAATGTTTTTAATTCTTAAAATGTTTCTGTCCTTTTTGGCTTTTCAACTTATTAATTTTAGTGAAACTCAGGTTGTAACTCACAAGCTTATTCACAGCAATTTCTCTAATAAAAATTGTATGTACGAAGCAATTTGCGTTGAAGAAAAATTCTTTAAGTTGTAATTAATGTTCAAATCGCGTTCGATTAGTGTGAAACAAAAATGTGATGGCGATTGGCGAGTATTAATTCGTTTAGAACCAAGCACAACAGTGTAGAAAATTATTATTTATTTTATTTTTATAAGAGTGATCTTGCCAAGAGTATTTTAAACCGAGCTAAATCCACGTAAAATTTTGACACCTTCATTTTTCTTCTCCACAACGGTCCTAGAAGTCAATCCAGAGAACTGCTAGTATAATACCTTCCAGGCTTCACCAAGACGATAGCTACAGGACCACCATAAAGATTTCTAAGCCTTCCCTAACCCGAAAACTTCCTTCATCAAATTTTATATTTTCAAATAAAAATTAGTGTCAAAAATTTATTTTCTACTTTTCTTCTTAACAGATACCGATTTAGGTGTCGTATTAGCCAATTCAAGCACCCAAATTGCGTGCGTAAAGTACCTACTAGTGCAATTTACTTTTATTAGGTTGGTAACACGCTTTCGCTGGAATGAAACGTCATTTGTGGTAATTCAGCGTCAAACGCTGCTCACACACAAAAACACCTTAATGAGGAATCAAGTGCAACAAAATTTATTCGAATAAATTTTGTTGCACTTGATTCCTCATCAAGGTGTTTTTGTGTGTGAGTCGCAATTAACCTATAAAACATTCGAAAATGGGGTGGACAAGCGGCGGTTACAATGAGGTAACTTCAGCTTTCTCTTTGAGGTTAAAACAAATTTAAAATAAAACAGCTTTCAGCCACTATTTTGACGATTTACAACCCCCACAGCGTTTGATAATTTACAAGTTATTTGCTAGATGAGAATATAGCACTGCTTGGTCTGAAATAACAATGAGAAAAATCGCTAAGAATCGCAATTAATTTGGTAATTTAAGAATAATGTTACAATGTTTTTGGAAATTTTTGTTACTGTGTTTAGGCCAAATGGAGTATTCAATCAATAACCAATACGGTTGGTAAAAACGAACCATTTGTAAATTACTTACACAGAATTTTGGACAAATTTAAAAACACTTTAAAAAATATTTGACACTTTCATGACATTTATTACCATCTCGTATTAACGCAAAAGTCCCTAAAGATTGAATAATTAACTTTTTTACTTAAAAATCACGTAAAACGCGCAAAAAAGAAAAAATATGTAGCATAAAAACTCGTTTCTCAATTCATTGTGGCACTTTCGCGTTTTGCGCTCGTTTTATAAACTTAAATTCGTGCCACAAAGTTGACTTTTCAAAACGCATTCTTTAATATACTATTTTATAGAAATAGAAAAAAATATAGGTAATATAGTTTTTATTTTTTATTTTATTTTTTTATTTTTTAGTCCCTGAATATTTGTGCGCTTTCCCTACGATTTCTCTGTGGCTACGGCTCTCTGTGGGCTCTTTCACATAACCACCAGAGTCTTACAAATTTTTTCATAACTCTCACTTGCTGTAGTGTGATAATACGTAAAAAAGTTGGAAAAAAAAGAAAAAAAGTATTTAGGAGTAGCATTTTATAATTTTATCCAAGACAGCAAATCTGCTAAAGTCGGTCCTGATTTTAGTCGGAGTGTAATCAGATCTTATTACAGAATCTGCCGTTATTTGGTTGCTAATGTCTTGACATCAAAAAATAGCAGTCCTTATTGATTACTTTCATAACCGATACCGATACACAAATAACAGCAAGGGCGGCAGAAGAGATAAAATGGATATAAAAGTATTATGTTCATCATAAACAGGTTAATAGCAAATAAGATGTTTAATATTGGTAATATTACACATTACTACAATGTTGCTCAAAATCGTATTTATGTATTCCAATAGTTGTTAAAGTTTAAAGGAAACGAATGTCTCCCTTTGGTGCGTCGATTTTCAAATAAACATTTCATTCACTAATAAAATTTAATGCAGGTGGAAACTAACAGCCAGACATTATTAAAACTATTTGAAATCTTTTAGTGCAGCTACTGTTATGTTTAGTGCACCTTGCAATGAATAAATATTTAGATTTGATAATAATCAGCTTTGTAGTGGGAAAAACGGTTGTCAATTGCAAAATCTCAATAGTCGGCATAAACAACAATGAAAAAAGACGCAATTTAAAGTTAGCAGGCGCTATATATTTGCTTTGTTGATTGAAAACTAAAAAAAATCAATCAACCACTTCCAATAAGTGAATGCAGAGTTAAAACCAAAAAAATATTGTACATCTGAAAAATTGCATCAACCTTTTACAACGAATCAGTCCTCGCTCGAATAAAATACGCCTAGACTTTTAATTGACTCATAGTGAATAAAACATTGAACAAGATAAAAATAAAAAAAATGTCACCAACTATGCTGTACAATACACAACATAACCGAAAGGCAATTTAATTGAGCCATATAACATTTATATGAAACAAATTCTCGAGAGAATTTCGATTGTAAAAATGCGGACCAGTAATTTCGCTGGGTACATATGAGACTAACATAAAACACAGTTGTAAATTATTGATCTCAACTCCCCTTTATTTATTTTAGCCACCCTAATTTATATTCCTACGAACGGAACTCATCGGACGCGATAGCCTTTATTGTTTTCACTAACGACGCAAAAATATTAAAGAAGTAATTACTTTATAATTTAGATTGTGCAAAAAAATCTTATTTATTTTATTCTAAATAAACACAATGTATTTTCGAGACAAACTGACGGAATTAAGTCGTGGAAAGCAATTTTCGTAATATTTTGTCACACGCAAACCTTAAAAATACATTTCCTAGAAGACATTTTATTTGTAGTTCAGACTTTAAAAGAACTCTTATCAGCATAGAGTTGCATTGTAATTGATTCAATATCATTTACATATTCATATAAAAGAACACGAAATAACTTTTTATTGCAACTCACTTCTAAAACATTTCCACAAAGAATATAAAAATTATTTAAAACTTTTTTTACAAATAAGTATCCTGTACAATTTTTAAAAATATCTAAAACTTTCTAATCAATAATTTAAATTTCGCGCCACTTACATTATGGCGTCATGTTACCAAATCTATGACAGTAGTAGCCTCAAATAAATGCGTTAACGTCATCAGATAGAAATATTATCACTTATCGGCTAATAATTACGTTTGCAATCAAGCATTGCGACGGAACCAATTTTGTTGATTGCCTACTATACAAAAGTCTTTATACAATATTTAAAAAAACATGGTATTTTACAATAAAAATAAAAATCTAAATTTACAGTGTACTGGTTTATTGGGTATGTAATAAATAATGTTTAATAAAGAAAACTTGTATGTACATATAAGTGTGCAATCAACAAAACTATCTATAAATTTAAAGATAAAAAGTAAAGTCCAAAAACCCAATAAAAACCAAAAGATTGTAAAACTTTATTTTAAAAAATACAAAAGGCAAACTATGCAGTTTCGAGACAAAGTTCATCGTTATCGTCAGTGCGAAAATTACGAAAAACACTACGAAAGATCTTTAGCCTGATAGATTAAACATTATGAGGTGTAAGGGCCTCTTTTTTGTTTTATAGTATAAATGAGAAACTATACATTGTGAAGCCAAAAACAAAATTGTTTTTCAACAATTCAATTTTGTTTTGGATATTTTTCACAAATTAAAACTATAAATGTTTGATTATAATGACGTCAACGCATTCGTTGGTGACCGTTAGTATAAACTATCATTAATTCGTCGTTTCTAGAGAACATCATTGTAAACTTTTTGTAGGTTTGAGTTAAGATATATTTTGCGACACATAATCTAGTAGAGCATGATATATTAACTTTGTTTTGTCTATGTACCTTAACGATTCATAAAAATTAAAAAATTTTAAAAAATTTCAGGTCGCATCTACAGCCTCTGGATTAAGATCTTTAGATCGGTCAAATATTTTTGAAGCATTTCTGCATTTCTTAACTGCACCAAACAAAACATTTTCACTTTTACTAACTAGAAGTTGTTTTTAACTGCTTTAATACGGCTGCTCTGTTAAAAACAATTTATTATTTTAGTCACATTCTCATTTTCTGATAAAAATACAATGACAAACTATGTTTGTGTATAGAACATAAATTTTTATGTACAGAAATAAGTACAATTAGTAAAAGTTGCTTTATATTTATACTTTTCAGTTTTTTTCTGGTATTATGACACTTTATATCTAGTTTTATCCAAAGCTATAAAATAGTCCTAGAACTAACTAAAATAGTCCTAAATTAGTCCTAGAACTAACATGCGAACCTGGCTGTATATATTTCCTGGCGAATATAGGCCACTCCCTCGGGGAGGAAGAAGAAGAAGAACAAACTAGACAAGATAATTAACCAAAACTAGTTTTATCCAGAAAGATTAGCCGATCCGTAATTAAAGGTTTTATGGTGGTACACTGGTTTTTCAAAAAATTTTGCACCGTTTAGGAGCTAGAAGACGCCAAAGTTAGAGATTAAAAGTCATTTTTATACTTTAAACGTAAATATCTCGAAAACGGTACGTTTTGGCAAAATATTGCGTTCTTGCATTTTTATTTAAAATCTACTGACATATTCATTTTTGCTACAAAAATTGGAAATTAATAAGAAGAAAATTGGTTAATTATCCAAAATTTGAAACAAAAGTGCCGTAACTTGAAATTGGGAGGTGCAGCAAAATTTTGCTAGTAGAAATAAAAAGAGGGCAGTCAACTTCATTTGTGTACCAAATTTGGTATTAATCGATTAAGCGGTTTTCGAGATATAACAAAAAAATGTTTTGTTATACCCAACCTTGACGGCCTATAATTTTGTTATTAGTTGAGGTAGGACAAAAATTTTTTTGCAGATTTTTATTATTTGTGGTGCTGTATTTCAGGTTAAAATTTTTGCATTCACTTCCATAACAGTCTGTAATTAAAGAAATGGGTATTTAAAAAAATTATGTAGTATGTATTAGAGAGAATCATAAACTAATAGATGGAAGCTCGTAAAAAGGGAAATAAATAATAGTTAAGTGCTAATCTTAACATCATTATGTAACTAAACTATGCAACAAAATAATGAGAAATAACTCATTTCCTGTTGAATCTGTTATTTAGATAGCATCCGGAAAAATATTACTATTTGCAGTTTATTAAAAATAATTGATAACGATCTCATTTTTTTGACACTATTTGTTTTCTTTTTTTTTTAAATTTTATATACCGAAGCACGATACACTTACACCGGTATGCTATTGCGCATCCTGTGACGTCACATTCGAAGCAAAATATGTGCCATCTTCATGCACGACATAGGGAGTTCAGTTAATATTAACATCTTGTAAATGAGTTTATATCCCAAACGTATGGTAATATGTCGCATAAAAATATAAAAAACAAAATACAATGGAGGTATTGTAAAATTTTTGTTGCGATTGTAATTCTTATAGCAAGCTACGGCACAACCGGGCATTTTATCTAATTAATAAGTATTAATCACAGAGATCTTAAATACACTGCAATTTCGTTTATATTATTACGGTAGGTACTACGAACGTGTTTGAAAGGAGATTTTTCTCTCAGAAATGAAGCATTTTACAGGAAGAGTAAGCAGGTTTGAGCGTGCTTGCTTCGCAGATGACGTCATGCGCAAGATTCGCTTAACTGAATCAGCTAAGGAACATACCGGTGTAAGTGTATCGTGATACCGAAGCACCAAGTTATCCTATTTTTTTGGAGTTGCGTCATAAATCTGAATACTTACCTGTAATAAACTGATTTTTAAGTACCTAGGGGCCTGCACAAAATTGAAAATACAAAAACATTTTTCTTCAGTGCTTATTATAAAGACTTTAATCATTACATTCATAATCATAACTATATAGGGTGATTCAAAATTACGTGGCATAAATTTAAACTGAATTATAGTACCACAAATAAAAAAAACTTGTTTTATTTCAACTGAGAGCAAAATAACAGGCCTTCAAAGTTCGGTATAAATAGTAAAATTGGCAAAAATATCTCGAAAACTGCTTAACTGACTATTATAAAATTTCATGCACAAACAAAGTTAAATGTGCTCTTTTAATTAATAATAGCAAAATTTTGATAAATCGTCTCAATTTCCGGTTGTGGTACTTCCGTTGCATATTTTTGGTAATTATCCAATATTCTCTTTAAAATGTAAGAACACAAAATGTCGCTAAATGGTACCATTTTCAAGATATTAATGTTTAAATTATAAAATTGAATTTTTGTCGCCCTCTAGCTCGTAAATTTGGTACAACTTGATAATATAAGTAATTTGTGTTAAATCCCTTTATTTTGGCCTAAAACCCCGTAGTTTTATATCCACATTTTTTCGTTATACGCTTTGTAACAATTAATTTTTGGATTATCGTTTGAAATAAGACAAATTTTTTAAAAAGATTTTCATCATTTGTAGTACTGTAATTTAAGTTTAAAATTATGCCAAGTAATTTTGAATCACCCCTATATTTCGATAAAATACTTTGAGTAATATTTAAAAAATTTAATTCAATTAATTTTTTTCGCATTTTTATAGCTTATTATAAATTTAATTAAAAACTTTAAGAGATCGATTTATCAAAAAGAATTTACTGTGTAATTAAAAAATTAAAATTGCATGAACATAAAAACGACAACACTGATATCAAAATATACCTGCAAAAAATTCCAAATACAAAACTTTTTTCTTTTAAGTACAGACAAAAAAATTAACAAAATTAAAGCAAAATTTAAAGTGTATAAACTTTGTTATCAAAGTTATGAAAAAATTAAATTTAGTTAACTGACGCGCCACCTGTGATAGAATAGTGAAAGCTTCGAAGTAAACAATGAAGGCAACATGTGGGCTAAAAATATCCCTACTTTTAAAAACATCACAAATTTATTTATAAAAAATAAATAAATTTTTCAATCACATTTATAATATAAATAAATAAATAATATATTTAAATGTCTGTTTCATACAGAAATAAATCAAGAAAATGATACCTGTTTATTTACTTAATATTTAAAAAAAATTAAAAAAATAAATAAATAAAAATAAATTATTAAAAAAATTGTTCAAAAAATAAAGAATAAATGTAAAAAATAATATTAAAAACCGGTAAAATATAAAAAATTGATAGATTAATTTATAAAATAAATAATAACAAACAAATAAATTGTTGGGTTGCATTAAAAGAACAATATTTTTGACAATTTGATAAAACTATAATTACTTAACTGATTAGGAAGTAAAAACAACCTGTTGTTCATCTACTATTTTTAAACTTTTTAACAATGTATTTTATGAAATTGTATACCAAAAATGTTTTCTTTATCATAAAACTGATATGAAGAAACACAATAATCGTATATCAGTCGGTGACGTCATAGGATCCAGGGTAGGTTGGGGAAAGAAAAATCAGTCCAACCTAACCTAACTTACATCCCAATAAACCCATCAATAACGTAAAAATGTGAGAAAAACCCAAAATTCTAGATAAAACTCAACAAAAAGCAACTAAAATCACATAACACTAGCTCTGAGAGTGAATCACGCCATCTCAAGACAGGCGTCTTGGGCGTCTCATGACCCCAGAGAAAATGTCAACTAAAATTCAAAATAAAATAAAAATCTCACCTCAACAAAATAAAATAAAGAAGCACGTCTACACACAACAAAATAAACAACGCAAAACTGCAAACTAAACAAAATCAAAACATTTCGACCCATCAAAGGTACATTTGTTAGTAGGTGTGCAAAGAAAACAGGTGGATATGGTGGAGGGACGCGTCGTGGCGCGGCCAACGTCGTAAATAGCGGCGCTGTCGTCGCGGCGCCCGCGACTTGTTGATTCTGTTCAAAAAGACGCCAGCCATTTGGGCACTACAAGTGGACAACATCTCGACCGGCTTTTAACCAACCGATTATTTTTTCATAAAACACTTGTGTATACAAGAAGCACGTGGCATTTGACAGATCTAACATGTGTTTATTAAGTTATGTAAACAAATACAAACGTAATCTAGTAAAGATACAAACCATACTGATACATCAGCACCCCGCGCACAGATGGCGCTACAATACCAAAACGTGCTTCAGTTGTTTTTCACTCACAATCCTCAAAATTTTCAGATTCTTGCTTTTCGTCTGATTGAGAGTCAGTACTTATTAATGACGTAAGACTCTTGCCACTTTCTGCATCAACACTGGAAATAAAAGGAGATGTATGGTATGATATGGTAGGTAAAGTGACTGGCACAGTATGGCAGACTCTAGGTTTAACAATAATTTTATTTATTTTGAAATTTTTTTATTGTTCAGTTTAACAAATACAGGATTACATAAAAACATGGAACAAAATTCATATTTCCCAAGTTAATTTTTTTTTAGAAAAACGTTAAAACAGGTCGATTTTATTTTTTGATTGCGCTCGTTTTTATTTAACTTATATCTTTTTTTTTTAATCCGTTTTATGTTGGGCCAATCGATTTTTTTTAAATAGCAACCGCTATTTTTGGTTTTGAAAATTGAAACTACATTTTTTTCAGAGTATAACTGTTTAACATTTATAGGGTCTAAAATTAAATCTTTAATAAGTATTTTAACCAATTTAAATGTTTTATTAAATTTTCCAAAATAAACGCTATTTTCAATAGAATTACTGAACTAAATGTTTAAATTGACGTCTTTCCTTTTCTTGACAATAATACAACTAATTTTCAAATTCCGTTGGCACATTAATTCTCATTTTTTGGCTTATTAAGCAGTACTAATTTGTAATTCTTTGTGTTTAATCCTCTTTGTTGCACATAGGTACATTTGATTTTAATTTGCCCCTTCAGAATAGCGGGCAAAATATCATCTAATTAATCTCTGACACCACGAGCGTAATGTAGAGGTGCACCGTCTTGTTGAAACCATACATTAGCTGCTAGTATATCTGAATCCTCTTATTGAAAAAAGTTTTGTTAATGCTGGTACTAAACTTGAGCAGTCAATGAGACGTCAAAAAATACGGTCCTACAATGTAATCTGACAACACCA
Source organism: Tribolium confusum (assembly GCA_029207805.1). Classification (NCBI taxonomy): domain Eukaryota; kingdom Metazoa; phylum Arthropoda; class Insecta; order Coleoptera; family Tenebrionidae; genus Tribolium; species Tribolium confusum. Next base: position 39,397,029 of record JALGAY010000002.1, on the reverse strand, counting down.
TCAGTGACACCACACCAAACATTTAATTTTTGTAGATGTTGAGTATATTATGAGCTGAATCCATTTGACTTTTTTTATGAGACTACTTAAAATCAAAAGTATTTGCAACAAAACCAAGAGATTTAGAGAAATTGAGAGAAATAATCACCAATCAGTTCCGCTTAATTAGTCAAAAAATGATAAATAATGTTCTAATAGAGTTCGAAAATTGGTTAAATGATTGCTAGGAACCAGAAGGACGTCAATTTGAACATTCAGTTCAGTAATTCTGTTAAAAACTGCGTCTATTTTAAAAAATTCAATAAAACATTCATTGATTTTGACTTTTGAATGGTTAAATTACTTAAAGAGTTCTTTTTAGGCCCTATAAAGGTTATATTGTTATACTAAGAAAAAAAGTATTTAGTTTTGATTTTCAATAGGTTGTTACTTAAAGAAAATCGATTACGTTACAGCAAAAAATCGATTGGCAAAAAAATTTGTAAATAAGTGAAAATCGACATTCTTAGCGTTTTCATAAAAAAAAGTTTACTTAGGAAATATGAATTTTATTCCATACTTTTATGTCACTCTGTATATTAATAACGATTTTTGACTTCAAAAGATTTTTTTACGTCTTGCGGACGTTTCACTTTAGTGTTTTTAGAACATCCTCAGGGCCTAAATTCACAATTTTTAATTAAGAATATTTACTGTTTCTAAGCAGCAATGAACAGCCTTGAAGAACCGCTATACTGTGGCACCCAAGAAATGGTAAAAATTCTATATTTTTTTAAATAAAAAAAACTTCCTCTAAGTTTGTAACTAGATATATATTATATAAAGTGACTTTGAAGTATGTTTGGGAAATTCAACCAACTATAGTACATAATAAAAGAAGTCGAAACAACCAAACTTGCCTTATAGACATCTTTATAGTTATTGGAATACACCTCACAGAATTTTTTTAAGAAATTTTTTTTGAACGAGATACAATGTACTACAGCATTTTTTTTATATACAGTGTTGGATTGCCATATATGAAACATTTTTTTCTGGTGATAGTTTTAATTGTAATGTCAAAATCAGATATAGAGATGTTTTTAAAAAAACTTCAACAAGGGATACCAGGTGATAGCCTTTGTTGAAGCGATGCTAAAAACTCAATTTGCTTTAAACCTACTGTTTATCGTTTTTGAAATATACACTGTAAACATTTTTTTAAACACTATTTTTGAGATACACGATGTATGGTAACCCTAGTTTTGAGCAAAAACTTTTACATCGTAAATCTCCACGTCTATATAATCGAAAACAGTGTTGTCATACATCGTGTATCTTAAAAATAATGTTATTTAAAAAAATATATATCTACAGGGCTGTACCACAAAAACTGTTAATCTTTGTATAAGGCAAGTTGGGTTATTTCGACTTCTTTTGTGATGTACTGTAGCTGGTTAAATTTCCCAAACATACTTCAAAGTCATCCTGTATTTCCGACTAAAAAAGCTTATGTTTTTTAAACAAATGGGTTAGAATTTAGCATTTTTTGTTTATGTATATATTACAGTGTCTTTCATAACTGTGCATTGCTTTTAAACTATTTCAGGGACAGTTCTATACATATTTATATTCTATACATATAAGCTTAAGATGAAAAACAGAGGGTATGTGGTTACTTTTGCAACCACACATCCATCTGATCTTCGGCTTTTGTGCAGATTCTGCTATATTTATGATGAATTTCATGTATCTTTTTTTATTTGCACAATAAAGACCTTTATTATTATTATTATTATTTATAAATTGGTGGGCTTCAGGTACCCCAGGCCGGCCCTGGGTAGGTAAATAAAAAAATAGTGGCAAGTAATATTTTTATAGACGATTAGTGTGTCTTGTAAACATAAAATGCGATAAAATAATACAAAAAAACCTAAATGCCTTATTTAACCCTCATAAATGTTAATGTCAATTTTTCCCTAACAATACTCTCCTAAATTTTACGTAAAAATAAAAATGTATAATGGCGTTATTACTATTGCTCATCCTTATCCTTGGCCCCGTGTTTCAAAATGCGAGTGAATTCAACATAATCAAACAAGCCATTTTTGATGGGAGCTTCTCTGTACATTTCATCAACTTCATCATCAGTAAACCTATCACCCATGGAAGTCAGCAATTCTCTCAATCTCTCCTCATTTATAACCCCATTATTGTCCTCGTCAAAGCACCCAAAAGCGTTTTTTATCACATCTTCAGGGTCTGTGCCCTGGAGCCTCTCCCCAAACAGGGTCAAAAACATGGTGAAGTTGATCGGGCCTGGGGCCTCGTTCATCATGCCGTCTAGATAGTCATCAGTGGGGTTTTTTCCTGAAAAAATTGTTATCAAACTGGGGACTTTATAGACACTCAACTAACCTAACGAGGCTAACATGTCATGTAAGTCTTCCTTATCGACAAACCCGTCATGGTTCTGATCAATCATGTTAAATGCCTCCTTGAATTCGGCTATTTGGGCTTGGTCAAACATCGCAAAAACGTTTGATGTGGCCCTTTGGGCACGTTTTTTTGTGGTTCCACGACGGTTTACGGTTTTTCGTGACGACATTTTCTGGAAATAAGGAAAATGAGGTAACCGAATAAAATAACGTTGCAAATATTCAAGTTTTAAACAAGATACTCACCTCTTAAGATATTATAAACTAATTTAAACTAATTAACACCCACAAAAATAATATAAAACAGTAACAAAATTGGAAATTCGATTGATATGACAGGAATTCAGCTGGTGAATCAGAAAATCCCTACTAGTGGTTCCCCACCACACCACACCTAATCTCCCAGCCAATCAATAATCAGGACTCAAGCGGGAATTTTAAACTTCAAATTTTGAATGTTTGATTTGACTGTTACAAGTCTTTTTGGCACTTTTACTTCTTGTTTAAATAAACGTTTAGGGCTTGTTAAAGATTCAGAAGTAGTTATTCTGTCTGACTTTTAAGGAAAAATATGTTTTCTTTCATTTTTCACCACATATGGTACTTTAACGTAACCTCGTTGATAAACAGAACTGTTTGGAGAAGCGAAATAAATGGAAATGAGGTCGTTTCTTTTTACAACCAAATATAGTATTGAATTTGTTGTTGCTGCACTTTATTAGATCAGTTGAAAGTTTAAGCATGGTCAGCATAGATTAAAACATGATGTAGGTTGATGTAAAAAATAAAAAGAAACTCGCTTGAATAATTTGTGTATTTACTCATTTACTGTGTCTATCATGTTGTTATCAGTTTGCAGTAAAAATACCTATCACAAGACTAAGTTTACGCTGTACTATGTACTTTTCGGGCTGTCTCGAATTTCGCACAATTTATACAGTGCCTTCAGAAATTATCTTAACCCACGTGACAATTTTGCTTCATTAAATCGAACATACTATTTTACTATTTTTTGATCGACAGGTTTATTGTTTTATGTGAATAACAGATTAGATAATAATTTATCGTCAACTTTTTTGTGTACATACGAGTACAGTTGTAATTGATACATGCATCAAAACGGCTAACTAAATTATTAAAGGCAGACTAAACTAAAAAATCGATTTTTTGTTTATTGTTTATTTTGATGTAAAATAGTCCTCTTATTGCCAATACTCATAAATCAAAAGAATTAATTATTTGGGAGCTGAGAGCGTAAGAAACGCGACTGATGACGTCATTGTTGAAATAGCGGCCCGGCCGAGCTAACTTCAATGTGCTTTAATTGTCGATTTTTTGGGGGTACCTTTCTTATTTAAAAACTAATTTTATAAAGGATAAAAGTGCATTAATTATATTAGATTTAGGAATAGTTATTTTGTTTCATTAATTTTAGATATTTGCTTAAAATGGTGTGTTGCTGTGTTTTTGGCTGCGACATTAATTCCAACAAGAAAAATAAAACTATAAGTTTTTGTGGTTTTCTATCCCGTGATAAATCACCACAGCGATTTAAAAAATGGTTAAACAAAAAAAAACGCCAAAATTTTGTTCCCATTAAATACACCAAGGTATATTTGAAACATTTTTCACCGGATGATTTCGAAGTTACTGCACAGTTAAAACAAAGTTTATTGCCAAATAAAAAATTTTGGCGAATGTTACTGGCCCAAGCGACTTTCGAAGAAACAAAACGCCAATATTTTTTGAGATTTGCGACCACGAATTTGTAGTTTGTTTCAAAATTATTTACACACTAAATACATAACGTTACAATTTTTAAACTTTTTATTATGTTACGGGTAGATAAGTACACATTATAAATTAATAAAAATAAAAATAATAGTCTTCATCTCCCACAGACAGAAAACCCGTATATGTTTCTTCTGCTTCTGGATACTGGTTTCTCACTTTATTTACCACACAGGCGAAATTATCTTTCAATTATGTCGACCAAGAAGAGTCCATCTGTTTATCCAATAAACGAATTGTTTAGAAGCAAACTGCCTTTACAATCGGTTACTTTCTTTACGTAATTTTGACTTTTCATTTTCGGTTGCTCTTATCATCATTTGATACCGAACGCCACGAGTGTATCTTTATTTAATATAATACTTTCAAATGAAGGGTGCATAATTATACACTCAGCACCTCCCATCACGTGAACAATTTGTGGACATCATTTGCAACATTCTAAATTATTCGACATTTTTTTGCAAAAACCACATTTGCGCTACACTTTGCTATTATTTGGATCCGTAAACTTTTCACTTTCTGTAGGTACTCGAACCTTTATTACATTGATTTTTATTTATATAAATATACATTTAATTGAGAATAACGAGGCTCATATAAATAGGGAGTTATTCCACTTATATTGTTACTATATTTGAGGTTTTGTTTTTACAAATTTATTTGCGAAATACAAGTGAACGTTGTTCGACTAAGAAACCCCTAAATTAACTTCCACATCTTTACACTAATTTTCTTTTAAATATCCAATAATATTTTACAAGGTTTACATCTATTTGTATTTTCTGTTACTGGGACATCGTTTTTCTGTTGTAAGAACAAAATCAATTGAAACTTGAAAGCTAATCATAATTGAGTAGCTAACGCGTTCGGCAGAGCGATGTCAACTCTGACGTCACGTAATTCTTTACATTCGGTATTACTGCGAAATGAGCAAGTTTTGAATCAAGATATTTATGTTTTATCATAGTGTAAACACTACATTTGTATTAATTTCTAAAAATCGCATTTTTTAGTTTAGTCTGCCTTTAAGAAAATACAGTTGAACCCGGTTTTAGCGAACCCCATAGGACTAGAAAATATGTTCGCTGAAACCATTTTTCGGGGTTATATTCTTACTAGAGTCCGTACACTTTCAGAACAGCATGTTGGGTCATCAAAATCTGTCAGCGAACGACACTAAACAGAATGACCAAGAATGACGAACGCCGACCACGTGCCGCTTGGCTTTCTCCCCTTCAATTTGCAAATGGGACTGGCCCGACACTATTTTGTCATCTGCACACTTTTATTGGTGTGCTGTTCTGAAAGTGTACGGACTCCAATTACAATGTTGTTTAGAAACGTCATAGTGAATGATATTACTCGTAAAAAAAGCGATTGAGAGTGAAATCATTTATTATTAATGCCTGTGTATGCGTAACATTATGAAAGGGCTTAATTTTCTAAAATAATTGTTATGTTTTACATGGATTTATTAAAAGCATCATTGGTTTTACATGTACATATTCACGGAGAAGGAAAATAGTCTGTAATTTTATTTTGTACTCTGTTTTTTGAGACAATTTGACAAACCGATCACACCTTTCGTTCGTGATAAGCGAGCGTTCGCTAAATCACGAGTACGTTATAACCAAGTTTGACTGTATGTCTAATTTTTTTTAGTTAGCATTTTCATTTTGAAGCACATATTTTCTTATGAATTATGGCAGAATCGTTAATTTGTTTCTCAACAAAACTTTATCAATGGTAATTTCGGTATATTTATCAAGTCAATTCAAGTCAGTTGTTGAGACTTAAACTTTGATGCATTTATATTAAAAAATTTTGTATTTAGAACCGATTAATGGGACCGTAAATTTTCTTCAGATATCAGGATATACATATTATAATTACTAATTAGTTCTTTACTGTGTTGAAAATGTCTTACTACTCTAACTTACAAAGTTAAACTAGATTTACATTATTTATATTTAGGTACAATTTTTGATTAATTTGAGTAAAAAGGTAATCATTTATTTTGCATTATCAGATATTCCGGAAGATGCAAAATATAAAATTGTTTTATTTCAGACTCTATACACTTAACTGCAAAAAAAATTTTTTTTAAATGTTTTTAGTTAAGACTACATTTTTTGCAGATTTTTATTATCTGTTGTGCTGTATTTCAGGTTAAAAATATACCACGTAATTTTGCATTACTTTTTATAGTTCATAAATCGTGGCCTAAAAACCAGAGGGTTCCAAGCGACAAAACGTTAAAAATTAATGTTTTGTTTCAATTTGACACCTTGAGGTAGTATTTACAGTTTTTTATAATTAGTTTTATAAATTTTTGCACGGCGGCTGCGATCCAGCTTATGTAATTTAGTTTCAAGTAAGAAAAAAGTTGTCAGGTTAGAACCATAAAGTTTCAAGTGCAAGAAATATGTTTTCTTACAATTGTGATAGCAATAATAGTGATAACAATGATTCGGGTCATAAATATAGTAAAAATAACGATTCTGAAAATGAATATCTTCCAGAACAAACAAGAAAAAAAATGTAGGTTATATATTTTGAAAGTTTCGGTCTAATTTATATCCAACTTTTAGAAGGTACACGTTTTCAAGCGATGAACAAAATGAAGTGCTTAACAGACAAAGCGAAAATTTCCGGCTTGTTCCTTATAATTCATTTTCGGAATCTGACGATAATAATAACAAGAGGACTTAAAAAAATGCTAGGAAAAGGAAAAGAAATCCAAACTCCTGAAAAAAAATCTTCGAAAACAAGCATATCAAAATGGCAAAACGCACATTAATACGGTAGGAAAGTTAGTACCGACAAAAAAAATTGACGAAAACAAGAACTGTCCAAAAAGTTGTAGATACAAATGTTCAAAAAAAATTAATTTGAATCTGCAACATTATTTAAAAAACTGTTATTATTCTCTAGATCAAAACGCAAAATATAGCTTTCTACTGAACAACACAAAAAGGAGATTTATCAAGCGAAAACGTAGTGCTGAAACTAATTATAAGGCATTTAGTTTTGAATATTATTTAGAAAAAAACAACGAGAAGTTGCGAGTTTGTAAGAATTTTTTTTTAAACACGTTGTGCATCAGTCAAAAGCCCGTTTATAATGTACATTTAAAAAAATCTGACAGTGGAACTTTTCAACCCGATAAAAGAGGTACCCTCACGAGAGACCGAATTTCAGTGGAAAATAAAGAAAATATAAGGCGACATATAAGTTTATTTCTCCAGGTAGAATTTCATTATTGCAGAGTGATCGATAAAAAAATATCTCGATCCATCACTTAATCTTCAAAAGATGTATGTTTTATATTAGGCAGAGTATTAGGCAGAGTTGATAGAAAAACTCCTCTTTGTGTAGTCAATATGCTGGAAACACAGATTTACGATTACAAAAATACTGCAAGTCTTTTTAATTATAATAAAGTACCTTTTAGCAAAGATTGCCAACTAAGATTCTCGCAGGGGAATCCATACCTGGTAGAGTACAAAATAAATAAACACAACGCAGAATTTCTGAAATGCTACATTTCGCCAAGACGCAACGTGAGGTCAAAAAATAAAAAAAGAAACAACGGCAGTGACAGCAAATCTTTTGTTATAAAAGCTGCCCGAAAAACTCGGCCTGGATCGCTAACGGCCTCAAAAATTGAACATATAAAATTTGCTTTTAAATGAATGCCACTTGAGGACCAAACGTATATGAAGAAGTTACTTTCGGATATGAAACAATAAGTTTTTTTTTTCTCAATTTGTTTATTCTAATCTTATGTGTATTAAGGATAACTGTTTTTTCGAAATAAATTTTGTTTGATTTAGGTGAAATAAATTTCTTGTTGTTACAGTGCCCTATGGTTCCAAGTACATGAAGACTGACAACAAAAATCAATTATTTTTAGATCTTCTTTCAATAGATGAAGCTGAACTTTTGTACCGTGCTTGCTAAATCCCTGTTATAATACCTCCAATTCATAGTTTACTTCGTTTTAAAAAAATACTAAAACTATTTAATCCTATAACTTTAATTTCTATGTAGCCAAATTTTTAGAAAATGTCGCTTGGAACCCTCTGGTTTTTAAGCCACGAAATATTGAAAACAAATTATGCTCTATTTTGTAGATATTTTAGTAAAGCAGAAATATTTTCTTGTCTTCTTTTTATGTTAGAATTTTTAAATCTTAATTCAAAAACTGTTGATAACAACGATAGAAAACGTCTTGTAAAAACATTTATTAAATTTTGAAACTGCAAATACGAGTACTTAAACATTTTTCGAAAAATTTTGAAAAATTGGGAACATAATTCTTTGACTCTTGATTCTTTTGAAAAATTTTGAAAAATTGGGAACATAATTCTTTGACCTATCAAGGTCCCAAGGTGCTATATAAGGTAATTCAAAAATTCAAAAGTCTGGAGCAAAATTTTAACCACTCGGGCAGCACTGCAAATGGTAAAAATCTTTTAAATTTTTTTTTTATTTCAGGTGATGACAAAATTACAGGCTTTCAAATTTGAGTCTAAATTTTTGTTGGAATATCTCAAAAAACGCTTAACCGATTATTATTCTGAATAAAAAAGTAAGAACGCAAGATTCCCCTAAAACGTACCGTTTAAAGTATAAAAACAAATTTCAATCTCCAAATTATGTTTAATATCCAATTTTAATCTCTAGCTCCTAAACGGTTTAGTTTGATATAAAAGTAAAATGTTTCAAATCGCTTTATGTTTGCCTGAAATTAATGTAATTGTTTTATGTCGTTTTAGCAGTTTTTTTATTATTTGTGGTGCTGTATTTCAGGTTAAAAAGTACCACGTAATTTTGCATCTCCCTGAATTGTACATAAATATCGTAAACATTTAACACATTATAAACCATTTCGTAAACATTTTAGTAAAGCAAAAATATTTTTTTTTACAAAATTTTGCCTTCTTTTTGTGTTACAATTTTAAAATTTTACAAGTTCATGATCATAATTTTTGAATTCGGAAATCGAAAAAATTGATAACAACGACAGACAACGAGTCTTGTAAAAGCATTTACAAATTTTGAAACTACAATTACTTAAACATTTTTCGAAAGATTTTGAAGAATTAGGAACATTATTTTTTGACCTATTATGGTCCCAAGGTGTGCGAAATTTAAACAGGTAAAAATGTTGTCGATAACTGTGTGTTTAATAGGTAGGGTAATTTAAAAGTATGGAGCGAAATTTTAACCAGACATACAGCACTACAAATGGTAAATATCTTCAAAAAATTTTTTGTTTTATTTCAGGTGATAACAAAATTACAGGTTTCCAAATTTAGGTACATAAACAAAGTTAAATGTTTTTTTTTCGTGATAGTAGCACAATTTTGATAAATTTTCTCAATTTCTGGTTAAGTACTTCGGACATATATTTTTGGTAATTATTGGATTTTTTTTCCATAGCAAACTATAATTTTTATTATAAAAATAAATATGTCACTAAATTTTGAATAAAAAAGTAAGAAGGGAAAATTCCGCTAAAACGTACCGTTTCCGAGATATTTACGTTTAAAGTATTAAAGCTAATTTTAATTTCCAAATTTGGCGCCCTCTAGCTACTAAACGGTTTAATTTGATACAAAGATAAGTTGTGTTAAATCGCTTTATTTTTGCTTGAAAAACATGTACCTAGTTGTTTTATGTCCACATTTTTTGTTATATTGTTTTGTAATAGCTAATTTTAAGGTTATAATTTTAATATCAGTTGAGGTAAAACAAAAATATTGTCCCATACTTTTAAATCACCTGATAGAATCCAGTTTGTCTACGCCTGTAATTTTAATTTATTAGTTGTGTTAATTCTGACCTCATTAATACTATTAATTAATAATAATAATTCAACTCTATATGGAGCTCGGACATTTTATATGCAATCTGCAACATTCTAAAGGACAAACAAAAAAAGTTAGCTAGTTGTGAGCATCACGTGACTGGCATCAACGATCTTCATAGACAGCATGACATATAATGGACATAACCACAAGGCGGCTTTGTTGATTCCGTTGTTGAATTCCAATTTTAAGAATTTTGATCGTTGTAAAGTGGTTTTTAGTTTAATGAGTTAGTTTTAATACGTAATCTAGCTCACAACTCTAGCTAACTTCACTTTGTTTGTCCTCCAGAGTGTTGCGAATTGCATATACAATGCCCAGACCCCAAAACCAATTCCAAATTTGTAGTGTTTAAAAAAGATTAAGAAAAAATGAAAAAAAAAAGTTAAGATTTTTTTCTTTATTTTGTAACATTATCTACATTATAATAAAACTATTTATTACAAAAAGAGTATTTACATCAACAAGTCGAACCCACAGTCACTCACTCTTCCAGTCATTATGATAAAACTTATCATACACATAATTTACAACAAGGTAATTGATTTTTAATTTAAACCATATTTCCATCTTAAGGCAGAAAAACTTGCAACATTTCCGCATAACATTCATACATTTAAATACAATTTAAATTATAAATCAATAATAAAAATAAAAATCTCTATAATCAACTAAGTTGATCATTTTGGTAGCGTTGTATTGGTTCAGTTCATTTTTCTCAAAAGAAAAAAAATTTTCATCTAACAGATACCCCATTTATGGTAACCATATTTCCATTTTTCCATGAAATCGGTTCAGGTTCATAAGTGCCACTATCACGACTTGTTTCTTCATAAGGTGCATCATACATATTTTCATCATGAATATTTTCGTAAATATTTGGTGGTAAGTGCGATGGTGTGTGACCATTTCTATCACTAAGAGTGGCGTAACTCATCACTGCTGCATTTCTGTCTTCTTTGCGTTCGGCGCCTTCCACATTTTCTGTATTCTTCACTGGTACCGGCTTTCGTCTGAAAAGAAAAGATCATCTGCTATAAAACCGAATTTTCTTAAAGAATAAAATAAGAAGCAGTGTAGACTAAGAGAAGAAAGATTACTCACAATTTTAAATAAATTAATAGTAAGAGAATTAGCAGGAAGACCACAACTCCTGCCCCAATTCCTATATTTGTACCCAAACTTGATGGTTCCTGAGGTTCTCCAGTTATAACTACAATCATTTAAAAATAAAACAAAATTTTTTACTGCTAGACACTTACTTTCACACCGAGGCTCATCTCCTGACCATTCTCCATTTTCCATACATTTCCGTAAATACGGACCTACTCTTTCATAATTTGGAACGCAATGGTACTCAATTGCTGCATTATAAGTCGTCCCATTCATTACAATAATCCTACCATTTTCAATGGTACCAGGGTGCTTACAATCAACAGCTGAAATTTTGCAATTACAAATAGTAGAATTTTTTTATAACCAAAATACCAGTGCAAGAAGGAGCTCGTCCACTCCAAGTTCCTTTTAGCAAGCAAACTCTTGTTGAATTTCCTTCCATGATGTGTCCTCGTGGACAGGAATAAACAGCAACTCCTCCAACACTATGGGTGCTAACTTTAAATGTCATTCCTTCGAAAGAATCGGGTTCTTTGCATTGGATTCCTCTACAAATAGGAGCATCCGAACTCCAAGTACCATTTTCCAGACATAATCTTCTGGAAACTCCATCCAGTTCGAAGTTTTTATCACAGGAATAAAGTGCTAACGCACCGTAGTAAGTCGCGTTTGAAGTTAAAGTGACTTTACCGTTTTGAACATTTTCAGGGTTACCACAATCAACATCTAGGATTATTCAGTAGAAGAAGAATTTTGTAATTTTTTTGATACTTACAAACACATTGAGGCACATCTCCACTCCATTGTCCTGTATCTTCACAAGTACTTAGAGGCTCACCCACAACTTTATAACCTCTTTCACACCTATATTTCACAATTGCGCCAATTTTGTAGGTTGTAGATGACGATTCAGCAGTTCTGATAAGAGTACGACCATACATCCGGTCATTACCAGTAACTGATAAGATACTGTGTTCGGCTAAAATTGGTTCAGGACATCTTATTTCTTCACATTTTGGTGGAGTGTCACTCCACTGTTTATTTTCTAAACAACGGCGTCTTGAAACACCATTAAGTCGATAATTTTTAGAACAACTGTATTCAATTTGACTGTCAAGGTAAGTTGTGTCATTTATATAATTAACAGTACCATATAACATGGTAGGAACTTTACCGCAATCAACAACTGGAAATAAAATTTTAATTAAAGTACTTACAAGTTAGAAAAAAATTACATTCACAAGTTGGAGTGGTACCAGACCAGTCGCCTTCTTTAGTACAAGTATGGATAGGTTCTCCTCTTAAGACATGACCTACTTCACAATGGTACTCTATCGAAGAGTGAACATTAAAATCATATCCTACCACATAACTTCCTGCAGGAACATCAGGTTCTTCACATGTAATTACTGAAAAAACCAGTATTAAGAGTGGTAACAAGTTTTAAATACTAACATTCACAAGATGGTGCATCAGCTGACCATTTGCCTTCTCTTGTACACTTTTGTACCTTTTGTCCTTCCAACCAATAATCTTTTCCGCAACTGTATTGTACTAAACTTTCAACTGTTGTAGTACCATTAAGTAAGTCATAACGCCCGTTGTCAATATTAGGAGGTGCTCCACAATCAACAAATTTACAAGAAGGAGCTTTCCCTGACCATTGTCCTCCCAATTCGCACGATAACACCTTAAGAACGATTTATTACCTACTCCAAAATTTTTGTCTGGAGTTATCACTTACCCCTTGCCCAAATAAAATGAACCCAGATTGACACGAATAAACCGCAGTGTCTCCCGCTCGATGTCCCGAAACTTTAACAATTCCTCCGTTAATCTTAGGAGGATCGGGACACCAATCAAAGAGACACTGTGGTGTGGAATTCGTCCACGTTCCATTGGGTCCACAAGTCCGGATTTCGTGCCCAATAAGAGTGTAGTTTTCATGACAGGTGTAAAGGGCTTGAGCCCCATATGTCGTTCTTTTATCTTTGAGTAAAACCGTTCCGTGCTCTAGGCTGGGTAAAGGCTTACAATTCACATCTGTTGGGTTAAAAAATTAATCTCACGTTTGAGAATTTATGAATGTGTTACATTTGCACGATGGAGCTTTCCCCGACCAAAAACCTTCTTTTCCACAAAATCGTTTAGATTCGCCTACTAACATGTGACCCTCTGGACATTGGTATTCTATGTTCGAACCGACGTTGTAATTGCTTCCTTTTATAGTTGTGTTAATTTGTTTATCGGGACTACCGCATGAAGACGGTGCTAATTTGAAACACAGGATTATTATTGAATTTGTGGTATTTTCGAATCGTGAGTGGGCGTGGTAAATAAGGATTTTTATATAGAAAAGTTCACACTAGCAATTTAAATGACTTCAGACTTTCGCTGTTTGAACTAATTCCTAACCCACAATGTTATTATAAATTGTTGCTTTTACTTTTCTGCTGTAATTTTGATGTATATATCAGCACTAACGAATTAATTAAGAGGAAATTTGTGTATCTAATGTTAGAATCGAAGCTAATGAAATTTCACAGTTAAAGTGAATAATAGAAAATTACTCTGTGAATCGGAACATGTAAATACTACTCTCTGTTCATTGTCAAGGGTAAACAGAAGCGTTCGTTGTCTCTTTATCCGTTTTTAGCCATTCATTAATGAGAAATTTGCATAATAAAAACCGTGTGGATAACATTAGATTTTTTAGTGTTGAAATAGAAGCTGTGTTAGTAGCAAAAAAAACCATAACAAAGAATAAGACAGATACTACAGAAAAATATCAAAGATGTTAAGAAAAATATTGTGTCCAAATCAGGAAAAATATCATAGAAAAATGGCGACATTTGTCCAAAAAAATTAGAACATTGTGAGGAAAATTTATATAAATAACTTAAAACAACTATCAATAACTAAGCAAAGCAATGACACACTTTTATTGCTTTGAATAATTGTCGGCGATTTACCGAAGGTGTAACTGCTGTCTCTAAATTGTAATGCGCTTCTTCTGTTTCATATCCATCAAAATCAACTTTGCTATAACCCGAAATATCTCCGATTCTTCTAGTCACCGATGATTCATCGTTTCTAGTGCGCTCAGAAATACAGTAACATAAGATTAGCAGATAAATTTTCAATATCTGACGTCACTGTCGACGGCATTTCGTAACATTGTCCTCTTCAGTTCTCTTTACTTTTGTAATGTCTTCTGGTTTCTCATGCTACGCGAAGTTTCTAGACAACCTAGTGTTTACAAGTTTCTTTCAAAGCAGTCTTTTTTTAGCCGATTTAACTTACTACAGTTGAAACACTTGGGTCCTATCGGCAAAAGTCTTGTACTCTTCAGTCTTAGAAATCGTTGAAGATTCCTATTCTGTTACTTTCCCAGTGTCTTAACCTTTTCTCCAAATCATCTTTAATTTTTAGAAGCTTTGTTTCAAGTTTCTTCTTTATCTCTAGAAGGTTTCTTTTAAAAGCATTTTGACCAACTGTCAAATTTCTTAAAAATATTTACTTTTTTTTATCACCGTTTTTTAAAGCTTGCTAGAAGCTTTTGTTCTTCGCTTTAAATCAGTCGTAGGCTCTTATATTTTTTCTTTTTTTACACTTTTTAAGAATCATTTACACTCTTCTAGAATTTTTTTACTCGTTTTCCTCTCCAAATAATCGATTTTTCTGTTCTTCTAGAAACTTTTTGCGTTTTTCTATAATTTTTGTTAATTTTTTTGTTCCTTAAAGCGTTGTTTTTTAAGTAAAAAATGTTCTTCGTATTCTTAAAACTAACTTTGAAATGTTTTCTAATTTTTTAACAATCTCTCTTTGTTCTACCAGAAGTTTTATTTGTTCTTTTTTGTCTTCTAGTTGACGTTTTTTTATTTTATTCTTTTAGAATTTTCTGCTTCTTTTCAATTAAACGTCATTTTGTTAAATTTTTCTTGTTCTTCTAAATGCTACTATTCAAACCCTTTTAAAATCTTTTAACTTTTTAAAAATTTTATTTGATTCTTTTTACTTTTTCCGTTTGTTCATACTCTTCTAAAAAATTCTTGGTTCTTCTAAAATTTTACTTAAATCTTTTTCCTTCAGTCAACGTCTTTTATTTTTTCAATTCAGTGCAAAAAAAATATTTGGTATTTTGGATTTTGGTTTTTTCTTTACGATCCTTTTTAAAGGTATTTTTTTAAAAAATTTAAACATTTTTAAGCTGTCGAATTTTCTGAATTCAAATCGTGTATTTTCAATTTTTTAGAATTTTTTGTTTATCCATTTTTCAGTCGTAGTTTTTTTAAGTTTTTTGTTTTTTTAAAAAAACTTTATTTTGTTTTTATTTTGTATGTGAAAATTGGTTTTATAGAACAGGAGCAATACAAACGATTGTGGTTAACGCAATGTTTCGACCGTTTGTTTTGGTCTTCTTCAGGCGTAAACAAAGAAAACCAAAATAAATCATCACAATTGTTTGTATTGCTCCTGTCCTATAAAACCATTTTCCACGTATAAGATAATCTCAAAATTTATTTTGTTATTTAAAAAATTTTTTTCGTTTTTCTTATAGTTATACATTATGGTTTTTCTAAAATTTTTCCTTGTTCTTCCAGACTTCCTCTACTATTTTTTTTTCAAATATTTTTTTTGCTCTTTTCAAACTTGCTTTCGTTTCTCTTCTTTTTTTTCCAGAAAACGCTTCGTATCTTCTACAAAGTTTCCTTACTCTTTTCTTTATCAAACATTGTTTCCTAAATTTGTCAGTTCTTTCAACTCCGTTTTTTAAACTCTTCTAAAATCATCTGCACTTGTTCTAAAATATTTTTTGATTTTTTTTTTCTTCCATCTGATATCTTTTGAACCTTTTGATAAAGATTATCAATCAAACAGTAAACAATAAAATTTGTTTCTGCATTCTTCTTATAATTAGAACCAAAAAAATAAATTATTTGAATTTTCGAAATTCGCTCGATTCACTCTTTCTCTCTAGCGGTTGTCTTGTTTTATAACCATCAATATGGTTTTCTAGTATGTTCTTGGCCATTCCCGGTTCTTCCAACCGCCAATGACTCATCGCCGAAGAGTTTTGTATCATTCTTTCTATTTGAAGCGAGAGTATGAATGAAATTGTTAAGAAAAATGCTACAATAAAAAATGAAATGAAAGAAAGTTAACGATAATAAGGCGATTGGTCTATAAACAAGAAAATAAAATGAAGAGAAAGCCAAAGACGATTAGGTATGATTGGAGGAAGTGAGGAAAGCGGTAGTGAGAACATGAAAAATCGAAGAGGAAACTAATAATAAGACCATACCACCTATTACCTAAGATATAATAATAGAAATTTGTAACAAAGCCAATTTTTTTAAACTGTATTTCAACCATTGTTCTGACTCGTTTTTCTTTTCAGTGTCTGGTTAACTTTATCAATAACAACACTGGCCTTCACGATAAGTTAAACAAATTTTTTCTAAATTTTTTATTATCAATTTTAATAAATATTTGACAAGGCTACATAATTGGTTACGTGTGTTTTGAAATCTAAACTAAAAAAAAAAAAAAAGAAAAAAATTAGAACAAGTTTCTCTTTGTTATTGCCTTTTTGCTGCATCCGGGAATTTTGGTAGGTGATTAAGCATACGAAGTTCAGGACGGGTTATTGTTCATTATTAAAAACCGCCGAAATTACCACGCTTCAAGAACTTTTGCATATTCAAATAGTGAAGTAACACCGACATCCTTCATAAGTTTGTAAAACAATAGATTTTTTTTAAGTTGGAGTGCGTGTCATTTAATCACTAATTTAAATTATACACTAATAGATCTTTAATTAGATCTCGTAACAGTAAATTATAGGACTTCACTATAAAATTTTGACAAGTACAGGTAAAAATTTGGAGATCGTGTTACTTCTCAAGGATGCAACAATCTCTGTTTATTACCAACAATTTACAAGACTGAAAGCACTAATTAAATTTTTCAGCCTACACATATTTTTTTCGTGATTAATGAAGAGAAAACCGTGTTTGTTTTTAGTTATCTTGAATCTGTTTTTGCGGATTTAATAACAACGAATTAACTTTCTTCTTTCTGTGAGATTTTTAATACTTACAGTGCTGACAAATCCAAGGTAGATAGTCAAGATTGCAACCTACATCATTCCATAACCACCCGCGTCCACCATCGAGAACTACGCAATTTTGTTCACCGTTATAGTTGTTGGGTTGGTCCTTTCCCCAAGCCGGACGCTGAACCAAATCGCCTTAAAAATAATAAACATAACAAATAACTAATTTTAAAGTGAAGCGCTAATTGAAAACAGTTATTCGTCATCACACTTTTAGTACACAATAGAGTGTCGCAACTTGAGACACTATTTGGAAAATGTTGTTATTTTTCTCGGAAACAAAAGAGATTTTGCAAAAATGCTCGAATTATTTGAAAAAAAAAAATTAATTGAATTACACTCACTGGTCATTTGTAGCACACTCAAAAAAGTGAAACACTTCGCAAGAGGTCAATTCACTTTCTCATCTCCAGATAAATAAAACGAGCAAATTATTTTGAAAAAAAGCTATAATCACGTAAATTTTAATCATGCGAAAGTTCAAATCATTTTATTGCAAAATCTTAACCGAGATTTCTATAACCAAGTCCTTGATTTATTCAATAACCTATTTTATTTTGTTTGATATCCATTAAATTAGATATAAGTAGATATTTTTGTTATATTTTTACCGCAATTCTTTATGACCACATTTCAGTAACCACAACCTTGATTATTTTAAAATATCCCTCTACCCAGGGTTTGATGGTATAGGCGAAACGCCAGGCACTTGGCCGATAGACAGGTGAAACTTCTCAATTTTTTTATTAAAAAATCATAATTATGTTAAAAAGAAAACAATATTAATAATGAGATATCAACTAATGATGTGCAAAGAAATCCAAAAAAATATAATGTATCATAAGGTGATTTGTTCAACCCTCAAAAAAGCTTGATTTACGATCTGTATATCGATCAAAAAGTTTTTTTTGCCAAGATTGCCAAAATTTTGTTTAATATTGAAAATTAAAAAGCAATGAGCGCAAAGCTGGCATTATTTTGAAACGGTAGATAAACGGTTAAAAGTATAAAAATGTTATAAAAAAAAGTTATAGAAAATTAAAATTAATTATTGTCTAATAAAAACGGCGAGGTATTATTCTTATAATTTAGTGTCTAATAATTTAGGTTTAGGTTTTAGAGACGCCTAAAGATGAGAAAGAACTAAATATCTTTATCAATGTGAGTAGAGATATTTAGTGATGTGTAAAGTAAACACATCAAGTGTTTACTTTATTAACAATTTATTTATCGAAACAATATTATTTTTAAAATATTATAGTTTAACTAAATTGTATGTCTACTCAGATATTCTTAACTACGTGTACATAATTTAATTTAAAATCGACAGGTTAGTTTCATTTTTAAGTTTCAGTTTAGGGAATCTCAAAAAATTTTACCAGTAAATTATAAATATTGTAATTATTTTGTTATTATTTTTTATAACTGCAATACTATAAAAAATAAGATTTTGATGCGTTAAAACTAAAAAAATGTAAATAAAAAAATAAAGAAGTTGCTTATTTAGTTTTACCATATTTTAAAAATATTTATTTAGTTACAGCAACTGCAAATATAGCCTTAATTTTCATGATAATTATGAAAAGAATTATACAGGGTGTCCCAGAACTGGCGGATCAGCCGTAAACCACAAGTTCTTCTCTTCAACCTAATTCAACCAAATTCCGAAAAAATATTTTTCTAAACTCTATCGTTTTCAAATTACAGCAAATTTTATTTTAACCAATCACATAGTAAATAGTAATTGTAAAGATAATATTCATATTACTAAGCAATAAAATTAACCCTCCCTAACCTTCTTGACAAAATTAACACTTGTCACTTTGACAATTTAGTTATTACGGTCAACCAAATAATAAATACTAAATAATAAATATTAATTTCATTGCCTAGTAACATAAATATTACCTTTACTAATACAAGATTTTACTAATACAATCACATAATATTTATTAATATTTATTATGTGATTGGTTAAAATAAAATTTGTTGTAATTCGAAAACGATAGAGTTTAAAATTATTTTTTTTTTCGAAATTTGGTATTAGGTTGAAGAGTTGAACTTATAGTTTACGGCCGATCCGCCAGTTCTGGGACACACAGTAATTTTTTTCTCTTCAAAGTTTTTTTGAAAAATTAACAGTCAGTTGTTTGTAAATCTACTACTGAGATTGAGTTCCGTACTACTAATTCTGTAGGTTTTTTCGTGTAAACTTCGGTTCTCGGGTTTGCAACTCTGTTGTCCGCAGTCATTAAAATCTTTCTAGTTTCTTTGATACATAATTAAATATTTAGTAAATTAATTTTAATTTACGACTACTCTTTCTTTCAACATTTTTTGTAGCTTGAACTGTTTGCACATCGTTGTTAAGATTAAACCAGCATTGCACAAAAATTAAATTTTCAATATTTTTTTTAAAGTATGTTTCATCAGCAACTTTTTGATAATTTTACTAAATATTAATATTAGGAATTTAAAGCTCTGTATAATAGTAGGTAGTTTAAAATCTCAGCAAAAATTAATATTTATTCCTGAACAAAAATTGTGACAAATTTAGAATTTCCAGTCAGAAGGCATAAATTTTAAGATAATTGGTAAGTCAGGGTGACCAACTAATATTACTAAAAAACTTTTATGATGAAAATTGTGATATCTCAACAAATACAAATTTCAGAAGTGATTTAATAACAAAATTTAAAATATTCTAACAATTTTGTATCACACTAAATAAATTTCAGGGTCATCATATGTCACAATTTTTGTTTAAATAATACAAAATTAAATTGTCTGATATTTAAAAAATATCAGATGCTCCTACATTGTTCGATATCTCAAAAAATAATTATTATAGAACAATAATAGATACTCACTCAAAATCCTCAGAGATTTTAGCATCAAAAATGCCAATTTTAATTTTTCAAAATATTAAATATATCAACGAATATCTAAAAAAATAATTAGCATAAAACAGGCATAGATACACACTCAGAGTTCTCGGAGATTTTTGCATTAAAAAACTTTAAGATATTTTGGTAATTAGGAATGCCAAAATTTATTTATTTATTTTAAATATTTTGTGATAAAAATTTTGTATGTATGTTGATTTCTCAAAAATACTATAAGTCTTAGAACCGAATTTTTATATTGAAAAATTACAAAGCTTGGACTCACATAGAAACAAACAAGATATTCTGCAGTGTTTTGTAAAACTCAAAATTCAATATAAATTTTAGAAATATAAAAATGTTAAAAATATACAGTGTTCTATCAGAAATTTAAAAGTTATGAGATTATTTTGGATAAAACCGTAAATGCTAGAAAGTTGGTTTATTTCTCAAGTAATGACGATTTTTTAACACAATATTTTTTTTAAATTTTAATTTTTTGTTTTAAATAACCCTAGTTAAAAAAAGATGTATTTAGCTTTGTTTACACCCGGTATAAAGTGTTTCATCGTTTTATGTTATAAATAATTAATAATATTAACTTGCGTTTAATTATTAAATTTAAAAGTTTGATTAATTAAATTGATCACATACGTGCACTGTTTGGTGATCTGGATATTACAACTGAGTCATTTTATTGCCAGGAGTTGTCACTTTTGATACTTAAAACATTGTATTTTGTAGCATAATCATCAATAAAGGCTCTCCGAAAACTAAATATTTTCTAGTACTATTATTCTTTTTTACATCTCCTTGTGATAATAATATTATTATTCAATAACCCCAACAAAAGGTCGTAAAAGGTCGTCCATTAATAACTATAAAATTAGATCTAACTACATATTTTTGTTATATTTTTACCGCAATTCTTTATGACTACATTTCTATAACCATAACTCACAGCCTTGAAAATTTTAAAATATTCCTCTACCTATTGAAAATCTCACCAATTCTCACGCAGCAATTATCCTAACGGATCTTCAGTAAACAAATCTAAATTTGCGTCAACTTACCATTAACCCATTTCCATACCCTGGACGTGATGCCTGGTTCTTTTTGAGCCCCGATCCAAACCAGTTGTGTTTTCAGCATCGGTTTCCGCCTTTCAAGTTCCGCATAAAGGAACGTCGTTGCAGCTGCAGTCATTCCATGAACCAAATCTCCGTTATGACTCTTGCAGTAGTTCCGAGCATCTGCAAAGGAACCACCACGCGAAACCCCGAATTCGTAGCAAGTTCTTGCAAACGAAGCCAACTGGACGTCTTCAGGAGCGCCTCTAGGAGCGCAGCGATCCACGGAAAATTCTACAAAAAATAATACCAAAAACGGTTACTGAAAGTTGCTCATCCAAGACGCGATCGGAGCAACAGTGCATAAAATGACTCCTTCGAAATTAATTTCAATTATTTGGGGCTGTTAAAACGGTTTTTTGTTACGGAAAAACACAATGCTGGGAACTAAACTGTTGAGTACACTGGATTACCAATTATGGACAATAGGAAATTCTTTTAATTAAAATTCTGATAACGAAATTAAAATCGAAAGCGAAAGCTCTTTTGAAAGTGATAACTGAGCAATAAGAATTCAAATTTAGAAGCATGACCGTGTCGAAATTATTACTGGCAACAAAATAAGTGTCAATAACAGATGTTTTTGACTCTTGAATGAATTCCCAGAGAGAAGAAAAAGAATTGAATAGAGGTAAATTAAATGACATTAAATTTATAAAATGTGGCCTTCTGATTTTTATTACAAAATATCCGGCAATTTATAGAAATGTATAAAGATGTGATTATTTGTTAGATTTAGCGCCTCACAATGCATAAATAAATCTTCAGATACAATCAAAATAATTTAAATCCTCTATGACTTAAGTCTGAGATCATAACAAGATGTCTGATAAAATTAATTATAAAAAAATACAAACCATCCGTTGTGAAAACTTCGACTTCACAAAGCGACAAAGATCCTTCAACTCCCACTAATTGAAGAAAGACGTATTGTCCCGTTAAAACTCGAGCACAAGTGAATGTCTTTGTTACTCCTTCGTCTGGAAAAAATAAATTGTTGTTATTATTTTCTTGGTGATGCATAAATAAATAAATAAAGATCCACTACCGGAACATTTTGTATTCAGTGAATTTGCTTTCATAATATTTGTCAAGCCATAATACGCCACTTTCCATTTTTATATTGTGAAAAAATGCAGAATTATCGTTTCTAATTTTCGATTTTTACGGTTATTGGTTACGAAGACTAATTTACCAGCAACATCCTTCCTGAAATTGTCGCAAGAGGAAAAGCAATTTCAAAAAAATTTTTTTTATTCACCGGTAGTTAGACACTTTTTTTAAAAAAATAGTTCTAAGTAGTGTTTAAATATAAATAATAAAAAATTATTCGGTTTTTTTAAATGTCAAAAAAATAGAAACTATTTTAATTTCATTAAATTTGTAGATATTACTTTTCAGATTTACTTAGATTGGGTTAGATAAATTTTTAGATTTTTGTACCCTATGGAAATATTTTTTATACTTTTTTAATTTTTTTTTATTTCTACATTCTAGTTTTTTAAGCACTTTACTTTTCTTTTTATTTTTGATTTTCTATATATTTTTATCGTTTTGGTTAGATTTTTTTTCGATACTATACATTTTTATATTGTATTTTTATTTGTAAATTTTTGTTTTTTTTTAAAATTTTTTGGTTTAAAATTTTACTACTTTTAGTTTTTAATTCTTCTAAAGATGGTTTTGCTTATGTACATTTAAAAAAAAAACAATTGATTAGAACTATAAAATAATAGAAATAGCTAAGATTAAGAAGAAAAAATTTAAAAAACAATAAAAATTCCGGAAATAGCAACATCAAAAACTAATGATAAAATATGTAAGAGAAAAGCTGATAAAAATATGGTTTAATTTTGTTTTCTATACATTTAAGACATTAACAATAAATTAATAAAAATTTTTAAAAAATATTAAAATTTTTGCACATCTTAAATGTTAAATAATACATAAATATTTGAGTGGCCAAAATTAATTTTATTTATAAAAATTAGTTTGTAGATGTAGATACACCATGTTTCACGGTTGTAAGTCAAAAAATTAAGACCTTCAAATAACCGAAAAAGTAGTAAGATTAGAAAGACTTTTAAATACAATAGTATAAAAAAATTGAAGTAATTGACGACTCAAAAAAATTAGTTTTTTTTACTTTGATTATAATTGCACTCGAAAATATACAAGAAACAATGTTGGCTTCTCCATCAACAACACCAGCGCTTTGCATTCGCAGACGACAAAGCATTTATAAACTACAACTAAAAAAGAATTATTAAAAATAGTAAGAAGAATGATTACACATTAAAAATAAGATTAAAAATGAATGAAAAAAACTATATTTCTAAATAAGTAAATAATTCTGATGGTGATAATACTTCACCCAAGTGTCAGACGTTTTCAGGTCGCATCTACACCCTCTGACATGACCTAACGACTACTGGTGGACGGAACCAAAGGCTTAGCTATAGTTGTATACTAACTATTCTAACTAAAGTCTATATTTCTTTTTTAAAAAGACGAAAAACGAATATATATATAATATAAATAATATCTTATTGAAAAAATAAGTAAAACACATAAATTTATTAGAATAAAAAACACAAGTGATGCATAAAGAGCAAAAAAAATTGAACACAACCAAACTAGCATGGCAACAGTTGTTGCATTTCTTCTTTAATCTGAAATAAGCGCATCGTTTGGTTGGTTTTGCACTGAAACTTCGGTGGTTTACAACTACACTTTTTAAAGCTTTGACCAGTAAATACATAACCAACTGCCTCACTCAAAAAAGCCCGAGTTACATCAACACTATTAGTAATTATAAAATTAGTGTTGTACAAGGTGTATTGAATCGTTACCGAACCGTTATGGTCTGATCTGATGCACTATCAGTCAAAAAAAATTTCTAACTCATTCTTAACTGAATTTTTAGAAATGCAAGCCACCATTTAAAAGTTTCTTTTTCTCAAATCTCAGAAACATCAGATTTTCTTTTTCGTCTTGCATGAACAGCAGGTGTCTCTACATCTTTATTTGTGATGCTGTTGATTACACTGTTAGATGATTTCGCTGACAAAAAGTATTTTTCTGTCATTCATTACATATCCTATGCTTCAAGCCAAAGATGACGGAGTCTTCCACTAACCATAACACACTCTGTTGATAATTTTTTTATATTTTTCATTAGAGAATTCACAAACTCACTTCTATTATTGTTCTGTAAAATCTGGAGTGTTAAAATAAGAAAAATTTAGAAAAATCTAAAGTTACTTCATCAGTAACTTTTGTATTATTGTATTAAAATCATAATTTTCTTATTTCTCTTCTATAAACAAGGATAACGTTGCTCTAGTACAATTCTCGACGATTTTAACTTGTGCCACAGATTAGAGAGTGCTTGTGATGTACATTGTGATCTACATGCTACAACTTGTGTTCGCTGTAATTCGCTTGTAATTGCTTGAAATTTAAAATTTTAAGCAATTTTATTAGTTCAGTTTGTTTTCAGGAAATTATTCGCCAAAGTTACCTTCCGTGCATAAAAAACTAGTAATAATTATTATAGTACAAAAAATATGATAAAAAGACTAAGTAATAAAAATTAAAAAAAACATGTTAGCAAAATATTTTTAAATCTAAAACTAAAATAAGAAAAGAAAACAGGTAGTAAAAAACAAGTTTTAACAACTAAAAATAAACAAAAATTAAATTCAAAGCACAGGGAAAGAAGGAGATACAAGAGGATCTTCCCTAAGTCGTAAATCCAAAACGCTTGAAAGTAATCATTTTATTGTATTTTATTTTTATCATTATGTTTCATTTTTTAAATTTTATTAATAAAAAACTGCTACTTCTAACTTTTCAAATGCATAAATAGTGTATAAATTGTTAAAAATAATACCTTAAAATTGCGGTTTTTGTTTTTTTTTAATAGGCTTACAATTATTGTTAGAAATCGTTGTTTCCTACTAAAACTAGTTTTTGTCAATTGATACTAAAAATAATGACTAGGTTGGCGCTAGCTTATGTTACAGCGACTGTAGCTTATGTTATAATCTATTGGGCTGATTTCAAGTTGAGATAATACCGATAGTATCGCAAATTTTAATACATTTCCATGGTAACAACCAATCGCAACCTCCAATTGTTTAAATTTTGCTTAGAAACGAAGATACTACCGGTATTATCTCAACTTAAAATCAGTCTATATATCCAACATTTATAATACAGCACTACAAAATAGATTTTATTAATTTCTTGCTTTTTACGCGAATCGTATTCATTTGTTCCAAGAACAGTTTAGAATCGTACTGACAATGCGCAATAAAATGTTCTGAACGCTAAAACGCTGCTCAGCATGCCTATGTTTCTAACGATTCAGAACTGTTGTTAGTACAAAACTCAACATTGCTGCTTTTTTAGATACTGTTTTTTACTTTTTATTTAAGTTTTAACAGCTTGCTTTCTCCTATTATCAAAATAAAAAAAAATTGTATTTATTCTAGTATTCATTAATTAATATGTTTTTCTAAGAATGCATAAAACAAGTAATGTTTATCGTGTTATTATTACTAGATAATTGTTTCAAGATTAACCTTCAATTAGAAGTAAAAGTTTCATAGATATGCGCTTTTGCAGCTACCTACAATCCAACAGGTGGTTTTTCTTGCGGAAAACATCATTCAGCTTCTCAGTAATTACCAGCCAAAGTGAAAAATACAAAATACTTTGAGTTAAAGCAAAAACACGTTACGTTCGACTGAATATATTTGCTTACAAATCGTGATTGAATATCGTGAGTAAATCTCCAGACTGAATTTAAATTACAAAAGTTAAGCTTTTGTGTAATATTCCAGTTTAAAAGATCCAAGGCAATTGTATTAAAACCACTTGTTCTTTCAGTTTACAAACTGTCCTAAATTATACACATAAAATTTAATTACTCACTGTTTTGGAATTTGAAGCTTCCGCAATACTTTCGCAAAAATTTCGGGGGAAATTTGGATTAAAAAAATAAGAAGAGTTTAGCAATCGATTGTTGGCTTGATTGAGCTGATTATCAATTACCAACGAGGAAAATCGATTAGTCGTAGATTAAATCAGGTTTATAAAATAATTAAGTTAAAAAAATGTTTCAAATTTTAACTGATATGTTGAGTGTTACAGTCATTGAGCAAGAAGTTGAAAGTATACAGCATTTGAGGTTCATTTAAATTCGTTTAATTACCTGACTTTTATTCAACGTTATTTTACTTTCATGTGCCTTTCATGAAACAATTGTTATTTTAATTAAGCCATAACATACAGGGTGTGTCAAATTCATTGAGAAAATAACAATTTTCTCTGTTTAACGTCTTAGCTTTCACTTTATTTGAAACAAATCGCAAGATAATTATTTTTACATTTATCCTGACAAAAACAAGCAAATTATTAGTTTCGTAATCTCGTTGCGAAATTTGGTGCTCGAAAAATCCGCAGATTTGCGATTTTCGCACGAAAAATCTATAGAAAATTAATTGGCTACAAGCACCTCACCATTTCAAAACAACATGCTAATAAGGTTTCTAGCAGAAAACATCTAGGTTATTCGATGAAGAAATTTCCCACAAGAAAATATCGCTTATCAGAAAACACTTAACATACCTATTGTTCCGGGAAACCACGCACACAAGGGATTTCGCTGCAGATCTGTACTGCTATTCCCAACACGAATTTCCAAATCCTGCAAGGGTTGATGACCGCAGCAACCTCTCGTGGTCACTCTTACCACTTTGACTGGGTAGGGTTGAAGCAAGTCGACGTGCCACCAAGGACTTGCTTCTTTCTGAGTTTCGGAACATCTCTTGCCGTCATGTTCTGTGCTTTTTTCGCCGTCGTTGGCGTTTAGGGCACTGCCACCACGAACGGTGGTTGATTGGTTGGCAGGTTTCCTGTACGCTATGTTTGTACCTGTTAAAAAATCATAAATTAAAATTATCGGTAAATCTAATTTTTTAATAATATGGGAGATAAAGCAATTACTTTTAATTTAGAGGTCACTCGATTAGAGAGGCCTTGATGGAATAAAGGAACTTCAGTGAAGAATTTTAAAATGATTGGTTTAAGAGCCTGCATTCATGTTTTCTCTAAATTGTGATTTGTTTAACATAATAGTTAATAAATCAAGTAGAGAAAGAAGCAATATAATAATTTAATAAATAGATGTTTTACAATCAAGGCTCTCTTTTTGATTCAGTTCTAACTTACATAACTCTCAATCATTCTTATGTAACAGATCTTCAAGTACTACAAGATACAATGACTCGTGTCTTTTAACAGATCATTGTTTCTTATTTAAATTTTATTTAAATATTTTTCTTGTTTCCGGTTCCTACACACAGTAAAAAATGATTTGTTAATTTCATTTTTTTTAACAAATATTTTGTCGTTAAATGTTTGTAGTTAATTCAAACAATATTTTGTTGATATTCACAAAAATGTTGTAGAATTAACAAAATTTTGTATTCATCAATCAATGCCAAAGTAATAATACTATCTTGTTAATTTTTGAATAAAATACTTAAATGTAGTAAAGCAAATGTAAAACATACATATAAAGTCAATATAAAATAAAAAAAAGTAAAAAAAACCTTTTTTTGTAATGTCTTTTTGCCAATTTTTCAAAATGTTCTTATATAGTATCTAATTTGCCAAATTTTTTAATAGTATATTAAAGAGTGCGTTTCTAAAAGTCAGTACGAACTCAAATCTATAAAACGAGAACAAAGCAAAAGTTTTATAAAGAATGAGTGTCTACAATCTTATAATAGCTTAGAAAGACAACATCCTAACATTATTATTTTACAATTTTCGCATTTTACTTATTTTATTTATTTATTTATTTATTTTAGGTAAAAAAAGTAAAATTTTGGAGACTGTAACACCCTTTTCTAAATGAGTTTTATTATACATTTTTTAAAGATACAAATGATCAAAATGTTTTTTTTAAATTGTAATGTAATCGTTTTTAACTCTTTAGTCGTTGTTGCTTCTTCTTCGTACTTGCATTAAATACGAAAATACGAGCTAAATATGAGCTTATCTTGTACAGGGTAAGAAATATTTTAACTCGAATAAATTCTATAACTCGACTCTCATTAGTTCGATCAAAAAATAAAAAAAAAAGTTTCTACTGTTTTTAATTTAGCATTTTATGTTTGGGTTTTGCACAAATGCAAAAGTATCTATTGTAATACCTCCTTAGAAAGAGCTTACAACAAGTGATATGAACCACTATTCAATTTTGCATTTTAGTAATCTGATAAGCGTAAAACAATTTAAAAAAATGCATAAAATCGGACAATAATAAACTCCAGAAATGTTTGAGATAGGTAAATATTGAAAAAAAAAACTTATTTCGCAGTAAACTTCACATTTTAGTGACAATTAGAGCGCACATTTATTGACTACTCAATATGTCAACATTTTTATTGACTAGCAGACACTTTAGATTAGAGTCTTTTAACTCTCACAAAAAATTTGACAGTTTAACGTTAAACAGCAAAATTTCTAAAACGAAATGGTAAATTAGTTGGTTTGGCAAAAAATATTCAATACGGCAAAAAAACAAATATAAATCTATATTTTTTAATTTTCTAATTGCATAATAAAATCTTATTTCTAAAACTGAGTTTAAAATTTTTTTTTATATGTTTCTGACAAGAGCTGCTAAGATTCTACGTTATTTAAAGTTAAATTGTTTTTAAATAATTGATTTATTTTATCTTACTTATTTTTTTGAAATTTTCAATCATGTTTTTTTTAGTTCAAAAATTTATATTAGAACAAATTAATTACCCAATAACAATTTAAACTTAACGTACAATAAATAAAACCTTTTGTCAAAAAAAATATAAAACAAATATTAATTCGCCCTGTTTAAAAAATTAGATTGTATTATACATATAGGAAATTCAAGAACTAAAAAATATGTATTGTTAACGCTTCTAATATTTTTCTACAATTTTTTTAGACAAAATATATTTATAAACAAAGATTTAAAAAAAATGTTTAAATAGTTACAATTTGACAATGTTACAAACATTAAAAAAATTTACGAATTAAAATAACAAAACAAATCAATTAAAAAAACAAAAATCTATTGATACTGTTCCAAAAATATAACTTTCATATAAATTTAATTTTTTTTATTATTATTGATATTATTATATTTTTTTTGACTATTCTTTACATACACTACTTTCAAAAGCACACAATTTTTAACCAAAATTGCTAAAATAGTTCAATTTTTTGCGAAGTTACAGGCATTTAAAAAAAATTCGTTCACAAATTAATATTTTTGAATGTTTTGAGGTTAAAGTTTAAAAATTTGCATTAAAGCCTTTTTCAATAAGTTTTAAAAGAACAAAAAAATTCAAAAATATCGCAGATAGAATGCCATGTATATATAGTGGTCACGGAATTATTTAACCACTGACATTTTAAGCTCGCAATAGAACAAATAATATCTATTGTAAATCTAATTGTAAGGTTATAACTCAATGATGCGATATTTTGGTTTATGTTATGATGAACCGGAGGTAAAGTAACCCCGTCACAAGTATTTGTAAACCAAAATGTCCCATCACTGTAAATTACCTTACCATTAGATTTAACAGTAGCCATTACTTAATTTAGTCAGTGACGAAATATTTCTGTGTTCACTATACTGTGGTTTATTTGTCAATGTCAAAATTTATTGTCTCAAATTTATGTTTTCGCGAATTGTATTGTATTAACGATAAAAAGATGGTATTATTGCAAAAACTTGTTGAAATAAGTGTACGAAATGTTTTGTTAAAAGCGCATACATTTGTTGTAGATTTTACAACTATTTACAGTTATTTATTTATTTATTTATTTATTCTAACTGATAATAATAATAATAATTACAGTTAAATATCAGTAGAAAATTGTAAAATTAGCAAAAAACACTAAGTTTGTATCTATTAATTTGTTATTTATTAGTGTTTTTATGAATTAGATAATCACTTTCAATTCGTTAATTTAACAAACAGCATTTTTGCTATATTTGAAAAAATATATATTTTTGAATTTCGCTAATAATTGGCGTTGTTCTGTAAGAACTCTAGTTTGTAGTCAAATTAACAAATTTATTTTTACTGTGTATGTAACAAACCTTCAGGTACTAAAGATACAATGATACAATGGTACAAAGATACATTCGTGTTATTGTTTCTTCCTTAAATGTTATTTAATTATTTTTCTGTTTTTCTTGTTATTTAAATATTTTTCTTGTTTCCGGTTCCTACACACTTACCACAGAATGGCAGTTCGCCGATCCACTTTCCAGCCGGCGAGCAGGATATTTCAGTATTTCCAAACGTTTCATATCCCTCGTCGCACTGATATTTGGCTACAGTTCCAGGAGCTAATCCTGGAGAGCTTAGGGAGACTCGGGCATTTAATGGAATGGCAGGATGCCCGCACTTGATTTCTGTAACAAATTCGACTGATCTAGTTTAAACTTGTCTTTTTTTGGGCAAATTTTGCAGTTATTTTTATGGATGCTACTTGAAACACGTTTTAACATTTAATTACACGTGTTCTATCCAAGAATTTTCGTGACAGTTTTAAAAATTCAAAATGCTTGCCTCGTTACTGTTACTCTAGCTAACTGTATTGCAGTGATTAAAAATCAGCAAAAACATGTTCTAGATTTTATTAAAATTTATTCAGGTGATTGAAGATATAGGAATTATGTAATTTGATGACTAGGAAACAAAAGTAATATACTAATATTTAAATTATAATATTAAGCAACGGAAAATATGTTGGCAATACGTCTAGAAAGTTTCAAGAATGTGATTTTCTGTCGGTATTGCATTGTTTTATGCTGAGAAATTATTATTACTGCTCACTGTTTTTCAATACGCAATTTTATTGTTTCTAATATTTCATATGTTAGACCCCTAATATTAAGAAATTAGAGTTATCGTAAAAACAGCCTGTATCAGAGAAAGTCTAATTGTGAGAAGAAAGTTTAATGGATCAATAAGTGTGTGAGGGAAAGATGCATGCAGAGGTGCAAGCTAATTAGCTGAAACAAAGAGTTTAAGAAAATTCTCTTTCTTTGTTCCGACAATTTCTCTTATAATCCGATAAAACCAAGCTGAAGCCTTCTTTTGATGGCATTGGTCTGATATAAATCTTATTGTTATGCTGTCCTTCAGATTAGTAAGATCACACCCATTGCATTCATCTCACACGCATAAACATATTGTCTATGGTTAAATCTGGTAGATGACGAAAAATTGTGGGTGTTTATGGGTCACCAAACGGAAAATGTCGGGTTACAATGTACTTGGCCAAATTAGTGTCATTGCTTATGTAGATCACGTCTTGGTACTAACGTTGGTCTAGAAATGACATACATTTTACATTTCTGGACTGGTTTGTCAGTTTTTTAAAAAAGTGAATAAAACGTTATTGTAATTAACAAAATCTAGCGGTTAGCACGGTTTCAATCAAGTGTTAATAAATCGTGATGAAGTGACACAATTAGAGCTAAAAAGTTATGATTTCGTCTTTTTTTTTTATTCCTATTATTTATTTCGGAATTGCCAAAACCAAGAAATTTCTGATGTAACACAATTCCGGAATTTACAATTAATTAAGTGTTAATAGTAATGTCATTAAGATGCAATAAGAACCTTGACTTTTAAATCAACTGAAAATAATAATGTTACAGGAATAAAAGCAATCGTTTTGTCAAGTACGCTTGATCTATAATTATTTGAATAACTGTGAGTAATTAAGTAATTAATAATTATTTTTGCGTTTAGAAAATTGTTGGATGTTTTCAAGAGCAAGGTGAGACACGTCAGCTTCATTAAAACAATTTTCTCTAGCGGTAAATATTTGAAATAAATTAATTGACTACCGAAACCTACATCCTGATTGGTTTGATTAGTTTGCATTTTTGGAATGATTCAATTTGGGTGAGCAAAAATGGAAAGAAGTTCCACTTCAGATTTTATTAATTACCTCTACTTGAAGAGAAAAGTTACAAAAAGCAATCTTTGGATGATTGCAGAAAAGTGGTGAGAGCAGTTATAATTAATGCCACACTTGATTACTCCAATTTATTGATTTATTTGTCATGTGATTTTTTCGCTTCCTTCTGGTTTTTGATGCGAGCTATCAATTTCCAAGTTGTTTCCTTATAAAGCAAACTTTCTGTTAGATTTGTAGTGACATTCAAATTTTGGTAAGGTGAATGGTGACCACGGCTTAGGTCTTAGTTACAAGGTGATCTGGTTAGAGTATAAGCAAATAAAGAGACGGTTCTACAGTGCACCTCGAGGGTCACGCTCAGTTGCAAACTGCTTTCTACACCTACAAAACAAGTGGATTTTCTTACATAAAAAAATACATCTTAGGTTGAGACAATTGACAATTTCTTGTAGCCAAAGTAGCAAAAAGTTGGGTATAACTGTTAAAACCAATTAGACAATAATCTGGAAGCTAAAATATGTAGATTCTATCGCTGTTATAATTATTGTCTTTAGGTATAATGATTGTAAAAGCTTCTCAGGTTTTTTAAATGTTTAAAATATCATTTTAGAACTGATCCTGTTCTTGTTCTCACGATCAAGTTTTTGCTACAATTTCTTTATCAGTTTTTGACTTTGTCAAACGTGACAAGAAATTCTACTTTTAATGAATCACGATCTTTTGGAAAGGAATTAAAGCATTTGAATAACACTAAAATAATGTTTGCAAAATTTATGAATGAATGACAAAAGTCAAAAACATTTTCTAATAGTACCTTTTTTACTACATTAAAAAACTAGTGTTACAATAATAAATGAGTTTCACAATGAGTAATAGTAAAAATAATATTTGTTATTAGTTTTTTATGTCATTTTTTGTTGACAACACTGCAAAATTTTTAGATTTTATAATGAAATTTACAAAATCATCAAGCATTTGTATGATAATTTACAGTGCTACATGCCGGTAACACACAAAGTTACTAAAAACAATGCTACAAAGTCCGGCAGAATTAAGTGAGCTGACTTTATAAGCTCCAATAAACCGAATTTTTGAAATTTAGCATTTTGACGTCATTAAGTTTATAAATAAACCAAAATATTAACGCTATTTTAATTTTTAATTGTTACTTTTTGACATGTTCGGCGGTTGTCATTAAAAATGAGAGAGCTAAAATCGGCAACATTCTCACAAATTAATTATTAAAAAATCTCTCTATGTAAAATTATCTTTTACTAAAGTCGTTTATGTCAGTGTTATTATATTCAAGTGTCATTTTTTATAAATCATAAGTATGCAGTACAAAAATTTCTTCTTTAATGGCTCTTACTGTACATAAGTAGTGAATGTCTTGAGTTTTGATATATAGTGTGACATAATTACATTTTTCAAGAGCTTCAGTTGAAGAGACTGTTTAGGCTGTTTTAGTTTCAAAGTTTGTAACTGAAGTTTGATTTTAACCCCTTCTACTCGCCCAAAAACATCTAAACACCTAGAAGTCATCCAACGTAATTATTAATTATTTTTTTCTGGTGGCAATAAATTTATCTGTGACAAAATTTTGCTATTGTTATAAAGCATGTACATTTTTATCGTGTTTTCCGGGCGACAACACGTGGCGTCACCATTTTGAGGTTTATAGCGTATTTATTATAAGAGGTCTACTTATCTGTTTCCTATTGTTGTTTTTTTGTTGGATTTATTGTCTCGTGTTGGAATTCTAGAAACTATGTGACTGTGGAGAGTCGCTTTTAGAACAGGTCACAAAAATTTGTTCAAGTTAAAGCTAAAAGCTTGTTTGAAATTGCAGTTCAATAACGTGTTGTCGTTTTGGTGCTTTACTTCTTTAAAAGCATTTTGTCTTACTATACTCGTATATAGCTAGTAATAGCTATTTAAAGTGGTTTTTCCAATAATTTTTTAATAATTATTTAATTTTCTGATTTAATTGTTGTGAAACAATTTTTTTAGTTTTCTTTAGGTTTAAATACTTGTTACGTCAAGATTTGCGAGAATATTTGAGTTTTGACAGTGATTCCGTGCGAGCGTTTCTTTCTTGACATCAGCTGTTCGCAAAGCGCAATCGGTTTGTTGCGAAGATAAACCTATTTCTCCTGTCGCAAGTTCCGCAACAAAATCATGTGTTATACACGGTAAGAAAAAGAAAATACAGAATACAAATTAATCTTTCAATTGTTAACATTCTTGGTCACACATAATTGATTTGAATGATAATAGTAGTTTAATTATGACACAAAAATTATTTTTTGAAAACACAAGACGTAAGAAAAAGCGTCTAATTTACAATATCAAAAACAAAATTTTTTTGGTAAACAAATAACAGATTTGGGTTTGTTATACTGAAGCCCTCTTTTTGTCAAAGAAATTTATTTGTCAGCTTGATACTGTAAGCAAATTTTTTTATTATTTTTTTTAGAAACACTAGTAAATTGGTTCTAAAGCCTGTTCTGAATGAACCCGTATTTCGATATTAACAATTATTAAATACAGAGTAATTTTAAAAAACGGCTTAAGCTATACGTATGGTATCTACTATTTTAAAAAAACAAGTTCAATAATTTAAAATCTACTATAAAATAGCTATGCTTTAATTTTTTTTAACAAGACCTATTATGACAAACAATAGCCAACTTTTGCTTTTCAGAAACAACACATTTATTTTCTAAATAGATTGGCGGTCAACTGATTTCAGCTTAATATAAATTACAAAAAAAAAATATTTGAACATTTTACTGTAATTAAAACTTATTTTCTGTGGTTATCATTTTAATTTGATACAATTTAATCACTTTCACTCAAACTGCAAATTATCAAAAGTTCAAGTATTTATATAGAAGAAGTTATACCTAATACAGTACCAAATATGAAATGTTAATACGCATGATAAGAAAGTAAATAGCATCTTAACTAGATTTTACGAATATTTTAGCCATTGTATGAGGTAACAGTTGCATTATTGGTTCAGATTGCATTATTTCTTGTTATATAACACAACAATTATAAACGTTGATTAGTTTAGCTCTAGACAAAGTATCTATATAACAGGTTTTCCTATCTAAACAAAAGTATTGTCCACTTGTCTAAAAAAACTAGATTTCCGGATCTGAATGTAAGCAATTACTGTTTCAGCCTTGATCTATGCATTTTAAACAAAATTTAAAAGTTGAAAAACTTCCGGCTAGAAAATGGGTAAATGTAACTAAAAGAAATGCCCTACAATAGAAATAATTATCTCGACAGGTGCTTGAAATAACAAATTTCTTATGGTAAAATTGCTTATCAACATTTTTTTCCACATTTTGTACTTAATACCTACTTGAGTATTCAGCTACACTGATCTACAGAGAAAGTGGCGAAAGGAATTTAAATAAAATAGTACGCTATAAAATTTAATGCTTGATTTATCGATAAGCTGGGAGCAAAACTGGGACTTTTCGAAGTTTTTTAAAGAGAATGAGAATTTGAGTACAGAGTCTTGGTCTGTTTGTTTAAATAACAGATGTGTTTTAGAAACTGGCCAATTTTGATAAATTGTGTTTGTACATACAATCAAAAGTAAAACTTAATTTATGATTTCCTTTATTGCCCAGTTATTTAAACGCTGACTCAACATATGAAAATTTATTTTAATATATATTTAACTAATTGGAGTTTGAGGTAATTTATATCTTGAATATTTGTAACTTTTTAATTAAAAGTTTAATTAGTAGCTATATCAGTTTCTGAGTGGGTAAAGAAATTTCTAAAAATTCGGTAGTGTTAAAATGTTTCGGCTACATTTTGATGTTTGGATTAGATAAATTATGTAACAATAAATAGAAGAATAGAAATGTGAAAGGTTTGTTCAACACCGGAAAATAATGTAGCGAAAAAATATTAATATTTTGAAAACTAATTCTAAATTTTCTAATCCCATACATTATTTCGTATCTAAGATATAACATTAAAGCTGCTCATACGACTACACAGTTTTACAGTCACTGAATAGGATAATTTCTTGATAAAAGTTAATCTATTGGCATGTATTGTATTTCTTTTACTCTTCCGGATTCCGGAATCTAGGTACAATAATAGTTATACAGTTATAAGCGGCTTTTCTTTAATTTTTTCTAAAGACTTAAAAGCAATAATCATAAAACTGCATATATTTTATGAGACTCATGAGTATTACTAAAATTACAGATAATTATATTATTACAGTAGACGTAATATTTTTTCCTTGTTGATCTATAACTGCATAATATTTTTACTACTTCAATTAAATTATAAAGTAAAAATAATAAAATAAAACAAGACTAGAAAAATTATTTATAGCAGTGCCGGATGGAGGATTTTTAATCTCTGTATTTCAAAAATAAAAAACAAGACCTAAATTCTGCTAAAAAAGCTTCTTACTGAGACTAAACTAAAAACTGCGACAGTAAAGAAAGTTTGTTCAAAATTTGCAAAATTTGATTTTCAAAAATAATGTGCTCTTCTGGGTATTTCCGAAACGGTTTATGTTAAAACAGTGTCAAATTTTTTTCATTATAAGACAAATTCATGAATAATTTTTTTTTGTTTCAAATTTCTTTTTATAAAAGTTAAAGGCATTCGAAATTAAATTTTCTATAAATTTTCTTTTTCAAAGTGTTATTTTTTTATAACTTTCTTTAAATTAAAATTTTGAAAATAAACTGCTGGTCATAAATTTGACTCAATAATAAAAGTTCGCTCGATATAACTCTACTCAGCAGTGGTCTTTAGATTAGTCTCAATAGTAACCATTTACAAAAAAAAAAATGTGCCGTGCTTTGTTTTCAGAATACAGAGATTCAAAAAATTCTCCAGCCGCCACTGACTTATAGTATATTAAGTATTAAGAATGATAAGGAAATTTTACCGATCGAAGATAGTAGTTTAGTTCGTGATGCTTATAATGTTTTTTAAGTTAGTAAAATAAAAAGTTTAATAAATTTTCCTCAACATCACCAAAAAATGTATTTATTTCTTACTATATCAATATAGCCAAATATTAACTTCGTTACGGTAACCATTATGACATTCATAACTCCCGAGGGAGTTATAGAAGGGAGTTAATAATTCTTAATTCCCTCTAATTTACATATTAAAAAGAGCTACACATATGGCGCTTTAAAGTTACAAGAAGAGAAGAAATGTTATTAAATAACAATTTCTCGCTTAAATTTTGGCTTTTTTTGGAATTCTTTTAAAATTTTACTATTTTTATTCATTTTTACAATCGACAAATTTAGAAAAAAAAATGTCAACAAATATTTTCCATAGCAATCATGCACAGTTAACTAAGTAAATCGTCCACAAAATTCTATTTATTCACAAAAAATACGTTTATTAAGTAAGAAATAAAATTATTTATAAATCACGTAAATTATTAGATATTTATTAGAGGGCCTGACGGCCCTCTGGACAGTAGTTCCCTCGGTAATAAACATCCTTATAATTCCCTTGATACATAAATAACTATAAAATGTAATAACAATAAAACAAATCAAGCTTTTATATAAAACAAATCAGTATGTAAGAGTTTTTTTACAACCGTACATTTTATTTTTTGACATAGGTTTGTGATAATATGTATTTCTTTTTGTGTTTGCAATTTTATAAAAAAATTCTAGCAAAGCGAGGTCTATAATATTTTTTTAACTGCATCATAATGACACTCATAATTATAACTTCAGTGGCATAAAAACTGTTTTAAACCCGCAGAACTTTACATATTAATGTTTTGTTAACCACAAAAAACGTTGACTAAAAACACTAATAAGAACCGTTTTTTTTTTCAGAAAAAAGCAACTAAAGCAAGTAGGCATTAAAAATCAAGTAAAAAGTTAAAGTCAATAAGTTAAAAAAAATTAAAACAGCCTAAAAAAGAACCAAAAGCTGTCTTTAAAAATATTATAAAATAGATAAAACAAAAAAACAGACATTGTAATAAGCATCAAATCTTCGTAAAGATATGTCGAAAATTCTTCAAAAAAATTGCTACAAGGTCAAGAGATAAACGACATTGATTAATCTGTTAATAGCACAGAAAATACTAATGATTAATCAGACAATGATTAATCTGTTAATAGCACAGAAAATACTAACATTACAAAAGTATAAGAACAAAAAAAAAACTTTAAATTGTTCTACTCTTTTACTGTCTTATATCAACTTACACCGTTTGAGCGACAAATTTCATTCGTTGGATATTATTATTAGTAACTACGTAAAA
Organism: Tribolium confusum; assembly: GCA_029207805.1. NCBI lineage: Eukaryota > Metazoa > Arthropoda > Insecta > Coleoptera > Tenebrionidae > Tribolium > Tribolium confusum. The sequence goes on along the minus strand of JALGAY010000002.1, from coordinate 39,358,385 downwards.
CACAATCAAAACTTTGTCAAACCTTGTTGTTTAAATAAAAATAGTCTATGCATAGTTTTTCTATAAAAAATAGAAATAGTGTCTTAAATTGTAATCTTACTAAGAAAGATCTCCTACTTATTAATACTATTAATGACGATTTACGACTTATGACGTTTCTAATTTTGTACTTGTAAAATCGTAAACAAATATCTGTTTGGTTTAGACCCTATTTCGGCTTTGCCAATTCAAGATTAGAGTTGTAAATCGTAATAATACTATTAAGTGGGAAGTCTTTGTTACTAAGATTTACAACTTAAGTTACTACTTTTATTTCTCGTAGAAAAAATATTCTTCGTGCAGATAAAGGATGATTTCCTTTTGTAAAGAGAATGGTAATCCTAGGAGGCTAGTGGCTAAAATTTTAAAAAGCATTGTATCGTTACTTATATGCACGATAATTTAGTCATTTTTGTATGGTACTTCTGGGACTCAATGAACATCATTAAAAAACGTGAAAATTTGCTTATAAAACACAAACGCATACACAATTTGGGCAGGTAAAAAGAGAGTAGTTATTATAGAAAATTAAATTATAGAAAATAAGAACAAATAAAATAAAAGATATTACATTACACGAACCTATAGCCGCCTAAAGTGCAAAAAAAAAAAATAGAATCGTAGAGCAAAAAATGTGTTTTAGTATACGTCCAAAACAAAACTTTTTTCTGTTTCTTAAAAAAAAATAAGGAACACAGTAGCGAGAAGAGAAAAAAAGAAGAAAAATAAAACTTACAAAAATAAGATAAGATAAAATAAACTATAAAAACAGCCAATACAGTTCTTTTAACTATAAACTAACGCTAAAATTCTAAATCACTACGCTACTCCATCAGAGTAGCGCGAAATTACGCCATCTAATATAAAGAGTATAGTAAAGTTACAACGTTGCTCCTAGCAACTCAAATTACACCAGCGTAAATCTTATGTAAGGTCTTATAAAAATCTTACACCTAGACCAAAATCAGGTTTATTTGATTCACTATGGTGCAAATGAGCAAATAACTCATAAGTTGCTATAGTAATTTTGGAAAAGAAAAAAAAGTAAACCTACATAATCCTTAACCAAAAATTTGGTAAAAAGTAAAAAAAGTTGTTTTTATTTTTTGTATATCTTTACAAAATAAACTAAATATGCAATTATGAAGAATTACTTCAACAATTGTTTCTGGAAGAATAAGTGGGCTGACGTTTAACTAGTGAGCTGTAAAACAATAACTAATAGCGATTGCTACGTTTACTGAAGCTAATGTAGCTAATTCATACAAAAAACAATCATATAAATTTAAATGTACTGACGACATTGAATTATTGTCTGTAATCTATATAGTGTACAAATGAAGCCCTTATAGAAATATTGATGAACAGTAACATTTTGTTTTTATAATTACACTTACCATAAGTGTGTCTTGGAAATATTATAGTAGAATCATGAGATCATACTCTAATTTAGTACAAAAAATGCTATTATATATTCAATAAACTTTTAGCGCCTACTTAAAAATCAGTGGGTGTGACATTCAACTTTAAACAAAGAATAAAACACATAAATTTAGCCAACGGCACAATTTTATTTTTTCCTAAGATTAAAAATTAAATTAAATGTTGCAAAAGTGAGTGTAATCCTCATGCATGCTTCCTTAAATATATTAAGATATCATCACCACTTTTTACCTTGTAACCACCAGACCAAATCCAAAAAACGTTTTTCTCTAAATTTTTCAAAATTCTACACCAATGTATGTCTCGTTTCGCTTGAAAGCCGATAAAATTACCCAATCCGAAACCTTACAAAATCCAACTTTTTGACATTTAATCCAGATGGTTTACAACAGGCAAATACTGTTTATATTAAACTTTACAAAGACTTTCACTAAACTATTATCGAGTGCAAACGTGGAAAGTGCATAACAAGATTGAAGTGTTTTGATGTTCTTATCGCTGGTTATTTTTCGGTTATACGGGTCAATGTGTCATTTAAATTAGGCACAAAGATAGATTTTATAAAGGTTGTGCGTCCTCAATTTACACATTAAAACAAAACCCACTTAAACAAACAAGCTTTTAATAAGTTTCAAGTGACGAATTTGTCAAAAAGCGCAGAGACTTCAACGAGAAGTTAAGACAGAGGCTGAAGTAGGCGAGCAAAAATTTTTATTTTAAAACTGTTCAGTGTTATTGTCTTGTAACACAATAGCAGTAACATTAAAAAAATCAAAAACCACAATAATGTAGTACTGTTGGTTTTTGGTTTTACCTTGGCAATTCCTGAAGCCAAATAATCCAATCAAGATCACAAAAACACAAAATTTAGACCTTCTTAGTTGACATTTCATTGACCACATTGCTAAATTCGGTAGAACACATTTATAAATCACAATTAGTGTTCACTTGATCATCAGTTTATTTGGTTTACGTTAAACCTGAGGTTTAAGACACCAGCCATGTACGCGCTTTAACCGCCTCGACCAATACTGGAATAAAAGTTCACCAGCAAAGAACACGCTGTCGTGTTTTGTGCCATTTCAGTTCTTAAGGTAAACTAGACAGGTGATGTGGGGACTAAGTGACGTCATTAAGAAATAAGAATCAACTGTTGATGATACCAAACGTAGAACGATTAACGGTTCCTTCGTCTGTGTGTATGCGATGGGTTTATCATTTAGAGAGCTTGAGGCCATGGGTCATCGGTACTATTACAATGCAAAAAGTTAGCGTGTGGACGCTAATAGGAGAACCCAGACTGGCACAGATTGATTTTTCTTCATTATCTTAATTGTAAATTAAATTAGATGGGAATTGAAACTTAAGCAGGAAATTTGTCACGAAGAGCAGATGGTTGAGAAGTTGAGTTTTCATGTTTTACAGTCATTTAAATATCATTTACCTACATTTAGGTTTTTGCTAGCTAATCAACAGTGAAAAACAAATACCGTTTCTTAAAGTGATTACAAAAAACATGTAGTTGTAATTTACCTATATCTAAGTGTTCTACTTATGTGGAAAATTACGTTTTCTTTTATACCTACCTACTTGTGTCAGGTCTAAAAATATTTTGACCAACAAATTAAGTAATGTTTTAAAATACATATTTATATTTTATAATTTTGTAAAAAAAAACATTCATAAATTGTGTTAACTTATTCTATAAAGATAAAACGATATAGTAAACCCTATAACCGATTTCAAATAGCTATTTACACACTTATGAACTAATTTCATGTTATGATAATACCGGTGGTATCATTGTTTTCATAAGGAATTTAAAAAAAATTGAAGTTTTGATTAGTTGTTGCTACGGAGTATTAAAAATATTAAAAGTATTAAAATTTGCGATACTACAGGTAGTGTCTCAATTTGAAATTAGCCTATTAGTAAACTATCAGCATTTTTTTATTTACGAAAAAAGTTTTTAACTTACAAGCGCAAACAAGTAAGTTTATTTTAGTATTTTTCACTATGGAAGTACTACCTTATAGTTTAAGAAAATAAAAATATTAAATTTACGCAGCGTATGCATTACTTTTAAATACTTAAGAAAATATATAATTTATAATTACAAGAACGTTTTTTTTTTTAAATATTGGAAGTTGGAAGTAGTTGAAGCAGCATTTACTAATTTTTAAATTCGCAGCCGTAGTTTTACTAATCTTAGAACCAACTTCTAACTGAATAAAGATTCATAAAACAGTAATGTTGTTTTAGTAACCGAAAGCTGTATTTTACTAATTTTAGAAGTCGGAGGTAACATTATTACTAATGCTTAGATTAATATATACATAATTGACATTTGTTTTTATTGTAAAAGCCAGAAAAAACATATTACTAATTTTAAAATATACAGGTATAATGTTACTAATTTCAGAAAACAGGAAGTGATGTTTATTAACAACTATTTATTTATTAAATACATAATTAATTTTTAAAACTGTAGGTAAGATTTTATGCAAATTTTTAAATTAATAAATGCAGAAACATCATTTTTATTTGATACTGAAGATCAAAAGCAATATTTTGCAGTTTTACAAGCTGCAAACTGTACTTTAAATTTTTGAAACTTAAAAATAATATTTTTTTTACTAATTTTTAAATTAATAAATACAACAGCGGCATTGCTTTCTAATATTAGAAGCTGGATACAATATATTTTACTGATTGTAAAGTCTAGAAGCGTAGTTTTACTAATTTTAGAAGCCAGAGGTAATATTTCTACTCAATTTTTAAACCAATAAAAACAAAAACTATATTTTTTTAATTTTAAAAACAAGAGGCGATATTTTACTAATTTTAAAAATCACAGAGACTAATGTTGTATTAATTTTTATATTTTGAAATACAAAAACAACTTTTTTTTTAATATAAAAGCAAAATGAGATTATTTACTAATTGTGAGTCTGTAGAAATAATTTTACTAATTTTAGAAACAAGATTCGATATTTCTGCTCAATTTTTAAATTACTAAAGATAAAGGCAATGTGCTCTTGTAATTTAGACATTTAATTTAAAAAAAAATTTGACTCTAATTAATTAATTAATAATTCAAACTTATAATCCGTCCTTAAAACATTTTGTCATAATTTACTGTTTAAAAATTTTAGTTTAAAATTTATCACTTTACATTTCCGGGACTAAAGTTGATACTAAGATGATATACTACACTACCACTTTTAGTCCCTAGTCCAAGAGACTTAAAGTGACATTTAAAATCTCTTGAAACACAAATGTGACGTTTAAAATTGTTTGAGATTTAAAATATTGACCAATCCAGATCGCAAAAAACTTTTTTATACATCGGAGTGCTAGTGATTAAAGATCTCTGATTTTTTGAGCTCTCAGGCTTACACTCTCTGAGATTAAATGATGCACTTTAGTCTTTCGGTTTATTAGTTTTTTAGTGAGGGCATAATCATGAGATTTTGGGCGAAAAAAATGTTTAAAGATCATAAACAACGAGTTGTGCACAATTAGGAAAAAAACCTAATTTTTTTTAATTTAATTAAAAAATTAAATAAAAAATCGAGCCATAAAGTGACTTTATTGACCGTAATGTTGCCAACGGTTTTTTTTTTTGAATTAGATATATAAAGTCATAAGATTATGTACTTACATAATTTCAAATTAAATGTGTCATCTTTTACTTTATTTTTATTTTTTATTTTTTTTGATTTATATGTTCTCTTTGGGGATTAGTACTCTGTATCTTGGTAGAACTATTTATTTTTCGAAACATCTACGTACTTAAAATAACAATAATTAGAGAATAAGTAATATAGCCAAAGCCACTATTGAATGCGTTGGTGTCATAAATCAAAATTTTAAATTAAAACTGTCCTATAACATGTAATTGTTAATATTTTAAAAAATCTTATAAATAATAATCGTAATATTAAACGACGGTTCTAAAATAGAAACTATTTTTTATTTATTCCTATTTAGGTGTAGTGTAGTGTCTGTGTATAGTGACTGCGGCTATAAGTAGATTTTTGTAAAAATAAATAAAAAAAACTAAAAATTTAACAACTTTTTATTAATTGAATCAAAAATTAATTATTGGTTTCATATGGAGGTAACATTTTACCCTTTGAGTATACATTCCCACTAAAAATAATTTTCAAAATTTGAAAAAGTTGTAATACCAAACTCACCGTGGGGAATAGTGACAAACATACAACTGTTCAAAATCAGATCCGTTTTTGTAACTGGTATAACCACAACCGACAAATTTAGTATCAGCCCAAACAATCTAAAATTTTAATTTTAATAAATGCAAATATGTATTTAGAAAAAAACGTTTTATATACTTGAGTATAGTGTTCTGTAGTTCCATTAGATTTATTAGGGTAAATAAAGTTCTCATTTTCATCAAACCAACTTTGAATAATTTCGGTCCAATTTGCTCCTTTTTTTACATCAGAACTAGACCAACCAAGATTTTCACCATGATCATGATCTAATAACATAAATTATAAATTTTGTAAAAAAAATATTAATAAACAAAAAAAATACCATCAGTATTTGAATGTTCGGAATCACAAGTATCTGCAATTTTTTGGGCACATTGGGCTAAATTATAATTCCACTTCTAGAATAGAGAATTTAATAAAAAATTGTTTTTTAAATATTTCTAATTACCAAAGCTCTTAAATTAACAGCCTGTGGTTGTCCTGACAATTTTCCTTGAGAAACTTTGTTTCGTAAGGAATTGTGCTGGATAACAATATCCAATGCTTCCCTCCAGTTAACTTTTCTTTCTAAAAATTGTTCAAGACATTACCTAATTTTATTGGCTTGTAGACTATAGGGAGAGAACGAGAATAAACTGAATGACTGACCAGAACTTGTTCTGATTCAGTTCATTTTCGTTCACACAGTGTTCAATATTACGAAAAACTTCGCCACAGCTATTCTCGCCATCGCCTAAAACGAAACCGGCACAAACTAAACCAAAAAGAATCAGTCTAGATATAGCCATTTATGATGTGCTAGTAAGTTACTGGTGGCATATTTATTTAGAATTTGCTTTTATACATTTTGGAAAGCGAATTATTCTTTAAAAAACATTGATAAAATTTTATTAATATCACGAATTTCATTTAAGTATTTATTTTTTAATGAGCGTCACGATGTTTTTACCGTTATTTATATTGTTTTTGTATAGTTAGTCTTGCTCACAATGTACCTTTATTTTGTTTCAAAACTTTTTATGTTATAAAAACTCATATAAAGTAGATTATTTACGAATGCTCAAATTAACGCTTAAGTCATTTATTAACATTCATTTGAGTTACGTAATAGAGTTTATTACTTAACTAGTGATGTAATAAATACTTTTGCGCATTCCTTTATTTTTGTCAAGTTTTATGATTACAATGAACACACATACAACACTGTACTCGTACTTGCAAAATGGCTTGTGTATAGTTTTGTGAAAAACATACATAAAGAATAATTAAAATATTAAACAACAATTATATTTGTTATCTGTTTTAGTTCGCTTTTTGATGACGTCAACTCACTTAATAGTGGCTGCGGCTCTAGGTAGATTTTTGTATGAATAAAAAAAAATGAAAATTTACCAGTTTTTTATTAATTAAGTCATACATTAGTTACTGGTTTTATATGGAGGTAACATTAGAACATTTCCACTAAAAATAAATTTTATAATTTATTATAAAAAAGTAAAAAATTATAATACAAGAAACTCACCTTGGATAGTAGTGACAGACATACAAGTGTTCAAAATCAGATCTTTTTCTGTAAGCAGTGTAGCCACAACCGACATATTTAGTATCAGCCCAAACAACCTAAATTTTTTTAATAAATGCTAATATAAATTTTAAATGAAAATGGTTTATATACTTGAGTATAGTGTCCTGTCACTCCATTAGATTTATTTGGATAAATAAAGTTCTTATGTTCATCAAACCAACGTTGAATAACGTTTGGCCAATTTGCTTCTTCTTTCAAACTAGAAGAAGACCAACCAAGATTTTCACCTAGATCTAAAGTAACAAAAATTATAAATTGTTTACATAAAAAAAATTAAAGACACCTTTAATTTTTGAATGTTGGAATTCACAAGTATCTGCAACTTTTTGTGCAGTTTGAGCTAATTTTTTATTCCATTTCTAGAACAAACCAATAAAAAACCTATTTGTCAAATATTTCTAATTACCAAAAGCCCTAAATTAGCAGCTTTTGGTTGTCCTGTCAATTTTCCTTCAGAGACCAAAGATCGTAACTCATTATGTTTGTTGAGGATATTTATTGCTTCCTGTGGGCTAACAATTCTTCCTGAAATTTGTTTTTGATTTTGCTATTAAAGTTTGTGGATTAAATACTGGTATTACCAAAAAGCTGACCACAGTTATCGCTACCAAATACAACACCGGCACAAACTAAGCCAAAAAGAATTAGCCTAAGTATAGCCATTATGATGTGTTAGTAAGTTATTAAAAGCATATTTATTTTAGATCGGCTTTTATTTATATATTACGTGAAAAAATATTTTTTGTTAAAAATCCAATAAAATTTTATTGGTAACATGAATTTTCTTTATTTGTTTTTCAGATAGCTCATAACTCTTTTTTGTTTTTTAATGTTCATCACGAATTTTTGTAAAATTATTTATTATTGTTTTTTTAGTGTTAGTTTTATTGCAGTTTGATCTTAAAATTGTAAACATTTTTATGCCAAAAACACTTATAAAAATTGTTGATCACGTGCAGAAAATTACGTAAAAAAGTCAAAACAGCTGATGAGGTGCATGCGAAAAAAAAAGCAAAGTTTGAAAAATTTTTTTTGAAGAATTTGTTTTTGCAGTTTGGTATTCCTCACACATTCTATCAAAAATTATTAAAAAAGCAGCACAAGAACTAAAACCACTATGTTCAAAAGATCACTTAGAGTGTGTTAATAGAATATTAAAGAACGCGTTTTGAAAAGTCATCTTTGTGGCACGAATTCAAGTTTATAAAACGAGCGCGAGCGCGAGTTTTTATAAAGAATGAGTGCCACAATGACTTTGAAAAACAAGTTCTTTATGCTATTTTTTCTACTTTACGTGTTTTACGTAATTTTTAAGTAAAAAAGTTAATTATTTAATCTTTAGGGACTTTTGCGTTAATACGAGACTGTTGGTAATAAAAATGTCACTAAAGTGTCAATGAAGTCATTGAACTTTGAAATCTTTTCAAATTTGTCTAAAATTCTGTGTAAGTGACTCACAAATGGTTCATTTTTACCTACCGTTTCGGTTATTGATTGAATAATCCAATTGGCATTAATACAGTAAGGAAAATCTCCATTTATCTCTAAGTTCCCACTCCATTTGCGGTTCTCAGCGACTTCTTTCATTTCATCGTTAAGCATTCAGTCAAGCAGATTTATACACTCATCTAGCAAATAACTTGTAAATTATCGATTGCTATGGGGGTTGTAAATGCTCAAAATAAAGGCCAAAAGCTCCATTTTAGTTTCAAGTTTCACTTTAACGCTATTCTAACCTCAAAAGCTGAAGTTTGTCGCATGTCCACCGCCGCTTGTTCCGCCCCACTTTCGAATATTTTATAGATTAATTACGACACGCACACACAAAACACTTTGGTGAGGAATACTACTGGTCATCAAGTGCAACAAAATTTATTCGAATATAATTACTGTAATCTCAACGCCGGCAGAAACATAACGTTTCATTTCAGCGATAGCGTGTTACACGGTGTTACCAATCCGAAAACACTAAATTGCACTAGCTGTTACCGCACCCAAATCGGACTCTGTTACCGACGTAAAGTAGAAAAAATTATTCTGCTATTCTAAAATCCAACCGTTTAAAAATGGGCCCAAAAATTAAGACGTTGGTTGTATTGGAATTCTCCAATTTGTTCCGTTGTTTCAAGTTATCTATTATTCTTTTGGGGAGTTTTGTTTGCATTACCCTTTTTTCCAGATTTTTTAAAATCTTTACTTTTTTACTTTTAAAACGTTTTTATTATAAATTAACAAATTTTTTTAAGATTTTTTTTTATAATTTTTCTCAACGTTTCATTTCTTTTTTAGTAAGAGCATTTTTTAAGTTTTGTAATTTTTTTCTGGTTTTAGTTTTTCAAGTTTTCTAAAGCACCGTTTTTTTAATTTTGTTTTTCTTGTTTTTTTAAAAAAACTTTGTTTTTTAAGTTTTTCAAAAGTATTATAAAATCTAATTTTGTTTTAAAAAAATCCTGTTTTCGTAGAACTTACACTTTTGTGTTTTCAGAATTTCTCTTTGTATTTTTTTTTAACTAATTTTTCGTATTCGTCGTTCTGTTTTAATCATCGTTTTTTAAGTTTTTCTAAGTTTTTAAGTTTTCTAAAATGTTCATTTTTGTTCAGTTAATTTTTTTTGGCATTTGTCTCTATTCGTTGTTTTTCAGATTTTTCTAAAATTCTATTTTGTTTTTCTGGAATTTAGAGTGCTATAGAATAACTCTGATAAATCTAAACATCTATTAGTCAAAATGAAAAGTCAATAAAGTTTGTAAGCATTACTTTTGAACACAATTTTTAGTTTATTTCTTCATGTTTTTTTTTTTTTTTAAATATTGTTCTATATTTCTAGAATGTATTTTTTTGCTTTTAAACGTAGTTTTTCCCCTTTCAATTGTCATTTTTAGATTTGTGTAGTTTTTTTTGCTTCTGTTTCTTTCTAGACGTCACCACGTCTATCATGTTATAAAACCTTTTTCTAATTTACCTAAAAAAGAAACAATATGTATCAAATCGTCAAAAGATTAAAGACCTTGAAAAAATTAATAGGTAGGTACTTTAACTTTTTCTGTGTACAGAAAGTTGTAGAATTGTAATTAGTAAGGCTTTTTAAACAACAGTGTTAGTCACTTGTAAATTTACTAAATTGATCCTATAAATCGAGGGGTAAACATATAGACTTCTAGTGTACAAGAAGCAGAATTTGGCATAAATTCCCATATTTTTGCGTAGAATTTGTAAATTTTTTTATTAAATTTGAGGATTTCTAGCGATTTACATAAAATTTACAAAAATTTTTGAAAATCTAAGAGTTTTCGGATAATTCTAAAGATTTTGCTGGATCTGCGCATGAGCAAACCATATGCACATGCGCAATAATGCGCCTAACTGAATACTGCAAATTTGAAACTAACTTTGTTAGAATATAAATAGAAAATAAAAAATATATTAATCAATTTAAAAAATATATTTAATAAAATATTATTTTTGTTATTTGTTTTAAATCTGATTTCTGTAAAAAATCACGAACTCTAAAAAATCTGAGAGTAGCAGTGCTTGTAATTTCAGAAGCGCCATCTCTTGAGTGTTAACAAAATACCACCTGAGCTTCTGTCACTTTATGGTCAATTTCTGTTTTTGACGTTTATTCTAACCTGTCTTTGATATTATTATTATCTTCATTTTTTTAAAATAATTTTCTGATAAATATGTTATAGCATATTTTAACACAATTTTAATGTAAATTTTACTTTTTCCATTAATGTATAAACCAGTAAGTTGACAACTTACACAAACATTTTTTGTTTACATAATGTTTTTTGCATCAAATACTTTTTACAGTATTAATCCTGTCCAAAAAATTAATCAGTTAAGTTTGAATTAACAAACTAACATTTTTTAACATGGATCGGTAAGTAATATTATATGAGAAAAGTATATATTTAATCAATATCTTTTGTAATTTTAAACTATTTTAGAGAAGCACAGGGAGCTTCTGGACCATCAGAACAACCAGAAACCGAGTCAAAAGAAAAGAAACCAACAGATGAAACTCCCATACACCAACCTCTCAGTCCCAACGCCCTTAAAGTGGCAGCAACAGAATGTTTAAACAGTTGGGTTAACTATTTACAAGTACTTTTCTGTAACACTTAGAATCCCAAATTACCTTTGCTTATTTCCAGATTCTTAACAGTATGTGTTCTGCAGGACTGCGCTTATCCCAGTCCCTCCAAACCCTTGCTCAAATGCAAAACGTGCAGTTAGCAACAATGTGCCAATCCAGTTGGGAAGAGCTCACTAAAGCCACAATTTTCGCCAGCAATTCCGTCAAAACCCACATTGCTGCAGCCATGCAAGACATGAGTATCGGTGACACCTTCACCGAAGCCGACGCCCAAAGACAACAAGACCACAACCAACAAATCATCACAGAAAACCTTCTCACTTTCATCAACCTCCACTACCAATTTTCCATCGCAGGCTGTGAATGCTTCGGTCTCATGGCGATGTGCCCCTCCTGCCAGGCCACTCCTGGGGGAATTCACGAGCCTGAATGCAGCATGGCAGCCCTCCAACAGTGTTTCGCTAGATTATCCATGCACGAATCTCGATCCCAGACTTCCAGCCCCCATTTATCCACTCTTGATAGTCCCAAAGCGGGAGAGTTCCAAAAGCAGAGTCCTCTAAGCACCGAACCTCGGGGACCCTCTCCATATCAAGAGATCCACAGGGGGCCAAGTCCTGTCCATGCGTTTCCTGAAACGTTTCGAGGTCCTGGTCCTATTGAGACAATCCGGGGACCTTTTCCGAATCCGGGACAACTTTTTACAATGAAATCGCCGTTTCCGGGTCGGGGTTCGAGGTCTCCTTTGCATTTTCCTTTGTTTCCGATTAGTGGGCAGAGGAGGTGGTCAGAAGCGGCAGCTGGTGAGGTTGTAGGGGATAGTGGGGATGGTACTATGAGGCGGTGGTCTATGCCTTGGGATTGTGGGAGAGTGGAAGCAGGGCCTTGGCAGCAGAGATATTTACCTTCGAAGTTGGTAGTTCCGGCCAGTACTTCTCAAGATAGGAGCAGGAGTACCACCCCAGGTAAAAATAATTAAATTACAAAAATGAACAAAAGTGAATACAAAAGAACCACAAATATTTCAATAAAAAGCACCCTAAGATTCATTCCTATGGTAGAATTAGGTACTGTAATAACTTACAGACATTTTAGCTACTCTCGTTGTACTATTTCATCTAGTTCTTTTACGTTTAATGCCATTTTTTTACGGCAAATCTAGATGCTTCAATTATCCCCAATGACTGCATATTACTATTATATTAACTAACCTTAACAAGTCACAGTGTAAAGCGACTTGTAGTGATTAGGGATTTTGGGTGAGCAACAAGTAACAAAAATTTTATTGATGGATATACGTAGGTGGATGCATTTCACACTTTTACAGAGCGTCGCTAGCAAAACGCATCTTTAAATTTTAAGAAAATGCTTAATACATCTTGATTAATAAATAGGTGTACTTATTAAGTTACCAATAAAATGGTGGTGTTTTTTTTGATAATAATATTAATAAAGGTGTAATTAGTCTCAAATTTTTTATTAGTTATACGATATTTTGTAATTTCTAATGAATTACTCTGTATAACGCATTTTTTATTTGTTTTAACAGAAGCAATACCCCAACCGGGGACTATAACAAGTGGTGAAGGTTTAGCCGAAGCCATTCAGTTACTCTCCTGTCGTCCTACTCGATCTTCAATTCCCCAAACTTCCCTTCCGGGTCACTCCCTACCTGGAGGTTCTTTTATACCACCATGGGCAGAAAGCCACGAAGACAGAATGCATCGGAGGATGTACCCAGGACCGGCTTCCCAGAGGTACAATTTTCTACTTTTATAATATTTTTTATTAACTTATTTTAGAGGAAATTGGCAATCTATTGATGTTCCACATACTAGTGGAATGTCTGTAACGGAACACTACGATATTTTTCCACCAGGGCTTCCATTAACTTCTAGGAAAAGCAGTTCATCAACGGATTCCTCATCGTGTCTTTCCATACATAGCAGATCTACAACGAGCTCGAGTGAGAGAGGCTCCGATAGTGCTGGTAGTGGTGGCGTAAGTTACAGATTTCTATTTTACCCGTTTTGTCATTCCTAATTTTTTATATTTTTTGATGGTAGATAGAGTATTTTAATTTGATACCGTGCGTTCAAAAATTCTTTAGATCACAGGCTGTATGAGGCAAATTGAGAACTTCATATATCTTTATTAATTAATAAGGTTTTCAGAAAGATATATCGTGTTTACGACTTAGTCCAGTATTTAACTTTTACTAATTGTTATTAACGTCTAACTGCAAACCATCATTTCTAATAAAGGTATTATAAATATAATTTATTTTGTCAGTTTAAGACTAAATTTAATTAAAATAAAAAAACAAATTATTGATTAAAAGGTATAAAATTCAGTGTAATGCTAAAACTGTCATCCATTAGATAGTTGTCCAAGAAGATCCGCTATATTGCCATTTTTTGAATATGTCTCACAGGAAACTTCGAATTATAAGCACAGAATTATTTAACTGAAAAATTGTCAAAAGTCTTCCAAGTTGTACACATATTTTTTCCTATAACCAGATTTTTTATTGAAGCGTTTTTGTGTATTTTTAGGATGCAATAAGACTTCATACAAATTTGTATTCGATGTGGAGTGGCAGTGAACACCTCCCTTTTATCCGACTTCCTGAATCTCAGGAGCCTCAAGATGACAGCGATACTGACGATCCACCCACTGAGAAAAGTGGAAAATCGCCATTTCCTAGACCAACATAATTTCAATTGCAATATAGTTAATCTTAGGGTCACCTTCAAGGTTAGTGATTATTTCGATTTGATAAAACTATGCTCATATTACGCAATTTTACATAATTCTTGGTGTATGTAATCACCGATTATCGTCATATATTTATTTAAAATTTAGGTGGTTTTGTAGCCGATCATCATCATCCAATTTTAGATGTAGTGTTTGGTGTTTTTCTAGTCCAAGTCGATGTGTTTTTATATTAAGCGTTTGTCTGGCACAAACAAAACTTTTATATGATTAATGTAAGCTACACTTAAGACTTATTTTTTACCAAATATTTATTACCTATATTAAAATTTTATACTGATAATAAAATGTACAAGTGTATATAACACGTCTATTATTTTAAATATAAAAATTTCAATAACTTATAAAACAAGTTGACATTTCCAAAATTCAAGTCTTTAATTTAAAGCGTTCGGATTCCTACTACCTATTTCCTACTTCCTACAGTATTAATATACAAAATAGATTGAGGAAACGACGAAAATCTTGACCTCTCTAATCGTCAAGATCTTCGTCGTTTTCTCCATAATCATAACTAGTGTCGTCATACACGTCTTCTGAAAGATCTGTTTCGTTCTTCATGGGACATTCACGACACCTTAAAAAAAGGATTATTTCCTGAGGTTTAGCAATTTTTTTAATAACGTACCTGCTCTCGTTTATACCGTAGTTAATGCAGTGCTGCCCTATACACTCGCAGCACCCATCATGGAACCATCTGTAACTCGATGCACCCATAGTCTGGCAACTTGACTTGCATTTGGTCATACTCATGCACTTTGACATAAAAGCCACAGTGCAATTCAAGGTTATCACATTGGGCTTGATGGGCACCACCTCCTGCTCGGCGCTCTCTGTAATAAAAATAAATTATACTATAAGATAACAAACGGTACCTACACACGTGCATTATACGATATTTTCTTCGGTATAACATAATAAATAACAAAAACAAAGTAAACAAGATGTATCGCAATTGCATTGTTATGAATTCTGCTACTCTGTCAGCTTATAAGGCCACTCTGACTTAAGTAATAAACGAGGGGTTTATTATAAGAATTTCTGGTGGACAAGGAGCAGGATTTCATATGAATTCTCATATTTTTGTGTGGATTTCCCAGGATTTCTTGTTAGATTTGAGGATTTCCGGGGATTTACAGAGATTTCTTAAGGAACTCCTAAACATTTCGCTGTATCTGCGCATCTGCAATTTGTACATGCGTAGTAATGCACATAATTGAGTGAATTAAGTCAAAATGGCCTTATAAGCAGAGCAGTACTATGCGAGGTCTTAATTTTATATTGTCTACCTAGCAGCGCCATGAAATAAAAGAGTGACGGGAATTTTAAAGGGTTTTACTTCAAAAAAAAATCAGAGAAAGAAACCAAAGACGAAAAGGTTTAGCGGAATAGAAACAATGAACTGTTTTAAAAAAGTAGACATGAAAGCAAGGCAGGAACGAATTGAAACGATTTGGAAATGTGATAAAGAAAAAAAGCAGAAAAGAGGTTGGGAACTTGTGGGTGTACTAGAAGTACAAATTGATAAATCGTTATAACATTAGAAATATAGAAAAAGATAGAGTTTAAATTAACCATGCAGTGAAGGAAACAAGAGATGAGGAATAAAATAAATACAAACAAAGGAAATAAATAATAGAAGTATATTAAGTTAGGAACATGAAACGCAAGAAGCATTATGGAAAGATAAGAAAAACTAGTAAAAACAACGATACAACCCAACATAGAAATTCTTGAAATCGCAGAAAAACAAAAAAGGAAGAAAAATGATCTTTAAGGAATTACATAAAAGACACTAGACATTTCAATGAAAAATTTCAAACAAAGATGAGTCGGATTAATAAATTGCCTCAAAGAGATGAGACAGAAGAAAAATATGTAAACGAAACGTTATTATAAATAGAGTGATGCTGGAATTCTAAATCACTACGCTACTCCATCGGAGTAGCGCAAAGTTACACCTCCTAATATAAAGAGTATAGTACAGTTACGACGTTACCCCTAGCAACTCAAATTACACCAGCGTAAATCTGATTTAGAATTAGGCCCTTTAGAGAATAATAATAAAAGCATAATAGTGAAAACAACGATGGCGACGCAAGCACAAAGGAAACAGAAAATTTTTGATGCAAAAAGAAATAATAGATAATATAGAACATTATTATGTAATAATAATGGTATATTTGAACGAGAATTGGAGAGGAATAGAAAAAAGAAAATAGAAAAAAATTATATAGGTAAAAAAGGAGAAAAAATTAAAAATCTATAGGACAAAACTAGCAAATAAAATATCAAAAATACTAGAAAATAAATTAAAAGACAAAAAAATGGGTAAAGGAAAAATAGGAACGTCTTAAGAAACCTGAGAACTGAAAAAAATAATAGTAGAAAAATAGATAACTATGTATAAAGACAGCTATAAAGATTACGGAGTATACAAAAGACAAAGAGAAGATGATAAAATAACAAAGAGGCAAAAAAGAAGTAATGGAAAAAAAATTGAACATAAGATGACATAAGACTAGAGACAATTAGAAGCATTTTAATGTAAACTGAAGCAACAATAAAAAATGAAGATTTATTAAAATTTATATAAAATATTAGGATGACAACAAATAA
Source organism: Tribolium confusum (assembly GCA_029207805.1). NCBI lineage: Eukaryota > Metazoa > Arthropoda > Insecta > Coleoptera > Tenebrionidae > Tribolium > Tribolium confusum. Next base: position 39,341,581 of record JALGAY010000002.1, on the reverse strand, counting down.
TTGAAAATTATATAAATAATTAGAATAAATACAAATGATGAAAATCTGCAAAAAAGTTTGACTTATCTCAACTGATAATGAAATTACAGGCTTTCAAACTGGATTGGGTATAAATATATGTTTTTTGGTATATCTCGAAAACCGCTTAATCGATTATTATGAAATTTGGTACACAAACAAATAGTACAGTAAATAAAGCCGAAAATAAAAAATAAAAAAAAACGGTTTTTCGCATAGAAATGTAGAAAAAGCTGAAAAATAAGGGTGTTGTTTCCAATTCGGGATCTCTATGGCGGAAGATTCCTAAGTAACCTTATATATTTAGGAAAAAAGAAAATAATAGACTTATAGGCAATAGACAATCAAGAGGAAAAAATAATAAACAAAAAATATAAATCATAACAGAACGAAAAAATAGACGGGGTAATAAAAACGGGAGACCTAGTAATGTTTTAAGTGGCACGATACTGCACTACGAAGAAAGAGGTACCGGTTTCGATCCCCGTTAGTACCAGGAAATGTGGCCGATTTTTCAGAGGATAAATAAGAGGTCTCTGGGTCGACTCAGTCTCGCGAAATGAGTACCCGGTCAGTGCTGAGGGCTAGCCACCCTATCATTGACTTATTGAATTAGCAGCCCTGCCGATATGTTCTGTGGGCCTGTAACCCCTGCTAGTGGGAAACTATTATTTAAAAAAAAGTTTTATAAAACAGGAGATCAAGAATAAAACCTACCGACAAAGTTATACCTAGAAGAAACAAAGAACATAAGAGACTAAATTATAACGGGCTGGGACCTTCTAGTTTTACTAGAAATGTAACTTTTTTTAAACGATCACTGTATATGTTTGAATATTTGAAAAAAAAAATTGTTAGGTAATACATTTTATTGATGTCATTTTTTTAGTTTCTCTTTTTTAGATGAAGAGTTTAAAATTTGCTTTTCGCATTTTCTTAGTAGTCTTAGTACTAGTTAATAATCCAAATTAGGTATATTTATATAAAAGGGCCTTACGCATATGGATTTTGATTTCTTTCTTGGGTCCATACAGGCTTGTATCAATATCAATAGGGAATGTCGTACTATTCCAACGATTTTGATCATCTGGATATTCAGTCAAAACATTGAAGAGTCCCGGAACTGGTTCCAAAAAATCTTCAACGTTTGATTTTCTACTTAGTGTGCTTTCAGTGTCATTTGGTTTTGGACACATATCTATAAAAAAATTTGTGATTTAGAGTAACTTCAAAAATAAAATTTTGGATTTGACTTACCAACACAGGAACAGCATTCTGCATAAAGATAGCTGAGACAGTTAAAACAATCCTTGCAACACGTACAATTTTGAAACTGAAAATTGCACTTGCAGGCTTGTGTCAAAAGGCATTTGCTGACTATGCTTCCACAAACCGCCTCATTACAAGTTTGGGCCTGGTGAATAAGGAAGAATCCCGCAACTAGTACCGAAAAAATCGCAATCTTCCACATGTTTAGTCTGAAAAATGTGTTGTGGCTGTGAATGAAAGCCGATAGTAGATTTATCTCAAAGCAATTTGTTTAAAAGTGCCAAAAATTAGTCGTAATTATCTAAGATCACAAGTTCACAAAAACCGAATCGTGATATTGCGAAAACGAAAATGAAGCAATTTGTCTAATTTTATCGGAAAAAAAACACTTGACGCGCTTCTTCAAAGAGACAACTTTTATGCAAAAAGCCTTGCAGCGATGTTAACACCTGAGAATGTGTCAATAGATAAATAATTGATGCGACATTTCCAATTTTTTTCTTTTCTCACTGAATCCATGGTAGGTACTCGAGTTTCGTGATGCGATAATGTGCACTAGATGTGAGTGGAGTACTCAAAACTTGGAACACTGTGTAAAAATTTAAACCGCGTAATTATTAATTTAGCCTGAGGCCAATTTAAATTAATTTAAGGCGACACAAGAAACAGACTTGCTTAATTAAGCTGCTTAAAAATTACATTCTTACCACTTGCTTTGCCTCGTATCCGTTCCAAAGAAATTGTTTTAGATATAATAAACCAAAAAATATCGGAATAAACTCTCCAACATCATGCTTCTCTTCAGAAACTTGTTTTGCTACTGAGCCCCACCGTTTTCTAGTCGCGGCAAGTTTAAAGGTAAAACCATCATATCTACCTGGTTTCTGAGAAGAGATTTCGAATGAATGAAGAAAGTTTGGGGCCTTAATCCTGGAATTAGTAGTGAAATTTGTGATTTCCTAAAGTATTTTTTTTTTTTTATTAAATTTTGATTCTTTTGAAGCAAGTTTTTATGATTGTAATTTTGAAAAAACTTAGAGGCTGTAAAAATCCCATTCTTGTTGTTTTCACTCAAGATTTCAAGAATCATTGATAAAGTCATTCTCGAACGGAAATACATAATTGCTTGCCAGGTAAGGCAGGTACTCAAGCCTGTGGAGTCAGTAAAGTGAAATCTATGGAATGTGTCTGTCTTAGACCCAACGGCGACCACCTACAACGTTTTATTGTTTTAAAGTAAGAGTGAGAAGGAAAATAATGGACTTTTATGGCATCTGTTTGTTTGAGATGCATTCTCTTACAGACTTGGGAAATGGAAAAAATATTTTGCCAATATTTGACAATCTCTGAGGTATTCAAGGAATTTCAAAGATTTTACCGAATTTTTTATATGGAGAAATTATTACGCTTTCAATTTTGTACTTAAGTATGACTCATTTTTTAAATTCTAGGTTAAACTTTGGCTATTTTAATGTGTATTATAAATCTTTTTGATTTTTTATGGCAGTTTACATTTTTTTTATTATACAATATCGCAGTGAAATTGACCTAAAAACTTAAAAAATCATGAACCTTACTTTATGATAAAATGTGCTGCTTTTTAATAATGGTTATTGTTTTTTTCAAAAATAATAATGATAAGAAATGGTAAATGCCAAATTCCAAGACCTGAACCAAAACATTTGGGGTGTTTGAAGATTTAAAAAAATTGAAACAATTTCTGTTGTACCCCAAAACTTAAAAATTATAATATTCAGTACTGTACTCTTTAAACAATTCTATGTAAAGTGCAAAGCTGCTTGTAATAAGTACAGAGAAAATTAAGTAAACAAAATAATTCTTAGATAATTCCGTAAGAAATTAAACTGTGTAACAATAGTTTTTTGTTTTAATTATTTTGAAATTTGGCACGTAACGTTGTATCTAGGGTTGCCAACTGTTCTGTATTTCAAAGAACAGTTTAATTTTATAAACTGTATTTTAGTCGTTGAAATGTAAGGATACGATTTGTTCTTTGATTATACAGGCTGATTTTTTTATTTGCTCCCACCTGAAACTCTCAGAACAGGCAACACATTATACTTTGCATAGATTACGTAGTTTTTTAAAATTTAATTTTCAAAGTTAAGACATAGAGGGTTATGAATTAATGTAAACATTGTTGACAATACTTCCAGAGTCAGTTCATTTGGATTATTTGTAGCCACATTTTGTTAAGTAAAGCATGGTTTCTAATTCGGAAAAAAATAGATATGTTATTAGTACTGGAAGAGTCCCAGAAAAACTACGAAGCAGCAGTTCGCCTGTACGCTAGACGTTATAAGTTCAAAAATCAAAGTCAGTGTCAACATTTAATTAAAATACAATGCCTTGATCAGACCTACATTTGGTAATTGTTATAAAGTATTCAAATTGTCTCCCTTCTTTTTCTTGGCACAATATTATTCTACGTTCATAATTTCTGCGAACTCTGGCTAGCATCTCAGGGGTTATGGCTCTGCAAGACGCCACAATTCTTTCACGTAGCTGATTTTCATTTTCTATGGGGACGCTGTAAACTTCGTTCTTGACTTTTCCCCCCCAAAAAAAGTCTAGAGGCGTCAAGTCAGGACTCCTTGGAGGCCAAGCATGCTGGGCATCTCTAGCAATAACGTTAGGTCCAAAAGCTCGTGTCAAATAATTTCGAACATCTCTTTGATAATGTGGAGGGGCTCCGTCATTTTGAAACCAAATACCTTGTCGTATATTCAACTCGACGTCTTCTAAGAGTTCAGAAAGAATATTCCTCAAGAAATTTAAATATATTTCACCATTTAAATTTTGTTCAAAAAAATACAGACCGATAATATGATTGCCAACTATTCCGCACCATACATTAACTTTAAATACCCTTTGAAATCTTGACTTTTCAAACCAATGAGGATTATGTTGAGAGTAATAATGTGAATTGTGTCTGTTCATGCAACCATTGTTGGTGAAGGTAGCCTCATCAGTAAACAAAACGTAAAATAAAAAGTTAGGGTCCTGTTCTAATTGATTCCTGATAAATCCACAAAATTGAAGACGACGCCCAAAATCATTTTCTCTCAAACCCTGAACTATAGTTACATAGTAAGGAAAAAATTGGTTAGCTTTTAAAATACTAAATACAGAGGTTTGACTAATCTGTAGCTGCCGTGAAATTTGTCTTTGACTTATCTGGGGGTTATTAGTTACAGCTTCTATTACCGCCGCTTCGTTGTCCGCCTGTGTTACTGTACGACGTCTGTTGCTCTTCTTTTTAAACACTCCGTTTTCTCTTAAATTCTTTTCAATTTTTCTTAACACATGGCGTCCTTCTATCGGGATAACGTCTAGCGTAGAGTCGAACTGCTCCTTCGTAGTTTTTCTGGCACTCTCTCAGTACAAACAACATACGTTTTTTCCGAATTAGAAAACATGTTTCTACTTAACAAAATGTGGCTACAAATGACCCGAACAAATTGACTTTGAAAGCACTGTCAACAGTATTGTCAACAATGTTGACAATAATTCACAACCCTCTATGTCTTAATTTTGAAAATTAAATTTTAAAAAACTACGTAATCTATGCAATGTATAATGTGTTGCCTATTTTTAAAATTTCGGGCGGGAGCAAATAAAAAAATCACTGTTTTACAACCACAAGTTCAAATACATACAGTGCTCAACAATTGAAATCGAGATTGAAATGGAACATCTTAAAATTTTAACAAAATTTAAAGTCTTGTAACTCCTGCAAAAATTTATTAATTAAGAAGATCTTTTTTTGTGGCTCATTAGCTCAAGCTCATTTCTTATACTTTGAGATGTTTAATAGAGCGTTTTTTTGTAAATTTGTAGTTTAAGTTATATAGGGTGTCAAAGAAATTTTGAATTTTGTTAATAGATTTCGGAAGAGCGCTAGACCAAATCTTCGAAACGGTTTTGCAAATTTTGAGCTATGTTTATAAATTAAGATTAAAATCCAAAAAAATCTGTTTTTGCACTATAAGCAATAATTTTGTTAATTGGTGTATTTTTTTTTCCTTTTTTGGCTGATTCTAAAGGTAAAATTTCAAACTTGAATTCTGGAAAGATTGGTGGACAAACCGTTATCACTTCGTGTAATAAAAGGCTCCCAAAAATAAACAATTTTTTTAACAACTGTGAATTTTAGTTTGGTAAAATAATAATAAAAATTTAAAGATGTATTTAGAAACATGACTTGTGTTTTAAATCTCAAGATCCTTGCAGCATTAGTTTACTAGGTATAAGTTGGTGTTTAAATACGATTTTTGAGGCCATGTTTTTAGAAAAAAATTAAAACTTATGCTCATCTAAACTGCTTGTATGTAGTAACGAGCTGTTTAAACTGAAAAAGCTTCAATTTTTTCCTAAAAATATGCTTTTAAATCGGATCTAATCACCGACCAATACTAAGAAAACTAATGCTACAATGATGTTGAGGTAACGAGCTGTTTAAATTGAAAAAGCTTCAATTTTTTCCTAAAAATATGCTTTTAAATCGGATCTAATCACCGACCAATACTAAGAAAACTAATGCTACAATGATGTTGAGGTACAAAAAACAAATTATGTGTCTAAATACACGTTTAGATTTTTATACTTCCTTTATCAAACTAAAATTCGGAGCTGTTTAAAAATTTGGTCATCTTCGGAAGTTCTTTTCTAGACAAAATGTTAATAGTATGTCTACCGTTGCCTTCCGAAATTCAAGTTTGAAGTTTTATCTTTAGAATAAACCAAAAAGACGTAAAATTTTACACCAATTAACAAAATTATTGCTTAATGCGCAAAAAACTGGTTTTTGGATTATTGTTTTAATTTATAAGTGTAGCTCAAAATTTATAAAACTGTATCGAGGGCTTAGTCCAGCGCTCTGCCAGAACCCATTAGAAAAATCCAAAAAATTTTTTCGCTAAAATAGGAGATGTCTAATCTTTTCGTTTTTTTGTGGGGCCTGTCTTTGACACCCTATATAACTTAAACAACAAATGTAGAAGAAACGATTTATTAAATATCCCAAAGCATAAGAAATGATCTACCTAGAAAAAAAAGATGATTCCGATTAATAAATTTTTGTAAGAGTTACAAAACTTTAAACTTTGTTAAAATTTTAGAGTGTTATTTCGGATGTTGAGCACTGTATTTATTAAAATTCTGAAATCGAATGCTCTTTGAGGAGAGCAAAATTTGATGATGAACTTGAATAAGTAACAAATTTTGCTCTCCTCCAATAATAAATTAAAGTTTTCCATTATTAAAAAACTGTCGCTAATTTTTTGAAAAACTATGGCTTGCGGCTTTTGAAAATAAAAAAAAATAATTTTTTTAAATTACAAAAATAACACGGAGATAAAGAACTTTACTACTCTCATTTGTAATTGCTGTACTAATAAATTTACGTGTCTTATTTATAGGTAATAAAATATCTCTTCCCACCTCTTTTAAAAAATAAATAAACGTTTTCTTTTTTTTGTTTTTATTGGAATTTAGGGATCTTAAGAATAACCTTGGAAATCTAGATTAAAGTCCGAAATAGATGCACTAATTTCATGACTAAAAGTAGGTCCGAAAGGAGCAGAAAGAGAGGATTTGCCACCTATGAATTGTGGCGGAAGAATTATACTATTATAATTCATGTACAGTCTTATTCACTCTAAAAAATTGATCATTTTCCGCGGTTATACAAATTTTTAATCAATACTTTTTTATTTGTTTTATTTTAGTTTTTTCTTATTTCATCTTTTTTTTAGTGCGTAGAAAGGTTTTTATTTACTAATTATAACGATATACTAATGAAATTTATTTTTAAACATTTGATGTTTTTCATTGTTTTTAGCAAAAATTTCAAAGAAAGAGATACAAAATCAATTATTTATTTAAATTCTTTTATTTGATTGGTTCATTTTAAATTCATTTTATTTGATTGGTTGATTTAAAATTGCCTGATATTTCACAAGTGACATATGACATAATAGTAAAAAAAAATTGTATTAATCATCAATTAAAAGTGATTTGATTACACGTAACAATTATTTTTTATTAATAGGAACGATTTAATAAGTATTTAACTCAAAATCTTCCTCTTTGTAGTTGCTACAACGAAAAAAATTCATACAAAGATTACCTAACCTAAAAATTTTACGAAACTTTTACTTTCAGTGAGTGCAGTGAGTGCCTAAATAAAAACTATTTTAAACGTTTAAATTCTAATAATAACAATAAAAAAGCCTCTTTAGAATCTTTAGGCTATACAATACATTACAACATTAAGAAAATTATAGTTTCTCTAAAAGGGTTAACCACGAAGGAAATCGCTCCCATGAACCATAAAAAGATCAACGTAACATTTAGCATAATGGCACGATAAATATAGGACATTTTTTAGCAAAATGAGAGGAAAAACACTAAAATTTATTCAAAATTACATTTATTTCTGCCCAAGGGGGCCCCTGTTATTTTTTATTACATAAAGACCGAAAACAAGTACGTACATTTTGAAAGAAATATTATAATTTATTAATAATAATTAAAAATTTATTCTTTGCATTTGATTGGCTATTTTATTTAAGTGACTGTGACATATGACTTATGACAGATGACAGATGTAAACATAACCTCAAATTTTTGTTGTCGAATAAAAGTGATTTTAAATTTAATTAAACGTGATTTAAAATGTTATATCTGTTTCACATAGGATTGTTTATAATAAGATCAAAATAATTTCAACAAACAGGGTCGGCCCAAGAACTTACTTCACTATGGGGGCTCTTTGTTGCCCCCCCCGAGGCCCAAGAACGATAAAATAACAGAAACAGGTGTCTGTGTTATTTATTGGCCGTGTCGACTAAAAACAACACTGAGTTTTCGTTGTGACCCAATATAATCCCTTTTGATTATCACCAAAACAAAAAAATCATTACTTTAATTTCCTAACCTAAAAAAAATTCTAACAGTAAACACCCTCTAAAACCCTTCGACTTTTTCCAAGAAGGTGATTCAGGGAGAAATGATTAGCCTCCATAAATAAAAAAAAAGTCCTACATTTTAATGACAAATAAAAGTGACCTTTTAGAAAAAACAAAAATGGAACGCTGAATATGGAACATTTTTTAACAAAAACAGAGAAAAATTGACAGAAAATTGGTCAAAATTCTATTTATTCCTGATCAAGGGAACCCTTTTTTATAATGTAAAGACTGAAAACCAGTACGTGCATTTTGAAAGAAATTATAATTTGTTAATAAATAAAAATTTATTCTTTGCATTTCATAAAAACATAACCTCAAATTTTAGTCAATTAAAAGTGACTTGAAATAATTAAATTAAATTTAATTAAACGTGATTTAAAATGTTATTTTTGCTTCACAGTGAGTTTTTGATAACAACAAACAGGGTCGGCCTAAGAACTAATTTAACTATGGGGCCCCTTTGTTGCTCCCACAATTAAATAACAGATGTGTGTGTGTGTGTGTTTTCAATTACCCGTGTCTACTAAAAACTACACCGAGTTTTTGTTTTGACCTAATATAATCGCTTTGTTTTTTGACTTAATATAATTGCTTTGTTGCTATCACAAAAAAAAGTGCAATAAGTAATAACTACCTAATCTAAAAATTACAACAGTAAGAAGACTCTAAAACCCTTCGACTTTCTTGGAGTAATTCAAGAAGGAATGAGCCCCAATAACTAAAAAAAGTCTTCCATTTTGATGTTGTTGAAAACTAACATTTAGCAAAAAATGGAACGCTGAATACAAGATATTTTGTAGCAAAATTAAGGAAATATCACAAAATCATTAAATATTCAATTTATTTCTGACTCTTTTCAACATTATTTAAAGTTTATAAAATTTCTTCTCTATAAAAATTTTTAGCAATACGATAAGGAGATTTCAATGAATAGAGACGATTTAGTAAGTATTTGACCTAAAATATCCATTTCTTGCCACCACAACAAAAAAAAAATGTGCGAAAAATAAAAAAAATTATCTAACTAGAATTTTTTTTATCAGTAGCAAGGTAAATACCAGTTAGAGGCCAAAGTTGTTTAATTAATAACTATCTTACAGTTGATAAGTAATTGTTTTTTTTGCAAAATAATAAAATTTTAATTAAAACACGCAATTAAAAATTAATTAAAGAAAAATAAATAAGGTAGGCAACCAAGAATACGCTTTTTTTAAATTGTATAAAATAAAGTTTCTAATATGATATATTACTTTATACACGTTAGAATAATTTTATAGGATAAGTGTCCCATAAATGAAGAAATATATGCATACTAAGTGTTTCAGTAAAATTCTTATACACTATAAATGTGTAACAATAGAAATAGAATATTTTGAGCTTATTAGGGTGTTTAAAGTATATAAAATTGAATAAAATTTTTTTTTTAATATAATCTCAATCACAAACATAAAAGTCGACATATCTATTGTTTCCAAATTTGATGCTATTGTTAATAATCTTTTTATTTCTTTTAATGTTTTAAACTTACAAAAATATTCAAGGACATTTAATAATAAAAATTTTACTATTAACTAAGTTATTAAATAATACTATTTAAAGCAATAATTATTGTTCGGAAGTACCCACACTTGCACGCCAAGAATTTTTTTTTGTAAATAATAAAACAAAAATGTATAGTAAATTTTCACCAATCTATAATTTTTTTATGATTTTATAATATTAATATATTTTGCTAAACTTTCGGTTGTAAAACAAATTTTGGTCAGATACACATTCTTTCGCAGGCGTTTTGCACGCAATATAGTGTCATAAACGTCATATAATTTAAAAACGTGATTACAAATATCATATGTTATTTAATAAATAAAAAATTAGACAACAGTGGTTCATCTACAGTACATATTGCTTAAATAGTAAAATAAAAAAAATATTATTTGAAAATGTAATAATTTGTTTTTAAAGTAAAGTTCATTATTGTTTTTTTATTAAATGAGTTAGGGTCACAATAAATTAGGTTAGGTGACTACAAACAATTGCTAAATAGCTAAAGAAGATCAATTTTTTAACCAAAGGCCGAATATCTATTGCGCCCCAGGCGTGAACGCCTGTCCAAGACTGAATATCCACCGCGTCGAAGGCGCAAATGTCCAATCTAAAGGTGAATCAAAAGTCGAATATCTATCTAACGTTAAGACAAAAGCCGAGTATCGCCGAGAACGTCTGGCCAAAAGCCAAATATTTATTGCGCTGCAGGCGCGAACGCCTGCTCAAGGCTAAATTTTATCGCGCCGCAGGCGAGAATGTCCGGCCGAAAGATGAGTATTTATCGCGCCACAGGCGCGATCGCCTGACCAAAAGCTGAACATTTATCGCGCCGCAAGCGCGAACGTCTTGCCAAAACACGAAAATCTCCCGCGCCGCAGGCGCGCACATCTGCCCGTAAGCCGAGTACCAACCGCGCCGCAGGCGCGATTGTTTGAACAAAGGTCGAATATTTATCGCGCCTGCGGCGCGAATATCTGACCTAAGGGTGAATGAATACCTATCGCGCCGCAGGCGCAAACGTTTGAGCAAAGGCTGAATATCTATCGCGCCGCAGGCGCGAACGTTTGACCAAACACCAAATATCTATCGCGCAGCAGGTGGGAACATCTGGCTTAAAGCCAGTATTCAACCAGATATTCAAGTTATACAAACAAATAAAAATTTGTATACTTCAATCTAAGGCGGCGTTTGCGCCGCCACACATCGCTTTCGGTTTTAATCGAAAGCGGCGCCAGTAGCGCAATATCGCCTTCAGTGTCAACCGATGGCGGCGCTGTTAGCGCAATATCGCCTTCGCTATCAAGCGAAGGCGGCGCCAGTAGCGCAATATCGCCTTCGGTGTCAACCGAAGGCGGGCGCCATTAGCGCCCTGGCGCTTGCGCCTTTCGCCCGGAGGGCGAAAACGCGGGCCCGCGTAAAGGGTGGCCGTAAGGCCACCGTTTTAAGCGGGCTCGTTTTTTTATAATTAGTGTAATATCGGTTTGTTATAAAATTATTTATCTCTATTTTTATTTATTCCATTAACAGGTTTTTTTGAACCTCAGATATATTTTATTATGTATCTATTTTTTAGTAATTCTTAAACAAAGACTAGATTTTCTGTACAAATAAATATTGTTTTTTTATAATTAAATAAATTGTTTCATTTTAGAAACAGTAGTTAATACAAAACAGTATTTTATTCGTAAAAGATTTTTTCCATTTTCCTTATGATCAAAAAGAGTTTTTTTTAATTTGTAAATTTAGGGGTTTTTCTTTGTTTCCACAATATTAAACCTGCTATCGAAGAGAGAGCACCAACAACCTCTTACGACAAACAACAGGTGCTCGAGGTGCTCAAAAAAAATTAATACAATGTTTTCAGTATATGCTTGGGTCGGCTAATAAAGAAACTGGTCTTGAAAGATTACATTATATTCTTTATTAAACTTTATTATAATTTTTATGTAATAAATAAAAAGATAGGTATAAACGGCAATCAAACAATATTGTGTACATTTTAATTTGTTTATTATTATTTCTTCAGTCTAAATTCACATTTGCTCTTCTCATATCTTTGATGAATAACCAAGTATTATAAGTAGTGAGACTTCTGAAATTGATAGTGAAAATGAAGCTGCTAAGAAAGAGATAAATTTTGTGTTAGCCTCATACATAATCGTTCGATTTAGCCCTCACCGTCCATGACTATAACAGCTTTAGTTAAAGGGGGTGGTAATCACAGGAGAAAACTCAAGATCTGAAAATGGAAACGAAAGTTTATCTAGTGCTGTCTTGGCATTCAGTGAACTAAGTAGGTACACCCATAAAAAAGAACCTCAAGATGTTGTCTTAACGTATTTTGAAGACTGCTCACCCTCCATCGCTTGAAGCTGCTCACTCACGCAACATCGGAAGGCTTTATTTATACGTTTTTTAATTTATTTCTTTAAAACAAAAGTCAAATTTATGTCAAATCTTAAAATAGCAAAACTATTTTAGGCGGCTAAAATTTATCTATCTTTTGTCAATTTTCCAAATAGCAACCATTTGTTTATTTATTGTGTTCAGAACACTAAAAACATTAAAATGCTTTTTGTTAATGTAAATTTATTTATTTATATTTTCAAAATAAAAGTGAAAACAACAATTTTCTGATTTTTTTTCTTACTTATTTACTAAAAGTTTTTCAGAAAAAATTAAACATCGAATAGTAATTAAACATTAATAAACAGGGCGCCTTGCAAAAACTATTTTTTCTTTTAATTCTATTACAAAAATCGATAATATTCAGGATTTAATTTTCCTGTAAAATGAGGTCGAAAAACAGTTGTTCAACATTGCAGAGATTCTTTTGGCAACAATTTCAGTATTAATTTTTTATTGTTTAATAATATTTTTTTATTATAACTCTGACTATTTAAAATAAATTTAATTAAAATGCAATTTTGTCTTGATCAGTAGCAATTTCACGAAAGTCATTTTAAATTTAAAAAAAACTGTTTTAATTATTTAAAAAATTATAAAAAATATTAGTTTATTTGCGTATTTACAATTGCTTGTATTAATAAATTTATTTGTGTTATATTTATACTTTTTCTCTACCCGTTAAAAAAATAAATATTTTTAAAAGTAGGTAATTCCTTTTGTTTCATTGAGATCAGAAGATCCAAAGATATTGCTGGAAATCGGAATTCAAGGTACGTAGATCCGAAAGAAGTAGAGGACTCGCCGCATACGACAAAGAAAATACATCAAATTCCGGATTAAAAGTAGGTCCGAAAGAAGCCAAAGAAGAGGATTTGCCACCAATCAGTTGTGACAGAAGAAAATGTCACAATGCGGACTTTTGTTTATTTGTAATCTTTTATGCTAGAACACTTAACGATTTTTCAAAAACTGTTGTTCTCTGCTTTAATTTTTTGACATATTCAATTATATCTTTTTCCATTTTCTAGAATTTTGCGTTTCAGGACTCAGGTATTGTTTCATATTTTAACAATTTTTATGTTTCATGCCTCAATAATTTCGAGTTTAGTAATTTTGATGTTTCAGGTTTTACTATTTTTTCTGTTTCAGGTCATAATTGAAAGCTTTGTTCTTCCAACAACAGTTTAGGATCAAAACTGAAACTAAAATGGTTCTGGACAGTAACGTCCTTTTCTTATATTTGTATTCTGTTTAATTAAATAAATACCCAATTTTTATAAAATTTTATTGTCACTCATTCTTAGGCCTCCACTGTCTCTATTTCCAGTTTTATCTTAAAATTGTATTGTCTCAATCTTAATTTTTCTTTTGTTTTACTTATATTTTATGTATGAGTTTCGTATAAATTTTAGCATTCTATTACAGGAGAGAACCGATAGTTAGGCCTTATATTGTGAGATTTTTCAGAAAGTTGTTAAAAAAGTCTAGCAAAATTTTTAAAATTATTTATTTGTTCGTATTGATTATCGTCTATCTACAAAGTTATTTTACATTTTGGGCGCGGAGGTATTAGCCTCTGACTTAGTCTCAGCTATCGGTTTCGTATCCCCCGCGTCCTTCCTCATCAACTCCTCAAACTCTGCTGGTTCAATTAAATGTTTGGCACCAAATGGCGGAGGCCCTAACAACTTCTCAACATCTTCGTAATTCAAAGTTTCTTTCTTTAACAAAGTTTCAGCAAGCTAAAAAATAAAATCAACAAATCTCACTTGAAAATAATCCAAAACTTACCAATTCTAATTTATCTTTATTTTTTAACAAAACTTCTTCCGTTTTTTTATAAGCCTTACTAATAAGTTGCCTCGCTTCGATATCAATAAGATTCGCCAGTTTTTTACTGTACGGTCTCCGACCCTTTTCTTGCGTTTCCTCCTGAGGAAACGAAACTAATCCCACATTTTCGCTCATTCCAAATTCTTTTATTTGTGCATAAGCCATTTTTGTGACTTTTTCCAAATCATTTTGAGCACCAGTTGTAATACGGTTAAATATTAAAGACTCGGCTACTCTACCACCTAAAGTCATACACATCCGTTCGAATAATTCCTCTTTGCTGTACAGTTTTTGATCACGTGGGATATACTGAGCAAAACCTAATGCCAAATTAGTTCTGGGTACAATTGTTACTTTTAATAAGGCATCAGTGTGTTCCAACATCCAGCCAACGAGGGCATGACCAGATTCGTGATATGCTACAATACGTTTTTCTTGTGGGGACATTGCATGATTTCTTTTCTCAGTACCTCCTAGAATTTCAAAAATTTAACAATTTTCCCTTAGAAATGAATTATTTTTTTACCAACGCTACGCTCAACAGCATATTCTAAATTTTCCCGAGTCACGTGTTTCTGTTTTAATCTAGCGGCATGTAAAGCTGCCTCATTGCACACATTTGCGATATCAGCGCCACTAAAACCTGGTGTCAGATGTGCCAATCTTTTAGAGTAGTATTCAGGTATATGCTCTAGAGCTATACTTTTTAAATGTAATTCAAATATTTGTTTTCTTTCGACTAAATCAGGTAAATCGATTAAAATATGTCTGTCGAATCGGCCCGGACGTAATAAAGCCTAAATTGACGAAATTAGTTTAGTTCTTTTTTTTTTAATTTTTACCTTATCCAGAATATCAGCTCTGTTAGTAGATGCAAGCATAACAACACTTTCTTTGCTAGCCATTCCATCCATTTCAACTAGAAGTTGGTTCAAAGTTTGCTCACTTTCTCCACTGGCGCCACTTTGGCCAATTTGGCCACTTCTTTTTCGGCCAACTGCGTCAATTTCGTCGATGTATATTATACAAGGCGCTCTTTTGCGAGCTTCTTTAAACAAGTCCCTAAATATGAAAAAAAATGTCTTAGATGTAAATGATGAATGAATTAAAAATCCAAGTCAATCCCATAGGTTTAATCAAAAATTCTTACATCAGTGGCATGGTTTTGCAATATTTTTTCAAATATAAGAAATAGAAAAAAATTTTGGCAATGAGAAGAATAGAGGTTTTAAAAGAAGATGTAGAAAGAGAATTATGTAATATACTGATGATTAGAGAGTATTTGTTTCTGAATTTATGGAAGTCTATTTAAGTATATAATAAAAAAAAATTATTCACTTCTATTTGTTTTATGGTAAGTTGGTTTCACTGAACTATAGCACTGAGTGTTATAAGTTTTTCAAATTACATTCCATGGTTAAATTGATATTTGTAAACCATTTACAATTTGAATCAAACCAAAAAAGCACCCAATCAAGTGAAAATGCTGTTTTAATTTTCACCTGAAAATGATAACATTATTGAAAGCTCACCGTGTTAAGTGAAGTGTTTAGTGTGATTGGGTCCTTTTTTCGTTTCATTTGACACACTAAGAAGTTCCACCAAGATTTAATTAAAAATTAATTTACCTGACTCGTGCCGCCCCCAAGCCGCCAATCATCTCAATAAATTCCGATCCATTCATTGACAAAAAAGGCACATTAGCCTCAGTCGCTACTGCTTTCGCCAGCAAAGTTTTACCACACCCTGGAGGACCTAAAAGAAGTGCGCCTTTTGGTACTTTAGCCCCTAAACTCTTGTAAATTTCTGGACGTTTTAAATAATCCACAAACTCCATCACTTCCTGTTTAGCCTCTCTCAAACCTGCCACATCTGAAAAATGAACCCCTTTTCCTGGACCTGTCAGGGGGTCAACTAGCGTAAATTTTGCTCGGCCTAATTGAGTCTAAAAAAAATGATTATTTGTATATTTTTTTGTTTGGAGTTTTACAAAAGTGTCCATGCTGATTGGTGGTCTTATACTTTTGCTTCTTGCTAGTAATGAAATTAGAATTGCAACGATTAAGAGAGAAATAAGTAGTTTTCCTGCAGTATCAGTGCCTCTTTCAAAAGTGACCGGAATTCCATCTTGAATTCCCAAACGGCGTTCAGCTTCACGTAGTTTATCTTCGAATTTGTTAATGTCTACTACATTCATGTGGTAAGTCCTGTTATCCACCTAAAAATAGCTATTAATGCAATAAGTTGCAAAAAGAGAGTCTTTTAAGCACGCGACGTGAACACGTCAAGAGCTTAAAAAACATCAATTTTGCAACGTATTGTATTCAAGATTTTTTGTTACAACGTTTTATAATAAATTTTTCTTTCAAAAACAATGATCTCAATCAAACATTCATTCACATTGTACAGTAGGCAGACGGCAGGTTGGTATGGATGTAAATTTCATTGTTTCATGTTTTTATAAAATTATAGATTGTCAACTTGGGTTCTCTGTTTAGGTTCTGTAATAAAGGAACACCAAAATGAGCGATTCTGAATTTGATTCCGAGATTGAAAATGCTGCGGAAGCTGCACCAGCTAGTGCCCGAAAAATCTAAGAAAATTAACAAGAAAACAGGAAATTTGGTAGTTGGTGTGAGGAAAAAATGTAACTAGTATTGAAGAAAAGGTTCTTTTGGCCTATTTTTCGAAATTATCTTCCATGTATAAGCCGTCTACTTTATGGAGTTCCTACTCAATGCTAAGAACCATGATATATCTTAACAAGAATGTAGATATCATAAACTTTACAAACTTGATTGCATTTCTAAAAAGAAGTTTCATGAAAATAGCTGATGACAAAGACTATTTATTAGGGAAAAGTTGTGCTAATTACTGGGATTTTTGGCGCATTACGCAGAGAAAAAAATTACGTTTTTGAAAGTGGAAGATATAGAAGATTGTACAAGTTTTATTAAAGTGAAGATACCGAACACCAAGACAAAAATTTCGCGAATGTTTACAATAACTGAAGGATTTGTAGATGGAATTAGTTTCTTAGAAATTTTCCGCAGATACGCACAGCTTCGACCTCGTCATACTAAACATCAGAGATTCTTCTTAACCTATAGAAATTCCAGGTGCTGTACGCTACCAGTTGTATAAATACTATTAGAGGTATGCCTAAAAAAATGCAGAATGTCTCGGCTTTCTAAATGCAAAAGAATATACCGGACACTGCTTTCGCCGCTGTTCAGCAACACTCTTAGCAGATTCAGAAGCAGATATTACATTACTCAAAAGACATGGAGGATGGCGATCGAGTTCTGTTGCGGAAAGTTACATAGAAAAATATGTTGAAAGCAAAAACGCAATTTCGATGAAAATTACGGAAAAAGAAGAAACTGTATCAAAGAAAAGAAGAATCTGTGACGAAAATAGCAAATCCAAAGTGAAGTCTACAGGTACCGTTTCCACTTGTATTGAAGTTTAGGAAAGAAATCTGAAATCTTTGAATGTTCAATTTAGTCACTTAAGTCACTTTTCATGTTTATAATAAATAAAATTTTTCATTTTTGAGCACTAGTGCGTAAAAGTAAGTCTTTATCAATCAGAATGATAATCAAAAAGTCTCTGTTTTAAAACGCTGTAACAAAAAATCATTTTTAAATGTGTATCGGTGCAAACTGAGAAGCTCTGTTTGGTTGATGCCATAGCAATGCCCTATATTAAGTCAAGCTACCTTCTTTCCTTTGATTATCGCCCCCTCATGTAAAATAATCGTAACAATTTCAATATCAGGCCTAACTATTATTTCTTCCACTTCACCTTTGGCCAACATTTGGTATAAAAATTCGTTCCAAGAAACATATCTTACGACCTACAAATCCAGAAAAATTAACAATTCAGGAGTTAACATGATAATTACTTCTGGTTGACTACTACTAGGAAACATCAAAGAAATTATTGCTATGACCATGTAAGCTGTAAGCATCCATAAGAAGGCTTTAGCAAGCAATGATGAAATTTTGTCGTCATCATCGTCTTTATTATTATTGTTAGGTTTATTTTTATCATCTCCAGGTTTGCCGCCTGGAGGCTGTTGTAAATTTTGGGGAGTTGAATGAAAATCTCTCTTATTCAAGTAATATGGTAAATGGTTTAAATTTTGTAAACCTGACCTGTGAATAAGGGAACAAACAGCAGAATATTCTCTGTAGAGAGTTCTACTTAACTAAAATCAATACTAAATTGTATTAAATATTTTTAATTGTAAAAACTCACTTCAGGGTTCCGAATTCGCTCTAATATCCTAAAATTAGTTTTAAGCCCTTTCTGAATTAAACCATTATCATTATTGTGTAAAATTTCCAGTGGTTTTATCCTTGAAAATGTAAATTTACAAGCAGCCCTCAGTGCCGAAGTGTATTTATTTAATTGGCTATAATACATTTTTATATTTTTTCATTTTGTTAAATTTAGGTTATGTAAATGTCAGACTAAAATCGGGTCCTTTGCCACAGAAGTATTATGCAATCGAAGTGAGTATTCAATTCAGTAATACTGATAACTTCTGCGCATTTAACAAAAAAAAAATACGCCGTTGGGCCTGCCATCTATTGAAAAAAAAGTAAACTATAGTAAAATCTTGTTAAAATTGACGCACTCTTTCTGTTATAGAGGTCAGTAAAACGACGGTTACTTTATTTGTTAAGAACCGCCACTAGATGGTAGCAGCGATAGTAAGTTACAGTAAAATCTTTTTACAACTGACTGTAGCTTTATTTTTTTTAAACAAACACTAGATGGTAGCACTAACTAAATAAATTTTTAAATATATAACATTTACGAAATGAAATTTCAAAATTTTAACCGTTTTTGCAGCTAACTACAGAGTGTTTTAGAAATTACTTTAAAAATTTTAAAAGGTGATAGTGCTCGTTAAAAGAATTTTAAATAACTAAAATTGTCTTATATAAATGTTTACTATTTTCGAGATATACAACGTAAAAAAAATTTTAAGTTTTTTTTACACGAGAAACAGTAATTTTCTCCATTAGGTGCATTAAAATTTTTTATTATTTAACACAGTTTTCTAGAAGTGAAACAAAGATTCTAAAAAACGGCGACAAAAAAAAATATATGAAGAAAAACTACGTTGGAAAATGAACAAAAAAATATTGTAGAAAAACAAAGTTATCACAAAAGACTCTAAAAGTTCATGATTGAAAAAGAAAAATTATGTTTACAAAAAAAACAATAGAAGATTTTTGTTTCTTTTTACAAAAAAATGCTTCGGAAAAGCTTGAAAAACAATTAGACAAAAAAAGAATCTAGATAAACTTGAAAAAAAAACTGATTCTCATAAATTCCAAAGACGAATTAAAAAAGTCGCCCCCAAAAAATCTTCTAGAAACTAGAACTTTTACACTTTTTTTAAAGAATGCATCTCACAAATACTAAATAAGGCGAGCTTTCAGAAGCGTACTGGACCACTTACTTTAGTGGCCCTGAGCAAACACTGTTTGAGTGGGTCCTAACTAATCCTAACCTATGTAAGAGTTTGATAGGGCAAGTTATTTGCTATTTTGTTAAAAAACATTTTTTTTCTTAAATATATTTTTTTTATTAAGATTATTATTGATGTTATATTGAGGTGGTCAAAAAAATTAAATACTTGTTAGTTGTCGATGTTGTGTCAAATTTTTTTTTTTTTTTTTTGTTATTTTGCCATACCTAGTTCATGCTTTCAATAATTTTCTACATTAGCTACATTAGAATTTTTTATCTATTATTTGACAGAATTTTCTAGAAGTGTAAAATGATTGTAAAAAACGGCGACCAAAAGAGAAAGACAAGAAAAAACCTACGTTAAAAAATGAACAAAGAAGATTGTAGAAAAACAAAGCAATTCTCAAAAAATTCTTAAAATCCACTGTTCAAAGTGCTTACAATGAGTTTTAAGAAACAAGTGCTTTTTATATTACTTTTTATATTTTGCTTTTTTACCTGATGTTTCTTCTACTATTTAATACCTATAAAAAAGTAAAATTTTGAAATTCTATAATATTTATTCTATGGTTACTACTGGGTGCTGCAATAACTATTAAAGCACCCAAAGGTTTCTTAAAAACGCAAATTATAAAAAAACTGTTTAATTTCACGAGTTCAAGTTTGCAAAACGAGCAGCAAAGCCAGAGATTCAGAAAGATTAGGTGCTCACAATGACAAAAAATAAGTTTTTGATAAATAATATTTTTTTCTAATTTGCCCTTTGTACCTATAATCTTTATGTAAAAGTACTGGATGGTATATATTATTACAGCACGCGTGCAGTAAAAGCTATTAAAATACTCAAAATTAGTGCGCTTTAAAAAAGTTTCTTAAAAGAACAGATTAGATAGAGAAAAGATAGTATAGTTTTAGAAGATATGGGAAAAAAGTAATGGGATAAACACAAAATAAAAAAAATAGAAAACTGGAAACAAAAGAACAGAGTATCTACATAATAATCACAGCAATCAAATCGACCAATTTAATCATTTTTGTATATTTGTTTAAAATTAACATTGTATTTATTTTTTTGGTCGAGAAAGGAATCTTTTCTCGACGCGGTCTATAAGTCATAAAAATCATAGATATGGTCTTTATCTTTAGATAAATCTGCCTCTTATTGCAGATATACAGAGAGATCTAAAAGTCACAGAATTTTAGTTGGCCATAAACAAAAAGGTATAGTTGAAATGTTTACGAATTGCGAGTCATTTAAAATGTCAAAACTGTCAAAATTGTACAGTATTATTGTCTTATCCTGCTTTTATTCTGCGACTTTTAAATCTCTCGTTAGTTACTAGTCAAAAATATGCTAACATTTTTTTTTATTTAAGCGATATCAATTAATATGGACTTAAGTACCCAGTTTTAACTCTTTTTTTGCAAAATTTAGGTTAATGTTTTTTTCTTATTTAAAAATTGTGGTGCAAATAGTGACCTTCAAAATTTAATTCTTATAACCTGAGATCGAAATAAAACTAAATCAGAGCAAGCCGTGGAAGTGGATATTAACATTAGACACATTATTACAGTTATGCTGGCACATGTTCTGATTCAGTTACATTTCGATCTCACCTTCAAAAGCATTACGTTGTCATAGAAACAATAACAGAGTGACATTTATTTGCACCACAGTGGTTTTTTAAATAAAAAACAAATTACAGAATTTTTGAACTACAAAATTTAGTAAGGTACAAGAGAAAAAAACCTGCTTAGGTAGCAAAAAAATTCTCTAAAACACGTTCAGCCGACCGGCTAGACATGTTACAATGAATTTTTTTGTTACCCGTACAGTGATCTTTTCTCTCAGTAAAATAAATAGGGGAGAAGCTGTTGCAGCAGAATTGAAAATAACGGAATTTTATTGGAAAAAAATCTGTCCCAAACGACAGTTTTTGTTCTCTGAACGCAACTCACATCTCGATTTGATTCTTTTGTAGTCTGTTGAGCAGATTAGAAAAATAAAACACAGGTAAGAAGCTGAATTTATTTATTGTTTTAAGTACATAAAAATTCTTAAAAAAAGTAGGTACACTCATAATAATTATTTTCGTTGCACCAAAAATTCAGTAGGTGTTTGTTAAGTTTAGTTTTTTTTTTTATTGAGACAACATTCGTTAACGAAGTTGACAGCTTGTTACTCGTCATAAAGTGCTATAGAGATTCCTTATTGTCGTCGAGTTTTAAAGTATTGTCCATCTGGCTTTTCACGTATTAATAAGAGACAAGTATATAAGACATAACGTCCCCCATTGTTGTTTTAAGCGGTGATAACTGGACAATGGTGGCTGTGGAGTAGGCGAGGGGCACTGCAATAATATTGACGTGATATGTGAAGTGGATAGAACGGAGTTCCACTGTTGGGCTCGGCCCCAGTTATTGTTCCGAAGCTGTCCCCATTGGTTCGCGTCGCCATGTTGACTATAGGCATTGTTGAAAATGCTCCTGGATCCGCCACTGTAATATAAAGTATTTCAATTAACAATGAACAGTTTTTTCTACATGTGGGGTGACGGGAATTGGGGCTAATATTAAAGAGGTCCAAAATGGAACAAGAAAATCAATAGGACTGTACTGATACTAAAAACCTTGGGATATAAAACATTTCGAAATTTAAATATAATTTTTCTGCTAACTTCAAACGAAAATAAATTGTAGTAGTCCTCAAACTGTGACAGAAAAATCGTATTTAGTTGCCTAAGGCGAAAATTTTTATATTAGCTCACTTTATTAACCATTTTTATTTTATTTTATTTATCACTTTTTAGTTGATTTATTGATGTATCTATATATGCATAAATAATGTAAATATAGCTGCTCTTAGCTTTATTTGTTGTTCTTGCTACCAGATAATACCCAATCGAGAAGAGATATGTTTGACAAACTTTTAGTAAATTCTTCAAAATTCTAAATTAAAATTAACTCTTTTCTATTTCTTTTTTACACAAAAGTCAAAGAACTAATTCTCATCAAAATGTTTACTTATATATTATACTATTATAATGTTAAATTTACAAAATAATGAAATGTATTTTCATAAATTTACGTAAATTTGATTTTTCTAGACTTGTTTTGAGAAATGACAGAATCAGCTGATTACATGTGGTAAATAAACTGGTTTCTCATCATGTTTATAAGTTTGATCATTGATATTTGGGATAGTAGCATGAAAATATCACATTTCAAATGAATGACACAAATATTTTGTGAATGTAAATTTGCATTTTTTTTTAATTTGGCTCCATGGCAAGTTTGTTAAAGACTGTATAACTGTTAAAAGTTGCATTTAAATATTGCAATTTTTGTTGTTTTTTTATTGTTTTCTAGTTGTTAGGTTCAAGCATCAAACAAAATTTACTATCTACTATTTTACAAAATTGATCTTTAATAATAATAAATCTTAATTGTTTGCAAAAAAATGTATAAAAATTCCAGCAAATTAAAAACGAAAAGAGATGAAAAACTGAATGCTTAGTGGGCGTTGATGAAATACACAATAAAGTCATCCTAAAAAATTTTAATTTGCATTTTAGTACATTAAACTAATATTCAAGCTTGAAACAATAAAATTTAAAATTGTTTTTTTTAATGTAAAAAGGATTGAAAATTGGAATTAAGTTTCTTATATTTTTCATAACGTCAGTGTTACGCCTAGACGTTAACCTACTTTAATAATATTAAACGTTAAAAACGTCACAACCAATAATAACCGAGCAATGGGTTGCGTACATTCTCTACCTCACCACACACCTATTAAACGTATTGCGCCTGCTAATGTCAGTTAATCTTTTTCTACAAAAACTAAGTTATTTTTTGACGTTAATTCAAGAATTGAGCAAAAAAATAAGTTAAGATTATTTTTTATGTAAATTCATAAAATGCCTAAAAATATGCGGAAAAACCAAATTTAAAAAAATTAAGATAATTATTACAAAATCGGGCTTATTTGGAAAGCAGATAATACGAATTTATCAAAAAATAAATCTGCTTTATACAAAAATTTAAATAAAAACCTAGATTACAACCAAGATTATTTTAAAAATATCCAAAAAATATTGTCAAAGAATACCTACTCTTGTAAGTTGGCAAAAAAGAAGCAGAAAGTCTTAGAACGTAGTAGTAACAAGTAGTAAAACGATGCCGGCTAACAAACATAAATAAATCAAAAATCATTTTACTGAGGACCCTGTCTCATAACCTTCTTATTTTTTTCGTGCTTTTATAATTTCATTTATCCACTTCTTTCTTTCTCCATTTTCATTTAGTACTTTTCATCTATCTAAACCCCTCTCTACAAGAACGTAGTATCTTTCTCATTTTGGAGTTATCAATCCTAGTAAATCACATAAACTTTGGCTAATTTTTGCCGCTACTGCCAACTTTCACAAATTTTTTTTAAAAATCGACTTTTACCCTTAATATATAATATACTATTATTGCCTGACGTAATGTAGATTTTTTCTAGGGTGGTAAGATCTAGAATTTATTATAATCAAGAAAAATGCAGCCAGACAAAATTATTCAAAGAGAATGATTTGACAATCAACGATTTTTATAAAGCTAAATTTTGCTGAGTAAAACAAGTTTAAAAAGAGAAGTTTTAAGAAGAATTAACTGCAGTTAACGAGAAAACAAAGGCAAATTAGTCAATAATCAAAGTATTAAAATAGTTCAAGAAAGAACTGTTTTAGCAACATTTATGTCTGAATTTACAAAACATCTTGCAATTCTACCAAAAAAGCATTTTACCAGACTAATTATTCAGCATTTTTATGAATTACTGTCATTAAGCTATAGAACTAGATGTTTATTAGCTGTAAAATCGTTTTTGCTTTATGTCGGAGACGTTAAATGCATTATACTAGTGGAATAATTACCTGTCGAAAGACCTCTAATAGTTCTCAAATCCTTTTACTGGAATCGATTTGTTTGAACCTTTAACTGTCACAATTGAAGAAAAAAAAATTAAAAAAGATGGGAGATATTTTTTATCTTTATTACAATCTGAGCTAATCATTTAGAAGTAGGTAGAATTTTCATTATCAAAAATCAAAAATATCAAAACATCCCTAAATAATTTTTTAGACAACTTAAAAAAATATGGTACATTACCACAAAGTTTCTTTAAAACAAAAATTTGAATAATAAACTTTGGTTTATTTTTTGTACAAAATTGTAATATATCGTTTTTAACTACATACTTGTTTTGTAAGCACATTATTAATGCTTCATTAACAGCAACAGTAAGCAACAGTTACTGCCCATAAAATCATTATCATACACATGACGCTTCTTACGATTCCTAGGGCAGGAATCACAATCTCTAGAATGGTAGAAAAAATATAAGCATGGATCCTAAGACGATAAGCGAGACCGTAAACAGATTAATGCCGTCTTGTTTTTCCAGGATGTGAAAAAAATAGTAACAAGTGTTCATTTAAAAAAGTTGTCAAGAGTGCCATAATAATCGAAAACATTTTGAAATATTTATTAGTTAAATTCGACTACAGTATCGTCAGTGAAGGTTGTCAGAAATGTCGAAATTGTTACATTATGTCGCATTAGTGAACTGAAATCTATTTCACGAAGTATTTTATAAAATCAGTAAACTCTAGACTTTTTGTAAATAATTATTCGTAGGTACATAACTTGTATGAGAAAACATTCCCAGTGCAATATTTGCTGATTTCAAAACGTTGACATCTTATGAACAAAATCATTGTCTCTTCTCGATAACCTAGTTTTGTGTTCCATTGAATAGATCTATTCGCCTTCAACCTTTCTACCACTTCAAAAGTAACTTTTGACTAAAAACTTTTTGTGCTCTAAAGTACCTATAATTAGC
Organism: Tribolium confusum; assembly: GCA_029207805.1. Taxonomy (NCBI): domain Eukaryota; kingdom Metazoa; phylum Arthropoda; class Insecta; order Coleoptera; family Tenebrionidae; genus Tribolium; species Tribolium confusum. The sequence continues at coordinate 39,316,135 of JALGAY010000002.1, read as the reverse complement.
CATTGCGACAAAATAACAATTAACTAAATCCATTAACAAATAAAACTGAAACTGGAACTTAGAACGAAAAAAACAGAATACAAAAAAAACGAAATGAAGCTGAAAATGACTCAGAATCTTATAACACACACTCAAAAAAAATCAAAATAATTTATTTATATATTTATTTTTTACAATGTATAAAGTTCCGACATCCATTTTTTGCTACATTTTCTTTTATCAAAATCTCATAGCATTCTTATCAACTTTTTCAAATGAACACTTGTTATATGAAACTTTGCGACCGTAAACACATTTTACGAACGCTTAGGAAGCGTTATCATCTACAAAAAGTTATGCTTACGTCCTTTGACGTCTAATATATTATAATTGCTATCCAGCAATACAAATGATATAAAAGCATTAATTTCTTATCATTTTCTTTTTGAAAGTTTTAATGATGTAATATTTTTGTGCTTTGGTGAAGTAAAAAAAGTTGATATTTTTAAGAAAAATTGAAAGAATATTAATGATAAATAACAACTAGAATACAAAAGACAAAATTTACCTACACTTTGAAGCAAATAAATATCTGGAGTTATAATAAAAAAACTGTATAAAAGCGGGTACCGTTGTATTATTAAAAGACAACATTTCAAAAAGGTGTCGTAACATTGGTATAGTAAAAAGTTTTTTCCTGTACCTGACGGTCAAGTCAGTAGCAAATGTAATAGTAATGTAAAATGTAAAATGGAAATCCACAATTGTTTGTAACAACGTACAAAAAACTGAAGTTAATTACTGGTTTAAAATATATACAAAGCGCCCGATATAATAACGACCAGCGTCTGTTATATTCGTTTTAACAGCCGCCGTCTGTCATATTCTTCCTAACCGCCTACCTGTCGTCTGTTAAAATCAGTTTCCAATATGTAATTTTAATTATATTAAACGATAATAATGTTATGGTATTTCAAAAGTTATTTATATTTGCGTAGGTATAGTAATTTAAATTTTACAGCACCAAAGTTAATTTGAACACGAGGCGCTAGCAGAGCTATAATTAAATTGGGCGCTGTAAAATATTAAGTAATTATTAAATAACATAACTTTTTTTAATTAAACATCAAAAATGACAGTTTGATACTCTGTACAATAATTCAAAAAGGTCGGTAAAAATCTGTAATTAACGTGTTGCTGTTGCAACACGAGATGACGCTTTTCAATTGCAGTTAAAAATGTTGTAAAATAATTTAATATTCCTCATTTAAAGATTAAATTGGGTAAGATGATGTTTCAATAAATATTCGTTCGTTTTACAGGACTTTTTTTAAAAAAATTTAGATCAATGTTTCCTAGCAAAATGCATAGACTATATATAATTATTTATATTCACACCAATTGGGTTTCCTTTTTTAAACTGTATTAAGATGCAGAACAAAATGCCCAAAAAACAGTTTCAAATGGGAGTTAAAATAGCCGTTATAATTTGCGGTTAATAAGCAGTGTAAACAAAGATTAGAAGATGTCGGCGAGCATCAGCTTGATTTGTAGTCGCTAAATGAGTACACGTGTCGCTGTAAATACCCTCAGCTCCGGTGACTTTAACATGATGAATGATTATCCTAGAGAGACTACCGACAAATTTTCAAGGCGTCCTCCCATAATAAATATCCTCTGTTTAAAAGTTGGGTCTTGAGCCAAAAAAATTTTCAATCAATACACACGAAAAGGGTCAAGGTTTGTTTCATTTTTGAAATAAAAACTATTTAAGTATGTACTTCAAATTTTTTTTTCTAGATTTAAGACAGTTTACAAGTGCTTTAAGTCCCATACGACTTATTTTCAAGTTAAAGGGATTTCCCACATAATCCAAGTACTTAGAGCTTGACAGTGAAACTAAATCCTTACAACTGAATGAAATAAGATGAGAAAAAACATAAACATCTATTTTTGTAGACTTGCACATATTTTATTTTTTAGCTCGTAAATTTTTGTTGTATTTTTGATCATTAGTGTCGTTAACAATGTAAATTAAACTAGTCAAGTCAAACTACTCTATTTTCGCATTGTAAAGGTTAAATATATCCGCCCTCTGTGTTGTCATCTATCTCTCGTTTGGACTGACATGCACTAATTTAATTTTAGACGGGGCATTTGCGTTGACGCATCGCAACTGTTGTTTTAAGGGTTCCCCACACAATATACACATTCAGTCAAAATTAAAACACCATTCAATTAGTTTTTTTTAAATTTTTCTACCTAGGTTTGTAATAATGTAGTTTTCCGGTTTGTAAACGCGTTGTGCTTTTGAGTAACTGGTACAAAATTTGGCGATTAGATAATTTGATGGTGACACAACAGGATGAAAAAAATTATTTTAACGGGAACCGAAATTTACGAAATTGGTTTTTAAATTTTAGTAGCTAAGTTTTGTCGAGTAATAACCGAATTTAGATTTGAATATAAAACACCCGCATGTATCTATAGATTTGATTCAATTTCCTGCAGGCTTTTGTCCTATCGTTCGTCAGAGTTGAGTGGCATGAAAGGATTAAGTAAATCCTGCATATTAATATAGGAGTCTGTCATTTCGCTTTGTTTATTTAAAACAATCGTATTGCATTGCGGTATTTCAAACTAGAATAAAATTGTCACATTTTTCTCTCAGCACTTGAAAAAATATTTTTTATCTGTGGTTTTTGTAGTGTTTATATTGTTGTTAAATTAGAATCATCACAGAAAATTAATGTCACTATTCACTTGATCGAAAATAGTATTTAATTTATAATGAAACACACAGGCAGAGTACTGGAGTGAACTGAAGCGCACTCGGCTTTCGGTTGTTAATTGTAATTTCTGTGGGGCAAATTGCATTGCAAATAGAGAGTGGCATTAGCGCCGTATGTTTGTGTAAGAGGGGTCTGGGGAGTTGCTACTCCTGAGCTTCTGCCTCCGTGTGAGCAGTGTTTATTTAGAGCCCCCGGAATTAACCATCCAACCGCGCGATCTCTCATTCGACTCGCAGATAAAACCTCTTAATTCTATTCTATTTCCCTCGACTGCCGCATCCGCCACAGATCCTCTTTCCTACTTTCAAATTGGGTGTGCAATACTTGGGGGCTTTTACGAGATGCGAATTAAACGCCGCTTGCCAGGCCTTTATCATATATCGCTACCAGATGGAATACATTAACTCGTTTAAATTACTTTCGGATTTATACAAAGCAACACCAACGAAGTACTTGAGAAAAAATTAAAAAAATAATTTTAAATTTGCAAAAAAAATTTTAAAAAATTAGAATTTATTTTCTTAAAGCCTTATAATTTGTATAATATTTATACACTATTAACCCGGCATTAAACTATGATGTTGAAAATGAGTAAAATAGAAAAGATATTAGATATAAGAAATAATTTTTTTATTTATTATTGATTTTTACTTTTATTAGTTTCTGTTTCTACCAAATAAATTGAAGTTAATTAAACTGAAAACCTTTTTGCTTTTATACTACAATATCGTCTAAAACAGGAAAAAAAGATCATTATTTTCTCACCAAATTTTCTTAGCAAAATGGGTGTTTCAAATTTCTAATGCTTATTGGTTTCTTTCTGGTAAAAAAAAACAGAACAGCGTTTTGTAAAAATAAATTTGCTTTTGTTTTTTTCTTAATCTAAACAAGAATCAAGACAAGATTAAATCAAGTCAAAAGTTGAATTCATAATTCAACATAAGAAACAGAGAACATCAAGAAAAAAAATTCTTTTTAAAATAATTCCAACTTTTAAATCTTTCAAACAAAAAACTGTTTTATTCTTACTTGAGGCAATATTGTTACTGAAATGGGCGTCGCATTTAATAAACAAAATTTTTAGTTGCAACATACATATTAATAATAAATTTATAGCTTTGGAATTTACTCATATTCATTGTTATTGTTACTTTTTTTATAGAATACCTTTCTAAAAATGTTAAAAATAAATAAACATCGGATTTATTATTTACTATATCTCTGTCAGATATCAAAATATTGTTATAGTGTAATATTGTAAAATATTGTAAAATATAGTGTAAAAGAAACCGTGATGAGATCAAATAAATTTTTGGTCAAGAGATCTGAGTGTCAGTGTAAATTTGGTAACATTAACATGTTGTTGTCCACTAACAAAATTAACAAAATTGTTTTAACAATTTAACTATAGATAAAACCTTTAGTTAAAAGAATCTGTAGATTGTAAAATCATGCCAAAAAGCAACATTAGCTCTTCGTATTTTTTATAACTGTTATAACATCATAATGTTACGAACAATCCTAAAAAAAAGAAAGAGAAAATACCAGTAGAATATCACGTCGTGAGTCACACTGTAGCGTAAAGTTCTACGAAACTATTAGTCACGTCCATGAACAGATCAAGAGCAATGATGTCATTGTGTCACACGAACTTTTCAGGCACGTGCTAGAATAACGCGTCGTTATATAAGCGAGTGGAGATAATGGCCGAGAGTTAGTGAAAACCCCACAAGCTATTGAAGAGTAAGCGGTTCAACAAAGCAACTTTATTTAACCGGAGATCCTAGTTATTACTGGTGTGAATATATAGTTATTTATTGATCAAAGTGCTATTGTTTATAATCCTATATATAGTAAAAATAAAAAATTAGTTATTAATCCAATTTTTTTAATAAAAAAAACTAATTTTCTACAGACATTGCAATAATTTCTTATTTATATTTTATTTTGCATTTTTATTTTGCTAAGATTATTATCATTATGTTAATAATGTTTTTTAGTGTGTTTTTGTAGGTGCGTTTGACTTTGCCACTCCGAGTGCACCTACTCTGTCTTTGTTTGTTTCAGTCAAGACAGATTAATCCATCGCATTATTTGAATTCAGGATTTACTTATTTAAAAACGGTTTTTATGACAACGTACTCTCTTTCTGCCCAATTTAATAACTGGGTGTACAAAGAGTTTGTGCTGTTTTGAATACAGTGTCAAAAAGCATCAAGTTCTGGTCACCAGATAGAGTTATTGATATGTAGGTATATATAGACTCAATGATGTAGATAAAGAAAGAGACGGTGCACTCGCAGTGGCAAAGCCGAACGTGTTTAGATTTTTTTATTTGAAAACTGTTTATAAAAAATTTGAAAAGAGAGACAACATTTGCAAAAAAATTTGTTTTATTTCAACTTATAACAAAATTATCACAAAAAAATAGTTATTATAAAATATATAATAAAAAATGTAGACATAAAACCATTACAGGTTTTTCAGGCCAAAATAAAGCAAGCAAAATAAAACACAACTTATCTCTTAACAAGTTGCACCGTTTAAGAGCTAGAGAGCGCTAAAGTTGTAGATTAAAATTAATTTTTGTAAATATCTCAAAAACGGTACGTTTTAGCAAATTTTGTTTTAAATTTTTTTATTCAGAATCTATTGGCATGTTCATTTTTGTAATAAAAATTAGAATAATTCACGCAAAACATTAGATATTTACTAAAAATTTACGACAAAAGTACTTAGCCGGAAATTGAGAAAATTTAGCAAAATTTTGTCATTTAAAAAAAAGAAGAAGACATTTAAGTTTGTTTATGAACCTAATTTCATAATTATAGGTTAAGAAGTTTTTAATATATACATAAAAACATGTTTTTTTACTTTAAGTCGGTAACAAAGTTCGATTTGGGTGCGATAATAGCCAATTCCGCACCCAAATTGCTAGTGCAATTTACTGTTTTCGGATTGGTGACACTGGGTAACACGCTGTTGTTGGAATAAAACGTCACATTTATTATTATATACAATAATGGTATTCGAATAAATTTTGTTGCAGTAGAAAAGCGACAAACTTTTGAGGTTAGAACGAATATCTTTAAAATGAAACTTGAAACTAAAATGAAGCTTTGGTCTTTGTTTGGCGATTTACAACACCTACAGCACTTGATAATTTACAAGTTATTTGCTAGATGAGTGTATATCACTTCTTAGTCTGAAATAACGATGAAAAGGGTCGCTGAGAAACGCAATAAGTGTGGTAATTTAGAAATAATTTTACAAAGTTTTTGGAGATTTTTCTTACTGTGTTAATGTCAATTGGAGTATTCAATCAATAACCGATTCGGTAGGTAAAAAAGAAACATTTGTGAGTTACTTACACAAAATTTTAGACAAATTTGAAAACATTTCAAAGTTTAATGACTTTGTTGACACTTTAATGACATTTATTACCAACTATCTCGTATTAACGCAAAAGTCCCCGAAAGATTAAATAATTAACCTTTTTACTTAAAAATCACGTAAAACGCGAAAAGTAGAAAAAATAGCATAATATTTAATACTTTTTACTAAATTTTTGAAAATTTAAATTTTGGTTTTTAATTGTGCATAAAACTTTGTAAGTACTACAGGCATAATCGTCACTAGTATAGGATTATATGACAATTATGCCTCACGTGGCACGTCGCGCTCTAAATATTTCTTTATTTTTTTCTTATCAAAATCTTTTTTAGCTGGGTTTGATATATAAAAAATTTAAATATTAATACGCACACCAAAGATGGCACTAGGGTGTTATGCTTCTGGTACTATTCATTTATCACTCAAAACGAATAACGTTTGAAGCGTGCCAGAAAGTAAGCTAAAAATAAATTCTGAAAAAAAAAATTAAGCCAAGAGCTTGTAAAACCATTTCAGTGCGCTTAAATTTGAAAGACAATACAGAAGAAATGTGAGTGTTTAAAGACCGTTTAGAAAAGCGGCTAGAAAATCTCTTCAAGTCGAGAGAAGGAATCCACGCTGAAAAAGTGTCTTCAAAACTCCCATCAGTCGTTGGCCGCGAACGCCAACAGCGCCTCCTGAGAAGAAGTGATCTCGGGTCAACTTCTTTCAAAGCCCAAACCTCGCAAATAAATTTATCGAAAATTTGATAACATGAAAGAAAAGTATCGATCAATCTAAAAACTAACGTCGCAAAAATTGCCAACTATCGATATGAACAGCAGACAAAATGCAGATGGTCTTGTGGCACAGAAATCACGGAATGTTAATAGTACCCTGGCTGTAACTAAAGCTCCAGTAAACCCTCTAATTTAGTAATCAAAATAAAAAAAATAATATATTACTTGATTATGGTGAATATTGTGTAATTGGACTTAGTTCTGAGTATTCTAGATAGTTAGAAATTCTAAGGTAAGAGATTTATTTATTTTTATTGTATTACAAAAATTTCAGGAAAAATCCAGAAAAAATAAAATTTTATGATAGGCAATCATCAATACATTTATAACCAACAAAAAAAAACAGCAACAACAAACGTTTAATCCACGTTTGAAGTAGAAAAAGAAAACTATTCATTCACACGTTCGTAAAAGTTTATACAAAAAGTACTCCAACCCTAACTGTGAAGTGTTTTTTCAATGTAAATTAAAAATTAACAACAAAATTATTTATTTTTACAAATATAAATTTTCAGTTATCGCATTACCTCAGACTTTTCGACCATTTTACAACTGAGTGAAAATAAACGCGTACAGACGAAAAGGTCGAGCTAGAAGTTTTTACAGAGGTCCAAGAACAACTTGCCCATCTCAAACATGAATGGTCCCCAAAGACCAGAAGTGAATACGTGTACCAACCAAGACATACCACAACTCGACAATAACCTTTGCGATGAAGTAAGCATCGTTTTAGAGTTAGACTCCAACAAAGCTACGTTTTTAAAGCACCTGGAAAAGATGTGGAAAATATGTAAGTCTTTCTTGTAAAACTTTTTTAAACATAACTTGAGTTATGTTTTAATAGTGAAGAAGAATCCATCAGTTGAAAGCAAGCTCAATCTTTATTTTAACGAATGTAAAAATCCATATGAGGCTACAATAAGGTTAATATACAATTGTAACGACTTTAGATGCACCAAGAACACATCATTATCGTTTTACATTATAGAGGTATTTAAAAATTGGTTAACAACAAACCGGGTTAACGTTGTACATTTTCTGACTACAAAATTAAAAATAGAAGTGTTTAAAGTCATTTCTAAACAAAATCTGATGTTGAATTTTATCGAACTTGTTGTGGAAGTTTATGAGATGGCCCAGGATGGCGAACATTTTTTAGATATGATTAAATGCATGATTAATGAAAAAAGGTACAAAGAGGCTTGCCAAATTGCTGTACTATTTAACTTACAAGATAAATTTACTGTAACAGATTTTTTGCTTCCTTTAATTTTTCAAGATAAGTTATGTGAGACAAAATTTTTTTTAAATACTAGCCCCTCACATCAAATTGAGCTAGTGACACTTCTAGATTCTATCTTAGATAAAACGTCAGTTAGGGATGCTCTAGCATCCTATGTGTCCAATCTAGAAATTCCTGACATTAAGTGGATTAAATTTGATGCAAAACCTTTGAAAAAATTGATAATGAAACTTGTAAAAACATACAAGCTTCCAGCAAATGTCGCCCCGAATTTAATTAAGAAAAAAAGTGAAGGAGCGTTGTACTTTTTGTTAAAAAAGAGGTTTACTGAAAAGTCATTGGGTGAGGAAAGTTGTAAGGAAATGGTTCAAGATATTATTGGTAATGATGAATATTTGCAAAGGAAGCTTGTAGATAAAGTTTGTCTATATGGAGCTGTATTTGAAGCTTTGTGGTGGGCAAAGTTTTATAATCTTAATAAACAGTATTGGCCTTACAAGGTGAGAATGATAGAAAATAATCCAGAAATGTTCCATGAAAAAAATACTCTACTCGAAGAAGATTCTTGCACTAATGATAAAGTACAAAATAAGCAACCTGTTAAATATCTTAAATTTCTATTACCTCTTACTAGTATTCACATGGTAAATAGTAAAGAATCTTTTGAAAAATTTTTAAATATTGGATTAAAAGATGTAGATGTAATAGGAATTGATTGCGAGTGGAAAGCAAGGTTTAATAGTCAGAAAGAGGAGTTGGTTATAATGCAAATAGCATCTAGAAAAAATGTATTCATTTTTGATATATTGAGTGTAGGAACCGAATTCCCGCATTTATGGCAAGAACTCAACAAACTCCTTTTTAATAATTGTAATATTTTAAAATTAGGATTTGGATTAATTACTGATATTAAAATGATTAAAAATTCTTTACCTGAACTTAATTTCACTCAAAAAGAAGGCGGATTCTTAGATTTGTTATCACTGTGGAAACTACTTGAAAATGATCCTAAAGTAGTATTTCCATATGAAGTACAAGGTAAAGGTTTAAGTGCATTAGTACATCAGTGTCTAGGCCGTCCTTTAGACAAATCTGATCAACTTTCTAACTGGGAGAAGCGTCCATTGCGAGAAAGTCAGATTGTCTATGCCGCACTTGATGCTTATTGCCTCATACAAGTGTATGACGTCATCAAAACTTGTTGTGAAAAAGGTGAATTTCCATTTGAAGAAACGTGTCACAATCTAATGATAACCGAAGAAGCCCCGAAAAAGAAAGAAAAAAAACAAAAGTCTCAGCAAAAAGAAGATATAGCCCAACCTCCATCTCCTCATTTAAATCAAGTGCCAGCTACATCACTTAAAGTTGTCTGTGATACAATGTTACAAGGTTTAGGGAAGAATTTACGAAGATGCGGGATTGACACTATCATTCTCGAAAACGGGATGGATCATATGGAATGTGTTAAATATGCTCAAGCTGAACAAAGATATATTTTGACCAAAAGCAAGGTTTTTAATAAATTGTATGAGTGTGTACCACCAGGACATTGTCTCAAAATCGTTTGGGATGATGTTGACGAACAGCTGAAAGAATTTATCGATTATTACAAAGTCGGCGTATGTTCATGTAATGGTAGAAACTTTGTTAAAGTCTCACGTGAAATTATGTTAGCTTTAAAAGATTCGCACGATAACCAAATATATTCTCCCACTGACAATTATGATTATGACATTGAAGACACAACGGGTTTTTCAAGATATTTCTGCCCTGATGACAATAATTATGACAGTGATGAAGCAGCGGGATTTTCAGGTGACACAAGATATTTTTCGTTTGATGATGATGATTATAAAGAGACTGATCAAGCAGCAGATTTTTTCTGTGATGAAGATTTTGATTATTTTGAGTCGGGTCCTCCACTACAAAAAGCACGAAAACGGGATTTTTATTCTGATGAGAAAGTTGATGTTGTTTTATGCCAAACACGACTTGGAGTCAAAATACAAGTGTCGTCTATACCAGCAGGTGTTTTAAAAAAAACCGATTATTTTTGTGTATGTGAAACTTGCGGTAAAATTTTTTGGGATGGAAGTCGTCTGGAAAATGTTTAAATTAGAAGACCTCAAAATTTGTTCAACAAATGTGTTGAAGATATTTTACCAATAGCATATATCTTATTACTGAAAAATCAGATTAGTTAAATCTTTTGCAGTTTTTTGTTTTTTTTTTACATTTAATATATTTATGTAATTTTGATGTTATGAGTTAAAAAATCTTTTTTAATTTTTTGCATGTTAACTAGTACAAAAATGATTTATAATTTAAAAACTAAATATAAATTGGTTTTTAAAGAACACTTGTATTTTATTATTGTGTTGATGTTAGTCTTTCCAAATAAAAAAAAAAACAAAAACATTGAGAGCATTAGTCGAGAATATAAAGCACAAATAAAAAAATGTCTACCCCAAAAGCACAGAAAATATTTTTTCGGCTTCTAAATTTCATAAAACAACATTTCCGTATTTCAAAATTAGTAAAATTTTGCTTCTGACTCATAATAAATTGGTAAAATGTTGACTCTGGCATTCAAAATTAGTAAAATATTGCTTCTAGTTTCTAAAATTAGAAAAACAATGTCACCTTTGATTTTATATTTCTTTCGGTTTCAAAATTAGTAAAACAACGTTTTTGTAATTCAAAACTAATAAGTTTTGCTTTTGACTCTTAATAAATTGGTAAAAATTATTTGGTAGAAATACCGCTATTTCTTTACAGCATAATATAACAAAATAAAATAATGAAATTCATCTAAAAAAATTTTATGAGTGATACAAAATTTCTCTTAAAAAACAAAACAAAAAATGGTGACATCCACATTGTAGTCAAAAATTTTAGAAGGGAAGAAGACAAAATTTTGCGGTTCGACCGAGTTGTGGTTTGTTTTTAAAATAACCGAACTGCGGTCAAAATTTATTTATATAAAATAAATTTACTTATCATAAAACCAAAATAGAATATTAGACCTCAAAGACATTAAGCTTTCATGGTCGAAAAGGCAGACTAGGACATCGAGGGCTAAATTTCAAATTTTCTAATATTTTCCAGTTATTTATATGCAACTATTTATATAAAACTAATAAGCAGAAATATTTTAATCTTAAACAAGAAAAAAAAGTATGTTAACGAAAAATAATGTAAAAAATTTTAAAAAATTAAATGTCTTTTGATTTAAAATAACTGATTTCAAAATTTGTTGTCATGCAATAACTTTGACAGTGTGATAGTCAATTAAAGGATAAATTCTATATATTTATTTATTTATTTATGACTGCTTTGATAATTGCATAAGTATTATATTAAATATTCGATTAAAGCAAAGTGACATATTACTTCACTAGTGAAGTAATAAAATAAAAATCCACTATTGTTGTAAATATTAATTACACAATTTTCACACCTACTTATCGTAGGACAAACTATATCTGATACATTTTTAGTATTATATATTTTATAGTATTTTTGTCACCCAGAGTTTTTGAAGCAATTTGTTTTTTATTTTCTTCTGCCGTGTCTGTGTATGTACCCCTCCGCCACTGTATTCGAGCGCCAGCCCCCATGACGCTTTACTGTTAAAAGATCAGCTCCCGAATTAGCAAGCAACGAAGTAGATGAGCGTTCCTATGTCAATGTCCCGTAAATCCTGCTGAATTAGGTAACTGAAAAAAGTAGCAATATTCTTGAGAAATGCAGCAAATGTGTTTATACTAATAGGTAACTTTATACACCTCTGGTTTCTATATCCTAAAAAAACCGTCCACTACTAGCGTTATTAAGGCAAAGTGCAGCATATTTTCGAATTACTTCTAACATATTGATTCCATTAATTCCGCCTGACGTAATAAAAAATTCTCTGGATATTTTTGTTTTAGTGTTTGGTATTAGAACATGGAAGATTGTCCCTGATCTTTGACAACTTTCAAAACCATGTTGGTAAGTTCTTGGATCCTACAAACCCCACCAACTCCAATAATTAAAGCAACCTTAAAATTAACATTACTTAGTAAGAATAATTTATGCATAATAAGAGTACAGTACCTACATTAACAAAAATTTATCATCATTTGCTACTTGTAAAAATTTGCTAATATCTTGTTTAGTAAAAATTTGCAATTTTTTAGTACGATATCCATCAGATTTTCTTTTTAGAAAGACGATTAAATGCACGTATTTACTAATGTCAACGTTCTTCTTCATTTTCATTATTGTTCTAATCATAAAATAAAAAACACAGAAACTCGATGATTTATACAGTGTTGATAAATGATCAAAATATGCAAATAGAACCTTCTGTGCGTAATATTTTTAACATTTTTCTCGTCGCACCATAAACTGAACCGTTGAAAAGCCATCTCGTATTTTTCTTTGGAGTTCTCTGGCAATAAGCAAGAAGCAGCATTTGTCGCCGCTTCTTTGATATCAGTAGGTAAACTTTCTGAATCACTCATGTTTACAATTTTCTTATTTTCACAAAGCACAATTTTTACTGATTATGTCAAAAAGGCAAGTTTTGTTTAAAGAATTGTAAGCGGTTGCCATAGTGCTTACTAGATATATTCATAGGTCATCTTACTTTTGATGTAAAAAAATAGGATTTGTCGGCAGCATTAAATTTTTGATTTTCTTATTTTTTTACAGTCATAGATAAAGTTTTGTATATCATACATAGGTTAGAACACATTACAGTAACTCGTGTGTTACGGATACTATGGGCTAATGCTTTCGTTATCTGTAATCTACACACTTGTTGTGTGATGAATAATAATGCTTCTATCCCACTAATAATGTAAATAACTATTAATAAAATAAGTGATAGAGTATAGGTAGATATAAATTTTAATAATTTCTTATAGTTTTTATTTGAATGTAAACAATTTAGAATAACAATAAAATGGTATAAAGTTGCCAATATCATTTTGTTAATTTAATAGTAAGTAAATTGGCTAATCTATATAGCATTGTATAAAAACGGTTTCCTCGAGCTAATATTGTTCCACGCGCCCATTCTTACCAACAAAAGAACAAATAATATAACGACAAATCCATAAGGATTTTTAGGGACTGTATAAAATTGATGGCTTAACTGATGGTTTTATCCTTCACCAATAATGGAGTCTATAGTAACTACCTAATGTTTGTTCAGCCGCGTCTTGTGCAGCCACCACGTCTACCGTTTATTCTGATGATAAATATTCGAGACATGTCTCGGGGTTTTCCTCAACCACTTTTGAAGACAATTTTAAGACACTTTTAATTAATTAACGCCACTTTAAAAATATAGGTTTTAAAAAAGTTAAAAAACTGTGATAAAGTTTTTATAGTAGACTTTTGGTTTTAATTCGTAAATTGGATATGGTATAGTTAAATTAATAAATATGTTTTTCATAATCGGGTCGCTGGCAAAGAATCGTCACCGAAATATTTCCGAAAGTCTGTCTAAATATTATTTCAGGCATTTCCTCGCTATAATTAAACTTCCCATTCTTCCATTGAGCCTATTCACGTAGCAAATGCATTTTCCAAGCGATTTTAAGCTGAATACCGTGGCATCGGGACAATTAAGCTCTTGAAACTGAAAGTAAACATCTCAGAGCATACCGGCGGCGAGAAGAGGGTGCCTTATTGGTCAGATGAGACGGTAGTGTTTAGAAAAGCGGCGTGTTTCACGTGGATTAGGTAAACTAAGGGTTATCTGACCAAACTAGCCTAAGATAACTTTGCTGAACTTGGATAAGCTCTTCAAGTGCATTTTCAAGTGCGAGATTGGTATGCAGTGGAGACCACCTGTGTCGGCCAAGGTGTGAAGGTCCTTGATATTTACCTTCCCCAAATAAAATTTCAATCAGGAGTTGAAAGGAAAATGCCTGATGAAAACAGAAATAAGCCGTAAAAGCCTCGAAACAAAAAACCAATCATATCAAATTACGTCTATCGTCTTACAGCCCAAATGTAGTGTAAAAGTGCCAACGGGGGGTCTGGGGAACTTGTCCAGCTTTGATATGACAGTGATGTACAACATCTGCAGTCATTCGAGAAGTTAACCAGCGGGATATCCGGACATTCACATAAAGCACTCACTAAATACAGAATGCGAAAAAATTTTCAAAATCGTGTTTGTTTCACTGTTAATTCGAAATTGTTTTAGAAACAAATATGATAATGCTACCAATCTCTCGACAGTTTCTGTATTTGTTGAAGAAAGAGGAAACAAACTGCACCAGTCAACGCACAAACGTCAATGTCTAGTTAGAGATGGTACAAATGGTGTTCTTCACCCACAAATTCACTTATCTAAATACAAATCTACTTAATGTAAATATATCATTTTTGCTTTTATTTATTTGGAAAACGCTCTGTATTACTTGAGTAATATTATTATGTTTGCTGAAACTCATTGTATATTTTAAAACAAAATAAAAAATATAGTTTTATGTGTTTATTTATTTTATATCACCTGTGACATCGCCGAAATATAAAAATGCTAATCCAGAAAAATCAAACTTCTCGCAAAAAATATTTTTTGATAAATTTAAAAATACAAGAGTTTATTATTTTTACGTAATGATTAGATGAGACTGTCTATAAAATAAATTTTAATTTACATTTTTGTTTACATAAAAATCAAAGTTTTAAAAATAAAAACCGTGGATTGATTATATTTCGAATCGGAATTTTTATTTTATTCGCCAAGTCGCTTATATCTCAAACTTTTGTATTTCTTTTCGAAAAGTTGTTAAGCAATATATGATGATCATATGTTAACGTATGCAGTCCATGTCTGTGCTTTTGTCGGTAGCCGCTTTAGGAAGCTTTGGATTAACTTTTCCCTTCTTTCGTTCCTTGATCTTCATCCGCAGGCTGTTGAATATTTCTTTTGTTATTACAGTTTGCGGAAGCCACATATCTTCTGCTTAACTGAATGTGGTACTTTGTGAAATTTTCACAGGAGGATTTTGCATTTATTATAAAGATTTATATTCGCATTGATATAATTTTAACCTATCAGGTGTAAATTATTTTTTGTTATTCTAGTTTATAGCATAATATTTGTAGAAAATATATTTTCATTTCATTAGTCTATTGCGATTTAGCGCTAATGTTAATCCGATACAAAATTAAATTTGTACCGAAAAATTAAATTAATAATTTATTTGTTATTTTCTGCAAAATAACCTATTTATCGCAAATAAATACCGAAAAACAAATAAACGCTTATTTGTTGTCAAAAATATTAAATAAAAATTTCGGTTTCCGTATACGAAATCTTGGTGATGCACTTTACAGATGACTTCTAAATGGATTGCGTGGGAATGTTTAGACTTTAGCATGTCTAGAGTGGCGTAAGCTTCTTATCTTTACAAACACGTGGTAATGACGGAAAGTCCAAACGTCAAAGAGTTTTCTCAAAACTGACATTGCTTTCTAAAGAATATTATTCCGGAAGACATAACCTGAAAAGTATTTTGTATAATCCGTTTAGGAAATTTGGAAAGATGTTTCCGCTTTTTCTAAAAGGTATTACGACCGTCAATACCTGGGAAAACGCTTTTAATAAAATAAATCAACATCAGTTAGTAATAAGTATTATAAAGCTTTTGCCTTTATCTTACGAGTAATGCATAAATAATTTCAAAAAATACGGTAGAAATTATCAAAAAATTGTAAGCAAAAGATTACATTCTATTCTGTTAAGATTAGTTGAATTTATAGTCCATGATTTGTGATGTGCTCTTGATGTTTCTATACCAATTATTGACAACTAGGTACTGACGATTTTCCTAATAAAATTAGTGACAAGTAGCAGTGAAATAAAAAATTAACTCCATCAGCAATCGTGCATCAAACTACAACTACCAGCAAAAACAATCGGTAAACAATAACCGCACCGAAAGGAAAAAGAAGAAATAATAATCAATTTTTATCAAAATTTGTGATGCTGTTGTATTTTAGATTAAAATTGTGCTGCGTAATTTTAAATAACCCTCTACATAATATGCACCATATGTTTATTATAATTTTTGATCAGAGGCTGTCATGAGAAACAAAAATCTTACAAACGGTTGGCCTAACTTATTTCACTTGATAAATGTCATTTTGCTGTCACTGTCAAAAGTAAAATTTGAATCTGATCTGAATTAAGATAATTGAAATAATCTTCCTAAAGACGTTTTAGGATTGTTCTCCATGATTTGTCTTACGTTCTCTATTCTCTGGAGAACGCACCGTTTTTGTTTTACCAGTACCCTCCTTACGATTGACGCTGGAAGGAAGAACGTGATCCTGTTTTTCGAATTAGAATAAAAATTTGACTCTGTTATGATTTCTTCTGGAAAATCCCGAAACTCGTCAAAACAAAGTCTGAATGAGTAAACCCATTATCCGTTCGCTAAGTACCAATTACGAAAATATGATCCTACCAAAAAAATCTTCTGTTCTGCTGTGAACCCCATAATTCAAATCACATCTAAATTTTACTTTTGACAGTGACAGCAAAATGACATTTATCAAGTGAATTAAACTAGGCACTACGTTTTTAGAACTTTTGTTTCTCATGACAGCCTCTGATCAAAAATTATAATAAACATATGGTATAATAACATGATACTAAGACTAACAAGATATGATCACTTGCCGTACGAATTTTAGACTAGTTTGCGCATGACGTCATTGCGTGACAAAAATGTACTGCGGTATTAGAAAAAACATGCATTTAATAGTATTATTAAAGAATTACTCGGAAAATTACTAAAACTTTTGTTGATTCTAATGTCTCAGATGAATATTATTTAATAATATTTAATAAAAAGATATTTTAGAACTTTATTAGGTTTATTTTTACAGTTCAAAATGGGGCGGGTTATTTAAAAATATTTTTTTTTATTAATGGTTAATTTGTAGGGTGGAATTGTGAGTAGAGTAGTACAAACCACAAAAAATAGATTTGTTTAAACATAGGCTTTTCCTGCGAGCGGAAATCTGGGATGAAATAATTTTTTGGAGTAAAAGGTTGCAGTCTGAAATCCCTAAAATTAATTTCGAAAGTAAAATCAGTTTTAAAATTAAATTAACACTTATATTAATTAAATATATATTGATATAATAAGATAATAAAATATGTGATTAAATATAAAAATATTAAAAGCTAATAACCAAATGAAAATTCACTTGCATGTGAATTTTAAATAATCATAAGTTAACTAAAGCGCTATATAACACTTTTTAAATTTAAAGCGGTTACATAGAAAAATCTGTAAGTTTAGAAGTTGCCAAAAAAACGATTAATCAATTTTGCATTTAATCTGACAAATATTGAATAATGAAATAAAAAAAAATAATTATACTAAAATATTTCCACCTTAAATTGATTACTAAACTATTCTAACAATTAAAAAAAATATATTAAAGTAAAAGGAAGGATAATGCATTTTAAGTGTATGGCGATCACATAACTTCAATACACAAATTTAAAAAGCAAAAACTCACTATAATATCTTTTAACTTTTTCCCACCAACAAGTAACATAATTCGTTCTTTAAATTAATGATTGATAAATTAGAACACTTAGGTCAAAATATTAATAAATTAGAACATAAATTAGTTCGAAACTGCTGGCAATGGATAACCTCTTCTTCTAGTAAACGGTAAAACCTGGGCCCACCAGCATACAAAGATATTGCAGAAGTAATATTTTGAATAGACCACTGAATTTGTTTTTGAGTTTTTAGCTTACGAAGCTGTCCTACAGTAAATATCTTATCAATTTGTTTTTTCTCTTCTTTTTCTTTTTCCAAAAGTTTTTTTTAAACGTAAGTTTTCCACTTGGAGTTTCTTCATTTTCTTATACATTTCCGATTCTTCTTGTGAGCTAACAAAATATAAGTATTCAATAAAAAAATATCCCAAATACAATTAATGAAATAAATACTTACATGGAATGTATGTTTATAACAAATTTTCTTTTTTTTTATTCTTTCCTTACGATCTTTCTGGACAGATGTTTGCACTTTTGGTGATTTTTGTAAATCAAGTGAAGGCACGCGTCTCGTTTTAACTTTCACTTATTTTTGGACAAAGGCAATAGTTTTTCTTTAACACAAAAATCTTCATGAGAAAAATGTTTTAAACATATTCCAGCGTTATTTACATTAAAACCATGCTTTTGAGAGCATTTCTTGCTCCCATAAATTACAAAATTTGGTATTGGTCAAAAAACTAAAGTATCGACAATCGGACAAACAGTTCTTGCTTTTCTTATTATTATTGCTGGTACAACCCATCACTGCACAATAAACCATCGTTCACAAAATCAAACAAACAATATTCAATTACAAAAAGCAGTAAATCACTCAAAACAGAGAGAATTTAGACGCTAATAGCCACACTAATAACACTACGTTTGTCACCAGATTTCAGATTTGTCACACAATGACGTCAGAGTCGAAAAAGAGAGAGGGAGAAAACATGCGCGTGATCATATCTTGTTTAGTCTTAGTATCATGGTATAATAATACTTTTTTCATAATAATTATAAATTATGAATAAAGTTAGGTATGCAATGTAGACAGTAGTAACTGTATAGAACATACACTTTTTTTAGCAAAAAAGCTAACGCTAAGCTAAGAATGCACTTCTCATAACCCATGGCAAAATTTTTGAACAATGTTGTTTGAGAAACACTTTATCGTTTTTTTTTGTATTAATTTAATTAAAATATTTTTAAATCAAAGTAAGAACTTGAAAAACTTATCAAAAATGAAATATTGCTCTATTTTTTTTATATTTTTTTAAACCTTATATTAAATGTACAATCGTGACGCTACATATAATACAAAAATTTTTAAGAACATTAATTTGTTCATTTTTGTATAATAAAGGCTGGCTGTAAATGAATATCCCATCCAGAGTGCTTTGGATTTTTAAAACACAAGCTATTTTTATAAAAATAAAAGAATTCACAAGCACTTTTCTAAACTTTTTTGGTTAATAAAATAATGAAGTTATTTCATACAGAGTCTCCCCCAAAAGTGCCAAATTGTTAATACGTTGTCAATTGTTCAAGAAATACAAAAAATTTTTTATAAAATATCTCTTTTAGTTT
This sequence comes from Tribolium confusum, assembly GCA_029207805.1. Lineage (NCBI taxonomy): Eukaryota > Metazoa > Arthropoda > Insecta > Coleoptera > Tenebrionidae > Tribolium > Tribolium confusum. The sequence continues at coordinate 39,296,791 of JALGAY010000002.1, read as the reverse complement.
TGAAGACACAAACCTCCAAAGAATTTTTTTTAATATAGTTTTTCATCTGAAATAAATTTTGAAAACTAACAGCACGAAAAAAAAACTAAAACTCCAAACTATACTGTCGTCCTCTCCACATTTGGGAAAATGACTTAAGTTATAAATCTTACAACAAAGGGGCTTGGGACCGAAGTTAAGTCGCCCGCAATAAAGTGCACCTCTACTTTATACCTGTGGCAGACCGGCAAAGACCATATCCCAAACATCTGTTTCAATAACCAGAAAAATATCTATTGTACACTTTGTTACGGGCGACTTAACTTCGGTCCCAAGCCCCTTTGTTGTAAGATTTACAACTTAAGTCATTTTTCCAAATTTGGGGAGGACGACAGTACTACTTATACCTAGGTACATTTAAATAAGTAAATTTTGACTATACAGGATTGGCCAAATATGTAAAACAAAACGATTTTTGGTTAAACTAATTCTTGAACTGGTATCCGCAGTTCTTATGTTACAGTTTATTGCATTATTAGAAACGGTTTGGTTATATTGTTGTAAATTTTGTTTAAAAATTTTTTACAACATAACCTTTTCCGATCATAGTGAGAGATTATAAATTTTTTTGTCGAAATAATAGAATGGTTCTTCTCTCTCAGATTTTATTATTTGAACGCTACTACATGTTTCGACACACTAATTGAATTGTGATCATCTTCAGGCCTATAAGAAACCGTAAGCTTAATTTAATACTTAGTGGATTAAAAGTTACACCATTTTTTAAAAATTTAACATTTTAGCTGTTTTAGTTAAGATATATTATATTGTCATTATTGTTTTAATTGTCAAAACAATAATGGATTTCTTTAAAACTTTTACCTTCTACTTCTGAGATCAGAGCCAAATTATAGTTGTTAGCGCCCTTAGGCTAATCTTTCACTACGTCTCCTCTTTCTCAAAAAGTATAGTATAAGAAAAATCACGCTTTTTATTTTATATAATTTACACTTAATTGTTTTCAAGTAAAAAAACGGAAATACAAGTATTTTATTAAATTAAAAAATTAGAAAGTTACAAATATAAACACTAAAATTTGATTTCCAGACACTTCATATATAAGTAAATTCTTTTATAATTTTATCAAAATTATAATTTTACCAAATCTGACTTAATAGCCAAAAGCGAAAGATGTATCAATTTATGCTCCCTTAATAGACTTCTAATAAAAAAAATTGTATCTACAATTTTTTTATATTTATTATAAAATTTGTTTTTCAGTTTAAGCACGTTATCACATAAAATGCTGAATATAAAATGAGCAATGTAATTTCTTGTTTTTTTATAACTTTGTTATCGATAATAAATACATAGAGTGTTAGCATTAATAAATAAATTCCATCAATTTTTTTACGATTTATTGGAAGGTTAATAATACTGTAGCTCGAATTGTGTGGAACTACTACAATTAAGTACTTCTCAGTAATCGGCATCCCTGGTATTGTCAGTGAATACTAAAGAATGTTGTTGTTATCAGATTTTTATTACTCATTAGAGTGAGTAATTTTGTTTTTAAACTTTTTCCAAAAAAATTATTTAATTTTTTATTTATTACAATTTTTTTGTTTGTTAATTCGCCTCATTTTTCTAGCGCTCTATTTTCGCAGGCGCCCCTAAGCTACAGCTTAGGTAGTCTATAGTCCGGCCCTGCCTGACAACGTACCAACAATTTGATATGCATTTTTCAGAATACCTATATAGTAAACCCCCAGAATTTGTAAATTTTTAGTATTTTACTAAGGTTTTAAATTTTCCCTAACCAATATCCCTCTTGATCCTTGATACCTATTACACTGCAATAAAGTGCCATTACGAAGATACGTATAATTGCATCTCTATCTGTTGCAATTGCAAGTCCTTACACCTTATAACAACCATTATAACAAGCGATCAAAAAGTCTTGAAATCTAAGTTGTTAGAAAGAGGCAGATATAATGGTCATGGTCATTACCTATTCATAATATACAAAAATAATTTTTTTCAAATTAAGAAAATTAAGAAATGTTTTTAGTGGACTGTAATTGCTTTTGAGAACAACAACAACCGCCTTTTTAAATTTTTAATATAGACTTTTTATTGTTTTATGTTTTAATTTATCATTGACGAAAGTTTACTAAGTTACTTTTTAATTTTTTATAATTTTTTTTGCATTATAGACAGTGATAATGATGAAGCTTAGTTCTCGAAAGCGCTTTGCCACTTTTATGTAAGAATTTTTTTGGTTAAACCTGTGAGATTTACTGAAGTATTTTTTTTTTCAAAATTATAAAACATTTTAACAAATAAAAATTATTTGCACCTACTTTAAAGAAAAATATTTAAGTCGCTCAAATCTGGTGTCGGCCCAAAGATTTCTTTGTTAAAATTTAGCTATATGCACGTAGCACACTAAAACCCCACAATAGAATAGAAGTAGATATGTTTAGTCATGATAAATTTTGACTACTGTGACCAAAATTATAAATTTTTGAATACTAGATCTTAGTCGCGAGAGTCAAAACAAATTATTGTTGTTTATGGCTCATAAAAATAAAAAACACGTTACTTTACCTACAACAATTAACAAATAGGTATCTTTAAAAAAAAAAAACAATAAAAATAAATTAATAAATTCTATTAGTTAGAATTTGCTGCGCTCACCAAACATTTTCTGTTTGATTGGTTATTTGACATAAATTATATGTTTTAAATATAGTTTCCAATGAAACTAACAAACAGCATAAAATATAAAATAGAATATTTTTTTAAATTTTTAGAAACATTTTTAAATAATTCTTTAATGATATGCAGCTCACCTATAATAATTAGTAAAGATTGACGCATTGATGGATATTATGATACCTACATATAGGTATCGATAAAAATTTGGCTATACAAACCACGCTGATTTCGTTTAAAAAAATAGACAAATTTCTATAAAAATAAATGTGCGTGAATCTTATTTTACAACATCCACATACACAAACGATTTATGAATACCTGAAGAATCAGCCTTCCACACCTCCTCGCTCCTCGCCAACACTCCCTCACACAGCACGTTTAGATCACTGTCCCATCGCCATCCCACCCATGCAAACCCCGTTTAAAATCTCAGCGTTTGGGAAGTTTCCCTTCAGATCGCGAACTGAACTGTTAAGTTCGCGGTGGTTTATATGAATGCCTCGAACATTGTTTTCTCTGGCGCGCGTCCGTCCTCGCCTGGCGCCCCAGCCAAGGTACACAACACCGGCGATATGCATTATGTTTGTGTTCATCCGCCACAAAAATAAACTTGAGGCTATCCTCCTGTTATCCGCCGCCAATTCGAAGGGGTATGTTGACATTAAATTCCGACTTGGAGGGTGCTCTTTCGGCTTTCCCACGTTCTTCCAGCGGCACCGGCAAAAAATCCGCAATCGCCTCACGGGGGGCGTGCCGCGATCGATTCGAGGCGGCCGGCGGCACACCATTGGACTATAACGGTAGGCGTGGTGCCCCCTCCGACCTGCGCACGCCCATCGCTAATTCTCCGGCTCCCTGACTGTTTTCACTAGTAACATCGTGTCTCGGCGAGAAGCAACATACTCTGTTTTTACTTAATCTTTGTGTAAACTGCCCCATGTTGTGTATCATAATATTAAGTGAACGCAAACTTGTTTTCGGAAGATTGATTGGAATGAAAACACAAAACGCACTATACTGTTGAAATAACAAGACTGTTTTCGTTTTAGAAAACTCCCGATCTTTTGTCTTGTTTGTTGGTTTTACGCGAGATTGTTTATCCAACGCAACAAACATGCATACAATTTTCACCGAACATCAAAATGCCTATTACCGACCTGGAGGCGGCTATAGTACAGCTGCTGCGGCGGTCACCGCCACAGCTAATCCATACGCCTACGAACAATATGCATCACGATATGGATATGCTGCTTGGCACCATCAACAACACCAACTTAGCACTGCTAAAGATATGGTAAAACCTCCATATTCCTACATTGCCCTTATTGCTATGGCAATCCAAAATGCTCCAGATAAAAAAATCACACTCAACGGTATCTACCAGTTTATAATGGAACGTTTTCCGTATTACCGTGAAAATAAACAAGGCTGGCAAAACTCAATCAGGCATAATCTAAGTCTTAACGAATGCTTCGTTAAAGTTCCTCGTGATGATAAGAAACCTGGGAAAGGCAGTTACTGGACTCTAGATCCAGATTCGTACAACATGTTCGATAATGGTTCGTATCTTCGCCGCCGGCGACGTTTCAAAAAAAAAGACGCTCTTCGGGAAAAAGAAGAAGCCATAAAACGGCAACAACTCCAGTCTGACCCAAAACGCGACGAAAAACCCCTCGAAGATACTAAAAAACTCGAATGCAAGCCGAAGAGAGAACCCAACACGGAGTTAAGCCAGTGCATGAGTTCTAAATACACTGACGTCAAATCCGTGATAGTGCACCAGGAGCACGTCATCAGCGAGGCGATGGCGATGGATCCGGCGGCTACTTTCACCGTGGATTCCCTCATGACGAGTCGGGAACAGCACGGTTACGGCAATTCCGGCCGGTTGCACACATCCGGCGGCATGTACTACTGTCCCAGTGCCACCCCTCAGCAGTACAGCATAGCGGACGAAGCGGCGCCCAGGTACAGTCCATGGTACAGCCCGGAAACTTCCCCGGAATCGGCCACGACGGGATATAGGGATATGATTTTTGACAGCAGTGCTGCTCCTAGCTGTCAACTGGCGGGATTTCGACACTCCGGTGTTTCGCCCAGTCCGCCTAATTATAGAACCGCCGCTGCTTATTACCAACAGGACTGTGTGGGACAGAAATACTGAGGGTACGCGTACCATTTCAATATTAAGACTGATGTTTGAAGGTTTTGTGCAAGAAAGGTTGATGGTTGGTGTTTGGCCGGTCGGAACACTGCCTTTAGGTTGAACCAATTTAAGAAAAACAAAAATTTTTTGCGCAACGGCTGCTTAGAAGAAATTTTTTGTTGGTCTTAACTTGGTTTGGTTTAAATTTTTATTGATTGGTTTTGTACGTTACGACCGAGCTTTGTTCGAATTGTCCAGTGTACCTACCTAAAGACTCTTATTTCAATTTGTAGCCCGTAGGTGCATTTTAGGTTTCGTGACGTTTCTTTTCCAATATTGATGGCAGCTGGATTTTATTTATGTGATATGTTAATAGTATAATTAACGAATTTTTTTTGCAAATTTATATTTTTTTATTAGGAATGGTTTCTTTTTGTATTATACTCGTCTAGGTTCCTATAAAGATTTTAACCATTCCCCGATCAATTTGCAGCTTCAGTGAGGCATTTATCGGTTATCAACTTTATAGAAAATAATTACCTACGTGTCCGGTGTACATATTTATTTGTAAAATAATGTAGATGTATTATTACCCACTGTATGTGTTAAAAGCACGTATGTATATTATTTATTGACATTAAAGAAATAAATCACATCATCGTGAACATTACCTATTTTGGTGTTTCATTTCTTAACAAAATTCAAAAAAACAAAAATTAGATACAACGAAAAAAATGTTTATTATGTGAACTGTTATCAAACAATCCGTGTAGCAAAGAGAATAGGTAAGTTTTGAAATTTCTTTTTCATGTAAACGTAAATGTTAAACTGTTTATTTATTTAACGATTTAAAGCTACAAATTTTAATCAAAACTTTAAAACTATTGTTTTGTATTTAATCAAAATTAGTTTGGGTAAAACATTCAGATAAATGTAAAAGCATTTTTATTTTTTTTTTGTTTTTTGTAATAAATAATATTCGCAATTATGGTGATAAGAATGAGCGTTGAAAATTGGAAAGAGGTAGTATAGAAAACGTGAAATCTCTGTTATCAATAACCTATTAAAAAGTAAAATCAGGGAAAATAGCATAGACGGAGTTTAAGGTTTTAAGAAACAATAATATTATGTTTTGTATAATATGCATTGTATTATCCGAACATTACAGCCGGAGTCTTTAAGAAAGATAGCTATTTTATCAACGATTCCGCCTCGTCTTATTTCTGAAGCAGCGGCCCGGATTTCAGCTCACCCAGCCGGAGGAAAAACGAGCTTCCGACTTCATAATTACAATTTTAAATTTTCTGTTATAGAATGGGAATAACTTTACTTAATAAAGATTTCATGAATTTTATTATGGTGTTTCTGCTTTAATACTCAACAAACGAATTACATACCTTATTTTAATATGCAAGAATAATCTTCAAACAATGCAATATTAATATCTATAATAGACGTAAATATAAAAATATTTAATGATTAATATAACTTCTGTCTTGAAATTTTATTTTTAAAAAAACAGGAGTAGGTATCATGAAAAGAAACATCCTGAAAAAAATTTCTGTAGACTGTGACGTCAAAAAATGGAATTTTGTTTTTTATAAATTGATGGATTTGATAGACAAGAGTTTGAAATTATATTATAGTAAAGGCGCCATTCAGCCATATCTCATAAAAGTTTATTTTTTAAGCACGGTTACATATATGTAAACTATTTTAACAACCAGACAGACGGCAGTGCAAATTTCTACAAAAAAAAAATACATATATATATAGCCGCAGCCAACAATCAGTGCATTGATGACGTCAAAAAAGCTAATAAAAACACAAATTAGCAAAAAACAGGTTCAATAATTGTAGTTTTATTGTCTAATATTATATTTAGGCAGTTTATTTTAAATATTAATTATTAAATGCTGCTCTAAATTCTTATTACAATATACCTATTAGCAGTTTAAAATTTTGATTGGTAACGTTGTCCACTGAATGGAAAACGCAGCTATAAAAATTTTACTATAATAAATAGATACCTACTGTATATTGTTTATAAAACTTGATAAGGGGTAGTTATGGAAAACAAAAATTTTGAAAACGTATGTGGTAATTTATTATTTCTAAAATCGTTGTAACAAAATTTGGCCGCCAAAATCCATTCTTCATTTTTTAAATATTTGCTACGGAAATACGGCTTTTCCAAGAAATTTTTATAAAATCTATAATTTTTATTTATTCAGATTTTTCATATGACAGTGACACTTATGACAAATTTATTATGAATCAATTTACTCGCTACGTTTTTAAGAATTTCGTTTTCCATGATCACTTCTAATCAAAGATTTTAATAAACATACGATACTTTCTTTATAAAAGGTGTTCATTTAAAAAAAATGTCAAGAGTGCTATGAGATTGTGATGGAAAGCATTATAAATAAATAAATAAATCATTTTGATTATTTTTGAGTACGTGTTTACAAGATTTCGTGTCATTTTCATTGCGAATAGTTTTGTTGTAATTTCCTGTTTTATTTTGTTCTTTCTATTTTCGTGTTTAATTTCTGATCATTTTTTACAGAATGCGACAATTCTGACAACTATCACTGACAGTACGACAGCCGAATTTAACTAAGAAATACTTCAAAATGTTTTTGTTTTGTCATGGTACTCTTGACAACTTTTTTAAATGAACAGTTGATAGAATACATATTAAAATTTAAATAGTACATAAACTTAGTATATCTATAAACTGCCAAAATTTTTTGGGTTATGTTTAACTCTTTTTTGTAACGTTTTTCTCTGATAAATAGGTTCCACTACGAGCTTTTATAACTCAGGTCAATGTTTGAGCAAATTTTCAAGTTGGTCTTATTTATAATGAAACTGTTGAACAATGAAAACATATATCTCGTATGCTGTCAAAAAAGAGACAATAAATTTATTGTCTGCACGTGCTAGAAATTCACGGTCACTATTGTACGCTGTTGTAATATCTGTTTTGATTTATTCATGTCGTATTTTGTTTGAGGGAAAAGTAAATTGAAGAATATAAATAATGGTAGAGCTAGATATAATTTCATGTTCTTTTTTTATGGAAAGTTTTATTGGTTTTCTTAGTAAAAATGTAATAAGCAATAAACAAAGTATAAATAAAAAAATTAACGAAGAATAACGTGATTACGGTGTTGTCTTTAATTTGGCATTGCAGTTGGTTTGCCAAATTTTAATTAGAAATATACTATAAAATTGATTTTTTGCATCGAAAATTTTTATTGGGAGTGCCTGAAACTTTTTTAATTTGTACATTTTTTATATATTGAGTCTGTTATTGTATAAAAAAAATTAAAAATCAATTACTGACAAAATATTTAGAATAAAATAATCATAATATTTTGTTTGTAAGCATCTTTCACTATTTGGAAATTTGTGGAGTATTTGCAATATACCTAATCATTAATCATTGTGAAGCTTCAACTCTAAATTAAAAAAAAACAGATCTTATCTATTATGTTTAAAAAAGAATTATTTTCATTTTTATATGTATATTTGTTCTAACTGTTTTCTTACAAATTTAAGTTTTATCTATCACTTGTTTACTCCTGCTATAGTTCTGCACTATGAGTGTCCTTTATTACAAAGCACTTGCCTCTCCTTATAGTAATTTCGCAAATATTTTATTCTAACTTCTTATAATAAAAAAATTAACAAATAAATTAAGACGAGTATAAAAAAATGTATTTTGGTCGTTAAATTGTATTTTTGAAACAAAGGACATTGCACCAATGAGAGATACACTTAACTTTTTGAACTCTTAGGCATTGTTAATAGGTATCTGCATTTTTTATCAATTAGCTTAAAATTTTTCTTAGAGTTGAAAATTATAAAAAATTGAAAAAAGTACTGTCATTTTTATTAGATTCTAAAATGAGTTTAACAATCAAGACTTTTTTTGCCGACTGTTCAAACCCATTTATCCAAATCTACTTCCTCTCTTTGTCTTACCATGTGTTTGAAAATCTGTAAAATTTCACAGAAGACAAACTATTATAATATTTATTAGGACACCTAACAAGATAACAATTAATTGTCGAAAAAGAATAATTATATATTATTCGAGTAAGGGTTACTTCACACAATTTTTAATGTTAATGTCAAAATTTAATTTTTAAATTTTGTTGTTTCTATACTTCAGTAACGGCTATCTAAGAATAATAAAAGAACAACTTTTAAAATATTAGAAAAAAATACTAATTAATAAAATAGATTTTAATTTATTGCGTTGGTGGGGAGAGAGAAAGTTTGTAAAGGTTCAACACATTATATAGTAAAGATTAAAAACTACTTTATGTATTATCATATTAGAAACATTTTTGGATTTTTGTGAAACTTAGTATAGACTCTTGTTTCTAGAATTCTAGAATCTCCGTTTACACACAATAATTTAAAATCTATTCTATTATAAATCTTTTTTAATAGGTATCCCAACAGTTGTTCTTTTGTTATCTTAGATAGCCGTTCCTGACTTATAAGAACAATAAGAAATTTAAAAAGTAAAATTTTGACTTTAACATCAAAAATTGTGTAAAGCAATCCATACTTTTTATTAAACAAAAAAAGCGGTAACAGCAATTTGCACATTTTACTTCAGCGCTATCCACTGTAATTATTTGTGGGCTGAAACTGAAATTGTTGCTTTGAATAATGTAAATTTCCAGTGATTTAAGATTTAAATTTGTCAATAATAATAGCCCGAGTGCATATGAAATTTTCGATAATGCACGAGGGGTATTTTGGAAGACTACTTCCTGAGAAAAATTTAAATATGTTATGTAATGCAAATAAACTTAATTATGTGTTTAAAAGTTCTTTTTATTAATTTTTACACGTTAATTCATGGTCATCATAATTGCATTGAACTGATATCTAAGGTGATTTATTGATAATAGTTCAACTGCAAAAAAATTGATTAAAATAAAAGCTGCAGTGGATCTGTTAACTCCTTTAAATACAAAAAAGTTTAGAGATTCTGCGTGAAGAAAGTTTCAATTTTGTAATAAAAGAAACCAAATAATATTTTAATTAGGTTAAACTTTTTAAATTTCGAACCACAAAAATTAATGATAAAAATTTTATGTACTATTAGGGGCCATCCATAAATTACGTCACACGTTAAGAGGGAGGGGGGAGTCAACAAAATGTGACATCTTGTGACAATTGGCAGGAGGGGGTTAAAATCTTGTGACGTCACATGCAAAAATTTAAAATATTAAAATATTTGACTTTATGTTAATTTTGTTAAAGATTATTTAATAGATATTAAAAAAATTGAAATTGCTGTTTTATTTTAATTATTTTTAAATATAAAAATGAGAAATATGTGACGTCACACAGAGGGGAGGGGTTTTTAAAACTGTGACTACCTGTGACAAAGGAGGGGAAGGGTTAAAAAAACGTAAAATTTGTGTGACGTAGTTTATGGATCACCCCTTACCAACAAAATGATTTTCTGATTAAAATAATTTAAGAATAAAATAATTTGAACTTGTTTTATTTATTTATATTAATACGTAAGTGAATATGAAATTATTAGAAGGTACCTAAAAAATTATACTATTTTTCTATTGTTAATGCGATGGATAAGCCTGTTTCTTTCTTACTAATTGAGATATATCAGGTTTAATTTTAATCTTAAAACAGGTTTAAGTTGCAACCGTGTTCTACATTTATTTTTTATTGTTAACATTGATGAAAACCTAAATTTCACAAAGATACAACGTACTAAGAGGCATTAAGAATTTTACTGCTTTTTTTTGCAATCTCTTTGTATTCATCTCGTCTTTGTACCGAAAAATCACACATATATATTTTTTTGTAATGTAAATAATAGAATTATTCATGCAATACAAAAATTCTTATAAAATTAGACAAACAAATTATTGGTTTGCTTTTTTTATGTATCAAAAATTGTATCATCAAAATCTAAGAAATGTACTGCCAGTGGTACATACATCTACAGGGTTTTCATAAATAATTGTAACATCGTAGGTGGCTATGGAAATTTTTGATATCACGAATATTCATTGTAATGTCCTATTTTCACAACGGAATATTAAAGAATGGTTTCTGGACTTCTGGAGTTACTTAATTGTCCAATAATAATTATAATAATAGCTAAAATTATTGCCTTTTAAAGGTAAAACATTTTTTATTTTTTTCACAGCCACCTACGATGTTACAATCATTTATGAAAACCCGGTACCATAGTTTGAGAACTCCTGCACTAGAGAAATTATGGAAAATTGCACATGTGTCTATTTTCACTGTAATTTGATTGTGATTGGCTGAATTTGAATTTTTTAAGTAATTTTATTGGTTCAAATATTTGGAGGGAAATAGTAGTTATGTCTAGGGCCAGGACCCAGGACGGGCAGGACGAGACGATTCTTCTTCTGCAATGAGCTAATGTGTTGTTGGGTGTCCTAATAAATATTTAAAATATTTGTAATAGTTTTGTCTTTTGTGAAATTTTACAGCTTGCCGAACAAATGGTATAACAAAGAAAGGAAGCAGATTCAGACAAATACGAGAGAAGTATGCAGGACTTATAAAAACAATTTTGAGGTTAGGTAATTTTTATTTGTAGAGGAGAAAAACCTGAATGGCAACCAAAACCACATTCTCGCAAAAAAGAACATTTCGTTGGTAATGTGAAAAGCAATAAGAAGGGTAATAGTCATGAATATAATTCTACAATTATTCCAAAGGTAACAAATCAAAATGTTGCTATTAATGTGCCTTAATTCAAAAATTAAGAACTGCTTAAATTGTTATAATTAGGTAGAAACAAAAAGAAGACGGACATCCATTTGATGTCTAGTGTGGTTTGTTGTGGTCTGCTGTAGATGGTTCCGATGCGGTTCGGTGTGGTCTGATATGGTTTGGCCCTGTGATTTGACTGAGAATTATATCAAAAGGTATCTGTTTTTCTTTTGCTCTTCAAGTATGCACGTAATTCCAATAAAAGATATATTTTATACAGGAGTACCGAAAACAGCAGCTAATCAAGAAGAGGACCGGTATCATCGATTTATGGGAAAGTCAAAAAAGAAACATAAACTAATGCAACAGTCAGGACCGTGGATGCTAGAGCTGTCAAACAGAAAACAACTTTGAACCTGACAACAGAGAATTTGTCTTTGAATGCACTTTCAACCCACAGAACCATTAAACGCAGGTAAGAATATCAATGTCAAATAAAAATGTGTTATTCAATGTGTCAATAAAAATGTGTTAGGTTGGCAATATTGAAATGTCACTCAAAATTGGCTATTCTGACCAAATTTCAGATTTAACAGTTTAAAAATTTGATTAATTAGTTGTGGCTAAAGTTTTGTTAAAATAGTTTTCAAAGTAAAACATGACATCTTTATTGTAATGGTATACTTCTGAAGTGTAGTCCACAATGGTTGGCTATACTTCCAGACCTAAACTTATGACGAATCTTCACTTTATTAGTCATCAATAAATTCTCAATTTTATTATATTTAAACAACACTTCATGCGGGTTGTGAAACGTTTTTTCAATACAGATATTGTTGCAAAACAAAACCTGATCGACTTTCTACTCTTACTGAAGACGTTTTAGAAGATATAGGCATTAACTCCGTAAACACTAATTACTGTCACTGTTAATATGTCTTGGAGTGAAAACTAAAGAGGAAAAGAAACCAACATATAAACTAATTACTGTATTTAACACCCTAAAACGACGAGTTGAGTTATAAATTAAAATTAACAATACCCACTTTGAACCTTACTTTTAAATTTAATTTCTATTTTTTATTTGCTTTATTTTTCATTGTATTATTTACTAAAATCATTATTGTTATTGAAAATAGAATAGTTATAAAATTTTATTTGGTATTTTTTTGACAGGTGTAAGACAACCTACATATGTAGGAAATTTTAATAAAACGATTTGCAAAAAAAATTTAGTAAGTTTACTACCAACTCAATCAGTATTTGTTGATCACGGTAATAATATGTAACATCTTTGAGAAATAAATTTCTTAAAGTGAATAACAATTTAGTGTACTGCTTATCAAAACGAAAGAACAGAAAATAACAAAATTACATTGTGGTCAATTTAGAATAACTATACTTATCTGAACTTAAACCAAGTACAAATCGCTTGCTCAAAATGAGATGTCTCTTTTCTCTTTTTATATAAGTGCACTGTTGCTCTATGTCCTTGGCAGAAACGTTGTCACCTAGAAAACAGTTTAGCAAAATATTTATTCTTGTGTCTTCAAGAATATATTTGTTCATCAACACTTGATATCTTATATTTTAGCAAGAATTGTAGACTATTAAATGACTATTCCATCCGGGCATCTGAAGATGCTATAAGTCAAAATTCACTTCTATAAATTACTGAATCTTTTGTAAAACGTGGCATTGCAAATCTCTGTGAAACATTTTACTAATACAAAGGATGAACGATTTGAATCCAAATCAAACCCCCAAGTTTAATCAAACAAAAATTTTACATAATAGTGCCAAAACACTTCGACAGCTACCTATGTCTTATTATCAATGTTTAAAAAAATGATGTAAAAAGAAAAATTATAAAAAGTTAGAAAATATTAGTAGACAAAACTTACCAAACTTTTCTCAATAAAATATATCAAAACAACAGAATAGAAATGTATGTTAAACTTACAAATACTAATAAAAAAACTTATTAAAACAAATTATTATATAAAAGATAAAAGATGGTAAAAGAGAAGGCAAATGAATGATTTATAGAGGAATAGGTTAACCTCCTCGCCGCTTCAATCTATTGCAAAGTCAAAAGTAGTAACAAAAATTTTCATCACGGTTTTTGTAAAATTGCGTAAAAACAATTTAACATTTTCAAACGTCGTTAACCTTTTTATTAAGAGTTGGTGTCTAAGAATTAAAATTGTTTATTATTTATCGTAGGGCAGGTAAAATAGAACACTAAATTCGTTCCGACGTTTCTACTATATATTTCCTCTTCTTCAAGACGAAGTATTTTTGAACAACAAGTGAAAGAATTACTTGCCCTGAAAAAGACAAAATATATCGTCGAAACGTCGCGACGAATTTAGTGCTTTATTTCACCTGTCTTAGAATAAACTGATTTTTACACTCTAACCTTTTATAAAATCAATTTAACGAACTTTTAGCCTTATATTCGCCTAATAGACAGGATCTGACCTGATGTTGACCCAGCTTTGACAGTTTTACGAGTTAGGGGAATTCTGATTTGGCTAGTATTATACATCGTCATCACCATCTTTCTACAGGAAGTTAATTTCACCAGTGGCTTTTGTCATAATCCTTTCATTGCCCCTAACTTGTCAGTTTAATTTACTAAAACAAAATAAATTTAATCATGTATTCTTCTCACACTTATAGTATAAAGCATGCAATTTCAGAAACTGGTGGTAATTTTGAGAAATTCGCGGCTGCATCAACCACAAGGAATGTTTAAAGTTGACGACGAAACTAACCAGACACGTTCTTGTTTACACTAAACTCGGTCACATCTCTTCGCACCCAGTTCACTGAAAATGATTCAGAGAAAAACGGGAGCTTTGCTCTAAAATTAGCTTATTTTCATAACAAATAAAATTTACGAAGATAAATCAATTACTAATAATCATTACTTTTGAAGTCTTTGAGATCTCCGAGAATATTACACGTTCATCTTAAATAAATAAAATATTTGATTCAGTGGGAAGCGTTTGCCGTTCTGGAGTTTTTCCAAAACTTAATTTCAAAAAATGTTTATTAATTTTTTTAAGGCAAAAATAATTCCCGTCACAAGATTATTGTTCGTGCAAATAAACGCACCAAGCATTTGAAAAAGAATCTGTCAGAAAATAGAAGAGATGCGTGATTAACTAATTATTGATGAGCAGACGCAGCTGTATGATTCGTTGATGGATTATAAATCCGACGAGCTGCTGTAATTTTATTGTGGCCATAGTGTAAATATTGGTTCACATATTTACTTTTCCTCGCGTACACGCTGCGTCGTGTGAGGTTTCACACACTTACTCTTTCTAAAACAAATCATAAAATTCTATAAACAATCTAGACACACCGTCTTTTAATAGTGTTTGAATCTAAACTAATCTACACATTAAATTTGTGGTTTTATGATTGTTACACCCTGTAAATGTTACACACCAATCATAAATTCCGACATTTTAAAACCCGACAGAATGCGAAATATATTAATGACGGAATTTGCCAATTTTATTGCCATTTTATTTCATAGCTTCCATCATGGATTATTCACTTTTATTATTGTCTATTCTAATATTATATACACCTTATTTCAATGTAAGATAGTACCTATCGTATCAAACATAATTAAATATATTTATTATTTTTGCATGTTATTATCTCAATAAAATCAATAACAAAAAATTTATTTTATTTTGGACGATAGTTTTTTTATACGAGCGTAAATTAGATTTGCTTATGCTATTAATAAGAAATAAATAAGCTCTTCAATTTAAATTAATTGTTCTTGCTCTTTCCATTTTGTACTTTCTAGGATTTCTACCTGTTTTAGTCCAAGTTCTTGTGTCAAGTCTAAACAGCAAACTTAGGTAGTGCGACTTCGTGCGGTGACCCCAAATGCAATAATTATATTATATTAATATACAAACTGCATCTTACAGTTCTATGTTTTTTCGAAAACGATATTAGTGAGAAAATTTGAATTACAACTAACTGGATAGTCGCTTCGCTCCTCAAAAGAGTTGTCTACGATCAGTAAAATGTTTTTTTGTTTTGTTTTTGATATGCCATTTTTTATAGTTATTTTGTAGTCAAAATTTGCATAAAAAATACTTAAATTAGTAGAAACTTAGGTACTTAAACATCTAAAAATCAAAAATTTTCATTGATTTAAAAAGGTAAAATATTTAGGTATTTATTTTTACTAAAAAATACACCCTTATTGATCTGATACAGATTTAACAGCGGAAAATGAATATCGCGATTGGCTTTTTATAATAAATTTTTGGAATAATTAATTTCAAAAATAGAAGTGCATTCTTCGGGCTTAAATAAATAAAACTCCGCTTTTCTTTAAAAAGGATAAGCTGCAATTGGAAAAATCTATTAGAAAATTTTTAATGAAATAGTTGTCATTGTTCAAGGATGGTTTGGAAAAACATACCTTTTGGAAGATAGAAAGAATTCAGTGAAATATTTGTTCTTATTTAAAGCAGGATTAAAATAGAAAATTGCCTTCAAATGTCACATGATTTATATTGACCAATCACAACTTTGAGTTGTTTACAATGTTTACATAACAACCAATTACAGTTTGATTATGTGTAAAAATCATCCGAGGAAAAAAGTGAAAATTTTGGAAGGTTGCATATCAACGAAAATTAAGATGAAGAATTAATTTCACAAGCATAGATATTTTAGAATTGTCAGAAATGTGTTGTCTCTTACTTTTTGGGTAAATTTTAATAAATACTAAATATTCTGGCTTATATTGCTTAAAAACTTAATGGAGATATCAAAATTACACTTTTTAATAGCTTTTTTATTTTACATCAGAGATGAAAAAATAGGTTCTTATTTTTTATCTTTAAGTAATTATAATTTTACTCTCTCATATTTACAGTATATAAGTCAATTTGTAATTCTTAACAAATAAATAAATTTTACTAATTTGCGCACAAAAATTAATGATATTAATGTGAACTGTGAAGTTCTCGACAAAATCATGTCTCTTGGTATAGATAAATGGTAAATACGTCGACGCACGAACTGGGACTGGGAGCAGGTAGGGGTTTAAGACGCTGCACGAATTGGGAATATTTTCATAGAGGCACAAAATGGGAACGCACAAAATGCTACCAAACTGTTTTTTTTTTTTTTTAATCTAAATTATCTCAAAATTCGGTGATAATATATTTAAACATAAATGTTAATTTTGTTAAAAAATGGGAATTAAGAAGTACATATATAATTTTATAAATTTTTATTTTACATATGTATTTATATTTAATTCATGCGGGAGTGTCTATGCGGACCTCAAGAACTGAAAGCATAACTTTTCGTAATTAAGGACGCAGATTGAAATATTGAGGGTAAAACCCAAGAATTCTTTTCTTAAAGATTTTTTTAATTTTCTACAAAATACAAACAATAAATTCAAATTTTGTTTACTTTTGCCATTAGCAGAAGTCAGAATCTGAAAGTTCTCGAATATAAACGTAATTTTAAATAGTCACTCGATATTAAAGTAATAAACACAAATAATAATAGTCATTATGTTTAGGAAAAATTTTTGTAATACCAGAACCATTTTACATTAGAAAATGTAGGAAAGTGTTACAAACTACGTTTTGTATAAACAAAATTTACTTAATACTTAATCATTTACAAAAGTAAATGTTGAGATACTAATTACTGTTGAAGATTCAAAAATAAATGTAAAAGTTTTTTTTGTTTTTAAAGTAGAGAAAAATTTTTTTTACTTTATTTCTTAAATATTTTGAATACTTTGAATATTTTGAAATATAATTTATGCACAGCCATGTAATTAAAAAATTAAAAAAAGGTCACTTTATCTAGATGATTGCATCTATATAAAGAAAAATTTTCGAGAAAATTGCAACACTTTGTAGAAAATCAATAGAAAATTATAATTGTAAAAGATATCTAGAGCAACTAACAAAACTTGAATGATCAATGCACAAGAAACATTTTTGTCTAAATTTTTTTAAATAATATACCAGACAATTCAAAAGTATGCAGAATTTTTACCTAAAGTACAACACCACACCTGATATATGTATTACATAAGAGGTACGTTCAGTGAAAATAAAAATGACGCGTTTTTAAATGAACCCTTAGTTTTGCTCTTAAAATGTCTAATTGCAACCATTTTTTTATAATCATCCAATCGCAAATTTAATAAACATTAAAAAAAGTCATTTTTTAACATTTACTTTGTTTTTCCAAGATTCAACATTTCAGTTGGTATAAACGCCTCATTTTCATTTTGACCGAGTGTACCATACTAACAATCTGATCAAGAAGATGATTAAATAAATTTGAACAGTAAACATCAAGTGATTTAAAAATATAGAGCAATATTTTAACCTAAAATATAGCACCTCAAATAATAATAATAATAAAAAATTCTTATCTCAACTAAAAAATATAGGCTAAAAATTAATTATTATAATAAAACGTAACACAAAAAAGTGGAGACACAGGACTTACTAAGGATTTTTCTGACCAAAATAAAGCAATTATCAACATACCTTATATCAAGTTACACCGTTTAAGAGCTAAAGGGCGCCAAAATCAGAAATTTCAATTCTTTGTTATGTCAAAAACGCTGCGTTTCGGGTTAATTACCAAAAATATGCGATAGTATTACTGCAACCACAAATTGAAAACATACAGCAGAATTTCTCAGTTATCAACAAAGAAAGCATATTAGCTGAGCACATAACTATTTTTGTGTACCAAATTTTATACGAATCGGTTAAACGGCTTACAAAAAAATATTTAAAAGACCTGTAATTTTGTTGAAATAAGACAAATTATTTTTAGAGATTTTTATTATTTGTGGTGCGGTATTTGAGTTTCTATACTTTTGAGTTATTTTATATATTTCGGTATCTGTTATAAAAATTTAGTTGTTTAACTATAAAATCATATTTTTTGCGTAAAATGTAGTGAAGATCGAACGACTCATAATTTAAGTAATTTTAGCGTAGTATATAAACGTCATGATGTGATTTATATTGACAATATAAACATGTTCTTCCAGGAACAAGATCTAAAATCCGGTATATTTTTAAGTGTCAGTACCTTCCTAATACTAGATTATAAACAAAATTAATTTAAATTCTCGCATAAACAACAATTACTTTGATGCTAAATTCATCCTCTCGTATATAACTTAATTATTCACTCAAATAGTAAACAGGCTAAGTGATTTTCGATTATTTTTCGAAAACTTCTATAATACAAAATGAATGTTTATCGAGGGGTGTGAAAATGCGAATTGTAACCCCCAAAATAAACCAATATCATTCAGAGGCGCGGCTTTGAGGGAGAAGTTAATAGGAAACGCATATTTGCCGAGCACTTTCGTTAGGGCCAATGTCAACATAATAAAATCCACCACGCCTCTAGCTGCACCGACTATTACCACCGTTACCCCAACGTTAATAACCAAGAGGTGACAGGGGACACAACGACACCGAAAACCAATTTCATTATAATTTGTGATGACAATCTACTTAACATATTTATGCTAATGCCTACATTTCTCACAAATTAATATCATGGCCTTGTTACCGTCAAGTTTGCTTTTGCTATAGTAAATATCCACAACATTAGGAAAATGTCACCACAAATTAATGACAACATTTATTAAAATACAAGAAAAATGTTATTTTTACTAAAACACAATTATTAAACCAGAAGCTTGATGCGATAAATTGCTATAAGACGCCAAAAGATTTAATGCAACTATGTTTTTTTTTTGTTTTTGTTATTTTACCAATTTTTATTACTTCACACAGTAAAATATGGCGAGAATGAAAATAAGCTAAATAAGTTAATTGTGCGCGCTTTGCTTAAGCGAGCAAAACTATTCAAAGAGGATCGACCAAAGCTTACTCTGATTCAGCTTATTTTTGTTTGGATGGTGAGTATCTGATATCTCTTATTAGTGATTGGTCAATTACTTATAAAAAAGGCAATTTAGTATATTATTTTTTACCTTTTTTGAAATTACAATTGCAAGTACAATTAATTACAATTAATCGTAATTACATAATGTTTTGAGTAGGTATGTATGTACAACGTAAAGCAATTTGGAGTTAACTATAAACCTAAAAGGTTTATAAAAAAATAAATAATTTAGTTAACAGAAACAATAAACTGTTAAATATATCGCAGAGGTAACAATATAATACCAGCCTTAGATGTCTGAAAACCCTCGAGTACAAGTTTACTTAGAGTTCAGAGCAACATCTGCGACTGTTATGACATTTTTTACATTGTACCGAATCCGACCCTGGACACTTGAATTTGATTAATGGGCTAATTTCAAGTTGAAAAAATACCGGTAGTATCCTTGTTTCCATGGAAAATTAATAAAATTTGTATCTTATCTTTTGGTAAAATATCTTTTGGTTTATTGTAGTAAAAGCTATTTGTTTAATGAATAAATTAAATATTTATTTGCTGGAAGCAATCGAGAAATCAATTTGAATTTCGTAAGGAACTAAATTATTTCACTTCCATTCCAAGTAGTCATGTCATGACATTGACTCGTCAAATTCTTTTGTATAATCAAGCAAAGTTTAGAGTGAGCATTAATTTAATCAATCGAAATATTCTCAAGAGGTGCTCAAGACTACTTGTATTCTGATGGTCTCTTTTAAATGTTAATGATCTGGAATTATTTCGCAATAGAAAGCCCAATTAAAATTGACGCAATTTAACTTTCATCTTGCACTTAATCCAGCAATTAATTGTGTCAAAGTTTGCGTAAAATGAAAACCCGAAAATCTTGTTTATTTTTGTCAAGTAATAATTCATTTAAGAAGTAAGTATAATCTAAGTTGTGCATCTCTCGAGCGAGTAAAGGATTGTGAAAATGAATCGGAGAATCAGGCCCCGTTCGCTTAAAGCTCTAGATGGAGCTCTTAATTAATGGGTTTCTTTGTTTGGTTTGAAAATAGCAAATGTATTGGCGGCCCGCGGCGAAGCGTCCGAGCGAACAAGCGCATCACACAGCCGCCCCACGCCGCCTCCGGCTACATTCACATACCTATATGATATGTTTTCCATTTCCCACATGTGATGTGCATGCACTTTGTATTATTTTTCCAGGAGACGGCACAGATTTCAAACGTATTTCGGTGCAATAACATTGGCAGCGGTTGGCTTATACGGTTTCAGAAAATTTTTACTCAAAACAATGGAAAATAACACGGAAATTTTTATAGGAAATCTTGTGGAAATTGCAAATCATATTTTGTTTATCCCTGAGTGAAGCAATACACTACGAAATAATTTATTTTATATCAAAACCGAGACTGAAATTAAATTATAGATACAGGTATTTAATTATGGAAACTAATTAAGTCACATTAAATTTAAATTGTTTTTCTCTATTCTGTTATTATAGAAATTTGCAATTTACACTAATTGGTTTTATTTAAATTTTATTTTACACAAAATATTAATTATTGGAAATATGTTTCGTTTTTGTTTACTATCAGTAATAGTTTTAATAAATTGTTTTTGTTTATTTTTTATTAAACAAATCATTTTGGACTATTTTGCAACTTTTGATTATGGACAATATTAGGTTCACCGCTATTATTCTCAATATACAGGGTGTAATTTTAACTGCTAACAGTCCTCGTTGAAAGGATACTATAGTATCTGTCTATAAATGCTTGAATTTTATGGTGCAAGAGAAACAATTAACTTTTTGAGCTTTTAGTGATAAAGAGACGGCAGCTTCAATCCACTTCTGCCTGTTTTTGAGATATACAGGGTGATTTTTTTATTTGCTTCCGCCCGAAACTCCAAAAATAGGCAACACATATCTGCCACATCTACCTTCAAGCCCAAATTTGCCTTAAAACGTGTTGATGGTTTTTGAGATATACAAGATGATTTTTTTATTTGCTCACGCCCAAAACATCTAAATTAGGCAACACATTATACTTTGCTAGTTTTTTTTTTAAATTTAATTTTTAAAATTAAGGTATAGAGAGTTGTGAATTAATGTCAACATTGTTGACAATACCTTTGACAGTGCTTCTAGAGTTAGTTCATTTGAATCATTTGTAGTTTTCTCAAAATTGTTTATTGTTTGTATAACATGTTGCCTATTTTTAAAAACTCGAGCGGGAGCAAATAAAAAATCACCCTGTACGTTATAAAATTTAAAAAAATGTTTTTATAGGAGACACGATATACCTATTACAACAATTTTGTTTATATACGTATTTATAGGGTGCGACTGAAATATGTGCAGAAATTTTACTTGGTAATACTTCTTGTTGTGATGTAAAATACCTAAATTTGCCTTATTAAATGTTTGTGGCTTTTGAGATAAACGTTGTATATATTTTTTTTTTAATGGCTTAAGCAAAAAATTTTACATGCCTATATGCAAACGAAACTACAAGCTTTTCATATTTTTTCTTCCGGTTTTTTTCTCCTATTGGTAATTTTATAATCCTTCGCATTTGCAATAAAGGTTATTTTCTAATTTTTTTTAGAATGTTTCGCAATCTTTAAATCCATCCGAACCTTCTTAACTAACTTCAAATAATCAAATTATTTTTGAATGTTTTATTTTGTTTTTACTGGTTTTACATTTATTTTATTATATTTATGCTTAACTTTTTATAATTTTTTTTTTAATAATTAGACAGAGAGGTAACCACTTTCGAAAGCGCTCTGCGACTTTTATGTAAGAATCTATTTGATTAAATTTGTGGGATTAACTTGGATTTTTAATTCTAATTCATATTACAATACCTACAATTATAATTATTAATCATAGTTATACGTATGATAATTAGAAAGTGTCAATTTGGATGGGAAGTAAAACTGGGGACACCTGATATGTAGTATACATAAAATTAGAAATGGTCATAACATTATGACAAATCTCTCATCTACCTGTCAGAGCTTTCTAAGCTTTTTAATAATAGCTCTAAGCAAAAGACGTTTTAATTTGTTTCTGAATTTTCTCCATACTCAAGAAAAGTCCGTAGGAAGTCAAAGCCCCCAGCAATCCTCCTCATGAAAATTTCATGCCAAACAATCCCGAATTATTAAATTTTACAAAAACTATTTTCAGGTAAAGATACACAATACAATTCTGTTAACATTTTCAGCCTGAAAATAGTAAAATTGCTGAAAATTTAACCGTTCTTTGAGTCTCGTCGATTTTTTGTGGGATAGAAAACACTCGTCACTTCACATGAGTCACATGACCCTTAAGATTTTCCAACCAGTCGTGGTTTCCACAGCAACGTTTTGAATTTTGTATGGAATTGTCTGGTATTATCTCTTTTTTTCCTCCTATTCGTATTTCCAGTCTACGTAACTAAATAACTGTAAATAAATCGTAATAGCTGTGCGATAATTTAATTATGCATGTATGCGAGAAACAATAACAAAACTGTATAATGGAATTAATTAACAGGTGCCTGCATCTGGGTATTTGTACGAGTATTTTCCTGGTGGAAAATTTGTTTCATGAGCTTTATAAATGAACAAACAGTGGAGCTTTTCAAAAATTTGATTTTCGATTATGAGGGCTTAAAATGCCTCTTGATAAATGAGGCAAGGAATCTGTCGAGGCGTAAAGTGAGGAGATGCAGCATTATGAAAGTATGCAGTATTCTAGTGTCGGCTCTGGGCCAAAGTACACAATACTGAGACTAAATTGCGCCCGCTATACAATATATTTACATATTCCTGTCTACTACAATGATCTCGCCTGTTAACGACCTACAACATTTCGTGGGTGAAATGTGAAATGAATGGAGTTGTAATTTGCAACATCATAATTTGAAGATTTCGCCTTTATTAAAAACGGGGATGTTGAAATGACCCATATGTTCAGGCACGGGCTAGACAGAGCAAAAGCGGGCGCCAATATAACTCTGGGAGCCAAAAATCTGTACTCATATTAAATCAATTTATTTATTCAAAAAATCAATTTTAAATATGCTCGTATAATAAATTTGATGAAAGCATCTTTTCTTTCTCGAAATGGAGTGATTTTCATATACAAGGTGATTTTTTTATTTGCTCTCGCCCAAGATTTCAAAAATAAGCAACACGTTATAGAAACGATATATAATAAGCAACTTTGGGAAAACTACAAATGATCTAAATAAACTAACTCTGGAAGCAATGTCAAAGATATTCTCAACATTGTTGACTTTAATTCACAACCCTCTATGCTTTAATTTTAAATATTAAATTTTAAAAAACTAGCAAAGTCTAATGTTTTGCCTGTTTTTAGGGTTTCGGACGGGAGCAAATGAAAAAATCACTCTGTAATGACAATAAGAAATCAATGTCGAACTCACAAGTTTAATCAAGATTCTAATTTATGTATAACTTTTATTTATGTATAATTTTTTTTACATTTTTATTCAAGCACTGATGATGAAACCTTAGTTTTCGGAAGTGCTCTTTCCACTCATAATTGAAATCAAAAGGTACGAGTGTCATAGTGCTGAAGAACAATCAAACACTTTTCACCAAGCTGCCAAGTTGTTCATTACAAGAAAATATAGAAACTGAAGATATCTCTTCAAAAAGTAAAAAAAACATAAATTTTCCAATACATGGTAGAGTTAGCAGGGTTAGTAATATAGTGATAGCGATACTGATTACATCAAACTTGTGGCTTTAAACCATCTTAGTTCAATATTATAAAAATTGATTCCTCTAGAAATGGAAGATATTAAAACACCATTCTGCTTCTATTTAATGCTAGCAGAACATATTTTTGTACTTTACTTAACCATCTAAATCAAATCGTAAATGGTTGTCATATTCGGACAAAACTATTTTAATAGTTTTTTTTGAAAAAACTTATTTTTTTATAAATATAAGTTATAAGCTTTTATAAAAGGAATTAAATCATTTTTATAATTAGATTGCTAATCATGAAAGTTTAGCATCTCATGGAAAAGCAGTAAAGCTATATTAGGTGCAAGTTGCGACATAGGTACAAAATCTTCCAAATATTGAATCAATATTAAAATATTATCTATATAAATGTAGTAGAGATAACAAAAATACAGCAGTAGAAAATCTCACATTCAAGAAGAAGAGGTGCACAAGAACAAAAATTTTTGATGTTGAGGTGGATTGCACTCAGAATATTTCTGTTATCGACTTTTGTATGTAGGATAAGTTGTTAGTGACTAGGTATAGTTGAACAATCATAATAGTGAACTCTGACTGAAATCATAATCTAACAACAATGCCGTTTGGGATAACCTAACAACAATGTCATTCTTAAGAAGATAGGAAACCAGTAATAAACAGCTTAAGCACTTTACTGCATTTCAATCAACATCTATTCTAAAAAACGATTACTCAAACTCTTAACTGCTAAGAAAATGGTTGAATCTGCTTCGTATGATAAATACAAGCAGAACTGGCAAATTTTGGGCTTTATTATTAGGCTGTGATAACTGATAATATTGAGTGAATCAGGAAGATGTATCAAGGCAAGACATTTTTTAGAATTGCTAAATTCTACTTTTCGTATCTGAGTCAGATAAGAAAATGTTAATATGAATAAATGTCAGATATCTTTAGAAGGGCAGAGACCTCGTCGTCTTCAAAACACGAGTTAATACGACTCGCTGGTATGGAACAAAGATAAAGCAAAAGTGATTTAAAAAATGTATTAAAAATAAAAAAAACAGTAGAAAGCAGTAGAAAAACTTATATTCAAAAAGAAGAGGTGCACTTAAATAGCAAAAATTTTTGATGTTGAGGTGGATTGCATTAAAAATATTTCTGTTACCGAACTTTGTATGTAGGATAAGTTGTTAATGGCAGGGTATAGTTGAACAATGATAATAATAAACTTTGACTTAAGTCATAACCTACAACAATGCCGTTTGGAACAGAATGCCACTATTTTGAACTGTTTTGAAAGAAGAAAACAGGTAATAAACAGCTTAAGCACTTTACTGCATTTCAATCAACTTCTATTCTAAAGAACGATTGCTCAAATTCTTAACTTTTAAGAAAACTATTAGATCTTGTTGTATGATAAATAAAAGCAGAACTGGCCAAACTGGGCGTTATTATTATACTGTGATAACTGAAAATGTTGAGTGAATCAAGAAGTTGTAACATGGCAAGAGATTCTTTAGAATTTTTAAATTCTACTGCACTTTTTATATTGAATTTATTACAACATTAATGTTGGTATGAACAGATGTCAGGAACCTTCAGAAGGGCAGAGCTTACTTCGTCGTCTTCAAAATACGACTCGCTGGTATGGAGCGAAGATAAAGATAAAGCAAGATTTTTTCAACATGTCTACTCCGGTTTCAAATATCTTCAAAGACGTTGTTTGGACTACTTGTCTGCAGGTAACTCAATTGAAACCCTCTAAAAATATATCTATTCAAAAATATGGTAAAATTTTTCAAAATTACATTCGTCGGCAAAAAATTGTAAAGCATCTAAATGATGATTTGAAGACAAATATTATATTAAGTTACATAAGAAGTTTTCCACAAGATGAAGTCTAATTTAAAAAAAAATGATGGATGAAGCTCATGAAATGCACTGTTTCTTAATATTTTTTGTAGTAAAACTGTATAATCTAATCATTGAGAAAGCACTTCAACAACGTAGATAGAGTTTTTGTTTTGATTATGACAAGATTATTGATGATATTGCCACCGAAACAAATTTTTTTTCACACTTAAAATTTTAGTTAGTATTTAATATGCATTTTTGTTGTTTTTTGTCTATAGATGCTTGAATTTTATGGTGCACTAGAAGCAATTAACTTTCTGAGTCTTTAGAGACAAAAAAAACGCACTTTTTATTAATTTTTTTATAAACTATTCTGTAAGTCAAAACTATCAAATTCAAGCATTTTTAGACAAACTATATTGATTTTAAGCATGTCATGTGTCTAATTTGTATTTTGAACGAGTCCACCGAGGCTAGTTCACCCCTGCACATGTCGAATACAGCGAAATCTCCAAATGTTGACGGTTAAAACTTTCCACACGATCAAATCTAGTTTTTGCTGGGGAGCGTCACGTTTTCTTTATTTTTACATCGAAGCGTATCTTTCCAGACACAAAAATTTTATGGAAAAATACAATTTCCGTTCCCGTTTCTCGAGAAGCAATCTTCCGTTTCCTTCACACTCTATCGGCAAACAAAATATATCGGTCAGCGGGAGTCGCTGTGAAAATATTTTCCTAACCGCCCTGTATAAAATCAAAATAGGAAAAGTTTATTTTCTTAGTTAAAACACTTTTGACCTATCTCAATGTTGAAAGTATTGGCCGATATTTACTTCACGAAAATTACAATTTAGATTGGCATTAATTATAGGTTTGTTGAAACTTTGTTACCTACGACAAAATAAAATTCCTTTCAGTTTAGTGGGCGCTATTTTGGAAATCTTTCTTGTAAACAAATTGCTCATTAAGCCTACAATATGATTTTCATTTAACTTGATATTCCCAAATTCCAGGTTTTACGACTTTGATGGTATGAGGTGTCAACTCTTTTCCGTCGACGAAATTCGGTGTTACCCTCGAGACGTCGCAGTTAAAGTATTAACACCTCGATAAATTTAATTCTTTAGTTATTTTTATTTCAAATCTTTTATTTTTACCATAACAAAGTCGGGTCGTGAATGAAGAAGCTGTGTTGGATGTATTTTGTTGAAAGTTGTAATGTAGAAAAAATCTTTTATTATTTATTTTTATTGTAAGTTACCTGCATCAAACTTTCATTTCGTGTTTTTAACCCATAATATCAATATTTAAGTGGGATTATTTTTTTAGTATCAGTCTCAACAAGCAGTCATCAAACACTCCAGGGTTCTCGTTATATATTTATCTAAATCGGTACAATACCCCAATGTTCACAATATTAGGATTTATAAAAATAAATATGGTTAACCGCTACTACATGCTTATTTTCTTATAAAACAAAGTAAAGCAAGCTTAATAGTATCAGCATAACAAACCGTTAGGTTAATATCTTTATGTGACATATACTACTCCAACCAACACATTTTCACCAAAAAACTTCGGCGGAAGTCAAAGAAGATGTTTACTTTTACTTGTAAACAATAAGTTTCATAAATTACGACAATTAAAAGGAATTTTTAAAATAACATTCAACCAACATGGATTCCCCAAACTCATCACACAAATCACATTGTGTTTGGATGTCTTCAACAATTTGTTCCGCTTTGTGAATAAAATTAGATAGAAAATTAGGACCAACGAAATTACAGTTATTCAGTCACACAAATGATTCATTTTGCCATTTTTTATTTTAAAATAACAAAGTTGTTCTTGTTTCAAACTTGAAATTTGGCATCACCGACAAGCGACAATAATATCAAGGCACCATATTTGTTGTAACGGTATTCCAATTATTTTTTTCTTATATTTATAGGAAGTATTGTACAATAAATTTGTGTACTTAAATTGGTATCTAAAAAAAATCACTAAAAGAAATACTAAGAATTTTCAACTTTTATCAACAACGCCAAAATCAATTCATCTAAAAAAATTACTTTGTAGGTGAATATATTGCCAAAGTTGACTTTGCTTGCATCTTGCATCTCTTGCTTGATCAAGCAAAACTATCAAGAATATGACAGACCAAAGCATGCTCCTATTTAGAAAATTTGGGTTTTCATGTTATTCGTATTTTTGAAATTGTACTAAACGTTTCTTGACTTATTTTTTTAAAGCCTTTATGAGAGTCTATAACCAGCAAGAAAATGATAAGCAAAATTGTTTCAATCGATCCAATGATATATTGAAATCTTAAAAATTATAAAGAAAATTGTTCATTTTTAAATATCGATAAATAAAGTAACCAACTAGATATTTGCCCAAAAATAATTTTATGAGAAAATGTCATGCATTATGTATACCATTTTTACAAAAAGTCTAAGAATAATATCTAATCTTAAATTGTTTATTTGAGGGTCTGATTAATTTTTTTTTGTACTCATCGCTTTTGAGAAGCTAAATTTCTCAGTTATTTGGATACTATTTAAAAGTTCTTAAAAAAACAATTATTTTATATCGGCGCTAAATTTCTATATTTGTAATCAATTTATTTATAATCAGACTTTATCCGCTGACTGAAAATGTTTATTTTGGGTCGTTAATACAATAACTACTATTTTGTACTTAATAAAGTGTGTTTTTTGAGTCTCTCATATGTTTTTACTTTTTATATCACTTTTTTTAATTGCCCTAAACCGTCTTTCATTAACAAGACAATAACACTATTATCTTCATAAAATGCGATAATTGGTTTATTTCATTTTTCTTTTTTATTTAACAATAATGTTTTATCCGCTTGCTTTGATAAACTACTTCTCAATCTTTTATATCTTATATGGACTTAAAATTATATTTATATGATTGTGTATATTTATAATTGTTATTGCATTATTCAAAATTTTTCAAATTATTTTTTGACGTTTTTTTTTAGTTAAATGTTTTATTCCAGTTATAAATTTTAATTTATTATAACTTTAAATTAAATTGGCAGTAATGGTTAATTACAGATTAAATATTTTGACATACAAAAATTGTTTTTTTTTTAATTACTACTTAGAATCTGAATATTGCATACCTCAAACACACGTGTATCATTTCAGGTCGGAACTCACCTGCTAGAAAAAATGTCTTCTGTACCTTGGTGTACAGGGTGAGTCTGTTAAAACTTTATCTTATCTTTTCTTAAAAACTAGTTATCACATTAACTTCAGGGTTTGTCACTAAAAACTGTGTTTTTTTCTCTATGCATGTGAATTTTCTCAAAATTTTTCTAATATTTCTTCTAATGAAAATTAATTAATTAATATTAATTTGTTAAAAAAAATATATAAAAATGACATTATTATGTCATTCTAAATGACACGATGTTGAAATATTGTGTGGTAAAAAAATATTTCAAAAAAATTGTATTGTAGATAACTGTTGTATTGTAGATAACTATTGTATTGTAGATAAATTGTATTTGCAAAAAATAATAAAGTTTATTCGTTTTGTAAGACCCATTTTAATGCAGCATTGCCGTTCTTGACAATGGGGTGGATACCTTAGCGGTTATTTGCGGTGATCTACATTTTTTTTAAATACTTAATTTATATTTAATAAATTTTATAATCGTTTCAGCAAATTAATATTCATTAGAAGAAATATTTAAAAAATTCTGAAAAAACATTGAAGTTGACGTGATTGATGTGATAACTAGTTTTTGAGAAAAGATGAGGTAAACTTTTAACAGACTCACCCTCTATAATCTACTAATATTAATAATATTAAAAAAATCCACATAACAATAAATTTAGAGTCTATTAAACAGAGAGATACAACAAGTTAAAAAGTCAAATTGTTATTTTTATAACACTCTTAACAATTTTGACTTATAATCTACTAAGTGCATTGATTATTTCCAGAAATTTTTTGAGTGCAATTACTGAATTGCCATTAATTACAATGCTAAAATTTCACAGAAATAAAATATCTATAAATAATTAATGTAGAAAGGCTGATTTGGTAAGAAAATAAAAAAATTAATTAAAAATTTTATTGAATTAAAAACAAGGTGTCTTACATTTAAATTTCGTTTATACTGTTTCTATTGGTAAATGTAAACTTACACTATTTAACTTTTATTATATTACTTACTTATTTTCTATTTTTTAATAAATAAATTTAGGAAAAAACTTTATAATATTTTGCATAGGGTGGATTGTTTTACCACCTCCTCTACCCGAATAATTATTATACATCAAGTAGTATAATCGTATTTTTTTGATAAATTAGCATAAAACATGAGGCATTACTATTCATGAGGCATGTTATATTTTGTGAAAATTAATTTTAATTATAACAATATTTGAAACTTTCTGTAACCCAATCAGTCCCCACTAACAGTAAAGCAGACCAAAAACTAATGTATTTTTCTGATTTATCTGTTTACATTCTTTTAAGATTTTTTTTTATCAGGAAAGGTCTAAAAGAGTAAAATATGCTTCAAAATAAGGTTGTTTTCAAATTTCTCACATAATTCAGTTGTTTATGTGGCTATACAAATTAGTCTAAAAGTGCCTCTTCACACCGCGGGCGTAATAACTTGGTGCGTTAAAAATAACCACTCTACCGACCAATCGTTTCTAATCGAACCTGTCAGTTATCTTTAAATAAGTTTAGAAACATGTCCATCCAATTGCTGGCTTTTGATGGGCATTTAGTGACAGAAACGTATTGGATGTTAATGTGGCAGCACACTACAAAAAAATCTGAGTTATAACTAACACTTCTAGGATGCATTATTGACTCAACGGCAAGGGTTTGTTTATTTCTGCTTTTACTGGAGCAAAAACCTTGTGCCCACTCTACTTGGGTGGGCAAGGTCACTTGACATATTTCGAGGGATTACTCCCTGATTTTTTAATGTGGAATTCTAAATTATAGAAAAAATTCCCGATTTGCCAACCGTGGTGGTCCGCAATCTGTTTGAGATTATTGCAGACCCACCCTGAATACATTGGGGCTTATTTTATCCCTCGCAACCACAACCATTGTTGGCATGACGCCTGGAAAATGAGGGCTGAATACGATGGACTGTTGCAACTATTCTATACAATTACATAGCTTTCCACCGTCTATTATACCTATTATACACGTTTCAGTTAAGCTCAATCGTAAAGAATTGAAGCTATTAACGCACAAAATATTATTAAAACACTATTAATAAAGTGGTTGTGAGTGATAAATTGTTGGCAGTGTAACACCTGTAAGAACTAATATTTCAATATTCTGTATCATCTGACGCTTTTGTTTGTAGTGTAAACATCTAGTGAGCCAGTTTAAACAAACTAAATAGCGTTTAAAACAATTGCCAATATGTAAACGGAATATCATAACCTTGGAGTGAGGCAGGTCGGGAATACAACTTAATTTATTTTTCTAAAGAAAACATATTGCCAAAGTTTAAAATAAGTTTAAATATTACATAACACAGTAAAAACAGTTTTGTTAAATTTGAATACAAATTGGAGTCGTCACAGGTCCACGCTAATCATTTTTAGTAAAATTCAAAATAATTTTTTTTTGTTAATAAAGCCAATATAACTTGCCAAATTAACGATTTGAAAGTAATCTATCTAACTAATAAATACGATTAAAAGTAACAAACTAATAAAAAAGACAAATTTACTTTTTTGTTTAATTTTAGAAATCTTTATGGTGTTTTAAGCAATGACAACAGCTAATTTAACAATTTTTTGCTGGTTATTTAACTCTGCAATTACAAAAAATCTGCTACAAAGTCTGTAATTTTAGTAAAATGTTTTATACACTTATACTCAACAAATTTTTGAAACATTTTTTTTTTCATTGTTACAATTAGCGTAACATAAATTTGAGACATCACATTTTGACTTAATTTCCGGTGCACATTTTTAATAATTATCTAGTTTTTTGGCTAATCCTACTAGTCAAAATAAAAATATTTAAATTTGTCTTAAAAAGTAACATTTTTGTCTTTTTGAGTTCTTTCTTTAGTTTATTTTTGACGGTCATATAAACACTTTTTTTATATAAAAAATTTGACAATTTCAAGGTCTCACTTAAAAAATTATTTCTAAAACACTATTAACAAAATAAAATGATTTTATGCACAATTATTTTTAAAAATGTTCTAAATTTAAAACAATAACTTTTTACAAAACAC
Organism: Tribolium confusum; assembly: GCA_029207805.1. Taxonomy (NCBI): domain Eukaryota; kingdom Metazoa; phylum Arthropoda; class Insecta; order Coleoptera; family Tenebrionidae; genus Tribolium; species Tribolium confusum. The sequence goes on along the minus strand of JALGAY010000002.1, from coordinate 39,264,378 downwards.
TTAAATCTGGTGTTTAAAAAAATCTCAATTTAATTTTTAATTAACATTCTGGGAATGAAATTTTCTCTCTTAAAGCATTTTCTTTATTGGTAATTAGTTTCAAATGTTTTGATCTTCAAGTCATCATCAAATCAAACATTTTAAATAAATACTAAATTTGTATAAAGAATTTGTAATAATCTTAACAATAATTTTAAATTTAAGCTGAACTGTTAGCACAAATTAAATTAGTTAATTAACTGTTCTTTTAGTAAAATAATATATTTTTTTACCTATGTACATTAAATTACGCACTTTCTCTATCTTAAACTTTATGTAAAAAAACAGTTTTTTTACAAAAAAAATAAAAATATTTTCACTACAAGAGATGAAAACGATTTTACATCTAAAATCAGAAATAAAATTGACAATACGTGTTACTAAAGAAACAAATAAATAACTATTCATTTTGGCAAAAGCAGTTTAGCTTACAATATTTAACGTTATTCTAAAGATAATTATGTATCCTCAAGTAGAAAGATCAGAAATCAGAATCAGTGATCTTGTTAACGAGTAAAGTGTAAAATTTTGTGTGATTTTGTAAAATATTTTCCGGAGTATCATCATTTATTTTTATAGTCATTTTAAGTTTTTCAATTTTGACATAAAAATCTAAGTAGTGATTTTGTAAACATCTGAGTACTCATTTTAATGCAATTTTGTCAAATATTTTAAAGGGTTCTTGATTTTGTTAATAACAAATTGAAAAGAAGAGTCCAGCACTATTTATAACTCAAAATTGGAGCACTAATTCTAGAAAAAATTTTAAATTTGTTTTTAGTATATAATATTTAATAAGAGATTATAAGCCAAAATAATTTTGACAGCAAATTGACGTTACTGTGAGATCTCAATAATCAAGCAATTATTTTGTTTATTGTCTTTTTATCTTTTATTATCTTTATTATTTATTATTATATTTATTATCTTTTCTATATCTCTCTTTTGAAAAAGTTAATTGACTTACAAGAAAAGTATAGTGGGTGTAAAAAAAACGACTCTCGGGCGCCCAGTCAACTTCCAGAATTTCATTCTTTAAGTCTTTCTTAACTTAAATCATCAATTAAAAATAAATCTTTTGGTTTTTTCAAACTGGTTGTTTGCTAGCGTCTATTTCTATTGTGACAATTAGAATTAGTCAAAATTGTAAAAAAGGTTTGTTCTTCACAAATTTTTATTTTAGATTGACTTTATAAACAGATCATTTTACGACTGTTTATCCACTTTTAACTATTTTATTTAGAAAATTAACAAGTTGATATTAAGAATTTGACAACACGATTGATGAATATAACATTTGTTAATTTTACAATATTTTTATGAATGTCACTATACAGTTATTTGTTTAATTAGGCAATAAAGCATGTGATTTAATGCCGTAACTGACAATTCAAATGCAAGACGTAGCCGAGTCATTTAAACCAAGCAAAGCATTAAATCTGCTTTATGGCCGTAATTGACCTTATTTTGTGATCGATCCTACCAGTTTACCTTTTTTTTTAGAAAAATTTGCTGTTATCGTGTAACCTAAACGTTTTGTGACAGCAGAAAAATTCTGAACATCTTTAAATTATCAGACTTACTGCTTAGTCTACAAAAATGTGTCATTGTCACTAAAATGTAACGTTTACTGTCGATCGGTGGGAAAAATATTGTTAGCACGAACTTTAAACCAACTACAGAATATTTGTTGAAAAGGAATAAAACTAACAAATCAATTTTTACTGTAAAGAAGAAATTGGCTCATTTCTTGTGAGTTTTAAAGCCCAAATCAATAATTGAAAAGTTGGTTAACTAGATTGGGGACTGTTCTGGGTGCGGCCGATAATGCAGACATCACCATAACAATGCCATCTGTTCATCCACAAATTTCACAGCGCACTTTGATATGCTAATTATGGCTTTGATCCACTGTCTATCACATCGCTCAGGGTCCGCAGATTATCCAGTGATGGAAAAACGTTTATTTCTTGTCATTCAGGTCATTTTATTGACGTAACTTGCTACTATTGCTCTTTTTTGCTTTGTTATTCTTTCAAAAAAAGATATAAAAAACCTCCGTGAATTGTTAGTGAAAGTGTCCATCAGGTTTAAATCGGGCATAAAACGATCAATCGGCCATAAATGTTGTTTCACGTGGAGTTGGGTCGTCTTTGTTTGCGCCCACAATACAACCTGCACGTTCTATCTCCTCGCATAATGCCCCAGATTATCTTTTCACATGATTTAGGGGGCACGAACGTCCAAACCCTCGCCAATTTATCGAAAGCATCGAAATTTTATTTTTGTAATTTAACCTTGCAGTGCAAAGGTGCTCCGAAAAAATTAACGTCTAGGCAATGATGGATGGTGCTAATGAGGTGTTTCCCTCGCCCCCCAGGACTCCTACACATTCACCAGGAGCTATTATGACAAACTTAGTACATATGTCGAGCCAATCAAGGCTCTATTTTTATCTATTGCAGTTTTTTGTTTATTTTTAACGTGAGATGGGCCACACGGTTGGATCGAACGAAATTTGATTTTTTTAGACAAAAGTGACTAAATGTTTACTATTTGGAAGATGTGCGCCCAACTTTGGGCCACACAACGAGAATTTTCTCTTTATCCAAACAAAGCGTAAACCACTCGTCGCTCATCCCAACATGTGATAAACTAACTTTTTCGGAAATTAACACAAAAAAGGTTGGGGACGTCAAGATGATGCGGCCAAAATTTTACACAGAAAAAGTTTTAAATATTTAGATAATTTACTAATATGCGGACTAGTTATTATTAAAGCTTAGGTCATCTTTAAAAAATTTGACGAAAATATAGGCCAGATGATTATGGCATACATTATTTTGCTACACACATGTACATCTATTTAATGCTTTGTTAAAACAAAAAAAAATTTAAATTCGATTGAAGCATTCTTATTTTTAAGTGGAGTGTTTTAATATAAATGATAGAATAATAAATCCAAGTCAATCCCACAAGTTTAATCAAATTCTTATAAAAAAGTATACATAGAAATACAAAAGAAGAATTATAAAAACATAGAAATTATTTGAAAAAAACGTACCAAACTTTTGCAATAATAAATTAGAAAATAAAAAAAATAGGATAAATTGTTAAAAAATATGTTAAAGAATCTGACACATTCCATAAATAAATAAATGGTTTCTCTTTAGAAAACTGACAAAAGAAAGATAAATTTTATTCGCCTAAACACATGTGTTTTTAAAAATTTTACATTTGCGACATTAGTTTGACTTTAACATTTTTTTCTGTAAAAACAAAAAATTATTTCAGAAAAATACGATCACAACTTTAGAGAGAAATAATTCAGGCGTATTTATAAAAAAATCACTTTAATATAACAAAAAACATGGAAGTTATCCTGGACAAACTATTCCGCATACTACGTAGAAACAGCCTTAATGTAAAAATTTGTTTAACTAAACATGTGGGACTGACTTGGATTATTAATTTTTTTATCAGATTTAAAAAAAATGTTAAAAGATTGTTGGTAAGAAATCTAAAATAAAATGATGAAAAAACTAAGAGGATTATTAATTATCTAAGGTCGAGGTGTTCCCTTCTTTGAAGACACAGCCGTCTGAAGAAGTGATTGATAACTAATTTTTTTTGATTTGAAGGGAGGAGTGCAACAGTTTTGCAGCCGGATATGTTCAGCTAATGAAGCAACACTTCGCTGAAAACGTTGACATTGATGATGACAAACATCAACAGATTACAAAGTTCGTGCTTTTAGTCTAACAGTATATCCAGGGGGTGTTTCATACAATTAATCACACGAGCGATGATACGCTGTTTGAAAAAGCAATTTTTTCTATAAAGAAATGCATAATATCTATTATACCGGCTCAAGAATATTGGCTAATAGTACTACTATTTTTTAATTACAACAGTTTTTAGTAAATAAAAAAAGTGGTTTCAAAAGAATAATTCAAAAACACTTTACTGTGTATACCTAACAAAAATTATAATTTGGCTTATTTTACTTTTGAAAAGACTCATTTTGCCCACAATACTGAAATTAAGCACTATCGGAGCTTTTCTCAAACCTCTTTTAGTCAATAATACAAAAAAATTAGGTATCATAAAGCATAACAAGTTATTTGTCAAAAATTCCAATCCTTAGTTAGTCTACACTGTCGATTTGTTGAAATTTATAAATTTTTACAATAAAAAAATTGTTAATTACCATTTTTTTGTATGGTGTTCAAGTCAATTTTTTGCATAGATTAAAAAAATAAGGGTTAGTAACATGTTAAAGTTTTGTGCAGCTCTGGGTAAAATTTATATTGCAACAAAAACAGATGACTACAAACTTCAGCGTTTTTTTATAGAAATAGTTTTATAGTCTCGTATATTTTTCATAAAAAGCGGTCCAAAAAACAAACATTTTAAAAACGTAGCACCTAAATTGATTCTCGAGAAATGACATGTCAAATTTTGATTACGGAAATTACGGGGATATCGGCAGATCAAAATAATTTTTCTTTCGTTAAAATCTTATTTCTGTAATTGACTGTAATTCTATAATTAGTAAATAAAAAATAGGTTTACTCAGTCAGACATTGTTATAGTGTATCCATTGATAGATTGGACTTTTTTAAATCTCCCAAAAACGCTAAACTTACTAAAAACACCGTAAAAATTTGTGTTGATAAGACGGATTTAAGATACTGCGATTGATAAATTTCTCCGCTGAGGCTCTGTGTTGGTACAATAAAGACTACAAATTCTTTTTTCACTCTTAAAATTAATTTAAAACATTTCTATTAAAAACAGATTAAAATTATCTCGATTGTTTCTTAAAGTTTTTTCTTATCTTTTATGTCCTCAATTTTTTTTTGGTTTTGAATTTTTAAGTTTTTTTTAGGCTTTTTATATTTTTTTTTAGTCTCAAAGTTTTTCTTCTTACTTTTTAACTTTCTAGAACTGTTTTAGATAATTATTTTGATTGTGTATTATTTACGTTTGTTTTCTTTTTTTAATTGTAGTTTTCTTGCTCTTCTTTGTTTATTCGACGATTCTTAAAAACATTTTTTTGTTTATTTAGTTTTTTTTTGTCGTACTTTGAGTGTATTCAAAGGTTAAGTTTTACTTAAGTTGTCCTATTATTTACTCGAATTAGATTTATACTTAATATTTATAGTAACATTTACTAATGTTATGATTATAATAATAAAATAATTAATAAATAAAAACATATATAATTTTGTTGATTTCTAGTTTATTAGAAAAGTCGAGTGGAAAAAGGGTAGCATCATTTTGCTTATGTGTTTATACCACAACTGAATACTTTAAGATTAATTATGTACTTAGTTTCTTATGACATGTTGCGAGTTTTTCATAATGAACAAAATGTAATTTTATTTTTTCTGATTAAAAAAAGTACAATTTTTCAATTTACTAAGCTGAAATTAGTCGTTTTTTGTAATATTCTGTTAATTGAATTATTTGTGTAAAAAATAATTACAATAGTGTAATTGTGTTTTAATTAGTAAATCCCTATCCCGTCAAATCCTTTAGCAATTCTTTAATAAACGTCTCGTTTAGAATTCCTTCTATTCGCCACAATAGCTTCATTGATGATTTGACTTCACTATTCACCACTCTGACAAGCATTCTCAAAGAAATCTCCCAGAGAATTTCACCAAATTACCAAACAAATGTTTTTAATCATTGGTCTATACGAAATCCAGGTAATCCCTTACACGTTTCCTATCTGTCTAACCCACCTTCAGCGAATGACTTGTGTCAACGGGAGCTCTTTATCCCCGCATAAAAGAAGCGTTTAACAGGTATTTTGGGTATTTCAGCATTGGCAAAATCCGTGTTTGCACCTAAACTGATGACAAATTTGACAGATTTTGTCTAAAATTGAAACAATCAAACGAGGGAATGACGAGGCGGATACCTGGACCTCTGACAGCTGACATGGAAAACGTGAAGATGAATGAAGAAGGAGCATTACGAGATTGTATTGTCATCGCTGATTGAGTGTGGCTGGAGCTGCCGTACGCGATGTTTGATGACTGGCAAATTGTGCACAATCGGACGTTATTCTGCTGCCACTGATAGCGCTATTGTGTGTAATGACGGCATCCGGACCGAGGATATGCTGACTAGAGAATTTCTGACATAAAGACTGCTCTTCAAGCTCAATCCAGCGCGTTATAATTTCGCATGTGGGCGACCAATTCGAAATTATATTCACAGGGTGTGTTTCGAAAGACAATAGAAATAGAGTCACCAAGTTAGAATTTTTTCAAAGCGTTTAGATGTTTACAGCCGCCGCTTGAGTGGAGCTAAATCATCTTAAAGTTTATACTGCCAGAGGTGATGAGCAGTCATAATTACTTCTATTATGTTTAATTGAAAAACCGTGTCCTCTAATAGAGAGTCTCAAGTTGAAAAATAAATGGTGTGAAAATTTTTTCGATGGTTTATAATGGATGAAAGTGTTTATGAAAGTGTTTATTCGGAATTTAGCGAGGATACCTAATTCGTGGATTATTTAGAATGTTGGTCCAGATGGCTGTCTGATTGCGGATTGCGCTACATTTCCTCCACTTTGAGCGCGGTTAGCACCTAGCCTGAGCGCAACTGGTACCCAGCCACATCAAAGGCGGCTTGCTAAAAATACAAACAACGCCCGATAGTTTGACTGATCATAGCGGCCGCCTTTGATTCTACTCCGGACGTGATATGATGTCTCATTTGATATAGACGATTTCAGGAAATGTCCGGGAGGAAGTTCATTGCAAGTTACTTTATTTACAACCATAGATTTATCGAAATAAATCATTCAAAACAGATACAAACTTGGCAAAAATAGATTACACCGTAAAATACACAAAAACACTCCCCAAATAAAAAATTATAAGTATCTAATTTTATTGATTAACTATATACAATATATTTAATCAATGCTATTACTACTGAGCGGAAAGAAATATTTTCTAGGAGCAGAGCGGCACACGACTTAGCAATGAGTTATCGTGGTAAATCAGTATTCGCTTGAGTCGATGATAACAGAAATTACTTTGCTTTCTCTAATTGGCTAACCACTCAAACGTTTTTTGCTAGGTGTGTTCGCTTAGAACCTTATCAATGGCGTTATAATACAAGTTTTATTAATAAAATGTGTCTAATTGTTTTTTTTTTAAATTTAAGTAATCAATCAAAATAATAATTGAAAATTATAAATAAGCAAACTTAAACGCCATAAAATTTTTCTTTTATATATATTAGCAAGATTTTTCAGATTTATTTTAACTGTTTTCCGCATCTTATCATCCATCTTCTCTCATCTATATAATCTTCATTTAAGTTTTTTTTATTGGTTTTTTATTTTCTGCTTGGTCGTCTCCTTTTTCTTCTTCTGCTTAGTCTCCATTCCATTTTTTTTTGACCATCTCTCGGGACTCATACGTTTTACATCTCCATACCACCTTAAATCTTTAGCTTTTATAGTATCGAGTATAGTTATTCTTGCTCCTATTTTTCATTTCTGTTGCTAATAACTTCTTCTTGAATGTGGGTGGTGTAGTCTATGTTTCAGCCCCATATGTTACAATGTTTTCAACTACTGTTATGTATATTCGCCGTTTAGTGTGTTTAGTTGTCTGCTTACTCCAAAGTACCAAATTCAGTTGCCTTATAACAATTCTTTCTTGTTCAATACAGCTTTTTATTTATTTTTTACATGTTTCCTCTTTTGTAATCTTTACTCCGAAATATTTGTAACAATCGACTTTTTTTATACTTAGTTTCAGTTTTAAGCTGAATATCACAGGCTTCTCCGCCTACTATTACATACTCTGTTTTCACTGTATTAACTGTAAGGCCTCACTTCTGATATTCTTCTTCTAGTTTTCTTAGCATATATGAGATATCGTCAGGGTCTTCTGCCATGATAACTTGGTCATCAGCAAAATGTAAAGTAAAAAGTTTGCTGTTTTTGATAGATATTCCCATATTGCAGCAAGTTTTTTTTTCAGCGTTATAATGTTGCGTTTAGATATTTTAAATAATGTCGGAGCAATAGCACATCTCTGTCGCAAGCCCTTGGTGACTGAAAACGTATCGGATAGTTTAGTGCTAACTTTTACATAGCTAGTCATATTAGAATATAGAGACCTGACTGCTTGGATGTATATTTTTAACTCCAGGGTCTTTCATTGCTTTCCAGAGCTTGACTAAGGGAATTAAATTCTTGTAAATTCTTGTATTTTTTTTTTTTTTTAATGCGTAGTAAGTAGCTTGCCAAATGACTCCAATGAATCGTTGTGCTTCTCACCGAAGATGATTCCGCTCATTAATTAATTTATAATTTAATTTAGTGTAATTTGTGTTAAAAAATTGAAACATGAGACTCAATAAATGTCTCAAAACTTTCGTCATCACTTTTGTCAGTGAAAACGTATCGATAGGATAGATTGCTACAGACCAGTATTTAAATCTTGTAAGCAGTACCTATACTTTTTCAGTATTTCAATACAAATGGTTAAAGATTATTAATTTAAGAATACTATTTTTCTTCAAAATTTTCAGCACTGATTGGCTCCAGGACCTTGCATTGACCTACCTACAACAGAAAAAAGTGACAAACGTTCGTATCAATAAACAAACAGTTACAAATACGGTTGACTATGCGTCACTTATCATTTCTCTTGCTTTGATTTAGAGTCGATGTCGAGGAACACACACAAGAAGGCTACCTATTAAATGGGCTTCCAGAAGACTTTGTTTCTTCTAAAAAGATATCTTCAGAAAAATTTTTTTGCATCATGGGAGCACCTTGCTTCCAAAGAAAATGTTCATGTAATGCAACTACTATTACTACTACTAGATTTATAAAAACAAGTCAAATTTTTGTTTGTATTAGTGTTTTTTTAACTTGAAGATTTTTTTCAGTATTAGAAATTTCTTTTTTTTATATAATTAAGCTTATTTTAAATAAATCTCTAGTATTATAGTTTAAATAAATGCATTTTTTGCCAAAATATTACAAAACAATGTAATAAAAAAAATTAAGAATTTGTCGGTTATTTAATGAGATTGAGAACTACAAAGTCCAAAACAAGTAATACAATACTCGTAAAAAAGCTCGTAATAAAACCGTTTACGAAGTTAACAAATACAGAACGTAGAATCTATTCGAGCTGTATTTCAGCTGTAGGATTCGTATCAATATTTTGATGTTGTATGTTGCGATCTTCAATGCTGTGATATTCAATACATTTATCTTTTGTAGGTATATTGATTGTCGAAAGTTGGAATATTTAAGTCTTCAGCGTTTTCATATTGGATGCTGTGGCTTTAAGTACATAGATCTTGAATGGTATATTTTTGAGAAGTAGGTTCTACATGTTGTCGAACAGGTTCTGGGTTGTGTCTCTTATGTTTCTTAGAATGCTTGGAGACAGACATGACAGAATGTTTCACTCGCTTTTGTTTTATAGTCTTGGAACAAGTTCTATTTTCTTTCAATTCTAGTAGCTTAAATGCTTTACCTTTGACGATATTTGCGTTCTCAATAGCTGTCTGCTCAAATTGTTTAGCAAACTGCTATATATGTTGAAAATTTTGTAGCCGTTTTAATTAACTCTTGGTCTTTCTTACTGTTACATTCATTTTTAGCCTTGACTTCACTTGGGCTTTTTTGAATATTAATTTACCACTAATTGCAGATGCAGGTAGATTCATAGTGACTGAAGTGTTGTCAACTCTGTTAATGTCACAATCATCACACTTCTATGTACTCATCGTTTCTATACTCCACTGCTATTATCCCTGGCGATAGACTTCGACTTTTTGTTATATTTTTAGAAACAGGGCTAGTAATACGATTCACCCCTTTGTTTTTTTTCTTTAATACTGCTCTCAAAAATGTACTTGGGTTTTTGTTCTGATGATGGTCTTGCTGAAATTTACTCTTGCTAGTCCATTTTGAAACGGAATTTGATGGTGTACCATCAGTATTTTTTTAAAGTGGCTTATTTTACAAAAAAATTTGAAGGAAAAAAAAGTATCTTACAAATTATTCTACTCTATTTATAAGAAATAGTAGGTTAAATGCTGTCTATATGCTCTACGTTAGTTTATTGTTTCAAATCTTTTATAATAATCAATGTATCCATTTTTTTGCGGCCGTCTCTTACATTATGTGTTCTACTTATATAGTAAAATTCAGATTAATGAAAATAGTACCAGTCTTTGCAAATTCAAATGTATGTTGACAGTACACCTTTTTCTGGTAAATATAACTAAAAAAATTTAATAAATCGCTATAAAGGTACACTAAGAAAGAACACTGATTGGCTTCAAGATCTTGCGTTAACCGACCTACAGTATGAAAATGTGACAAACCCACGTGTTACTGAACAAACAAATACAAATACGGTTAACCATAGCATTTCTCTTGCTATGATTTAGAGTTGATGTACAAAAACACACCAAAGAGGGTACTCAAGGGACTTTGCAAAAGGGTCCCCAGAAGACTGCCTCTTTCATGAAGGCCACTCTCGAAAACATTGGCCGCCGTAAAAAAGAGTTTTGCTTCCAAATTTCTAAAGACCGATAGTAGTATATTTAATACTACTACTACTGCTGTTACCACTGCTAGACTTTTAAAAACAAGTTAAATTATTCTTTTCTTTATATTGGTGTTTTTTTTTACTTGAAGGTTTTTCAGCAATAGAAACTTGTTTAATTTATTTATAACAAAACTTTTTTTAAATAAATTTCTAGTATTATAGTTCAAATAAATATATTTTTTTCAAAATCTTACAATGCAATGTAATAAAAAAAAATATTATGAAATTGTCAGTTATATCTGATGAAATTTAGAACTACGAGTATAATCTCCAAAACAAATAATATAATAGTTATGTAAATGCTCGCAATAAAACCGTTTACAAAATTAACAAATAAAAGACAATAAAATTCTTCGTGCGTTATTGCAGCTGTTGGATTAATATTTTCATCTAAGATGTTGATGCTGCGATATTCAATGCTTATATCTTGATACCTTAAATTTGGAGTGTTTAAGACTTGAGCGCGTTCATATTGGATGCTTAAGGTTTGAGTATTTATATCTTGAATAACATGTCTTTGAGAAGTAGATTCTACATGTTGTCGAATAGGTTCTGAATGGTGTCTCTCAAGTTTCCTAGAATGTTCGGAGACAGACACGGCCGCATGTTTCACTTGCTTTTGTTTCATAGCCTTAGAACAAGTTCTACTTTCTTTTAATTCTAGTTGCTTAGATGATTCACCTCTGACAATATTTGCGTCTTGACTAGTTGTCGGATGAACTTTTTTAGCAAGTTGCGTATAAGTTGAGAATCTCGAAGTCGTTTTAATTAACTGATTGTTCATCTTACCACTACTTTCATTTTTAGTCTTAACTTCACTTGGGCTTCTTTTGAATAATAATCTACCACTAGTTGCAGGTGCAACTGGATTCATAGTGACTGAAGTGTTCTCAACTCTGTTAATACTACTATTTCCAGAGTTGTACTCGTCTTCTCTAAACTCCATTGTTATTGTCTCTGGCAAAAGACTTTGACTTTTTGTTATAATTTTAGAGGCAGGGCTAATAATACGATTTACCCGGTTGGTTTCTTTCTTTACTACTGTTTTTGGAAATGTACTTTGATTTTTGTTTTGTTGATCATCTTGATGAAACTCGGTCTTTCTACTCCATTTAGAAACAGAATTCGATGGTTTGCCATCAGTAATTTCTTTAATGTGGCTCATTGTACAAAGAAATTTGATGAAAAAAAATTACGTTAAATTTTTTTCTTAACAAACAATTATGTAACCATAGCTAGCAGATTGTGTTGTTAAAGCACACTTTGATAAACAACAAATTTTATAACATTTTATTTTAGTAAAAAGTATCAATAGTAGTTTGAATGCTGTACCCATATGCTACGTGAATACTATGAATATACCTCAATACATTTATAATTAATAAACCCATTTTTTGCGGTTGTTTCTTACATTATAAGTTAGACCTACTATACTTCAGATTAATGTAAATACTAGCAGTCTTTGCAAATTTAAATTTATGTTGGCACTTCAACTCTTTCTAATAAATTTAACATTTATTCTTCCAACTTATCACTTCTGTTCAAACTACTAGATTAGGATAAGATTTTTTGATAAATGGTCATAAAGATACACCAACAGCACTAATTGGCTCCAAAATTTTGCATTGACTTATCTACAACAGAAGAAAGAATAGCTTCAAATGCGGTTGACCATGCGTTACTTATAACAACAATAGTATTTCTCTTGCTTTGATTTAGAATCGGTGTCTAGGAACACACACAAGAAGGTACCCAATAAACTTTGTTACCTATCAAGAAGGCTTGCAGAAAACTTTGCCTCTTCCAAAAAGTTCATTCTCAAAAACTTTGCCCCCATCAAGGGAGCGTCTTGCTTCCAAAGAAAGAAAATACTTAATACCACTACTATCACTACTACTAGACTTATAAAAAAGCATGTCAATTTTTTTTAATATTGATGTCTTTTTAACTTGAAGGTTTGTTTCAGTAATAGAAATTTGCTTATTTTATTTATAACAAAACTTATTTCAAATAAACCTCTAGTATCATAGTTTAAATAAATGTATGTATTTTTTGCCAAAATATTACAATACAATGTAATAAAAAAAATTATTAAGAATTTGTCGGTTATTCGATGAGATTTAGAGCTATGAAGTCTAAAACCAGAAACACAATACTTATGGAAAAGCTCAAAATAAAACCGTTTACGAAATTAACAAATGCAGAACGAACAATTTGTTCGAAAGTTATTTCAGCTGTAGGATTTGTTTCAATTTTTTGATCTTGTATGTTGAGACCTTCAATGTTGTGATATTCAGTGCTTATATCTTGATTGTCTAAAGTTGGAGTGTTTAAGTCTTCAGTGCCTTTATTTTGAACGCTCATACTTTGAGCACCTAGATCTTGAATGACATGTTTTTGAGAAGTAGATTTGACATGTTGTCGAACAGGTTCGGGTTGGTGTCTTTTATATTTCCTAGAATGTCTGGAGATAGAGACGACCGGAAGTTTCATTCGCTTTTGTTTTATAGCTTTGGAACAAGTTTTATTTTCTTTCAATTCTGGTGTCTTAAATGCTTCACTTTTGACGATATTTGCGTCCGGAATAGCCGTCTGCTCAACTTGTTTAGCAAATTGCGTATACGTTGAAAATCTTGTAGCCGTTTTAATTAACTCTTGGTCCTTTTTATTGCTACATTCATTTTTAGTCTTGACTTCACTTGGGCTTTTTCTGTATATTAATTTAGCACTAGTTGCAGATGCAAGTCGACTTATAGAGACTGAAGTGTTGTCAACTCTATTAATGCCACAATCTCCACACTTGTACTCATCATCTCTATACTCCACTGTAATTATCCCAGGCGATGGACTTCGAGTTTTTGTTATATTTTTTGGGGTAGGGCTAATCATACGATTTACCCGGTTGGTTTTTCCTTTTGGTACTGTTTTTGGAAATGTACTTTGGTTCTTGTTTTGATGGTCGCCTTGCTGTAAGCTCTTCCTAGTCCATTTCGAAACGGAATTCAATGGTGTGCCATCAGTAATTTTTTTAAAGTGGCTCATTTTACAAGAAAATTTGAAGAAAAAAAAATAACATTTAATTTTTTTCTTTACAAACAAACTATTATGTAACCATAGCTAGCAGATTATGTTGTTATAGCACACTTTGATAAACGATAAATTTTATGAAATTTGTTGAATCCTTTATGCTCTATCTTTGTTTTATTAGCTTTGACTTTGACATTAAAACTCTTATATAATTAAATAAAAATTCAAATCAAAGAGCATGAATTACGGTGTTTTCAAAAGAAAGTTATGGACTACGTCTTTTAAATTGTTTTAAATAGATAAATACGCATATTTTAGCTCTTTCTACCGTCATTTTTTTACTATTTACACCTAAGTAACCAGTTCAATTCCGTTTCCTAACTCAAGCTTTTTATGAGGCGATTTTGCACAAAGTTCTTGGTATTTTATAAATTATAGGTATTTAGTGTTCAAATAAATATTGACATAACTTTTTTGAGTTAAATTTGTGTCATATGTCAAGATTCAGATCTGTTAAACCGGCAATAAGACCGAATGTGCTTCTTAATTTTTTTATTGGTTATATAGAATTAGGAACCTGGATGTCTCTTCACCAAAAGAATGAGTAGGTCTCTTCTTTTTGACAAAAAAAATTATTGAAGCAGTTTTTAGGTCTATTAAAACCTCTAAAAAACACAAAAAGTTTGGTCTACTCACTGAAACTATTAATAACATAAAAGATTATCCAATCACAGAGACGGATAAAAAACAAAATTGTTTTTGTCGAACTTACCTCAAATTGCACCGTTTAGGAGTTAGAAGATGCCAAATTTAAAGAGATATTTAGTTTCATACTTATTTAAAAATAAACAGTTGTCACAGAGGTGTCACTTTTACAATGCACAGCTTGTACAGTTACGAGCGTAAAGACTGTCATCCCTATAGTCTGGCCTTGATTATAAAAGACTGAGCTAAAACAACAAACATAAGATTTTGGGTTATAAATTTCAATAAACATTTTTTCAATAAAATTTTACGCGATAAAAATGCATTAGAAATTTTATATTTTTAGCTTGTATAATTTTTTTTATCTAAGTAAGAGTGATATTCTTTACGCACGTAACTGTACATACTTTACAATAGAATTTGTATTTTAATTGTTTTCTTTTCTTATACAGTATGTTCCCGAATCGACTTTAAAAAAGAAAAAAATTGATAAAGACTGGACTGCATTTTGTATCCTATTTTTTAATTGCTCTACATCATTGTGTAGTGGCTCACAGTACACAATTTGTTTTAAACGACCCTACAGATAAAGGTCCATTATTGTAAGATCAGGACTTCTCAGTGGCCATAAAATGCTACCATTTCTTCCTATCCTGTTATCATAGAATTCTGTATTGAACCGGCATAGTGAGCAGAGTACCTATTGTGCTAGAAAAACATATTTATTCGGAAGTTTAACTGTAATTTATTTAGTTTATCAGCTTAAAAATTTTGCATCATTTCCAAATATGAATAACGGTTTAAATTTAGATAAAAAAAAAAAAGCCAATAATGCCAGAGTACGAAACGCAAACCACACATAAACTTTTTTTAAATATTGTCTGCGACAAGAAATCCTGAAATTTGGATTTGTCTCACTCCAGTACCGGCAAAGCTGAGATGAAAAGACTCCGTTAGTTGAAAAGGTAAATTCATCGGAAAATATAATTCGTTTACAAAAATTTGAATCTTCCAAAACTCTGTAGCCCATTTTTAAACAAAAATTCAGACGTTTGGCTTCATTACCATTTTCTAAGGTTTGCTTAAATTCCGGTTTAAATAATAAAATTTTGTTTCCCTTAAATATTTTTTGTAAATAAGATTTATTTATTTTAATTTGTATTACCCTCCTTCTTAAAGACGACCTTGGAGCTTCTCCTGCAGAATAAACGGCAAGAACTGAAGCAGAATCGTCTTCATTAAACAATTTCTTTGACTCCTTAGTGTTTAAAACTGATTGTAAGCCCGTTTTAAGGACTTTGGTCACCAAGTTTTTTGCACCGAAATTTGAAATGGAAACTTCTGGGTATTTTTGGTTGAATTTTCTCATAGAAACTTGATAGCACTCTTCCCCAGTTCCTTAACACTAAATTAGATAATTCTTTGTTGTAAAGTCAACATTATAGCATAAATACTGTTCCAATTAGCGAAGATTTTATTTGCTGTTTTATTAACTTATTAGATTTGTCATTTACTGTATGTGGTATTTTTGAATGAAATTCGCTTACTAGAGTTACTTTTAAAAATTACGAAAAAAAGTCCAAATTTTGAAGAGAAATGATATTATCTCGATGTTTGAGTTAATTAAAAAGTAATTTATGTTTTGGGGGTTTGAAAACAAGCATGACAAATCAGCAAGAGTGAAATTTTCTGAGAAATCAAAATTTTTTTCTTTTAAAGTTCTTTTTTTAAAGTTAATCCGAGGACATACTGTATGTACTTACATATGTAATTCACCCAAGTAAATAATACCAAAAAATAAATGTGCTAAAATAGTAAAGGCTTTTGAATTTATATAACTCATTTGTGAGTGAGATAATTTCGGAAAATTAGAAAAGAAGTCGTTTGTGTAGTGTTTAATGAGGGTGTCATTGTAAAAATTTCACACCTCTTATGAAATTTTGCGTAAGATACAGATGTGAAATGAGAAAACCAATCTAGTTGGACGAACGTTGATATATTAATGGAGATGCGGACACGTTTCGGTTCATTAAAGAAGAATCTAAAATATGATGACTGGTAATCGTTAGTTGTGTTTTATGGGCAGATGATGTATGAGGGTTGGGCGTATCTCGGGTCGTTTCCTGTTTCTGTGTGGTGCCAAGCAGTCTGGGATCGGGGTTTGGACTCCACTTGATGTCGACCCGCGTCAAATTCGACAACGACCGTCGCCAGAGATGCACCGAGGTGGTCCATTAACGATTTCAAGGAAACAACACAACACACAGGAAGTGTAACGGCCAACATGTTGCTGCTACAAAACCAATTTTTTATCTCAAAATGTCACATAATAAGTTTGAATTGCAGCAGCGCTCTTGAGGAGTAATTAACATAACTTGACGGAATGAGCTTACACACGAAGCAGTTAATTGAGTTACTGTTTACTTTAAGTTCTTAACTTCTAAGGTACTAGTAAATTCAGAAAGTTGTAAATATCTTGCAGAATGCATACTCAAGATAATGTTTTGAAAGTTCAACCCTGCTTACTTGTTATTGTTTATCGAATAACTAACTTTACCTCGGGCTAACCTTTACTTGAGAAAACAAACTTCAAAGTAAGCACAAGACTCTGTCTTAAAATTTGTATCATAAGTAGGTACATTTATATTTGCAAATTTGCTTTTGAAATTAACTTTTTGTAAATAAAAGCATTAATATTTATTACGGTTTACATAACAATTAAACAAAATCTAGTAATTTTATGAAAAACCAAATATGTTTCAAATATCAAAAGTTAATTTATTTTATAACATAAACATTTTATTTAGATACACAAATCGATTGTTAAAAGCCAAAAGTTTTAAAGTGAATCAATATTTTAATTACTCCAAGATAATACTGTGTTTATTTGTTTATAATAATATAATAAAGCATTTATATTCTCATTTCGTCCATGTTGCAATTATTTTTTTAAACTGAAAACGATTTTCTTTACATTTAAAGAACCTTTATCTTATAAAAAAAAATGTGTATTAAGTAGGTACATATATATGTAGTATAGGGTTTTTTGAAATTGTCTGAAACAAATTCAATCACATCACACATTTTAGTACAGTAGAGTACAATGCCGGTAATACGAGGGTAGTTTAGCGAAAGAATGAGTTTTCAATGAAAAAATTATTTTAGAATAAAAAAAAAGTTTATTATACAACATAATTTTTTTGCAAATTTTTTTAAAGTACCTGAAAAAATTTTTTGCAGGACTTTAAAATAATCGTTCTTTATTCACTTTTTCATTTGATACAAATCTGCTTCCGCCGAGCCAATTTCTTCATTTCGGGTACAAGAAGAAATTACCAGGAGTCAAATCGGGTAAATAAGGTGGATGAGGCAGAAATTTGTAACACAATTCGATTAATTTAGAAGTTTCAACTCCGCACAAATGAAAGGGTGCATTATCGTGATGCAACAGGACTTCTTTTGTACAGAAGTGATCGTTTTTTCTTTAATTCGGCGTCAGAACGTGTCAGAAAGGCAGAAAAATATTGGCTAGTAATCGTTCTTCTCTTTTCTAGATAGTCAATGAAGATTACGCCTTTGAAAATCCAAAAATTGTGGTCATAACTTAATTGGCTGATATAACAGTTTTTGACTTTTTGGGAGCACGCTCATCGGAAAAAGTCCACTGTTTTGACTGTATTTTCGTTTCTAGAGTATAATGGTGTATCAAAGGTTTATCTACAGTGACACAACGACGCAAAAATTTTCTTAAATTACGTTGAAACAGAACTAAATAATTATTTGAAGCTATAACGCGAGCGCGCATTTGGTCAGCATTAAACAAACGCAACACCCATCTTGCGAAAATCTTTTTCATATTTAAATATTTATGCAAAAGATTGAATACCTATTTAATTGAGATGCTCGTTTCATTAGCTATTCTACGCACCTACAATCGTAGATTGCTGTTTAGAAGAACATAGACTTTATTAATTATTTAGGGAGTCGTTACAGTCACTGAGGCTTCGCGCGCTCAGCATCTTCCGTGTTTATATGGCCCATTTTGAAATGAGAAAACTATTTACAAATTATATCAAGAGACGGAAAAGATCCACCAATATTTGAACAACTTTTTCTTAGATTTTTTAATGGTTTTTTTACGAAAAAAATAATGTTTTCTACTTAGCCCTTCATTAGGCGCGCGACTTTACATTTATAGTGCCATTTTGTGCTCTATTTTTATAGAACAAAACACTTTCTTTAAAAAATTGTAAAACGCGAACCATTTGACAGTTTCAATTTTCAGTTTCAGAATTTTAAAAGCAGTCTCCTAAACATAATAAAAACCAAGAAAAATTATTGCGGTAGCAAAAGTGCTACCAATAGTCAAAAAGTCACTCTTACGTCAAACCACATTTATATAAAAAACTGTTTGAAACGTATTTGTTTATTTTTATTATTACGAATAAGTTATATACCAAATTTATTCATACAGTCAAACTTCGCTAACTCGAACAGCCATCTGTCGCACAAAAAGTTTGAGAAATCAAGCGATTTGACTTATCGAAACAGATTGCCTGTCTCCTGCGACAAATTGGGCTCGACTTATCAAGAGTTCGAATTATCGACGGTTCGACTTATCAAAGTTCCACTGTATATTATTTTTTGCACTAAATAAATTACCTCCAACAACAGAACACATACGTTACAAATCATAAATCCTAAGTAATAACAAAAAAAAATGCACAATACTCAAAATTTTAATCTAAAAATATTTTAAATATAAATTGAAAGAAATTTTCAAATTTTTTTTAAAAGAAAACTTTGTAATGTGATTACAGGATCTATAGAATTCAAATATTTAATTATTTGATTTATAATGTTGAAATGATCTATTTGTTCGACGGATACTATTTCACACAAAATCGGGAACCAATTCGGTTATCATTAGAGTGGATTAAAAGTTTGAGAACCAACCCGACTTTTACGTCACAGAATTTAATAAGAAATTACCAGTAATACTACACCAAACATTTACACTTAAACAGTCTTCCATATAGTAGACCAAACTGTTGATAGCGTTAGGACTCAGATGTGCGTACTTCAACAAATTACTCCACGTTGCAAGTAATTTTTGCTTTATCAGTAAACATTATTTGCGAAATAAACACTGGATTAGCATTATACATTTATAAAATCCAACGGCAAAATTTACTTCTCGGATTCTTAACTCGGAAGATTCTTCGGGTGAAAAAATTGAACTTAGCTTTCGTGTAGTAGTTAATCACTGGCGATGGTAGTAGTATTAGATAAATTTTCTGATAACAATTTTAAAATTTGTTACAGATTTATTTTGGGAGTTTAATAAGAAAACTGACTAATAGTGCCTAATGCATTATTGTGAATAATGGTTTGTAATGTCTAGCACTTACTCTCCGGTTTGAATATTTTTTATACAGTACACAGCGTTTCTCTATTGTGCTCTAATGGTAGAAATTATTCTGTTTGACGGATCCTCTGATCTGATCTTGCAAACGGTTGTTGTCAATGCGACAGTTATAAAATTTTTCAAAATAACTAAATTTTCAGCTTTCTATGCGCTTTCTCATAAACCAAAACAGACTTTTTCATTCAGCATATAAGAAGTACATAAAATACCTAAACGATGTATCCTATAAACAGTTTCTTTTTACTGGTAAAATGCATCAATCGACAGTTAAAAATTTAAACATTATATTTTTAAGAAATATACTTGTATTTACATTTTTCAGATAAAAAAGAAATTAAAATTTTGACACTTGTATAACCAACCATATAACATTTCACCCAGTTTGGATTTTTACAACACCAAATCATATGTAAGATATAATTTTTTATATAAACATTGCTTAAATAAAATCAGTTTTATTTTTTTGTTTTATTTTTTTGTTTTATTTTTGTGTAAATATTTGGTGTTAAATAAATGTAAAAATAAATTTAAAATGTGGTTATTTATTTATTAATACTAATAAAGTATGCTGATAATAAAATATTACAATGTACAAATTTTTAAAAATGTATGAAATGATAATTTTAAAGTTGAAATGATTTCTGAGTCATCTGTTGAGAGATAGGCTGCGTTAGAGTTTCAGTGAAGTTTAGACTCAAACCGTTATAATAGAGCTTTACAGATTCCATACATCAAACTATAAAAGCTCAAATACAGTGCTCTACATAAAAACTTCCAGCACAGATTTTGTTTAAACCTCTCTCATCTAGATAGCGCAGCCGTTTATAAATGTAGAAACGAAGAGTTTTTAAATTGCATTCTTTCTCTATCTGTATATTTATAAAAAAAAGTTAAGGTCGGTTTACAGAAGATGAATGATATATTTAAGTGTAATTAAAGTAATTGATACGTTCTGTAAGCCGATACCCAATCCTTCACATTAAAGACATGTCTCCACAGACGACAGCGTCATCATTCTTTATTATTTCAAAATTACGTCAAAATTAAATTAAAATTAATAATCTATTACAGGTTGCTATACAAGAGGTGAATTAAAAACTGAAGCGCAATTAACTTTCAATTCGTAATCAACTTAATGAATTTTCAAAAATTTGATTAGTCATAAAAATTGATATATTTTATCGTAAATTAACTATTCATTGATAGCAATTAATGTTAATTTACGTTCTATAAAAAACTGACCCTTAGCATTCATTGATTAATATTAATTCCAATTTTAAAAAAAGCTGATAATGAATGAGCTTGTAGTGTATAAACACTACAAAGATCATGCATCAAAGCATGTCTCTTATGTGATTGAAGTATTATCTATTTCTTTAACATACGCACTGTTAGTGTCAATTTTCACTCAATTTTTGAGTACAAGGTATTTCTTATACTGTTAATTTACAGTTCTTATACCTGTTAATTTATTTGTCCACTATTCTGTATTCTGTACATTTAAAGGCATTGAAATTTAGAATTGACTTATGCAGGTAGGTTTCATTGAAGGTTAGGCAGTTTTGTGGTCGATCGTTATTTCAAATTTTGTTGTAAGAGATCACTACTGCGACAAATAAAATATATTAAGAAGAACTGCTTAAAAAAAACTGTGATCACAATGTGAGCAATTCAATTTTCAAAATGTTGCAGAACACTCTGACATATTCGAAATAATTTATAAAAAACACCCTTTTTTACCTCATTAAAAAACAAATTTGTCAAAGTTATGAGGTAGCAAAACTTTAGAAAGAGATTTTTTTAGATTAGCACTGTTTTACTATAAACCGTTTCAGATATGTCAAAGTGTCCTGCAACATATTGAAAATCTAATTTCGCAAACTTTGATCAAAGTTTTTCGAGTGCTGCAATCTTCTATTTGGTCTCAATAGTGACCTGCTCTTACAACAAAATTTGGGTTACAAGCTCCATTTTGAAAATATAGATCTTTATAGATCCACCAGCCGCCACAGTAAAAAATAGTATGTTTCAAACAAAAAATATTTCCAAAATATTTATTTTTAAAAATATTTATATTAAGTACATGAAGAAATTATTTTATTGACTGAAAACATTTTTTTAAATCATAGATATACATACTCAGTACCTAATAATACCTTCTTTGCCTTTCAATTCCTATAGTTTTTAAGCACGTATTATTTTACATTATTTCAATTTCTAATAAAAGAAAAATTCTTGCACAAAGTTTATTCGGTTGTCTACATCAGCCAAAAACTATGGCAGAGCATGTTCAGGATCTCGTAAGCCGCAAAATGCGGAAAGACGAAGTCTAGAGTTTAAAAATCTAATAGCTTGGTTAATTTCGCCTCGACCAAGTAAAAACAATTCCGTTATAAAAACATTAACTTAATACACAGTTTTTTTATTTAATGAAACTAAGGCAGAGCGCAGAGCGGTAAAACTATAGAAAAATAACTAAAAAGCGTAGCGAGACAGTCAGCAAAACAAACTTATAAGTGGAAGCACGAAATTTTTAATTAAGAGAATAGCAAGGAAATCGAATTCTCCACTCTCTTTTGTTAACTAGTGTGCAACTTTTTTCTCGCGGTTTATGAGATTCTGAACTTAGTCTACCTTGAAGAACACTGTAGCCGCAACCCAACATCTAAAATAAGTGCAAATGCAGTAGGTAATATGCAACAAGTTATACCATACTGTAACTGTAACATAAACTGTATACATTAGAATGAAAGACATGACAAAGAATAGCTATATTTGCAGTTTGGCTTTGATTGGCTAAAAAGTTGATGCGGTCAAAGTACGGTAGTCAAAAACTAGAAATTACTATAGGAAAATCTTTAGCTATGCCGTTGACACACAGTTTATAATAATTGTAAATTATTTTAACATTGTGAAGCCACATTTTTGCTGAAAAGTGCCCCCAATCGAGCTTTATTTCACTGATTCGCTACGGGTTTACGATGTGACTTCGAGAAAAAGTTTTGCACTCCTAACTTATTTTATCTGTTACTTCTCTTAATTTCTTATTGGATCTCCTTGGTGTGTAGAATAAAACGTATAAAACATCCAATAGCACCAAACAATTTTACTTTTTACTAATTTATTTTAATTTTAATTAGTTTAATTTCCCACCTGAATATGACAACTTTGTTGTCAAAACGTGCGTCGTTCAAAGTAAAATTGTTTGGTGCTATTGGGTGTTTTTTACGTTTCTTGTTACTGCTCTTAGTTTATATTGCAGGCGTAAAGTTGTTTTTAGCGATTCGAATGATTTTTAGACTCGACAGTCGACATAATCTCAACTAATAATTTTTATTCTCGTCGCTAAGAGTCATTAAAAAAATACTGTTTTTCTTAAGTTTAAAAGGTTTAAGGTTTAAAAAAGTTACGTTTACTCATTATCGAAAATCTAAAAACACTTTATTTTTTTTTATAAAACATAGTTCAACTTCTCTTCTTCTATATTATTTTTCTTGTTAATCAACGAACAACTAAATCACGTCGTATTTACAGTTGACTGAGTTCTTACAAAGATACACGTTTATATATATATAAAAAATGCTGTTCTATGATTGTGTCTTTAGTAAAACGCTAGATACACAATTTGAAATTGTTGAATTACAAAAATTATATTTTTTATTTTTAACTTCAGTTAGAGAGCGCCATCTCTTGTTTCAAAAAATATAGTTTTAATTACAGATTTCTGCCGTACCTTTTTAACTTATTTGTTATAGTAAAAAACGGAGTAAAAAACCGTCAACGAAAAATAAACAAATTTTACAGCGCTCAATTATTCAAGTAAAAATTAATTTTGTATTGTAAAATTTATATACCACACGCGAATGTAAACGACTATTTTGGGGCACTAATTTTTTTAGTAAGTTGTAGGAAAAGAAAGAAAGGTGGAAAGCACTTATATTCCCAACTGATTTATTAAACACTTTAATTTATTAATATATAAGTTAATTAACAAATCAATTAAAGCAGTTTAAGGTATCTACATATTTTTCAAATAAATTCCTTTGGAAGTTTATTTGAAGATGTGACCTTAAAGAAAATCCTTTATTATTGTGTGTTATTAAACTAATAAACACACTTTCATTGTTTGACTTGAAAATAATCTCTCTCAAAGACGCACTCTCTGCTTACTACTATAGCCCACATGCAGACGAATTATTTATTTTTCTTGCTATTACTCAACAATTCGCTATTCCGCCTCTCACAAATTAAAAAGCAATTATTTCTCCCGTGCCCTGATTGTACCAAAAAACCTTGTTGGATGAAAAGCGATAAGTAAATATGTCAGCTAGTGCATATTTTCGGAAGCTACAAAACTGATAGCTAACACAAGGCCGTCTGTTGAGAGATGTAAACAATGTCTTTAAGATATTTTTTGCTATTCTGAATTTCGTGATTTACAACATCCGCTTTGGAATGTTAAATTTTACCACGTCAGAACTCATTTGCTTTTAATTAAAGCAATCTCGTTACGAAATTCGTTCAAGAAAATCCTCATTTATTTCGTCAGCTTCCATCATTCAAGCGTTGTATATTTTTGATTTTATCAAAATTTTTGGAAATTCAGACTACGATAAAATTAGAAGTGAAATAACTTTACAAGCAATGTGTGGTATATCACCAAGGCACCAACACCATGCCATCCCAAGAATCATTTCCGTATTTATTTATTCAAGGCGGCTACAGTACAGCTCGTATCCATAAAATTCCCGAAACAAAACTGGTGAACCAAGATGTATATCTGGCTAGAAAGTCATGTCACTACAAGAAAATAGATTTTTGATTTTTTAGATTATTATCAAAGTGTTTATTATTATTATTAAGAGAGTTTTAGATTTTTTTTTGAGATGTGTACCTAAGTACTTGGTTTGTTGATCGAAGAAATCAAGTCTCTTTTTGCGACTACCAAAGAGGTAGTCCTGATAGTAACCATGTATAAACAGAGATATGCCAAGTGGGTGACAGACATGGCTTCTAAGTGATCCATCCGGAATCCTAAATACCTACATGATGAAGGGTTCCATACTGTAAACTGTTAGTGACTTATTGTAAACAAAATCTGCGCCGCTAATTTATTACTGTCTTTATTGTTTCCCGTCATATTAACAGTTAACACAACACAAAATTTAAGTGTAACCATATCTTTAAATTTTCTAAATCAAATTTGCGTAAAACATTTTTTAAGAATGAAATTTTTTAGTGATTAGTCAGATTATAGCAGATGAGCTAGCAATTTTCCATCTAAATTGAGCCGGTTATTGGACTATGGAAATAGCACCTCTTTGGCAAATTAACGTAAACAAAGTTGGATTTAACGATAAAACTGTGAAATTTATAGAGTAATCTTCGACACCTTAGCGTTGGAATCTGATATAATAAAACCTTAGATCGTAAACAAAATTTAAGTCGGGATTCACGGCTTCCTGTTCATCGTTTAACGGTTCCTGCACCAATAAAGTAATCTGTAAATCGCATCTATCATTGAAAGTTTATTTAAGTTTCTTCAACACTGATTCATAGGATTTTGGTCTGGTTTCTTTAAAATTTTTACTAATTAATTTTAAATGTCTATTTAAAACTGGATTTAACATAGTGATGATTGGTTCATAGAGAATATTTTTTGCTGGTAATGGAATGTCTTCCTGTTTTCAAATAATTTATAAGTAAAAATAAATTGCAATCTTTAGAAATTTTTTAAATTTGGTTGTTATTAATTTTGTCGTCATCTTCTTTTAAATGGTGAAGTTAAATGCATTTAAATTCAGCAATAAATCACTGATCTCTTAAATGCCCTAACCTTAGTGACTTGATATATTATACATATACTGTTAGTTATAAATAATAAAGCAATTACTAAATTTAAAAACCAACATAGGTAACCTTTTATTAAATTCTGTTTGGCATTTTGTTCCTTTTATTTTCGTCTATTGTTTATAATTCATTTTTCTCTATTTTATCTACTTTTTTGTCTCCAATTGGAAGTGTGATTATATCAAAGTTGTCGTTTTGTGGATGCTTTAAGACGTGAGTATCAAGTTAGTTCCTAAACAACATTTATTTGAAAGCGTCGTCAATTTTCAGTTAGTAACAGTAAAACATTATTATTGCTTCAGGCTATTGATGGGATTGCATTCTATTTTAAATAAAAGTGAAAATCATTATTAGTGTATTAATAAGAGTAGGTAGTTATATACAAAACACTTATGAGCTAATTTCAAGTTAAAATACTATGATAATATTGCAAATTTTAATACTTTTTCGTAGCAACAACTCATTACAACTCCGATTTTTTTTAAATTTTCTTTGAAAACCAAAATATTACCGATATTATTTCAACTTGAAATTTTTCCATAAAACTGCAAGTCTACTAGAAACGAAAAATGTTTAAAAATTAGTAATTTTTTGTCGACCACCATTCAGTGTCTTGACGTCTTCACTCAAAATTTCAAATTGACAATGTTGTGTCATAAATTTATTTTATTTTTGATTTATCTTACATAAGTTTTTGATGACGTCAACGCATTGAATGGTGGCTGCTGCTATACATAGGTATGTATGTATTGTATGTATTAGTACTATTAGTACAGCAATTACCATTACATAGTCACAATGTTTTAATTGTCTTTTTCTTTAACTAGTTCATAGAAATATATAAAAATACTTTTAATGATTTGATCTTCTAAATCAAAACCTATTTTTTATTTTCTAAAAAATTTCTAAAGATCAAAGAAATTTTGTAGAGATAAATTAAAACTGTATTTTCAACAACCAGATTGAAAGCCAGGAATTAATAAAAGCATCACCCACAACATTTATCATTGCTGCTTATTCATACCTGCTTTAGTATCTTGTGATGAGTTATGTCTAAATAGAATGAATAAGCATCTATTTTACTACTTAAAAATACAACAATTAAAAAATATAATTGAATAGTAAAAATAGTTTTTCGCCTACTCTTAACAAAAATGACGGCTCTAATATGTGACAGAAAGTATTATTTTCCGCCCTATGCCCTGTTCTTTATCCGAGAGAAACCAGTAATTGTTGGGAAGAGATACCTATTTTGACTGACTGATTCGCAGTAATTTAAAAAACTAACCAGTCACAAATGTGTTTTTTAATTTTGTAGCACTTACTAGTTTTAAATAAAAAAAAATTTAAGTCAAAAATTTTTATTTCAGTCCACAACAGTCATTTTTGTTTGTTATATAGGCGAGAACTGTCATTGCATTGTTACGCTCAGGCATCAAAAACACATTAGCTTCTTGCTACTTTTTTCTGCCGTTGCAACATAATTAGAACAATATTTGTATAACAAAACAGTTAGGTTATTTTTTTTAGAATATAAAGTGTTTATTTTTTAATGCAATGGCGCTGTAAAATAATTAAAAAACAAAATTTGAATTAAACTTTTTGGCTAACGGATTTTAGTAAAAAGTTATGTTATTCAGTAACTTAACTTTTTTTTTAAACGTTACTTGTACGACTAAGTTGTACAAAATGGTGTTCCACTAAATATTTAAAAAACGTAGTTTATTTTGATGTTAATTTTACGTTAATTTGACTTTTATCTTTTTAAGATTTA
The DNA here is from genome assembly GCA_029207805.1 of Tribolium confusum. Classification (NCBI taxonomy): domain Eukaryota; kingdom Metazoa; phylum Arthropoda; class Insecta; order Coleoptera; family Tenebrionidae; genus Tribolium; species Tribolium confusum. The sequence continues at coordinate 39,236,939 of JALGAY010000002.1, read as the reverse complement.
ATAAGAAATGCATTAAAATAGTAAATAATTTATAAAATTTCTTAAAAAGTAAACAACTATTTTTACTATTTCAATTTTTGGTTTTATACTTTACCATTACGTTATTGTTTATTTTTACATAAGAAGAAAATATTATGCACTTACCTGTTTGTTATCTTTCTCAGTCAAGTATTTTAATTTTATTTGGTGGTATATTATAAGCAAGGTTTAAATAAATAAAACAAAAAACATAATTTTTTATTCTGTACTTTTTGAACCAACAAATACAAAAACTTTACTATCATTTATTAAATCTATGTTTTGTTCTTATACTAGAAGACATCGATTTCCATTTTTTTATTTTTACTAAAAGATGTTTACTAAACGGTTCAAACGTGGCTTAAAAAAATACAGTCAAACTCGGATATAACGTCAATTACCGGACCAGCAGAATTATTTTGACGTTCTAAGCGGACTGACGCAAAATCCGAGGTGAAATTAAAAGTCTAATGTCTAAAAGGGTCCTTTTAAATGTTGCGTACTAACCGGGTTAATTTTCTATTCGATGACGTACTAAACGAGATTGTATTTGTTGCGTTTTTAAAGGCGGTTCGGTACCTACCTATGATTCTATTAAAAATTAAGCGAGATATTTTTTAAAGAAATGGAGAGGTTTGATTTAGCAGTGTTCATAAAATGTTGAAAGATAATAAAAAAATTGTTTAAAATATCAGGTTAATCAATAATTTTTTGTTGTAAACAAGGTTTTAGTTTTACACACATAAAACTGTAAGTTATTTACCAAAAAATTTGTTTTTGACATTGTAAATTAGACACATTTTTCTTATGTTTTACCATTCTTTGTTTTTTATTATCGACTTGTAATTTTTTATAAAAAAAAACTTTAAAATTGAATTTTATTGTCCTGTTTAAAAAAATATATTTTTTTATTTATTTTTTAACATTCTATTAACACTACTAAATTAAACCTTTCTATTACTTAAAAAATATATCTCTATTAATTTTTAGCCGAATCATAGGTAAGTACCGTACCGTCTTATAGACTCTAGAGTCTAGATGTAGTAATTTATCTTTGTCTAGTAGAACTATTTTACTTTTTCTAAAAGTTGTGTTCACAAAAATACACTAGTTACTGTTGGTTAACAAACGGATTATTTAATTATTATTTAAAAGAAGAATAAAAACTTTTTAAATTCAGATTTATGGTGACACTACACCTTTATCTAGTAAATTTAATTTTTATTTTTCTAATTTATCACTTGCGTTCAAACTTAGGTTAGATGATTATTTTTTGGTAATTGGCTATATTGCTACACCAACAGCACTGATTGGCTCCAACGTCTTGCAATGACCTATCTACATATTTACAACAAAATCTGTACCCAAAAATTACAGTTTAGAACCAGTTTTAATAAGTGGTGACATTGTCAAAAACAAAAATATTAGTTGTCAAAAATATGAGTTGAAAATTTGTTGGGTAGATATTTAGTGGTAAAACTAAAAGTACATTACAAGATACATTGCAAGTAATCAGTTGTCAAAGCGATTGAGTAAAACAAATAAATATTTTTCAAAATAATTAAATAATAGGTAAATCCATTTTTTGCAGTAAAGTTTAAAAATGTTAAGTTTTAGATTTTAAACACTAATTTTGTTAATTTATTGAAGATTTTTTAAAGTTTTGAAACATAATCTAGCCTAACTCGTTTAACTAAAATCTCAATTTGCTCTATACTAGTAAAATCACACAGAAATATACCTATTCTACATACCTATTAGTTGATCACCTAATATTTGCCCTGTTAGAATCATTATTAACAAAAAAATTATCGGTTAACCCACGCTATGTGTTTTGTCATAAATGGAAAAAACTTACCAAATAAATTAACTAATAACAAGAACCAATGTAAACACTTTTTTATTATGAGAAATAGTTCAGTTTTATTCAAAAATTGCGTGAAAATTAGTTGTGCGAATGTCAATTGAACAGATAGAATTATTTTTTGATACTTAATTACAATTACAAAGTTAACTACGTTTTATAAAATAGTAATTTTTAAGCTTAATCATGGACTTTACGCAGTATTGATGGAAACTACCTATTATTGATGATCATTTAAGTCTATCAATAACGCTTAATTATGTTAAACTGCGAAGGAATTCCATATCCGTCAACAGCTCCAATTAAAGTACAGAAATCGATTTGCAAAGATAAATTACTTTGGAAGCCGCCATCTGAAAGAAGCTTTTGAAATTGAGTTGTAAAATCGCTCTGAATCAGCATATCTTAATGCTGTCGGCAATTAATGGTCGCCGAGATAAAAATGCTGAAATAAAAAATAAATAAATCGGAGGCATCACATGTAAGTACTATAAATGCACATGGTGATGCTTGAAACGGCGGTCTGTTGCAGCTGAAACCCAGTCTCCATATTCCTCTACCTTTGCGTTCTGAATTGTTTATTATTCCAAAGCTCGGGTCAGATGAGTTACGCCGCGACATCCTGGGTGGGCTGCCGCAAAATGAGATATATTTTGTTTAAAGTCGGAGATTAAAGCTTGCTATGAGCGCCGCGATGCCGACTCGTGGTTTGTTAATAAACTTTCTTAGAGTTCTTAATTGACGTCTTTGAAAATTTCTAAAACTGTCGTCGTTCGAGTTTGAGCATAAAAGCTTGAATTAGCAGCAAAAAATTTTTTGTCATCTGGAAGATGTATACATAGTGGAGCTTTTATTTCCAAGTTCTTGAGAAAATTCGCCTCTCGATGGCAGGCAACAGACAACTTTTATGTGTGTACGGTCTTCACACATGGGTAAAAATAGGCCAGCTATAACAATTTTAACATGTAATAAAAATTTTATTTCGCAGTATCCCAACAATCATGTGTCGGGACCATAAAGACACAAAATTTTCTTCAAAAGGGGTCAAATGCTTTCTGAAATGTTGACAGAAAAGGCCATGTGTAGACATTCGGACATAAACAGAACAAAACAGACAAGTGTAGGTTTACTGGCGCTATTTCAACCACCCATGTTGTTATAGGGGTTGACCGGCTTATCTAACACTCGTTAAGTCGTTTGTAAAAGGAGTGGCAATATTGTGATTGACTGTTGGCGCCACGCTTGCTTGCTAAAACTTTGAAATACGACACCCTTGAGGGATGTTATAGCTACGCTTCACTATTTTATCTCTTTTGTCGATGACAAACTATTGAACAGATACAGAGAGAAAGAGCTTCTGTTTTAGGCACACTTTTGTATACTATCTCATTTTTTAAATTTGTTATATTATTATAATAAATAATTAGTTAGTCACGTGCAATGGTAAATGATCAATATCATTCGTTTATTAATTTTTATTGACGACAGAATGTAAATTGTACTATTTACATTACTAGGAATATAATCATTAGTAACCCAAGATAAAGTCCCAAAAATTTACTAATAGAAAAACTAAAATAATCTAAACTGAATAATTTATTACTGATTATAACTGTCTAAATTGAATACAAAGTGTATTTTAAATTTCTTTAATTTTTGACGATTCTAAATTAATAATTCTAAATCTATAGTTAAGTAAAAAATTTGTTAATTTTGACTAAAACTGTAAATAAAACAATGTTGTTTGAGACAGATGCATGTTCACTGCTGGGTCCGTTAAATTGATACAAAATACTTACATTTATAAAAAAATATATTTAGTAAAAATGGGTACATATTTAAAATTTGGAAATTTACCTTTCACCTATTAAACATAAAAGTCCCAAATTTTTTTGTCTAACAAACATTTGTGCTCTTATATCTGTCTACAAAAAATGCATCTTTAACGCATGGTTGTTTAGATATAGTGTATCCAACGGTAGGGGAGAAATTCTTGTTTGTACGAAGGTGTTGATACCATAATGATAAAACTGGCACTATGAGTATAGCAAAATTAAACAGGAGTAAAGATAAAATAATAAATTTAGTCAAAACTTTTAAGTTAATTGAGATAGACAGCAATTAATAGGTATTATTAAATATACAGGGTAAATTTTAAATGAAAAAAAAAGTTTGGCAGTACGTTACAAAAAACTGTTGACAAAGCCTAAGAAAAATAGTTTTAAAAAGTTCAAGAAAAATAAAAAAAATATTTTTTTTAAATTTGTCAACACAGCTGCTGGCTATTGCTTACAGGATCCCGAAGACCAGAGTCGATATCGTATGTACCAGATTTGCGAGATTATCATAATCAAAAACGACAAAAAATGTTTTTTCTAAAAAAAAATATAGATATCTTTGATTAAAAATCAAAAATTTTAAAATTATACATCATAAAGACTAATGTACCTACTTATAACCGACTTATTGAAAAATATAAGCTTTGCAAATTGTTAAAGTTTTTGTCACAGTTTTGAGATTTTGTTTTATTCTATTATTTGTTTTTGTGAAAGAATGTTACTAAGTGGATTTTGAAAGTAGTTAAAGAAATAGTTAAAGATGCTGAATTACTATTAAAATATTTCAAATTTCTTTCCTATTCTTTAAAATTTTTCTTTGATTTTCGTAATTTTTTCACTTTCTCCTATTACATTTTAGATTTAAAAATTATTTACAGTACGAGTAATTTTCATGTTTATTAAAAATTTATTGCAATTTTAAATAATTTTTTTCAGTGTACTTATCTAAAACTTTCAGGAGCGTTAAAATCATCAGCTGCCAGAACTGCTAAACGGTTAAAGCTTATAGATTATGCATTTTAGAAGTATAACATACACATTATACAAGGTCCAAAAAAAGATTTTCATCTAGTTACCTTTGAAATTATTTTACATGTTAATTTTTTGTGCCGCTCCACTCTTTAAGTTTGAACTAATTTATTCTGTCACCTATCAATCAAATGTCAATTCAGATTTGAAGTTTGGCAAAGGGACTTTGACCTTTAATGAACATCCAAAGCAGGAAAACTTTTTCTTTAAAAATTGCCGCTTGTAGAGAGACCGAATATATAGGGTTTTTCATTTTTCTTGTTACAACCTTAGTGACATTACTAGGTTTACTCGTTACCCCTATTTGTTAAAGCGGCATTTTTTATTTTACATGGGAAATTCACAGGCGACTAGATGAAAATCATTTTTTGGGGCCCTGTACAAATGCAGTTGTAGCAATACATTCAGCTGACGCATTTAGTTTTGACAAAAATACGGTATTTCTTAGTACTGGTTGGTTATATTGCATAATCACTGAATCTAATTTAAATAAATTACTGTGTGTTAAGGTCAGTTTTAAGTTGAGTAAGACAGTAAGACCGTTTTGGGGTAAGTTGCGACTTCTATATAGTAGAGGCAACGCTGTGAGAATATGCTCGTCAGGAACCAAAAAATAGGAAGGTGTAATCTTCTTGGTGTGTTAAATAAAACGTAAAACACTCACTAACACCAAACACTTATATAATAATACGACGCGCGCTTCAACAACACACTTGCCATCCTCAGGTAGGAATTATAACCGAGTTTTAATTTGATCATAACTTTGTTATCAAAATGCGCGTTGTATTAAATTAAGTGTTTGGTGTTAGTGAGTGTTTTACGTATCAGGAAGGTGTAAGTGCAGTCTGTCGTTGAAATTGATAACATAAAGTCTAATGAAATATTCATAAAAAGAAGCGACCTTTATAAAATTTAACGAAATTTAATCATACCTTTAGAACAAATGGTTAAAATAGCAAAAGTAATCAAAACACTGGAAATGAGAAGATTTGGATTGTCAAGAAAAGAATTACTCCAGAAAGTAGGAGAGTAGGTGAAAAAATACTTAATTTAAACACTACATTTATAGATGGCGTCCCAAGATTCAATTGGTTAGAAATCCTATAATAAAACAATAACAGAACTTAGTTTAAAAAACAAACCTAATCAAAATATATAGAATACCGATAAGACAAGCTTTTGCCTAGATCCCATAAAAACTAAAATAAAGGGTTTTTCAATAAGTATGGGTTGATGTTGGCACTCTGTGGCGGCCATGTTTTTTTGGTAGTGTCTGTGTAATCTGGTGTTTATTGTTCAGTCACTGATGCCAAATTACACAATTGAGCATCACTTCCAAATGATAAAACTTTATTATCAAAATGACTGTTCGTTAGTTCGAACATTGCGCTCGTTGCGTCCATTTTATGGAAGACACGGTGGTCCTTCAAAATCGACTCTGCAGCGTTTGGTGACCAAATTTGAAATAACGGGTTCGGTAAACAATCAACTAACACCCCGTCGTCAAAGAAATGCTAGATCGGCCGAAAATATTGCTGCCGTACGTAAAAGTGTACAGCAAAACCCGAGGCAGTCAATTCTTGGTCGTGCACAAGAACTCGGCCTTTCGCAGACATCAGTTTGGCGAATTTTGCGTCGGGATTTGGGATTACACCAGTACAAAATCGAATTAACTCAGGACCTTAAAGTTAATGACCATAGACAACGCCGTTTGTTCACTGACTGGGCTTCGAACCGTTTAGAAGAATATTTCTTGCAAAGGTGACGTGATTTGGCCACCAAGATCGTGCGATTTGAACCCCGCTAGATTTTTTTTTGTAGGGTTTTCTCAAGTCGCAGGTCTATACCAATCAGCCGCAATCGACCGATGCCCTTAAAGTCAATATCACCAATGCCATCGCTCAAATTCAGCCAGATCTATGCGAGCGAGTCATTCAAAATTGGTCCACTCGGATCCATGCCACAGTTAGAAGTCGCGGCGGACATTTGAACGATGTTATATTCCATAAATAAAGGCATGCATGGACCTTTCATATAAAAAAAGATTTTTTTAAGTACCTCACACACAGCTTGTTTTATTCCATTTTAACATCGATCCATCCTTATTGAAAAGCCCTTTAGTAGGTGCAACTGGGACTCCTGCAACCAGAACAAGTAACAGTTCTAGACGCAAGAATACCTACAACAATAGTAATGTTTTGTAGTGCTGCAAAAATTAATAAAATGCCCCTATTAATTTTCTAAAAGCCTTTACATTTATATAAAGTAGACTGCTCCAAAAAAAAAATCTGAAAACCCTACGATTGGAGACAAAAGTATTTAAGAATTATTTTAGTAAAGTTTTACTCTCTGACTTCAAAGACAAACGACCCATAATCCAAATCTACAATAGCCATACAGTATCAAGTATCAATAGTATCGCACACATTACTCATTGAAAAAGTCTCACAAGAACAAGTAACTATTTTAAATCTTCCAGGCAACTCCAGCCATCTTCTGCAACCGCTGAATATATCTGTGTTTAAGTGAGGTGAGATGTCCAGCTTCTCAAAAGGAAAATCCAAGAAAACACTAATAAAGAAGACATTTTCAAAGTTAGCTGAAACAATCTGTTAAGATACTGATCCGCTAATAATACCAAGCTGCTTTAAAGAGATTTATCCATTTAATGCTCAAGTTATTCCATCAAACAGATTTGCTCTTTCAGTCTACAAAACATGGCAAAATCATTAAAATCCACTAGTTTGTGTAACAGCAGATACAGCTACTAGTTCTTCAACAAAGAATCAAATGCGAAGACCACTAGGTTATGAAGATACTAGCATTGAAAATATTAAAGATAATGGAAATCCAGAACTATCAAATAAAAACCTGAAGATGATATATGTAAAACAAAGAAGAGAATAGCGTTAATAGCAGAGATGATTACAATAAACAATGAGTTTTATTAAGTTTAAAAGACAGAGAAGACAAGAAAAATATCTCTAAAGAAAAAAAAAGCAATACTAACAAAAGAATTATCAGAAGCGAAGAAGGAAAACCATTTCAAACAAAAATTTGTAGTAAAGCAAGATAACATGTCTGACAGCGACACTGACGAAAATAAAAATACCGTTATATACGAAGAAGACTACGAAACTATAGGCGAGATAGTTTAACGAATTTAAGAAGAAGAAAGAAAAATTACCGAAGAAATTACAAAGAATCTTACTATCAAACTTAGCTGTGGCAGACTGAATCATTGTTTTTCCAGAAAAATCAAGCGTTTATTATGTAGATTGAGTACTAGAAATAAAAGAAAAAAATATAATTTTGGTAGAAAAAGAACTTTTTATACGAAAAACTCTGTGTTTAAATTTCCTTCTGTTGATGACATTTCTGTTGTTACATAAAATGATATTGTAATAGTCTTGTCAACTCCAACAATTGGCAGACGTGGAAAAATATCATTTCCCTTATTAGGTAGGTATTCAGTAGTTATATTGTCAAGAGAAAAAAATTCTATTTATTTAAATAAATAAATTTAAATTATTGTTTTAGTTCACTCCTAGAGTCTCGATTTTTTTCTTCAACTCATGTTTACGAGTTCATATATATATATTTCTTTTTTTGAATAAATGTATCTTAGATCTGTTAAAACCATTTCTTTTACAACTGTTCAAGAAAAACGCTTTTACCCCTAAATAAATTAAATTAAAAATTTTAGATTAAACTAAACTATTAAACTACTAAATTACATATACTACAAATAAATTAAACAAAATTAACTAATTAAAATTGCAAATAAATATAAAATTATTTGAAACACTAAAAAATACAATTCGGCAAAAATATACTTTATATATTACTACCCTGTGTTTTTGTTGTATAAAATGTGAGTATCTCTATATTTTAATTTTTAATTAATTCAACAATAAAAAAATAATTAAAATAATTAAACCTGATGCTTTTAATAAATTTGAAATAGCTTAAGTCATACAAATTTTCACCTCAATGAAGAATTGTATAAAAATCAAGATGTTTCCGTTATACATTGCTTATTTTATTTTGTACTGAAATTCTGCAATCTCGCAAGGTTAAAAGCCGCCATACATGTGGGAGGAGTGGAGTGATCAACAGAGAAGTGGGGAAGTTATTCTAGCAGGAGATAGGCTCCTACCGACAGGTAATAAACAGACAAGTTTACCTGTTTTATAGCAACCATGTTTGTTATACCGATTTAAATTATTAACTCTGTATTTAACTATTTAATAAAATCAAATTAATATTTAAACTTATTTATTTTGTTGTTTAACTTGATTTAAGTATACTTACTTACGAGTACCATACAATAAACATTAGGTAAACTAAAAATAAAAATAATACCTATAAAAAAATATACCAACCCAAAATATCTAAAATTAGAACTTAGAATAATAAACTAATAATAATAAATAGTTTCTGGAAAGTTAAACTAAATTTAAAGTTAAAAAAACTACTGAGATTACCAGATCGTTCTATTCAATAATTTTAATATTTTCATTGAAAATTTATCTTTTATGCTTAGAACTTTATTTAAGCCAAAATAATTAAATTAATAATAAAAGTATCAATAAATATATAAAATAAAATTATAAAATATTGTAAGACTGTTCTGTAGTAAGAATGTAGCTCTTTTTTACCTCTTGTTACTTACTATTCTTGATACCACATGCGTGCTACTGGTGGTAAACAGCCGTAACTAATAAAATTATGCTTTATGCACCATAACAAATATTTTTATTTTTTTCTACATAATTTTCTCTCTTTACGCCCATGTGATTGCCTGCGTGTGTGCATCATATCAGATGTATTTAGAGGAAACACCCATATGTCAGAACGCTCCGCCTCTTTCTCTGACGCCCACAATGTTTTATGTACAGATTTATATCCGTTTTATGGTAGCTGCTACGGCTAATTACTGATTACGCCAAGCATGACTCTCTTTTCACAGTTCACTTTATTTTATAGTACATCTTTTTTTATAATTTGAAAAAGTTATTACTTTGCGCATCAGTGTCCTTAATTCCTTAATTTTTAATTAAGCATCATTATTTTAGTGAAAAATACTAAAAATAAAAAAAAACAGTTTTCTTAAAATTATTAGAGGAAAGCAGATAAAAATAACCAAAATTCCTATTAGTTACATAATGATAATTTTGATTTTGTGGTTAAAATAGTTTTAATCCAAATTCGGAAAATATTTACCTATAGACTTTTTAATCTTTATTAATTAAAAGTTGTTGTTATGTTGTTACAACAACTAGTTAAAAAAAAATATACAAGATGTTTCACATACCTATATACTTCAGTCAAATCAAACAAATTAACGCCTGTTTTAAAAAATTTTAAGTAAGTAACTGAATAATTTTGATAAAAACATAAAAATTTTGACTTGTAGAATAACATTTTTATTGTAGACAGTCATGCGCAGTTGAGCAATTGCAATCGTTATAATTATAACGAGTGGCCTAAATCTTTTGTCATAGAATTATCTTTGCCCGTCAAACGTGGACTTTAAATAAATTAGTTAATTTTATAAATATTAAAAACATTGTAATAATTATAATAATAAAATTTGTACATAATTTTTTATATATTTTTCATGTAAATTTGTTATTTGTTTTATCTAGCGCTTCAAAGTTTTGGTCTTGTTCTATTACTTAACTGAATATTTTGCTACATTTTAGGTGCGTTCAGCTTTGCCACTCCGAGTGCACTTACTCCGTCTTTGTTTGTCTCATTCAGAACAGATAAATCCGTCGCATTATTTAAATTCAGAATTTACTAATATAAAGATTGTTTTCATCACTGGGTGACTAATAACTGGGTGGACAAAGAGCGTGTGATGTTTTTGGATACAGTGTCAAAAAGCTTCAAGTTTAGAGATAGAGGATAGGATATTGATCTATGGACTCAATGAAGTAGACAAGGAAAGAGGCGGTGCACTTAGAGTGGTAAAGCCGAAAGCAGCTTTTTTTATTAATTCAATTATTTCTAGCAATCTATTTAAGCTCTACATTTTTACCGGTGGCAATGACGTTCGATGACTAAAGATTTGGGTCACTCGTTAGATAACAGAATGTTTTACGGTGATGCACTATTACAAATGTCTGGAGAACTAAATAAGGTATTGAACTGAAATTTTGTACATAACTCAAGTTCGAAACGATTTATCAAACTAAAATATTTCCACAATAAGAATACTTCTGTTAAAACAAGAATAAATTATAAATTAATTTTTTAGATAAAACACCGTTTGTTTTAAAGTTCTTTATTTAAATAAGAGAGTGGCTTGACTGTTTAAAATTTTTATAGTTGTTAAAGAACACTTTAAAAAGTATCATAAAGTAAATACAATATATATTATTTTGCTATTTTAATAACAAAAAATTAAGTACTTCTCAATTTTTAGTACATTAATGGTCGTCATATGACACATCCTACATCCTACTATCCTAAAACACGATTCTAAATAACAAAAAAAACCTTTATCATCAATAAAACTCTCATTACTTGAATTTGTGCAATTTTAAGTTATTTTTGTTTTTTAACTTGGCCGTTATCTTGTGATTTTTATTTTACGACTTGTCAATCTTATTTTTAATTCCTTATTTTTTATTTAAAGAGACAGTAAACCAAAATTTTATAAAAGCCTCTAAAAAATTTTAAAAAATATTTAAGAGTAAAAGTCAAAACAGCAGGTCGCTACAATCGTTGGTATTTGTTCAGCAAAATAACAAAGTTGAACGGGTGACGTCATACCGACATCGGACCGAGAAAGCATTTGTATTTTTTTTTTGTAGTTTGAGATTACTGAAAGTTATCAGAAATGGCAAATTTTAAAGAGTCGAAACTTTAAACTATGTTCTCAAATGTTTCGTGGTATGTACTACAGTCGTTTTCATTTCCCACATTTGTTCTCAACTCTAGTTTATTGTCAACACAACATAAATATTTTTTTAAATTTGGCCTAAATAATATCTACACAATTTCTGCACCTACACACCAAGATATGTCGTTAATTCTTTCGAGATTTTCGTTATTCTGCAGATCATTCAGATTCTTCTTCAACTCACTTAAATTATCATTTTTAAACCTTGGTTCAAAACCGAACACCATCCAATTTAAAAAATAATGAAAAACTGCAAAGTTCTATGACAGAAGAGATGACGTCACGTCAACGTTTTTCACACTTCACTCTCTAATATTTCTAGAACGACAAATCGCACGTATCTGCCGTTTGGAGTTTTGTTCTTAGAATTTATTTTTTATCATATTTTTGTTTTTTGGTATACAACCCATTTAAACATCATTGTTTTAGTGAGAAGTACAAAAAATAAAAAAACAGTCTTCTTATTAAAATTACTGGTGGAAAACAGATAAAAATAACGATATGTTTTTTTTTAACTAAAAAGTAACAGCAATAGTACATTATTATTATATGTAGATCTATAGATATTCTTATTGGTTACATACTGAAAATTTTGATTTTGAGGTTAAAATAGTTTTAACCCCGATATTGGTTAAATTAAATAGTAAGTGTTGTATATCAATCGACTTAAAAAAATTTCAATCCAATTATAAATTAAAACATAAGTTGTGCCACAAAAATTGAGTTATCACCATTTTTATGTTGTCAAAATTAAAAAATTAATTTATTTTTGTTTTTGTTTTCAAGATAACCGTTGTGATTAGCGTTACTACATTTCTTAAAGAATCTTTTAATTTTACCACAAAAATTTCAAAAGACCAAGCCACTTTGTTATTTGGATAATGACCTATTTAAAAAAGACCGTGTTTTTCTCTAAAAAAATGCTAATCTATTATTGACATAGACAAAAGTGTCTTTAGTTAAAAAATATTTTAGTTAAATAAATCGTTTCTTGATTTAGGTACGCTAACTTTATGAAAATTACTTGACGCATTAATAAATACTTACATTATCTTATTTGTTCTGTAAATATATAGTCAAAAAAGAGTTATTAATATAGAAATTTTCAGCATTTCTGTTCTGCGTTCTGCTCATTCCACTTCTTTATAAAATGTGATTAAAATGTCTTGAAATGTACTAAAATAATTTATGTTTTGATAGTTACTTGCTGATATATCATTTCGATTGGCCAAAAGGTACTAAAATGATCAAGCAATTTGATTATAGCTTATACTTTAATGTGTTTATAATAAATCAGTGTTAAAAGTCGGTAAACACAGTCAAGTTCAAGTTAAATATGTAATTAAAAACGTATTAACACTACCTACAAGGTGGTAACTAAACATAAAAAACTTCACAAAAAAATACCAGATTACTCAAAAACTTAAAACTATTAGTAATTATTTTTTAACATATTTAAAATTTCGTGTTTGAATCAAAAAATTATTATAGTGGGAATACTCTTCAGTACATTATTATTACTTCAAGAATAATTTAAAGTATTTGTTTTTATAAATGACAACTTTTTTTGACGTTAATCGTCAATTTACTTAAAAACTGTAAAAATTAATCAAAAAAGACATTGTCATACAACGAAATCAATAATAATTATCCATCGAATACCACACAAAATTAAATAAAATACAAAATAATTTTTCAGAACTTCTCACTCAAAAGTGTTGTCATTTGCCTGACAGTAAGTTTTTAAAGTTCCGTCAAATTATTTCCTAATTTATCGAACTTTCTTCTAATATTACGACTAAAAAAATAAGTTTATTATTAAATTTGGTATTTTTAGGAATTTTTTAATAGTGTTTAGAAAAATTTCTTCAAATATTCATTTCGAATTTGTCTTTTCGGAGAATATTGTGGTAATCCATCTGTATAATGGAGATGAGCTGCGTTTAGCACCGAGTGATGTCTTGAGATAGTGAGACAGTAGATGCGGGGATCGGTGGGGACGTCCCACACACACATCCACATACACCAAGACCCGCCTGAATTAGTTGAGAGCGACGCGTTTGATAGACATACACTTCACCAAGACCCGAAGGTCTGAAAATCGCGGTTTCGTCGGTTCCCAGATCACGACTGACCGTCTACGTGTCCGTACCACGACCATTTTAATATCACTGAAATTTACTGCTCCGACATTTGTATATAAAACCAGTAAATTGTGTACGATTTCGTCGCGTGTTTGTATATAAACTGTGTATACAATATTTGTGTATACAACTCGTTACGAGTATCAAATGTTTGTAATATAAAGACGGAGATTAAATTGTTTAGTTTACCGCGTAAATGTTTAAAGTATGATGAAGGAGCAGCAGTTGTCCGAAGTGAGTGGCTCCGGCCAGCTGACACCGGTCTTGCACCAGAGCATCAACATCCAACAACATCTTCATCACCTCCACTTGCACCAGAACCACACCAGTGTTATACTACAAAATGAACAGCCATCACAGCCCCAACATCCAGAAACGACAGCACCAGACGAAAAACCTTCAAGTTCAGATAAAAAATCCGGGATCCGGAGACAAGAAAAACCGCCATATTCCTACATCGCACTTATTGTTATGGCTATCCAACACTCGCCTTCCAAAAGGTTAACTCTCAGTGAAATCTACTCTTTCCTCCAACAACGTTTCCCGTTTTTCCGAGGACCCTACCAAGGCTGGAAAAATTCAGTACGACACAACCTCTCACTCAACGAGTGTTTTATTAAACTCCCTAAAGGATTAGGACGTCCTGGAAAAGGACACTACTGGACAATTGATCCAGCGAGTGAGTTCATGTTTGAAGAAGGCTCTTTCCGACGCCGTCCCCGAGGTTTCCGCCGGAAATGTCAAGCTATGAAACCACAATACCACCCTGGAAATTTCTTCACAAATAACATGACAGGGATGGTAAATCAAACCCCAAGTTACGACCACCAAGCTTTAGTGCAACCCCAAGAGTACTCTACTTGCTCCTACAATACTTCTTCGCCTCAAGTCTCTTCAGTTTCTGGTACTCACTACTCCAATTATGAGTATCCAGTGTATCAACAGCAATGTGACCGTGATTGGAGCTCCGCTTCAGCTTTGCTTCCTCCGTACCCTGAAACCGCCATCTCCAGCTCGTACCTCAAGGCCCCGATTAGTCCTCTGGGGGATAATCAGGACACGCCGCCGCCGGTTATTTCCGACACCTACAATTACCAGTATGGAGGCATTTCAACGTCATCTGCAGATAATTGTAAGTTTTTTTGACTGGCGCTTGCTAGTTGTATTTGTAACAGGAGATGGTCGTTTTACAAGGCAGATGACAGGGCTTTTGACATTCTTGGCAGACGCATGTGCGTCACGAGGTGGGTGGTCCTGCCAAAACGACGGACGCGGGTTTTATTGGTGTTCTATTTGGGTTACAACCCTTTCAATCGAACTTTCAAAGACAAAAAATTCGAAATTTATGCAAACATACGGACAACATCTGCTAGTTTGTGGCACAATTTTTCGGATGGGATCGTCGTAAAGTGGCCGCAGTACGTGGCTTTTTGGTGGCCGGGATCCAATTTTATGAATAATACCTTTTTTTGTTTGACATTTGAAAGCGTTTTATTATCGTTTATCTACTAAAATAAAACTAAAATGCCACTTTAAATTTGCCTGAACTTGAAATATTATCGCTCACATATTTGAAAAACGTGGGAATCTGACAGACATTTTCTCCTAAAGTTTGTCTCCTAAAATTTATCCTTGACGAAATATGACTCAGGCCATAAAATTTTACTGTTTAAAGGAAAAATCATATTTCAGTACACATTTTTTTAGAAACTATTCGTAATTAGGATAAATTTTTCGAACAGCGCGGCGATTAAAATAAATACTGAGAATAAGGTTTCGTGACTGTCAAAGCAGAACTGTTTTTCAACTAGTTCTTATCGAATAATAAAAACTATCTTTTTTAGCTTTTTATAGAATAATAGTGTTTTCAATTGGCTGCATTAGTGCGCACTGAGTGTATTTGCATCTCTTTTTAATAATATGTAATACTTAAAATGGAAATAAAATTAGGTGCGCATTAATGCAGTCAATCGAAAACACTGTTAGTCAAAACATCAATTGTCAACCAAATCCCTACCAGATAATGTTCTGTGTTGTCTATAAACCAACGGTTTCTCCAAATTTTTACATTGGTTAATATAAGCTATTAGATAATTATATTTACTTCAGATATTTGAGTATTAATTAGTTATTTTAGAATAAAAGATGTTTAGATTGTATAACACAAAATGGAGAATAGCCAAATAGGGTAAAATAAAACAAAATTTCTGAAGATTGCCATGTTAGATTAAACGGTCGAAACATGTAGCAAATACAGGGTTTTCATAAATGATTGTAACATTGTAGGTGGCTGTGGAAAAAATAAAAAATGTGTTGCCTTTACAAGGCAATAATTTTAGCTATTATTATAATTATTATTAGACAATTGAGTAACTCCAGAAACCATTCTCTAATATTCCGTTGCGGAAATAGGACATTACAATAAATATTCGTGATATCAAAAATTTCCACAGCCACCTACGATGTTACAATCATTTATAAAAACCCGGTATTATTTAAAATAAAACATTTTATTTGGATAAAATAACATCTTTTTAATTTTTGTTTATCTTAATATCAATGATTCCTTACAAAAATGTATCGAATATCAGCAATTATTAATTATTTAATTATAAATTATTATTCATACATTTTCAACTTTTGTAGAAAGAGGTGCTAACATTAATAATACGCAACAATAAATTTAGAACATAAAAATTTTAATATTGATGTAAAAAATTATGTAAAACACCCTTTAATTTTTGTTTACATTAGGCACAATTATAGAATATGTCAGTCAAGATGACAATAATTAAGCACAAAACTAACAAGTAAAAGTAATTGACATGATTGTTTTTGTCAGAGACAAGATTTGATATCTCAATTTAGAACTAAAAATTCTAGAAAAGACTATTTTTCTTGCCAAAGATCATGAACCTTTATGGCTTAAATTTTTTAAAAAAAGTTTATGTCGCTTAGCTTTTAGTTCATGTGATTAAAAAATGTAGTAGTAGTAGTAAGATAAAATATGGTATACAACTCGTTATAATCATTATTATTACCTTACGTAGGTCTCTAAACAATAAACATAACTTTAGTAACAATCACTTTTGTTGTCTGACCATCGCTTTCTGATTTAGGAACAGAAACAATCTTCTGTTCATTAAACACTTCATTTCACATTTATTTAAAAATCTTATAGATTTTTTGCAGCCTTTTTTAAACCACTGAATACTGTTATTTGTTAACATCCTTTTTTCCAAAAATTTTTTATTTATCAAGTTAATTTCAACATGTTTTTTTATTAGTTTTTGTTTAATATTTTGATATTATATTATTTAATAATTTTATTTGCATTATTTTTAACTTTTTTTTTAATAATGCCAACATTATCATAAATACTCATCAATAATCACATAAGATACTTGAGAGCTAATCCTACAACAATACTATATTCCATAACTTTGTTATCTAATACAAAAATTTAAAAATATACACTTTAGGCATAGGCAATGTTCATTATTAACAAGATTTGTTCTAAGCTGATTAGATTAGTAAACATCAAATCGTTTAACATTACCTGAAAAGTGTTTAAAAATTGTTGTTATAGTTTTTGTCACTACAGGAAACCTGTTATAACATTGATTTGCTTTAACACTACAACAGCTATTACAGCACTAAGGAGTTCTCTTTCTAATATTTAGGTCTATTACGGCATGCATTTTATAATATGTGAGATTTGTCTTTTGTGGATAAACTTTTGAGATTTGTTGAAATTACATAGTGAGAGCCACCAGATGATTTTTTTGCTCTTTTTAACAGTCCGTAAATTAAGAAATGGAAAAGACTTAATTCTCTGGCTTGTGTATCAATTATTTGTAATTTTTCAAATAACAAAAGCAAGTTTTTCGGTAGGCACTTGTTTATTTAAGGATTGTCTCCAGGATAACTGCACCATAACTTGAGGAGACACTTTTAAATTTTTATGAAATATAGAAAGTAGTCAGATTTCAAATCGATTTAGTGACTTCTTTGCAAAGCTAACAATTTAACGAAAATATATGAAATGATAGTTTTCTTGACTTCTTGAGAGCTTTCAAATGGTATAAAAAAATTACAAATGACTGGCCTGGTCTAGAACAGCTACTCTCAACTCATTGACATCGTTATCATTTTGTAGAGTATTTCTTTTAGTAACATAATATTTTGAAATCAGTATCTAATGAGCTTTAATCTGCATAAATAAGCTAAAATAAATATTTTTTAAAAAGGTATTTATTTTATAAAATGACTGAATATTAACTATGCAACAACTAAATAACTGACGTAGAGATAGATATATTTATTAACTGATAAAATTTTTGACAAATTTTTTATGCCATCTGTACTCCTTGTCAATTTACCGTTCCGAAAAATTATGTTTTTGACTTCATGATAAGTCAAAGTCAAATTAATGTACAGTTGACAGCTTTGAAAAACCTATCTTAGGTTTTTTTGTGGGATATTACAGTACATATTCGATAAAACTAAAAATGGGTCAAA
Organism: Tribolium confusum; assembly: GCA_029207805.1. Taxonomy (NCBI): domain Eukaryota; kingdom Metazoa; phylum Arthropoda; class Insecta; order Coleoptera; family Tenebrionidae; genus Tribolium; species Tribolium confusum. The sequence goes on along the minus strand of JALGAY010000002.1, from coordinate 39,218,612 downwards.
TATTTATAAAAACGTTTATAAAAAACTTTTGTTGTAAAACGTAGAACCATTTATTGAAACGTTTTTTTACGCAACTTTTAATTGCTAAGTAAAGAACATGAAATTATGTTACAACATTTTTCACTACAATTGGAAGGCGCCACCTCGTGTTTCGGAAGCGAATTGTTTTTTACAGATTTTTGCAGTAGGTTAAAAGTTCGGTTTCCTAATGTACCTAATATAAATTGCGTGCAAGTGATCAGCTGATTAAACGATTAAATAAAAGTAAAAATAAAAAAATAAATGAAATAAAACAAATAAATAAGTATTTTTCGAAGTAACTAAGTAATCTTCTAAATGTTATTTGAAGTACAGTTTAAAAATTAAAAATTTAAATTGTTTATAAGAAATTACACAGAAAAGTATAAAATAGAGATGAAATGAATCTTAGAATTTTACCTATTTATAGGTACCTTAAAAAGCTCACAGAATAATTTGTAAAAAGCAATTTTGGCCTTATATTACCACCAATCGGTTGATACTTGCACGTAACCTATTTAATTTTTTTAAATAAAACTTTGTCTGTCAAAAAAATTTAACATTTAAGTAAATTTAAAAAAACACCATAAAATTAAAAATTTAGAAAAAAATAAATGAGATAGAACAAATCAATTACCCAAAAACATTTTAATCTCGAATAACCTAGAATAAATCTCAGTTTTTGTTGAAAGAATATAAAAAACAATGAAAAAATTAGTAAAATAATTGCATTTTTGGCGAAGTTACAGACATTCTAAGAAAAAAGACGTATTTTTCTTTCAAAATTTCAAAAATTAAAATATCATAGAACAAATTAATTATACCTACAGTGAGCTTGGTCTTAAAAATCGTAGAATAAATTGTAGTTTTTATCAAAAAAAATATTGACAACACAAAAATCTACTGATACATAAAATTTAAAAAAAATATTTAAAAACACACATTTAAAAAAATATTGATATAGCTCAATATTTTCCGAGGTTATAGGCATTTGAAGAAAAAGACGCCATTTCTCAAATAAATGATTTGAGATTAAGGTTTAAAAATTTACATAAAATCTTCTTTTATTAGGTACTAAGAAAACAAAAATTAAAATTAACCTGAATACGTTAGGCAAATAACTATTATAACAAATTTAATATTAATGTTTAATAAAATTTTGTAATTTCAGTGATGCGATCCTCTGGTAATACCATGCAACCAATTCAGTGTGACCGAAAACCATACTTGAGTTCGCCGCCGCCTTCAATTCCATCTTCTCTTCCATCACCACCCGCAGCCAACACAGCTCACTCATTTTATGAACCTACAGTAAAGTACAGCTTATAAATTCAGTATTTATGGTTAGTTTAAGTGGACATTTCTCATTTATCCACGAGTTATTTTAATGTGTTTCTTTTGGAATTTTTCTGACAAATTTACAAGTTGCCATTGCAGATTTGTACCTAAAGCAGCTCAAATTTTGCACAATTGTAAATATATTTATTTTGTAGGTATAGATTTTAGGTTTAGACATACCTATTCATAATTTAACATGACTGTATATATCACCAAAAACATCATCATACAGCTACTTACCAAAAATGACTGTACATAAAACGAATTTAATTTTGTAATTTATGATAAAATAAAATTCTGATTTTATTAATTTAGTTTTTTTTTACCTACCTGAAAGTCTGTATAAATGAAGGGTATTGTGTCGAAATAATTGCAACAGCACTGTTAGCTACACTCTTAAGTAATTTTTAACAGCTGTAAAACATCTAGACAAGGCCTGCCGAGAAATAAAATTCACATAAACTCGTTGAAATCATTCGTTTTGTTACGTAATTAAATTTACATCACATCTGCGATGATTTGCTAGTTTTGATTAAATGTACGAGCTTTTTGTCGGAGACTTAAAGCATCTATCAGAGTAAACAACGTTTTACTGGAAATTCATACAAATCTTTCGTCACGATAATAAATTATGGCTTTTTTTATAATGTGGAAGCAAAAGTGCCCCTCAGTATATCTCAAGTGGTCATACTTCCTTCGTTGGGCAACTTTTAACCCACTTGGAGGTCTATGCCACACTTACAGCGACCAATAAATCACCCCGCAATTTCTGGTCTTTATTAAACTTGAGTGGATAATGTGTACCTGCTCGTAAATCCAAAACTTAAAAAAGAAAAAAATGTATACGTGGTTTGTGTCACACTTGTTTTCCCGGAAAATGCTTTCCCGGAAATTTCATAGACTAATTGTCTGGAAATGTAAGAATTACATCACTTTATAAAACTAATATATGGTTAAGGTTTGTATTTCCGCAAACAATTCCGACCGAATGAAATATTAAGATGTGGTCGAAATCTCGGTTTGCTGATTTCTTAAAAAATTTCCTAATTTTTTCGTAATCTGTGATATCAAATTCTAAATTTAGAAGTGCCTTTATTTGGAATAAATTGCTTTTTAGTCGACTGTATTTTAATCGTTGATTTTTAGTGCTGAATTAATTTATGATATCTATACAGGTATTTAAGTAAATATACTAAAAAGATTTTTTAGGTGCTTATATAATTTTACTCTTATTATACCTCGCCCCAAGTCAAAATGTTTTAATGTCTTCTAAATATCCTTATTCAGTGTCTTTTGATACTATTGAACTTGGCTCTCAAACAGTCAAACCTTCAAAGAACATCTAATTTTTACCCTAATCTCGGGCTGACGCTGCTAAACGCCTTCTTTCTTCAGTCATATTGACTAATATTTTTAACTATTGCTTTTAAGAATTTCAACCAATGCAGTAATAGCACTATTTCAAATTTGGTAAATTAGACAGGAGTATCAACTACAGTATTCAACAATTGAAATGAAACACCCTAAAATTTTAACAAAGTTTAAAGTCCTGTAATAAACATTTATTAATTGAGATGATCTGTTTCTCTGGGTAGCTCATTTCTTATACTTTACGTTACATACTGTTTAATAGAGCGTTTTTTGTAAATTTGTAGTTTAAGTTATGCAGAGTCAAAGAATAGCTCTGCAAAAACCAAAAAGTTTAGACTGCTTCAATCTAAAAAAAAATTGATTTTTTTTTTAAATTTCAGGGTGTTCTATTTCAATTGTTGAGCAGTGTATATTAGTTTCTACCAGACGCATTTACTTAAAAACTATTCTATTAATAAGTAATTCTATAGACTATCACAAATGATGAAACATTGTTTTGATAAAAAAATTTTAATCACCGTGAGAGAACTGACTTAACAGATCAAATGGCTAAAATATCTCTATGATATACATCCCAAGGAATTACTTTGAACAAAAAGTGTATAGTTTCTTCCGTTTCTAAACATTTATTAAAGTGTTCGTATAAGTGATGGTAATTTTAATCAACAGTGCTTTAACCTTTATTTTACCAACCTCATAGTGAAAAAGTACAACGTTACCAACAAGTACTGATTGGGAGATGTTTGAGATGTTATCTACCTAAAATTGGCTTTTCTGACTATACTTTAATTTCAATTTTGACATTTCAAAAATTTGATTTATAAATTATCATTAGTTGTTTGCTAAAATTTTGTTAAAATTATTTTCAAATTAGAACCTGACACTTTTATTATAATGAGGTACTTTAAAAGTGGAATCACCAATACAATTAGTGGTTGGCAATATTCTCTAGACCCAATTTTCATAAACTTATTTTAAAGTGGTGGTAAATGTGGTGTTTAAACAACACCGCATGCGAGTCGTGGAACAATTTAAATAAGACAATGTTGCAAAAACTAAACCTTCTGACAGACCTTTCACTCTTACTGAAGATGTTGTAGAAGACATAAGACATAAAAAAAATATATTAATGATAGAATAATAATTGTTATTAGGAAATTTGTGATGTTTTTTATTAGAAGTAGGATTGGGGCAATTTTTTGTCATGTTAATAGAATTAGAGCATTTATTCAACTAAGTCCCTCTATTATTTCGGGAAATCAGAAATAGAAGGGGACTGCTCCTAACTTTGTTAGTAGTGCTGAATTTAATATTATTTTTAGGTTAAAGTTCATCAGGAGAATAATGAATTTATTTGTTAATAATAATATTGTAATTCTTATTAGAAGGATAAGGGATGCAAGTGCTTGGGTGATAAAATATTTCAGTAATGATTCGAAAGCGAAAATGTTTTTACTATTCGAAAATAAAATATCAATAGTAAATTAATTTCCAATCTTATTCACGAATAAGAGGATACTGAAATTAAGGTCCCTAGAATTGTGGAGTTGAGAAAGATAATTTTATAAATTTTTATTAAAAAGAGAAAGATTTTACTTTCATGGACAGGATATGAACCTATTAACTTTGTTAGCTTGTCTTTTTTATATTTTAGTATAAGATGTATTAGGGTTTTTGATGTTCTCGGTAATAGTTTGATTCTGTTAAATATAATGAAGGTAAAAGGTATAATCAGATTCGAATGGAGCGTATCCCGCAAAAAGCTTTGAAGAAGCTCTCATTGCAAACAGATTTTACATCCTATTCTTTAGGTAAATTCAAAATAACTTTTTACTTTTCCAGACATTTCTTATGGAACTTGTTGAAAAATATTTAAAAAAAATTTGAAGCTTCATTCCTACAAATTCATCGTGGTCTAGTCCCTCAGTCCTCCAGATTATGAACAAAAAATTAGAATTTGTAATTGGTTCAATGAGGTTTTTCCCGGGTTATATTATTTAATAAAATGATTATTGTTGTTAAAAATAAATTAATTACAAAATTTAGTTTAGTACTTTTTTGACAGGTGTAAGAAATAACTTATAAAAAATTCTTAACAAACCGACAACTTGCAAAAAAAAATATTGCCTACTCAATCAGTTTTTATTAATCACAGCGCACATCACGGTGTAAATGTTACGTGCTAAAATGATAATAATTATAAATCACTAAAATGAGTGTTGTTCTAGCTTCTTAAAAAAGAATTAGAAAAACAAAATTTGAATTCAAAAATTAAACAATATAGTTTTTGCAAGTTTAATTCAAATTATTGTAGAGTTTTTATACTGAATTTTGATTTTTTTAAAGTTTTTGCAGTTTCCGTTGGTTAAATGAAGCTCCTGGATGGTATAATTGAGAAAAGTTGAATATTGACTTCAAGACTTCGAAAACTTCTTTGACTCGAGCAGGATTATTGTTGCAAATTTTAAATAAATAAATAAAAGAATAATGTCTGCTGCAGCGTGATTAACAAATACTGATTAGATTGGTAATACAAAATTTTAATTTTAAACAAAAATATTCAGTATTTAATGATTACGGTATACTCACGTTTACAATCTCATTTTCCAAATAAGATCAAACATATTAAATAGCTCATTTTTCACAAAGCTACAAACATTAGAAAAAAGAATCCAATAATAAATAAATGTTTTTTTTTATAATTTCCAAAATTAAAATAACATAGAACGTGTCAATTATCTAGGATCACCTTGATTAAAAAAGTAGAAGCAATAGACTAATTAGTTTTTGTTAACAAAATTTAAAAAAAAAATGTTTTTTAACATGTCTGGGTTTTGTGATCAAAAGTTTTGATTTATAAACACATAAAATATTTTTTTACTCATTCTTATGGCATTCAAGCTACAAATCAAGAGTGACACTTACAAGTTAATAAATAAAAAAAAATGGTTTCATTATTCCAAAAATAAAATTTTAATTTAAAAATCCAAAAATATTTATTAAAGACGGTGAAAATAATTCTTTACAATTTTTTTTTTTTTAGTAAATTACATGTTAAGACAATCATTTAAAAAAATATATCTGGAAATAACTCAATTTTAAGCAAAGATAAAAGCGTAAAAAATTGGTATTTTTAAAAAATTTCTCGCAAGCGAAAAAAAATTACAGTTTATTTACTTTTCAAAAAACCACCAACTTGGCAATTTAACCTAAAATACATTTGGTAACATGGCACAACTTTTAAAACGACGTAAATTTGACAGGTATTTAAAGCTGCAATTTTTCTTTTTATTAAATCTTTACAGTGTGTTACAGTTAGCTACAGTTGTTGATCAAACAAAGCTCTAACTGTTTGTAGTATTTTAACATTCTGATTTTACCTGAAAACCAAATTTTTCTAAATCTTTTGAGCATGGCAAGAGAGTGATAGGATAACCAAAAATTTTGACAATGTCAAATTCTACAATAATAAATTTAATTTTGACAAACTTAATTCAGTAGTTTTTTGAAAAGCAAACAAACTTTAATTTATTTTTGTCATTGTAATCTTTATAAAAACAACAAAAATAGACGTTAGAGACAATAAACATAGATTTCAAAATTAGTAATTTTTTTTAAGTTTATTTTTTATGAAATTATAAATAATTGAACATTAAAGACGAAAAATTTATATATAAACCTTTTTTAGTAAATACTAAAAAAATCGGAAATTTAAAAAAATATTGCAAATGTCAAAGTATTTGATAGACCGATTAATATATTACAAGGTGTTCCAAAAATTTGCGAACTAAGAAAATGGTATGCATTACAATTACAATATTACACAAGTTGCAACTACAATTTAGAAATGTCAAGTTTCAGATTCTAAACACAGCTTTTTGTAATTTATTAAAAAAAATTAAGATTTTGCAACAAAACCTGGCTTAATTCGTTTAACTAAGATCTTAATTTTTTCTAATTGAATCACACAAAACACAAGTTTGCCTTTGCTTTACCGCCAATCACTTGATACGCAACATCTCTATATTTCAAATATCAAATTGTTAAAACAGAGATAGACATTTTTAACATTTTTTTCGTTTTCTTTGGTTCATAAAAAATAAGTTGGTTATCTAATTTTGAGACACCTATAAAATTATTTCCAGATAGTTTCTATATTTCATTAATAATTTTAAAAAGCTTGTCAATTTGACAACAAAATTAAATAAAATGTGCTTTGAACAAAATATTTGTAATAACAAAATGACTAAGAAATATAACATTTAAAGAATAATCGTAAATGTTGGAAGGAAGTTGTAGCCTTTGTATTAAAGGGTAAAGCATCCTGAATAGTCAGAAGAATCATTTAGATAAAATACCGCATACTTGACCGCAATTTAAGGAACAATTTAATCATTATAAAGCAAAAATATGATGTCAAAATTATTTATTTTTATTATCTTGCATCTTTGACGTAGGTTTGAGCAAAAAAAAAACCACTGCCGATCCCTCGCATCAGTGTGAGAAAGTTTAAATTTAGTGATTGGATAATCTTGTCTTATTGTCGGATATTTCCTTCGAGTGTTATCTACGTATTAAGCAAGCAAAAAATGTGCGAATGCACATGGTTTTTGCGTTTTGTTGTAGTTCTCACTGACTCGAGTCATTAAAAAGATTGATAAGTGAAGATATTTTTTCTAATTGTTCATTGATGTAGAGTAATTGTGGAGTCATGATATTTTTAAATTTGCTGTTTAGGCGTTTAAATCCGAGAGTTTATGCTTTTATGTAAAAGGCAATTCACTTAAATAAATCTATTTATATAAAGTGGAAAATATTTTGGATATTTTGAAAAATGACTTCGATAATGTGGTTACTTATTGAAGATGAATATGCATCTAAATTTATATGAAAATATTCTCTATAAATAGGGCGATTGAACATTGGGAGATGAAGGGGGCACAGAAGGTCTTTTCATAGCTGGGTTATACGAGGTGTTGACGACGCCACTCTAAATTGCGTTGAAAGCTCTGCTCTGATTAACAAAAGTGAAATACTGCTCCACATTGGAAAAGTTTTAATAATGGCTCAAAAAAAATTTTTTGTATATTTAATAAATCGGAAACAATGATGAAATAAATCACTTTGAAATAATAAACTGATTTATGGTTAGTTAAAGGATTGTTACACAAAAAAATTAGCATTTTATTAAAATATCAAGCGGTTGAAAATGACTGTGATTTTTTTCTTAAGTTTGCAACATTTTTAAAGTTTTATATTGGCTACATCTAATTTTTAAATAAAAATGTCAAGCCAAAAATGTGCCCACAGTGCCAAAAAACTATTTTGTCTTCCCGTATCTACCGTAACTATCTTACAATAGTTAAGCCGGACTTTCGGAAACTGAGCGGTAATAGTATATTAAAGAACGCGTTTTGAAAAGTCATCTTTGTGGCACGAATTCAAGTTTATAAAACGAGGGCGAGCGCGAGTTTTTATAAAGAATGAGTGCCACAATAACTTTTAAAAACAAGTTCTTTATGCTATTTTTTCTACTTTACGTGTTTTACGTAATTTTTAAGTAAAAAAGTTAATTATTTAATCTTTAGGGACTTTTGCGTTAATACGAGACAGTTGGTAATAAAAATGTCAATGAAGTTATTGAACTTTGAAATGTTTTCAAATTTGTCTAAAATTCTGTGTAAGTAACTCACAAATGGTTCTTTTTTACCTACCGTATCGGTTATTGATTGAATAATCCAATTGGCATTAATACAGTAAGGAAAATCTCCATTTATCCCTAATTTCCCACTCCTTTGCGGTTCTCAGCGACTTCTTTCATTTCATCGTTATTTCAATCAAGCAGATTTATACACTCATCTAGCAAATAACTTGTAAATTATCGAATGCTATGGGGGTTGTAAATGGTCAAAAGAAAGACCAAAAGCTCCATTTTAGTTTCAAGTTTTACTTTAACGCTGTTCTAACCTCAAAAGAAAAGTTTGTGATCGGTGTTCTACCACCGTTGTCCAGTGTCCACCCTATTTTCAAATATTTTATAGATTAATTGCGACACACACACACAAAAACACTTTGTTGAGGAATACTGCTGGTCATCAAGTGCAACAAAATTTATTCGAATATAATTATTGTAATCTCATCGCCCACAGAAACGTGATGTTTCATTTCAGCGATAGCGTGTTACACGGTGTTACCAATCCGAAAACAGTAAATTGCACTAGCTGTTACCGCACGCAATTTGGGTGCGGAATTGGCTATTATCGCACCCAAATCGGACTCTGTTACCGACGTAAAGTAGAAAAAAATATAAAAAACACCGGCTCTCACATTTTACGGTTAGAATTACCACGAGAGATGCTTGAGAAAAAATAACCCTTGCAGTAACAAGGTTTATGTATAAAATTGTACGTACCTAAAATATTCTACAAATAAAGCTATATTTAATAAAAAAAAATAGAAAATTAAAAAATATATTGGAAAGTCACAGGTCTTACGTCAAAAGGTTAAAGCTCAAAGCAGACTATGTTTAAGTTATTTATTTTTTCAAAATTATTACTTATTTACAGAAAAAAAACAAAATCTAAAGCTTTCGGACAAAAAATCTTATTCAAATTTGATGCGTTAGTCAATTTTACAGGCTCCAACTAATCAGCACCTTCGCTTTTAGCTCGGGCCTGAAACAAAGTTGTAGTCTGTAAAATTTGACTTACCGCATGCGAATGTAAATAGCTATTTATTGTCACGTGATATATTCAACATTACTACATATTATTGTTATACAAAATGTTTAAAACAAGACATTCCGAGTTCAGATCGTTGTAGGAGATCTTACCAGGAGTAAGAGAACTGTTAGAGACTGTTAAACAATTTTACAGCTTTTCCTTTCAAAAATATGCAGACTGAAAGAATTTATCTTCATATAAATACGATGAATGCATAATGGCGTTTATTTTCATTTATGATGGCCATTATTATATTATGTAACAACAATAAAAAAAAATGAATAAAAAAAGTAGCTTTAACAAGGAATAAAAAATTGTTAATTCTCGCAAATTATGGAACAATGCAGTTTTCAAAAAAAAAACATTTTAATCCACTTAAAATAGGGTATTTGATGATATCCACCTTTGATTAAAATTTAGTGAAAAACGCATAAATAATAAACAAATAAGTTTTTTACATACTATGTCTTCCAGCTTATGAAAAAGGCTTCAAAAATAAAGGCCGAAACATCAGCAAGTATAACCTTTTTAATTTAATCGTCCTAGTTCTTGCGATTTTTCAAATATATCTAAAAATGACTTTAACCATCTTATGGGAAGCGTCTAAGAACATAAAACACAATATTTTTTACAATAGTAACTATATTTAGCATGTTAAACCGACCAAAAATGTAGCACTGTATTTTCTATGGAAGTACTATCGCACAATGGCACTGAATAATAACGATTTAAAGATGTAGTAATTTTTCGGAAACTGTTTTACGGGTAGCTACGTCTGAATTGATGTGCCTCGCTTGAGCTTGTCTCTGCAACCCTGCATTCATACTTTTTGCTCACAAAATTACAGTTTTCGAACTTATAATAATAGAACTAAGTATTGCGATAAATAATACGCGTACTATCAATTGCACGGTAGTAGAAACATTATCTTCTGCAGGAGGTAAGTTAATGCGCACATTGGCAACGTGGTGTGACGTCACTTGGAGCTGAAATTTCGTGTTGTATATTGGTACAAATTTAAAAACGTCACACAGACATGACAGAGAGTAAGGTCCTAAATTAGTTATACCTTTATCGACTGCAGCTCAGAGCCACCAAAGAAAAAAAAAAAAACAAAAGTATATAAATTGTTTGGATTTAAAACTGTGTAAATAATAACTTAAAAATCATCAAATTTGTCGATTTCACTCATTGTGATAGCCACAGATTGTGCAAATTTTTTGGCTTTTGTTTCTATCTCTTTAACCTTTTTCTTTAAAATCCTCATTTCAAATTTCTATCAAATTTTTCAAAAAGTTTTTCTATTCTTCATATTAGCGTTATTTTGTGTCTTTTCTTGTAATTTTTGTTTTTTAAGTTTGTCTATCTTTTTCTTATAGTTGTTTTTAATTAAAAATCGTAGTTATTTTTATTCTTCTTCTTTAAGATGTAGATTTTAAAGTTTTTCTTTTTTATCCTTGTTAATTTTTTTTTCTTTGTTCTTTTTTTAAACGTTGTTCTAATTTTAATTTTTTTTCTTTAAGTGGCTGTTTGTTTTTTTTTGTTTGTTTTAGGCGACTAGACGTTTCTCAAGTTTTTCTGAGCTCTTTTTTTTTCAATTGTAGTTTTTTCTTATTTTTTACTGTGTAAAAATTAACTTTTTAGTCAGTTTTCGAAAAATATATTTTTTAATATTTTTTACTTCTAGGTTTTTTATTCTTGTTGTTTAAAACGTATTTTATTAATTTTTCTTTATCTTCTAGTTGCATTTTAATTTTGTCTAAAATCTTTGTTTGTGCTTCTATTTTTTGTACGAGACTTTTTCATCTTTTTATTTGAGTGTCTCTAAGAGGTAGTATACCTAGTCCTAATTGTACTTTAACTTAAGAAGATAAATTATTGCATCAGATTTTAGATTCTATAAGCTTCTTTAAATACCATTCCTGACACCAACGTAACGTGGACTTGTATGGCTTTATGCGACATAAAGAGCTTAACAAAACAATGAAATAGTAATTAATACATTGTTATTTTTGTATCAAGGAAATTATAAGAACTATTCCCATATTTCTTGTAAGTAAATAGAATTTTGTTGACGATTTCCTTAGTTAACTGTGTATGGTTGTTATAGGCAATATTTGTTGACAATTTCTTTTAATTAACTATTACAAAAATAAATAAAAATAAAGAAATTCCAAAAAAATTACAAAAAAAATCCAAAAAAGCTTGGTCTGTTTTATAGTGTCCGCAAAGTCGGAAGGAATGTACAAAAGAGAATATCAGAAATTTCAAGAATGGTTAAATAAAAGAAACACTATTTTTAAACAATATTATTAGTGTTTTAATAGTACATTATTATACGTGTTTCATAAGACGATTATTGTGATACGAATGAGTTTTGAGCACGACGAGCGAAGCGAGGAGTGCTCAAATAGAATGAGTGTCACAAGTCGCTTATGAATCGAGTGTAATATACTATTTTTTCTACTTTGCGTTGCAAAAAAAGCAGTCAAAAAGTCTCTTTTAAAGAATTATCACATCATTAAAAATCTTGGGATTTTTGACAAATTTGGTTGGGACTAATAAAGTAATGACAAAAATTGGAATTGAAACACCCACTAACACCAAACTTCTTTACTTGATACGACGCACGTTTTGACAACAATGTTGTCATCCTCAGGTAGGAATTAAAAACTCAAACACACCAAGAAGATCCAACAAGAAGATTAAAGTAATGACATTTGTCAAGTTTATTTAAGGTTTTCAACTGATTTACTAATTAACTGATATTTTGCTTCAATATTTTCGACAGCTCGCTTATGATTTTATCAACTATTTCATATCATCTCCATTGTGTAGGACTGTAGGCGATAGAAGTAATTTTTACGCTTACGTTGCCAACATAACCAATAAAAAAGTTACTGTTTTGCGTGCTATAATGAAAATTTAGTGTAATTATTGTTAAACACAAACGCATTTAACAATGACAATATTGTTAACGCAAAATAGAAAAATATTATTCTTGTTTAATAACATTTGTTCTCTTCCTGTAACTTTACTGCACCAGATTTGTAAATCTTTTCAATATACAAATTAGAGAGAGCTAAGAATTCTTAGTTATAAATGTCTTAATGGTTACCGTAACTAAGGTAATATTTTGCTATATTAATTTAGGGGCAAATTTCAAGTTAAGATAATCCGTAAATTTAATAAGAAGCGTGAAATTTCTTGTCGAGATAGGCAAATTGAGATTTTCTGTTTCAAATAAAGCAATATATTTATGCTTATTTCCTAAACTTGCTGTATAATATAATGTAGCATTTAAATTAAAACTTAATGTATTTATAAATATTTATGTTTCGTTATCTATGCATTTTATATATTTGTGTTCGTTTAGTGAGACATTAGTTCTTTTGATTTTTTATTAGGAAATAGATCTTAAAAAAATTAGCAAATTTTCAGACATATGTATTTTCAGTTTTGTGCTTTTTTACTAATTTTGTTTAAACATTAAGCAAGCCCAAATTGTATATATATTTTTTTTTTTTGTTCTAATAAATCTGCACCCTACTGATTAAGTTGTATTTCTTACAACCTTACGTTTGTTACGTTGCGTTTCAGATTGTGTGCTTTCCACTTTATTCTCGTACCGAAAATCTTTACCAGAGGTCACTATCATCCGGAATTTAGTAAAGTCACTATATCTCTTCAAAGTAGCGCAATTGGTAAGGACAATGTGTTAGACAGAGAAAACACTATTTGGAATCAAAATGGCGGACTGACAGTTTCCAGACTTGTCAATTGCATGTTGTTACCAGTGGAAGTTTAGGTTTTTATCGCGTTTCGAAAATATTCAGGATTGCACGTGAATAATTTAATTCCACCTTTGATTGGTATAAATGTGTACTGGTTTTTTGTATACAGTGTGTCGTCGTTTGTGGTGTTGAATAAACTTTGAAGGGCTTACAAAACAGTAAACATGCCTGGATGCTGTGTACCGTACTGCAAAAACAGATCCGAAAAAGGCTTTCGGTTATTTAGATTGCCACAAGGTAAACATTAACAATTTATTGTATTCATATTAAATGTTTACGTATTACGTTTTCATTATTTTAAGGTCAAAATGACGTTAATAGAAGAGCATATTGGGTGAAAAGTATTGGAAGATCTGATCTAAAACCTATGTCTATGATTTGTGAAGTAAGTATATTATTATTCGTTATGTATAGTTATGACAAAAGTGAATTATTGCAGGTTCACTTTTCAGAACAACAATTTGAAAGAAACAGAAGTGACAATCGAAGATTATTACGTCATGATGCAGTTCCTAATTTGAAAATGAGTGCCTTTCAAAATAGTATTTATCTTTATAATGATGTAGAAAAGCCAGGATGTTCCTCTGAAATTAACACAAAAAAGAGAAAGTATAAAGAGATGAATGAATCTAGTCTTACAGATGAATCATTGTCAGAACATATGAATAATGGTAAGAAATTACTATTAGAATATAAATAAGATCTAAATATGTGTGCAATTATCTTAATTTTAGATAATAGTGAGTTACAAGGTGATGAAGATGAGGGTGATTTATCTCATGACGATATAGAGACAGAAATATCACAATTGCTTTCAAATAGCAACCTTCATCAGCCATCTCTAAATTACATTGACGAGTTAAAACGCGCTCTAAAAAAAATTGGGAAAAAATGTAGCATGTATAAACGAAAATATGAGCAGAAAGAGGAACGACTGGAAAAAGTATTCAACCCCGATCAGTTACAATTTCTAAAAACAGGTTCACATCGAGGAACGAAATGGAGCGAAGAAACTGTAACAAAAGCCATAAAATTATACTTAGTCTGTGGTGAAAAAGGATATACGGAATTGCGAAAACAAAATCTCCCATATCCAAGTATTCGTACAATACAGCATCGTCTTCAGAACTTGAAATTTCAGGAAGGTATTCTTGAAGATATGTTTAATTTAATGAAACTAAAAGTACGTAGAACAACTCCGTTGGTAACATACCTTGAGTCATTTAAAAATTAATTTGTTTTTTAAACTAATTTATGGTGTTCGAAATTTTTTCTAAGTTCTCACTTCAGATTTCTTTTACTTTCAGGTAGCATCATTCCAGCCCCCATGAGAAGCATGCCTGCTTACTTATTGATGAAATGGCAAATAAACCAGGCCTTGTCTATGACAGTTCAACCTCCACAACTTTGGGTCGGGCCTCAATCAATGGCTCTGCAGGAAAACGTGATGATTTGGCCACGCATGGATTAGTATTCATGTTGGCAGGTGTAACCAGTAGGTGGAAACAAACAGTGGCTTATGAATTCACAGGAAATTCCATATCTTCTCAAGATTTATTATCAAAAATCATGACAATAATCACAAAACACATGAAATTGGACTTTCAATTCGTGTCGTAATTTCTGATATGGGTCCACAAAATAGAGGGTTTTGGAGACTACTAAACGTAGTGGCTGGTAAACACAGCGAAATTAAGAATTTTACATTACACCCTTGTAATTCTGAAGAAAAATTATTTATAATGCCTGACCCGGTACATATTTTTAAGAACGTTGCCGGGGCGTTGACGAATGGATACAAGTTTTTCCTGACTGAAGAACTTCGTGAAGAATTTCAGTTACCGTCAAAAGAAATTTCGTTGGATCCGATTAAAAAAGTTATGCAAATGGACAAAAATGATGTAATTAAGTTATGTCCCCGTCTGAAAGAAAATGTGATTAATCCAAACCATTTTGAAAAAATGAACACTGCCTTAAGTGTTGCTTTATTAAACCACGACGTTGCAGCAGCAATTCTTTATTATGTGGGTAGTAATAAGATAGAAGCAAAACATCAAACGACGACATGGTTTATTATTATTATGCATAAATGGTTCAAATTAATGAGTAGTAGATGCCAAAGGCTAGCTTTTGCATATGCCAATGAAGAGGAATATGAAAATACATTACGATTCTTCTATTCTTTTATGAATATAATTAGAAATATCACTCTAGGTGACAAGGTTTGGAAACCTTTTCAAACAGGACTCCTCTTAGCTACAAAAACGGACCTGGATTTGCAAGAAATATATTTGAATCGCGAAAAATTTGATTATTTTATGTTGGGGCGTTTAACTCAGGATGCGTTAGAAAATTTATTTTCTTCTATTCGTAGAAGACGGTCCGTACCTGATGCCAGAGAATTTAAATTTGCTCTCAGAATGGTGTGTCTGTCACAATTTGAGGGGAAAATACACCACGGAAATTACAAAATTGCTGATGCCCATCACTTGGTTCACTATTGTGCCTCGATAACAACTCTAAAACCAAGGACGCAATTCAATGATGAAGATGAAACAATTCACTATGGACTAATGGCACATTTTGCGAATTGTAAATTAAGTGAAAATGTCAAAGAAGCTTTATACAACTTCATTGGAGCTTTGTTATTAAAGGTTAAAATGAACTTTAAAAATTGCCACACGTGCTATTCTTCTCTCCTTTTGAAACACGGTGATAACATCTCGGTAGGGCATTTCACAAAATTGAGAGAATACAAAGAAGAAAAACAAAATCTGTGTTACGCAAGCCAGCAGTTATTCAATTTTTTATACGAGTGTGAAGTAAAATTTAGATTTTACGAAAAGCAAATTCTTAATAACAAAATCAACGTGAATCAACTAGTGGACATTTTAACAGAAGTGGAGAATATACCACCCATCCCCAATTGTCATGGTCTATTGAAAAATTTAATTTATATTTTTGTTAAAAGTAGAGTTTACTTTACACTTAGGGAACAACAAAAAAGGATTACAACCAAACAGGACAGTCGTAGCGTGGCCATGAAAGCCGCAGTTAATAATCACAATTTTTCCAATCATAATAAATAACTACGTATAAATTTGTATTAAATTGTATATTTCATAATTTTTTTATTATTTTTTAATTAAGTATTATTTTTAGTTTAAATTATATTTTTTAATTAAATTTATATTAAATATGTATAAATTAATTAATTCTATATATGTAGAAAATTTTGTCATAAGTAAAATTTTATTACAGATTAGATATTGAAAGTAAGATTTGTAGGTGGAACTGAAGAAAGGTGATACCACCTTTAAATAAATGAAATATCTGGAAGAAATCGTGTATTATTAGAAATAACATTGACACCCCAGATAGGGAAGAAAAAAATAAATAAATAACGTTGTCATTTCTAATTTTCCTTTAATTTACAACTTTACTTTTACCTGCCGCTTCCTCAAACTTTACAAATTACACACAGATGAATACAAAAAGTTTTGGTTGTGAATGTAATTTTTTGAAAATATTACATTATTAGTTTAACATTTCAAATTTACCGCTTAATTTTGGAATCAAAATGGCGGCCGAATTGCGTTACTTTGAAGAGATATAGTGACTTTAGAATTTAGAATTTCTTACAGTCTCCTGACAAATAAATTTAAAATACCGCAAATTAATCGCGAATTTACACTAAAGTCCCTAGATTAGTAGTAATAGTAGTTACTAATCTATGGACTTTAATTTACACATATAAAAATTGCATTAGCAAATAGTTTTTGTTATTTTCTGGTGTTTTAAAATATTTAGGGTGGTATTACTTTGACAGCTCGTTTACCGTTTTTTCTCAAAATTTATTTGTAAAAAAGCATGGCATTCAAAACAACTTGTTTGGGCGTTTGACATGCTTAGTGGTTAGTTTGGACTTTAGTCTGGTTTCTGGAATAAAAATAAAATCTAAAATTGTCCGCCATATTGGGACAAAACGTGTTATCTTTGTCTAACACATTGAGGATATATTGCAAGTTGGTCTCTATTTGACTCTCTTATTTCTGTCAATTCTGTCATCTGTCATTCTACACATGATTCACTCAATCCCAGCCCCAACCCAATTTTTTTTAGATCTTTAACATATCATTTATTGTGGTGCGTAATTCGTTTATATCTCAACCGGTATTTTATTAATTTCGCTTAATTGTATGTCAATTTGTAAATAAATTAAGAATGGAAGAAATTTTATCGAAACTGCTCGTGGCCAACAGCAAAGTCATTCAACAGGTAAATTTAAATCACAATCAATATGCCATAAACCCATTCTTAACCTAACCAAACACGTGTATTTATTACCAAACAATCTACAGGGAACTAAAGAACTGAAGGAAGCCTTCAAAAAACCAGAAGCAATCCCTGCCCTTTGTGATGTGATAGTCTCATCACAAAATTCACAAATCAGACAATCTGCCGCTGTGCTACTTAGACGAAAACTCGGCAAAAAACGACAATGGAGCAAATTAGATGCCGAAACGAGGAATAGAATCAAACAAGGAATGCTCCAAGCGTTAGTCAACGAACAGGAAAAGTTAGTCAAAAATGCAATTGCCCAATTTATCGGGATTTTGGGCAAGCATGAATTTCCAGACAACACCTGGCCAGAAGTTTTACAATTCATACACACGTTATGCAGCAGCGATAATACGTTTGACCGGGAGGTAAGGCGCCAAATTTGACGTTTCTATAGCAACGGTGCAAAATCACGAATTGTGATTGGTGGTTGCTATGGTAACTTAGCAGAAAATCCCCAGCTGTGATTGGTGGTTGCTATGGTAACTTAGCAGGAAATCACTAGCTGGGATTGGTGGTTGCTATGATAACTTGGCAGAAAATTACACTAGTTTACAAAAATTTCGCCTAAAATAATCCAAAAATAAGACCAAAAATAATCGCCTAGCATGTTTTTATTCCAAAAAATATGATAATTTTTTTCAAATATTAAAGTCTTGGTGAAATCGCTCGCCATGTTCGTCATCCATACTTCCAAGAGTTGTAAAAAAAATGATAATGCCACTCATTAAATGTATAACACTTTTTTTCAAATAATTCTAGTAGTATACTTCAGAAAAGATGACATTTTGCGAGCACAAAACTGTTGAAATTTAACACCTTTGTTTGGTTATAACTTTTAAACCGCGCTTTCTATAGCAAAAATTCTTACAGCAATTTAAAGAACATGGAATTCTGCGGCCACTACCTATCCAAGATTAAAAATTGGTCTAGTAGTATAGTCGTCATTGTCAGTCAAATAATAACATTTTATATGAAAAAGTGAAAAAAAAAACATTTTTTTTTAAATTGTGACGTGTTAGCGGAAAAAAAATTGTGTATTAACTACCCTTAGTAACTTATGCAAAAAATAGTTATTTATGCTATTAGTGTTAAAAGTAAGATTTTATATTGGGAGTGGAGATGATTAAAAAACGAGCGTAGCGAGTTTTTTAACTCCACGAACAAAATAAAATCACTTTTAACACGTATATCATACACTATTTTTTTTACAAAACAATCGGAAGAACTTTAAACTCAACAAAATCAAAAAATAATACCACACAGATCGCAATGTTTATGAACCAAAATTTTCGTAGCAACCAGTGCTATTGTTAGTTTATTAATTTTTAAAACAAAATTTAAATAAACTTTGAATTACTTTTAACACTAGTGTTAAAGAAATGAAATGTAGCAAGCACCCAATAGCACTAAACAATTTCACTTTGCACAACACACGTTTCGACAACAAAGTTGTCATCCTCAGGTGGGGAATTAAACTGAATATATATTTTTTTTAAGTTAAACTAGTGTTAAAAGTAACTTACTTTTAACACGCGTGTCAAAAAATGACACTTTTTACATCAAAAATGACAATTAAAAAGCCCATTTTTAACAGTTTTGTAGGAAAAATATATTTCATTCGATGAACAAGAATAAAGTTTAATTTTGTAAATTAGTGTTATTAGCTGTGTTTTGTGGTTGCTATGGCAACTACCAATCCCAGCTCCTAATTTTGCATGGTTTTAATTTTTATTTCAGCTTGGGATGTATACTTTATCGATAATGACAGAGATGTCACAAGGTTCTTATATCAAACACGCAGATTCTTTTGCGGTGCTTTTTTCGAATATTTTGAATACTCTTCCTGAATTAAATTCGAATTTGGCGTATTATACAGTTGTGACAATGAATAATTTGGTAGCTGTAATTGGCGGACATCAACAAGTATGTTAATTTGAGTAAATGATAGGGTGATTCAGAAAAATTATCTATTTTTTGTTGGTTTTTTTAACCCCTTAGTTTATTGCAGTAAGATGGAATAAAACTCTGGTAAAAAATTGAACAATTGTAGAGGTCACTTCTTGCGATTTTGTTTTCCGATAAATAATATGGGATTTTTTTGAACATTGAAATTATACAGGGTGACATAAAAGTATGGAATAAAATTCATATTTTCTAAGTTATTTTTTTTAGAAAAACGTCAAAACAGTTTGTTTTTATTTTTTTATTGCGCACGTTTTTAACTTATATCCAATTTTTTTCTAACAAACCCTATTTTTGGTGTGGAAAATTGAAACTACTTTAATTTCTGTGTATAACACTATAACATTTATAGGGTCTAAAATGAAAACATTAATTAATTTGACCGATTTAAATGTATCAAATTTTCTAAAATAAACGCATTTTTCAACAGATTTTTTGATTTTGTTGCAAATACTTTTGATTTTAAGTAGCCCTTTCAGATAAGCGGGCAAAACGTTATCTAAATAATCTTTGACACCACGAGAGTAATGTGTAGGTGCACTGTCTTGTTAAAACCATACGTTAGCTGCTGGTATGTCTGGATCCTCTTTATTGGGAAAAAATTCTGCTAATGCTGGTACTAATGTGTCGCAAAGGATATCCAAATGAACTTGTCCAGTCAATGAGACGTCAAAAGAATGAGGTTTTAAAATGGGGTCTGACAAAACTACACCAAACATTCAATTTTTGTGGATGTTGAGTATGGATTTCTCTCAGTGCGGATTGTCTATCGACCCATATGGGCAATTATGTCTATTTTGAACTAAATCTATTTGACTTTTTCTATGGGGCTACTTAAAATCAAAAGTATTTGCAACGAAACCAAGAGATTTAGTGGAATTAGTGTTGCTAGCGCCGCTTAATTAGTCAAAAAATGTCAAATAACGTGCTAACAGAGTTCCAAAATTGGTTTTATTATTGCCAAGAAACAGAAGAACGTCAATTTGAACATTCAGTTCAGTAATTCTGTTAAAAATTGCGTCTTATTTTGAAAAATTTAATAATACATTAAAATTGGTTAAATTGCTTAAAGTGTTCATTTTAGACCCTATAAATGCTATATTATTATACTCACAATCAGAAAAAAGTAGTTTCGAATTTCAACACCGAAAATAGAGATTGACAATTAAAAAAAATTGATTGCGTCACAGCAAAAAACCGCTTAACAAAAAAAAATGAAAATAAGTAAAAAACGTGCGCAGTAATAATACGGGCTACAAAAAATGTGCTCGACAAAAAAGTTCATGTAATTTTTAACTTTTCGTAGTCTGAAGCTTAAGCAGTTCGCTTTACCTATACAACAAAATATAAACTCACATATCAGAATCTACATACATTACACAGTAATAAATTAATACAATGTATTTTTAAAATCAAGCCATTATTTGCAGTAAAAAATTTTTGAAAGTATCTTTTCATTTCGTGCAGGTTTCTACCTGTTCTAGTCCCACTTCGTGCGTCAAGAACAATCGGTAGTTTAGGTAGTGTCACTTCGTGCGTTGATTTCAAACAAAATAATTAAATTATACATAGTTGCTTCTTACTCCTGACCGTGTTATCGAAAACGACATTAGGGAGCATAGTGTAGCTAAAAAATTGTTCAAATTCAGTGACAAATAGATATAGATGGATAGACAGTATTTACTGAAGGAGATTCTTAATACACATTTAGGCGAAGTCAGAATTTCTCTTTTGATATTACCGTTTTTGGGGAACTATTATTATTTATTAAAAACAGAAAATTCTTTATAATTTTTTGTTTTGTCAATTTTTGGAACAACAGTTACTATAGATGTTTCCTCGAGGGGTGAACACAGGAATTTCTAGTGTACAAGGATTAGGATTAGGGTGACAGATTTGACAAATAAAATTTGAAATCAGTATCATCTACGTTAACTATGGAATTGTATTACTGGTTGTATTTTCAGCTTCGCAGGCTCATTATTACTCGTGAAACAGTCTGTATTGGTCTCTCAGTTTCATATCTTTATTTATTTCTTTTGTCATTCATTTGTCATCTTGAAACTTGTTTTGTATTTTAAATTTTAACAAATTTATATTTTAGGTTACGATAAGTCTGATAGTTTTGTCTAAAAAATAAAAAAAATCTTATGGGCTGATTTCAAGTTGAGATAATACCGGTAGTATCGCAAATTTTAATACTTTTCCATGGCAACAACCAATCACAACAACAAATTTTATTAATTTTCCATGGAAACGAAGATACTACCAGTATTACCTCAACTTGAAATCAGCCCATTAAAATTTACTATAATTTCAATTTTGACCTAGAATAATTTTTGAAAAAGCTAATTTATCAAAAAGTGGTAACAGATATTTTTTGTAGAGCGTTTCTATTAAAATTTTTACGCTAAAAAAACCCGTAATACTTTATTTTTCATCTGCTGCATAGAGGGTTTAGAAAAACACAAAATAGTCGATTCTTTTTTTGAATCACCCTAGTAAATATTTTTTTTATTGTTTAGTTAATTTCAGATGATAAATGTTTACCATACTTTATTGCCTCGTGTGTTGGAAATAATCAACGCATTTGCACAAGAAGACGAGAAACGTGCTTGTGAACTCTTTGAGATTTTAGAGGAATTAGTAGAATTCGCTGTATCTGTTGTAGTTCCTCATGTAAGGCTGATTGTGGACATGTGCCTTCGTATTGGCAGTGATAATACAAAGCCTACAACAGTTCAAATTAAAGCAATTAGTGTTGTAGGCTGGTTAATTAGATCCAAGGGCAAGGTTTGCATTTTCACTCAAGCAAAACATCAATATTCATGCTAATTCTAGGTCATACAAAAAAATAAACTCGTTGAACCAATCATCAACGTTTTGATACAATTAATGGCACAACAGCCTGACGATGACGTCAATGAGGAGTACTTTTTAGGCGATCCTGACCAATTTACTTCTATTACTATAGCTACACAAACTCTGGACTTGATCGCTTTACATATACCATCTGAAAAAGTTGTTCCCTATTTATTGACTCGCGTTGAACCAGCTATCCAAGGAAACGACATTTATGCCCAAAAAGCAGCTTATCTAGCTTTGGCGGTTTTAGCAGAAGGATGTTCTGAACGAATAAGACACAAATACTTAGAGCCTTTCTTAAAATGCGTTTGTAATGCGATCCATAATCCCAATGCAGTGGTCAGAAATGCCGCATTTTTCGCTCTTGGTCAATTCGCTGAGCATTTACAAGTGAGTGTCTCGAGTTGCATACATTATTTTGTCAAACACCTGATTACAGCCTGAAATCAGTCAATATGCTGCTGAACTTCTTCCTGTACTCTTTGAGTATTTGGGCCAAGTTTTCGCCCAGATGGAGAAGGATAAAACTGAATCGGCGAGTCTCGACCGGCTGTTTTACGCTTTAGAAACTTTTTGTGAAAATCTGGATGACGGCTTAATGCCGTATTTACCTACTTTGATGGAGCGTCTATTTGTTGCTCTTGACCCGAATGGTTGGTCAATGAAACTGAAAAGAATTGCTTTAAGTACATTGGGATCTGCAGCTAGTGCTGTCAAAGAAGGTTTACTTCCGTATTTTCCTAAAATCATTGAAATACTTAATGTTTATATAAATGCCGATCCGAATTCAGAAATTCATCAACTTCAGAGTTACGCTATTGGTTGTAGTCGCTCTTTTCTGAACTTTCTTGGATTAATTTGTTATTTTAGAGTCTCTTGCTGTAGTAGCCCAGTTTATTGGAGTTGATAATTTTAAACCTTTGGCAGCTGAATCTTTGCAACTTGGGATGCGGATTCTGGAAGATACAGATGATCCAGATGTTAGGAAAAGTGTGTATGCTCTATTTGCATCTTTAGCTATTGTTATGAAAGAAGAGATTAGTCCAGTTTTGCCGAAAATTGTCGAACAAATGATTAATAGTATCCAAAGCAGTGAAGGAATTGTGGTAAGATTTACAAATAGGTTTGTTCCAACAACAGTTCGGAACGGTTTAGAATTGTATTGCGTATGCGCAGAAGCTTTCAAGATTTCAATTGTGTATGCGCAGTGCTTTAGTTCTAGACTGGTGTTCAAACAAACCTATTAAGAAACGCAAAACTGTATTTATAGTCGCGTAATATTAGATGCTAAAATTCTTCTTATAGTATACACCTCAATAGAAAGTATTAGGGCTTAACTTGAGTTACTTTCATCTTTAATTTTGAGAAATAAAATTTAAGTGTCTATGTTCATTTATGTCTATGCTATCTTTCTATAAATTAATAAAAAACATACCTATTTAACACAGACGCATTATGAAGAAGAAGAAAAAGAAGAATTAGATGTTTACGCAGAATTATCCGATGACGATGAAGAGGAAGAAGAAGATATAGATGTAGCGTCATCTAGTAGTGCAGATTCGACTCATTGTCGGTATTCAGTTGAGAATTCCTACAATGAAGAAAAGGAACAAGCATGTTTGGCGCTTAGGGAAATTTGTTTTAATACAGGGTAGGTGTTGATCTAAAACTTGTATTTTTTAATTGTTTGTATTTTTTTTGTAAAGGAATGCATTTTTGCCATACATTGAAAAAAGTTTTGAAGAGATTTTTAAATTGATAAATTACCCTCAAGACGACATTCGGAAAGCTTCAGTCGACGCTCTTCTTCAATTTTGTATCACTTTACATAAAATGAATTCGAACGAAACGAAACTCGCTCTCTATAAAGCTTTACAAATGTTTGTGCCAAAATGTGCTGAACTTATCCGAACTGACGAAGAACGAGGAGTTGTGATCTGTTGTTTAGATGCTTATTCTGCGCTTTTGGATGAAGTCAAAAGTGATGTTTTGGTTGGAGAAGGTCATCGGGAGGCTATCATGAATTGTATTATTGATGTTTTAACTTTGAAAGTACCTAAACCACACTTGATTTTTTTTTTATAAATAGCGTATTTTTAGACTATGTGTCAAGATACAGATTTAGAGGCTAATCTAGAAAACGCCGCTGGTGAAACTGAAGCTGAACAAGATGAGTTATTACTAGAATCAGCAGGTGATGTCATTCCAAAGTTCGGAGCTGCGATAACTCCCGATGAATTTGTTTTGTATTTCCCCAATATTTTACAGTTGCTGACTTACAGAACTGTAAGTTCTATTACATTTTTGAACTGTTGGTAGTTGCAAATTTTCAGAAAAATCAACACAGTATAAGTCAGAGGTCATTCGCTTTTGGGGTTTTAGCAGAATGTATGAGAGCACTAGATGTGTATGTTGAAAAATGGGTACAGCATCTTTTGCATTTATGGCTGACTGGAGCCAAAGACTCAGCTGATGAAGTTCGGAATAATGCAGTTTATGGTCTTGGTGAAATGATTTTACACGGAAAAGACCGAATATTTCCGTATTATCAGGATATACTGCAAGCTATATCTACGGCTGTTTCCAAAGAGTCGCATGCGGGAACTTTGGACAATATTTGTGGTGCTCTTGCTAAAATGATTTTAGTTAATCCTACAGGGTTGCCTCTAGATCAGGTATTCAATGATGTGCTTAATTCTTGCACACTGTTATTTATCCCAATAATTTTTTCTTTAACATTTTATTTTATTTTTTTTTTGCTTTGAACCGTTTGTCTATATATTTAGTAACTTTTACTATTTTTATTTTTGTTAATGCAAATATTAAGAATTTAACCTTCTACATACTACATAACAGTTTTTTTGTAACTAGTTTTTGCAATATTTAATTTAAGCGCATTTCACTTTTTTTTAATATTTTTATGTGGATATCAGCCGATGAGTGAACACTCTTCTCTGTTATTTTACTTTGTACTTTTGATAGAAGTTTTTTGAAAGTTTACATTTTTTTTTTAATAATATTAGGTACTCCCAGCATTTCTCCAACGTCTACCTCTCCGAGACGATTTCCAAGAGAACGAATCGGTCGTCAAATGTTTTTTCGCACTTTACCAGCAAGGAAACCCGATTTTACGAGAACACTTATCAGATGTTATCAAAACTATAGTTCAAGTGTATCAAAAGAAGCAATTTCCTAATGATGGTGATTTTTTAATTATTTTATGGTTTCATTTTATTATTGTGTCTTTTCTAGAAACCAAAAATATTTTAGTGGAACTTATTAAGACGATAAATAGAGATTTTAGTGAAGAATTTGGAAATACAGTGTCTTCCTTAGGACCAGAAGTTACTAATTCTTTACAGAATTTATTTGCAACAACTTAAGCCAAATTATTCAAACCTTAACTTTGTCCTTATATAAATTTCCAAATAATTTTAAAAAATTGTTTGGTGGGACAAGTGTTAATGTTTTTTGTTGAATAATATTTTTTGTTTATTTATTGTATCTATGTATCTGTAATAATACTACTGCATCATAAGAGTTTTAAAATTATTACTACTGTTTTTAATAAAAAAAACTGCTTTAATGTTTTTTTGTTTTTTTCACCTCTAGTGTGTTTTTTACAAACTCAAACATATATAAGTATGTCGTACACTATTCTCCAGAGCAAGAAGTAAATAAATTGTAGGCACAAAAGGGATATCATGTATAAACCTGCAAAAAAGCTGTCGGCCGCGAGCTTTGAACCAATTAAAAAGAGTCCAGACTAATTCACAGAGTTAAATATAAAATTGGAACATCACAACGAAAACTGGCCAGGAAAAAGCACGGTGTTTAGGCCCTATCGAGTAAGAATATTGTTATCCGGAAAAGTTAGAAAACTCAAAAACACAGAGACTCAATTAAAGAGAATTCCGAGATGTTACCACGCGTTGAGTCGAGTTCATTTCGTCAACAAGTTGATTGTGATGGACGACAAAAAATACTTCAGATTATTTAACAGTAAGATGAAGAAAAATGATGGTTTTTACACGGACGATTCCAAGAATATCCCTGGTGATGTTAAATTTTAAAACAGCTATCTAATTACGGAAAAATTTTCAAAAAAATTATAGGTGATATTTGCAAAAAGAAGATTTTCTCCAAGTTTCAAATTGTTTACTTGTACAGGTGTATTTTGATACAATGCATTAAAGTGGCTAACTAAATTTTTAAGAAAATGTGTCGTTTGTTTTTAATTAACATTTTGATTTTTAAGCATTTCCTTTCTTATAATTATGAGAGTTTCGTAAATTTTATTCGAAGAAAGATCTTATCAGAGTGGTAGTTTCTTGAATATTATGGTATTTATCATAAAATGGCACACGATCATTGTGGAGACTTGAAAGTTAAGACAGCTGGTAATAAATTCCCTGGTCATAAATCGACTTGAATTGTTAGGGTGTTATGCTGGGGATTTGTTACTACTCCAACTTATCAAATCATAAATTAAACTAAAATATTTGATAAATAATATAAAAATGGGTTTTTAGTTATTTATTAGCCACCCCATTTACGTCGCCTTCTTATATTATTATTTTACTGGAAGTTTCTAAAGGTAGGATTGCACCAATATAGGTAAATGGGCATAACTGATAATAAACTGTCGATAATCCACTAAGGCGGGGTTTTTCTTAGAAATGAAACTGATTTTATAGTTTGCTAAATTTATCTAAAATCAGAACTTTATTATTTACACACTAAAAAATAAACACAGATTTGTAATAAGGAAAAAAATAAAAAAATGTATTTGATAACAAACATGGTACTTGGCTTTCATTTCGCCATTCATTTCGCCTTCCACTACTGGCACTACTACTATTAGTACTGGAAATTCCCAAATAAAGGATTGCGGCAATTTAGCAATAATTGGTAAACTGGGTGGTTGTATGTAGACACATTTGATTCTGCTCTAGATAAAAATTGCGACGACGAAATTCATACGAAGGGTCAACAAAACTCTTTCGCAAATAGGCAGATAAACAAACCATATTAGCGCAATTGGAAGACTAATTGCATTATAAAGTTTTCTCCAATAATTAGAAGTACATACAAATAATGTTATATGTACACAATTGTCAGCACAAGAGTTGAATAAGTTTGATATTATCACCTCAGTGGAATTTTTACACCATCTTGAATCTCCTCAATATTTTTTACTTTTACTTCTCTCTTACCAATTGTGAGATTTATAGCTTTGCGGCAGAACTCTTATCAGAGAAGATCTACTATCTACCCTTCAACCTCCTATGTTGAAGAGAAAGGGAAGTTGTGGGGAATAGAAAATAGGAGACTGGTAGAAGAATACCATTTCCTAAGAAACTTTCTAGGTATTCCCTATTCCAGGCCCTCAGGCTCGCCTAATTAAAGACTTCTGGGCAATATTGAGTCGGAAGTTTTATAACAATGGATGGAAAGCAGAAAACGAGAGATAATTGCGCCACCGGCGCCTTCAATCTAGAAAAATTAGAGAGAGCACGCCAGAGGAAATCTCAGACAAATCGAAAATAACTGTTCCTTATTCGTTATTTAAATTTTGTTGTATAATAAGGATATTTAAAAAAAGATTGTTTGAAGATTTAATACAAATATAAAACTATTTTTATAAGAATTTTCAGCCTCTGAATTTTATCCCAAAATTTTTGGACCATACATTATTTTAGACTCAATAATAATCTTAATATGAGTCATATAAAGTAAATATTAAGTGATATACCTAATAGCGTTAGTGGAAATCCGTTTCCGCTGAATTGTTGCTATTTTAGTAGATCTTGTTATCTTAAATTTTTACAAATTTTGAGATTTCAAGATACTCATATCTTATCAATAAATAATTATTGTCATACATGTTCTGTTCTACCCACTGATAATTTTTTTGCAGTCATGGAGCAACGATGGTGCAAAGTGGATTAAATATTTTAAAATCATGTTTAAGTTTATTATGTTTTAATTTTAGTCAAATGTGTTAAAACCAGGTAAGTGAAAATTTGTTTCATTAAAGCCAGTGAGAAATGGGCTTTCGGTGTTTTATATTTATGAACCAAAACACGAAGTTCGTTATTTTAAATAGATGTAATAAATTATAATTTTTGGAAACAATGTATTTTTTTGTATAGCTGTTCCGTAAGTAAACAGCAACTCAATTTTCATAGTTTTGTTTTAAAAATGATACATATAAGGTCGAACTATTGTTGTAAAAACACCGAAAACATTTTTCAACAGAACGCCAGTGTTTAAACGTCAGATTTGATATATTTCTTGCTGTTGTCACTTACTGTGTATTTACAGAATACCAGTATATAAAAATTAATATAATTAAATACGTCTAAAATTAATAAAAGTAAGAATCATTATAAAATAAAATAAGAAAACAATATAAAGAATAAAAATAATCTGCACATTATATTACAAAATAATTATGACTCTCTAGATGTTTATGAAAAAAATTAAAATTCAAAAAAAGAACAGATTTTAAAATTTTAATAAGAATTCTGATAAAGTACAGCAAAAGTTTAGTGCATTTTTGGCTTAATTGAATTTTAACATTATACCAAATTTTAACACTTCGTGGAATACGTTAGTCATCAAAATGAGTTTTATTAATTTGTGGTCAGTTACTAAATTTTGTCGAATATTTTCTAAAATATGAACTAACATCAGCGTTTTTATTTTTATAGTTAGCCATATTGGATTTGTAATTTTCAACTTTGTTTATTTTAATACCAAAATCGTAATTACTAATAGTGAAGAAAATTATTTGATGTTTTTGGACTAGTGTTTGATCTAATATTGCCAGTATTCAAATAATAATAATTTCACGTGGGTTGTACCTACTAATCAGCAATTTAAGAAGCCAAAGCAATAAATGCACTATATCTTATTTTGTCTCACTATACCAGTCAGATTATCCTTTATCTGCTATATCGACCTTCTAATTTGTAGTAATTTCCTAGAAATAAGTTTGTTGCTAAAGTAAAACAATAACATTTATAAGGCTTTAAATTATTACTTCTATTATTTATTGATATATTTGTTAATTTAACTTTATGATATTATGAAGATAAGATAAATATCATTGTTTCTTTC
The DNA here is from genome assembly GCA_029207805.1 of Tribolium confusum. Lineage (NCBI taxonomy): Eukaryota > Metazoa > Arthropoda > Insecta > Coleoptera > Tenebrionidae > Tribolium > Tribolium confusum. The sequence goes on along the minus strand of JALGAY010000002.1, from coordinate 39,189,073 downwards.
AGAATATTGTAATATAAAATAAATTTATAAAAATACAGTCGTACCTACTTAAGGTGGCTAATGAATTAATCAAGATATTTTTTCGAAATAAAGAAGAGGTTTGATCTAGTAATGATCACAGAATGTTATAAAAATAAATAAAAAAATTGCTTACAATATCAAACCAAATTAATCAAGATATTGATTTAATTAATAATTAAAATTAAGACATCTTCGTCACACACCTAAGAGGTTCTGCCAATTCCTTTAAACCATTTAATTGTTCTGGCATTTTTATTGTGCTACTTTATCATAAAATTAAAAGCTGCACATCAAAATCATCATCCTTCAATGATGACTAGCTCTTAGGCTATTACTTATAGCCTTGGATGGATAATGAATTATTATAAATAATATAAGAATGGCCAAACAAGTGACCTTTTCGATTTTCAAAAAAAAGTTGAATAACATCAACCAACATATTTTTACTTAATAAAGATTAATGGGCTGATTTCAAGTTGAGATAGTACCGGTAGAATCTTCGTTTCCATAGAAAAGTAATAAAGTTAGTTGATTTGATTGGTTGTTGCCATGGAAAAGTGTTAAAATTTGCGATACTACCGGTGTTATCTTAACTTGAAATTAGCTAATTAGAACTTATTTATTTCTTATAGTTTATTATAATTTTAGAAAAATACCTATCACATATAAGAGATTTTTCAAAAATGGGAAACATGTATAGGGATATAGAAGAAGGAGAATTTATAGCAGCCAGACTCTCAAATCTTAGTACCCACATTCAGGAACCCAACAATGAAAGAAGATGGCGACTTTCATATTTAAAAGTATGTATATGAGTAATTTCATTATTGCATAATTTTTGGTGAATTATATACCTATACTTAAATGAGTAACAAAGCTAATAAGCGTAGAGCTAAATCTTATCAAAATGTAAAGATAATCAGATGATTATCTCAGCATTACATATTTTTGAAAATCTCCAGAATATTTTATCACTAAATAGAGATATTAGTCATACGTTTAATATTTTTTTAGGCCCAATTCGAATCCCTAGAACTCCACAATCTTTTTCACAGATACAGTCAAAGAATAGGTCATGGATACTTTTCCCAATTTTTATCTCTCCAAATTATTCTAATAACCGGCCATTTTATAACATTATTCGCTACTATTGTAAGTTTCCACTCAACCCAAACAACTAATAATAAATTAATTTCAGCCTAATCCGAATCATGTGATCCCTGATCTTATCCTCTACGGTTTAATCTCATTATTCTCAATTGCACTTCTAATAGTCACTGACAAGAAAGTCAAAACACATCCAAAGCTGTTAAAATATTTTTCGGCTGCTGCATTTATCACCACATTTTTCATGAATTTTTTTATCCCGTTTTATTATAGGGGCCAAAAGCCGTTTGGTAATTTACGGCCAGCCTATACCACTTATTTGATTATTTCAAATTATATTTTTTTAAATATTCACAACAATATTGCTGCTATTGGTATGGGCATTTTCGTATCGATTTTTCACCTAGTCACGCTTATATTAGTAACTTACGAAAACAAAGAAAAACTTTTTGAGAGAGTAAGTACACTTACAAATTTTATCTGATTGCTACTTAAAATGTTTCACAGCTCGGCTCTGATAGCATTTATTTAATTTGCATAAACAGTCTGGGAATTTATTTTCGCTATATGAACGAAATTGTTATTCGGAGAAGTTTTCTTGATCGCAGATCTTGTGTCGAATCCACTCATCAATTAAAATTTGAAGAGGAACAAGAGGTATTTTTGTTTTTCAAAATTTAGTATACTATAGTTCTTTAGCCATCATAAAATTTTATAACGATCTTTACTAATAAAATCAAATCTAAATGGAATTTACGTTTAGCAAGCTCAACAAATCTTTCGTGTTAAATACACGAATCTTTCAAAACCTACTCGTATAAATTGAGCTATGCGATCTGAACAAAATAATACATCTATCCAAAAGCGCGATCAATGACCTCAAATATATCACTTCGTAACTAAGTGTTTAAAATTTTAATCTTAACTGATTATTAAATTTGGTCTTAGCAGCAGATTTTTCTAGGTTTTGTTAAAAAAATAAATGTTTTTCTTATTCCAATATTATATTTCTTGCTGTCAAATGACAAATTTGACGAAAATATTCGTAGCTCGCATTTGAGTCGTAGCTCGAATGGTATCTGAATTAGTGATGCAACGAATAGTATATTCGGCCTGTCGCCGAATATCAAATATTCGGCTTTACGTTCTCGCCGAATACCGAATATTCGGCGAATATTCGGCAACGCAAAGTAGCGCCAATTTTTTCTTGTTTTTCTAGAAACACTTTCATTTGTGCAGTTGCAAGACAAAAGGAAACTGGTTTGCACCGCTAAATTAGGCGCGTTCACACGTATTACTTAATTATTTTATTGTTTTATCTTTTAATTTGTAAAAATAAAAAATTGTTAAAATATAAATGCTTTTCACAAAAATAAACAAAAAAATAGTTTATTTTTTATAGTTTATTTTTTTGTGAAAAAAATAACACAAAATACTAATATTTGTGTCAACTGGCTGTTTTTGAACTGTGATAACTGAGATGCGTTGTTCGCAAGGTTTAAATTTTTGTCTTGACTTGGTTTTCTTTTTATTTTTTACTCACAATTGACTATTAATTCGAATTTGAAACATTTAGGTACTGTTTACGTATTTTTTTTGCTTTTTACGTCTTATAATTATCTTTCAGTTTTAGTAATTTTTAGAATCTTTAATACAGTTTTTTTGGTTAGTACTAGTATTATACATAGTACTAGTAGTAGTCGACCGAGTATTGTAGTAACAGTCGACCGACTACTGCTAGTAATAGTCGGCTGACTGTTACTAAAATAGTTGATCGATTGTTACTAAATAGTCGACCGCCTGTTACTAAAATAGTCGTTCGACTGTCACTAATAATATTAATAATCATTCAACATTTTTTAATTTACTGTTTATGTAGTTGATATATGTTTAATAATCACATAAACAATAAATAACAATTTCCAGAATGTATTCTATTTATTATCGAGTTTTCTTTCTATTCGGTATTCGGCCGAATAGTGAGTCGGTATTCGATATTCGGCCGAATACTAAAAATCTAGCCGAATACCGAATAGTTACCGAATATTCGTTGCATCACTAATCTGAATCATTTATTGGGATAAGCTGGCGAAGCAATCTGCGACTTTTTAAGGACTAGATTTTTAATTATTCTATGAACTTACGAGTACTAATAAGGGATAGATGTAAAATTTTATGGTAGCTATAGAACGCACAGAAATTATAACAGAAAAAATGTTTTAGAACCATCTCTTATCCAGTATTATTCCTCATCATATAATAGCAAAAGTTAAGAAAACTCTAGTCGATTATATAAAGCAACACCCACATGGGGGACATAAAAATATTATTAAGTACAAGCCTTTTGAGTATGTTTTCAGATCAGCCAAAAATTTTAGATAAGTCAAGTTTTTGCAGGGATATTTACGTCGAAGATCATCCAAATGTGACCATTTTATTTGCTGATATTGTTAATTACACAGCAATGACGACTGAATTAAGTGTAACAGAGCTTTTGGATGTATTAAATGAGTTATTTGGGCGATTTGATGATGCTTCTGAAAAATTAAAAGTACTAAGAATAAAATTCTTGGGTGATTGTTATTATTGTGTGGCTGGTTTACCACCAGATCCTGCACCAAATCATGCAGATGCTTGTGTTGATCTTGGCCTAAAAATGATTTCGATTATAGCTGATATACGGTAAGTTAAAAAATAAAAATAAAATACAAAATAAAAAAAAATTATATAGTGAAAGGAAAAAATTAAATATAAATATGAGAATTGGGGTACACAGTGGGAGTATAAGTTGTGGAATAATTGGTAACATTAAATGGCAGTACGATATTTGGTCTACTGATGTTGATATTGCTAATAAAATGGAAACGGAAGGAACTGCAGGGTAACAACATAACTTACAAAAAAAACACCAACTTTTCTAATTAGTAATTTTTTTCTAGTATGGTTCATGTAACTAAGGAAACTAAAGCCCTTCTGAGGAAGTCTTACAACATAACAATGTCAAAAAAAATTGTAAACGGAGACCGCACGTATTTGATAGCTCCCCAAAATCCGGTTAGAGACAGTCCGGAAAATAAAAACGGTACCCACATTAATCTCATGCCGTCCCATCTTCCGGAAAAGCTCCCGAACGGAAATCCGGTGAGAAAACTTCCCGAAAATGGTGACAGTGTTAGACGTCCTTCTAAATTTATAAAAAGGAACAGTACAGTGCCTAATGACCTCAAAAATATGTCAAATTCTCGCAGTTTTTCTTTGATAAGTAATTATCGCGCAACGCAGGAAAATAGTGAAGTGAGTGTCGACGATGATCTTGTGAACGGAAAAAGACACACTTTTCCAAGTTCAAGTGAACGGAGGGTGAGTGGAAGTCCGAGTTTGGCGCATTATCAAAGAAGGACAAGTGGAAATATAAGGTTCTCAACTGATAGGAGGTTGACGAATGAAAGGAAAAGACGAACAGCGTTTATGAATAATAATATTAAGAGGTATTACGAAAGGTTGGAGGAAACAAATAAGGAGCTTGAGGAGACTATTGAGAATATGTTGTTGTCGAAATTTGAGTAAGTTGGGTTAGATTATGGAATTTTTTTATCTACGACTAATAATGGTATTAGTACATCATGTATTAAATAAGTGTTTAAATAACTCAAGAATAACTCTCAAATGATCAACAACTCAATAACACACTTCTATCCCCTTTAATAATTGCCAAAGGTTTGTTCGCTCTTAATGGTGACAGTCCAGCTGTTCATTGCTACTGGTGCTTCAAACTGCTTTCTATAGATACTATGGACCATCAAATATCGGGGTTTTACTGGTTGTGACGTTGTTCTAATTTGCCCTGCTTTCAGTTACCGATCCTTTTTTTCAGATCTTAAGTAACATTCAGTTTTTCCTTAAAATTCTTTTTATATTATTGACAAATGTCGCTATTCAAAGCAGTTTACAAAATGTTGAATTCCGTGAAGGCATTGTCCTGTGCTTGTAGCTGCCGTTTTTCGATTATTTCTAAAAAATATTTTGTTTTTTTTTCTTCCGGTCAAAATTTTTTGTTGTTTTTCTAAAGTCTTTCTTATAGCTGTTTTTTTAAAGTTTAATCACTTTTATTGTCTTAAGTAATCGCCGGAGATTCGCTTGCAATAATGGCTGTCTCTGGCTGAGTCGAATAACTTCGGGTTTGTCCGACGATATTGCACTTTAACACTTTAATTAAGAGATCAGGTGCTACTACTATTTTTCCAAATCTTTAATTTCCAGAAGATTTTCTTTAAAATATTTTTGCATTTTTAAAATACCTATCTCTTTAAAGCATTTTGCAAACTGTTGAATTTTCCGAAGATATTTTCTTGTTCTTCTACTTAGTTTTCCAAATTTTTGTAGAAGCTTCTTTTATTTCTTTTTCCTTTTCGTAGTCGAGTCGTAAGTCTTTTCGAGTTGTAACTATAAGTTTGCTTCTCTTCTTTTAAAAATTTTTTTAATTTTTTTTTCAAGAATCTTTAGTTTTCCATTTTTTATTGACATATTTTTTTCCTTTCCAATCGTTGTTTTCAAGTTTTCTTAGAAACGTCTTTTTAAAGACTTTTTAATTGTTTTGTCTTCTAATCGTTGTTGTAAGACTCTTTCAAAATCGTTTTTTTTTGTTTTTATAAAGCTCCGCTTACTCTTTCAATTATTATCGTTCTTTACGATTTTGTTTTAAAAAATTTGTTTTTCTAGAATCTATCATTGCTTTCTTCCAAGCGTTTCTAAAAAAAATTTAGATAATTATTTTATTTTCTTTGAAATCACCTTTTTTTGTTCACCTTTTGTTTGCGATGTCTTTCTATTTTTCCCACAATTGTTTTTAGCTTTTTTTTCACCTAACATTGTTTCTCAAATTCCTTTCGTTTTTTCAAACGCCGCCGTCGTTTTTCCAAACCGTTTAGTAAATTTTTTATTGTTTAACTGTTTTAATTTGTTGATTAATCGTCGGAGATTCACTCGCGGTAATCGCTGTCTTTTGTGTCTCTAAGTCAAACTATAACTCCTGCTTATGTAGAGTCAAGGACTCATAGCTTCTAGTATAAAAGAAAGGAATTCCATAGGTATCAACTTTAAAAAAATGGCAGAAACGATTAGCTATTTTCAGTTATTGTACTTAAAATTTGTAAATTAATTAGTCGTAGATAAATTATAGTATACAATTCGCTTGAATTTAATAATAATTTTGCTCATTTGCTTTACATTTTTTTTATTTTTAGGCAGTGGTTTAAAGTCAACGATATGTTTCGAATACTTCTAGCATTTAAAGATCTTAAAATCGAACTGGATTTTATTAAAATGCCAGATCCTTTATTTAAGTATTATCTTATCTCTGAAGTTTTGTTACTGGTTTTAGTTTTTGTATTACAGAATTTAACCTTGTCCAAGTAATTAACAAATTTTGTATTTTCATTTTATAAAAACTTTGTTTCAGATGGGACTGGCCTGAATGGCCTTTTTACACCACTGGTTGTATTTTAGTACTATTTTTCATACCACTTTCTTGGGCTCACCATTTATGGGCCAAATTTTTTTTCAAAGTAGATCAACACCAATCAAAATCAAAAATCGTGCATTTCCTTCTCGAATCTTCAAAATATATAACTAACAATGTTCTTATTAGACTAGTGATCTACACCATCGTTTATATTTTATTTTGTATTTGCGTTCTAACCGAATGGGTAATATTTTTGAAAATATCTGCCAAAAAATACAATTTACAAAATTTCAGCTAGAATGCTACAGTTATACCGACTCTGGAAACCTGGGAAGTAACCAAAGTTTGGTAAAATCAAATTTTCTTACACTTATATCGAAAAATTTGCAAACAAACCAAACAGAAGCTGTTGACACTCACTGCATAGTGCCTTGGGTACGTCTCATGTTTTTTAAAAATTTTTTTGCACTCATCGCTTTTGAGAAGCTATTTCTCAGTCGTCCTTGACACTCGGGAAAATGGTTTTCCCACACCGAGGTGTTTCTTATTTTTCACAAGAAAACAATCAAAATTTGTTTAAGCTATTAGTGGGTAATGGTAAAGCAACAGCTTGAGGTTGCGCTTTGGATGCCAAAATCCTTCAATCAATTCTACCAACCCATTAATAACTAAACTAAATTCTCGGCAAAAATATGAGAAAACTTTTTTTTTATTTATGGCTTTTACTAATTACAAAAAATATTATACTTGTTATATCTATTGCAAGAAAAAATTTCCCGTATTGGCACTCCCTTCGCTCGTGCTGCAAACAAAGTGCTAATGCCGGAAATTTATTTTTCCGAATTCGTTACGTAAACAACTATTTTTTCAGCACATGACTGAAACCTGTGCTTTGGCAATAATCATGAGCTTTCTGTTTCTGCGGATGTACATGTGGCTGAAATTAATTTACGCAACTGCAATCACCGTAATGTACTCTTACTGCATTCTAAACTTCAGCGGAACGTTTTATGGAGTAAAAAATTTACAAAAATCACTTCAAAATTTAACTAATTTTTTCAGGACAGTCAAACTTTTAATTATGGTCTACCTCCTCAAGTATCACACGTGATGGGCGTAATCTGTTTGACAATAATTTTCCATTTGGTCGATCGCCAAACTGAATACATGAACAGAATTGACCATTTGTGGTACAAAAATTTAATCGAAAAACAGATACAAGCTAGTTACGTCCATCACGTCAATAACATCCTTTTAGAAAATATTTTACCAAAACATGTTGGTACGATTTTGAAAATTTGAAATTTCTCAAGTTAAAATTTTTTTTTAGCTGAGCTCTACTTAAATGTTAGCAGACACTTATCTGAAGAAGTCTTTCACGAGTATTACAATGAAGCTGCTGTTATGTTTGCTTCAATAACAAATTTTTCGGTCGAGGAAATGGGTCAGGGATTTTTGGAAAAGATGAGTGCTGTTATCAGCGAATTTGATCTTGTATGTACATAACTTTCCAAAATTGTTCTGTTTTAATAAGGTTGTTGATCATGACTTTATCCCTTCTAAAATTTACTACACAACAAACTTACTGATCGTCGTATCGTTCTATTCTTTTCAACTCATTATGGGATCTATGTGAGACAAGGATGCTAGAAATTCTCAAAAAATTAGTTCGTACTTCCGGATTATTTTAACCAATTTTTATTTTAACATATATTTATGTTAAATCTATGATTAATATAACGTAAATTTTACGTGATATGAAGTAATGATCAAAATGTCCTAACATATTTTTTGCACTTGCTGGACTAGAGTTGATTCTAAGAACCCTGCTGAGAGTCTAAACTACCATTTTTGGCCCCAACGGTCATAAAATGACATTTTAAATTTCTTGAAATTTAAAAATAACTTAGAATCCGTTGGAATATAAAATTTGGGCAAATTCAAAATTTTTTTTTATTTATCGGAAGTGCAAAAAATAGTGTATATATAGTTTAAGTATATAATATGCTATTTTGTTAGTTATTACGACAAAACAACTACGGCAGACCTATAGAAAAAATCAAAATCGCAAAATGGACATACATGGCGGCTTGTGGCCTCGCCCCAGGCTTGGGTGACACCGTAAACATTGAAAAAGACCACAGAGAGCATACAGTGATTTGTTTATTAAAATTTGCAGCTCATTTAATGCTAACATTAAAAAAATTAAATAGCGAAATGTCACAAGATATGAAATTAAGGATAGGTAATACAATTTTTTTGGTTTCATTGTTTTACATTTTGTTTTAGGAATATCTCATGGTTATATCGCAGCAGGTGTGGTAGGTTCGAAAAAGCCCTTCTACGATATATGGGGAGATCCTGTAAATATGGCGTCTCGAATGGACACTACCGGAGTAGTGGATCGTATTCAAGTATTAGAACCCACAGCTGAAATTATCAAAAGCTTCAAATATGTGTGCCACTATAGAGGAAAAGTTGAAGTGAAGGGAAGGAAAAAGCCAGTTTCCACGTATTTTGTTGATTTGGATGAAAATTTTAACTTAATAACTGAATCTGATGCAAATTAGAGTTGGTAGCCTCATAGGACTGTTGACGATGAGCAGTTTGTACTTGATTGCACTGTATAAAAAATGTCAAAAGAGAAATACCTACTACATTTTAGAAACTTACTCTCAGATTCTGACAAAAATTGCAGTGAGACTATTAGATACGTTGCTATAGATGACAACACCTGAAAAAACATTCTATTTATTAAACTGCAAGAAGTACAGAATCCAGCAGAATGCAAGACCTGTCTTATTTAATTAGTAACTTGAATCTTAATTAATTATTCACAATAGTGAGACTTTAATTGAAACAATAAGCTTTGGAGATTTTTACAATAACCCTTAGAAATAACATTTAGAAAAATGTTGAGAGATTTGTTCAGTGTAATTCATTAATAGCCGTTCAAAGGTGTCTTCAAATTGATTTCCAAATCTTTCAGCATTAGATTATTATTGTCGTTGAGGCTACTTGAAATATAAGATATCTTCAAATTAATTTAGAAAGTTAAAGAAAGTTAAAAAATTTAAAGAGTAACTCAAAAACACCCTTGAACGGCTATTATTAAATTAACCTGAATAAATTGCTCATCAGAGAAGACCTCTGTTAACCAACCAGTTTTAGAACAAAATCATGAAAGTTTCAGTTATTAATTAAATAAAATAGAACATACATTTTGCCGCACCCTGTATAAAGTTTAGTTTTTATAGTAATTTATTTTGTAAATATTTTTATAAAATTGATATGTTTAATCGAGAAATAATAACTACGACATATTTTTTCAAATATTTGTCTTTTTTATTTTAAATCCTTATTACTAATTGCATGTCTTATTCCTAATAAATTAGTGCGTCAGATCCCACGTAAGTACAATTATCTTATCTCATCTTACGACGTCATAGAAGCTTAGTAATCTTAGTAACGAACGTAATTAATTTGATGAATTACAAGAAAAAATCTTAAGATAAAAGTATGTCTAATAACCTAATTCTTTTTTTATTGATTACTTGTGTGTTTATTTCTCTTATTTAATCAAACACCTTACGTAATATACGTATTTTTTAGAGAAACTTTTTAAGGAAAGCAACGATATTATATCAATAACAAGAACTACCACTTTGAAAACAAGAAGCCCTATTCTTTATACATGTAATAAAATTAATCCATATTTTGGAATCTATATCAATAGCCGACAGAAAAATAAATCTATAATGTGAATGTTCTTTTAAAAGCATATTGTTTTGTTGTTTTTTAAATAAAAACAGGCAACTTCTTAAAAATTATGTAATTATTTAAATAACTATTGCTATTATAACTTATTATATCTTTTCTTCGAATAAATTAGATTTGAATAAAGCGTGTGACCGTTATAAAATTCTAAATTGATTCTCGCTATGTAACAGACAAACAAGGAAGCGTATGATTTATTAAATCTCACAATTATTCAAAAGGGGATCTCCCTTTCGTAATTCGTGGGCAGGCTTATTAAACCAAGTAACCAGTGCCCTGCTGTTAAATAAAAATAGCAGCGAGCGACGTTAACAAACGCAACTCTAGGAGAACGAAGAACTGCCTTGTTGATAAAGCAGGGAAAAAGACACTTAAATTTCTACTTAATCTTGGCTGCATGTGTTGTATTCAGTTGTGGAATAAGCTGTTTATATTTGGAAAAATTTTATGATGCAATAGAGAAATTAACTTTTCGGCCCCTTGTCGATAAAGAAACCCCAGTCCCAGAATTTTAGGTGTTCGGCGCGTGGTTCTGTTTGTTTGTTTCCTTCAAGGTTTTATAGACGGACAAGCTGGTCGCTTTGGTAACAATAGGGTTCACTTATCTTTACAACCACCCTTATTAAATCCCTCATAAACTAATTTGTAAGACAAAACCATAAAATTCTTCCAAATATAGACAAACATTAACAAATGTGTTAAGTGAAAAAATTCTCTGGATGACCAAATTCTGTTTCTACTGAAGAGCCCTTGTTGAGTTGAGTGAACCACCCGGAGTTCTTTATGTTTATTATATTTTACGATTTGTTCATTTTTAAAAGTTAAGCCCAGCTTTGTTAAAAATAAAATAAAATGTAATTAAACAATGGCGATTAATTTAGCCTTGCACTTGTGTAGTCAGATGATACAGTCTTTTAGAATTAATCTAACAATTGTTTCAAACTTATTAATCTTGGGTTTGACTCTATTTTGTCAAACACTTTCTTGCCTCGAAGAATTTTTTTTGTTTGACTACACAATTGACTCCACTTCTTCCGGAAAAGTATGCTGAATATTATGAGAAGTATATACTATTTAGAAAAAATCACGGGAAATTGGACTGAGGCAATAAAAGACTTTGCTATAGAGCTAACGTTTCGAGCACTTTTTGGCTCTTTATGAAAACTTATAATTCCATTCTTCCGGCGACTACTGACCTCCTAACAGCGTGGTACCATGCCTAACTTTTTTTTAGACAATAGTTATTAGTAGAGTTAGGAAAGATGTATGAAGCCTGAGTGGAGCGGCACAGGTTTTTTGAGTCGATTATAATGGTGTAATACGATCTAAAACATGAACGCTCGATCAACGAAGACCGTACTAGTTTGCGCCTGTTCAGATAGCAATGGTCAGTGGCGTTGCGTTAATGTAATTTTTTGTAATAATGTTGTAAGTTATCGTAATAATCTTAAAGAGTTGATTTTTACTCGCATAAATTTGACAATACCACATGAAATAAAGAACCAAGGTGCAATATCGAAAAACGAGTAACAAATATATGAAATCAACCCCTACTTCTATCAAAGCAAAGCGTGCGCGGTCTACACCAATGAATAGCATACGAATTTCCTATCACTAGTTATTAGCCTTGATAAAGAGACAAAAAAGGCTCGAAACTTTGGCTATATAGTAAAATCTTTTATTGCCCCAATCCACGTTCCCATGATTTTTTCTAAATTTAAAGAATGGACGTAACACACAACAAGAATTAAATATTACGTAGGTTGGAAAATTTGGCAAGTTGGCAAATCAAATGGCAATTTATTAAGTTACTATGGTTAATTTGAATTTAAAAATTTATTGCCAATTATTAAAATAAATATTCAATTTTTTAGAAAAGTTGTATGTCGGTTTATTGGTAAAAATAAATGAAAACAAGTATTTCCGCCAAAATTTTGATTTTCTTTCTGTTCATAAAAAAAACTAGCAGCTAGTCACGAAAAAAAAGTATGTCGTTTATTAATCATTTATTAATTATTAATAATAGTCGGTCAATTAATACACCACTTGATGATGAAAGTTTAACAGAAATTTGCTGAAATTGGTCAAATCTTAGCAAGAACATAAGCACTTTCAACACTTTTTGGCTAATCAATAAATATTTTTGATAACAACAATGTGTAAAAGTGTAAAATACACGCGGTACTTATAAAAAAAAATCGAAAAAGGAGAACTAACGTCTATTCTTAATTTTTCGAAGACTTTAATGGTGTTTTTTTATTGTCATCCAACTTATAGTGTTTAAAACAGAGAAACAGAGAAAACTGTGTAGAGCTTACTCTTAAAACCGTTATTTTAGACTTCTTTACGTAACTGTAACGTAATGAAAGCTCTAAACCAGCCTTTATTTTACAATCTTACAAAAGTAGAAATCCGGAGAACACGAAACCGAAGCCTGTCACCTGTCACTGTCACTTCTCTCATGATTTCAATATTTTTTTTAGTGATTAGTGAATCAGTGATTTAAAAAATGCTGAACGTGTTGTATCACCCTTTCCTACCATGATTAATAAACAATGATATTTGAAAATGATTCGCAAGAAACGAAAGTGGCATCAACAGAATGATTCGTCTTGTCCTCACATTACTTGCCCTGATTTCCCTCGGGAGTCTCAACAACGAAATCCCTGAGGACAACCTGGAGTCACCCTTATGTTGCAACCTTACAACAGATCGAGTAGAAGTAGATTACAGTTCGAAAATCGTCGATAATGAGTACATTGTTATGTTCAATGGGTATTACAAGAACCAAGCCAGGGCAGGTTATATTAACACAGCCCTTAATACCTCGGGTGTTAAAAAATGGAAGATTTTGTCACGGGAGAATCCAGCAAGTGACTATCCTAGTGATTTTGATGTGGTCATCCTGGAGGATACTGATAAGAAAGCTGGATTGAATGCTTTAACGAATCACCCTTCAATTAAGACTGTCACGGCCCAACGGATGGTTCTGAGGACCCTAAAGTTCGTCAACGAGAATTATATAAGACGTGGAAGGACAAGTCTTTCAAAAAATCAGTTTTGGCAAGCTACAGGACGACATACAAGTCGTAGACTTCTACGTGCTATACCCAGGCAGATAACATCAGTCTTGCAAGCTGACTCCTTATGGAACATGGGTATAACAGGGAAAGGGATAAAAGTGGCAATATTTGATACAGGACTCTCAAAAACGCACCCACATTTCCGCAAAATCAAAGAACGGACAAACTGGACCAATGAAAAGACTTTTGATGATGGTCTAGGCCATGGAACGTTCGTTGCTGGCGTTATCGCCTCAAGCAAGGAGTGTCTCGGCTTCGCCCCTGACTCAGAACTTCACATATTTCGTGTTTTCACCAATAACCAAGTGTCGTACACTTCGTGGTTCCTCGACGCTTTCAATTACGCAATTTTGAAAAAAATCAATGTTCTCAATTTGAGTATCGGAGGACCTGATTTTAAGGACCATCCCTTCGTTGATAAAGTCTGGGAATTAACCGCGAATCGTGTAGTAATGGTATCAGCAATCGGAAATGATGGACCCTTATATGGGACACTAAACAATCCCGCGGACCAAATGGATGTTATTGGAGTAGGAGGGATTAATTTCGAAGACCAAATTGCGAAGTTTTCCTCACGTGGGATGACAACATGGGAGTTACCCCAAGGTTATGGAAGAGTCAAACCGGATATAGTAACGTACGGCTCTGCTGTCAGAGGATCTAATATTAAAGGAGGCTGCCGGGTTTTATCAGGCACCAGTGTTGCATCTCCTGTTGTGGCAGGGGCTGTGACACTTCTTGCGAGTGGAGTCCTTCACAGGGGAGATGTTATCAATCCTGCTAGTATTAAACAAGCTCTTATGGCATCCGCACGGCGACTTCCAGGTGTCAATATGTTTGAACAAGGGCATGGCAAACTCAATTTGATGAAAGCATATCAAATCCTGAGTAGTTATAAGCCACAGGTATTTATTAAATGAGAAAATTTTGTACACTACTCGGAGTTTTAGGCTAGTCTCAGCCCGAGTTACGTCGACCTGAGTGAGTGTCCTTACATGTGGCCATATTGTACACAACCTCTCTATTACGGGTCCCTCCCGGTTATAGTAAATGTAACAATTTTGAATGGTCTTGGTGTTTCTGGAGTGATTGTAAATAAGCCTCAGTGGCATCCATATTCACCCCAGAATGGTCAAATGCTTGATATTGCCATCTCTCATTCGGAATTGTTATGGCCTTGGTCGGGTTGGCTTGCTGTGAGTTTATCGGTGTCATCAGAAGGTGCGAGTTTTGAAGGGTTAGCTCATGGACATATTACCGTAACAGTGGAGTCCCCACCAGGACCAGGGGAGAAGGAAGCAAGACAAAGTACTGTCACACTTCCGATTAGGGCAAAAATTATTCCAACTCCGCCAAGACATAAAAGAATCTTGTGGGATCAGTATCATAATTTAAGGTATCCTCCGGGATATTTCCCAAGGGATAATCTAAAAGTAAAAAATGATCCTCTGGATTGGAACGGCGATCATATTCACACGAATTTCAAAGATATGTATCAGAATTTAAGGAATGCTGGGTACTATATTGAAGTTTTGGGTGAGTATTCTGGATAGAGGCTTCTTGAGATTTTTACGGAATATGCTGATATTTGAAATCATAGATATAGAAACAGACTGTGTGAAAAGCATGTAGTTGAAATCAAGAGAGTGAAGAAGGAAGAAAACCTCTTTATGTTCTTCCTCTGTGAAAGTAAACTACTTGTCTTAGTAACACTCTTGTGTCTATTTCTATGATTGGAATCTTATTTTAGGGTCACCATTCACTTGTTTTGACGCATCTCAGTACGGTACTCTCTTAATTGTGGATCCCGAAGAGGAGTACTTCCCAGAAGAAATCGCGAAGTTAAAACGCGACGTTGATTCGGGTCTTTCCGTTATAGTTTTCGCCGATTGGTATAATGTAACAATGATGAAAAAAGTGAAATTTTATGACGAAAACACCCGCCAGTGGTGGATGCCTGATACTGGCGGATCAAATATTCCTGCTTTGAACGATTTACTCGCTTCTTGGGGTATAGAATTCGGAGATCGAGTGTTCGAAGGGAATTTCAAATTAAACGACCACGATATGTATTACGCTTCTGGTACTAGTATTAGAAAATTCCCAAAAGAGGGAATAGTAGTTTCGGCGAATTTACATGATCAAGGATCTCAGATGTTGGGTGAAATAAATGAAGGTAACAAAAATTATAAAGTTCCCATTTTGGGAATGTTACAACCGAAATCAACTGAGAAAAGTGGCAGGATTATAATTTACGGCGATTCGAATTGTATAGATGCGAGTCATTTAGAAGCAGCGTGTTATTGGATGTTGGATGCAATGTTGGAGTACACATCGACGTCTCATTTGCCATCAGTCTTCAAAGATAACCAATTAACAACGTGGCAAGATGCAGTAGAAACAGATATTCCAGTTCGCATGGAGGGAAATCGTTTATACAGATACTCAAAAGTTTTGGAGGGAAATTTGGGAGAATCCCATGCCAGGCCATTACCGCAATGTCCTCATCTAGTTTGGGCACATCCAATTCCGCTAAATGTCTCAGCACCTTCAAATTTATATCAGTCGCAAAAATTGCTCTCGTTAATTGAGGACGTCGCATTACCGACTTTAAATATCGAAAATATTATTAAAGGTAATCATTTAATCTCTTTTTTATCTAAAATAAGTCACGTATTTATTGTATTATATGTATTGTTTTAAAAAGGACAAATCTATCATTAATCTTAGATTAATTTTTTATAGATGCGTCGGGACATGAAAACAGCGAAGAAGCAGATTTATGGAGTTGGCGAAATAAACAAAACAATTCCGTTCAATATAAAACTGAAAATTTTAATGTTACTCTAACAATATTAGTGTTGTTATCTGTTGTTGTTTTTTGTTATTGGCTTCGTTTGTATCGACCTAAACCAAAGAAACGGAAACTTTGTAAACGATTGATTAACTTTATGCAGTGTCGCAGAATGTCTACAGTTTAAGTTTTTATTTTTTTAGTGAAATTATAGTACAAATAGTGTAGAAACATACGTAATGACTCACTTACTGCCAATAGTAACATTTTTTTTTAAGTAGAACAAATAACATCACGTAACTAATACACTACAATTAAGCATTAAAAATGTGTTAATGGGAAGCGGCAGTGATAAAAATTGAGTTTTCATGTTCGACCAAGCTTCAACGAATTTTTTTTTTTGTATATTGTAGATAGCATCTTGTAGATTACTATATTGTATCTAATTTATTTATTTTACAAGTAATTCGACTAAAATGTAACACTGACTTTCCTTTGTATAAATTTCTATTGTAAGAATTCTTAATAAAAGATATATTTTTAAAACGGTTTTTTATACTCACTGATGGAATTTGACGTTTATCCATAATGAAATATCCAGCAGCTGAAACCTCGACTGGTTGGGCAGCAATTTGCATCATAAAAGTTTGAATCTGAAATAATAATATAGTGAATACAAAAATTTATTGGCGATTTTTGGATGAGTACAGTGACATATACAGTGAGTTTTCAAAAATTTGGAACATTAATTCATTAAGAAAAAAATATTGCAACTTAATTTAGTCGCTGTCATTTGATAAAGAGAAGTTGTCTATTGTTTACCATCATGCTTATACTCAAAAGTAAGACCCTTTTATAGTAAATGACATTTTATAATTGGCATACTGCAGGGACCGGATAAAACTTTCCTAAACCATAAACAGAATCAGCTACAAAATTTAAAACAACTTGCTTTGAAGTGTGGCAAAAATGTCCCTGATAGATTGACTAAATTTACAATTTCTGTTAACTATTTTCTTTGGGACCTTGGTCTATTCATTGCTCCTTACGGAAAAAATTATAAAAATGTGAAACCCAAATTTAAAAGAATAGAGAACAAAATTACTTCAGGAAATTCTAAAGTTGAAAAACAAGAAACTATTTGGAAGTGGCATGGCAGCAAGAATATTTGGTACGAGAATTGTTATAGTAGCATTAATGTTTACTATATAACCAGTACTCTTCACTGATAGTATACAATACTTATTATTCTTCTCATCTCTTTTCATTATCTCATACCCACTGATCGCTTTTCGAGCTTATGAGTAAATTTTATCTTTTGTGACTAATAGCGTTTTCGATTGGCTGCATTAGTGCGCACAGAGTGTATATCCCTTTTTAATAATATTTAATAGACAGAAATGGAAATACTGGGCACTGGTGCGAGAAGCTTTAATATTGCACATTCCATACTCGAACAATGAATAATTACCATGAGAATGAAAATTTACTGAATCCGAGCAAGCTTTGCTCTGTCATAATTTTGATAGTTTTGCTCAATCAGTCAAGGGACGCAAAGCTTTTAATTCATTAATTCAAAACATTCTCGTTCTCACCGTAATTTGATTGAGATATATGTAACTCACCTCAATTCTACATTGCTCATCAATTCTTGAAAATACGAACGCCCGTAGAAGGTAAATGACTTTGTTGCCCTTAAAATAACCCATTAATTTAGGTACAATTTTGCCGAGATTTTTGCATTTATAGTAGTCCAGAAACGCTAACATTATAAGGCTCTAATAACATGTTTAATTTCAATAATGAGCAAATTATTGCTTCTTTTTTCTTTGTTAGATAACAGTCCAATATCTATAAATTTCTAGAAACTGACTGTGAACTCATTATTCAGAAATAAACTTTTGCACAAAGTTTATTACGACCATATAATGTTAGCGTTCTTGGATTACCATACCTACCGTTTCTTTAATTGCATTTGAAATCACCAATACCCAAATAACGACCAAAATATTAAAAATAGTAACAGCTAACAAATGAGCCTCATGAGTTTGGTCATTGATAAAGGTACAAATGTTTGCAATGACCATAACAATTAAACATAACTGATCAATCGCCATGAAATTTCCATAACATTTTCCCATTTCCCCAACGGCTTTTGTAAGCAAATTGTGCATGTGTCTGATATATTCAATCAAATCAAGCATATCAGTTGAATACTTCACATTTTCGTTTAAAAAGCAACAACCTTTGCCTTTCAGTTTTAAAGTTTTGTTCAAAATTCGATAATTAGTCGTGATTCTGAAGGCAAAATAGATATAGAGAAGCAGTGGTACAACCTGCCATGTACTTAAAGCTCCGAAGAAAGTTGCGGCAAGTTGAGTATGCAAAAAGCTCAGTTCTGGAGGCATTGTTTCCAAAACGACATGCATGGATTCGTAAAATGACAAACCAACAAACAATACGCCTATCAAAATTGGAAAAATCGTCCAAAAAACCAAATAGCGCCAACAGTGGCCCGAGTGTGGGTCCACCAAAAACGAATTTTTCTTCCTGTCGAAGGTGTCGAGGAGTTGGATCAATTTCGGTAATTTTTTTGAATGAGCAACGCAAAAAGCGAAGCAGAATATCGAACGGAAGACCATAACGTAAACGACAAGGAATAAATAAACGGAATTTTGCATCGCAAACATGAAACCAGAAAAAAACCAAATCATGTAAATGTTGAAACCGAAAATTCCAAGACTGTATAATTGAGCTAAACTGAAAAAGGGACCTCGGAGCTCTTTTGGATTGGAAACCAAAAGGTTTTGTAAAGGGAAAATACCAAGAACTTTACAAATCATTGCAATTGGACGAAAGTACCAGAAGAAAGTTTTTGTTTCGCCCATTGTCACACACACTGACACTAAACAAGTTTTAAAACTGACTAGTGTGAAAGTCTTTGTTGTTGTTTTTATTTTGCCGAAGATAATAATAAAATAATCTTTTCGTTGAACGCATTATTTGGACCATATGGAGACTATTTGCATTGTAATTAGTGATTATAAAAAATGCTATAATCATTGTCGGAGATAATTTTACACAGATCTGCCCATTAAAAAAGATTTGTTTATCAAAATTTGACAAACTTGACAGGTTTTTTTTCATAATTAATTTTATAGTGTTGTAGACCAAAAATCAATTGCCATTCTGACAAAAGTAAAAATGTCGCGCTTCGGCAACATTCCTGACGCCTTAATTAATGAAAACATTCAAAGTTCGATTCCGAAAAAGACAATTCAGTGTAGAGAAAGTGTGTGGAAACAATTTAAAATAAAGTTGTTAAAAATTTGATGTATTTAACGCTTCATTCAGTTAATTCTCCAACCGAAGATCATTCGTTCTCAACTTTTGTCAGGCAAGATTTTTATTTTTTTTATTCGCACTGATTGCTACAAGGCAATTAAACTCGATCAAATTTTTGAGAATAGAACCCTCGCGCTCCGTGCTCTGGTCTTTTCGTCAATTTGATCTCGTTTAATTGCCAAGCAACCAGTGCTCATACAAAATAAAAATCTTGCCGATAAGAGTTGAGCACTTATGGTCTTACTGTTGAAAAATGTAGAACGTTTCAACATCGGCTATGTCTGGTTGCTAATAAAGTAATAAATGCATAATGGAATTGGACAATAACTTTTTGAAGATGTAATTGTTTTGTTGATATATCCTCACTTATTTTTAAATTAGACTTTATTGAACAAATATGTTAATTTTTTGGCATATTAAAAAAATAAAGGAAAAAAAATAGTGGCAATATATAGTAAAATAATTAGGCCGAAAAGGCCTCTCTATTGTTGCGACTTGCCAATTACGTTATTTTTAAAGTAGGTATGTACTTAAGTAAACGGAGCTTTAGCTGAGCCTATCTATTTTTGCGACTTACTACTTGCGTTATTTTTAATAATATGTATTACTTATGTAAACGGAGCTTTAGCTGATTACACACTTATCAAAAAACTGGTCTCTACTTTCATTTTATATCTTAAACTTGTTTTTTATTGTGTTTATCTCGTTAAAAATTTTATTCATTACATAATATTTATCAAATCCCCGCCCATTTTTGGTAAGAAATAAAGAAATTCGTTTTTTAAGTTATCATTTTCTTCCTAAATAGCTATGATGAAGTTTTGTGCTAACTTAGCCTTCATGTTCACTGAACAGCCTTTCTTGGAGCGGTACAGATTAGCCAAAGAGGCCGGTTTCAAAGCGGTCGAAACAGGATTTCCTTTTAATCTCACAGAAAAGCAAGTTGTTGACGCAAAAAATGCTGCAAATATCCAACAAGTCCTGATTAACACCTTCACTGGCGATGTAACTAAAGGTGAATTGGGCTTTGCTGCAATTCCAGGAAAAGAACAAGAATTCAAAGATAGTATTCAGACAACAATCAGTTATGCCAAAAGTCTAGGAGCGTCTAAAATACATATAATGGCAGGAAAAGTAGCTGATGTGACTGATGCCAATCATTCCGTTTACGAAAATAATCTTAAATATGCAACAAAGTTATTGGAGAAAGAAAATATAATTGGATTGATTGAACCAATAAATCAATATTCAGTTCCTAATTATTACTTAAATTGTTATGATAGAGGTAACGTGTATGGGCTCTATGTAAAATGTGTTGACACAAAACGGTTATTTTTTAGCTTTATCTGTTGTTAAAAAAATTAACAGTCCCAATTTGAGAATTATGTTGGATGTTTTTCATTTGCAACATATCAGGGGAAATATTACAAATAGTATAAAGGACTTAAAAGAGTATATAGGGCATGTACAAATCGCCCAGGTGCCAAATAGAAATGAGCCTGATACTCCAGGAGAATTGAATTTTGTTTATGTATTAGAAACGTTGAAGACTTTGGGGTACAATGACTGGATTGGGTTGGAATACAAGCCCCTTGAAGAGACCAATAAAGGGCTCAAATGGATCAAGAATCTTGGATACAGTTTGTGATTCATGCATTTGTATAAATAAATGTTCTTTTCTAAATAATTAAGACTTATCTTGAGGATCTTGTGTGATATTTTTTGTTCTTCACGAAAAAACTTTTTTAACATGTTGGTGCTAGGGTTGCCAACCGTCCTTTATTTCAAAGGATAGTCCTTTAATTTTATAATAGTTATAAAATATATAGTTTTATATAGTTTTTTTACCAAAGAGAAACGAGCAAGCGTTAGAAAATTGACATAATTTTTAATAGGTTGATTTCAAAAATAAATTAATTATGTAGACGTCCTTTTAAGTCACCAAAATAAATTTTAAGTACGTATAAACAAACAAGACTTGAGTTATGAAACCTACGTAAATAGGGTACTTAATGGTAGAGAGAAAAGAACAATAGAGAGAATTACGACTAGTGGAAAAAGAAGAATAGAAGTGTACAAGTAGATTCTAGAAGAATTTAAAAAAGTAGACTTTATAAAAATTTGTAGAAAAGATGGCCTAACGACAAAAAATACTCGGAAGATTAATATGTATGTTGTACAAGAAAAAAAACAAAGAAAAATTTTAATCATGTAGTATAGACAATTCTAAAAGACCTGTAGACTCTAGGCCTATAGGAAAGAATAAAGATCACCCACAAGTCACAAAACCACCGATTAAAAAAGAAGAAGAAGATGAAAATACAACTAAAACAAACGATAAAGGACTACTAAAGGAAAAAAAAGTAAAAAACCAAGAAAAATTCTAGATGAATAAAAGAATAATCCTTCGAGCCGGATACTGAGAAAAGTTTTGGTAAATATAGAGTAATTACAATAATTTTCGTTTCAAGCAGCCACAAATCTCTATTTTAGTTATTTATATTATAGTTTTTAATAGAATTTAGGAGCTGGAGAAGACAGTTTGCACTCTGTTTTTTTATAAAAATTGCATTAAATATTAATTTTTGTAATAATAGTCGCTTTTGGCTTCCAACGTGTATATATTTTATTGTTCTTCGATACAGATGAAGAGAAACGTCTTATTGTTAGTTTAAAATAGACAATTTCTCGGGAGTGTTTAATTTTACTTTTTTTATAAACATTGCAGAAACATTGTGCGTTTAAAACTATACGGTTCTTCGAGGAGGATAAAGAAAAAAGTTTTGAGTACAGACGGGACATTTTGCAATAGTCCTATTTGTGTAACTCTTTTTTTAGACTTTTATTTTTGTTTTTATTTCTGTACTACTGACTTTTCAGAACTTGTTACAGCATATAAACTCTAAAACATTAAAAAAGACATATTTTTTTATAAACAAGTAAACGGAAATACCAAACATATAAAACATAGAATTTTGAAACACTTTCTGTATTTTTTATTTTAATATAAAAATTCTGTTAAAAATTGATGGCCCTTCGAGCAAGATTTTGAAAAAAGTCTGAGATTAGAAGAGACAATTTACAATAATTCGCGTTTCCGTTTATCAAAAATGTATATTTTAATTTTTTTAAGAGAATTTAGGAACCAAAGGTAACAGTTTTTAATTGTTTATAATAAACTTTGCAGAAACATTTGTTTTTGGAATAATTATCGCCTTCGGCTGTTAAATTGTTGCCTGAAAAGCCGGGTGTAAAAAAGGCCAAGAGCTTACCCAGATGGTAAGAAAGACTACAGATGAAAAAGACTTAAGATGGTAAAAAAAATGCAAATTCAATCGTGTCCTTTATCACGATATCGAAAAGTTTGCAACCCTAGTTAGTGGTGGTCAAAGACTGAAGACTCATCGTCCTCCAATATCTTGATTTTTCAACTGATAATAAACTCTGAATGCAGGTGGGTTGTGTATTACCTTTACCTTTCACTGCAGCAACTGATAAATCTTTGAAACAAACGCGTTTAGAAGCTTTCTGAGCCTCCGCTATTGTCATGCTCTTCCACATATCCAAAAATTAATGGTAATGTTACTAAAATATTTAGGTACCTATAAAAAAAGAGAACTATGATTCTCAGGTTTTCGATAATCTTTTAAATAATTTGCTTTGGATGCCATCTTGAGAAAAAATTATATATTTTCTCTGAAGTCTGAGGTAATAAAATGTACCAAGAAATATCTCTATTTCAGTCGGTACCTGCAGGCCGAAGGATCGTTACCATTCAACTGACTTAATCCCCATAAATAACAAGGAAGGGATTTATAAACTCGGTGACAAAAGTCATTTGAACTTTTATAAATAATTTAAAGTAATTATTACTTTAGCTACTCCTCGAACTACTCTATTTGAAGAGCTACAAAGTTGACGCAATGATACGAATTGCACCTTATTTCAAGAGCGATAAATTGATAAAAAAAAATCCCAATTTGAGTAAAAAAAATTGCAAGGGTCAAAATAAAGCAGTTTTTTTATTATTTATAGGTCCCAATTCAAATTCAAAAAAACGTTATTTGAAATTTATGGAAAACCTTGATATTTAAGTTTTGAGCAGTAATATTTCTTGGTCATTTAGCTGGGGCGCTGTACTGCTGATGCTGTGAGGAAATCAACATGGCTCAATATCTGGTCCACTGTAATTTCGTAATACAGTTTTTTCTAGTAACATGACATCAGACATCGCAGAAATTTTGACACTTCCCTTGAGGTTAGGGAAGTTATTAGGTAACAAATAAATAAAAAATCCAATGGCTTCACTATTAAGACAATTTACGAGGGCTTTGCGGTCTCCTGTGGTTCGAAATGGGGGTAAAAACCTGCAATTATGCCAACTTACCACTGTTTTATTACTTTTTTCCAGTTTGCACTACCACTGCCATCAGATTCAAAAACACTGAAGCAGCACCAGCTGAAGAAACTCGACGTATGTTTCCTTATTAAAAATCACAGTAAAGACAACAATTTATTTCAGCAACTGTCAGAAAACCAGACCTTTTGGCCCGCTCTCAGTTGAAGGAATTTGGGAAATACTGTGCAGAGTGTCTTCCCAAGTACGTCCAAAAAATCCAAATAACAGCAGGGGACGAACTCGAGTTGCTGATTGTCCCTGAAGGCGTTCTCCCTGTTTTGCAGTTCTTGAAAGACCACCACAATGCCCAGTTTGCTAACATAACTGACATTGCAGGAATGGACGTTCCAAGTCGAGAATATAGATTCGAGGTATTTTGTTTGCCTTCTTGTTGTCTTTTTCTTTGACGTCAACCTCTTAGGTTATTTACAATTTGCTTTCATTGCGTTTCAATTCGCGAATTCGAGTCAAAACCTACACCGATGAGTTGACCCCTCTTGACTCCGCTTGTGAGATATACAAGGGGGCGAATTGGTACGAGCGCGAAATCTGGGACATGTACGGGGTGTTCTTCGCGAATCATCCCGACTTGAGGCGGATTCTCACCGATTATGGCTTTGAGGGACACCCTCAGAGGAAAGATTTCCCTTTGAGTGGATACGTCGAGGTAACGGGTGCTCATTTAAATTTAGTTGGTTAGCAGTTTTTTACAGGTACGGTATGACGATGAGAAAAAGCGTGTCGTGGTTGAGCCACTTGAACTGGCCCAAGAGTTTCGTAAATTCGAGTTGTCTGCACCTTGGGAGCAGTTTCCGAATTTCAGAAATGCGCCACCTGCAGCTGAGGAGGTGCAAAAGGAGAACAAGTAATTTTTGTTAGGTAATTCGTTGTATAAATAAAGGAAATGTCAGTTTTATATAAAGATTTATTTTTCCTAACAATTTTTTCCTTCATTTGTACTGTAGCAAAACAGCTGTCAGAAAATATAATTTGAATTTTTTCTGCAAATATACAGAGACCAAAGCACCATACAACAAAAAATTCCTTATAGAAAAAATTTGGTTACTAAGTTTGCCATGATAAATTGACTCTGTCATGAATACTGTCATTTGACAACTTTGGAAACAAAAACATGTATGTGAGCACGTTTTTATCAAAGCTAACTTTCACTGCCTGTTACAAAAACATCAAAATTCTTTTATTGACATTTTTATTTAAAACCCTTTCAGTAGCAAATTTTACAGAGTTTTTCAATTGATTTTCACTCCTGACAACGATATATTGAACCGTCAAATGTGAAAGTCATTTGAAATATTGTAAATCTCAATTGACAAAAAGTGAAAATCAATTAAAAAACATTGTATAAAGCAAAATGCAAAAGTTATTTCAAAAATACATATTTATTGGTACATCAATTTTTTTATAGATAAATACATTAAAATAAATAATTATTACTCTAAAAAAGTAACAAGGGGCAAACTGCACCACGAATATTACACAAATTATGTATAATTATTCTCTAATCACTGAAATATGGACAGAGTAGTAAGAAAGAAGTAGTGGTGCCAAGACTAAAAAAAATCTGTTTGCTTATTCTCACGTCTGTTTTTTGTTGCACCTGCTATATCGTTCTCTTTTTAAATTAGGCATCACTACTTATGAGCTAACAATTCTGGTTGGGTTTTTGGTCACGTGACTTCTTGCGGAATGAATGAAGTGACTCCGTCCATACCAAAAATTTTTTAATACAAGTTTCTTGTTGGCAATTTGGCAATTTTTATGTACTGAAAGGGTATGACAACCCGCTTAAAAACCTTAAATCTACATTAGTCATTATTGGTAATACTAACAATATTTCACAAGTACAGGTACCATCTATCACACTTTTCTAACATCAATGGTAACTTCGTTAACATTCATTTATATACAATAAATTACGTTAACACAAAGACTCACTATAAAAAGTCAAAGAGTTTAGTAACAAGCAGGTAAAATAGGATTTTAGCACAAGAGGCGTGAGCCGAGATTGCTAATTCTTGTTTTGGATAGTGAGTTTTCGTGTTACGCTTTTTTAGGAAAATAGTTCCAAAATATAAACATACAAAACAAATTACACAATTTACAACTGTACAAGTTAAAAATATACTTAACGTTTACGAAAATAATTGTTTTAGTCCATTCAAAAATATATTTTGTATGTGCATCATAAAAATAGTGTATTATATCTTCGATTCTAACACCATTTAAAGCTTTTTTTAGTAGAAGTGAGCCCATCATAGATAAAATCGGACTAGTGCTTGAGGTAGCTCCCCAAGCTCTCAAATTCTTGCCACAATAAATAGTGAAAAGTATCACAATTCCAATGCTCACAATACAGTCAGCTGATTTAGCCCTAGTCAAAAATTTAAAATCCCTGATAAAGGAATGAACCAATAAAAAATTTTCAGCATCCGTCTGATATTTGTATTTCTGCGATTGTACCCTTTTGTGCGATTGTTTCTGTTGCTTAACAAAATCGCAAAAACGTTTTCTCACTTTAAGAAATATTAAACATTTACAATAACAATAATAAAAATTTATAGCATTTGAGCTAAATACAAATCCAACAATAATTGCAAAAAATTCGCAATTGAAACAAATCCGTCGCTCTTTTACTTAAATAAACTATAAGACCCTGATGAAGATTTGTCTTTTTAATGACGTCGTGATTTCCATTCCATTGACAAAGCACATCAATTTCTGCCAATATTTTGCCTTAGGCCACTGTAATCCACGATTTTATTGCAAGACAATTGAATTTGATAGTTCACATTGAAGATGTTTTTGGAAATACCCTCATTACGGACGTTGTTAGCGCTATGGGGTCCGTTTGGGTGGGACTGACGTGTCTTTCGTGGTACTCTTGGAAGCAGGGAACTATACACAAGTTCGTTTGACACTCGGGACAGTGATACTTTGTTTTACGACGTAATATCCGGCCGTGGGTGTCCACAGTGTTCCAACAATAATTGCAGCCTAAAGCCGGACCCGTGCGGACTACAGGACAGTGACTCGACCTCGTGCCAGTCTAAAAAAAATATCGTAGAATTTATTAAAATCCGATAAAATTTTGAAGTGTTGTGATTGGAACAAACGTAATAGCAACACTTTAGAACCAGTTCAGAATGATTTGGAACTGAAATGAGAATGCGCACTAGAGTTTTTAGACCGCTCAAACGCTACTTCGCATATCCAGAATTCTGTTTTCGATGTGATATAAAGAATTTAAATTTAAATCGTTATAACGTCATAATAAAAAAATTAATAATTGAAATATTCGGATAAAATTCGTTTAAAGCATGTTGGACAAAAAGTTTTATACAAATCTAATGCGTTAGGTTATTTTACAGTGCTCCAAAACATGCGCCCTAAAGAATTGTATCTGAAGCGGCCGAAAAGTGATTACTTTTTAGCCATTATATCAAACGGTTATTTTTCGGTAGCATTTGAGGAAGAAAAATTCAATTTTATTGAGTTGCCATTCATTGTGGTTCACAAGTTTGATCAATACAATTCAGTAATCCTTTTTACTGCACACTTCGCCACCTTTAAAATGATATCTTTACCAAAATTGGCACATTTGCGACTAAAATCAATCACAATAAGAAAGAAAAAAGGTGAACCTGAAGAAAATCCTGTGGAAAAACTTTTAAAACCAGTAAAAAATCTAGAACCTGAACATAGTGATGACAGTGATTTCAGTGAAATATCCGACGTTTTTGAAGAGTTTCACAAAAACAGTTATCTAAAACGCCAATCAAACCGTTATTTAACTAAACAAGAAGCAGATATTATGACAATGAACGACTTTACTGATAACTTTAAAAAAACAATGGCGAATCTACGAGAAAATTCAGACGTATGTTAATTCTCAATTTCTCAAGAAATATTTTCCTTATTTAAATGATATTTCAGGATCTTGGCGAATTATTTTTAGAGACACCCCAAGAGATTGAAAACATTTTCAAAAATCCCAAAGATCCAAAAATTTTCGTTAAATTTTCTCCAAAAGAAAAAACAACTGAAACTCCCACCGATATTCCCTCTTTCCACGAACTAAAACAATTGCGAAAACCGAGCGATACAAGTTCATCGTCAATAACTTGGCATTTGCTAGCAGCGAATAGTGACCCCAAAAATTTCAAAATCACCCCTCCTGGTTTCGATATTTTTGCCCAACCCCATTGGCTTCAACGAGAACCTGTCTCTTGGACTGAAATAGAAAAAGCCACCCTTAAATGCGAGTCCTGGCTACGGGAACAGTGCCCATAACCATGGCTTCCTTCAGTTGACAGAAAACTTTTGTACTGTAGGGTTAATGATTTTGCGGTTTCACGTTTAATAATTTTTAATTAATAATTATATTTAATATAATTAATAATTATTAGATCTATTTTAATAGGATAAGGACAAATACAATAATTTTATTGAATTCTTGCCAACGTTTCGTTTTTCTTTAGTTCAAAGCTTTTTGCTTCTCAAAGACTTTTAATGCGGAATTTTTAGACAAAAGATTTAAAATGTCTTAAAAGGGCGGATTAAAAACCTTGAAGAAGCTCTAAACTAAATAAAAGCGAAACGTATGTGAAAAATAGCAGGTGTTCACTTAAAAATCTTCCCTAGAAAGCCGACAGTTTGCTAAAAGAAAATGTGAAACTTGAATTTTATCTGAACTTGCAAAGCGAGAAGCGAATCGACGTCATTGAGCGATAATCGTGGGCGTTTCACTGTGCGATTGAGTTATTTATTTATCGAGCTATTGTTGTGTTGTTCGTGTAAATAGTAGTTAAAAACAAAATTATTCATTGAAATCACAAAAACTCCTACATACCTGAGGCGATGAGGCACTCCTCCTCAATTCATCTGATCTGACTCTAAGAGAACCTGTCGGGGCAGTGGCGGCGTTGTCCACCGTTAGAGTCTCAGTGACCACCACAACGGGACTCACAGCACGTTGGGTGGCTTCTGGGATATTCTGGGGGACGATTTGAATATGGAGCGGAGGAGACATCTGAAACAGTGTTTTGAAAAGGCAGTTGTTGACGTTAGGGGATTTTACCGATTTTGGTTGCTGGCTGGGCAGTAAAGGGTGCGAATGCTGCTTGTGCAAGACCGGTCCTGGAACAGTCAGGAGGTTTCCTGGAGGTGGCGAATGCGATGGTAGAGGTTCCGAACACTGGCGCTCCACTCGGCCAGGGACTGAGAGGTACTGAGGTGAAAGTGGATCACTGTCTGGGGGCTGACTAGGGTCGCTCTCGCGTTTTATCCGAGGTTGGCGCATAAGGAAACGGCCGCGTTTTGTGCCCATCATCAACTGCTGGGTCCGTTGGGAGAGCTGGGCTTGGGATTGTGCAGATTTTTCTAGAAAAATATTATTTGAGTGGTTTTTATCTAAAGTGGGTGTGAAAAGTGTTTGAGTAAAAGAACAATGTAAAAACTTTATAAAAGCTGGCCTTTATTTTATATAATTATGACACAATGGTAAAATCAAAAGTGTAAATTCCTAGGTTAAGTTTCAGGCGTAATAAAAATTTAACAGTAGATGATAACGTAACGAATCACAATAAATTAGAAAACAAGTAAAGGTGTGTCTAGCTATCTAACTAATAGATTAATCAGCGAGTAGGGTATGTAATGGATTAGCTTATTTCTACAGGAGATTAACCAGATTTAATCTAAACAGTACAGGTGATAAAACAGTACGGCAATTAACAAGAAAATAAATATGCAAAATGGGCTCATAAAACGTTTTTTCTTTTTTGAGAGGGGAAAAATTTTTGGAAATTATTAAAAACATGACATAAAAATATGTCAAACACTATGACATAACAATGATCAGACAATGAACATACAGAAACAAGAAAGATGCAAATTCTGAAATTCGGTTTTTAATACGGTTTTTGAACCAATAAGAAAAAACTGCTCTTTTTATCTCAACTTTTTTCTAATTTCTAAAATTCATTTTCTTAAAGAAGTAACTGATGACTAGGGCTGTGCAGAAACGTGGAGTTTTTGCCGCTCTATAATATACTAAACATGAGCTAAATGCCTGTCAATGGCGTAGAAATTTTACGGGAAACGCAAGAGTGTGGGTTGTTTAATGTAAACGGGATATTATATATAATATTTTTACCGATGTGATTTTTAACATTTTACCAACTAGGTTTGGACGCTTTGTGAGTACTACATACAGGTAATATCCCGTTAAGATTAAACAACCCACACGCTTGCGCTTCCCGTAAAATTTCTACGCCATTGACAGGCATTTAGCTCATGTTTAGTATATTAAAGAGCGGCAAAAACTCCACGTTTTTGCACAGCCTTACTGATGACACAGTTAAAGACAAAATTTAAAATGTGGCTTATAAGCCCATTAGCCACAACAAAAATTCAAAGAATATAAGTATGCTCCATAAAGACAGGTGCGTCAAAGGCATTTACATAAGTGTAAAACACACTATTTTTTATTACATCTACATATTGTAGAAATTGGAAATTAAAATGGCGTTCTAATCTGAAATTTAAAAAAATTTCTTAAATTTTTGTGACTTTACAATGTATATGTATGTAATATGTCATTGATCCTTGAGCTATCATATTTCCGTGTTGAAAATAAAAAAAATATCAGTTATAATATCACAAGAACTTGGATTCATTTCCGGAATTTTTTTCGAGTGCATTTCAAGAACGTCATTATTAATTAATTCGAGTGGAACGCGAGAGCTTATCATGAGACTCTCATAAAAATAATTTTTCAGTGTCAACATTACATCAAATAAGACATCCCAGTTCGAGAAAAATTCGCAACGAAAGCAATTATTTAGTTAACGAACAAAAATCTTATGACTAATTTTAAGTTGAGATAATACCGTTAGTATCTTCGTTTCTATGGAAAATTAAAAGAATGCTAGTTGTGATTGATTCTGGCTAAGGTGAACTATTAAAATTTGCGATGCTACTGTCAGTATCACAACTTGAAATTAGTCCATAAAATTGCTATATGGTAACGTCCTGGGGGCATTTGCATATCCCTCTCTTTTGTTGACGACAATAGTACACAATTCGATAACTTTTAACAGGCCAACTCCACAATATACAGATATAATAAAAATATTTTTTAGAGTAAATAAAAGTAATAAAAAAAACTTAAATTTCAATCAACAGATTAGATAAAAAAAAATCTTAAGGCTAAAGGCCTTTTAATCGTTCACAATTTTGGTACCAAATTTCAAAAACTAATAGTTTTTGAAACAAAATCTGAAATCGTGTAAAAAGACCTAAAATTGCAGATACGGATGTTCCATCAATTATGTCAAAAAGATCTTAATTGTCGACTTATTTTAGAATATGTACAGAAACAACAAAACTTTTTTTATTGTGAAAAACATTTTGTTATAAGTTTTCAGACTGTGAATGATATAACCAATAAAACATCCGTTATGTTTTCAACTGGCATTACATTTTAAACGTATTAGCCTATAAATAACATTACATAATGTATAAATATATATAACGCAAAGAAAATATATTAGGTATCCATTCGGGTTATGAACTTAGAGACAATTCCTATATAATCTAAAACCAGAAAAGGTATCAGTCTATAATTTTTTACATTCAAGTACATTATTAATACTGAATACTCTACATAGAAAAACTTTCATAAGACATATTTCTAAACATAAACTTTAATATTTGGTGTACAAACCGTTTGAAATCTAATTTATAAAAAATAAAATCAATCCGATTTGGAGTATTCCACAACCCTTATTTACATTTGTTCAAAATTAATCCCTTGAAAATTGACCCCTTGTTGCGCATTAATAACCGTCGCATCTAAATACTTCGGTCTATGTATAACCGTCCCCAGATCGACATGTTTCCCATCAAAAAACGCACTACTAATCAACGCCACTGGATGGCTCTGCTCCTCCTGTTTTTCCACTTGCGGCTGCTGGACTTCCGTTTGGGGACTTTGCGGGGGTTGCTGGTTAACCTCAGCCGCCGCTTGTGCATTCTCCTGCTTCCTGTTTTTGATACTCAACCGAAAGTTGGGATACCCCCTCTTCTTATACTCCAGCCACAGCGTGCGATTGTTAACCCCATACAACCTCGCCGCTTTGCAAAACCCGATCCCTCCAAACCGCACCGCCTCCAATGCTCTAATGAAGTTCTCGTCTCCTTGCGGATTGATGCTCCTTTTGCGCTTTTGTATCATCTGTGGCGGAGAGTTGGTGATTTGGTTTTGGTAGCATTGAGTGTTGGGAGACGGGGGGTTCATGGGCTGTGCCATGGGGGGACATTGGGCGTAGGTTTGGTTGGTGGTTATAGAGGTCGGGGAGGTACATGATGTGAATTGGGCGTAGGCGGTGTGGTCCATCACGTTCCACTGCATGCCTGAAAGGGTGAGGAAAGGTTAGTGCGAGGTCGCTTGACCTAAGGCTAAGCTCAACGGCAAATGTGAACAGTCGAAACATGTCGAGGGAATTTTTGGGGCACATTGAGCTCAGCCTCCGTCAAGGGACGAGGGATGCGGGGATGGGAGGCGGCACGGTTGAGGGTTGTTCACGTTGCTGTTGATTCTTAGCCTTGGAATTGCTTAGTACTAGGTGGTAACACAGTAACTACGAAACGGGGGGCCGGGGAAAACGTAGAGTTAGAGAGAGGCAGAGGTCTACACCGAGGACGAAAAAAATAAAATAAATAAAAAGCACAATAGTGCACCTTCTTCTCATTTACCAAGATTTATTTATTTTTATATATTGTTCGATTTTTTATTGTTT
Source organism: Tribolium confusum (assembly GCA_029207805.1). Taxonomy (NCBI): domain Eukaryota; kingdom Metazoa; phylum Arthropoda; class Insecta; order Coleoptera; family Tenebrionidae; genus Tribolium; species Tribolium confusum. The sequence goes on along the minus strand of JALGAY010000002.1, from coordinate 39,156,267 downwards.
TGTTATCGATTGCAGCAATGTTGTTACTTGCTACATTTGAAGCAGAAAAAAACATTTAAAAAAAAACGTATTATATAAATTAGGGAGACCATTTTTTTCTATTTTCATACAAAAACAGAACAGTACTTCTAAGCTTATGTTAAGTATAGTTGGGTTATCAAACTATAATAAAAAAACAAATAATTGATATAATTTTTACACACTTAGAGCAAAGTTTGGTTGATATCTATAGACTGTTTCGACAAAAAATATTGGTCATTCAAGGTCGGTATAACTAGTTTCTACTGTATACGACAAATAGCTTTTCAGGCTTACAAGTTGTAAGATTCTGCTAAACACAGCAGATTAGCGTATTTCAGCATCTTCAGAAAATACAAATTATCACAATACTCACAATAGTAAGAGTAGTAATCTTTAATAAATAATTTATTTAGTACATCAATGTATTAAAGGAGCAGTTCGGGTTACTTTTCTCTCTTTTTTATATTTAATCAGGTTTGCTAACTAAATTAAAGATTTTTAGTCTTTGTTAGACATGAATCGAGTTAACGGTTCGAAAGATATTTATTTTCTTATTCGACTGTGACGTCATCTCGGGTAGATTTTGCTTCTCTCAGACGTCAATCCCTTTGTAATGATTTTTTCTTAATTACGATAACGATTTTTTTTCTATAGTTAAAACAGAAGTGCTTTTTCAAATTAGAATTCTAAACCCACAATTAACAATAATAGATCGCCTCTGAAAATATTTCTAAACTGCAAAGAGCTCCAAATTAACACTCAAAGTATGTGTTTATTAAAACAAAAAAAACAGGACGAGATTAATGACATATTAATCCAGTGTTTACAAACGAGAAAAAAACTCAAAAAACGTCAAAAATTGTTTTCTCGAAACTGAAGTGACGTGAACTCTGCTCTTATTCGCAAAGATAATTGCCTATGAAGAAAATAAGCATTTAACTATATTTTCTAAAAAAAAGTAAACGAGTGGTACGTTGTGAATTAGTTTTAAATCTTGGCAGTTATGGGCAAAAATATAAACCTCTAGAGTTTCTAACTCTCGAGCAATGTTATGAAAAGTAGGACACCATCTCACACAAACAGTTTGCTATTGATTAGTAGTAAAGCGCCCAATGATACTTCATTAAAAAGTCTTTTAGAAAAAAATTGTAGCTAATTAGCTGATTTATTTGAAATTAAAAATATCTGAAACGTCCCTATGCAGCCCTAGGCAAACGTGGGCTGTAAGCAGGTAAATGCTCTCTTGTTTTTTTCAGATGGTTGAAAAAGCCGTAAGGACTTTTCGTGATCTCGAACGCTTTGGAAACCCTAAGGCTTACGTCCCTTGAACCCTAATATACTATTTCTAAACTAACAGCACCAGTTACTGCCCATAGAATTACAATCACAGAAATAACACTACGATCCCCAGGATCGTAAGTAGATTAATGCCTTCTTGTTCTTTTCAGGTGGTTGAGAGAATCAGTATATAAACCTAATATACTATTTTTGTCCAAGCGTTAATGTGAGTAACATGTGGCAATAGTTATTTTCCTGATATCCAAAACTTGCTAGATTAACTAGATGAAATAGTGAGAAATAAAACTCAAACGTCATATTGAAATATACAGCGCCCCCTATAGTCGGAGAATAGGGCTGATAAAAGATTTGTAATTGATTTTTTGTGGTTAATACGTATCACTCAGTTATTTATGAGAAAAACTCTGTAATAATAGGAAAAGTACAAAAAGTAAGAATTTTGTCTAAAAATTCTTTAATTTTTGTTATATAAAAAATAAAAAAGACCCTCTTAAAGATTTTTCGCAAACCTCAAATATTATACAAAACAAAGAAATAAATATTAAGATTTCTTATCCTTACGCACGGACAAAAATTAGTATTTTTTCCCTCTTTGGGATTCCCCAAAGTCGACTAAACTCTCAGTACGACGTGACCAAAGTTTGGAAAACTTGTGTTTTCACTACGCTCAAACGCTTTTCCTAAGAGAAATTTGAGAGGAATTTAAACTACGAAGAGAGAGAGAAGAAAAATCGTTACCACGTTTTTGTAAAAAAAGACGAAAAAACTGTCTTAAAAAACGTTTCTCTTTTAATTACTGATGATTCATTTTAAAGCATTGGCTGTAAACACAAATTCCATTTACGAATTAATTAAAACGTCATTCTTTCCTATAAATAAACACTATACAAGGAAGAAAATGCGTTTCTGTATTTGGCAATAAAATAATTACCAAATACTTGTTAACAGTTTTAATTTCTTTAGTTGGCAAAGTAGTAGGTTAATTAAAGACATTACTTAAGTAAGAATTTCCTTTTTGGTGTTGAATGAATCATATACACAATTTTTTGTAACACCTGTCAAAATTTGTTTTTGACATTGCTAAAAAAACTTACCAGTCAAAGTCAACTGTGAAGTAGTGGAAGGGCCTGCGGTTTCAGCTGAACTCGCTTCTAAACTATGCTGAACATTAACTTCTTGAGGAACTTGCTGAGGAAATAAAAAACAAAAAAATCATAACCACAACACAACGTATTTTTTTTTTGTTACCAATGTCACTTGGTGCGTAATCTCTCCCTCCACACTTTCATGTGAACTCCCCCTATGTAATTCCGAATCGCTACTGTGCTGTTTACTTTTCTGCAAAATGCTACTGGTATCCGAGGCATAGCCTCCTGGATCAGACTTTATGACTGTTCCAATACCACTTCCACTCGATGACGTCAATGTAACTTCACTGGACTGGTGTTCGTCTGAAGTTCTTTCAGTCGATCCAGATCCAGAACCCGTAGACGATTTTCGTAACCGTTTCCTGAAAGTTTTCGGTCAGATATCAATGATTTGGAAGAAGTAGATTAAATACCGTTTACTACTAGGCGATAAGGGGCACGGAGAAGGCGATAAAGACTGTCTTGGGCCTCCATCGGTGTTCCAACTTGACTCACAAGGAGTCAAAAGTTCGGCTTTTTCTGACGAACTGTTCTGTGCTTTTGCAACGGATTGATCAACGGGGATTTCAGCCAATCCTAAACAAGGAAAATGACAAGATATTATCGCCATTGGTATATGGAGGAGGAGATTCCATGTTAAAATAGACTACCAAAAACCTTGACATCTGCGATTTCTATTCTTTTCGAACCCATTGAAAGAAGTTTTTATGTAAATTTTCAATCCTTATAATCATAATTAACTTTATAACCTTTCAAATGTTTTTTAATTATCAAATTAAAATCTAATTTTTGGAACGTAGTTTCTATATTGTAACGAACTATTCTGGAAAGATTCACTACCGATTACTTCCAGGAAATATGACATCACGCTATGACTCTATGTTATTCTGTACGTAAGTCAGTTGAAGTCAAATAGTGAAATAAATCGAGTTGAGTTCAGCGGTTCTCGAGAGCGAATTGATGTCATTGAAAGACAGTCGTGAGCGTTATACTGTGTGACTGAGTTATTTATTTGTCGAACCATTATAGTGTGCTTTCGTGTAAATAGTAGTTAGAAATAAATTATTCGTTAATAATCCAATTTTTTAAATCACAAAAATCCTTAATTCAAACGACCGTTGTAATATTTTTCTGAACAAAATTGCTATTTATTATACGTATTTTAAGACTAAATTATTTTTTGGGTAAATGATATGTTCTACCTTATTAAAATTTTTGTTGTTTTTTTTTTAATATCAATTTCAAAATTAAAATAAGATAGAATAAATCAATTCACTGGGCAAGTAATATCGTCATATGATAAACAGTTCCAAACAAAATATTGTGGACTATTGAACCCTGTTTTACCTCAATTCGAAGGTATAACATAAGGATACTTATCCAAAAAACCATATAATACTAAATATTACTTATAGAATAAATTCCTTATTTTCAAAATGAATAACATTTTTGTAAAACGCTAAAACAGGTCAACTTTTATTTTAAATTGCGCTGGTTTTAAATTATTGAACTCATTTGTGACGTCATCTCCTTCAGAGCTGTGACGTCACACGCATTTTTTTAAATAGCATGCTACATTTTTTTATAAATTTGAAGATAGTACTATTAAATCCCTTTTCAATGAACTCGCACTAGTTAACTCTATTTTCAACAGTTCTTGAGATTTTTAGATTTCTACATTTTCGCCACAACATCAAAACAATTAGCAAAACGTCAAAGTTTACAGATTGCTTTTAAGCGTTATGAAAAATAAAAATTGACCTGTTTCAGCGTTTTCGACAAATGTTATTCGTTTTGAAATTACTGAATTTATTCCATAGTGGTTTCCACACTGTATAACAATATAAGGGTTATAATTCTTTTGATACACACGAAACATATTTTCAGAAGATTATGTTGAGGTTGTTTTCTTGTTTTGGGTGGAGCGAGGAAGCTGTTTTCTATGAATTTTGCGTCACGCTTGAAGGCTTTAATGCCCATAAAAAGGCTGTTAGAAAATGTTTAAAAAAAATTGAGCTGGTGTTTAATATGTTGTGAAGCTGTAAATTTCACAAATTCTATCTGCGACTCGAAAAAGTTGCTTTTCCATTGTGAATATCCCTAATTTAAGACTGCACACATGAAATTAAATTCAAGTTCAAGCAAAGTAAACAAGGCATTTTTTGCCGGGTAAAAAATTAATAGTTTTTTTGCCGAAAAAACTATTCGCCGCTCGAGATAACACTAGTTGTAAAACAACCTTGTGTTGATGTTTTGAACGTTAATTTGTGATGTTTTATCAATTATTATTAACTTAAAAAATGTGAATGTTACGTTACCAGTGCCAATTGTAATACATAAGTGGTAAATACGCTATTTATTACAATCTTTATTTAAAAAATCAAGTTATCAGTAATCACAAAAATTCTAAACAAAAAATTAAATTATTGTCCTAGGAAGACCAATAAATGACCGACTTTTGCCAGTGATTCTACAAATTGTAAAATAAATCACAGAACAGTGCTTATTTAACGATAGACCTTATTAATGTTAGAAAAAATGTAAGATTAATAATAATAATAAAGCAAAATTGTTACTAATCTACCTTAAATACGTGTGAGTTTTTTATGTTTAAATTTGCTTTTGTTTGATATTATGTTTTTTGGTGCATAGACACATAGGCTTTCCTATTAACTAGTTTTAACTCGGCAAAAGTGCTAAATACAAATTTTGTTTATTTTGGTGAGTTCTATCTATGGTTAATTTTTAGAATTCAATTGTAAAAAGTGTTCATTTAAAAAAGTTGTCAAGAGTGCTATGAGATTTTGATAAAAGAAAATATAGCGAAAAATGGATGTCGGAACTTGATACACTATAACTATGGAAAATAATCAAAATAATCATTTTGATTATTTTTGAGTGCGTGTTTACAAGATTCCGAGTCATTCTCATTCTGTTCCTTCTTTTTTCGTGTACAGTTTTTGTTCGTTCCAAATTTTAGTTTCATTTTGGTTTGTTATTGGGTCCAGTTAATTGTTATTTTGTCGCGATGGCTAATTACACTTTAGAGCACAAAAATTTTTAGTCGAAAGTTACTTTTGAAGTGGTAGAAAGGTTGAAGGCGAATGGATCTATTAGATGAAACACTGAGCAAAAACAGGATGTTAACACTTTGAAATCGGCAAATATTGCACTGGGAATGTTTTCCCATACGAGTTAATGAATAATTATTTACAAAAAACTTTTAGAGATTACTGATTTTATAAAATATTCCGTGAAATAGATTTCAAGTCACTAAGCCGATATAATGTGACAATTCCGACAACAATCATTGACAGTATGGCAGCCAAATTTAACTAAGAAATACTTCAAAATGTTTTTGTTTTGTCATGACACTTTAATAACCTTTTAACCACTTTATGGGATGTAGTGCAAAAAATATTATTATTTAATGTACACAGTCTGGTGCAATAAAGAGGAATTTACGTTAAGTTGCATTAAATCGGTTTGTTTTGGTCTCAAGAATCTTAAGTTGCTTTATAGGACCGTCTTTCTGAGACACCTTGTATATGACATCTGTCAAATTGTCATATCAATCTGGTTGTTTACCTTTGATCTTTAGCATTTCAGCAGTTTTCAGAATATGTGGTAGTTGTTCTTGAGAGACGTTGACTTCTCCATAATACATGAAGTCCACCATAACTTTCAAGTCAGTAAATTTAACATCTTTTAATATCACAATGGGATGTTGGCAAGGATTTATAGTGAACAAAGACTGCAAGATGAGAGTAGTAAAACGTAGTTTTATGATTTGAGACTTACTTGAAAATATGAACTGCAAGCAGATAATACAACTTTATGTGCTTGCAAGTGTCTGCCTTCAGCAGCTAAAGTAACGTCAACCAATGACTCACTATTTAGAAGACTAGAAAAGACCGAAATGAAATTTGGTTGATGGTTGTTCCATCTCAAACAATACTGTTGCATTGTCATTGTAGCGATATTTTTACACCTGAAAGTACATTTAAGAAAACCAAATCAAGTTTTGTTTATATTTTTAATTATCAAATACATACAATCAATAAATTGACCTGTGAATTGTAACCTTGAGAGTCCACCAATACGAGATGACATCAACGAATTACAAAGATGACTGCAACAATTTAAATAGAAAAGGTCGAAATTAAACCTAGTTTTGCTGACGTCACTTATTATACTCACTTTTCAAATTGTTCAACATTATCCGGAAAATAAACACACGAATTTTTCAAATAAACACCACACATAAAAAACATAATCCACCATATTTAGATTTTCACACTGACGTAATTTGGCAAATGCCAAAGTAGAAACCTGTAATTTTACCACTATGACGTAACCATATTTTATAAAAAATATAACTCATCAAGTTGAAAAACACACTAAATGAAATAGAAACGTTTGTTTCACGTTAATTTGTTGTTAACAAATTTATTATTTAGAGAAAAATATTGAGAAAATCTAAAAGCTTTTTACAAGTTTTACAATCAATTCGGAAGATGGCGCTGCATGTAACGTTATTTGCCTATAGTGCTTAAAAGTGAAAACATTTTTCAGTGATTGGAAAATTTTGTTCCATAATTGGTAAGTTAAAATTATGGTTTTATATTACGTTTTTTTATATGCCAATCATAGATTTAACATAGAAGAAAATTTAGTTGACATAAAGACAAGGTGACATGCGTTTGTTGTAATTTTGCATTTTTATGATTAATTTAAACTTAGAAAATGAAAAAGACTGGGACTAATAACATGTGTTCATTTAAAAAAGTTGGCAAGAGTGCCATGACAAAACAAAAATATTTCTTAGTTAAATTCGGCTGCCGTATTATCAGTGATAGTTGTCGGAAATGTCGGAATTGTCACATTATGTCGGATTAGTGACCTATTTATAAATATATTTATTTCAATTAGTAATTTTTAAAGCTTTTTGTAATTAATTATTCATTAACTCGTATGGGCAAACATTCACAAACAATCACTGACTCTTCTTCAATGACCTTGTTCTGTGTTTCATCGAATAGATCCACTCGCCACTCGCCTTCAACCTTTCTACCACTTCGAAAGTAACTTTCGGCTAAAAACTTTTTGTGTTTTAAAGTGTCATTAATTAGCCATCTCGACAAAATAACAATTAACTAGACCTAATAACAAGTAAAACTGAAACTTGAAACAAGAACTGAACACGAAAAAAGAAGGAACAAAATGAAACTGGAAACGAAAATAACTCGGAATCTTGTTAACACGCACTCAAAAATGTTTTTCATAGTTACAGTGTATCAAGTTCCGAAATCTATTTTTCGCTACATGTTCTTTTATCAAAATCTCATAGCATTCTTGACAATTTTTTTAAATGAACACCTTTTATTACCTTTCTTTGACAAGTTTGACAGGGAACAGCACATCAGAAAGTTGTTGTTTTCATGAATAAATGATAATATAGTATTGTTTCAGATACATAAAGATGTGTTAAGATAAATAAATGATAATAAATATTGTTTCAGACGCCTACATCAAGGTGTATTAAGGTATAGTTATTTGTGTACAAGGCCAAAAAGTGATGTTTTTTGGCCGAGTCGAATTTTAATGGCCGAGGCGAAGCCGAGTCTAGAAATCAAACGAGGACAAAAAACACTTTTTGGCCGTGGTGCACACAAATTTTTTTAGGCGACTTTAACAAAAAATTGAATTTTTGTTAGTATTTTTAGGTTAGCTTTTGACGCAGCGGCCGAAAACTGCTCATTTCTGGCTGCTGTCAAAAAGGTTATATTTTTCGGCCGCATTTGAGGAGGAAAAATTTATGTTTTTGTCAAAGTCGACTAAAAAAGTTTTTTTTATAATCAATTTTCAAAATGCCGTGATACTTCTCTGTGGTAGTCCCATTCGTAAATGACAAATGGTAATTTCACGTTAGGTTGCTAATACTAAATGTAAGGTATACTACATTTGCGTCGTTAAATATTTGTATAAAGTTCAAAGAGTGAAAATAATATTTAAATTTATAACTAAATTTAGTACACGACCGAATAGTACAGGAGGGTTATACCTGAAAAAAAAAACAGTAGTGTCCATAACAACTTTGACGTGGGGATGTTGTATACAGCTGGCTCATAAGTAGAAGTTTTAGGGCAAGAAGGTTAGGTAGGACGAAGGGAGCATGACTTTGAAAACATGGCTTTACCGCCATCACTGCTCAAAGCTATAAACTGATACTGAAAGCAGGCGCATCACGAGGTTGAAGTCAGTAGTGTCACACAATGTAGTGTAAAAAGTTTAACCAAAGGATCAAAACACAACAAAACAATACTAACAAAAAAATATTAACAATCAATTACCAAAAAACATTTGGCAAAAAAATTAAAAGAACATTTCTTTGTAAACAACTAAATAAAAACTAACGTCCTGCGTCAGCTACGCCATTGTGCGAGACCAGACACGGCTGAACATGATTTGTCGAGTCGGCGCTTTATTTGAAACCTATCATAAACTGGTACCAAGCTGATACCAAACGTTTTACACTGCTAGCATAGGGCGTATTCTCTCCTTCCCATCTAACGTCTTTGCTTTAGGGTGATACAGTGTGGTTTTTCAAGAAATTTTGATATTGACAATTGATTTTAAAAAAGAAAACAAACTTTACACTGCGTTGTTATCTATGTGTGCTATTTTAAACATTAATATTTAAAAAAAAAGTCGTAGAAAAAATTTAACAACATATTTACACTTCTCTTAGCGTTTTCTAGGACCGCACAAGCCATGGCCCGACTCTTTTGAATCACCCTATATAAAGAAACGTATCACTTTTATCTGAGGGTTATTATATACTCCTTTATATATTTGTTATATTTTAGCAAAAATAAAAATTATAAACGGTTAAAACTTTACTTTTTGTGCCAATAAACAGCTAGACCAATTGTAGGGGCCAAATATCCCCCAGTTAAATTTAAAATGTTGAGTGCGCGCGTGAGAATTAAATGCCTTTTTAACACAGCTTTATTGAGATAATATTGTTAATAATCTAATAAAAATCTTATGTTTGACCCACGAAGAAATAAAATAGTTCTCTAAGTATCATATAAAAATCAAGTCTCAGACTATAAGTAACTATAAGTATAAGTAAAACATATGTGAAAATTAGTTCTCAAACTTTAAGTAAAGTGAGTAATATTTTTACTTAACTGTCTTAACAGGCACTTGGTACCTGAGAATTGGCATTTGGCACAAGGTAGCAGGTATGTGTACGCTTATAAACTACTACTGTTCACGTTTTTAGCTAAAAAGAAGTTTTCGGATTTCTCGAAAACTATTAATCCGATCTTAATAAATTTTACATCTATCGGTACATCTTAAAATTCTCTATCTTGTGGACTTTTTCAGTTTTTTTGAGCTCAAGTATAGTTAAGACAATATTCCCACATAAAAAGCCACTTAAAAAATTTGCTAAATTCACAACTTCTAAACTATCGAGAATTTTGTACTTTTATAGTCATCATTGGATTCGCTGAATTATATCTCTATATGGCCGGTTTATCCAAGAGTAATAATTTGACTCTAACCATAGAATGAGAATTTGACTTCAACCATAAATTACTCCAACAATGTTAACCATAAATTACTTCAATAGTCCTAATCGAGCAATTATAAGTCATGCCCATTTATGATGTATTGAAAGCCCGAAGTAAATAATTGCAGACAACAAACAGCATTCAACCTTAGACCCTAAAACGAAATTTTTTATACCTGTTTTCTGAAACAGAACTCATAAATCAGCATGTCTAATTATTGCCCAATTAGGATTTCGTTCTTGGGAGTAATTTATGGTGAAAGTCAAATTCTCATTTTTGGATAAAACCACTATAGGATCATGTCAAAAGCTTCCAGTTCTATAATTGCTAATTTCAAAAATCCACAAAGTTTGATATCACCAACGTTGACAATTTGACGTAATACCGGCCTTAAGTTTAAAAATCTAATTTAATTTCCTTTCGCTTTTGAAAATCGATTCATTGTTTAAGAGTTAGAGATATTTAAAAACGCTAAGTTTTCAGAAGTTTTTAATTGTTCTGAAAGGTTACCCGAAAGTCAAAAATTAGAAGTTTTGGTTAAAAACTAATAAATTCGTAATTTTTTGACAGTTTTAGGTAAGCTAAGTCTATTTTTTAAAAAATGTTATAAATACTGAAAATCCGATTAGTCTGTTAAGGTATGAAGGTCAATTTTTTACATAACAAATGCCAAATAAATTTAAAAATTCTACATTTTCTTATATAAAATGATTTTTTACTAATCTGATTATTGGTTTAGGAGTTAAAGACAATTAAAAATTAAAAAAATTACATTTTGTTTACGATTTTAGTTTAATGGGCTAATTTCAAGTTGATATAATACCGGTAGTATCTTTGTTTCTATGGAAAATTGAAAGAATTTGCTGTGATTGGTTGTTGCCATGGAAAAGTATCAAAATTTGTTATACTATCAGTAGTATCTCAAGTGGTAATTAGCCCACAAAATTTCTCGGGAACTATTAATCCGATCTTAATAGACTTAAGAAGAATCGAAAGATCTCGAAATTCTTTCTGTCTTGTGTATTTTTTCAAATTTGTTGAGCTATTTTAGGCAGTATAAAACATACGATATGACTCATATTATACCCGCCTACTGCAGACAAGACACTTTAGTCCTTACTTTAAGACTTTAATTGAGTTGTATGTATTTTTTGGTTGACTAAGGGCCGGTTTACAGAAAGTGACATTAGCTTTAATTGCGATTAAATAGTTAATTCGCGATTAAATCGGCTTTCTTCGTGTTTGATTGGTCAAAATCGGCATTTAATCGCGAATTAACTATTTAATCTCAATTAAAGTTAATTTTACTTTCTGTAAACCGGCCCCTAGTGTTTAATTTTCGTTATTAATTAAAATAACTCTATTTATATAATTTTTGTAAGGTGAAACCTCGAGTGGAACAATAAAGCTGTAATAATGTTTTGTTTGTTTATAAACGCTAAACTGTTGTAAATTTGAAAAGAATACTGTAGGGGAAAGTCATTACAAAGTTTTCTTCTTTCTTGTTTAGCAAATTGTTCGACTCACTTGAGAGAAATAAACTAAAGCGAAAATAGAGGCAATCTATCAAACTCTTCTTTTGTCTATACCGTACGTGTGTATTAGGTAGGTACGAAGCTCGTGTGGTTGAAATGAAATTTTGCTTGTTCCTTCGTGCTTTCTTCGAAATTCTGACAGCCAAAGGAGATTGATCACTTACTAATCACGTTTTCGCTTTATTCTGTCCTACACGCTGACAAATAATGCTGCAATTTAGGTCGTAGCAAGATGGAACGTTCTTTCCAAATTTCAATTTAATAACAAAATTATTAGAAATCGGTTCGTACAACGCCAGAAATGAATTTTGCTGACAAATATAGAAAAGTTTATTCTACAGTTTCAAGGGGATATCTAAAGTCTGACAGTACATTACGAAAAAATAGAAAATATGGTAGATTCTACTAACTCGAATATATTTATTAGAGTAGATTCGGATCGCTTTTCTTTATAAACTTGTATAGTTCTTGTTTAGGTTTATTGAACAAAATGTAACTTTATAGTTTATAGAGAAAAGCTGTAGCGCATACCTTTCACTGAACTAGAATCCCTATTGATTCAAAATGAAATTATCACTGATATTTATTTAGAAATGTTTGTTGCTTGTTAATTTGGCTTCGACAGACAATTTAATGAAGTTAAGCACCAATTCATAATTTCATAAAGCTCTACTGTGTGTTGGGCCCCACTGATTGATTAGAAATTAGATTAGAATTTGCATTAGTTGCTCCCTTTTCACGCAATTTATTTGTCTATGAGCAAGTTTTGTATTTTTGAAGTTATTTTAGAATGAAATCCTTTTCGGTATAGAACGAGGGTTGGGATCATTTTGATTTATTTTTATTACATTTTGTGCTTGTTTCTCGTCACGTTTCTCATTTTGCTGGTCGATTCTCGACGCTTGTTCAGCGATCTATTTTGTGATTATTAATTTTCCATACATTTGATTTATCGATTGTGGTTTTTCTTTTCTTTCTGATTCTTCTTTCTACGGTTTTTAATAACGTGGTTATTTATTTTTCACGTTTCCGGTGAAATATTGTTGCTTCAACATCAAAAAACTTTGTTAATTAAGTATTGATGAGATGCCACAAACCTAAGCAAATTACTTTGCATAAATTTTTTATTTACAAATAACTTTGGTAAATATTTTGTTGCAGTACAGGGTGGTTCTTAATTAGTCTGTGTTGCCTCAGGCAAGAGAAAATTATTTAATTTTGTAATTAATCTTGTTTTTTAGACGGGTTTTTTGATGATCGATAAACCGTTGAAAATTTTGTTATTAGATAAATTGCTTGTGAATGAAATATAAATTGCAATTAATTTAAAGCTCTGATGATTTTCTCGAAAGCTTGTTATCGGTAGTGGTGCAGAGGACATTGATAGAATAATTTTGAGTATCATAAGAGCAATAAATCGCAATCCGTACATTTCCGATAACAGTCAATCAATGTCCGGTTCCCATAGGTGGAATTGAGGGTTGAATTGAGGGTTATTAATATGTCCGGCTTTCTGGTTTTGATTTCTTGCAGAGACGGACTGTCAATAAACCCAAAATTGAGGGTATTAATTGCAGGAAAAAAAATTAAATTTGTATAATTTATAGCGGCAATTCGCAAAAATATTTATCATAAACATAAGAAATGAGATGATTACGATTTTCCAGTTTTTGGAGCACTCTTGGGGGATAGAGACATAAATCAGGAAATTCAAGGCAATCAAGGCAAATTTATCAAGGGAAATTTCAAAATCCTGGTTATTAGGATTAAGTAAAAAATATGTTCCTGAATCAAGGATGAATTCGTATTCCGTTCAGATCTGTATGCGGAAATCTCTGACAAATCTTTATTTACGGCACCAACTTTAAAGTGCTGGCTGAATTGACGATCACTGGCTTAGTCAAATTTCTTCAGAAATCCGAGCAGGCCCAATTTTTCTCATACCATTAAGAAAAAACGAAAACTAAACGCATTCTTAAATTTAGAACTTGAGAGCCAGCGGAAATCGAAGCCCGAATTCTGTCTGATACGTACTACTAAAAGCGAACCGGTTCGATAATTCTTAATTGCTTCTTCCAATCTTAATCCTGCAGGATAAAATATTAAACTGGTCAGTTCACTGATACGGAGGATGAAACTTAAGCCTTTTCGATTATTGCCTAAAATTGGAACTAGTGAGCAACCAAAATAAACGATACGCGAGAAATCTACTTTTATTCCAGTCGACCTTTTTACTGCTTCAATCGAACATCAACCACTATTTGCTGAGTGGGGAAATTAACCAAATGGGATGTTAGAACATTTTCGTTAAATAGAAAGCATCAGTTCTATTGTTATTGCTGAAAAATATATTTCTAGTTAACTCACAAAAATATCTAAAATTTTATTAAGTTTTATGAAGCAAACCTAGATTTTGTTATGTCAGTTAATATTTGAAAAGGGTAAGACAGTTTTTACAAAAAACAATTTTACTCTAAACAATTGAAACAATTAGGTTTAGAGAAAAATAAAAAGCATAGTTTTAAGCTCGTTTTTGAGAAAATAATTTTGGTGATAATTAGATTTTGTTATCATTCTTTGTTCTTGAATTAAAAACTTTTAAACAAAGTTGAAATTTTACTAATATTTAAAAATATATATATTTTTGTTATCATTGAAGATACAGCTTTAGAAGGAAAACATTAAAAACCATCTTTTATCTAGAATATTTTAGAAAATACCTAAAATAACTAAAAAATGAAACTTTTAACACAAAAAAATATTTGATAACGGCAATAGCTTCTACGTAAAAAAGTAAAAAAAACTGTTTTTGTTAATATTTTAGATTCAAATCTGAATCTTCAATAATAACCAGAATATGAAGTTTTTTAAATCTTTTGTTCAAAAAGTTTGATTTTAGTAACAAAAATTGTTTGACTAAATTTTGCTATGCCAATATTAGAAGACAATAGAGAAACGCCAAAAACTGCAATTTACAAACGCAACGTATGTCGGTTTTCTTGTTTTCAACGAAATTTCATGACACTAAATTCAAACAAAATACAAATTTATTTTCACACATTATTTAACTGTCATTTCAGATGTAATATTTTTATGTTAATCCAAAATGTCAATAGCTCAAATTTACAAAAATAATCATGAACCACTTCATTCTTCACCCGTGATGAGCTAATAATAATTCTCTAAACAAGCCCAACAAAATTAGGAGAACTACAGTTTTATTCAATAAATTTAAGAACTTTGCAACTACAACGGTCATGAACATGTGTTCACATTCGATCAGTTTATAAATTCTAAATTACAAGACTATTTTGAATATTTTGATGTAACTTTCATAGAGCAGAATCTGTTTTCTTGTGCAAAAAATAAAAGATACAAGGCTGGTTTGATAATTCACTTTTCGAACAATAAAACAATTTTTTTTTAATATAGCTGTATATATTTTTCAATGTAGTCTTCTTTAAGCTCTATACAGTTTTTTTAATATATTTTTTTTTTCTATAATTTTTCCAACTTTTTTGTCCCTTCTAAATATAGATTTTTTCGAAGCCTGCTAAATAGCTATTAGTTTTGGTATTGATTTTTTCTGACCCGATTTTTTTTTCACTGAGCCATTTCTTCATATTTCTAAACAGAAAAAGGTCGCAAGCAGCTAAATCCGGTGAAAAGTTTGAATTACGGCTACGGCAACAGCAGATGTGTGCTCAGATGCAATGTCGTAATGAAAAAAAAATTTTTCTTCGATAGTTTTGCCATCAATTCCTTTTGAAATTTGTTGAGTAACTCAGCATAATAGAGCCTTGTTATTGTTTTTCTTTTTTCCAAAAAGTCTATAAATATTAAGCCATGTGAATCCCAGAAGATGGTAGCCATGACCTTTTTGACTGAAGGAACTGTTTTAGCTTTCTTTAGCGCACGTTCACTGAGAAAAACCCGTTGACGTTTAAGACTGTTCTTTGGTTTTGGGTTGATAGTAATGTACCCATGTTTTAACAACCGTTACATATCGTCTCAAAAACTCACTTGGATTACGCTGAAACATGTCTAAACAGTGCTTTGAAATAGTTTTAACTCGGTTTTAATTCTTACCTGAGGATGACAACTTTGTTGTTAAAACGCGCGTTGTGTTAAGTATAGTGTTTGGTGTTAGTTGGTGTTTTACGCTCCAAAAATTTTAAAATAATCGATGTAAGTAAAGTCTAATTACGTCTGAGGTCCGGTATACAATATGTGAAATAAATATGTAACCGCAATTAACTTTTAATTTATGACTAGATTTCTGACAATATCATTTGTCAAAATTAATTCTGAATCGCAAATTTTAGCTAATATTGACGTATTATTATATAGAATGAAAAAAATGTCGTAACCGCTGCTGATGTTGGTTTAAACGCCAAGTAAATTCGAGAATGAGGATTTTAAGACATCTAAGGCTGATATGACATTTTTACTTTCGCGGTACGTTTAAAATTTTATTTGTTTTGTTGAGTGAGAAAAAGTCACATTTTATAAAATTGATTAGTCGACATTCTCAAGATTGACAAATCGATACATATTGCTTAAAATTAAAAACAAAATAAAAATTATTTATTTTGTATTTTTTTGTGTATAAAAGAATATTTTTAGTGCATACTGGGTTTTCAATTTTTAACCAATACAATATACCGTTTTCTTCAAAAACAAATGATCTAATAATTAAAATAAAATTCCAGATTGATTTCCTAATTAATTTTTGACTGATTTTTCTAAAAAAAATTTATTTTTTAGAAAATAATAACCAAATATAACGATAAGAAAAAAATGATTAGGTACAATTGAAGTAGACCATTGTCGTTGTATACTCTATTTTTTCTTTTTTTTTTTGGGTAAGAAGTAAGGTAAAAAAAAGGGGGTGGAGGTAAAACTTGGGACACTCGGTATTTTGACTGTTATATGTGCATATTTTACTGTTTTTTAAGTGCATATATTCCAAGGTTTTTATAAATAAAACGCACTTCTGTTTTATAACAATTAAGTACAATAAACATATTACATCACTGTCTCTGTTAATTTTCTCTTTCGCCTGTATAGTTGAATAAAAAAGAAATTTTAGTGTTTCTTTAAAATTTTATGAAAGCATACAATGTGAAATAATTTTGAAAGTAGAAAAGCAATTTTTTGTGCATGCAGTACACTGCTGCAAACTTAATTTCCCTCTGGATAGCCATAAAGCTTTCGAGAAGTGCAATTAACTTGTCTATCCGCAAGGCTTAGCG
Organism: Tribolium confusum; assembly: GCA_029207805.1. Classification (NCBI taxonomy): domain Eukaryota; kingdom Metazoa; phylum Arthropoda; class Insecta; order Coleoptera; family Tenebrionidae; genus Tribolium; species Tribolium confusum. The sequence goes on along the minus strand of JALGAY010000002.1, from coordinate 39,139,426 downwards.
GAAATCGGCAACGAAAAGTCCAAAAATAATCTTAGCGCGAGAATAATCGTCTGAAAAAGAGTAAATTTTTCTTGACATTTAAAAGCTAGACTCTCTAATGACCGTTTGTTTTTTCCAGTTGCAGTTCCAAGCTAATAAATACAACTGCAGAGCTCACAAACGACCATAATAAGCACATAAATAAAGAGCACCATAAAAATGCATGCAAATTTTATACGCGCTGTCTTGCTCGAATTTCTATAAACACATGCAAAATAGCAGCAATTTATTGTCATTATTTCGTACGTGCGCCCGCTTGTACACATAATAACCTTATTTTCGGGAAAAATACAAAGATTTGAATCCGTCCCTGAAATAGTATCGCTCATGAATTTTCAGTAGCGGATTTCATGAAATCGCCTAATGCGTTCCGCTTAGTAGGTATCTTGGCGGGATACTCTATTATGGCTTGCAATTTCTCCAGCATCACCCTTTCTTTCATCGCTATTTTGTTTCGTATAGCGTCTTATAACGGTTGTATAATGTAACCAGATTTAGCAAACTGATACGAAAAAGTACCCCATTAGGGAATATTGCTGCTTAAAATGCCAAACAAAAGTGTCTCTGATTAATCAGTAATTAATTTGAGGTTGAAACGGAATTTAAAATTTTTGAGATAATAAACTCTGGAAGTACATTAAGGGACAGTGGGGAATAATAGCGTTATTTTTATTAATATGGGATAAAATAGGGGTTATAATCGCGTGAAGTATAAAACCGGCCTTTAATAAACTTTCTCGAATCAATCATTTTCGGTCCCTTATCAAATACCAGAGTATTTTAAATTATATTGCTCTCGAACGAGTCCGAGGGAATTGCGTTTCGTTCGAACAATCAATGATGTTATGGGTTTTCATTATTTCTGTTTGCTTGTAATAACATCCAGTGGCGTATCTTCTTAACGATAAACTAAGTTTAGGCGCCGCCTTCAAAGAAATCACATCCGACAAACAAGAGAAAATTACCAGAGTAATATCCTTATTTAAGGTCCACTTCATAAAGTGGTTGTTTGAAACTGAATCCGTCGAGATATCGTCCATGATGTGATTTGATTTTAGCGAGCATCGAACCAATATCCCACAGGATTAAAGGACTACAACTTTATTTCAGATCGACGAGTGCCATATCAACATTTATTATCGTTTTTATTTATTTGTTTGAGCTGCTTGAATTTTTCAACTCAAGGATGAACTTTGTTGTTTTTCTTTTCTTTCGACGAGTAATCTAAGAGAAGCAACGAATTCTAAACAAACAAAAAGTTTATTTGTACAGCATTACAAGTTACATGACAGAATAATGTTTAACAAAATTTTAGGGAAACACCGCTTTACACGCCGTTTGATCGTTCATGTACAAAATTTAACTGTTACCTTTAAACCTTCAATGTATTGCAAACTGCTTTAATAAGCACCAAAACAATTAAATATTCACAGACAGTTCACTGATTTTTACTCGTGTTTTCTACAAACGAAAATTATTAAAATTGTTTAAACGACATTTCTAAAGGTATTTATTACAAAGGACTATTTTTTTAATTTCTTACAAAAGGAGTGTTTTAACTTTTATAAATTTCGTCAGAAAATAAAATTGTATAAATTAACAATTTTAACTTGAAAGCGAAAAAGTGAACAACATTATTATGTTATTGACAAGTCCAATATAATTTGGAATATCTACATTGTAAGATATATTTTAGCAACATAAATGTTTTGTTTCTTTTCATGTTTTGCTTGTTACTTCTTAAATTTTTTTTTGCATTTCCTCTGTACATGTATATTGTAATTTTGCGGACTCAAAACACACTGCAAAATGCACACTTTGAGGCCTAGTATTGTAGTTTATTATTTCAGATTATTTACCAAACGTATTCAGGAAGATAAATTTTTCGCATGAGCACTTTGTTTGCAGCACGAGCGGAGGGAGTGTTCCATTAGTGCAAATGCGGGAAATTTTTTCCCGAAATAGTTAGGTACAACATTTTTTGTTACAACATGGGTTGGTAAAACTGATTGGAAGATTCTGGGAACCGAAATCCAATCTAAAGTTGTTGCTTAACCATTACCGACTAATGGCTTAAGCAAATTTTAATTGTTTCTTTGCGGGAAATAAAAAACATTCTGGTGCGAGAAAGCAGTGTTTTCATGCGTCGAGGATCACCGAAAAATAGCTGTTCACACTTCATGAGTACAAAAAAATATTATTTCCACAAGTCATAAACAAATTATTTTTTTTTGGAAAAAATATATCATTGTTAGAAGTGGGTTTTGATGAGAGACAGGTTTTCTGAATGTTTTTCAAGAGCCAAGGAACAATATAGTCATTTTTTATTTAGTTTTATTGGAATGTCATTTTGAAAAATGAAGGTAATGTCACAATTTAGTATTTTTTTTGCTATTTGATTTTGTTATACTTTATTTTTTATTTATATGTCGTTTTCTGTCTCTTTTCAACACATTGTTGTATATGTTGCTATGTCATAAAGATTATGTGTTGAACAGAAACAGGCAACGGTATTAAAATAAAAGTGATAATTTTAGAAATGTCGCTGATTTTGCACAAGATACAACAATTCTCATTGATTTGATTGTTACAATAAGGAAACTGGTTTTCATGAGAACAAACAGGTTGCGGACTACTGCTAAAACGGTCGGGAACAAACAGGTTGCGGACTATTGACAAAATACTTTTTTAAATATTTAAACCAATTTTTTACATAATTTGTTGGTTCAGAGAACTCGTGCAAAAAAACCTTGTATACACCACGTAAACAAATAGTTTTAGGGAACACCTTCCATTAAAGTCTCGGCTTAAAGTTTAAACAGTAACGTCCAGTTGAAGTGTTTTTAGTGTTATTACAACAACAATTTGAACTGAGACCGTCGTCTGCGTTGATTGATAGTTATGTCAAGTCGGTCCATTCAATTTCAGCGCAACTAGAGGCTCTCTAGTCACGAGAGGATGCAAACTGTAATTGTAGGTGTAAAACTTGAATAACGTTGTTTGTCAAATTAATTGTCAAATTGGAATGATGGACTATGTTTTCAAAATTGAATAAAACTAATATTCTGTATTTATATTAAATAAAAATTGGTGTTAAGAGAGAGAAGTTCTACAAGGTAGAACACAATGATATTGATTTTATGCTATTTCTAAAACCTTTTTACATATTATTTGAAGTGTTTACGATTTTTTTAGTACTGAAGATTTTGGTTTGGCGAAAGTTTAAAAAATTTAGGTTTGCTAAATTGTTGATATGCTATTAATTGGAGTCCTACGAGCACAAAAAATGTTCAAAAAATTTGTCCTTTTTAGTATAAAGGTACAAAGACCAAAATATAATTTTTTGGTTACTTTGTTTAAGAGCGCTGACTACCAAAATAACACCCTGTTTATTGAGTGATTTGTTTTTATACCCTGCATACTGTGACCTTATCTGGGAATTTCCTAAAATAAAAGTGGGTTTAACCTCAGTATAAAACGACAAAATCATCAGCTGAACCCCAAAGACAAACGTTTACACGAAATCATATACGAAGACTTTCACCTCAATGCAGAGAGATTCCAGTTTCTCAATTCATGTCTCAAAATATTGCCACACAGCTTCCTAAAACTGATTGTGCTTTCACTTTTAAAAAATTACGTAATTTTTTCAAAAAAACAGGATGAAATTTAGTGCTTGTAATCTAAACTTATTAACTCTGTGGAATTTTGTATTTAACTACTTTAGACGTGTTTTTAGTAAGTGACAGATGTTGTAGGAATTTTGTGTAACCTTATCTGCTTAAACAAACTTTTATATTATAGGTATTTATTTTTGTGCATCATCTGGTCAGTTTGTGATATATTTGTATAAGTTTACTTGATCTTTTGTTTTTTTTTTATTACTTACTGCTAACTTTATACTTTATTAGTTATTAGTCATTTTTAAAACAATTTTTTTTAATAAAAGAAATTTGAAATTAGAAATTAACAATTACAATTAGAAATTAGAAAATTAGAAATTTGCCGTTTACTTACAGAACAGCATGTATAAGCGGGTTTATGTAGTCATTTGCTTTTCAGCAGTTTTCATTAATACCTTTTACATGCCAGCATTGTTTAGAGATGTCACTGCGGTTTCAGTACAATTGAGGGTGGGGCAGTAACCTCGAAACCGGTCTGAAGTTTTCTGGTGTAGTATCTAACTGGTACGCTTATCACTATTCTTAAATAATTTTTGTTGGCAAATTAAGCAATCTGTAGTGTTGTATGTAACTAGAATAATCGACTTTGGCGTCTTGTTGGGACACCCTATATACATATTAAATTTTGTTTGTGTCATTGTATTATGTTGTCTTGTGACAGTTACATTAAATTTGAATTGGCAGCCGATGGCGTGGACTAAATTGGGTGATGACAAGTGATCAAATTTGGTGGATGCGCCGGGTTAGTAATAATTTATACCATTTTATCGTTTACAGAATAAATAAATAATTATGTTTTATGTTAACTTAAATTTCTATTATATTAATTTTGTAAAACCAGTGCTATTCGTCATTTTTAATATAAAAATTCTTTGTTGTGAATTCATTATTATTAAGTATACACTGAAACTTGTGGTTACAAGCATACCAAGTTTTATCTACAAAATAACAAAAATATTTCAGTAATAAATTTATAATTGAAAAATAAAACCACACAAAGTAGTTAATGGAATTAACAATAAAAGTGCATCTAGACGATAAAAATATAATTATCTTAAATCATTTTTCAACAAAAACATTATTTCTAAATATACCTATAAAAACTAAAACTAATTGGAAATATATCTCTATTTTTAATTAGATTAAAACAATACAAAATAGAAAATAGTTAGTTTGCATAATTAAATTTAAAAAAGGAATGTGTTTCATTTGAACATCTATTTTACAAATGCGCTCCTTAAAAACTTTGCTTCTGTTTAATTCAAAAAGCTCTTCATTTAATTTTAATCCTTTTGATGTTAAAGCCAACATTTTCCTTTTTTGTTCAACATTTTTAAAATAGTTATGACAAGCTGTTTGCAAATCTGTGTGTCAAGTACATATTTTAAATAATTTAACTAAGAACAAACGTATACTTGTACATTAATTAATTCAGTAATTACTTTTCTGGTAATTGTATATAAAAGTGATGTTTGTACTTCTTGTTGATAATTCGTAATAAAATAAAAGGAAAGCAAGACGGCCCTGTAGTGAGCAATGACCTCTTCGCGGGCGGCGTTGCCAGGGAAACGGTATGGAGCCCTGGATCGGGGGGTGGCTGGACCGGGCCTCGAATTAACCTATTAGTGGTGGGCTTCTTATCTCACCTCGATCCTTTTATGCTCCATGGATATTGATGATTATTATAACACTTGGTGGAATATGATAAAAAATGTTGGTGGCAATATTCATAACGTTTTACACAGACAAATGCCGACATTGGCGGCAGTAAACGAGAGTCATGAAAGATGATGTACGTTATATTAGCTATAAAGAGTAATTACTGAAAAATATACCGCGCGTTTTATAGGCAGCCTTTTTAAATTGTATCCGTAATTAATTACAATTAGGTCGACGTTGGTGTGGTATTGTTTTTATTACTACGGCTGTCATATGCATGATTTATTGGTGGCTAAATCGGGTTTCAAGTAGTTTAGCATTTATTATGAATTATTTCAGACCGAGCTTGGCTTTTTTACGAATTGGAATTGTTACACGAATGAAACATGCTTAAATAAACAAGATAAAAGCTCTACGAACGTGGAACATTTTAAATTGGAACGTGATATTTATTATCACGAGGGGCAAAAATTTAACACCAATTTAACTTGTGTAAATTACGCTATTATCGCTGTTTAGGCTCAAAAGTAGCCTACAATTTAAACACTTCATTACAGCAAAAATTTTTAATTTATTTTTGAGAGCAGTCAAGCTATTGTTTTGTGCTTTTCCTAAATCTGTCGTTAAACAGATAATTTTCTCTTGTATAAAGAACTTGCGTAAATCTTGTCTTTGGTAAAAGTCCAACTCAACATTTTATAACTTACATAGTCGCGAATAAACTACAGCCATAAAGGCAGGCTATAAATTACAATTTCTTTAATGCTGCTGTTGAATTGATCGCACAAAGATACACAGATTGTGTATCTATAATATTTTTTTCTCAACAATTGCATTTCTTATGTAATAAATTTTCGTTTTTTTATGTGCCCACGCAAAATATGCTTTTGCTTTTAATATAAGTTTTAAAATAATTATAATAAATCTTAACCGACAATTTTATTCTTTACAGAATAAGTTAAAATGAAAAGTATGGACTGAGTGATTACATACTGTTATTACCAGCAGCAATTATAGCTTTATATAAAATTTAAATAATGAAAATTAATTTATTCATATATTTTCTCTAAATTTTACAACAAACAGCGATTGGTTATGTCGACACTAATAGAATTAAATTAAATTTAATCAGTTAATTAATAAGGACACTAATATAAAATTAATAAATTATACAACACAGCGTGGAAAAATTTTCATTGTTTATTATTACGGATATGCTATTTCGAAAACTGTAAAAAACAGAATAATATTTTTGGATACTAAAACATACGATCGGTCAGTTTTTCAAGTAGAGAAAGATCTGTAAAATTATCTACTATCTCCGTTATACAGTAATTTATTTTTTTCTTTTTATCAGCGCTTATGATTTAATTAACACTGCCAAATAATTTTTATGACATTAATAAATTAAATTTTATTCGCTACATAATGTCAATCTTACCTACTTTTTATCAATATTATTTCTAATTTTGCTATGAAGGTTTCAAGTAAAATTTTAACCTATATAGTAAAAGAAGCGTTTCTAAATAAAAATAATATTTCGAAAAATGAAAATTAATTGAACTGATCTTTTTTAATTCGGACAGTAAATTCCATTTTTCACACAATTTTGGTCTTTCTGAATTTTGGCATTGTTTTATGTATTTAAAATTGCGATTAAAATGTTTGTATTCCTTGCTTTTTGTTGTTCAAGTAAGTAAAATCTTTAATTTGGATTTAGAGATCGAAACTGTAGTGGATGCATCAAGTTTAGCAGAAGCAATAAAGTAAATGAAAAATTTAAACGTTTAGATTTTATAAATTTCTAAAACAAGTTGGCCTGGAAATGAGGAAGTGACAAAAAAAGAGAAAGTGTTCCTCGGTAAAAAATAAGATGATGGAGAAGACTAGTAATATGCGAAATAAAGAGAGAAGCAAAAAAATGTTTGTTACTATTTTTCATAGTTTTATAGGCCAAACAGGAAGTGTAAGAGATGCTGGGAGTACAGGTAAAAGTCAACAAAATAAAATCCGAAATCAGAGGAGTAGTGAGATTTATAAGAAATAAGAAGACAGCTAGAACAGACAACATACCTGCAGAGTTATGAAAGGTTAACATTAGAAGCTCTGTTGAATTAACTGCTCTTTTAATAGCTGACATTTGGGATAAAGAACTTGTGCCTTCTAAATGGAAAACTGTTTTTTTATTAAAACTCTAAAGAAACAAAAACAAAAAGGAAATAGGATAAAGAGTAATAATTTGAAAATAGATAATATTGTTGTGAATCATAGGCAAAATTTAAACACATATTATACATGTAGCCTGCATTAAACTCAGGAACCAGCAAGTTGGTTTTAGAGAACAAAGATGCCTACCAAATTATAGCAGTTTATATGATTATAGTTGGAAGAATCAAGGGAAAAAAATGTCCCTTTTTTTAAGGAGTTTATAAACTTTTCCAAATACCAAGACTGTTGATAATATATCAAGTCATGATTTTTATGAAAGTTTTTAAAATACTTTACCAAATCGCTAAGAGCCGTTGACCAAATAAGTAGAAATTGGAAAAGAAAAAATTGTCAGTTACGTGGTACTACTTCTAGGATAAAAACTGGCAGGCATGAAGTAAGCAAACGTTGTATCTTTGCTTTTTGACACATACAATTTTTGCCATGAAGAGAATGGTAGTAAAATAAAAGAAGAGACAGAGAGATTTGGATTAAGAATCAATCTTAAGACTTTTGAATTAAGGCATGGTATTACAAGATTAAGTAAAATTGTTCTTAGATAAACACAGAATTATGTTACCTATAAAGCATAACCATCCCCACGAAGTCAAATAGTAGAAAAGAGTATTTATTTGTTGGTTCAGATCCATGTAAAAATGTCCAAGGAAGTGGGTACATTAGCTGCTTAATTTTAGGATGCGGTGAGTTAAAAATTGCAAAATTATTTTAACTAAAAAAATATGTATTCGTGGTTAGCCCTAATGGAAGTTCTGAATCAGACATAAACCAAATACTAACACAGCTTATTCGAAAAATAATGCTAAAAATAGAAATAGAAATACATCTCTATTTGATTGTTTACCATGCCTGTTTTAAAAAAAGTGTGGGTCGGTAAATATTTTGTTTACCCGTTGCCAGCAAAAGCTATATGGTAAGCATTACTTACCGTTCCATAACGGTAGGTAAATTTGTTCAAAATTAATTAAACGTATAAATCAATGTGCGAGTATTTAAACTTTGCACAATAAAGAGCGATAAAGTTTAAAAAGAGAAATTTTTTTCAAATTAGGCTTATTTGAGGAATATCTTGAATGAATAAATCATTAATAATAAATAAAAAATAATTAACATGTTAATAATAAGTAAAATCATTAAATGCTGAACTACTAACACAACGACACTTTTACAGTAATTTTAATTCAAAATAAATAATAGTTTTTTAGAGAATTAAAACGTAAAAGAATACCAAAATGTATACCACAGTATGCTAGTTTCTATTTTATATTTCATTTATTCTTATTATGTTCTTCTATCCCTTCCGAGATCTCAATGCCAATGGTAAGAATTGAAATTCGTTTTTCCTCATATTAGGTTTATTTTTTAAAAACCGTAGAACTATGTATTACTTTTAAAAGTTTGTTGAATTTTTCTTTATTTTAATTTTCCGAGTTTGAGACTTGTAGGTACGTATGTACATAAGTGGTTGTTGATGCAGCGCTCGGACTTGAGCATCATTCAAAACTTTCAGCACACCTAAAAACTAAAAGTTATTGTAATATAGTCTGAAATTACATCTTGAGTTAGTTTTAAATTTAATAAACAATTATTATTATTGTTCGAGATTCTCCATCCATTCTGAATTTTGTTCGGGTGAAATTGATTTTTTGTTAGTGTAGCCGTCGTTTTGTTTTTTATGAAGCAATTCAGCGAATCTGCGGAAAGAACTTCCGACTTACCTATGCTTTTACCGTTGTTCTTACAAATATTGTAAATTTTTTTATGTCGCTTTGGAGAATTCCAGAAACAGCGTCATCACCATAACATCGGACCTTTGTTTTACGTTCCTTTATATCTTTTTCTCATCATATATTGAGAATAAAGTTTACGATTTTTTCATTATGATTGTCTCGACTTTTATGAGTTCCTATGCAACGTCATAAAATTTCTGTGTATTTAATTTCACTTCGAGAAATACGCAAACAAAAGTACGGGGTAGGTACCCCAGTTGCCGGGTACATAATTATTCCATTCGATTGTTATAAATTTAATTGTTTTGTTATTCCCTGTTACTTAAATAAGGGTTGTTTTCACAAATAACACAAAAAGTACAAAAGCGGAACGTAAAAGAGAGAGTATTATTTTGTGAAAGGGTTGTGTTTTACTTCCCGATTTATTTCCAAGGCATTTTCAAATCAGAAATTGAAACATAAAATAAAAACATTGAAGCTCTTTAGTTTGCCAGGATATTAGAGCAACATTTCATATACACCTCACTTTACATTATGAAGAGACTGTCACCGACAAATTCAATATTGTCACCTCACAAAGTAGAGTTTGTCATTAAGATCTTACTAAAGATATTAAGTCATGGAACATAAAATTTTAATCGCGTTCCTTATAATCCGTCTCTTGTAAAAGCTAAAGCTTTACGTAATAAGTTTACAGCGCACTGTTATAAGACACATTGACAAAATTTTAATGCTAAAATTTGTTTTTATGCACTACAAACTTTGTGTGCGCTTGAAAGCATCCGATTTGCAATTACACGTCACTGAAACAAAAAAAAAATAAACGGTTTTACACGTTTTTTTTAACACTGTTTATACAATGATTTCATATTAGGTTTAACCGAATAATTTCAATTTATCTAGCCACACGATTGTGGTTTTATCGGTTTGCGCGACTTCAAAGCACAAACAATTTTTTTCCTTGTATTTTGGAGTAAATTATTTAAAAATGTTTACTGAAAAATAAAAAGTTGCTTGCCAAGTTTAAATCTCTGTTGACTTTGGATTTTCCTTCCGGAAATTGTTCTCAAATTGTAAAGCTCCTAAGTAGGATTAGACATACATTCTTAACACTTTGAGTGCGCTCAGCATCACGTTGCAAAGATTTGTGTTATCGTAAGTTAATTCGAACTTTTGTTTTTCTTAATTGGTGGGCCTTTGATGTGTGCTTTTGTCGAAAGTTGGGCAATCTCTTGACAACTGATCTAGAAGGTCAGCTGTTAAATCGGCCTAAACCTAATGGGGGCGTTTGTCTTTGAAGACTGTCGATGGATATCGAGGCGTGCCATCGGAGGTAATTGCATTAGAGGTGGATTTAAGCAAAGTTGGTGGATGAAATTGTATTGTTGTCCCGGCGTCGACAGCAACATCGTAATAATAAGATTCCAAGTTTCCACTTACTGGAGGAAAGTGGAAAATGGACGTAATGTAATTCAATCAGCTGGAGTGGGAAAGGCAGGTACCTCGAGCATTGGTGGTGTAATTGAGGGCGGGCTACTTTAAATTCAAGCGCTCTTCGTGTTAATCTAATACTCGCATTGTAAGCGCACCCGATGATTGCGGATCTCGTCTACATCCGCCCTGTCGGAACTACTTTCCCAACTCGAACAAACAATACCTACAACTTATTCCATTTATATGTGCTTTGTCTCTTCCTGACTTATTACCAGTTTGGACTGTTAACTTTATCACCCTACTTCACCTTTCATTATTTTCACACCAAACTGTAGCCACAATAATAACTGTAGTCCACAGAAATAAAAAGATACTTGCTTAAAAAAAGAAAAGTAAGTAAAATTTACTTTTTTGCGCGATTGGTTGTTTTTACCAGTTTACTGTGCCTGTTTCCACGACGGTAGGTTGCTGTTACTGGTTGCTACGTGTAACAAAACGGTAAGTAATTCACTTACCGTTCAGTGAACGGTAAGCAAATAAATCTAAAAAAAAAACAATTTTGCGATTTATTTATTAAAATTAAATGTACAATTATTATAGTTAATAGTAGTAATACCAGTCGCATTTGAGTTTCTAGTGTTAATAGACAAACTTTCCGACGTAGAAGTCCCAGGTTGTTGTAATAGTCCACTAACATCGCTGTGTAAAATTTTATGAGCAAATTCAATTTTGTTTTGGAGGAAATCTTCCACGTAACTCTCGGCCACCGTTGATGAACGCCACCCACAATGTCTTTTTAGTCCCAACACATCAACTCCGTTATTCGCCAAAAGTGTAGCCGATGTGCGTCGAAACGAGTGTCCAGTAAAGGGGCTTCAGGGGCTTGCAACTTTAAATACTTTGCAATTTTTGACGGCCAGCCTTCAATTGTGCCTTTTCCTGTGACTTGCCTAGTGCATTTGCCATTTCGATAGTTCAGAAATAAATGATCTGACATTGGGTTGCTTGGTCGAATTCTTATGTATTTTCGAAGTATTTCCAAATAATGAACTGTTTCATTTTCTTTATTAATAACTGTGAACGTTCGCTGAATATTCGTTTTTGTATTTGGAATATTTACTATAAACATTTCTTCATGTTTTTCTATGTCACTCATTTTAATATTGTACAATTCCTCTCGTCTACAAGCGCCCGATACTCCCAATATTATTGCTACCTGCAAATATATTGTTTCCTTAGAACTCAGATGTACCACCTCATCATCTACAACATACCTTTTGAATTAAAAATTGTTCGTGTGGTGCTTCATTCAAGAATTTTTCCATGTCTTCTTTGGTAAAAATTTTAGCCTTCTTAGGCCGATATCCAATATTTTTTCTCTTAAGATAAGCAATTAATGTAGCAAACTTAGAAATATCGATAGCATCATGGAGAAAAATTGTACTCTTCAGCATAGAATACTCCGCCCATAAACTGCCTGGGGCCTTCAAGTGTCCACTTCTCACCACAAAATACGCTAACAAGCTCTTTTCATTTACAGAAATCTTCTTTGCTTCACGCCATTCCTTAAACAACTTGTATGTCTGTTCATATCGGGCTTTAGATTTTTCTGGAATTATTGCCGAACATCTTTCTTGCCAAGCGTCTTCTAAATTATCCGGTAGATCATCACTATCGCTCATATTTGCTTCGAAAACGGAACCGCAAAACACAACTATGTAGGAATGATTGTATCAAAAAGACAATTTTACTTGTTTGGAACAAAACCATAGCAACCATGGAACAGCCACCCAAAGTTTTCAGTTTCAATCTTCCCGATTATCACAAATGTATTGATATAAATTATTATTATTATTATTCTAGAAACTCCAATCGCGTAAAAAACGTTATAAGCATGTCGAACGTTAAGGATTACCATTCTCAGACAATAATTGTCTTCGAACGGTAAGCATTCCTTACCGTTCTCCATACTTAATATACTATTTATGTCGGCACGAACGTATATTAATTATCCCAGAAGATCAATGTCTACAACTGTCCTAAATTCTTCAATTAGATGATATTGTTTGGTCATCACAACATGAAACTATTTGTACCTGTCAAATCCAACAAAAGGGAACCTGGGGGAATTGAACTGTTAAAATTAAACAGATTAAGAACTGGCCATACTAGATGTAACTCAATACTGTAGAAAATCCATATTGGCAATATGGTCAAGTGGAAGAAACTATAGATCTTGTCGGAAAGTGTCGACTTACGAGTTTTTAAGATGGTTTCAGCGAAATTCATGAGTTGTCACCAGAAGCTAAAACTTGGTTGTCTATTACCAAAACTGTAATTTCTTTTATAAACTTTGTTTTTTATTCAATGCCTTTTTTAGTGTCATAAAAATGTACAAGAAAAATACGAATATATTTAAATATTACATATTTCAACACTATTCTAAAAGAATTTGATTGTTGGGGAAGAACCATTTTTGACAATGTGTGACTTGCCTACAGCAAAGGTTAAGCTATATCCATTTTTTAAACTTTTAACAAGACATGTAAGCCTTGTGCTATCAAAAATCAAAAAAATTTTCTTTAGATCATTCTAAATTTATTAAAATTAAGATACAAATAGTGCTAAAAAACATTATACAAGGAACTCTCTATGGAGAACGCAAGATTTAGTTACCAGATATTCCAATCACAACAACAGTCTGCTTGTTAATTACTCATTAACGATAAATAGAGTTACTTTATTAGACGCATATCCGCTACCTAATATCAAAGATGTTGTAAACTAAATTTTGCGGTACAAATAGTTCAGCTCAATTGATTTACGTTGTTTATCATCAAATACTTGTATTAGAAAATGAATGAATATGCAGTAGATTCGACGTATGTTGTAAATTGTAAATTAAACTTTGGTAATTTTAACAATGTGCTGTCGTGCATGACAGGTCACTGGGGAAAAAAAATCACATTTTTTCCGCCTGAAGATGACTTAATATAGAGTGGAAACGTGGCGGTAAACAAAATTGCCCCTTTTGTCCCAAATAACCGGTTAAATTAACGCGCTAAAAAGTTATAAAGTATAGATGTCTCAGGACTTAATAGTCGTGCATCGAATTTTGTTAAAATTGGTTAAGAATTTCTATAGATAAAAATACATATACTTACTCAAATCCAAAGTGGTTTTAATGACAGGGTTCTTAAGGTTAATGATAGTAACAAAGGAAAGGTACCGATGGACAATAAACTATAAACATAAATCTGAGCCGGACCTTCACGCAAACGAATTTGTTTTACAACAGCATTTGACAATTTTTTAATAGCATTATTATGACGGTCCTAATGATAATTGCAGTGTCATAAAAACCACTTTAAAGGATAAGTATACGTTTTTTCAAAGAAATAAGAAATACGAATCGATTTATTTTTAGTTCTTAATTTACAATTTAAATATCTCTACTCATTCGTGGAACGCGTTGTATATACAGTGTGTAAAAGCCAAATGGAATAAATTCATTATTTCGGTTACTGTACATATTTATAAAAAATCTCAAAGCACGTCAAATTATAAATTGACATTCTTTAACGTAAAAATGCGATCCCTACCTTTAACCCCCTTCGAATGACAGGTACAACCTCCATTTTTTTAAATAGGAAGTATCGGCTTGTGATATATCGTTTGAAAGATCTCTTCATTTTCTACTCAAAAATGTTATTGTTTTCAAGTTTATTGCAAGAATGAAGATAGAATTAAATTTCGCTATAATATACTTAAGATATAAAATGTAATGGAAAATGTTGCCAAGACCTTCGCGGTGAACATTTTGAACATTTATTTCATTGAAATTCACAGTTTTTTTTAGTGTTTTACATTTTATTACATTTTCCATTACATTTTACATTTTGAGCATATTATAGCGAAATTTAATTAAATTAAAATTTATGTATTTATATCTAGTACTACAACATACTCGTAATATGCACTACAAAATAATAAAAAAAATAGAAAAAACACATTAATTGTTATTGTTAAATTATTAATTACTTAAATAAATTATTTTTTTGTAACTTTTTTAAAGACTGTAATTAGCTTTTTAACATGCATAACTTGCATTAACCAAAAATATTGTAGGTTTGGCGAAAATTAACGATAATATTTGGTAATGTTTAAATTTTGTATTGAAAATTTATAAAGTTAATATTAAAACAATTAACACAGTAACATTTGCTTTAAAAAGCTTGTTCTTAAAAAATCAGGAATAAATTTCACAAAAAAAACACAAAAATTTTGCTATAGTTATCGTTATCTATAGTTATCGTTATCTATAGTTATCGTTTAGCTATAGTTATTAACAATTTAAAATAATTTTTTTTAAACATTGTATCTGGTAGCATCTTCCTAGCCATTTAATGCCTATATTTTGTTTTTTCAAAATTCTTTATAGTTTAGCCAAAAAACTATACGTTCCATACATTTGGTCCAGCCTGTATATAGGATTAGTAATCATATTAAATTTGAGATTATGTTAAAAAAAATATTTATAATTTTTTTTATTGGACGAAACGGGTACCAATGAAAGCTGAGATCATTTAATAATCGAAAAAAATTAGTTGTTTTTTTATATTGATAGCAGTACCTAGCAACTCTCATCCAAAATTTGAATGGGCTTTATTTTTTGACGACTTTATTTTGGATGAGATTTTTGAAAGGCAACGCAACTCTAGCGAATAATAATTGTAGCGATACGTCCTATTTTTCTTCAAAATTTCATCTGGTAATTAGGCATCCATTTTTTGCAGTCGTCTCTCGGACTACTGAATTACTATAATTAATGTAAAAAGCGTATGAATATCTAGAAAATTTGTTCATATGCTTAAAAATACTTGGAATAATCCATCTTGTCTAAAATCTGAATGGTATTGATTATTAGTTATTAGAAATTTTTTGTTTATTTTGTAAAAATTTTTTTCTTCTCAACTGTTTTTTTTTTGTTTGAAAGATTTTTGTAATAATACTACGTTTATTCTCAAAACTTGCAAAGTTACCACTAATTCATTTTGTCAAAATTATAAAACACAAATAAATGAAACAGCATTTCTTTTTTAAGTTTATTTTTTCTACAATTCTCTTTCTTATCTATTTTCTGTTCTCTTAGCTTGGTTTATCACTTCTTTTAGTTGGTCGCTCATAAAATACGGTTTATTGATTCCATTATTTAAAAGTTTGTCTTCACAAAAGCAAATAAATATCGTTTCAACAGATACCTAAATTTGTTTTTATATTTTTTTATATCAAAAATGAAATACTCACGCTTATGACTTGAGTAAAGAAGTAGACTACAGTTCCACAAACAATAACTCCAATTGAAATTATAGTCCAAAAATTTTGTATTTCTAAATCTGCTGACTAGATAAAATATTTAGGTTTTTTTAAGATTTGGACAAAAATCGTACCTTGTGAATAATTATTCCAACTAATGTTGCAACTAAAATTATGAACATCGTTGCACATATAATCACAAAATTTGTGACTACGTCCAGAGCAATAGTATCTAGAAGATTAGCCCACAAAAGTCTGGCAGCACGCTTTCCAGATTTGAACATTGGTGTACCATGCATTGCTAAATATAAATAAAAATAATTTTCTGAAATTCTGTGTAATTAGCAAATTTCTACGATAATATAAACATTACTCACTGAGTGAGAGAAAAATAAAATGTCACGAAATAATTGGATTAGATTAGGGGTTAATTTCAAGTTGAGATAATACGATTAGTATCTTCGTTTCTATGGAAAATTTTTAAAATTCAGGGTTGTGGTTGGTTGTTACGGAAAAGTATTAAAATTTGCGATGCTACCAGTAGTATCTCAACTTGAAATTAGCCCATTACATTAACAAAAAAAAGTTTGAGGAATAGAAAGTAATTATAATTTTGTTTTTCTGAGTCACATTTAATAAACAATTTCCAGTGACCGGTTTGGTTAAAATTGTTATGTTAAATGTTATTATTTTGTTATTATGTTATTATTATTGTTAAAAATTTATGTTCATGTGAACTTGCTTGCTAAGCAGTAATCATTCAAGAAGTTATCTTTAGAGCTCGTGGCTTGTAGGTAAACCTTTACTTTTGTTCTTACCCATATACTAAATAACAATTATTTAGAATAAATTTAAGTTGTAAATACCTGTTTGAATATATGCCCGTTTTGTCAAATATTCTACCACACTCTCAGTACAGTCCAACAAAAAATTCAAACATTTTAAAATTGGTTTTTGTCGAACATAATTATCGAGGTATTCCACTGTATATCGGGCAATTGACAGAAATGTTACAAAAAGGGAACCAAAAACAACAGTACCAAGATGATATCGCATTAGAACTAAGAAACTTGTATAAACTGGTTTGTTTAATTTTGATTTATCTCTGAAATAAGTTTTAGTAATTTAATCAAATATATATTTTTTCGTTGACCCAGTTTACTAGTAACAACATTAATGTATGATTTTCATCATAAAATTGTCCTTTATTGTAAATTTTACATCACTTCATTATTAATATGAAAACTAATGTAAAATTTCGAAATTTTGAAAAGAGATTTTGTTGCACGATTATAAAGTGGTTTGTGATCAACGAAAAAATATTGTAATCAACTCATATGGTAATGAACGACTTATAATCTCAACAATTAACTTGTCTCGTTCTTGTTTTAAACCCGATTATAAATCGCTCTCATTACATCCTTGTTTATTAAATAACATACCTTGTGAAGTAATAACTACTTACAGCACCAGCAACAATCATGCATTGGCATGCATTTGCTAAAGCTACGATCCAAATTCCGATAATAACACTGTAACCTATGCTAGCTTCTGCAAGATAGGTATCGCGATAAACATACACAAAGGCATGGTCATTCATTTCTTCTAAATACTGATATGTGCTTATTAAAGCGCCAAGAAATACCGTGTATGCTGCCATAATTGTCAAAATTATCAATGCCTAATTGTTTTAATCAAAAAAGAAATCTCTTAATATTTTTAGACAATATACTTACCCATAGAGGTAGGAAAATTAAAGACGGCATTGTGAAAATGACCGAAGTTGCTTCTGAAAATATTTTTATAACCATTGAATATTTATCATGAAAGTAGCAAGTAAAAATAGCTAGAAAAAAAATAACAATTGTAGAAACTGATCCAATATAGAAAAGTTTCATCTTGGAGGTTTCTGCAAACCAGTACCTAAAATGTAGTTTCAGATTGAAATAATTCGGGAGAAAGAACGTACCAGATATATGATGTGAAAGAAACTAGGCAGACAAGTACTGATGCAATGATTGCAAAAACTGTTTTTCTGGGAGAGAGCCAAAAGCACAGGAAAAGGCATAGTGATAAAACTAAAAAAATTAAAAATAGTGACATTTTTTGAGTTGTTTGTTCTTACCTAAGCCAATAAGACTCATTGGAACAATTATGGTAATTATGGAATTTTGAAGATCATTGCGAAATTCCTTCAAAACTAAAATTTTAATATTCAATTAAGGATTTTTTTCAATGAATTACTGCAAACGTTATAATGACATTTGCTTCTCTATTTAACGGCATATCGGTTTCTGGAATGCAGCGGTGAAATCTTAACCGACTAAAATACAAAATATACAAAAACGGAAAATATACTAAATGTCGTAAGAATCCTAGAAGAAAAAGTTGATGGATCTCAATCAAATTTAGTAGAAACGTTTGTCTTGAGGTCACAAATGATAAGAATTAAAACCCAAAATTTTAAGTAGTTGCGATTGGAACGTTTTTCTTAGTCCTTCTTTTTAAAAATTTTGCTGTTTTACTTAGAATAGAAATATTCCGAGGTTATCAACAATTGGGAGGATGTTCTACTGGGTTAGATTTTATTGGGCTGCAACAATATTTTTCTCATAGACTTATTGCATTTCATGTAAGAAGAATCAGTCTGTCGCAGAAAAATGTTGTTAAACCTGATTTGAGAGAGGCCTTCCTATGCCAGCAATATGCCGAAGAAGATCTTCATTTAGACTATTAATTATTGTTTTAATTTTGACTATATTAAGAAATCAGGGTTTCAGTGCAGAATCAATTACTGACTAACAGTTTATTGATAAATATCAAAGAATAACAGACAAGGAGTTATGACAAAAAATCTTTGAACTTTCAAATAGAGTCTTTTTTAACCACACAAAATCCAGAACATCCGTTAGAATCGAGCAGAAAGAAACCTCACTGAAACACTTAGCTAAAAAATTATCTTGAAAGATGAGTTTTGATTTTGTTTAAGATATCATGATTCAATAAAAGGCTTGTAGAGGGGCTAAGAAAGTCATGATTTTTGTTACGTCACGTCTCCCCACTCCAACCATAGCAGGCCCGAACGGGGTTAGCACCCTAACTTAGATCTTAGTACCACTTGTACAGCCAGGGTCAAAGCAAATGCACAGGTCAGGTAGTCAGGCCGCTAATACGCTCCCATTCTAATACTTGTGTTTAGACCCAGGCCGATAACCCAACACGGTTTCGACTTAATTTATTGAAAAGTTGCATTTGTGAAAATATAAAATAAATTAAATTTTAATTTAGACTAATTCAATTTAGAGGAGAATGCTTAAAAACTGCCTTGAACATCAATTGAAATTTAATTATGTTTTAATTCTTGTTTTTAGTCATTTTAATTATTATAAAAGTCGGGTGATAAATTAAAAAATTATTGTGACTTTATATTAAGTGAATTGCAAAAAAACTGTTTAAAAATTACTAGTAATTCTTTTAAAATAATATATTAAATATTGATTTTTACAAACAAATAAATTATTAAAAACTCTTGTTTTAAAAAAATTAAGTTTGTAAAATAGAGTGGTATTAATTGTTAAAAATAAAACATTTAATAAAATATATAAAAATATTATCACTTTGTTCTAAATTCATTGTTTTTATAAAACCCTGCTTTCATTATAACAAGTTAATAACGGTAAGTTTACATTAAACTTTTTATAACATATTGCAATATTTAAAACAGGTCAACACTGTGCAAATATATATTTATAAAAACAAACTAATAAACACTTAAAATAAAAATTAAACCTATAAATTACGAAACCAAACTTTTAGAGACTATGATTATTACCTTTTCATGAATTAACATCTTATCGTTTCTGACTCAAACACTTTTATTACATACTGTAACCTCTTGCAGTAATATTTATTTCTTGCAAAATTTTATATTTCAATAACATAATGAAAAATTGCCTTGAACATCAATTGAAATTTAATTATGTTTTAATTTTTATTTTTAGTCAATTTTATTATAAAAATCGAATGATAAATTAAAGAATATTTGTAACTAGATAAATGTGTTTAAATAGAGTGTGCACTAGGGTGGGCCAAAAAAATCGATTATTTTTTTTTTAACTTCCGACACTGAAAAATTGATTCCTAGGCATTTTTAAAACATGCTTTTTCAAGATGTGCTCTTAATTTTAATAGGAAATACTTCCTCATCGCAGTTTTTTTTTACAGTTCCATATGGTAAATTCCATATCTCGTTATTGCTGAATTGTACAGAAAATTTGTATTTACATTTTTTGTATAAAATTGAACGCTCTAAAAAAGGTATCTTACAATTTTTTTATATCTCTTACCATTTAGAAAATATCGGAGGTCAAAGTTTAAAGAATTTAACAAAAATTCCTTTTCTACTTCTAAATTTTATAACTCAGAGATAAATGAATATTATAAAATGCACAACATATGGCCTTGTAGAAAATTAAATTCTCTATCACAAAAGTCTCTTGCAGTTAATCGATTACTCTAACCACTTAGAAGATATTCGCATTTTAAAAACCAAAATTTGATACTAAATCTCCAATTTTTTTAAATGGTTGAAGTAATCAATTAACCATAAACGACTTTTTTTCTAGAGCGTTTAATTTCCTACAAAACTATATGTTGCGCATTTTATAATATTTATTTATCTACGAGTTATAAAATTTAGAAGTGAAAAAGAAATTTTTGCTAAATTCTTCAAACTTTGACCTCTGATATATTCTAAACAGTAAGAGTTATAAAAAACTTGTATGATACCTTTTTTAAAGAGTTACATTTCCTATAAAAAATGTAAATAAACTTTTTCTGTACGATCAAGTAGTGACGAGATATGAGATTTCATATTAAAATTAAGAGCTCATCTTGAAAAAGCATTTTTTAAAAGTGCCAAGGAACCAATATTTTAGTGTCGAAAGTTTTAAAAAAAATAGTTGATTTTTTTGGCCCACCCTAGTGTGCACACTACATAATACACATTAATATTCAACGTGCACACTCTATTTAAACACATTTTTAAAAATTGAAAACCGTTTTTTTAAGAGCTAAAACAGTTACATATTAGTGGTTAAAAAATATAACTTTAATAATAACACATTATATATTAATACACACATTAATATGTAATGTGCACACTCTATTTAAACACATTTATGTAGTCACAAATATTCTTTAATTTATCACCCGATTTTTATAATAAAATTGACTAAAAATAAAAATTAAAACATAATTAAATTCCAATTGATGCTCAAGGGAATTTTTAAGCATTATGTTATTGAAATATAAAATTTTGCAAAAAAGAATTATTACTACAAGAGGTTACTGTAATGAAAGTGTTTGAGCCAGAAACGATAAGATGTTAATTCATGGAAAGGTAATAATCCCTTTACTACCTGACGGACACCCAAGCGATCATAGTCTCTGAAAGTTTGATTTCTTAATTTATAGGTTTAATTTTTATATTAAGGGTTCATTAGTTTGTTTTTATAAATATATATTTGCACAGTGTTGGCCTGTTTTAAACATTGCAATATGTTATAAACAGTTTAATGTAAACTTACCGTTATTAACTTGTTACAGTGAAAGCAGGGTTTTATAAAAACAATACATTTAGAACAAAGTGATAATATTTTTATATATTTTATCAAATGTTTCATTTTTGACAATTAATACCACTCTATTTTACAATTTTTTTTTAAACAAGAGTTTTTAATAATTTATTTGTTTGTAAAAATCAATAATGATTATACTATTTTAAAAGATTTACTAGTAATTTTTTAACAGTTATTTTGTAATTCGCTTAATATTTTTGCAACTTTAATTATAAAATTTGTGTTTTAAAAGTAAAGTAAATATTTGTAATTTACTTATAACAATATTTTTTTAATTTATCACCCGACTTTTGTAATAATTAAAATGACTAAAAATAAAAATTAAAACATAATCAAATTTCAATTGATGTTCAAGACAATTTTTAAGCATTCTCCTCTAAATTGAATTAGTCTAAATTAAAATTTAATTTATTTTATATTTTCACAAATGCAACTTTTCAATGAATTGAGTCGAAACCGTGTTGGGTTATCGGCCTGGGTCTAAACACAAGTATTAGAATGGGAGCGTATTAGCGGCCTGACTACCTGACCTGTGCATTTGCTTTGACCCTGGCTGTATCAATAGTTGTATTCGAAAGTCAGTACGACTCAGTTCATCTTGGACAACACCAAGACACTTGTAAATATGTTGTTATAAATGTGTGTATGTAGAAGAAGTTTCGTTTTCTTCTAAAATCAACATGAAACGCAACAATTTTCAACAATTTGTTAAAACACATGTACACAGAACTGTGAGGATTTTGGTATAAAGTGATACTGCTTATTATGGAAGATTTTATTTGGTGTTTGTCAAAGGAGTCATACTATCTTCTACATTAGATAGAACATATTCTACAGTTGCGAGTGTTAAGTCTACTCGTCTCCAGTCCATCCTACGTATTTTACAACGTTTCAGTTTTTTTTAAACTAATAACTCACTAAACCTTACAATAACTCAGTAAAAATAAATTTGACGTCAAATCTCTAATTCTCTAATTAGACAAACGTTTTTACCAAATTTGGTTGAAATTCAAAAACTCCTTCTTATGTTGCATTTCTTATGACATTTTCGTATAGTCGAAGACAAAATTCACTTAGGAGGTTCACATTGATTGACACAAATGTCGGGCAACATCTCGTTTTTGACCAAAATTTTAGAACCGTTTTTTTGTCCAGTAAATATAAACTTCATAAATCTATAATAATTATCAAAGTTAAAAAAATTGACATTAATAAAGATCTCACGGTTTATCTGATAAATCTTTCCCGGAACAAGAAATTGCTTTAATAGGTTGATTAGACGAGCCACATGTATCTCCACATTTATCGTAACCATTCAAAAATCTGTTGTAATCTGTTCCAATGGCACTACTACAAGCAACGAGAATTATCTAAGAAATAATAAGTACACAAGAAATTATAAAAAAACTTGCCATAGCTAAAACAGCTAAAATGACAAATATTAAAAATGGGATGTTGGTACATTTTCGGTTTTTCGCTTCTTCAGGAATTTGAAGGTTTTCAGTTACAGTGGAGTCTCTGAATTCTGAAATCTGAAAGTATTTAAATGAAAAGATAACAAAGAAAACTAAAATTTAAGCAATATTTTACAGAAACTGGAGGTATTTTTTTGAAATCGGGTAATGCCATTTAATTTTTTTTAGCTAACAAAACCTGAAAGTCAAAGAACAAAATGGCAGTTGATGACATATGTCATTTGAGTCAAGTTGACTTAAAAAAAAAGTGCTAAGCACAGCCTCCTAGATTATTGTATAAGAGTGGTGATATCCGGCCTATCACATTTGTAGTTCCAGGCCTTTTTTTTGTTTCTTAGAGGGAGCTACAGTACTCCTAACCTATAAATTGAATTGCGACAAATTAGTGTCAGTGTCACATGTGTCAAACTGTCGTGATTAAAAATTGGAACCACAATTTAAGTTGAGTTTGGGGTATCCCAACGTATACTAAGTATTGGAGTATTCAAAATACTATAAAGGTAGCAAAATGCGGCAAATTTCAAGTTTGATTTTGTCGCGTCGCTGACATGTAACGTTTCTAATGCTTGTTTTGCATTTTCGAAGAAAAACAGTCTTATGGCAAAATTTGTGTGGATATATCGGTTAAAACAAAAATCACAATAATGAAAGTACCGATACAGCTAAGGAAGATTTGTTTTCACGAGTAGATCACTGTTGCTATTTGTAAAGTTTTAACGCGACGGCGACGTGGTTGAAGCAGCTTGGTGACTGTCAGCGGGAATTTTACTCCGTTTTTTTTTTGTAAAAAGTTCTAGAAAGGGACGTTATAAACATTTAACAACATTGGCTGGCTTGCGACTTAACCCGTTACGAAGATCTTGGGCAAGGTGGAAAGGTAACAGCATGTTATGAGGATAATATTACATAATAATGTGACGCGAACGACTCAATTCTAAGAAGCGGTGAATCAGAGTATCGAGTATTGTGTTGTGGACCGCTCACTTCTAGGAACTGAATAGAACTTCGAGTATTATTTACGTTTTGAATGGGTTTATTTATTCTTGTTTACGTCGGCATTGTTTGTCGCTATTGTGATTGAATTTCGTCATGTCCGGTTCAACAACTCCCGTTCGGTATCCCCCAGGATCTTTTTCCAACTCTGCCAGCACAATTTTCTCAGAATTGCCGGGGACACGAACTGATTCTGAGACGATGATGTTTACATGGTCCGATGAAGCGGTCGCAGAATGTAACAAGATTTCTTCGTTTCCCATTTGTAACATCCTGTTCTTAATATCCAGCACAAATCCATATTTGTCCATAATGTCCAAACCCAAGATCACTTCATCAACTATCTCAGCTACAACCATTCGGTGTACAATATTGAATGGTCCTATCTCAAGTTTGACATTAGCTTCTCCATGTACTTGTGCTGTTTCACCAGTAGCGGTTTTCAAAACGAAGTTACATCTTGTCATGTAGATATTTTGAGATGTTTCCAGCATGTCCCGTCTCACTAGAGAAAGTGTTGCTCCCGTGTCAACCGTCATCTTGGTGTCTCGACCGTTGATTCGTCCATCCAGCAACAGACTATCATTTCCTTTTCCTAGCTGCGAGACGGAGATGATCCTAGGGGCTTTGGGCGTATCAGCTAGCACACGCCCCAAAGTGCTAGCTGAAATTAGTTTTCCTGATGCCGGGAAATTGAGGGGCCTGACATCTTCCTGACCCCTCCTTACATCCTCAGACCTTCCCCGTTGGCGGCAATCCCTTCTTATATGGCCTATCTTACCACAACCATAACACTTAGGCCGTCCTCCAGTGCGTGCTGGTGTCTGCTGCATCTTTTCCAACATACTCTTCAGTTCTTCGCAGCAGCAATTATTTGTTGGAGTTTCCTCTGCGGACATCAATCGCACGCGTTGAGCTGGTCGTCGTGAAAAGTCTTCATTTGCCGCCTCATATTCTAACGCGTGGATAAGCGCGTCAGCACAGGTTTTATATCTATGTAGACGTAGATAACGTCGTAAATCGCCATCTCTTAAACCATCAATAAATGCGCTGGCTTCCATCTCATGGCGAAGGTCTGCAGGTGCGGAAGGATAACCTAAATTAACCAATCTTTCTATTTCCGCGGCATATTCTTGCAAACTTTCGTTGCTTTTCTGATGTCGGGACTTAAGCATCATTTGGTATACTCTGTCCATGTGCTGGTCTCCGTAGCGCAATTCCAAGGCGTTGACCACTGCGTGATAGTTTTTCTGATCACGATCAGATACATTCTGAAGCAGCTGGAGAGCTGGTCCTCGCAGTGCTAACACCAGAGCTGTGGCTTTTTCTTCATCATTCCAGCAATTTATCTCCGCCGCTGCTTCAAACTGCCTCCTATACATTGACCACGAAGACTGACCATCGAAAGTTGGGGGTTTTACTCGTTGCGATGTTACTTCGCTTCCTAAAATTTGTCCTGTTCCAAGTTTCTTCATTTTACTTTCCAATTCTAAAACTTTCTTTTCTAATTCTTCCCTAACTTCTTTTATCTCTTCTTTTACTTCTTCTTTTACTTCGAAAACTTTTTCCTCAAATTCCTTTTTTACTTCTTCGACATCTTTCTTAAGAGCATCTTGTAAGGTATCGAATTTTTCGAAAATTCTTTCTTGCTCTTCCATTCGACGTTTTTCTTCTTCTTCTTTTTCTTGCAGTCGTCGTTTTTCTTGATCTTCTAGAAATTTCTTCTGTTCTTCTTTATCTTCCAAGCGTTGTTTTTCTAGTTTCTCGAAGAATACACGAAGTTGTTCCTCCATGGTTCTTGTCTGACTTCTTGTTGTTCTTCCAGAAGGTTCCAGAGACATAAACTTTTCTTTGTCCACCAAGCTTCTTTAAATCCCACTCCTGACACCAGTGTGACGTTTTTTTTTTATGTGGGTTTCTGATTTAAAGAGCTGGAGATAATTTCTCGGCAAGTTTATTTACAAATCAAATTAATTACAACTAATTAACACAGCTAATATTCTAAATCACTAACGGAACACAAAACTCTTTAATTTATCGCTTTCTAAATTCGCTGGATATCGCCGGAGTTCGCCTTTATGTCGCTCTCCCAAAACCAGACTGACTGACTGACTCGCTGTCTCGCATATATATATGGGTATGGACTCTTTCCAGAACTTTCGAGTATTTTCTCGCGTTTCTCCTGAATTATTTCAATTCGGCAAGATGATTGGAATTCAATCACAATAGCGACAAACAATGCCGACGTAAACAAGAATAAATAAACCCATTCAAAACGTAAATAATACTCGAAGTTCTATTCAGTTCCTAGAAGTGAGCGGTCCACAACACAATACTCGATACTCTGATTCACCGCTTCTTAGAATTGAGTCGTTCGCGTCACAATAATATTTCTGGATAGAGAAGAGACTAGAAGAACGTTTATACCTATGTAAAAACCAATAAATTGCATAGAAAAGTGTGTGTTGTGTTTTTGAGGAAGAAACGCATAAAATGAAACGTAAGACACTAAGAACAAAATGGCCAAAGTCTAGAGACATCGTGCATCCTCATCCTCCTAGACTACAAACAGCTGATTTTTAATTTATGGCTAAATTGAACTAATACAGAAAGAAGGAACAACATTTAACATGAGAGAAAGCTGGAATATTTTTTGTAGTATCTATCTACTGGAAATAAAACAAAAGGTGAAGAAGTTAATTTAATTTAAGAAGTTTTCGTTATTTTGTATAAATTGGAAAGAAAATTTGAAGAAGTTTATTGTCGCAAAAATCTAATTTTTCTTAATCAGCAGACTATAAATAAATAAGTATTACATTCATAAATTTAAATATTATATTTATTTCTAAATGGGAATAATTCAGTAATCTGAAAATTTGTACATGACTATAATAAACTACTTTGTTCAAGTTCCCGCAGAACGGCAAACGTTTCGTTAATCGGTGTGTAGATGTCGCTACAGTACTCCCGCTTGTCAGAAACAGTTTTTCTTTAAATGTGACTAGCCGGTTACGTTCAAACTTCCACTTCAAATCTAGGAAGCTGTGGTGCTAAGCAATTTGATACATTGGCAACTCTAACTACAGATTGGGGGCGCCACTGCATGAGAAAATTATAAAAGACGAGCAATAATTATTATTACTCTACCTGCAACTTATATTTTGGCAAACAATATATGGTAATTCAAAATTTTGGGGCAAAACTTTAAGCTGAAATACAAGACCACAAATAATAAACAACTGTAAAAAAATGACTTGAGTATGTATCTCATCTTATGTGTCAAGTGGGATTTGATAGAATTTTGGCATTATTAAAAAAAGAGCACATTTATCTTTTATACCAAATTCATAATAATGGGTTTGGTGGTTTTCGAAATATATCAAAAAATGTTTTTTCCTCATTCCGCTTTGAAATGTTTAATTTAACATCAATTTATAGCGTTATATAACGGCATCTAACATCACTAAATATTGTAATGAATTTCATTACATCATTAATTAGTTACGTAAAGTATATGACTTTACATCACTAGTTATGAAAATTATCTTGAGAAGACAATTTCATTTTTTGACAGAATGAGGAAAAGTTTTCGTATAATTTGCAAAAGTCGTTTACTTCGCTTACTCGTTTTGGCAAATATTATGTTTGTTAAACAAAATCAGTCTTTTCATAACTGGTTACGTAAATAACCATTTCAATTACACAGAAATTTATTAGTAACATTTCAAAAAATACATGACATTTAGTTCTTTGGTGCAGTAGTAGATTGTATGGAAGAAGCGTTATTTTCAGTTCTCAGTCTTCCTTCACAAATACATAAAAACACAGTTTCAGTGGTAGTCTAAAAATAATTTCAAACAAATTTTTTTAACAAAAATATTATCTTACATGTAAAATCTGGAATACCAAACGGGAGACACAAACAGCACAAAAGGCACCAATAAATATTCCCAATTGAATATAAGTTGAAAATTTAGTGTCCTAAAAATATTATTTTAGAAATTTTACACAGTGTGTTGTATAAAAATACCAAATTTATCCAAATTCCAACTCCAATGCTTATTAGTATTATCAAAAAAGTGTATCCAAAAACAACCAGATAATTAAACCCAGTTATGGCTATTGTATCAATAAAATTCAGACGTAGTAATTTCAAAGAATGTGAAAATGATTTGTTATAGGATTGTCCGTTTATAACTTAAATTTGAAAAATTAGTTAAGTAAAAAAATTAACAACTGAAAACATACCAGTGATAACATAAATTCTTCTGGTAATAAACTCTGTTAGTCCTCTTACAAAAGAAAGCAAGGTCACCAACAAGGAACCAATAGCAATTGTACCAAGATGAAAATTTACTAAAGTATAAAAACTCTTTCTTAGAGGGTTTCTCAAAAACATTTTATCTCTAAAAATTATTCTTTAGCAAAAAATTTAATTTTGTGTTTTATACCTCGTCTTGTAATATTCTTTAGTCGCACCAGAAACAATCATTGTCAGCCATCCTTCTCCTAAAGAATACATCCACAAACTCATAATTGTTAAATAGGTACTGTAAAAAACCGAAGAAACTTTTACTACATATACGTAGGTAAAAGGATCTTCTTTAGACATTTTCAGGCACTCGTTGGACAATGATAAAAGCATTATGAAAACAATTCCAGTGATAACAGGAATCAAGATAGAAAGGATCTTAAATCAGAAATTAGTTAATTTATAAATTTAGTGTTTAAAATTTTCTACCAGTATTGGCTGAATAAATATCAAAGGTATTCGCCAAACTGCATTCAGAGCGTCCTCGTAAATTTGGCAAATTAATATGAACGTGTTATGTAACACAAAGAAGAATAGCAAAATAAATGCAAAATACCCAAGCGAAATCATAGCCAAAAGTAAATTAACTGCAGAATTATTTTCACTCACTATGTAATTGTGCCAGAAATATGTGCCACTAGTGAGTGAAATGAAAGACTGGAACAAAATTAGGCCCCAAAAAGTTGCAGCAGTATGGCATCGGAGAAAAACAAAGAGGCCAAAAGATAGAACTGGAAAAATAAAATTAATATTTTTTGTAGCCCAGTAAAATTAGAAATCCGATTTTGTTCTAATGTCCTAAACATAATTTTAAAAGTACCCTTAATTTGAATCGTAGGTTTCGGTTTTTAGGGGCGAAATTTTAGTTTCTTTGAGATATTTTAGCAAATATCTCAAAAATTATTGAAAAAAAGAAAATAATAGTTTATAAAATTATACACAAAAAACATTCCCAAATTTTGTTTTGTAGAATTAACCGTTTCAAAAATTCCTCCCTATAAAATCGAAATCCACATTTCAAATCAGGGTAGGTACGTATGGTTGAAAATATGTTTAGGATATCTAGTTAAAGGTCTCTACAAAAACTCAGTTTGGTCAAAATTTTTTACCACTTTTTATCTAATTTTACCGGGATATTGGGTCTAAACCTACCTAGTGCAGTTGAAGTCATTGCAATTATTGTGAAGCTAGATGTTTGAATGATATGAAGAAATTCCTGAAAAACTAATTCAAAAACTGATTTTGCAAGGTTTTGTAAGTTACTGTTGCTTGTTTAAAATATTTTGAGCGGTTTTCAAGATTTACAACATCGGATGGATAGCATCGGTTGAGAATTAAGTCGCTTAAATTTTTTATGTATTTTAGAGTTTGAAAAAAAATGGCTTACTTGGGTGGATCACAGCTTTCCACACACTCATCAGGTAAAATTTTTTTCTTACTGAAAGGACAGCTAGGGTCTACACTTACATATCTCATCATTGCAATTCTGAAACAAACTGTTAAGTTTTGAGCTTTAACCACTTATAAAAATACGGTCTTTCCGTCATATTTTGTCCCGAACACGGTATATCAAAAATTCTTCTATTTTTAACACCACAAATATTTCCAAATTTGTCGTAACCATAAAAAATTCTTCTTATGTCGCTATTCATAGTAAAAAGAAAAGACATTGGGATCTAAAACTAGGTAATAAAATTGGTTTCAGTTATGTTTCAGTATTTACCATCAGCAAGCAACACAGTGCAAATCCTACTAATGATGGATAATTTGTGCGCTTTCTATGTACCGGAGCATCGGAATGATTTGGTGCATTTTGAAGGGTCTAGGACGGATTTAGTTATCTACTCAGACAAACTGTAAAAAACTTACTGTTTCCGCTGTTTTTACAGGCTCCTCAACTGTAATCGTTGTCATTTTAAGTTTTTAAAGACTACAGAAATTTTTTCGCTGCCACATTTTTGACATTCCTAATTTAATGCAAATCAAAGATAATTTGATAATGTTATTTGATTTTTTAACGATAGACATTTTAGCTCGTTTTTATAAGTGAGTGAATTAACAAATTTTTTAATACAACAGAACAAATTATGACAGATTTTGGATTGTCGTCTTCTGCTTCGGTTAATTTCTTTGGCATTCATCAACTACTTATTAGATTTAATATAAATTTGAGTTACTGTTGAATGTGTGTGTGTTATTTAGTTGCCCTCGGTACTTTTTCCACTCTAACAGGTTATAGACTCAGAAACACTGAAAGACTGAATCGTTTCCTGAACTCGAAACTCCTTGTTCATTGCGCTTGAAAGCAACTAGTGAAGAATTCTTAAAAACTACAAGAATGGGAGTTTTGAACAAAGGGCATTACGACAGAGGAAAGATGTAAATGGGGACATTGCACATGTTCAAGGAAAGAGGTGGCAAGGAAGCTCAGAAAATGCTTCAAAATTTGTAGAAAGAAGACCATGTGTGTTACTAAAACTGCGTCAAGCTGAAACTGAAGTTTATAAAAAAGAATTACCTGGGCCTCGTGATCCAAGATGTTTGAACATATTATAGATTTAAGACAGTTTTGGTATTGTGCAAATAGATGAAATGAGAATTTCTTCACATGCTGATATGCGTTACTAGCGAAGAAAGGAGTTAAAGCGCGTTAAGTTGAATGTCCCTGTGTTTGTGGTGTTTCGTACTGTAACACAATTAATTTAGAGACCTAGTTGATTATCTTTGAATTCTTAAAGAAACTTTTCATCCCAAAGTTTCTAGAAACTAACAATTTTCTGTTTCTGACAATGATGGTTCTGAATAAATAAACAAGACCCGAGTTTAAATAAATCTTTATTTTTAAACTTGGAATTTATTAAATTTTCTAATCGCTGTTTGATCTAGCTCTATTTTCTCTATAAACCTCGGCCAGTGCATCTACCATAACACTGTGAAGTTCTGGTGGCATATAAAATGGATTATGCCTTGATCCCGTATTCAATAATCTATCTTCACAAAAACATATAAATAATGTCTCAATTACAACCTAAAATAGACAGTTATTCATCCAGTTATTCCGCAAAACTGATTAAATACATTCATCACAGAGACATAAAAAAATGTAACAGTTCCTGCTAAGCAAGTGCCGATTAGTATAGGAACATAAAAATGTGTCAGTTCCAATGGCTAAAAATAATTTTCTTTTGAGTTATTTTTTAAATTAAATAATTACCATAATAATGACGATACCGAGAACCAAAGCACAAAACATGATAAAGAACGATATGGCATGCATAAAAATACAAGCAAATTGATCAGTAAGTATCAAGTCACAGAGAAATAGCCAATATAATCTAACTGATCGTTTTCCAGACCTTAAGAAACCCCGACCATGTAGGGCTAAAATAAATAATTCAGTAAAATTTTTACTATTTTTTATTTCTACCAGTCATGATATAAGCTTTCCTTGTAAAATATTCGCTCATTTCTCTCACCCATTCACAGGAAATTCCGATGACACGCAAACAACAATTTCTATGATCTCTTTCTATGCGTTCTGATAGTGGTCTTATAATTCTTAAGATGGTTATAAAAAGGGATCCAGCTGTAACAGATCCAAGGTGAAAATACATTGTATTCCACAAAGATTTGAAATATGGAAAACGGTGACTGGGTCTATTATCCCTAAAGTAAAGTAAACATTAGGTCATTAAAATTTTTGGTGGTAATAAAACCTTGTAAAGAAATAAGCTCCAACTACACCACCAACGATCATACACTGACATCCGTTGACGAATGCAAAAAACCAGTAAGTTACAAACGTTATTAAAATAGTGTTAAAGACTCTGTTATAAAATAATTACAATAGAAACTAGACTTTGAAAAAATGTTACCTTAATGTTGGGTTATATTTACCATCTCTTGTATACAAAACCAGTAACAGATAAACTATCAATCCAGAAAATACGAATAAGGAAAAGATGGTCTGGAAATAAGTTATTAAAACCAAAATTTATAATTAGTTACTGAAGTTTACTATTAGAGGGTGTATCAAAAGAGATGGTGCTTTAAAAATTATTTTCACCGACTCCTTGTATAGACGAGCTGTCATGGTAAAATGTTTGCGAAAAAAAAATAGGAATATCAAAAATCCTACTAAATGGAGTATGCTTAGAACGCATGTAATTAAATACTCATCCTCAGGTGCTTGAAAATAAGTTGTCCTTAAATTTAAAACAGTGATAAAAGAAATTAAAATAAATGTTAATACCAGAAACCAATTGTCGCAATAGTATATAGAGAAGTCATTGTTATGACAAAAAATGCCAAAGTCACCCTCGAACTTATACGAAAACAAATGTAAACTATTACAACTACCACTAAAATATAAAATGAGAAAAGTTTTTTATATCCGCTGACCACAGTTATATCAGTGGATATCAGTGCGTTGACGTCATCAAAAAAATCTACCAAAAACGCAAATTAATAAGTGAAGATATTAATTCTGACTGTCGTTTACTATTGCATTTCTTTAATGCAGTTTATTTTAAATATTTGATGATACTATCTGATGATTTAGTGATACTCTCAACGCAGAGAAGGGTGGCAGCAGCTATATATGCTCAGTGACATTAGTAGTGTTACATTTAAAAGAAATAATCTTTTTGGACGTGATTTTTGGCAAAGGTGCAAAGCGGACAGTTTTCTCCCCATTGATAAGATTGATAAGATTTAAATCGGGTGAACGGGGTGGCCACGACAAAATATTAACGCGAGTTTCTTGGATGAAGTACATAGCTTGACGAGCAATATGTGGACGTGCGTTGTCTTGCTGAAAAAGGACACGATGACGACTATATAGATAAGACAATAAAGTGGTTCGTAGGACGTCATCAACATAACGCTCATTGACGCTCTGTAGTACGTCTCGGTTGACCTGTTAGTATGTTTCGTATTCCTCTACCTTTTCTGCCCACACCCGAAAAACAGGCATACTGTCATTCAGTAGGATCAACACGGCGGGCAATTTTGCGATAGGACAAACTAAGTTTTCGAAAGCCTATAATTCTACATCTGTCGAAATCGCTAAGATGGTAATATCATTAATGCCTTCAGACTGGAGGCATTTTGTTACCCTTAACATAAGTAGTCGGACACAACAATTGTAAATACTTTTACTTAAAACTTAAAAAACAGGTTAAACTTTTTTTGCAAGAACTGTCAAAGATTAACCGTTGCTATTGTTACTGTATCTAGCTTAAATTGACTAATTCTGTTGCCAAAATATCATTTTCAAAAAAATTCTTTTTGTCTGGACATAACACTTCTAGTGTCACTGAGTATATGATTGTGTTATTACCCCAAGTAAATACAACCATTATTATGACGGTACGTTTTCCACTTCCTATGTCATCTAGTGTTTCCTGAAAGAAAAGTGAGTAATATAGTGTACAAGAAAATAAATGAAAAATACTTTACGAAATATGTTTGCTCTTGTGATGATATCCGCAATTTTGATTTGACGTTCACATCTATGGGATAACATCTTCCGAATATCACTTTGCTAACAATTTTAAAAATGTAATTATTTAAAGATACAATTATAAATTTTACTATTCATTGGTATCACAGTCTTCTTTTTTGATGCACGTTCTAGCCTCTTTTCCATACAGCACCACACTACATGCAAATATAAATTTCAAAATTATTTTTTAGAAAGAGACTTACGGATAATCTGTGTAATCAACTGGTGTACAATTTTTATATACTTTTGGCACTTTAATATTTTTGTAACCACATAAATTTCCACAAGAATCATAACCGTACCACCATCTGTATGGACCCTTGTTTAAAAATATGGACGTTGATAGTGCTATCTATAATATTTTTAATTAAAACTAAATTGCTAGAATTTAATTGTTATACCAATATTCCGATAAATGTGAAAAAAACTACAAGCATACTGAAATTAGTACATTTTCGGTTTTCAGGCAATTCTGGTATGTCCAGTTCATCAAAAGGTGTAACTTCTCTAAATTCATGTATCTAAAAAATAATTATAAAATTTATTACTATTCTGAAGAGGATGAACGAGATGAAATATCTATAATCCTTATTGTCACGAGAAAAAAGATGTCGGTGAAATAAAAGTTGATCGAAAAGATTTTCAAAAGAGTTTACTGATGGAGCAGCTACAACAGAGTTAATAGTTTGTTTCAAGTGTTAAAACCACGATTTGATAGAAAGAAATGTCGACGTTCTGAATACAAATTTTCCTCTGAAGTTTAAATGTATGGTTGTTAGTTTAGTATCACAACAAGTGTAGAACTAAAAAAATAATAAAGAAATCGATATAAAATTATTAGATCTGCATGTAGACGACAGACGACGCTCTTAAAAAAACGTAAATTAAGTTTTTTTAGATTCATAATGTGGTCAATGTATGCAATAACCCAAATGAGTGGACCGATTATAGAAAAGTTTTGTCGCGAATACAGTCAACGCTTCCATATTCACAGCACAGAACAGGACAATAAGACATGCAAAGTTTTGTGAAGAAAAGAAATACTTACGGTCATAGCAGGAATTTTCTTAAACTCTGGCTCTTTAATTTGTCGCGTTAGCATTTTGACGAAAGATTTATGCAAAGGAAAATATCTTAAAATTTTGGCACATACGTGACAGATGTCATAAGTTGACTAGAGAAAGCTGACAAAGAAAACGGTTAGGCCAAAGAAGAGAAGAATTAGAAAGAAAACGGTTTTGGTAAACCGCCAACTTGTGGTTTTCCTCTCAAAACACTTGCCTTATAAATTCTACACAATTTTAGAACTGTTGTCATTCTGCAACTCAAAATTGGCTTTTGTTCTTTCTAGAATAGGCGTTGGTCTGTGTATATAGAAGACATTCCATGCCTAATTTACCATTTTTGAACCCTATCTCTTTTGATTTGACTGAAATTTTCATATGATGTATCATATAATCGAGAAAATTTATATTTTGGAAATTAGAAGACTGTGAAATGCTTTTTGATAACATAAATGATATGAAGATGCCGCAAACGCCATTTTTGTTTTTTTTTAATCACATTTCTTTCTGGTTAAGCAAACAAATTAGAATCACTTAGTAGGGTACTACATAATATCATACTGTGCTTTCAATAATAACCTTAGATCACGTGACTAAATAAATATAAAAATCGTAATT
The DNA here is from genome assembly GCA_029207805.1 of Tribolium confusum. Classification (NCBI taxonomy): domain Eukaryota; kingdom Metazoa; phylum Arthropoda; class Insecta; order Coleoptera; family Tenebrionidae; genus Tribolium; species Tribolium confusum. The sequence continues at coordinate 39,103,732 of JALGAY010000002.1, read as the reverse complement.
AAACTTTTGTGTATTTATATTAACTTAGGCTACTAATAAAAGCAAAAAATGCCCAAAATAATTGATTAACAACATTTGCGTTAAATAACACCAGTGCGTTTGGCCGATTTTATAAACAAATTGATCCCGAGTAGAGATCATTTCTGAAGACACTCCATAAAAATTGCAGCAACTGAAAATAAATATAAAACTTTATTTCTCTATTCCCAATTTAAATTTTAGACTGTCAACTATGTACTTTTCGGTATTTTTATGTAAATGCCAGTTCTTCTCTTTGTTTACTAAATTTCTTTCTTATTTCTTTTTATATTAGGTTTGCCTATTTTTCTGTCTGCTTCTTTATTGTTTTTTTGCGTCTTTTTTCAGTTCTTTTGTTCTTCTTAACGAATGGAAGACAGTTTCTGTTAACATTATTACCGCAGTCTAACTTCTACTGTTATAAAAAAAACCTAGACAAGTTTTTTGCTGAAACTAGAACATCTTGGTGTAAAAGATCATTTGCAGCCTTAGATTTCTACCTATTTTTCTGATTTTTGTTTTGTTTTAGGGAAGTTTTGCAGAAGTCTTCGAATTTTTATTGTTTTTTCTTTATAGAACAACCATCCCTTATTTTGTCCAACGGTTTTTATCTATTTTAGTTATATCATATTTCTTGGTTTGTAAAAAAGTTTAGTATATCTTTTTTTCATCTAATTTGTGACTTTGTCCGTCTTTATCTCCCTATTCTTTTATTGTCATTTACAAAAAAGTCGGGTTACTTTTCTCTAATGCCGCATCTACAAGCTCATGTCCTGTTTACAGAGTTATTGGGATATCTTATACGTTTACAATTGTTTATAACATTATTACTGTTCAATGTGTGCAAAAAATATGTCAAATTTTATACAAATTTTTTTATATTTTGTTTATGATGTAACTAGTTTTTTTCTGTCTAATCGTTTTACACAGTTGCACACAGTCTGCTGTCACTGCTAGCATCATCAACTTCTTTTAAAAATCTGCTTGACCAATTTTTATTTTCGTGACCACTTTTCTTGTTGTTATGATAAACATTCTAGATATTATTATTGTTATTATTTTTTCGTTCATCTTCTGTACAATATGTAGTACAATAATAATAAATCAACCTTACAAAACTTTTGGCTTTATTTACAACACGCTTCCAAATTTTGATTGTCCTTAATGTATTCCTATGTTGTCTCGTACAATTTGCCAACTGTGCTGAAACTAGTATTTTGTGATTTTTATGTCTTTTTCCTGCATTAAATTTATGTTGAAAGTGGATTTTGCTTAATAGATTAAATCCAATTTCTGAAACTAGCTTTACATTCGCAAGCTAATTGTATTATAAGCGTTTTAAATTTTTTCGTGTGATATTGAATTTGGTATTTTAAAGCAATTTTCAGTCGTCGAGAATAATTTTTGATTCAAAGTTACGATTTGGTTCATAGGTAAGGAGATAAAATAAGAGAATGTAAATTTTATCGTCGTTTTTATTCGATTTAGTTCGCCGTTATGGGCACATGGCGGACGAAGTGTTCGAATGTAATAACATAAGATGATCGAATGATGGCAAATCCCGCTTCCTGCATGGAAGTATAAGAAACAAGTTGATGAACCGTATGCGAATACTTAATTATGTTACGTACGGTGTGTTGGAACTGATTTTTCCAAAGATATGCTTAAACGTGCATGCAATTTTTATAAGTCGATGCTCGATTCTTTCTACTGGAAATATTATTAAGTTTCCCGCGGGACACGACAAAAAACCTTCATAGAATTAAGGTCGAATTTCTACTTCCCTAACTGAGTTTCACTATTTTCCTTTTATTTTTCTTTCTAGTTCGGTACACCCGGTCACTTCCATAATTTCATTTTTTAAATAGCTGGATCATTTCAACGTGCAGAACGATATTTATTGCCTGATCCTAGATAAATAATAGCTGCAGACATAAATAATGGAGAGCTTCTTCAGACCCAAATTGGGATACCGCTTTACTTCATGTAATTTTAATCAGATTGGTATTTGATTTCCGAAATGGATCCTGTTTAACACCAAACATGACATTTTACGAACAGAAACCGAACATTTAACCAACAAAATGCTTTGTAAAAAAAAATCGAGGTGTAAATCCCCTAGCGTTCAAAAAATTGATAAAATATAGACATCTTACAAATTTTCTCAACAAAGCAAAGTCATGAACTGCTGGTGATTTTCACAAATTACCATCCATGGCCACTAATTTCTGCTGTCAGTAATTTCCTCAGATTGCTATTAATTTCCACAGTCTGACATTAATTTCTAGAGATGCAACGTGTTACAAAAAAATTTGCACCCCCACTAGTTAAGCGATAACGTTAAAAGTCTTTTTTTAGCCCAGCATAAATGTACAAATTTTTAGAAATAAAAACAATTTTAGCGGAAGCTTTCACTTTTTTAGTATATTGTACAGTTACCTGTCTTATTAGTAATAAATCCAAAGAAATCAATTCATATAACAGTCTGAAATTTGCCTTAAACCGATATGAAAAGTCTCGTTTATATTATACCTATAGTATATTTTTGGCAAATTTTTTTTATTATCAATATAGTAGAAAATAATATTCTTTACAACTTTTCTCTAAATTTTTATTATAGGGTTCATCATTTTTGAGTTATAACCAAATATTTTTAGTACATTGTCAAACCTCTGTAGGACTTAAATTCTTATGCAAGGGGTGACTACTGCTATCAAATAAAAGGCTACTGCGGTAAAAAAATTTAAGTTAGAAGAAAATACCCAATGGATTTTATTTTAATCTTAGTTTATACTTTAAAGTGTACAATAACAGCAATAGATTGTAAAGAAACCAAAAAAGAAGATGATTATCTCCGATCCCTGCCGGTTGGTAGATGCCAAATTCGTACTGCTAAAATGCAGTGTTGCCAGCATGAAGTAAAATCTTCCCTAAATACTCTGATTTGCAATTTGGTCCTAAAAAAATTTAATGCAATTGTCGTGCGATAGCTAATTTACGGTGCTTAAACATCTGACCTTCGGCTTTGGCATGAAATCAAGTTTGCGCACTGATATAGATATTTGTTATCTTCAGTCGAATAGTTAATTTTTGTGTAAAAATCTATTCTTATATTATTTCTGAATTTGATTTAATTTTTTTTTTATGAATCTCTTTTCATTTTTAAAAAGTATTTGTTATTTTATTTTTTATTAGAAGAGAAAAAGTCTATATTTTTGAATTTCACTAATAAAGTGGACATTCCAATTTGTTATCAAATTAATAAAACCGTTTTTTTGTGTACAACATACAACCAACAAAATGTTCCGAACCTCAAACAAAAAACCGAAAATTTTGTTGGCGTATCAGGCCAATTATTTGTTTTTTGTATCTGCAACTGGTTATTGATTTGTCGCTTGAAAGAAGGTGATATTTTCAAGTTGGTGTTCGTTTTCCATTAATCATGTTTTTCGCGCTAATTTTGTGTGGGATTAGGTGGAATTTTTTTAATTTTTTGTCGCTCTATAAATAAATTTTCCTGTGAAAAAAATGAACGTGTTTGTTTTGGAAGACTACAACGGCATTAATAACTGAGCATTGAAAGTTTTTTAATGGAAAAATTAATTATGACAGAAAACAAATAATCCCACTGTCTGAAAGTCTGAATTGGTTTAACACATAATTTAATACGGATTACAGCGGTGCCGTATATGAAAACCTTTTTTTTTGTACCGGAGTATTCCGGTGCTAAATTGGATCGTAACGACCAGGAATGAAATAAAAACACTTCGGAATTAAAGCGTTTATTTTAAAATAATTTTCTCTAACGGCACAAAGTGTGCTTAAGAATTTTCAACATTTTCACACATTTTGTGAAATATTTGTTTAAGAGGATGGAAAAAAAAATCATCAAGGTTTTCATTTCAAGAATTCTAGAACTCTAAGTGTTAGTGGAGTTGAATAATAATAAAATGGGTCTTAATTTCAGTCGGGAGATGCAGACGTGATTGTGGAAGTTACTATATAAATAACGGCGTTGCCACCCGCAGTGTTTAATTATAATGATAAAAACATAAATTGCTGCTTTGTTGAAAGGAAAATTAGAATTTCGTACCGGGCTTTAGGGTAAATTTGTTTCTCCAAATGTTATCAATAACTGAAAAGTGTTAATAGACTGTTATCTCGAGGAAAACTAACGTAACGGTGTAATCTTAGTAATTTATAAGGGTGAGAAAGTGAGTGCCGGAACTACTTTGAACTTTTTGATAGAAAAGTTGCAAGTTTGTGGAGAACCATTGCGAGATTCTGGATACACCATGTGTTAAATATACATTTAATTTTCTTATTTTATCGAAGCTGTTAAAGTTTAAATTGATTTTGAGCAAAGTCGCGATAATTAAGTAGATGTGAAGGTTAGTCGCATAGTTTGCTGCTAACAAATAATTTGATTCCGACTTGGAGTAAGTCTAACGGCAACATCTTAACACGTTCAGAATCAATACTTGTGGCGTACCTTCCCCTAAAAGCCAGATTCTAAGTAGTTTATGTAGATGATGTAATAGTATACGATGCAGCACTAAGCTTACTAAATTTCTCAAACACCGGTTTCTGGAAGCCTTTCTTAATATTAACAACTTACGAGATACAAACACTACCATATAACATTACTACCTACTATCATTGAAAATAGATTTTTTTTACTACCAGCTTCAGGTATCATTATTTAGTTTCTCGAGGATGTTTGCAGTTGGTTTTCTCACCTAGTAGTGGGTGATGTATAATTATTATTTTTTCACTACTAGTTTCACAAGGCATCATTATTTAGTTTGTCAAAAGGGTGTGAAGTTGTTTTTCTCTCCTTTTAGTCAATAATAATTATTAACCAAGGGAGATAAAATACTAGAGTTGAGTGAATACCGATATTTAACGGTGTGGCCTAATACGAATATATTCATAATTTATATCGAAGTTATTTATGTTATTATTAAGGATTATAATAATGTCTTACATTAGATTAATGTTGCAAATATCTAATAAACAGTTTATTTAATTTTGGCGATCTTGAGACGAATACGCTCAAACAATGCCTACAAGCTTTTAAGCTTTACAACTCCATACATTTTTCTTTTTTTTAGGCTTTCCTAATCCTATACAGCCCTTGAATACGCGTAACTTTTTTTTTTAAATTACAATAAAGTAAAAAAAATGCTGTGCTTAATATTCTGAATAAGCGCGAAAACGTAAAGAAATATCGACGTTGGATTATCCACACAATATCTCTGGAAGGATTAAAGGACAAGAGCAAAAAGATCCACTCGCCGTGGGAATTTCGCCACATTTTATTTTTTGTCCTAAATGATAGATATACATATTAAATTTTTTCTGACACTTCCTATTCACCCAAAATTTCGTATTAATTTAATGATGAATGAAAATTTTTTGTCGATCAATTTATCATGATTTAAAATTTGGTTGTTTGCTGTAACAACGTCAAAGATTTGTTTGTAACACAGGTGGTAACCCACAGGTGTAAAGCATCATTCCTCAATATTAGATAGTCGGGTCTTGTTCCCAATTAGCGAATTAGATACTATGACTAATTAGTTACAGATGCGAAGCACGCACGATTCTGCTATCCTTGCTATTCACACACGTCTTCTCATCTAGTTCGCACAAATTTCACAATTTGGTTGATATTTTCGAAACGTGATTTTTATAAATTACCCAATTAAGAGAAAATTTTAATTTGGAGTCTTTCCACAATTTGTCAAAATTTACGATAAAGCTTAAGTAATTAAAGTTTATCTTTAAACTTTAGCGATATAAAACTTCGATTCAAGTTTTATCTTATTGGTGGAACAATAGTTAAATAATCCAGTAGTAAAGATAAAATGTGAATTTTATATTTATTAAAGCGGATGAAGCACGAAAAGTTGTAACCAACACAGTAAAAACTGTTTTGTTAATTTTACTTCTCTTTAACAAATATTTTGTAGTTATACACGGATCACTTTTGTAATATTAAACAAAGCGCAACAACCCAAAATTTTGGCTTTGTGAATTATGTTTTTTACCGCAAATTCGGGCTTTCAAAATGTTGGTCATATTATATGACAATGTCAGGTTTAGGTCCATTATTAATACAATTGTTATTACAATATTATTATTGTAATATATTAATATTACAAAAGTAATCCGACTATTGTTACAGCAATGGTTTATAATAGCATTCACAAGAATGTTGTGAAATTAACAAAATTTTGCGTTCTTCAATCGTGTTGTCAAATTAATAATACCATTTTGTTAATTTTCCAAATAAAACAGTTATAAATTTTATTAAGTAATTAAAAATCTAAAAAAAGTGTGAAGAATTAACTTCTTTTTTGCGTTTTTGATAAATTCGAAGCTTATAAACAAAAGTGGTTACATTCGATCTTTAAAAACAATTTTTTTTAAAAAAAAGCTTATCATTACCTAAACGAGACGTTATTAATGATAGGAACTCTATCGTTAGCTATTAATAATACAGTGGTGCTCGTATCATCGGTGAAGAGCCGTTCAAGTAAACAAATGCCTTAATTTTTATCCAAAAAAATGCTTTTGAGAATCTAATCTAACCACCAATTAACACTGAAAAAACGATTGTTTCAGAGATCTTGAAATACAAAACTGTTCCAAAAAGATTTTGTCCAACGCTTTTCCGAAAGCCATTAAAAATGAGGGCAGTCTAAATTGTTTGCAGTGTCCGTCTTTGACGCCCTCTATACCTTATACAACAAACCTACGAAAAATACTCTAAAGTCTGTCTCACCGTCTTATCCTTTTTTTGTAATAAAATTATTAGAGTATGCCTCAATCTCTACGTATGTAGGTCCTTTTTTAACTATATACCGTTGTCTGTCTATTTTCAAAACATAATCTATATCACATAGCAACATATACAACAATGTGTTGAAACTAGACAGACGACGGTAAACAATTAAAAAATGACCTATAGCTTCGTGTGAATTTGACATTTGACAGAACACAGACTGCGCGGCCATCTGGTTTGCATTCGATTTTCTAATACTACACTTACCCTAGAAGCTTTGTCTTTGTCGTCGCGTTAAGCTGAAAGGAGATACATTTTGTGTCCATTGCATTTTAAAACATGATGTAGAAAGAGGTAGCAATAAGAACGTTAATCTTTACTTGCGTTGTACGGTTTTATTACAATTGGAGATAAGACGGTGAGACAGATTTTACTAAATACCTTAAAGTATATATAATAAGAAATGAGCCACCAAGAAAAAAAATCATCCCTTTAATAATTTTTTCTCGATGTTACAAGACTTTACAAAACTTTGTTAAAATTTTAGGGTGTTCCATTTTAATCGTTGACCACAGTATTTCTTAAGTTAGCAAAAAATACCTGTAATAGAGCATGATCTCCATTCTTTATTCAATTAACATTAAAATACATTATTTTTGTACTATCATACGGCCTAAAAAATATATGAATTTGTTGCAAAAAAATATTTTTGAATTTTACTAATAATTAGGGTGAACCTGTAAGAACTCCAATTTATAATTAAATTAAAAAAACCGTTATTACTATGTTAAATAAAAGTAGTTGTAAGTCTTTTGGGTATTTTAAATCCAACTTTAATTTATTGCATAACTTATCTGCAGATTAAACTTTAGTTAGATGACTGCTTCTAATTAACTAAGTGGCTTCAGTCAACATCCCTTGAAGCTTTCCAGAATCCCATACATACGCCGCAAATTTATGTGTGTATATTGCATGATTTTCCGTTAATTACTCCCCAAGATAGAGTTTTGAAAAAAATCAGCTAATTAAGTTTTGCTGTTGTTATTGCTTTGCGGCCATTACGGCTGTCCAGGGTACCATCACGCGGATGGTCCTCCGCCATAAAACAAAGAAAATTGCCTTAAACAACATTAATAAGAATAATGTGCCGACGAGATAAAATTAAGACGCGAAATGACTCGTTTTTGTGCGTATTACCGGCGGCGTTTAGAATTTGTCAGAATTTAAAATGTTTGGACTTTTTCGGTGGGTTATAAAATGTAAAGTTGTCGGTCTTTCGAGAGTCGAGCCCCGGTGCCGTCTAAATCCCGTGATATATAATGGTCTGGCATTGACTAACGTACGCAATTAATCTCGCATTACGCGTAAGCTACCGTATCCGAGAGTCAGAAGGACGTTTAGTAGGGAGATGCTCCAGGTCTCGCTGCGTTATCTTGACTTATACGAGACTCGGGATGACGGGCACTCCAACCCTGCTCCTGCTTTCTGACTGTACTGATATTGGATTTTAATATTGAAGACTCACAGGCCGTAAGCCGATGCCTAATCTTCGATCAAAACCCATCAACTAATTGAGACCTCTCAACTGTCTCCTGAATTATTTTTCAACCCCAACACACGCAATCAGGACGCCACAGACAAACCAAAACTTACTATAAAAGCGCTAAAAACCTTTTCAAAGCGACTCAAAAACATTTGAAAGCTCGGTTTACTAGCGACGCTTTTGTATCAAAGACCACAATTATATTACATATACATGACTATGACATCAGATATTTTAAGCACTCTCAAGATTTATTATTAAACTTAACCACGACCACGTTAAAAAGCTTTTTTGCGTAAAATGCTATATTTAAATATGTATACGTTGTCGTTATTTACTTGTGTAGAAGCTTTTAACAGTAAAGTAAGTCTAGCTTTCCAGACTATTGTAAAGAAAAGTGTCACAGAAATGTTATTTCTTGAATAAATGTTTATAAAAAAAGTTTTTTATTTATTAACGTACAATTTTGTAATTTCTTGTTGAAGTCACTTAAAAACCAAATTAAATTAACGAGTGCACTCTTGGGTAGGTGGGTATAAGCGACTTCTACTTTTATTAATATCGCTCAAACTACGAGTAATATTGTATACCGCCTATTTTGGCTGCAAAGTCCTTTAAAGGATCTAAGCTGGCCACAAAATCTAAACTCTGAAATTATGTACCTTGAACAGGTTTTAAACTGAAAGGTCCCACTGTAGAGTGGAAATTTTTTTGAGTTTTAGCTAGGAATCCCGCTACAGCTAGCCGCTAATCAACAAATCATGTAGTACATATTGATAATATATGTTTATATTTGGAAGAATTTTATAGTGCAATAGAGCAATTAACTTTTCTCGGTCCCTTACCGATAACGAAACCCCAGTCCCTGAATTTTAAGTGGATTGTAAAGAGAAGCTTCAATACGATTCTGTTTGTTTGTTTGTTTCCACGTTTCATCGACGGACTTCATAATAATACTTCATAAACTAGTTTGTAAATCAAAACCATAAAATACTTCCAAATATAGACAAACGTTAGTGTAAAGACAGTATAAAACTCTGTTAATATACTGGATATATACTTACAAAAGCAGCATATTGTTGTAGAAATGTAGAGAGTGAAAGTGGCCTTTACAGCGCTTTATCGATCAAAATAATTTCGACGATTTTGCTAGTTAGTAAATCTTTGGCAAATGAGAATTGAAATAGGGGGCGTTAAATAGACATTATTGAAACAATTTCTCCTGCCAATAATTCCTCTACCAAGCATTCTTACTACTTCTTTTCTAAAGGTTTTGTTGTCCCTCCGAATGCAGTTTTTTGTTGTGGTGGAAAGAAGATAGGATGATAGAGAGGATATTTACCAGTCAATGTTTCGGAAGAGTGAATTCAGTTGAGATAAATAAATATTAGTACCTAATAAAATAGTAGCTAACTAAAACAATATTGGCGTAATTCCAATGAACTCTGATGTCAAAACTTTTCCTACAAATGTTGTCAGTTGTTGTTACTAAAATTTCCAGTTGTTTTGCTTAGTCTTCCAAAATACTTATTTGTTGTAGGGAAGAGACGGGAATAATACGGTGACAGTACTCACTACATTACTTTTATCAATCTAGTCTTTTAACTAATTCCTTGATAGAAATAAATAAATAAATATTAAAGCAACTTCTGATGAAAGTGAACGGTAATAAATAAAATAAATGGTAAACGTAGCGTAAGTATTCTCTCATGAACTAAGCTTAAAAATCTTCCAAGAGGATAAATGGTAGACACAGGGGAGACCATTGGATTTTTAAATTTTTCATTTTGAATATTTTGAAAACGATTGGGACCCAAATTCTATTTTAAGAGGTTACTATTGAGATCAAACTGACTACTGCAATTAAAAAGGTGATCAAAATTTGTGAAATTTGGAAATAAATATGTTTGAGCTTTGCTGGTACAGATGGTTTAGGAAGGTTTTATCTGGTCCTTATTGTAGTAAGACAATCACAAGATATCAACAATCCATTATTACTGACTTATGTGCTTTGATTCATCTAGTTTATGATGTATCATCAACATTTTTGACATACGCACTGCCCCTGTCATTTTTCACCAGACTTTTTCACAGAACTGACCTATTTCTTAATGTAAATGTTCACTCTAACCCCTGTTAGTTGATTTGCCAACTTTTTTGTACAGTTAGAAAACAGTTAGACATGAAAGAAAATTTTAGAACAGTTACTCAAATAACTAAAACACATCATTTCCAAAGGTGTCAACTTATAGAAAATTTGACTTTTACCTGTCGTGAGATAAAAAAATAAGTACAACTTACCTAAACTGAGATTTTTGCTCTCTCACTTTATAGTCCCTATATCCTTGAATGCTTCTAATTCGTTTCTATTTATAGCTATTTGAATACAAATATTTTATAGGAGTATTGCTCCGATTGCTCGTAAATATCGTGAAATTGAAATTTAAAGGTAGGTACAGAGGCTTTGATATTTCCTGAATTTTTCGCAACAATAAGTTAAAATGTGCAATACATGTTAGTAGAACATTTAGGCGGACATGAAAAATGATTTTGCAGCAGTCTATTGTGAGTTTGTTGCCAACTTAATATTTTTAGATTTAATATTTTTGTGACATGATAAATAGGAGATTGGTATCTAACAGTCCATTAATTAAAAAACTAAAAGTCTTTTGTTTCGGTTGAAATTATTAAGAACACAATTGAAACGCTACTCGTCGGATATTTTATTCCTAAATGTTTCTTACCTCACCTAACTTATTTATTCCTTGATTGTCTTAATATTTTTTATCTCTGTTGTCGCAAATGTTCTTACTAATTTAGAATATTTTTTAACGACTATCTTAATTGTATAACGATATTAAAACATAACAATTTAAATAGTTTTCTCTTAGGTTTCCACTTCAATGACAAATATAAAAATTCAAATTTTAGACCAATCAATGACTAATTACAGCAGGAAAACCACTAGTAATTATTTACCACGTCGCTATGGAAATTATAGACATTTCTTTTCACGAAATTGTTGTATATTATAGAAAATTTAACGGATACGTTTTTTTGTGCTTGATGTGAGGCTCAAATGCCCGCTAAATTTTTAGCTCACAGAAAGCACTCAAGATATCCAAATTTTTCAATAATTCAACAGCTTCTTGTGTGATTTATATGACAACAACTTTAAGTTAAATTAAAGCAAAGATAAACATTGCCCAGTTTCTTTTCAAGTGAAACCTTTTTTGCCTAATTTTTTCTTCTGCAATATGAATATGAATATGATATTCTTATAATTTAAAAAATTTAAACAATCGGTTTTAATTTTGAAAATACCTCAAAGCTTTCGAAACATTGCAATAATTTATCCTTGGCTGAAAGCAAATTCCGGAGCCAAATACCGACAATCCCGTAACAAAGTGGTATAGTTTTGCTTATTTTCATAGTTTTGCGAAGTTAATCTGGTAGCAGCCGTTATCAATACAAATAATTTCAAGCAAATCCGATCATTGAGGATTTGTCGGTGCCGATCCATGTTTTGCTAATATTTCTGCGTATAGTTGAGATTAGTATGAAACGACGGGAGCGTAAAATGAAAGCAGGTGCAAGCCGTTTTGCTTCTTGAATATTCATGTAGTGACTTATTAGCTGAGACAATAGAAGCGGCATTAACACCTACGACCATGATACCTAAGGACGTGTATTGAGTGGAGTTCGCAAAGCAATATATCTCTGACAATACCTTCAAAACAGAGCACGAGAACACCCGCCATCTGCAGTTGTAGAGTGATGCTGATGACATCCAGATGGTGGAATTTTAACTCCTGCAAAGTGAATCTTTGAAATTAAAATAAAAGTGTAGGGTGAGAACGCAGAGGACCCTTTTGGTCAATTTATGTGACGAAAGTCTCTTAACAGAGCTCATCTTATTCCAAGCTGCCGTTAAAAGGCGAATCTAGTAGTCTTCTTTGACCTATTTACTCGGCCAAGCGAACGTTGAGATATCGGCAGTGCCAATACCAATCAAGCAGAGCTTCCACATAAATCCTAGCTGCACTGCCCACACTTAAAGAATTAAAAGATATACTTCAGGCAAACACCAAAAAACAAAGAAATAAATTTTTATTTTTACTCTGATTGGTGTTTTCCGAAAGGAATCCCTTAATGTGGATAGATTTACCGATCGGAGAAGCTCGGAACCTAATTGAAAATTTAATCAAGTGCAAAAATTAATAAGAGTACAATAGATTTAATAAAAGTGGATGAATGCAGCGGTGGCGCGAATAATTTATTAAGATCTTTAAGGAGAATTTAATATCACCAGTTTCGGCAGTTAGTTGCACTATCTGAGGCTGCATCTCCAACAGATGTAAATTCGCATTCGGAAGCTTTAATAAATGTAAATGTATTAGATCCAAGCGGCGTTCTTGCAATTAGATATCACTTAGCTGTAGCTCTTTATACCGTAATGGAAGAAATGAAAGTTATATCTTGGAGAAAATAAAAGGGTGAAAAGAAATAAAAGACTTATTAATTTTAACAGAAATGTACGTTTATTTCCACTGAGTGGAATTACAAGGCACCGTAAGAAATCTCACCAACTGACTGTTTGGTTCACAAATATGTAGAATTCACTCTCATAATAAAAAATATATTAAATATTATTTGTGCATCTGCTAGTGTTTGAAAGCTTCAAGTACAGTGAGCTGAAGGCAAAATTTACAGCTTTACAAATGAGCTGAAGGTTCAATTTGTTTATCAAGGCAAAATTTTGAAAATTATTTTAACAAAGATTATTATGACCTAGTGGTTGTCTCTTTTGAAATCTTGGATTTGGTTGAACTGAATCTTCTTTCTGATCCTACGAAGACAAATGCTCGCAAACAATGGGTTAAATGCGATGTTTTCATAAATTTTTGCAGCTGAGGTCTTGATCTAACAGAATTAGCGAGTAATTGTCTTTAGAAAATCTGTTTTTGATTGAAAAAGTAAAATGTCGACCCTAATAGTTGCAGGATATACAAGAATTTCGCTGTATATTATACATACAATTATTAGATTTAGGCAGAGAAATGTTATTGGCGATATCCATGGATATGTTATGTCTTGGAGAAAATAAAAGGGTGAAAGGAAATAAAAGACTTATTAATTTTAACAGGAACGTACGTTTATTTGCACTGAGCGGAATTACAAGCTAGCGTACGAAATCTCGCCGACTGTTTGGTTGACGAATATGTAGAATTAACTCTCACAAAAAACAGAAATATATTAAATATAATTTGTGCATCTGTTCGTGTCATTTTCGCATTTAGTTTTGGTAGAGTCGAAAATAACATGAAGCATGATATTACATATAGAATAATAATTACATATAGATTTAATATTTCTCAAATAAATATTTACAGACTACAAAAATTTATCACCATCATCAAGAAATACAAAATGGAAATATTACAAAATTTAAATTTAAATAGATCAGAAAATTTATTCGCATACCATGTATTATTTACAAATTGGGTCATCTAAAATTCAATTATAGTTAAAATACATTTACAAATACATTTCAATTACTGGTATAGAAACATTATTTCCAAATCCTAAGAGAAGATCAACTTCCATTGGCAAAATATTTCGTTTATATTCACATAGTATTTCCTAATCATCTTAGAACTAGGTATTCCGGCCCGCAACAGCAAAGCCGGCGAGCGTACGAACTAAAAGACAACACAGAGTACATCCTAAATCACTAGAATTATGTTAAAGAAAATGTTAAACAGTTAACTTAATAGACGGTGTCTCCTCAACCCGAAGCCAACGCCGTACATATTATTAAAGCGGGTATCGATTCAGTCGAGCAAAACCCAAACAGAGTAACCTAGAACCCATATCAAACGGCAAATATTATTTAACAACCCGACCGATACGAGCTAACCCTCAGATATTCCAAACACAACAAACGATGATTTATTTAATTACCTAATTAGAACACTAATTGGCTTCACTTGCCAGCTTTTTGGATCATTTCACGTCGGCCGGAGACACCAGCAATTAGTACCTAATTAACAAATTAGCATTTCGCTTGACGCTTTTTGTGATCGGCCCTTTTCACTTCTAGTGATTTACAACGTCTCTGAGAGACGACATGAACATGAAAGAATGTCACATTTAGGCTGGGGAGCGAATAAATGTCACCTCTCTATAAGAAACAGGCGCGGACAACCCAAAAGCCGAACCGGCGATGCTTATTAGAAAATTCGTACAAAATCAATTCCTCCGAGGAGTTGGCGGAAGCTGTGATTCGACTCATGGGCAGACTCTTAGAAGCGAAACGAAACCGGCGATGGAAAATTATTATTAGAGCAGCCATTTTATCCTAAAAAACTTATGCAAAAGGTCGGTTGTTTCTAATTTATTGGTGTTATAAAGACCAATACGACTAGTAAAAACCAAATTTTCGAATTTCAAGGACATGTGGGAGCTAAGCTATTGAGAAATATTCAAATTTTTTGTTTTTTTGGATCTGATTTCTAAAAAAAAGTGTTTAGCACAATAAATTAAGAGCATTACATTTTGCGTTTAAAGAACTCAAAATTAAAATTTAGTGAGTCATACAATCAAAATCACCTGGCAAAAACAAGGATTTTTCCATCTTTCTCATTTTCGGTGAAATTCTCACTTTACTACAGGTAATTGTAGTCTGATATAGGCTTAGAAATTTTTGATTTTTTTATATGGAGAAAACGACAGCACTAACATTTTAGATCTAAAAGATATCAGCAATTAGTCAAATATACCACAAACACAAACTAAATCTCAAAAGGCTCCCTTAACTTCACTTTAAAGTGCTCAACAAAAATTTTGCCTCTCAGCCCTTAGAGAAATCTGCAGTTGCTAGAAAGCAGACTTTAGATATTCCTCTTTCTATAAAGGCTGTCTTAGAAACTCTTGTCCAAATGTCCGCATCGTCTTATTAGACGACAAATTTGACTACAATGTGGAAAAAGATGAAATGATATTACTGGCAGATACTGATGGAGAGAAAGAGTTTGAAAAGTAAAGAAAAGGAAGAAACGCTTAATGAGGAAATAAAGGAAATACTACACGTTCTATTGAAACCGTATGATGGTCACGTAATCTTTGAGCTTTGGTACGAATTTTGTAGCACCTGAATCCGTGCTACATGTTTAGTTAAGTTCATGAATTTAACAGAATTTGATAGAAAAACGTAATGAAATGAAAATGGAACAAATCTTATAAAATTACAGTAGAAAACAGCGTTTTTTTATACAATCGTGGCCCTTTTATTGACCAAGTTGTCAATAGTTGTTAAAAATTAGAGTAGAGGGACCAACTGAACACAAAAAATGATGGATTATTTGATCATAAATTCAACTAATCCCACAGTAATTAAACACTGCTGCTCTCAATTTTGATAAATGAAACTTCTTCTAAAATTACATTTAATTTGGACAGGGGATCTTGGTCTTGATCACTGTTAGGTCTTTATTCTTTTTTGTCAACCTAGATATACCTTATTTGATTAACAAAACTACTTTATTCATGGTTATAATTGCAGTTATACACGTTCAAATACGAATAGTCAAAACTTTCTTTTTCATTTTTTATACAAAATGAAAAATTTGTCTTTTTAACTGGCGATCACGATTACATTACTCACTCGAATCGCAAGATTAAGGAGGTACTTCGACACAAAATTTATGCTTTTTATTTTTTGTGATAAATACTAAGTACTTTTTACTTCTACACATAGTTTCTCTTTTTTAATTCATGGAAGCGCTGTTTAAAAGTTATAGAGAAAAAATCAAAAATATGCAAAAATTTGGATATTCTTTCGCTATTTCTCAGTTTCTACAAATTTTTGAAATTTGAAAACTTGGTTTTCCTGTAGTTGTATTGGAATCCATAACATACTTACCAAAAAAATTAGGACTATCCGACCTTTTGCAGAAGTTGGTAAACTAAAAAAATGACTGGTCTATATTATCAGCGTGGAAAACGGAAATAGAAACATCAACATTCGCGTCCAGCAGGTAAAAAAGTCATCGTGTTATAAACTAACCAATTAATATATTACTCTGACGACTACGCTAAAGGTGCCCGGAAGAACAACGAACGGTCCTCTCTCGTACACTACATTCGCACCAAGCCCGATTGAACAGATTTTTGCTTGCACACATATTAGTAAAATGTATCGAACTAATTAACAAAGCATGCAGCTGTACAAAATGCTATAACACTAAAAATCTATATACACGGTCTCTGATCACACAACAGTCACGCTATATGCCTAAGTTGGGGAAGTAGAAATATAGAATGCATCGAGAAGGAATGCGTCGGAGGGTGCGGCACCGCCGCCTTTTTCAGACGTCACGACGCCGCTCAAATGCACATTGTACACTAGAGTACACGGCTTATCGTTGCATTTTTGAAAAAAGTAGATTTTCATCCAAGGTCACTTTCTCAAAAAATATAATTACCTATTATAATACTTTTCATATCAGTTTTTTCAAAAACTTTGTTCGCACTACATTACATTTTTGATTTTTTACTTTATTATTACAAATAGTGACATTTAGCCTAATATCCGGCGGTGTGCGCCTGCACAGTCTTCAGTTAATACTTTGACACATTCGTACAGACTAACTAGAGTCCAGAAACCCCAAACCACATTTCCCTCCCTCTCCATACAAAAATATGAAGAAAAAACCTAGAAATGTCGTCTAAAGCCTCCAACTAAAACTAACATGACTATCTCCGAGCCGCCGCCGCCTCCGCCAACAGCCACCGATCCGATAAAAAATTTTGATTTAGCGTCCTTCGGACGTGGGAGAAGGCGGCGACTCGGCGTACAGCTACAGTTATAAATGTTCTGTAGGTGTGTGTTCGGCCCTAGCCGACCAAGTCGATCACAGGAATGAACATCACTGAGGAATCCCTCGCTACTACTCGTGTGTGCTGCTCCAAGAGTCCATCCACACCTATCTAAAATATTGTATGTACACTAGCGGTAACTGGCAGTGATGCGGCGGAGAGGTAGGCCGTCTAAGCGTGGCGCTTCATGTGCAGGGCCAAGTGGTCCGAACGACTAAAGCATCGGTCGCAGTGGCGGCACTTGAACGGTTTTGCCCCCGTGTGTTTGCGGTAGTGCCGGGTGAGCTCGTCCGATCGCGCGAACCGCCACTCACAGCCTTCCCACGAGCACTTGTACGGCTTCTCGCCTGGAAAAAGAAAACAAAATCTTAAAATAAAACACCCAAAAATATCACTAACTTTAGATACTAGTCGTCGAGTTTCAAATTTGTCTTACAATAATTAGGAATCACCTTACATTGTAAAGTGGTAATACAATACTCTAGACCAGTTTCGGATACGACACAATATCCTAACTAACTGCCGGTGTTGGATTCGAACAAAATAGATTACCGACGACCTACTTTTTAAATCGCAAATTCGCCTTCTACATTCGTACATTCGCCCAAAACAATTTGTTTAAAAAAAAGAATAAATTTCAAATAAGAATATATTTGGTATATTTATATTAAGAGTTTAAGAATTAAGACGGGCGTCCCGCTTTTTCGCTAGGGTTAGAGACGAAGTGGCAAAGGGAGGCAAAAATAGTAAATAGTAAAAAGCCAAACTAACTCTTTGAGAAAACTGTAAAATTCTTGCTCTAAACTCATAAATAAATGACGCAAAACAAGTGAAATTTTCAATTATTGATTAAAACACATAAAACATCCAAATGCCTTAACTGTCGCATTTTGTTTTTTGGTGAAAAAGTAAGACTTTGGAGATGGGGTTGACGGTATTTTAGTATAAATCTATTCACGTATTTTTGAGAAAATAATTGCCAAACTTTGGGTTTAATGTAAGAATATTTTTCAAACTTAACTATCTTTTGTTCATAAAAGTTTTTGGAGATTAAAAAAGGCACCAGCCCCATGAGAAAAGTGTTGGCTTTCATATGCGACCAAGTTTATTTATTAACATAGCTAAACGCCCGTCTTAAACAAAAAAAAACTTATACAACAATTGTGTTAAATATGTGTCAATATTTGCTTTGGCAAAATAATTACGCACAAATTATTCACATTAACTCATTATATAGCATATCAACAGTATTTGTTTTAATTAATTTATATAGTAGCATTTATTTTTACGAAATACCTCATAAAATTTCATTTCTGGATCGCATTCTTAATAAGCAGCCATCCACATACAACAACAGCTATAACACATGGCCAAAAATAATCAACGCCTTCAAGGTTTTTGCACATGTAATTCATTATAATAATAAAGCCAAATTTATAATTCTCCTGGTTAAAACAGTATTAATTAATGTAATAATTTTTTATTGAAATTTTGCCTGAAAGTTTACGCATTATTTCCGGAAACGTATACATTTTTTTTAAAACCTTTTTTTTTCGTAACAATTTAAATTAAAGAGGTAAGCATCCTTTTATTTAATATTTTGACACACTACATCACCACAGCGTCCATTTGAATATTAATGCTAGTTTAGTTAGACAATTATTTGAACCGATTTTCAGGAAAAAATAATCAAAATATGTATACAAATTTCAAAGTTGAAATTCACCATCTCTTTCATGTCGTAACCCGACAAGACTAATACAAACGAACATACTGAAGTCGCTCTGAGCGGTGGCAATGTTTCATCATTTCATGTTCAGTTTGAATTAGAAACACATTTAAATAGTTAAAATTTAATATAAAATAATTTAGTTGTTTAACTTTTCAAGCGCTACAATTAAAAAAAGTTAACTATAACAGTTAATTATTATTTCAACCAAAATTAGCTGATGTTGAGTTGATCAAATTTTAGTAATGCAGTGGATTAACGGATGAATTTTATCAAGTAATTTTGTATTAGGGTAATAAAAAATTAGCGTGTAATGCTCGCATTGGTTCAGTTCTGTTATCAGCCGGCGTAAAACAGAAATAAAAATCTGTGAAAGTTGGGAGTTGAAAGCGGATGCATTTCTTGTCAGTCCGGGCTGGTAGCAGGCAAATAATGTTTTGATATCAGCGCCGGTCCCATAGATTTTCACTTGCGCTTTACAAATGTTGATTTTATGCGGAAAAACAAGTGAAACTTTTATTGAAACTGAAATAATTTCGTCGGAAAAGATATGATTTGGGTGCGTCATTTGGTTTTTATGGTGTTTAATTTTTGTCATGAGTCTAATTAGATGTTGATATTTATTTGTAAAATACTGAAGTAATTTGAGCGGAATGCGTTCGGTAATTGTATTTTCATAGTCGCGGGCGAAAGTTTCGAGATGAAATAAATTCAATTTTAATTGGACAGTTTGCTGACTTGTATCCAAACTTTATTCATAAAGATTACACTTTGATACTCTGAACTGGTCCGGAATTGGAATAATAAATCATCAAAAATACATAAGTCGAACGGTTTTATGCTAATCAATTTTGTATCGAACTGTCGCATCGGACCGAAAACAGAAACTTATCAGCTCTATTTGAACTCGTGCAACTTAATGAAATGCGAGTGTTGATTTTTCCGAGAGAACGGTTTCCGTAATTACTTGGTCCGCCTTTAAATATCTCGCCCCCATTAAAGCACCTACCACATTCCTAATTTAAATAACTTTTAAAAGTTTTATGTGCGAGAACCTCTTTGCGCCATGAATTATTGCAAACATTCCGCTCGCCAGAACTTTCAAAATTAAGCAATGTTTCTTTCGATATCCTTACAGTCACGTAATGCCGCCGTTGTGATTCCGGGACCGGACCACCGCCGGAAATCTGATTTAAGATTGCTTGTTTTCGCACTCGGCCTCATTATCGAACTCGCAAAACTTCCAAACAAATAATTACCTACTTAATTAGGGCCACGCTGGGATGGAAATAATCAAATTTGCCAAACTTGAGAACCAATAGAATTTTTTATCGATACCACCCTCAACAATATGGTCTTTGCTTTTCGCCGGATATGTAGATATCTCAGCTAATCTAAATGAGACTTAGTTGCAGCTCTTTAATGGTCATTGCAAGCACGTTCGCTCTGGTGTTAAAAAGATAATTCTGCGAGCTGAACTGCATCCTTAATGTTCTTTGGGAAATTTATGCGCGCCAAACTTTCCAATGTAATCTCGTTAAGACTTTGAAGGGGCACGTGAAAAAAAGACATGCAAATTCGAGTTAAAGTTGACGCATTAAGGGTCCACCAGCCCGATTAAATATTTCTTAGAGAGAACATGACGTGAGCCTCACACGAAAAGCACTATATGCTGACGTAAATTTTAGTAGAGTAAATTGGAAATAGGAGAGAAGAATACGCTATTATTGAACCTATATTTGTGAACCTTGAGAATCCGATAATTTTCTTTTCTAGGAGAAGATAAGGAATAATTTAATCTGTATGTTCTAGAACTAGAAGGTAGGAAACCGCGAGGCAAAAATATTCCGAGGTCTTTTGCATTTTCACCACACAATAAAACATTTTTTAGTAATATTGTAATAAAAGTACAGTTTCCATAATGCTGCAGTAAATTTCCAGTTTGTAAAAAAAAATATTTAAAAATGTTACGGTTTTTTTAGAAATTATTCTGCAAAATCCGCATCGCAGTGCACCCTTAAGTCTCTTCCAATTTAAATTTCTGACCTTGGCAATTTAGCTAGTAATCGAAATTAATTTCTCCCTTGATCGTGAGTGGGTAAACACCATTACAGGCACTTTGCCGTTCTCCGAGGCCCTATCACTACCAACAACAACTTTGTGCATCAGTACTAATATCCGGAATAATCCGATCTTTTTACCATCCCTTTCCGCTCTTTAATTACAGAAAAGACTTTCAAATTTAGATGTAGTTCAAGTGTTTTTTTGTGTGAAGTGCGCCACATCCATCCATCACCTCGATTCGTCTGTTTATTCAGGATGTAAAAATATTATGCCTTCCAACAAACAACGCAAAACACTCTGCAAATTATTACATTATTCTCTTTTTTTCCAGTGTGTTCCAGGAGAGGAACAGATAGCGTTTTATCAAAGTGCGTGTCGTGAATGTAGACGTGTAAAAATGACTATCTATTTTTACATTCTAATGTTGGTAGTAGGGTGAAATAAAGTGGTGCATTAGTAAAATTAATTGCTCTGCTTCTCTTTTTTAGTCGGTTGAATGTTAATATAGGCAAATAGGGATTGTTTGTTGCAGTGCAGCGCGTACATTTGCACAAAGCACTGCATATTCGCTTGGAATAAATGCGAATTATAAACAATTATTTAGATGCTCTTTCAGTGCTGCATCTTTTTGTATAGAGGGTTCTTTTGTTACACATCAAACAGACCAAACGCGCCAGCGCTTTTCCCTTTATCTAACCGCAAGAAAGTTCGCAACTCGCGACGGAATATCACTACTTTTACACGGCTTTATCAATTACGACAAAATTAAGAGGTTTATGATAGTAGTTGGAATAATAAGCTTATTACAGTCACTCGAGGCAATTTTGACGGCTTTTGAACAGCTTACAAACTTTACTCGCGATAATTATGTTAATGTTTAAATTATTTTTATACAGGATTTGAGTCCTTTAATAAAATTTAATGGTTAATAAAAAACAGTCTTACAAAATCCGCAATGTTACGATCCATAATTTTTATCTGAAGTCGAGCATTTTTCGTTTTGTTTTCGTAACGAAATATCTCTGCTTAAAAAATTTAATAAAAGACTCGAAAAAATCCTGCTAGGTACACTTGCAGGAGCTTCAAAGAACGCGAGATAAATATTTCAGAATAAATAAGAATCCGAGTCGGAACAGAAGAAGTAGATTTAAAATTTATGACGAAAAGCGTTGTTGGTGCACTGACACGGTCAGTGTGAGCTTATCCGGATCGAGTGAGCTTACGCAATTAGGAGGCCGTGCCAAAGCTCTTTGTGTAAGCCGACCTGTCAACTCAACAGGTGAATATCATTAGGTAAACAACTCGACTATGAAAATAACCTACTGGCTGTGGATGAACCTCTGTTGCACTTTATTCTGGCGGTTGCGTGCGATGAACTAATGATTTGTTTCGGAGTTGCAGGGCTCCAGGGAACGCCGCCTATTCAGTTTTCACAAAGAGATTTCTTTTTTAAAAGATAAATTTTATAATAACATGAAATGAGAGGGTTTATACAAACTGTTCACTAAAAAAACAAGACTCGCAGCTAGCCAGGAAAAGAAAGTACATTTTGTCGTATATTAGACATTCATTGCTTGTTGCCTAGCGACCGACGTGTGTTTGACAAGATGGCCGCGAAGAATTTGCCTAACTGGAAAAGTAATTTTTGTCAATTCTATATAAGAATTTTTTTCATGAATTTAATACCCTTTTTTAAATATAAAACTGTAGGACTACATAATATTGATAGACAATGTAATTTAGAAAATGTTTTGTAATTTACAAAATTTCGAAAAAAGCAAGCTGAGAAAACAGCGGTTCGTCCAAGAATGAATTAACAGCATTCGCTGATTTTTTTAAAATAAAGCTTAAACCGGCGCATCCACCATTTTGCGCTAGTTTGAATACAAAAATAGCATTGTTTCTGTCTGAATAATTTGGTTGAGAATTTTGTTCAATAGGAAATCAGTTTTAAGTATAAACATCTAGGTTTTAGTAACATTACATAATTGAAAGTAAAACTGAAACAACTGAAAGTCAGCTCAAGCAACCCTTTAGAATACAACATTTAAAATTGAAAGTCCACCCATTTTCTCCAAACATTTTTTTCCCGCAGGACGCGGATTTTGGCAACCATGTTACAATTCTCAGGTAAAACTTAAGGTTGTTAAGAAACGGAATGAAAAAGGGAGAGATAAGGACTTTGTCCGTTTTATCCAAATTTTGCAAAAAACGGTTGGTACTAAATCAAGTTACTAAATCAAGGTACTAAAGTAAATCATTTAATTCCAAGAGTGAAAATATGCAATCACTCCAGGAATTAAAAGACACTATTCCTGAGTTATATACGCTGTTTTTTTCAATACAAATGAACGAAAAGTGTAAATAATTGACTGCAATTTATACTTATTCCCTAGAGAATAAATAATCCACTTTAGTCCCTGTAAAGCGGAAGTAAAGCATCAATGTTAGTCCCGACAGTGCAACGTTCATATTTGTTCCCTAGGAATTAAAATGACCCACTGTACTCCCTGTAAACTGAGGCGACAGTATCAACTTTAGTCTCGGCGGTGTAAAAAATATTTTTGTCTCTTTTTAATTAATTTAGTTCTATTTAAAGCTACAAAGACATTTTTTGTCTCTGTATAATAAAATACAAAATCCTAATAAAACAAAATTACAATTTCATTACTGAATAAATAAAATTGAATTCAATTTATATAAAATAGCTATTATAGTACAATAAATATTGAACGATTTCCTAGCGTCCAATTAATAATAAAATCAAAGTTTGTATTTGGGAATATTTATTCTAAAAGATCAACTCTTCTGTAAATAACAAATTCAATTTTAAATGATCTCTTTCCAAACTTTGATTCACAAAAAATTTACCGATTTCACATCTGCAATCTTTTGCAAAATTTATTTTATAACAAGTACAAAAATTGGCGTTTCCTTTACTACTCGAAAGTTTGTAGTCTTTGAAAAATATTTTATTTATAAGAGCTTGGATAGATCAGATTTCAAGCTTTTGAAGCTAAAGTTTATTGATTTCAGTGGAAGGGACAGTTTCACATGTAGATAGGCAGGTAAGTTTCGAAGTTGGTTAAAGGTTTGAGGCTTGTTTATATTTGCCCTAGGATTTAAATGTAATATTAACCCTCAAATTTGATTACATAATAAACCAATTTATTAATCTACCTTCTACCAAAACTTGCTTATACAGAAAGACAGAACGTCTTTTCAAAACAATTTTTTTAAATGACCCAAAAGTCCACAGTTGCTATAATATTCTGCTAAATTATTAGCAGAATATTACTTACTACTAACAGAATATTAATTACTTGCTAAATTATTAAACGTGTATCAGAGAGCAAGAAGTTTTTGAGTTGATTAAAGTGCGAGTGAATGAAAATTTTCATTGCCTTCCAATTTTTGTCCGAATCTGGTGACTAGCAGAAAATTAGTCGGTCTAAAACGATCGAGCTTTGAAACCGTTGGCGAATTGCAGTTGTGTTGTGGTAGTTCGGGTTTTATTAAACAAAACCGAGCATGTCGCTTTCACCGCGTTTACGTTTTGGATAATCCCATGATTGGCGATTTTGTAGTTAAAGGTAGGCGATATTTTACGACTGTGGTCACCGTTAATTGTCGAGTCGCTTCTGTTTCCCCATCGAGCCAATTACATGATACTTTTATTAAATAAATGGAACTTCATCTGCTTTAGAGAAATCCGACTTTTGATATTTTTTGCTCGATTGGTCATGACGGACAATTAACCTTTTACCCCAATATGTAGCAGTCGCTCGTATAAATTCGCGATCGATGTTATGTGGAAAAGTGCGACGCAGATCGTTTGGTGAACTGGAGTAGGGCTCCATCAAAAGACCAATATGAATCCAGTTTCGCAATGATCCTCTACGATCCGCAACGATATGAAATTTCAACTTCAAAGAAAATGTATTTTAGGGTATGTTTGGACTATTAAATTCGAAATTGGCTCCCTTTCTACTCAAGGATTAGTCACCACCGCAGTGGAAAAAATAAAACGGCGTCAAAAATTCGGAAATTAAAAACATCATTGTCTAATGTCTGGAACACGCTTTTATACTTAGCAATTTATGCCGACATCATTCTATGTCCAGACTTTTAGAGCTACATTAGTTTACATAAAAATTCGTTTAAAATATACATTGTTTTAATTACTCCAAGAGAAACAACATTTTTTCTATTCCCGGCAGAGAGCAAGACGGGATAACCCTTGGAACTGTTTTATTAGGCATTCCAGGAAATTCCTTTTTTATCAATCACTATCTCCATTTATAGCGTCCAATTTAGTTTATGATCTGTTTATTAAGTGTCGTTGGACCAGCTAACTCCCCTAGTTATCTTGAAGTATTTCAGCTTGTCAGAGCTTTAACCTTTGTATCTATAAACCTAAAACGAACCCACAAACATCCTGTTTTCTCCGACGATTGATATAAACCTTCAAGCTGAATTTATGAAATACAACTCTTCTTTAAAAATGGCACTCACAGTTCGAAATTAATTTACAGGATGTTTCAGTGAAGAGTTGTTCGGAAAGTTTCACAGAAACAAATTATTTTCAGTTGTGCAGTTTGTTTCGAAAATAAAACATAAAAACACACAGTAATAAATATCAACAGCTACATTTTCAACACAAAACGTGTAACAAAATAAAAATTCTGCATCGCCTTATTTCAAAGTGTGAAATTTAACTCATTCTCTGAAAAAAGCTGAAAAAGATAACAATGGTTTAATTTTTAACTGGCGTTTCCCACTGATGATAAACAATGAAGTGTGTGCTGAGAATGGGTTGGGCGTTGTGCCGTTTTAAAAATAGAAAAGGGTAATTTATCGTACAGTCGCAGTTGATGGAGGTTATATATATTCGGCGAAATACGTAAACCAGCAGAGTAGACAGCGAGTTAATACAAATGGCGGGAATTTACTTAAGCGCGTCGGATGCGGTCCCGTCCAACGAAAGGGTCGGTTTCCAGCCACAATATGAATTGGGTTCGAATGGCAACGAAAAGGCACAAAATAAACAAGAAATGCGAACTTGCGAACGTGCCGAGGTTCCTTGTTGATGCAATTATGCATGCATGCAGCTATGCCCTTGCGGTTATTTGATCGCACGCAACAAACAGACCGAAGGTCGACGAGGGCATTTAGCAATGCAGATGGTGCCCATCGGACCGCATTTACGTATCTTATTGCCATACAGAGGCGGTTATCGCGTCCGAACTAAATCAATATTCGCCCTTAGTTCCTTCAAGTACAATTTTTCTTTCCATTCGTCCGTAATTGCCAAATAAGACAACTCATTTGGTTATTCAAACAGCGTTACCACCAGCGGCAATCAGCGGAATACCACTAACGATGCGAATCTAAAATTGCCAAGTGCTCTCGCCCTACAACGAAATTTGTCAAGCAAACACGAAGGGAATTTGATACAGCCGCTGTCATAAGACGCTGAACTCGTCGCTTGAATTAAAAATCGTTCTAGCTAAACACTATTTGCACTTCAGCGCAAACACTTCAAGACTGGTTCTTTCAGTGCGGCGTAATTGCGATGTGGTTGCTCGCAAACGAAAAAATTGTAAATTTTGGTTTGTCGGCGTCTGTTTGCTTGTTTTTCCATAAATTGCATGCAAATTTGCAAGAATCCAGAGGTGCTGTTTTAAAAAAAGCACATGTAAAAGAGCGCTATTGTGTTGCTCGTTATTCATCAATTAGGCGTTATTAAAGAATTTCGTTACAGCTTAATTGGAAACATTGCCAAATTATCTGACGTTACCAGAAAATCGCATTAAATTTTTTTTTTTCAATTAAATTCAAAATCAATAAATTTTACACGCGAAAATATAAGCGCATTATAATTAGACGATATCTCGTATTTTATCAATTTTTCAAAAATCAAATCCCCATTGAGGCGTGAAAGTAAGCTTCTAGTGTATTGACATCGCGGTCGATTCTACACCACAACGGATCATTTATATAACAAAACCGAGATGAAAACTGGCACGTGCTGGCATTTTTTGCTCATCTTTGAAACACGTACGAGGCAAAGTTAAAAACCGTGACGGGTCGTTATCCTTCGTGTCGTTAGATGTCAAATCAACGGCTTAAAGAGCATCTAGAGCGATACCAGAAGGTTCCCTTATCTCAAAAATTGCCAGTTTTGCGAGATTTATTCGATACAAAAGCTTTATTCTAAATACCGCACGTTTATTTTGAAAAAAGTGTGCTGTGGAATAGTTTTGGATTTCTTTTCTAATACAGAAAAAGAAAATTCAACAGATTTCAGATCTAAGTTAATTATATAATTTAACTTCGTCGACGTTTTGAGGTATGACACCACTTCATCAAGAATATTTACTTTCATAAAACATTGTTTCAAAAATTTCGATGTTTTTTTTTATTTTCACTAATTGGAGATATACTCGTATGTACCTCTGTACATATCTGCTTATAATAAATAAATCATTTCTCGTATTAAAAAATTTTAATTAACTACTTTTTAACGTTCCCGAGATGACGGTACCTCATGACATGATCCCCATAAAAAGTCTTATTCAGGTAATTTAAAATTTTGAGCATGCTCTTCTTAAGTATTAAATTACAGACTAGATGATCAAATTTCAAAGTTATAATTCGCCACCTTGGTGATTTTATGGCTTATGCCGTTATGCACAATTCTTTAAATACTTAAAAAACTCTACGTTTTACTTTCGTATGTCATGCTGGGAGTTATTTTTAACGAGCAGCGAAGCAGTCTGTATTTTAATTTTTTTGTCAGAACTTTCTTTTTAAGTGCTTTTCAATAATACTGCATCAGGCATGATCGATGACCTTATCTAGCTATCTCTTGTAAAAATAGCGTCGTTCATTTCGGCGATCGAGAACAATTAAGCTATAATAGATTGTTGCCTTTCCCATTTTGTGTGGTGTGTATAGGCGCAAAAAAAGGCGCGTAGACATCAGGACTAAGCTAAACAAATAGCAGGGCATTTTCAACTTTTAATTTCCGTTAAGCTAACGACTTTACTTTATACCTGTCTTTAGGGCTGGAAGGGCGAGTGGCAAAGCGTATCCCGCCTTTAAGGTCCGGGCATTAAGGCTGCTCTCGCATCAATCTTTCTTTCAGTTTCGCAAAGTTCCGGTTTCATTACGCGAAAGATTCATCTTGCGGACGGTTGTCGTAGCTGCTGCATCCAATTGTTTCCCTTGTTTCATTCGGGACTCTTAATAAGTTTTGCCGTGAAATCCGGCAAAAAATTTAAATTGTCTTCCGTGTTAAATTAGTTAATTGATAAGAGCGTTGCGGGATTAATTTCTTTAGGTGATCAATTTAGGAAAGCTTGGAGGTGGTGTTTGGCTTTGGAACAAAAAGCGTTCACTTCAGATACCGCTTATTCGAGGTATTCTCGCTTTTGCAGGAATCTTTAATGGATATCCGGCAGGAGGCTATTGACGCCATTACACGCTCCGATGACCCCGGCATTGCCCGATTACTTAACTTTGATAAATTGGGAGCAGGAATTTAGAATATAATTATGTCGGTGTTGCTGAAAGACCGAAAAAAAAACACTTTTATGTGGCGCTTGTTTCTGGAAGGGACTCGTTTTTCGTTCGTAAACACCGACTCAAAGCCACAAACACTTTCTTTGATAAGTTTTTATACAACAGATACGCAAAGGTCACTGTTTTTACAGACGGAAAATGACACTCTACAAACATTGCTTTCCGCAAGTCATTTTCACTTTGAAAACTTGTTCATATTTGCAGGCGATATGTACGATTTAAAACACTTTTCTGTGAGAAGTTTTACAGTGAAACAGCTTGTAGAATTTTTCTATTTGCACACGAGGTTGTCTTTATTATCGCAAAATGTGAAGGTTTTGCGTGCTTTCTTGGACTTTTTGGAACACAAAAGCATCGCCACGCTACTTCCAAATAATAATCTCGTTCTAACTGCGTCATTCTTTTTCTAAAAAAAACAGAACAATTTCTTGCAACATATGCACCGATCTTTTTGATTTTTGATCGTGTCGTTAGAAATAAAGTGGCTTGTCCATTACGCAAATTTGACGCTTTTTATTGGCTATAAACTTGAAAGTTTTATTGGATAAGCCGCGACACATCGCTCATAACAAGATGCAGAGGGAAATACTACCGCAAGAGAATATTCGTGTAAATATTTTGATAAAATTTGATGTACGTTTGAAATATGATCCTTCATCTTAATGAAGTTCGGATGTATGGTAAAAACAGGCTTCCGCTCCTATAACTTCTGATATTTCGTGTTTCTGTTGAAAATTCTACAGCTCCCCTGACTGGACATAACGAAAGTTTACGAGCCTGGGATTAGGTCCCCTGTTTATTGAAGTCTGGAGTCCTGTTTTTAATAGAAATCCGTGTCAGGAATCTTTCAGTCTGGCTCTTGAAAAGTCAGACATTTCGTCTGTTGAAGCGTGCAATTATTCAATCAAGGCGTTTCAAGAGTGAGCAAGCAAATCTCCGTTTTAATTATCAGTTCCTTAATTGAATTTCTATGGAGAAAATTGTTACTTTGACAGCTTATGCATCAAATTTGATGTTGACGAAGACGTATAATATCGGGAGGTGGCTGAAGACAAACGTGCATTTCAGACTTAATCCTCCAAGCAGCGAAATTTTAATACGGGATTAACCAATAAATAGAACAAGGCGAATTAGTTGTCCGATTTTTAATGTAGCTGTGCCCTGGAGCACAGAGTTTATTAGGGTGCAGAAACGGGAAGTTTGCTTTATTAAAGCCGTTGTGGAATAGAACCGCCCGAGGAAGAGTTTTACTGCACATTAAACATCTTTAAGAAATGCATAAAATCTGGGACACTTCGGATTTACGAGGCTGCACCAGATGTCGCAATTCTTTTAATTGACCTAAGATCTGATTGAGTCACACAACTCAATCACCATTAGATTTGAAGGGAATTCCTTTTGGCACTTTTGGGATTTGGTTATTTTTTATAGAAACTTCAGGTGGTGAGTGTTTCCTCGTTATCATAGCAGAGACAATTTCCCGGATGTCGGGTCCACTCAAGATCGTCATGAATATAGCCTTAATCCCAGCACAGCTGACCGGCTAAGGGCAGAGTTGCCAGACAAATTGAATTTTCTGATTTCTGGCCGGAGGCACGCCATCTGCCCGGTCATACCCGAGTCCTATTTTCTTTTAACAAAACCATTATTGGATTCTACTACCCTGTTATTAACCGAATAGTTTCAGGATTCTGCGACGCAGCCCTTCGCTAATAACTCAATTATATTAAAGTTCGGAGATAAATGCTTCGGGTCGTCCAGCGATTCTCAAATACAATTACCCGATTTTTGTTTTGTGTACAGCCAACCAAGAAACTCGAAAATCTTTCTAACCCTTCGGTAATTAATTGTTCGAAAATAAATTACACGGTATGCGAAAAGTTGGTCGTAACACCGCAAATCGATCCGGAATCTGGGACGCGCTGAAATCTCTTGTGACTATACCACTGACGGCCCCCGATCACAATTCAGACTAGTCCACCTCTAGTTTAATTACTTTGGAAAACTTGGAACCAATTAATTCAGAAACTCTTCCTCTGAAAATATGCACCAACCACTGAAAAGCGTCACGTTTTTATCACCCCCCCCCCCCCCCCGCAACTTAAAATTCTCTTTCAAACGCTGTTGTCTTATTATAAGAATGCAGACTCCCCTAGTACCTCCAAATTTATTCAAACCATTCTTTTAATTTGACATTCTCTTGTATTTTCTAAATAATGGAACATCATTTCAATGCAGTATTTCCGATTTATGCGGGATTATTGAACTGCATACATTATGTGACGCAAATATTGGCTTGATGTTTATTGCAGATTGTTCTCAAAATAGAAACGCGAGCCGCCGATCATTTCTAAATTAAAAAGTTACTGGAAACTGGCAGTTAGCTCCAGGTCAGCCTACTTTTTTTTTCAAAGCGAATAAGCGAAGCGAATGTGCGAATTTATCTTAATAAAGACTATTCTTGACAGGGACGGCCTGCGCAGGTTCGCTTCTGGTGGTCAAATTAATTACCAGTGTAATTTGGCTGTATGATTATACATTAGACTGGCCGTTAAAAAATAATTTTTTTGGACCGCCCCCTAAAAGCTTCCTTATGATGAGAAAACACTAGGCAATTTTTATTATTTACTTTTTTGGATCAAAACAACACCTGCCTCAAGACGATCAAAGTTAATTTTTGGTAAAATCATTTTTTTTTAATATCTTTTTAAATATGTCATTATAATGTTTTTTGACATTTGAAAATTATTGACAATGAAACGTCGTTATTATTCCTATTTTCAGTAATAAAGTTCTACTAATAGCTTCATGAAAAGTTTAAAATCATCATATGAGCTCATGTCTGAATTTTTATTATGTTTTTGAGCTTTTTATACGTCTATATGCAGTATACGTGTGCCCAAGTATTTTTCAGAAAAATTCTCAGAAAACATGGTTTCGCCAAAATATTAGCTTAGATCGTCTTGAGACACGTGTTGTTATAGTTAAAAAAATGCCTAGTGTTTTCTCATCATAAGGAAGCTTTTTAGGAGACGGCCCAAAAAAAAAATTTTTAACGACCAGTCTATTATACATGGTAGGCACTCGAAAACAAAATAATCAAGTTTTTGGGAATTTCTAGTTATTTTGTCAAAAAACGTTCGGACAGGTCAATTGTGTTAATGAGAGTGACAGATTCTAAAGATAAAGTTTTTCCACGAAAAACACAAAAAGTGACTTAAATTTGATTTAAGTAAATCTTAAGAATAAAGACCTTTTACTTAAGCAATTAGCATTATTGCAATTTATGACGGTTCTAATCTTGTACGGGTAAAACTGAAAACAAACATCTGTCATCCCTATTCCTCAAAAAGAACAGCAGATGTTACCCATGACAAGATTGATCTTAAAAATTGTAAAATAAAAAGCATCCAGTTTTTGCAAAAAATTGCGACTTTGGCTCTCGATCAATCACCTCTAGGATTAGGTAAAAACAACCACTCTGAGAACAAATAAACACCCCAACCAATTCCATACCGATGGAGTTTTCGTTCGCAGAGTAGTTGTTTTCGAAATCGTAGATTTTGTCAAAAGACTAAAAAATAGATTTCTACACTTGTTTTTGGAAAAAATAAATAAATTAGTGATAGACAGCTACTGTGATTTATCAAAATTCAGCTCAGATTATAGAAAAATCTTAAAAATGGCATCTTCTATAGTCCCCTAACTCCATCAAAACCGTAGTAATTATTATTCTCATTGTCCAATTTATTTATGAGTGTTTTACTGCGGGTGGAGAAACAGATGTAATATTTGAGGAGGAGGTACAGTGAAAATATAAGGGCACTCAAAATAAATTGGACAATGAGAATAGTTTAATTACTGCAGTTTAGAAAGAGTTTGTAAAATTTTATAGGAACTAAATAGAAGTGTAACGAATTATACCTACTATAAGCTCTCTCTAAGAAACAAAAAAAAAATGCGACTAGCCAGATAAAAACATTCTTATTCATATCTAGAAGACCGTGAGCTCGTGAGTAGTACTCGCTGTATACCAGTGATCTTCGTGAGATGGCACATAGCATCAATCTGCAAGATGACTTACTATTTTTTAAGATCCCGCTTAATTTTGTTCAATTTTGCTAATAAAACTAAAGAATTTGTTTTTGATAATATAGATTTTTGACCCACAGAGTTACGACAACTCCGGGGGCATCCTGTCCAGTCCGCGCCTGATTCTTTAATGTTGCTAATTGCGTTTCGTAGGTTTTATGCGACTACTCAAATATGTTATTTGCTACGAAGGAATGTGTATGATGAATACAAAGCTCTTTACTGCGAAAACGTGCAGTTATTAGAGTGAGTCGTTTTTATGTCCTCAAGCTCTAAGGTGGAGTTGCATTCCATTTGGCATTTATGATAAGTCAGATATCTTTGTTGGGGGCCATTTGTCTTTGTAGTTTTATGTGTGTATTTCCGTTCGGCAATCGATGAAGTGGAGAGATGGATGTGTCGTATGCGCGACACAAGTTTCATTACAGTTGTCTTGTTTTTATAGTTGAAACACGAGTTTGAGGTAAATGGGCAGAATCCGTCTTGTGTCAGCATTTGAATCCGCGCACGTGCAACGCGAGAGGGCGGATGGATGGCGATGGAACAGCGCGACATGAATATCCATGACTACATGATAGATCGCGTCGGTTATTAATGGTTCGGCGCTGCCATTACCGAAACGAGCTCTTTACCAGAAAGCGACCGTCATATGCAATTTTCTTATCTCAGCGACTTTTGTCTGGGGGAGAATTTTTAATTTTTCGCATTGATTTTTTTTCTCTGCTACTGTGCTGAGTGTCATTAGAGGCACAGGGCTGCTGCAGTAGTTCCATTCCAGACGATATTATAGCACACAATGTCCATACAGGTCTCGGTGTGCTGCTCGACTCCCGGACTCCTCTTGTACAAAAAGAAACCTTAAAGACTTTTGTTTAAGAGATGACTTTTAATTTTCCACAATGATTTTTTCTCTGCTACTGTTCTGCGTTTGTGTTATATTGCTGTCGAAAAGGTTTCTGTAGACAAAGTACTGAGCTACATTAGAGGCACAGGGCTGCTGTAGTAGTAGTTCAATTTCGGGAGATATTATAGCACACAATATTCATAAAAGATTCAGTGTGCTGTTCGACTTTCGGGTCCCTCTTGTATAAAAATAAACTCAAAAACTTTTGTTTAAGAGAGGATTTTTAATTTTTCGCATTGATTTTTTATTTGGTTTGAAAAATCGCGCTTCGCGTACTTTAAAACAATATAATCCATCAAGAGCAACGGGTCGGCTCGGCGTCCCTGCCTATCAAACAAGCCGATGAAGCAGAAAATCAATATCCAAATGCCAGAGGACACTGGGGGTGTTGTGCCTCAGGATACATTATGTTGGCCGTCGCTGCGAATCATGTCGGTAGCGCGGCATCCCCCGGACTTCCCTTAATGGACACCGAGGCACATTTACATCGTTAGGGCAGCGAAGGGTTGCCAAAGTAGCCCACTTTCGAGATACCACGCTACAATCAGTCCATTTCACACGAATTCGAGGCATTCCTCCTACAATTTTTTATAATTAATCGCATAATCACACGAAAATACAGTCGACTAATTAATCGGCGCGATTTTTCATGACCCTAATTTATCGTTGGAAAACAACGCAATTGCAAGTCGACGGGAATTAATTGGCTAAAACGAATTTTCTATTTGCACTTTTTGGAAGGTGGGTGAAGAGTCCGACACGCATCATCCTGTTTGTATTGC
Source organism: Tribolium confusum (assembly GCA_029207805.1). Lineage (NCBI taxonomy): Eukaryota > Metazoa > Arthropoda > Insecta > Coleoptera > Tenebrionidae > Tribolium > Tribolium confusum. The sequence goes on along the minus strand of JALGAY010000002.1, from coordinate 39,069,343 downwards.
AGTTCTTTCAATTACGTCCGACCCGGCCTCACAAACTGTATTAGGATCGTGGGAAAAATTCCTTTTGAGGCTTCCGTAACTTTTATTGCGGACCTATCGATTTTACTTGCGTGAAAGGTGGTCAGTTTCGTCAGTATTCATAAGTCCCAAATCCTGTTACAGAATCCCGAGCCCGAATCAAATCTGATTGATGAATTCGCGGCAGTTCCTCCGGAGACTGCCACAAGGGTAATGCGTGCAGTTCGACCGACGCCAAATAAAATTATCCACGTTTTCCCAAAGTTTCCACGCCAAATTTTCCTTCAAAAATCAAATTTCTTCAGGGGACATGACAAAAAGCTGACGGTAAATTTCAGCTGACATGAAGCATAACCGATAATCAACTTCACAATTTCTTTTATTTTTTCAAGGTTTTTTATTTTGTAATTACAAAAACATAATTAGGAAAATGCATTTTATGTTCGAACGCAAAAGAGATGAGCAAATTTTATCTTAAACTATTTTCGCGCCAAATCGGTGTTGTCGACTTTTCATGACACAAAAGAAAGAAGGGTGCTTAAAATACTGAGGTGCTCCAAACCCCATAGAAAAAAAAAAAAAACAAACTGAGATTTCACAACGACCAATATCCAATCCAGGTAATTTCAGGTGGAGAGCAATTGGAAAATCGATAAGGTTCTGTAATTCTGCTCCCTAAATTATGAAGACTTTCAGCTTTCAGGACGACACACGATAATTCATATTATAGCCCCAAATTATATATTTTCATCACAGAAACAGAAGAAGATTTAAACAAATCGTTACAGAAAAGAATAAGAAACAATTGAAAAATAATAAAAACCCAAGAAAAAAACATACAAAAAGAAAGGAAAAAAGATAAAACAAAAATAGCGACTCTAAACAAAACTGTCTAGGCATTAAACTATAATAAAGTCAAAAGCTATTTCGAAAACAACGAAATTTCGGATACATAAAACAATAATGTACTCTTGTGAAGGGTGCACATCAAAAAAAAACAAAAGGAAAGGTCTAAGAAAAATTTAAAGAGGATTAGAAGAACAAATAAAGAATTAAGAAGATCCAGAAAAATGAGTCAATAATAAGAACGAAAAAAAAGACTACTGAAGAAAGTATTCAAAACATGACTCTTACCACAGACGAAGAGGCAGATATTAGAAAAATTATAGACAAAATAGGAACAAGAGGTGAAACACAATCTTCGATAAATTAGTAGAAAGAAAAAGCAAAAGAGAAGAAGTGAAGAAAAATCATCAATAGATCCATGAGCCTAGATGAAGGTAAAAAGCACTCATTCAAAATGAATAAACAATTGTTTGATTCTAAAGTTTATATATTCACAGTAGTCCTCATCAATAATAATTGTAACATAAAACGACGGACAGAAAGAAAACTGTTACTTCTTAATTTGTGTTTTAGTTAGATGTTCTTGATGACCTAAATGCACTTAAAGATGGCAAAAGCTATATTGTTTATTTTTCTAAGTTGCGTCTAAACACTAATTTTAGGTGCAGAAACATCTATTATAGTTGCCAACTTTTATCTTTTTTACACAAAAATTAACCAAAAGCATAATTTAGAAAAAGTGCTATAAATAACTTGTCGTTGGAGGCGCTGCTCGTTTTACAAACCTAGACTCATGGGACAAAACTGACATTATAGGACAAATTTTTTAATATATGTATGTACAACTTTTTAAACTCTCATTATTATCCACACATTATTTTTTCAACAGTTAACAATTTCAACACGAATTGTTGGCTCACTACATAGTAAAAATAGTTAAATTTTCAGCTTTTTGTGTTAGAATTATGATGAGAGAATTAAATGGAGTTGAAAAGAGTTTGAAGCTTCGCTTGATAGAGCTTCCTCTGTTTAAAATAAGTAACTAGCTTATTAAGCGAGCAAAGTAAATTTGCCAGAGCAGATATGTAAGAGATTAGCCTCCGATGTGCTTTAATTACGATGACGACACTTTAAACTTGTCTTTCTATGACTCCATCATTCCCCGAGTAATCGTCAATTTCCCGCTAATTTTATTTTCAATAAGCACGTGTTGAAAACTCGAAAATTCCGTTTAAATATTGCTTACGTGTTCGTCGTTTAATTCTTTTGGAAAGTATGGATTTATGACTGCGGCAAATCTCTCCTTGAGTTTCGGCCAGACTCATATATATTATGATGTATGTTCAATTACAGCAAACTGGCAAAATTTGTAAACGTCTACATAAATTCATCCCACATTGCTACAGAGAATGCAAATAGCGAAACTGTGATTATTCGCTTTCGGCATTTACGAACTTAACATGTGAGTGTACGAATGTGAAAATAGCGTTGCCTCCTCCGTATGCAGGTGGTGTTACCACCACCGCCGCCGCCGCTTGCACTGCTTGTAAATTGTGGTGATACGGATATGCAAATGCACATGGATATTCATGAAAACGGATGCAGATGCTCCGGCCACGAGAAATATTAAATCTTCTCCGGCCCGACATAAATTTTTACACCGTAAATATTAAAATTTTCCAATAAATCCACTCCGAAAACGATGGATTAATATATAGCGAGGCATTATTCAATTTCAACCGGTGACAGTTACAATTTACGATATTTATAGGCCACGAGGATGGCACGAATTGATCGCGGGCTCTTACCCTTCACCAGAACTCAAGAAAACTCACAAAAATTAAAGTAATACGTTTCGTATATGGTTTTACCAACAAAGAGGTGTCACTCTGCAATATAACTATAAATCGAACTTCTTGGTCCATATTTGAAACGAAGGCAAGCCTGAACTTAAACACTCGAATTTGATTTGCTTATACATTACATCCCACAGATGTACCTATTCGCATCAAAAGGCTACTGCTAATTAAAAATAGAATTGCAGTGTCATAAAAGCTACATTAGGAACGTATTACATTCAATTCAAAAGATAAAATAGGTACCCTTTTACCACCTTTTAAATGTCAACCTGATCAATGCAAGATGAATCAGTCCCAGTCGAGTACAGTACAAGAATGCGCCGCGCTGATCCGAAGCATGCATCCAGCTGGACCAGCTTTTATTACAAAAAAGGTGAATAAATAAGTAATTGGCGGCACGCGTCGCGGTCAAAAATTCCCTCCAGTAATAAAAGTCGGTTAAATCAGTTAAGAATTCGGGCGGGTGCATAATATTTTTACGACGTCGTAAAACGCAGCGTAACGTGCAATCCGAAAATTCCACACACAAGAACAGAATGTAACGTAAATTGTCGGCGGTAAATTACCGGTGGCGGTATTCAGAGGCGGGATTGTCCCATCTGGGTGAACGTCCTTTTCGCCCATAAACAAGAAATATAATTGGTAAATGACAATAGCGCGTGTCATGTCAACGCCGAATGAATGAAAAGTAATGAATAAAGCAAACTTTTGTTTGCTGATGCCTGATAGATATATCATCTATAAACCGCATGCTGTCATCAGTTGAATCCATAATCCAATCATGTGTAACCATAACAACGCAAGTATGAAGCATTGTTCTAGACTTGTAGTGTTCTCGTTCTGCGGTTCGATCTACATCGGAGGCATTTCAGAGCACGGACGGTCGACAGAATAGTTTACATTGCCCTAGTCCTCAATTATGGACAGAAATACAACTGTACCGGTTTTTAAACAACCAACAATACTGATTTTATGGGATCACCGATGGCTTTTCCTTCAAATTTGGCGTTAAGATTGACAGTACTTATACGGATGTGAAAGTGAACACAGTACAACTTTGAAAACAATTTGCTTCTTATAAGTCACTGAAGGATATAATTTAATCTAAATTTTTGTCAAAATAATGTTCCTAAAGTGCAAGTGTCAAACTAAGAAAGTGTAAAATTTCCATACACAACTGTGACATGAAATTTAAAAGAACACCACTGGTGTCTTTAAAATATTATTGTGACTGACTTAGTTTCTCTTCAAAAGTCAGATCAAGTCAAATATAATGTCAAATAGAAATAGATTTTACTGTGATGACTTTTTTCGTCATTATAGAACACGCATGGCCACGTTTTTGTATTGTTTTTCAAAAGTTTCATTTCAGAAAACATCAAAATCAAATTTCAAATGTTCAAAACTTTTCTAAAATTAAAAAAAAACTTTCTTTGTTTAACAAGTGTCACTGTTCTACTATAAACAGTTTTGAATACACAGCCAGGATAGAGATTCCATTTTGGTAAACCAAATTTCGCAAGTTTCCTTCAAAGTGTTTTTTTCCCTACAGTTTCTCTTTATTTGATGCCAATAGTCATCCCTAACAACAAAATTTAGGTCCCCTGCTTCGTTTTGAAAATACAGAGATTTCAAAATCCAAACCGCCAAACAATTTTTTAGACAAAAGTTGTAGAAATTTTGTTCTCTACAATATTGATAATCACAATTTATCATCAAATATTTATTATACGCGATATATTCGCAAAAAATCTTTTCCAACCCCCAAAAATAAGTTTGGGAAAAGTTCCGGATCCTATTTTAATTGATTTCTTTAATTTCTAATTAAGAGGGGTAACTGAACAAGACTAAAAAATCAAGTCTCCCCCGAAAATTGTTTTATTGAATGCTCACTTTTACTACGTCATGGGCAGCCCACGGCGATGCTTCAACGTAGGCAGGTTGCCAACCCTCTGACGATGATTTCCCCCATATGATGGGTCAAAATTCCCTGAATCCAGATAAATTCTTTAGCTAAATTCCCCCAAAACATACATCATTTTAAAAACAACTACAATTATAAAGTAAAAAATACAGTTTTTTACAACATATAATTTTTACTTTATGTGAATGGATATCACTTTTCAAATAAGTGATAAATGTGAATTACACCGTGATTAAAAAATTCTGATTAAGTTGGTAACAAAAAGTTAATAGTTTAACGTTCTTTTTTTAATGTAGTAGTAGTAGTAGTTAAAGATATCGTAAAGAATCCTTTACAGAACTTTTTCCTCTAAATATTCCCCTTTTTTTTTCATAAAATACCCTAAATTTAGAAGTAAATCACCCAAGTTGACACCACTAAACGTAGCAAGTGAAGCAAATGAAGCAAGGGGCGCTAATGTTTTTATGCCTTTGCAACAAAAACCTGTTTTTTGCTCACCTTCAATTAAATCAAACACAAAATATAAAAATAACTTTTATTTATAATCTAATAGGCTAATTTCAAGTTAAGATACTACCGGTAGAATCGCAAATTGTAATACTTTTCAATTTACAATTGTAACACTTGTAGCAACAACCTATCATAACCCTGAATTTTATTAATTCTCCATGGAAACGAAGATAGTACCGGTATTATCTCATCTTGAAATTACCCCATAAGTTTTTAATTAAATGTGAAATGTGAAAATTTGCTTACCTAAGGCGGAATTATATAGGATTATTCGCGTAAGATAATGATCTTCAGATTCAAAAAATGCAACATAGAATTCCTACTATTACGAGCAATTATAATTACAAAATAACAATAAGAGAAAGAAAGTTCAAGTAAATAGCTCTAAAAAATACTATAAAGATTTCGCGCCGGAAGCGCATCCAGGCGTGAAATTCCATGAAATCATTAACAGATCCGCTCAAGACCAATCGAGAAAAATGAGTCATCGCTTCCAATTGACTCTAGAGAGGTTACAAAACATCCGGCACATTCTAGCAAGAACGTTCGATTATATAAGGAAAGTGACTGACCGGGAGTTAGTCAGTCAGTTAGCGAGAGCCAGACAGACGTGTAAAGTAAGCAATATTCTAGAAAGAGCAAGCGACGGTGATTGAAGTGTGAATATCGAGTTGTTTATTTATTCTTGTTGTATTAACAAAGTAGAAATAAATTATTCGATATTAATACAATTGTTTCAATCAAAGAACTTGAATACGCACATACATTGAATACGTTTTTCTATTCATACACAAAGTGATATATGGAGGAGATCTTTAAACGGCCAACAATCACAAATTTTATATGAATTTATCGATGTCCACTAAAAGTGAGAAATGCTACACCTAATCCATATAACGATTTGCTATTATCGCGGGTGATAAATTTTACAGTCGGTTTCAAGCAGCGGTTATTCAAACGTCACTATCGCACAAGAAACGTTTGTTTTAGATAAATGCGATATTTATAGAACGATTGCAGTCTCTTCCAATAATAGACCAATACAAAGAAATTGAATTTCTACTAGAGCTTTTAAAATAATATCCACGATTCCACGCTTATCCATGCTGCGAAATTTATGTGAGCTTAACATGACGTGTTGTTTTAATTATTGTTTAAATCTAGTTATTCACATTTTAATTAGATAAAAGGTTGATGTTCTCGTACGTGAAATTAAGAGAAACATTCTATGTTATTTTAGATACAAAAAATGTGAATACAGCACGCTTTAGGGTAATAAAATAGGGACATACAATGTGTTACATGCAACATTTCTTTGAATTATTATGATACTTGAGTTGCGTTTAAAATTTGTTGTTAAATTTCGATGTTTTACCATTCCGGTCAGCAACCACTAAAACGACGTGGTTTTATTGTTGTGGTTTTTCCTGATAAAACTGTATCTGGCGTTTTATCAGCAGCGACATGCAAAAATGAAATACTGTCGCTAAAGTTTACGATAATTTCTAACCAACGGTAAAACTAAACTTTTCTGTCAATTAGTTTCAAATTATTGGCCAAAGAACGTCATTATTTTCCATTTTTATCGTTCTCCAATTTATTCATAATTTAGTTTTCCGCCGTATTGCCTTTGTTAAACACAGAATCTTGCACCGAGAATTCCGACTGAAAGTTTTCCGTCTTTATGAAATTTTTAATGAAACTAAATGTCTGCCATTCTTTGCTAGATTTTACACGTCTCATTCCTTCCTCCTAGCAAAGGCGCACATTTTTCTAAATTACCACTCCTATTTTACTAAAATGTTAATTTCATTAACACAAAGTAGAAAATAAATTTCCTGGTGTGCATAAATTTCTCAATGATATTGTTTAGATAGTTTTCTCGGCAAGTCCATTAGCAGTGAAATATTGGCTTATGTGTTACGATAAAATATATTATATCGTAAGCTGCTACGCAAACGTGTGGCGGCCATGTAGTTTCTTGCACCATGTCGTGCGTTTTATTGCAAGTTATGGTATGTAACGGGGGATTTGCCTCGCGGAATTCGTTAATTGGGGCACTGTAAACCACGGCGTGAATAATAAATAAATATTAGTGTTCGGTCTTAAATTACACAGTATATATCCCTACTAAGTGCCTTTAATAATTCAGCAAATTTCAGACTCGCGTCGAAAATAACACAACGGGAAAAAAATAGTCTTATACTAGGGGCAAACGGTTAAACACTACTTAGACGGGCCGCTGGAAAACAAAGAGCTTCCTGTTTTATACCTGCGACAAACAAAAATAATTTATATAATAATGAATACTAATAATTTTATATAATAAAATGATGAAATACAAATTTGTGAAAGTCTCTTTAAAACAATTTATTTGTTTTTTCTAAATAAAAAACATATTTGGTTTAAATCATTGTATAATTACTTAAATAATTATAACAAATAAAATCAGTGCATATTTAAAATAAGTTCATTATTGAATTGAATCAATTTATTTAGCCGCTAAAAATGCAAAATTGGAAGTAAGATCGATTAACAAAAAAATTTGTTTTTTTAAAATAAAATGGTTCTAATAAAGTCTAGGGTCCAAAGAGACAAAAAAGTCTGTTCACTAGAGTACTAGACCGTTTTTGAATTTGGTATTAACATAATTAACAACTAGCTTTTACTCTAATTTTTTCGTGGATACTAATGGTGTTTTTATTATTTTCATGGCTTTTGTTAAAGACGAGGAGTCTAGAGGAACATTGTTTTTTCTATCCTGAATTTTGTGTAGAGCTTACCCTTAACAAATTAGATTTGTTCGGGAAAAACCTAAGAACCAATCCAGAGCGCAAACAGCCGCAATTAGGTTGGTGGTGAATTTTTTATTGTAAAATGCCACCAAGGCACTCGATAATCCGTGGATTACAAGTCTCGTAACTAATGCAAAAAGTTTCGACGGATTTAACTCGCCATTTTTCCGTTCCGCGTATGTACGGAATTGTAATAAAAATAACAGTAATCGTTCCAAGCGGTTTTTATTCATTTCGACCGGAGAACGACATTCCTTGAAAATGCCGAAAATATTTTTATTGTTTCGTCTTTGATGTAGCGACAATATTGCTTTTTTCGCCAGCATGCACGTGTTAATACCGACATTTAATTAAAACGGAACACTGTACTGAGCAAATCTCGTTATGTTCTTACTTGTTTTAATGTGGCAACAAGAAGTAATCCTCTATATGCCGTAATTAAACTTTGGGTTTAGTGCGCGAATCCGACAACAGATGCACTTCCTGCTACTCCTGCCCATATAATTTTCAAACCATCAATTAGCTTAAACGCTAACTCAATAGTCTTCCAGTACAGGAAAACGCCAATCTGATATTTACAACTGACAGCGAGTTAAAACAATTTTCCTTCCCGGATTCGGTAGTTCTGCTCGTAAATCCAATTCTGCACTATATTCGCTTTCTGATTCAATATAAACAAGCAGCATTTCGCCATCTCGACAAAACATGAACCCCAACCGGCGGACTTATTGAAAATATTAAAAAAACACAATTTACAATGCCATTTATGTACCAAAAGCTAAATCAACACTCCTAAAAAGTGTTTTGTGTTCAAAGAAAATGTGCGAGTTTTGCACGTAGAAATTCTAAACAATAATTATCAATTTAGAAAACAAAATAAGAATAGAAGATAATTATGAGCAGCAGAATTTCTACTATTAAGTCTTGAAACATGAAAAATATTACTAAGGTCAGGACAGAACAAGACACCAATATAAGAAGACTGAAAAGAATAGAAGACACTAGATTTCGACGATTTTCAAAAAGAATAGAAGAAAATTATTTGTAAAGCCTGAGACTAAAGAGGGCCTATAGGAGTATAGATAAACCTTGACTTGGAAGAATAGTAGAATAGACACTAGTAAAACGCCTCTGAATTTTTTCAAGTTAATCAAAATAAACTTTAAATAATAATAATAATAACAATATGCGTTGGAATTTTAGCCTAATTAACCTCTTAAACAGTGTAATTTAGTACAAAACGATCAAGTTATCAAGCTGGTAGTTAAAACAGAAATAATTCATTACAAAACATTACTCAAAATTTACCAAAAATTTTTTGGAACATTGTGAAATATCATTCTGCAAAACCAAAGAATCAGCAGTGTAATCAATACTTTTAATAATAAATCGGAAACAACTTGTCGAACTAGATTATTAATACATATACAGAATGATTCATATATTTTTCGCCTAGCCAAAAAAATGTTTCGTACTTTCGTCAAGCACAAGTTGAACAGCTTCTTTCCTTTTAATGCTAAACCAGTCAGAAACTATAGGCATAAAACTACCATATTGTTTGCTCCTCAGAAAGATAAGAGTTGAATTTTTTGGTATCTTCCCTTAGAGAATCATGGACACCCTACCGAAAATTTTAAGAACATCGTTTCTTGTGTGTTGTTACGTTAGATTGTGAAGCGTTTCAGAGGTAATGTGTGCCCTCATGTTCTTTTCATTTTCAGCTTTCTAAGCAATTATAAAATTTTATTTAACCTTTCATTCATCACAAACTGAAAGGAAACTTTAGAGGTAAAAAATGAGTTAGATTTATCAAAAAATAAAAAATAGCTTTCGAGCGACAAAGGAATGTTAACTAACAATGCAGAATGATAAGAACATTCAACAAGAAAGTCGTTATAAGCTTTTTCAAAACCAAGAAACAAAATATTAAGAATAACCCAAATCAAGAAAACTGCCTCAATCGTTTGTGCTGCTTCATGTTAAAAAAAATTGGCAATTTTTAAACTTGATTTACTCTAAAATTAGGTGCATTAAAATATCCTAGAAAATTTACTTTCTCATTGTAGGTTAAATTATTGTTAATTTAGATTTCCCCAAGTTTAGTTGAGCGAATTTGCGATTCGCGCGAATAAGATTTAATTTAGTATAAAATCTGAAAAAGTTAAAATAGTGAGTTTTATGCACTCGTAACACGCATCGAGCACATCGCCGACTTCTGACATTATAAACTGAAAGAAGATGAATAAAGGCTCCATTCGTCTTGCTCAACATGGTCGTGACAATATTCTTTGAGAAAGACATAGCGTTTTTTATATTTCATTTCATGTGTCTGTATATTGCACTTTTGATATTAAAAGAGTAATATAAGGTGTCGCAAACATCGATCATATTGTCGAGTAGTTTTTGCGAGTATTATAAAGTTGTTTGTCGCGTAGTATCAAGATTGTGTTGTGTTTTTTGTGTGAAATAAAGTTCGGTCAAGTGCAGTGTTGTTTAGCACCGGAAAAATGAGAAGAATTATGTTCGAAGGTCCAAATTGCGCGGATGGCGATAAAAGCCGAGAAGCAGTTATAATCTTATTTTAAAGTTCTACAACTTGTCTGTGAACAAGCAGCGGCAAGACATCCATTCGGTATTCGTTTCCCCTTGTAGTAAATTAGCCGCAGAAACTGTAATTAAGTTAATTCGTTAACAAGATCCGTTACATTGTTTTATAGCCATTCGAAATTAATCATTGTAATTAGGATGATGATGACGGCGAGCGCGACGGATAATCGCGCGATATTCTTTCGAGGATAATTCGTATTTCGCGAAATGTAAGTGGAGTGTAAATCAATCTCAGACTATTTACTGCATTTCTTATATCACGGTAATGAAATAAAGGCGACAGACAATTGCATTGTTATTGTAATTTATAGCGGGCGTAAATTCGGACTAATGCAACATCGTGTGCGATTTTATGAGAACTCGTTAAGGAATGGGCATTTCGGGGATTTATAAGGAGAAGAAAACCAATCAGGAGTTGGTTAATATTTCACGTGGGAACGCATCCAAGAGAAAAAAATAAATAATATATCTCGCAATCAAAGTTGACCTTTCTTGTTGACGTCACAGGATTCAGCGATTTTCCCATTATATCACAGCCCTTGTGTATTGGGAATCTAGGAGGCTTCGAAAGCCGTGATGAATGGAGAGCAAGAAATATTGTTTCTGTCTTACGCCAAGAATACAGAGAGATATTAAAGTTCCAAGGCATGAATCTGATCTGGCAGCTATTTGATTTAAGGCATTTTTATCATTGTTAATTTCGTGCTGGTGTGGATACCGTATCGAGTGGTTTCCGGAAACTCTAGCAAACGAAAACATTAAGGAATGCCCTTGGAACTTGTTCTCTCAATGTAGCTTCATTTCCTCATAAATTTCCTGCAATCAATTCGCGGAGAACACTCAGACAGAGGGAAGGTAATGGGCGTCTGAACCTCGGACAAGGTTAAACCAAAACGGACGTTGAATAAAAATTTCCGCCAAAGAAGAAAAAGAAAACCCGAGGATTTATCACAAAAGTGAACCGAAGAAGAGTCCCCGGAAATGGCATTCCGACTCGAATAAAGTTTCACTCCCAAAGGGTTTCGGTCGTCAGTGGCGCGTACATTTGGTCATTCTGGGTGGTTTTTCTGGGGGCTAATGAGTTTTTTTGTCGGGTGGAATTGACCTTGTCTGTGTCAAGTACGCGCCAAGAGCAGAATTTAATTAAAAGGATGTCAATGGTTTCCCACTCCGCAATAATGAAAGTTTTCAACCCTTTTACAAAGCGGCGTGCATCGACGAAATGTCCGTTCCAACTTTTCGATTAAATTAAGTAAGTTGATAGGAATTAGCGCACCCATGACAAAAGTCGGCATAGTTTTTAAAACTCGCTTTGTGAACTATCGGACGTGACCGTAAAACCAGCAAGGGAATCATTGCATACATTAATAAATCTACCCCAACTCGTCCAACTGCTCACCATAACGTGTAATTAAATTCATCGAACAATTCTCGAGTTTGCGAAAGTTGTCGACCATATTACGAATATATTATCAAGTTCTACCATTTTTCGCCCCTAATCAGCCACCAAATTTACACTTGTTTGCAGTTCTCCACTACACAATTATTTAGGGATGGTATCGATACATATTCATGAAATAAATTTCTCACTGCAGAACTATGTTAGTCAATCTGTTTACACGGGACTCAAATAAAGTAAAACCTCCCACTTTGCCCGTTATCCTACATGAAACATTACAAAGACAAACCTATTTTAGTATTAAGGCATTAACCCTCAATTCTGCAAACACCTAATTGCTTCTAAGTGTGCGCCTTTTCCCATCTCCTGAATAAATAACATTAGCGCCTTAATCCGGACAGACTTTCGTCTTCTCCAGATCGCACATTTATTGAGATGACTCGCCAAATTTGCTTCCCTTTTTACTCTTCACAAACAAGATACAACTCGGTTAAATCGCATTTCTGCAACCAAACATTTTGTATACACAAGATTATTCTAATTATAATTGCACTTTGCCGTCAGATTAAATGTAATTCCTCTCATATATTGCACACAGCATTAAAAGCAATTTGAATTACCCGCCGTGTCCTAGCCTTGAATCCATCCAATATATCATTTCATTCTTCTGTTTTATGTTAGGTATTGCACATCGTTCTCGTTTCTATATCAACACAAAACTGAAAAATTGAAATTCTCTTACAACGTTCCTTCATAATAAAATGAAATTTATCATCATTCGTACAAAAACACAAATTTATCGCAAACAACAGAGACAAGCCTAAGGAGAAATTGTTAGAGAGGTTACATTTGGCGCGACAAGTAATGTGTTCTTTTTTATTAAATTTCAGGTCTGCAATGTACGTGGAGGGAGAAATAAGAGGATAAGGTATATCCTATACCGTCAATGTTTGGTTCTTGGTCGAGGTACAAACACCTGTTATGGTCTTATTCTATTGTCAAGACCACCGTTTGCAAATTTATAGTACAGGAAAAAACTATCCCAGCTACTGTAAAACGGCCATAAAAAGTGTTTGTGCAACGACCACGATTTCAATGTTTATGCCCACTTCTGTTATTCCTCCTCCACGGTACAGACCGAAATACCATCGATCGAATGGTCTGGTAAACGTGACCTTAAATTTTGTTCAAGAAAAATTCTTCTGTATTAACAGATGACACCATAGAGCTTAGAAACTGTAACATAATCTTATTTTGAAGCCTATACAGTGAATTGAGCTAACAGGCCATGTAAAAAAACTTGAAAATACTATTAGTACTATTACGGTAAAGTAAGACTCTTGTACTCATAATCTAAGACTTCCTGGAACAACTAAACTTCTGAAATAAGATCTTCACTTCTATAGTTGCCATAATACATAGTTGAGAAGTATTATTCCTGTAAACTAAGACTATTTTACAGCTCATAGAACAACTGAATCTTTAGTAAGAGTCTTCGCTCTATGAATTTTCATTGTAAAATAAAACTCTTTGACAGTCAAATAAATTTCATTGCCATCAAATTGTCTTGTTGAAAGCAACAGAACTACTAAAAACAACTAGTTGTAAGTAAGTAGTTATTCTAAACACTTCTAGTGTCAGTAGTAGAAATGCACTGGTAAAAGTATACTCAACCTCTGTGCTTCTTCTTGCTTTAATAGTTCGCTGTTTGACTTAAGTAAGCAGTTGGTGGCTCTGCAAAACTAGATGACAAAAGACAAAATTGTCAACAGTTCTAGAAGAGTCTGTTCATGTACGATTATATATAGCCTATAATCTTTTAGAAAAAAGAGAAGTGTGAGTAGGAATCTGCTCCCAATTGCAATAGGATAAAGAAGCTCTAATCATGTCAAAAATTTTGAAGAAACGGCTTGATGAGTCTCCATGAATTTAAATGTATTTGCCGCTTTCTCTAAGATCATAGAATAGAAATAATTAATACCACTGTTTTTCTGTAATGATATATTGATAGCAATCTAGTTTTTATTCTAATATCTTTGCTCAAGAGATTTAGAAGAATTTATCGTCTAGATGAAAGCTACTTGTGGAATGGTAAAAAACCGTATAAAAGTCTTACTTTCAAACTTCCTCTTACAAGTCTAAAAACCAAACTGTAGAAACCCTCAAAAATGCTGGAAGATGGTCTATAATTGTCTACTCTTTTCTGAAGATAATGGAAAAGCACATAATTAAACAAATTCACGCTAAACAAATTAATAAACAAACTCAGTTTTCAATTTATGTTGTATTTTATGTTTTTCTTGGTGTACCTGAAATTTTTAGATACCATTTAAATTTGAATTTTTACCGAGTATTTTTCTTTTCTTTTCTTTTTTTTTGTTTAGGATTTTTCAGTGAAGTTAGGCGAAGAAAGCAACAAGGAAATAAGAATCACAGTTTAACACAGCACAGAAGACAAAAGATCCTTGATTGCGCTTGATAAGCTTTTGTGATACAGTGTATTCAAATCACTTCTATGGGAATTAGTTAAAAGCTAGAACTCGATTGTCTACCATTAAAGTTTTAATTTTTTTTATGTACATTGTTTTATATTTATTGTCATACGAATATACCTATATACCGGAAATATACTCCTCTCCCTTTAACAGACTGCACCTTCATTCTTCCCATATAAACAATTCGCAGCAATGAGCTTTAAAAAAAGTCATATTGAATCGATCATAGTAGATTAGGTCGATCCCAAGTTAGGATACGGCGAGCACTTCAAAATTGAAATTGCTTTAAATGTTGTGTACATACATACACTAGACATAGAATAGGGTGGTACATGATGATCTCCCAGCAAGATCGAACCTCACTTACCTAAGCTCGTGTTTTCTGTTAATAAAATGACTTGTTACAAAAACTAAAAAATCTTTATAAAGCAAGTTAAGTTTTAAGTGTTTTAAATTTAAATCGCTTTTTTACAAAAGCATCAAATCCGTGTACAATATGATATTCTCTTTGAAAAAGAAAGTTTCTAGTTTAAGCAATATTTTAAAAAGCTCTCATATTAAAACAATACACGTAACTATTTTATTAACTATTTTTAGAAAAAGCTTCTGTAAATTAAAACTAGAGCAATCAAAAAAAAATGTCGTCTATTGCTTTCTACAAGCTTTTTTTCGTTTCTCTTGTGTTTCTACAAAGAAACACTGAATAAGAAAAAATGATCAAAGTGAAGAGACAATTTAATAAAGCACAAATTGACAAAAAATATAATTTGAATTCTTATTGTTTGAATTATGTGCTCCAGTAAAATAATTTTGAAAAGACGGTTAGCAGAAAGATGATAATGAGATTTTTTTGGTTAAAAGCTTCAAATATTTGTAGTCCAAGTTAGCTAAACAAAGATTACCAACATTGGAGAAGATAAAGTGATTGGGAAAAGCTCCAAGGACAAGTCTGAGAGACCGAATTCCCCTTCTAGAAAAAATGAAGTAAATTCTTCAAAGAGAGTGTGCTTAGTGTTATTTTGCCAAGAATTTATTTATATTTCTCATTTTGTCAAGTTGATCCAAAATTTATTTGGCTTTGAAGTTGCGGATGAAAAAGGACAAAAGCGCGGTAAAAATCCGTTAAAGCTTTTGTTGGTAATTAACGTAAAAAGTGGTGAGGTAACATAATAGGTCAGTGTCGTATACACAATGCGCCAACTAAGGTAAGCGACGGTGGCAAGTGCACTTGACGGCGTCTGCGAGCGTCTCGACGCCGGCGTCACAATACAATTATGTCGCTGTACATAACTCAGGCGTTATTTTTAGACGCGCCGCTAAACAACCTTTTGATATATCTCGATGGCGATTTTTCGTAATTTTCAGGTAAAGAAGAGGGATGATTCGGCGGGTTTGGGGGCCTCGACGTGATCTGCATAAAGTTATTAGCTGAGTACGCGAAGAGCATGTTGAACTGTTATCCAGGGATTTGTCCCATATACACCTTCATTAAGGAGACGCTATCACAAGGACCTTTCTAATTGAGGTCTTCGCAAATACGTAATCAGAACGATGATTTCAACGAAAAAGTTTCGGCATTAAAAGAGGATTTACGGATGACAGCCACTCTTAAATTCGACAGAATGCAATTATAACATGCACTTACAAGGCAATTCATTTTATATTATTGAGTGCTCATGCTGGTATCTCGCTGAATAAGTGGACGATAAAAAATAACGACGCGATATTGCATGTTTGTTTGGTAGAGGGTGTAATTATTAAGTCTAGACGTGGTGGTAAAACCATCATCGAGACCCTCCACCGCTTTTATAAATGCCTTCCATTATTAATGTATTGACATATTGACACTTACGCACTGCAATATAATTCTTATTGTCTTATTTTGTCGATTGTTTAAGTGACTAAATGCTTTCTCATAAAAGACGAGAATTTATAGCGGCCTCACATTTTCAATTAACTCATTTTATGCAACGATGACTTTCAGAAATGGAAAAAAAAACTAAAACAGGAAATTGGGTTACTTCAATATCTGTGCATCTCAAACATAATAATTACACATTATTCCTTGGAGAAATTAATAAATAGCTAACTTAAACTAATTTTGAATTATCGCTCCAGAGGCCGATGCTTGACCGCAGGCTATAAATTTTCGGATGCACCAACTTCCGTTATTACTCTATTACAAACACAATTTTGTACAGTAATGATGCGTTACAAACTTATTGCAAATTACAAATAACTCAAATATATTAAAACTGTAGAGATGTGTTTGCACAGTTGCTCCAAGCATTCAAAACATTTTGCTCCATATTCATATTTGGAATGACTTTGTACTGGCCACGGGAACAGAAAATCAACACAAATTCTGGTGTGGTGATCTACCACAAATATAAACCAATTTTTTATGACAATTAGGAGAAGTCTTATTAACATTTGAAAGGTTGATCAAAGTTCTTATAATCTGAGAATTTCACAGTTTTGAATTAATAATGGCCATACGCAATAGCGGCTAATTTTGTGGGGTGTAAGTTTCCAGAAGCCATGAATACCGCCACTTGCAGTTTTTTGTAGTGCTTGTATCAGATTTGTAATTGTCTTTGGGCTGTGACAAAAAAATGGAAGAAATACTAACAATAAGAGTCACAGTAAATCATGAGTGACATATGAGAGGAGCAATTATTTAGTGTATAAATTTAATTAATTTATTCTGAACTTTCAAAACTAAATCGACAATCATTGGAGTTAGTGGGATCATCTTTGGTAAAACTGATAATGTATCAGTATTCTATGTTCGTTAAAAAAAATTTTGCAAATTGTTTACAAACTGCTATAGATGATTTAATCTATTTATTTTTTAACACTGACAAATTAATTTATGACAATTAGTTCCTTTTATTTTTGCTACAAAATATGAATAACCCTACCTACATTTAACTGGAAATTGTTTCTGTGGACTTTGATTTGGTAATTGTGACCATAAACCTTGAAAAATTTTATTGTCGCGTGCTAAAAAAAAATAAAACTATAGTAGCACACAGCTCTCATTTTGTGAATTGAAAAACGGTCAGATTATCAGTACCTGCATGAGCACTGTCAGATTAAATTGAATAATTATAAGAATTAATAGTAGTAGCGGTATTTTAAATTAACGTTATCATTTTTTCATTAGTGGTAGCTAATTACAGCGTATCGCTTACATAAAATGTACAAGTGTCATGTAAGTTGAAAATGAATAGATATCACAGTTGAGAAAGATAACGAGTCAGGAGAAACTCCATATCCTATTTTCTCCTATTACAATCGAACCGTTTGTCTGATCATTTTCCATAATAGTCGTGAATGTAACTACATTAGATACTTAAAGATTTCCCGTCTTATCCGACGTTTACGACACCGAGTACTAGCAATAAAGGAAATATTCGGAATGTAATTTTGGGAGCAAAGTTGTGTAACTAGTGCCTTTAATAAAATTCGACTTTTAGATTAATTTTTACATTTTCATGGATCATAAAATCCGAAGATGTTTTCGCCGTAGTTGGGCTTTTCATAATACGCCTATCACCGATTTATGGTATTTTTTATCATCATCATAATAATTTTCGAAGTTCTTATAACGATAAAAGACATCTTTTTATGCAAATGCGTCGATTTCCAAGTGCCACAATTGGAATGTTATCTGTAACGGAATCTACCCCCGTTTAAGGTGCGCCATAAATCGCAGTAACACTGGAATTATTGTATATTATTCAATTATAGGCCCGTTAACAAGTTTCGCGATATAATTAAAACCGAAACGTAATAATTCTGGTTATTGTGAGTAGAGGCAATGATCGTTTTTCGGCTTGTTAATTTTAAGTGATGCCGTTAATGATATTAAATGTGGACGGTCTCGAAGGTTGAGCATTAAACCTGCATAATTAGGCAAGACCCTTAAGCTGCGACATAACGACCAGATTTACTTAATACGAACATGCCGTTTGTCGCTTCCCGGGGGAACCGAGTCCCTATCATTATTCTAATCGGCCTCGTTGTTTATTCAGTTAAAAATAGTCATTTCGGTATCCACCTCCGTTAATTTCGATTATGAATGCACTCGACGAAAGTCAAAAACCGGATGTGCGACATTGCCAAGCTCCATGGAACGTTTCCAACGATTCCGTATTATAAGCCGGCCAATTGATGTGTACTTAGTTTTAGGCTCTTCTGAAAAAGTCATTGTGTACGATTGTGTGTACGTTATGGACCAATGCAACGACTTTAAGTGCATCTAACCGACTTAAGCAGCATACTTCCGTTCGAAAGCTCCATTGTGAGCGCTAAAACGGTCGTTCCAGTTGCTGTATACAATTTTATCCAGAGCGGTATTGTGTCACCGAGATGCAGTTTTCAAAATCGGTATTTTAGACGAACACTTGACTCGTATTAGCGCCGTAAAATTCATGTCGATCCGACCTTTCCTATATAATCAATCTCATGTCAACAAGCAGGAACAATACGCCTTTCTTCAATTTATTCAGTCGGCAGACGTAAAATTTCATATGCGTCTTATATAAAATCCCGAAATAAAACTATACGGATATAAAACGAATCAATTCGGATCGTTTCACTTGCGCGATTTTAATATTTATCATAGCTGCATCATCTCGAGTCTTCCTTAATGCACTTTTTTACCGATCAGACGTCGAAATACAAAACAAGGGTAGACGACCGCTTTATCACTACAAGACCCCAAGACCCCCACCTGGATTGCTGCAATAATTAAACATTAGTTTGTAGAGTAACGTTTATTCTGGCGAAATAACTACTCTAGTGCGCCATTTATTACACGACCAGAGTGCATTAATTCGAACATTGTGCGATTACTGATTAAGCACAGCTGCAAACCAGAAATCCTCCGCTGGCTTACCCAAAAATTTCAACTGTCAACAAGATTTGTCCTAATTACGGCCAAAAATTTTGTTTATTTTAGTGGTACATCATCACACCAGAATTTGTGTTCATTTTCTGTTCCAGTGGCCGACACAAAGTCGTTCCAATCATGAATATGGAGCAATTTCGAATTTGCAAATACACACAAACAAAAAATATTTAAAGCAAG
Source organism: Tribolium confusum (assembly GCA_029207805.1). NCBI lineage: Eukaryota > Metazoa > Arthropoda > Insecta > Coleoptera > Tenebrionidae > Tribolium > Tribolium confusum. The sequence continues at coordinate 39,049,792 of JALGAY010000002.1, read as the reverse complement.
AATATAAATAATATTTGGTTATACTTGTCTGAAGGTTAAAGAGTAGCAATTTTTGGTGCCATCGTAACTGTGGGATCAAAATGAAGGTGTGATTGTTTTAAGGTAAAAGTAGCAACACATTCCGAAATTAAATATTTAAACACTTTATTAAAATTGTAAAATATTTAAATACAACTACGCAATTTTTAATTTAACCCTAAGGATAATTTAATTTCAATATGAGTTTCAAACAATTGTGTATACTTCATGGGAGAAATTTGTGGGGTTAGAATGCGCAGTTTTTCGGTGGAATTTATTTTTAATTTTTTTAGCGAAAGAAATGAAACAACTTTTATGCCAGAAAGTAGCACTACAAGCGCCATTCTTCATCAAAGAGAAAATATATCCTAATATTGTAAATTCTCTAAATTACTAATGTAATCAGTTCAACTTTTTTTTGTCACTCCCTGTGTTAAGTTAATTATTAATACATATAAATGATTGTAAACGGCGCTTTACTCTACTTAAGTTTATGCAGAGTGAAATATCTTCTTTTTTTTTGGTCAAAACTGTTTGGATGAAAAGTTTTCCCATTTGGGCGAATTTAATAACAAGTTTTATAACGCTCGAAATAAATTAACCGATTATGGAATAGAAAAGCCTGTTCTGAACTTTATTTAATACGAGTTTACGGTAGAATCATTAAGCTTTTAGCGTTAGGGGTATTCGCAGGTAGAAATACGCTTTTTAATCTAGTTTATAATCAATTTTTCATCATTTCTGTGTATTGTTAAATTGTGAATAACCGGCTATTGTTGTATTGAGCGTAAAACAGGAAACGTAATACTGCACAAAAACGAGTAACAAAAGCATACAAACTTTCTTTCTGTTCGTTTTACAACTAATCAATTAAAAGCTTAATCGCGAAATGAAAAAAGGTGATTCCTTTTTCCATGTGATATTAATCGAAATATTCGAAGCGAAAAGTCGGGAAAAATTTTCTAAACAAGTCACGCGTGCTGACACAGCCTTGTCATTTCGTTGCAATTTTCCTGTAAAACATAACCGTATAAATTGTACTCCTTCCAGGATCGGTAACGGGTCAGCAAAACTCCGGTTTAGTCCCCTCTAGTGTCTGGTCAGCGATGAATTCGTGCCCTGCATTCGAAATTTTTCAGGGATACACAAACATGATACATGAGGGATTAAGTTAGGCTACGCGACGTCAGTTACACCCAATTCCACCCCAATTTAAAAATTTCATTATTCACTGACAGGTAAAATGCCCCAGTGAAGTAATAAACACTGGACACCTGCATTAAACCCAAAGTTTGCTTTGCGTGCAAAAATAAATAAACCGGTCCATTGATTGTTGGTGGGTGCAAATTGAATAGGAATAGTTGTAGGAAGTGGATATGAGCTTTGGACACGTGATCTGATTAGCTATCAGAAAGTTTTTATTTACATGCTTGCACCATCAATTGCATCGATGCGGGCATCAGAAAATCCTTGTGCAACTTTTGCAGCATTAGATGCAAACGAACCGGAGAAATAGCAGCGATAACATAAAGAAAAATGTGCTATCCGTTCAGTGCAACTCAATTACAAAAGTTTTTATTTATTCACCTCGTACTTCGTATGGTTTCGTAATAACAACAGGAAAGCAATTCAATTCTTTGTAGAAAAATAACAATGCACAAGTCATACGCAATAAATAAACTAGAGAAAAATTTGGCAACAAACATTTCTAGTATAACCCTTTTCATCGAATTTAAAAAATATAACTCGCCTTGATAATAAAAGATTCGAAATTCCTGTGTGTGACACACGCATTCCAGCTCCCTCAGGAGCTTCCGGTCGGGAACATCGTCAAAGGATGCCTGGAACATTCCGGGTGAGTAGCCTGAGGGCCCACCGGCACCTTCCTTTATGCGACCAAAGCATACACACGTTATAAAGAGACTGCAACATAAGAAACCTGCGCCCCCCCTTAGGTGTCTTCCAAAATTAGATTAATTAAACCGAAGGCACGCCCGAAAAAGCTCAAGTGTGTTCGAAAAATGACAAATGGAGCGAACCGATTCTGACAGCTAACGAGTCGCTGGGGAAAGTTTGACAGGTGACCATCAACTTGCATCGTCAATCAATGTCCTTAAAAAATTAAAGAGGCGATTTTTGCCGCTGAGAGGATTTGGATGCGACGTTATTGTTTTGGAGATAGCGCGTGTCTAGCACCTGAGCTGGAGCAATTCCCGGAGGCGGCGGATCTAAAGGGGTTCTAATGTAAGCACGCAGCTCCAGAATGCGCTGTTTAGATCCGGAAGCCGACGCCGTATCTGAAGGGAATGTACCGGATGCAATGGCACGACGCGGACATTCATATTCAACACTTTTAAGGCATGTCTGCACATCGCTTCGCGCCGATAAAAGCCCATTCAATTTCGTTAAACTTGAAACTTGCATAAAATATACGCTCTTATATCAAAACGATATTACATAACGAATTTATTTCAAGAAGATTTTTTAATTGTGTGTGCGGGTAAGAAATGTGTTGAATAATATAAGAAGTTTTTGCAGTTTGGTAGACACATTTACTGTCTACACTGAGATAAAGGGATCAGAACAAAAACTTTGAAACTCCTCAAATTCCTATTTGTAATTCTAGGTGTATGGTATCTTCGTGCATAATCTTGCAAGTTTTTGTCTAGTAGCTAAAAGTTTTTCTTGACTAGATAGTGTAATAACCATGATTAAGTAAAGATAAAGTGTCTGAAAGCAATTTAAAATTGACAATAGACGTGTAATTAATGCTGCTTCAAATATGCTTTTATGTCGGAATTACATTAACATGAACTTACATGTAGCACACTCGAAAGATCTTGAGGGAGGGTTTTAAATGAATTTAAATTGTATCTGGTGTATCTAAGGTATAAGAGCAACTCTCATCCCTTAACAACGCGGTGGTGGCGTTTATTCAAAGGGAGGGAGTTATAGCAACTGCGCGTCAAGAAATTAGCAAAGGAATTAAAATTAATGGCTCCCTTGCTACTTCTGTTCAACGTCTAGCATTTCATGTAGGCGACAAACAAACCAAGCCTCCAAGGATCGACTTTGAATTACTCGACGACTGGATGGTATTATTATGCTCATACTCTCGCACCTTCTGCAATGTTATTTACTCACTGAATGTACATTTCTGACAGATGAAATTTAACGTGTGTGCGTGTGCGGTTATAAATTGTTTCACAACCCTCTGACAGGTATATTTCTACCGATTTGCGCTTGATGTTGGAATCTCTTTCTACGAAATTTTAACGGACCATTTCCAAGACGTGCCACACACCACCAAAGACGTCTTTATACAAATAGAAACCGAGAACAACCGCAAACGAAAAACTTGTTGCTCGGAGATTACATCAACATTCTTCTCTTCTTCTTATAAAAAAATATTGAAGTAATTAAATTTTGAGTCAAATTTTAATAGGATAATTTAGTTCGATGATGAAGGTGAAATGATTTGATATAAATTTGAATAGAAAGGGTTTGAGTGCGGGTCCTTGCGGGCGGCTTTTGTTTGCGCTTATTATATCGGTAAAGGGTTGTTGAAAGTCCAAGAATCGTATCCCTGGTATCGTCTCCATGACGACGCTTTAGCAGAGACGGTCGGCTGCTTCCGGGTAGATCGTCCAAGAATATTCCTGATTTAATGTTTTGTCTAAAACGCATCATCGTATTGATTATTCAAAACGTTCCCCGGATCGCTTCTGACGGAAATGTCCATTAATCCCTGACTCGGTTCCGGTTAGCACATTGACCATGACACGAACTAGCAGGTCCACGGTAGGGCCGCCTGTGATGCCGTATTTAATACCTCGTAATCTCCGCAGCTGAATTGCTGTCGGTAGACACTAACACATTGAGTAATGCATAGAGGATTAGAAGCTGTTAGAAGACGAATAAATGGAGCAATTTGAAATTATTCCAGACAGGATTAGTTTGAAGATTTTTTTGCTAACGTCGCGTCGGTATGTAGATGAATAATTTCTAATTCTTCTTATTACGAGAAATGCAATTAAAGATGCAATTATGGCGAGCGTTATGAACAACGGAGCCGGAGGCGGTGATGCATGCGGGTTTTGCAGTTATGTCCGGACTTCCCGTGATGACGACGAAGTTAACCGGCCATTACAACACTGCAACTATAATTACAACCGCTGACAAACAGTCAGACCAAGATCTGGTCGTGACACATTGCCGGACACGCCATTATTAAATCTCCCCGCTATAGAAACTCGGCAAAACTCGTTAAGAAACACAATGATTTTGATACGAACCTGTGTGTGTTCTTTGGTGCGCCTTGAGGTGTGAGCTCTTGGTGTAGACCTTCTTGCAGCCGAGAAATTGGCACTTGTGTATCCTCCGTTTGGAGTCGGGCGAATGGTCTAGCCGGTGCTTGACCGTCGTCGTGGAAGCGGGTGAGGAAACGGGACTTTGTGTGGTTCTCGGGACGACCGATATGTACCTTGCGAGTCCTCTCACCCGCACAATGGCATTCCGCGATACACTGCCCACTCGGAGTCCGCAAACGTCTAATTCGCTCGCACTAGAACTGCCGTTACTGTGGCCCGGACCTGACTCCGGGCTCGATGGAGGCGTCAAAGTCGCTGGATTCCTCGTCACCAGACGCAACTGCAACGCATCGCCAGCATCGGCATGCACACGGCCCTCGTAACCTTCATCCTCGTCCTCCTCGTCGTCAATGGGCTCCTGCTTCACCAAAACGGCGCACGACAAAGCACCCTCGTCCCAAGAACACGGTGAACTCGCCGAACTAAACGCGTCCAGGTGACGGTCACTATAGTCCTCTATACAATTCACTTCGTACCACGTCCTTTCCATATCCGAGGGCAACTTTTTAAACGACTGCATTTTCGGCTCGTCCTTCAAGTACCGCTCCATCTCGTAGCACGTCTGCAACCAAAATCAAAAGTATTAGTCATTAGACATTAAAAAAAAAATTGATGATTCAACTAATTTAAATGTTTTTAACCCTTTTTAGACCTCTAACATTCTTTTTGAATTGCTACAATTTTTGTGCTACCTATATAAATATTTTTATAAATTTCTTGTAAAAGAACTACAGAACAAAAAAATATTTCTCCAGTCGACTACTCTCTTACCTTCACCATTACTTTAGTAGACAAAGTAGTAGTTGACTGTCTAATGTTTTGTCCATAATATTCCATTATTTAGTAAAAGAAAATTTGAAAAATCTTCTTTGTAAATTGTCTTAATATCCTTTTTTTTTATAAAAATCTCTACAATATCAATTTTAGGAAATAAATATCAACGCTGTTCTTTTACAACCTCGTATGTTCAAATTTGTCAATTTTACAGAAGAGCGTAAAAACTAGTTAGGTAAATGCTGATAAATCTATATTTTACTCGTACTATATTTACCACATGTTTCTTCGTAGTTCTTTTATAAACAATAAAAGACTTACGTGGTTTTAATTCTTTCAAAATAAAAAAAAACTTTCACCGACGTATTATTATTGAGAAATAAAAATGTATCATGATTATCGTAAACAACAAAATTATTGAAGTATTGGATAGGGGTGTTAGTGTGTATGAATAAATATAGAAACAAGCTAAAACAAAATCGATACAAATGATGTACATTGACCACAATGAGTTTGATCGCTTGATGCGGAGACAGTCAGTCTGTCTCAAATCTGAAGTCGGCAGCAAAGCACCGATGCTTTTCAATTAGAAAAAGCGCAGCAAGTATGGGCAAAATGCCATTTGGCCGTATACTCTTGCGTCACCAAGCAAGTTGTCCGTGCTTTATGGTTTCTGCTGCAAATATCGCATCTATCTCATCGGACGTTGTAACAACCGAAGACAAGGTCTTTGCTATCAGTAGTTGACCCAGTTCCTCGATAGGCGAAGTCAACAAGGAAAAGTGGGCGAAGTGAGGTCCCCGCGCCGATTGTTAATGACCTAATATCCGGCTCAGCGACGTCTCCAATTGTCTTATCGCTGTCGCCCCCGTAACTCGGCTTAGTCTTCGAGATTTTCGACAAGAGCGTCATTAAGACATACAAGCCCAAATTTAATACATCCATCTCCTTTTCCTTCACCCCCGACCGTACTCCCTAAATTAATTTTAATGCTCATTAATTACAAAACAGACAGTGTTTTGCGCCATCAACCCGGCCACAATAACGACAAGGAGCTTTCAAAACTTCCCTTGCTGTAAGCTCCAACATGTAGCAAAAATGCAAAGTCTTAATTAGGGGAGAAATACGGAGTGGAAAAACGTTTCGGTAAAAGTGATAAACTCCTAATTATATAATGGCGGCGTAAACCAATAAGCTCAAGTCCCAATAAAGGATTAAATAAACTTCACGGGGGTAGAAGCGTGCCTTATCAGGCAGAGCAATTTCAGAACCTTGGAGAAGACGTGGATTTTATGCGATCACCCGAAAAGACGTAATTTTGTACCAAGGAAAAAGCCAAACATGTTGGTCTAGCTGTGTTTAGAGTAATAAAGAGGCGAAAATGTGCCTTTTAGAAGTACTTGGCACGCACCTTATGTTAGTTTGTCGATTATTGTTTATTTCAGTCGTTTTTCTTGGCGAGGAAGCGATAAACCTACTACTCACTGAATCTCTGTTAAAATAAAACTGCTCGTCGTTGTGGAAAAAGGATTACGATTAATCGGAGGATTTTATAGCCTTGTGAGCACGTATACAAATCATTTCACTTAATTTATCAGCTCCCCGATTGCATACTTTCAGTTGGCACCCCAACAAATTCGAGTTTCGTGATTATCTCAAACTGAGAACGATGATGTAACTTTGCTAATAAACATTGTGTTGAAATAGATATGACAGGAATGGAATGCTACAATTAACAGTTGGGTGGGTACTTTTGCAAAGTTGGGGAAAATAATTTCGGAGTTGTGACCGAGCTACCTAAATGTAATGCAGGTAATTGATTGCGAGAGCAGACTACGGAAATATCAAACATGCTCTTGTCATTCGGAATGAAGAGCTTTATGTATAGTTGGAGGGATTGATTGGGTGACTAACTCAATAATAGTCTGTGCATGCCATGATAACATTGTTGTCAAAACTACAACATTGTAAAGGAGCACCTGTTCGGCCCGGTATCGCTGTCAGCATAATGGCTGCAGATTAGAACAAAATTTCGCTTGTAAAATTGTTGAGGAAGAAGTGGGCCTAAAGGCAGTGACCCAAACAAACAGGCGAGTCCATCCAGTAATCGTTCGGTACAATGCGGTCATCAGTTCGCCAACCGCCGATCGGAAGTTCAGAGACGGCTTGACAAACTCAATAGACCTGTCCCAACAAAAGCGGTATTCATTGTTTGTCGATTCCTGACCAACAACTTTTAATTCGACGTTCCACAAATAAAACTTGGGAAACATTTCAGACATCTCGCTTAATAAAAACATCTCTCTTCCTCTGGTGTTTGAGTTTCAATGCAAAGAACTTGAAGTAATTCCGATAATGCGATTATACTTTTGTTATTGTTAAGACAGGCATATTTTAATTAAAACTCCGGCTTGTTTTTGCAAACAAGCTCCGACCATTTGCATAGCGGTTCCTTTTGAATATTCCATAAAATACCCAACTTTAATCACCTTTATGTTTTGCATTATGGATCGGTCTTGGGACCAAAAATTTCAATGAATAAAGAATCCGGACTAGAGTAGTTAATTAGGACAGAGGACATTTTAAAGTCAGACGAGGGTTGCAAGCTCGAATTTCGGGTGACATGCAAAACACGCACCGCTGCGATGTCTTAGACGTGGTGACGACGTCTGTATTCATATCTCGTTTTCCATCCGTCAAGTCTCATACAGGCCATATTTCAACTATTTTTCATTAGATCAGACCTCATTGCGTATGCATTGTGGAACCACTTGTACTTTATTAGAAGGGAAGATAAATTAAAATGGCTGCGGTGTGTCTGGCATCTGATGTGTATAAATAAATGCAGTTACTTAGACCGTCTACCGTTAGCGTTGCTGACATTGCTAGACAACCAAAACGAACAAGTTTCACCCATTAAATTAACTTTCCTGCACTAGCCATACATTACGCCAAAGAGAAAAGAAGAATTGAAATCTCATTAGGGGCAATGCGTCACCGCTATGATGTACCGTTTTAATTCTTCCCCAAGGCACAATTTTCCCATTCAGTCCTTTACGACAATTGCGTTACGACTCCTCCATTCTTACATACAAATTAAGGCATTTAAACTAGCAAAAAATGACCAGAGGTCAGCAAATGGTCCCTGAAAAAAATCCATCACGAAAAGACGTAGAGGAAAATTCATGCGAGCGAGCTCACAACCGATTCGGATCAGATAAAACTTGCATAATGACATTCGAAAACCAATAAAATACCGCAGTAACAGTTGCGCAAATCTACTTTATTATCAATCCATACAACGTCGAGTTCAGGGTGAGAGAATTATAACTTTCAACAATGTAATATTACAGAGCTATTGTATCTGTCGGGGCGAATTGCTTAGTTTTCCACGAAAATAAGAGGCTTTCAGAAAACTGTCCAACTTTCGAGTAATTGAATTATAAGAATTGTTATCAAGCAACGTTTTAATTGCGTTTCAACTTCACTTTCAATTAGCCTCTTGCAGGTAAAGCTTCCTGGGATAATATACATAAACACGGGAGCCGGCTTAAAATTTCCCCGGCGAAAAAATCACTAGCAATATTAATTACGACGCAAATTTTCTGTCAACAATCCCCATCTTGTTTGTTTGATGTGTTTGCGATCTGCGAAACAATTGCTTCACAGGAAGCGCTGTTTGTATACAAGATTCGACAAAGTCTACAAGATATCTGCCCTTAGATATGTCGGAGCCACTGTAGTGAAATTGGATGCATTATGTTTGATGTCAATACCACAATGCACCGAGAAAAGTACTTGACTTTGTGCTTGTGTTTCGTAACTTTTGCTTTTGTCGAAACCTTTGAGAGCTGAAACAAACCTTGAGTTGCGATACATTCAGCTGCAGATTGCGCTTCCCTAATTTGCATCCGAACTTAACTCATTTTCCAAACTGAAACTCATTTGAAGTGGTAATTCCACACTAAAAAAATTTATACCACTGTCATAACATGTCAAACTTTCCATATAATAGGCTTTTCTTCGGTCTCAATGCATATAAAGAACGCATTAGGTGAGGGTCTCACCTTAGGTCGGGTATTAGAGCCCTGCACGACTCCCGCAGGAACCGACGAGCGAATCGGGAGAAATACGACTCCAGAGGGAATTCGGCTGCAATACTTTCAAAACGAACGCGGATTCCCCACCTTCATGCAAATATCCATTAACAAAACGCAAAAGTATCACAGCCAATGGGCAAAATAATAAATTTGATAAACTTTAAATTTTTAACTGTTAATTTAATGTTCACAATTTAAACTTCCATCACAAACCTACATCCTTTTCAAGAGTTTGTTTTTCAAGAAAAACTCGAGTTTTTTTACAATGTATCTATAGTTCCTACAGCCCTTCCCCCTCTCCTGGGTATACGCCCTTGGACTTTTCTTTACGTTCGGCTCAAAAAACTATAAAATTTCTAATTTAATTTAAGATCCAAAAACGACCACCATTGTAAAAGTAAATATTTCTGCAATGTTTTATTTGAGCGTAATTTTGTCGTATTTTGTCGTTCCAATATATCCAATCCTATTTTTTTTAATAAACATTAATCAGAAATATCGTACAAATACAATTTAAGCGTGATTAGCCTACTTTAGGGGCAGGTTTACAGAATGCGTCATTAATAGTTAATTAGCGAATAGATGTCAATTTTGACTAATCATATCTCAGAAAAGCCGACTTAATCGCGAATTAAATGTTAACCTTCTGTAAACCAACCCTAAGGGCCGGTTTACAGAAAGTGAAATTAACTTTAATTGCGATTAAATAGTTAATTCGCGATTAAATGCCGAATTTCACCAATCAAACACGAAGAAAGCCGATTTAATCGCGAATTAACTATTTAATCGCAATTAAAGTTAATTTCACTTTCTGTAAACCGGCCCTTAGTGTTTTAATAAATTGAGCTCTGTAAAATAGTTAACATATAAAATTTGTATTAAACTTTTTGGTGGACCATTTTTATTTAAAAAAATCATAACTACCTTATTACTACTGACTTCCTGTTTTACTTATCATAGCATATATTGAAATATTACTGGTTCTGAAGAAGCTGCGAAAAGTGACAGCGTAATGATACGGTAATAAAAAGAATTTGAAAAAAGAATTTCATAATTAACAAAAATGTTTGTGCTTACCTATACAAAATAGCTAAAATTATTTTTTTTTTAATAGAGAACATTATTTCTGGTTGTTCCTTATGTGCATATAGGTGAAAAGCCTATACCTTGAGTGAGTTTTGTGGCAGCGACATGTAAGAAATTGAATTTTTTGGTGTTTTAAAATAATTTGAATATTATTTTTAGAAGATGTGGTTGGTGCTTTGTGGCTTTGATGTGTTATGGTAATGAGTGAAGTTTCTTGCGTCTTGATATTGATTGTGTGGATCGCTTTGAAAGAGCGTGTGCGTGACGATGGCATATTTTTCGATGTAAATAGTGATATTATTGGTTTGTGGAGGCAGGCGAGCGTGGTGTGCTCCATCACCTTGACGAGTCAGGCGGGGTAGTTCCCCATGTGTGCATGTCACCCCCAATAAATACCGAGTCCCCTTCTTATTATTCAAGCCATGCACTCACTCACATCTTATCAAGTGCCTCGGCGAAATATTGTGTTTGCCCTGGCGCACATTTCACCAAAAAATTGATGCACGCAATGTAAACCCGACACCAGAAATATGACCAAACACCCTTTGTGCCATAAAACGAACGGAAACATTTGGCGAGCAAAAATTTTTTGCTGCTTTAAAAACTCGACTAGTGATAAATTAGGGCAGATGATGAACAACGAAACTGACATAAAAAGCACCAAGTGCAAACTTCCACATACAATAGGTCATACAAATGGAATTTTTACGAGCCATTGCATTAGCACCAAACAGAGATACTCTGCTCGCGGAATTTTGTTCCGGGGTGAAGTTTTATTGGGGGTGCCTTCACCGGTGAGAGCCGTAAATCCGAAAGGAGTGACCGGTCGTCTTTCGACTCGACTAAAATGGGAAAACCGTGTCGGATTAAGCAATATCCAGGATAAACGAGGAAAGAAGCTGCACTGACTTGATAAAGCATTGTTTTCAGACAGATATTAAATGTCATTCAACTTGGGCTACACTATCCCACAAAACAAGTCAAATGTATATTCCAGTATTAGGTCGAACAATGGAGGCTTTAAGTGTTCCAATTGTTACGCGACCTTGGAAACCTTTGTTAAGTGGTTTAAGAGAGATTGATGAAGATGCTTGGATGCTTGAATTTATTAATGGCTCTGTGAGAAACAGACAGTCGAAACAATGAATCGACACAATATGGAAATAAATTATGCCACTATCAAGCCCTTTTCATACAATTTACGCAAAGATTAAAATTACCAATATTTTTCATTTTGAAACAAAAGATTCTTTATTTCTATTGATTCCCTCATAAATATTAATTTTGGATATCTCACGATTTTGGCCAGATACAAATTGACTTTTCAGACAGATTCCTGCTCAAAACTTTCACAGTTATAGATGAATGCATAGGAAAAGAGTAGAAAGATGTGACAAGCGTAAAAGACACCTGCGATATTTGCATATAAAAGATTTTTCAGTGTCACTTCTAAAACTCGAACTGATTTTTCCTATCAAAAGCTTTGACAGAGGTAACCAAATCTCTTGGTTTATTTTTTTATTGAAATATTATGTGTGCGAATAGTTATAATGATAATAATAGGCATGAGAAAATAGATGTCTGATTGTAATTGTATCCGCGTGTTACTTACTCCTGGCGGAAATATCCCATATACACGAGTAAGTTAAGTAGCGGAGTTGTTGCAGATCCATATCTTATCAAGTTTACAGAGACGCACTGTTGCGGTTCGAACGGGGTCTTAAATGGCGTAAGTTTGTTACACAATTCGATAGAACATTGTTCGGTCTGAATAGTCGTCCATAAATGTGACATTCCTAACGAACTATTAAACTTGAAAGAGAGAGGTGGGCGATTTTCTCTCTATATGTATTTAGTTGGGTCGGTTTATTGAGTCGAAACGTGAAATTATTGTGCCAAGTCAATATTCGTTACATTGCGCAATTTCGTCGTCATTGATAGTCCTCTCTCGACTTCTACTTTTTTCATCTTTTCTTGTTTGGTAACCTATTCTTCGAGTCGGTGTAAGAAAGTTTTCTGGTGTCGGCGTGGACGCATTGTAGCTCCCATGTCACGTCCTTGCGCCGGCAGCGCACTCTTTCGCAAATCCCACGAGTAACTGGAAAAGTTATTATTTTTCCAAGGGGCTTATATCTTCTCTTCTGACGGACGTGCACGAGGACTTTATCAAAACCTCTAGTTTCACCGACGTGTTACATCCAGAATTAAATGCTTCCTTCTCTTGATCTCTCCATGAATGTACTTACTCTAAACTCCACCACCGGAATCCCAATGAACTCGCGCTTCCCCAATCAACTCCTCCACTATTTAAAATGTTAAGTGCTTTATAATGCCATTTTTACAATTTGCTTTCGTAATCGAGCAAGGCTCTAGTCCTCAACTTCACCGAAACGATATATGAATATTTATCGATGCCTTTAGAAGGAGCTAATGTTGTAATTTATATTCAGATATTACTCGCTTTGCTCGTTAATTAACTTTATATTTTATTCGAGCTCCGGAAAGGACGCCGTTCGGTACTCTCTCAAGTGTTCTTGTTTCTGTTTGTTTCTACTCGTAATTCACTTTTTTCACTTTAAACCGGAATCCGTTAAATTTCCTGTCGCTATTTATGGCTTTTTCCTGCAAACTCTTCCACCAACCGTACCGAGACACGGCCTGCAACCATCAATGTGTATCCAGGGAAAACATTATATGCACTGAAACGCTCTCTTAAAATATTCCTCCCACCGAGTATCGTAAATATTGTGTCTTCCACTAACCGAAACATACTTTTTCCCCCATCTTTTTAAAATTCATACGTCTCTCCCAGGACAAAAATTTCATATATTATTTTATTCACAAATATACCCAAATTAATATGTCCCACAGCACCACAACTAAAACAACTTTCATACCAAATACTTTTCTTTCCCTAGAAGTCTAACATGACTTAAATAAAATTTGAGTTCGAACGTATCGAAGAAAAGGGGACGACAATAACCCCCGATCCTAATTTGTTTTTAAATTCGAGGGAAGCATCTTTTTTTTTTTCAAATTGAGGCTATTTTCATACAAATAGATAAAAAATTGTAATCTAAGTCAATCCCACAAGTCTATTAATCAAACAAAATTCTTACAGAAATTTTTGAAAAAAACTTACCAAATTCTTGTCAGTAACAAACCAGGAATGTAAGAGAATAAAAATGTAGAAAAACAAAAAACAAACAATGAACGATAAAAAACCATAACATAAGCAAAAAAATTGTAAAATAAATTTTAGACACGACAAAAGATGGTACAAGGCTAAATAGCATCAGGAAAAAAAAATTAAGTCGTAAAAAGCAAAAAGTGTCTTTAGAAGATATAAACTGTCGAAGATAAAAATATCACCTCAAGGACTTTATTATCCAAAATTAAATTTTCTCAAACTTTTTTCTTAAATATTTTTTTGTAGCTTTGATCACTTGCAGCAGTGTCTCTTTAATTTGCCAGCGTTACAAAAATTTTAAAGTCAAAAAAAGGATCCTTAGTAGAAAAAATTGGGTCACAAGGTGTGTGAGAAAAATGGCGAAATGTTGGAATAATTAGCGTCGGATTTGGCGCTTTGTCCCCTGAAAGATCCGGCGATAAAAATTACATAAAAAGCAATTAAAAGCAATTTGGGTTTGCGTGCGCTCGGTTTGTGTGATTCAGCAAAATTCGCAGTTCTTGGATTTAGGGTTCGCCCCGCAGTTAAAACCCACAAGGGTGAGTTTGTTGGAGCAACTAATCATGAGCAATTCGGCGGTGTTTGCAATTCGTTTTCGTGAATTTATGTCGTAGCATAATTGGAATCGTGAGTTCTTGTTCTATACTTGAGAGTGTCACAGGGAGGCTAACAACCGTAAAAATATATATAAACGTTTTGGAAGGAACTGGAGGATTATTTATGTAAGTGAGTGCATGGGGTTAGGCAGTAGCGACGACTATAAAGAGAGGAGCAGTTCATCGTGGAGATACATGGCAGGTGTTCACGCAAAGGGCTTCGAATGAAATGGAAAACAACTCAGTCGACGAATTATTGCAGCGAGTTTACAAGAAAATTTATTTTTAGCGACGTGACATAATTTTAAAAGGGATAAGAGACGTGTTAATAAAGCCAAATCCGCATTCACCGCCAGGATTTATCGGAGAAAACCGAGGCCATTTTCGCAAACGTTTAATTTCAGTTTTGAATCTTAGATAGCAGTATATCAACTCCTTTAAGTATATGTATATGTGTAATATTATTCTTTCCATTGTCAGATATAGAGCTGATATATTTCCTTGGTGGCGTTTCCTTGGAATTGTCGGTTCTTTTATACGGCTCGAATAAATTCCGCGAGAGGACGTGCGAAATAGTAGTCTCGAAGAGATGGCCATATCGTGACGTTACGTTTTCTTTTATTCTCCTACGATATAATGCAGGAAATGTACCAAGAATGGGCCCCATTTACTCGAGATTTCCTACGGTGCATATATCACTTCAAATCCACACACCACCAATACCTTCCTAAATGAATCTCTCTTTTCCTGCATCCAGTGCAGCCCACTTCTAATAATTCAAATTACACACGAAGCTGCACTGCCTGCGATTATTCAATTTCCTCCAAACTCGGACAGATTACTGCTTTGATGTTCACTAGCTTTCCTCCAGCGCAAAATAGCTTAGAAGAATTAGACTAAAACCAGGCAGTCGCATAATTTCATAAAAGTGGATATACAAATAAGCGAATAAAAAAGTCAAAAACAGAAAATACTATAAGAAGGAACGAAAAAGGCTTTTGTTGTCTACTGAACTGCATTCCAAAAAAATTACTCAAAAAAACAAAATATAAATTTCAGAATCCATCTGGAATCCGGTAGGATTCTTCCAAACCCTAGACTTTAAGTTTGACATGGCTTTTCTTTTTCATCAATCTGTTGTAACAACTTTATGTCATTTATTTCCAGATTCTGAAATATATACATACATCACGTTTTTAAGTAGCTTTTCTTTCAAAATTTAGTCCAAAAATAGAAGAAAGGAAGCGCCTTTTTCGCCTCTTCTCATATTTATATACAACTAGATAAGAGATAGATTTGAACGAAGTGAAAAGAACTATTGAAGGTTGAAGTAGGTTAAGAAGAGATGAGAAAAGTTGAAGTGTACTAGTGAGAAGTTGGGGATGTGGCTAGTGTTCTTGGTGTTGGTCAAGAGGAGTTGCGGTGGTTAAACTCGCGTAAAACAATTTCTTGGGCAATCCCGTCGTGGACTTCATTAATTAGCACGTTTGCCACTAAGGAATGAGGGTTATTGTGCGTAGAGCCACTAACCGTAAAGAGGCGATTAAACTGCAGGGGTGGCGCCTTCCGCTTCAAGAGTCCGGGAGTTTCACCTCATGCTGATAAGGTGAAGTGGTCTGGCTATAATAAACATTATTTCCGACTTAACTATCACGGTAACGATCAATCACACACGTCGTTATTACGGCAAATCGAATTCGGAATGGCGACATTGTGAGTAATAGGGAAATGGGGGTAAATTGGAGCGAGCTCAACACGACTCGTCGCTCAATTCGAATTAAAATGTATCACACTGGATATTGAGACGGCGCGGGTTTATTACGATTTTATGGAGAAATCGTGCTTTTCCTGTGGTAAACACGACATTGACCGTAAACACTCTAATCGTAGGGTTATTGAGGGTGCAGACGTGTCTGATGCAGTCAGGACTATCAAGCAACCGGTTAAAACGGCTCAACCTTGGGACACAAATTGCAGATGCTTTCTAAACCTGATGCGGTTTTACGACTGCTAAAGTGAAGCGTTCCGCACAGGAAATTTACAATGGTCTGGTGCAACATCGCCGCTAACTTCCGTTTACCTATGCCATTTCCGAGCTGGTTTTGATGCAGCACTAAAATTTCGCTCGGTGCGAAACGAAACCGACGAAACTATGTGTCGTATTCAAAATCACCGCTTAAAAAAACAGATTTAACAATATGCCGTCATAAAATATCAATAAAAATTCAACGTAATGGAAAAATCGAACACCGAATTCGTCATTCGGGTGCACTAAACTACAAAACTTGCTGCAATGGGATAAAAAGTTTCACACAAAAGACCGAGACCTAAGCTTGCATACTTTGTTGAGATGGATTTTTAGGACCAAAAGCACAAAACGTACAAAACGAAAACCGCAAATTCCGCACAACTTACAAGACAAAGCGACACAGCTTCAACACCGAAGCACTATTATCCCATTTCTGGCACGTTAAAGCTCCCAAAAAATGTTATTTATCCTTAGAAATTTCCGACAATAAATATTGCATCTAAAAACTAGAAAACATGAATATAATACATACTATAACATTATCTCATTAATGTCAACCATTACTATAATGCGTCAAACGCAACGTCATCAAAATACGTTACATTACGCCACTTTCCCGGTCCAATAAAAATCGATCAAGAATTGATATCGCAGCTTGTCAAGAAAGTTTTTTTTAAACCTCCTGCCCTCAACAAACATCTCATCGAATCGCAGTAATTAATCAGACGAAACAAAATCATTCGAGAGGTTCAAAATCCGTGGCATATTGCGGATAATAAAACAAACCGTGGAAAAATTAAATAAAACATTAAATAAATCCCTTGTTAAATTCCGCCTAGTCAAGTCTCGACTGTAAAATTTGCATCATCTTGAATGTCAGTTATTAATTGTTGGCATCAGCAGACAAAAATCATAGAAAAGACTTAACTCTACCACATTACAAATTTTGAAAAACGCAGAATATGTAAGTCACAATAATTTTTGTTAATTAGTTGTAATAATATAATTATAGCTTTAACAATTCAATTTATTCGTTATACTTGAGCCTTCAGCTCGGTTTAAATGTTACTTTGTTTATGATTAATTGCATTTAAGCCTTCAATTCGCTTAATTGTGTAATTTGTTTATAAAATAGTAATATATGAGCTTTAAGCTTGTTTAGTTGTCACTTTCGTATTTTGGCCAAGTGGGGCCTCAGCTCACTCCTGTTTGAACTACCGTCTTCATTTCTTCTTTTTTGACCTCATTAATGGGAATTAAAAATCCATATACGATGTCTGCTACCGGGAATATTGGCCGTATTCTTTATGCCCTGGCTGCGACCCACCCTTGATTTCTTGGCCGAAGTTAAGGCTCCTCTCGATAGAAAAATCACCATGATCGTTTCCCGTAAGGTTTTTTACAGCTATATAAATTGTTTTTAATTCGTTAAATCGTCCCACCATAAGATTTTTTACAGCTAAATAAATTGTTCTTAATTAAGTAGTTTACATAATGTCCAGATAGGTGACCCCAATTTTGTTCGACTTTACTGTAACTGTTTTAATTTCATTTACAAAAAAACCTATATAAACGTAAGCTAGTTCTACAAATTTGAATTTAAGCAAACCTCTCCACGGTTGCGAGTCTTGCAAACGTTAATTCAGTTTTGTATTTTTATTATTTTTACTAAATAATAATTTATTTTCACTTTGAAACATTTTTTAACTTAGATTTAATTTTACTTTGGTTATATCCTGCAATATTTGATTAAAGAGCATCTCTATCATTAACTACAAAACCTACGACCTAATTCTCCATCTACCTACAAAGCTGCTGTTCGCACAATCCTACGCTCTGATATGAATTACAACGAAAACAACATTTTTACACAAAAATATTTTGTTGAGAAGAATGTGCCATAATATTAAATTAAAAAAAATTCTAATAAGTTATTTACTTGTGGTTAAACAAAAAATAGAATTCGCAAGACAAAAAATAATTTAGGGTACCAACCGTTCATCAATTTTTGTTGTAATTGCTGTTACAATGTTTTAAGAGTTTAGAGTTAAACAGAAATTTTGAGAACAAAGACATTTGTTTAAAGTCAAAAAATAAAAATACACAACTTAGGTAAATAGCATTGTGTTATGTTACAAATTGGGTTGGTTTTATGAATAAATTTGCAATGTGGCAATTGGTCTGAACAAATATCTGTGTTATTTCAATTTTACAACAAGCATTGTGCTTGTTCAGTAATCAAAACACAAAAATCGTTAATTATGGCTAAAATCTGGCTGAAAGCATTGAGTGAGAATGGAATCCTGCATTAGCGAGAAATGTATAACATTTGCATTAAAGTTAATTTTATTCCCACTTATTTTGAGTATGTATTGCATGCCACGTTGAATTTATTAATAAATTTATTTCGGTATCAAAATTAATTAAAATCCGTGCATCTAGATCTGGTTACTTTGATTGTCATTGCGAGTGGTGTTAGTTACCGGAGTTTGAGTGTGGTCAAAGTAAAGCGAGTTGCTAATTAACGCACCCGTCAATGGTGTATTTATTATCTTGTTACGTGTGGTAATATGAAAATTGGCAACTACATGTGTGCGGTAGATGGTAGTTGTTACAAAACCGCAAATAATAATCCGGTTTATTCCCCTCGCAATAAGTTGGTGTAATTCGTTAATCTGATTTACAACGTCCACTCGGCGTAGATTCATCCGGCTGTTCTGGAAACGTTGATTGTCTCCCTCCAGTGAAATTTACTTAAGCCGGACTATAATTTGAACATAATGAAACCTGCACACGATTCGGTTCGGTTGCTTAATTGGCTCCGGTCTGAATCGCAGCGTTTTAATTATACATCCATTATGGCGGAGGCGCCGGGTCAATTAAATTTTTCATCAATCGACGCAACTATGGTGGAGGTGCCGGGTCGACACCCGAAAAGAATACAAAACGCCTAACCACAAGTGCTGCTAATCTAATTCCTAGCCGGTATGATACAAGAACGAGTTCCTTTCAGGGTAAGTAATTGGATGCCTCGAGAGTTTCTCGGAAATGACCCGAATTACCTTTTCCCTACCGGGAACCCTTTTAAGCCGCGTAATCACTGACGAACGATGCTTTTCACTGTGTTTGAATAAAATATCAAGACACACACGTCGGTTCTAGTTGGATTAGCTGCGTAATAACGATGCGACAACGGTTAACCGCTACAACAACCAAAGTGAAAATTTTCGTCGCACTGTATTGACGTATTCGAAAGACGTACATTTTTGTTGTAAACGGATTCCTCCCGGAACGAGACTAGCAAACTTCGAAATTCGATTACGTATAGAGCCGGGAAGTTGAATGCCATGGATGAAACGCATTTATCTAGAGACTTACAGGAACAATACAACACATGATTAAACTGTTCGACAGCATCCGCAGATGCGTACAAACCCGACCGTTTGTTTGTACAATATCCAATAAATCAACCTGTATTTACTGTTGTACGTTGATTTATAATCGGAATTAGTTCAACGTCGTCCAGATATTTATTATTTTTTCTTTGTAATTTAGAGCCAGGTACGTGCTACATCAATAATTCAACACAGTATCCTCTAAAACAACTTTTTGCTACACTGATATTTCTTACCACTCTATTTCATTCTTCAGACTCTTATAACAAACCAAAGACGTACCGGAAATTGATTTTTAAAGAAAGGTCCAAGTTTTTTTACAATGTACCTTTGGCCCTTAATAATAACAAAAAACTGTCGCCTCCGGCTCCCAAATTATATTAAAAACCTTAACAGTTTTAAGAATCGGAAGTGAGAATTATTGGTTGATTGAGACTTATTGAGACTTTACTAATTATATTGAGACTTTTTTCAATATCTTGCTTAAAAGACCATCAGCTTTTTAATACAATTTAGAAGACGAAGACGATAATTATAAACAAATAATAATAATAAAGATATAGCTTTCGGCTCCAACATTCTATTAAAAACCTTACAATATACAGCTTTGGAAATGGAAAGCTGTAAATAAAGCGAGAAATTGTCTCTATCGTCAATTCCAAAAAATTTTGACAACCTTAAAATGTACATTTTAAAGCAAAAACTAGTGTAAATTGGATCTTAAATCTATATTCAAACTTCTCCAAGAGCACGCCCAGAATTGTTTATCAAAGGAAAAGTAATTTTTTTTACAATGTTGGACTGAGTGTGTGCACAACAAACCATTGTAAAAACAAATAGGTTCGAGAAGAGCATAATGAGATAATCATACTTCTAATTTAATCATTCATCTTCTGGGAAAAAATAGTGTTTGGTGTGAAACTTGTTTTGGTTGTTCTGCTGTTTGGGACATTTCACAATTTGAGTATATGTGTGAATAAAATAGCCCCCTCTTCCTCTAAATGCGTCTTTTTAACAAATACAAGTTTCTCTTTTATTAAAAGAAAAAATTTCATTACAGGTAATAAAACAAGTGTAAACGTACATTTTAACATTTAATTATAAATTCCAGAAGCAAAATAAAAACGTATAAGAAGCTTAAAATTTTTACTTTTAGACGAGGAAAACGCTTCTAGTATTAAGTCAATCAATAGACCAATTAATTTTCAATTGAATAGAAATATTGCAAGCCTCTGATGTAAAAGTGAATTTTAATGAAGAAAATATCGACCGAATTGATAAAGTAAGAAAATATTTTTTATTTGATTTTAAATAAAGTTTTTTGCAAAATTGCTATTTGGAGTCGACGTAAACGTAAAATATATTTCAATTTTCTAGAAGTTTGTTCGATTCAGACTTGTGTTTTATATTTGAAAGATATAGGAATTTTAATTTCGTTCGTCGACTTCCGACTTGCAAAATGAAATCTGAATTGAGACTGTTTTTATTTTCTGCATTGAGATAAATTTCTATATATTCCGCTCCTTCTGCTTTAAACCGGATCACGACTTCGGTAAAAAGCAGCATTTGGTTAGAAATAAGAAGAACTGTGGAGTTATGGAGAGGTGTGCAGTGTGCACCCAGAGCTAGACAGTATTGGATGATAAAGTGCCGAATTTCTAAGATTCCTAGAGTCGGTATCGACAGATCGATGATGTGCAGCCGCGATAATAATAGAAGACCACGTAGACGCCAACCCACCGGGTAGTCTGCGATAATAAAACGCCGGAGAAGTGAACTGTACGGGACACGGTCGGATCTATATCAGTCAGATGATCGTTATTTAATCCAGTTTTATATCTCAAAGGCAGCCGCTTGGTAATGTAATTGGCCCTTAATGCCGGCGGGACGTTGCAGCTACATTTTACCTAATTAAAATATAGCAAATCCGGCGGGGATCCGTCTTGTAATTCACTTACTTCTCGTCATCCTCTCCCATTTATAAATTACAGACAGGCCGCCGTGAGTTTTAAGTGCTCCACTGTTTCACCCTCTGTACTTTGATTTCGACCATTTTTGCACGTGATCACAAACGAAGAGATTTCCAGACACAAGCCACTCAAGTACTTTCCATTAAAGCTGAAGTGCTTAAAAAATCGTCGTCGTGTGAGCTAATTAACGCAAGACTAACCCCAACAAACTAGTTGCTAGCACTGATTAAAGTGCAAAGCGTCCCAACTACTTAAACCTCGTGTCTGGTAGCTGTTTATTTTCGTGTTGGATTGCAGGTTGATCGTCCTGCAGCGGTAATATTGTATAATCAGAGCCGCTCAGATTTACAGCATGTGTTAGTGCACGATTATCACTATCTGTCATATCGACTAGCCGCAAATAACTCAATTATTCTCTAATTAAATTTGCATTAGTACGAGCACTGTTTATGTGAAGCTTTTTCAGCAAACACTTGTTCGCGTAATTTTTGGTATACAAGCTGTTGTTCAAGCAGTTATTCTCCTGATATCGCCTGCGGTGTTGTAAAACAGTCGGTTCTGGTCCAGTTTACAATCAAGAGACTTTGATTTACAGTTAGGTCGAAGCACTGTGTTTTACTTAGGCGATGGGGTTGGCTGCTCTGACCGCTGCATAGTTCTGATACCCACAACGAAGAGAAGATCTTATTGATCTATGACGTTCTTGATAAAGAAACTCATTTGTTTTTCTCCGTTCGCAAGATAAAAAAATCCATTTGTTTTTTTTTTCGGGCGTTCATTCTCCAAGTTACGACAAGTTGAACTTTTCTTTTAGTAGGGTTCAGAAACATTTTTCACATTTTTGGTTGACCAGAAATCATTAATCGCAGAGATATAATTCCAATTACCATAAATCGACCTATTTGCATTTACAAGTGATAAGTCTATCTAAATTGGCCGGCCATCGATTACCAACCAGAAACTGCAGGTTTTACTTATTAGGAAATTTTTTACGACTTCGTAATGGTTTTTAAGCTAAACGAAACAAAAATGTTAGAATATTTTTAATACTTTTTGATTATTTTGTTTGTAAGTACGGTCTGTACATTAATTCAGTCTTGAGAGAGAAAAGAAATTTAATTTAACATTACCGGTCAGGAAAAAAATCTGTGTTTGCGAAGATCCTTAACAGTATTTTATTAAAAACAACAGATGCTCATACAACCTCTAAGATAGTTCAGTTTACTCGCACCCCAAAACATCCCTTTCTAATTATATTAAATGATTTCCAATTAAAAAATATATGCGATTTTTTTCAAAATTAAAATATTAAAATTGTTTATTTGCACTTTTACTTTTTCCCTTCTGGCTTAATTAATTTTAATTTAACATCAACATTTTTTTCTGTAGAAGTGTGTTTTGAATATAATGCATCAAAATGGTTAATTAAATTTTCGGGAAAATATTTCGTTTATTTTTATAAGCATTTTGATATTAAAGCATTTATTGTCTCATAAATTATAACAGACTTATATATTTGCTTTGTGAAAAAAATTTGTTCTTGTGAATAGCAAAAATTTTAAAAATTCGAAGTATAAATTACAGTTACGTTTTCTGTTCAATTTAACCATTTTTACAAAATACAAATTATTATAACATTCACAAAAATAAGAGAATTTGTGACTGAGAAATAAGGAAATTCAAATTTTATTCATTGTTGCAATTAGTAGAAGGCAAAATCTTCAATTTCCTTAATAAAAATGTAACACTTCTAAACTAATTTTCAGGCAATATTTAGAGAATTTAATTCTACAGAAGTTTTTCCTTTAACACTTTGAAATTCAAACTTTCAATATTTTTTAAATATGTTGCAGGAACATTTTTGTAATTTTTTTTGAATGCATATGTTAGGAATTTAATCCTCCACTTTCTGTTTCTTGGACTTTGTTATGTCAGTGGAGTGCGGCAAATGAATACTCCTTATCTATTATTTTATTTGGTGATAAAAACCGAATAAAAAGAATGAAATATTGGCTCTACATACAGAAATATGATTAAATATCTAAAAACAAGAAATGTAGGTATATATAGCTATAATCGAACCTAATGCTTTTTAATTATTTTTGTTTGCAAGTACGGGCTGTACATTAATTCAGTCTTGAGATAAGAAAGAAATTTAATTTAACATTACCGGGCAGGAAAAAATTCAGTGTTTGTGAGGATCATTACCGGTATCTTATTAAAAACTGCAACAGATGCTAAATCATACGGCCGAGTTATGAATTATTTAGTTCATTACTAAAGCGAATCTCCCTAATGCACTTCCATTATCGCAAATCAACCTGTTCATTTCTTTACTTCCAGCACGTGAGAGAAGAAAATTCTTTCTTTATTAAAGCAGATATTGTCAGACCGGCCACAACGAACACATAAACTAAACTCGAACGCGAGAAAGTCTCTGAAGAAAACTTAAAATATCACGAGTAGTGTAAGTCGCACTTTCCAACAATATTTAAGTGCTTCTTCTAATTCTCCGGACCCTTAATTTAAAAGCAAGAGCGCTAATAAACTTAGGAGAAAATAAAGATAATTTTATTTTCTCTGAAATGCAAAGAAAACGTGTATCAACACACGTTTTTTGCAATGAGGCCATACAATTTTGAGGCTCATAAAATAGGTCATAAAAATTTATGGCGGCAACTTTGAAGTAAATTCTGATCGTTTCATTTTCTAACGCTTCAGATATTTTTTCTTTATTGTTCAATAATTTTCGTTACGATCAGCCGCCACAAAGGCCGAATTTGTGGGTGAGTACGACGCGTCTTTGCCAATAAAAGATCAAAATATTGTTGCATGAAAGAGATATTGTCGTAAATTCGGTCGTCGGATGCAGCGACGTGAGTTGAATGGCATTTTTGTCCTTTGTTCCGGTGTTTGAAGTGGCAAATTGAGTTGCTTGCGTCCATTATGCAAGACTGACAAGTGTTGATAGTTTTCGTCCAGGTAAATTCGGTGTTTGCGAGCGCCACATACATATTTAATTTATATATACGCAGTGGACCTGAGGGAAATATCGCATATGACGGAAGCGCTATTGCGACTATGCCATCAAATTTAATTTGAGTGCACTTGTGGGTCTGGTCGCCAGCCTAGCCTAGCGGTCCATAGTGGATTACTAACGAAGTTATACGCCCTTATGCGAAGCTAACACAAAATCGTAACTTGTCTGAGCTAATAGCACGGCTTAATTAAGGTCTTTTCCCAGGTAATTACACCTTTGTCGCTGCAATCTGTCACCAGGACGCTTTTCCACGGCTAAGCCAGACCGGATTATACGATCTTTTCATCATTGCTAATTTTTAATGGCGCTCTATTCCGATTTACTCACGCCTAATATCTTCATATGTCATTAGCAGTCAGGTGGTGGCCGCAGGGAGTCATGGCCGGCTGCTGCTGTCAACCTGCACTCGGTTCACCGCTCGGAACGTTCGTGACAACGTCGACCTGGTTGCACTTTCACCTGATGACGTCATCCATTCAACCACGCCACCATTCAATAACATAACACGCGACTATCCTGCCACAGAAGGCTATTTACCGCCACAGGATTTCAGCAGGAAAGAAAGCTCCACGTGACGAGCCTTTTCTACTCTGATTTACAACAAGATACATATTTATGCTCCATTATGACCATTTCAGGCCTTTATTGCACTGGACATTAAGTTTAGTCCTTAATCAACCAATGCTTTCTTCTTATAGAAAGTAGAGTTCTCTATAACTCAGTGTCCTGATTTTTTTTCATTTCTCTCTTTTGCTATCCCAAGAGAAATATGTTAAGAGGGAGTTGAAATAAAAAAACACTCTTACGATACCTGTGTTTTCTATTGATCTGAACAAAATAATTTTTCTCTACAGAGTGCTTTATTGAAAGCAATAACAAAATTAGGTTGAATTCTTTTCCTTCTATTAGTGCTAATAACGTTCACTAAACTCAATGATCAAGGTCTCTAAATTTTGTCTATTCTATTCTATTACATATTTAGTTTACAATTAGAGATCCTTGCAACTGATTAGAAAATCTAATAAAGTGACATTGCGTATTAATAACAATTCCAATATTTTTTTAAAATTTGCACAATAATATTAAAAATAATAAATAAAATAAAAGTAATTTTATTGAAATTAAAAGCTGAAGACATAACTACTCCCAAGGGTACATAGAGAGCAATCACATTGTTCTGAAGATCTAACAAAAAATTTTCAGACAATTTCGACTACATTTATCAAGCTACAGGTCAGTATCAGTAATTCCCAATTGGGGATAACTAAAGCGACCTCTGATAGCGTTTGGAACAATCAGATTGAAACGTACCATTATTATTATTGTTTGCGACTTAAACGTCTAAACTCGCCGTTTCTTTTTTAATTTTTATGTAAAATGTCTGAAACAACAAAAAATATAAAGAAAAAGAAGTCTTCATTTTTTTTATATTTAAGTCTTTATTTAAAACACCACTTAAATAACTGGTGTTTTTGTGAATGTCACAAACATAAAAATAAAGAACCTAGTGTCAGCTTTCATTTATTCTCACAAAACAGTTGTAAGGTTAAGATTGTTAATTTTCACGGTACTGAGGAATTTATCGGCAGAAGAAAAGCTTGGAAAAGAGCCTTATTGCTGGAAAAACGTTTTACAAAGTTTTTGAGAATGTGTGGAAAACATTTTGCAGCTAAAGACTACATTTTACCTCCAAGGTTTTCCAAAAAACCGCGTTAAAAATTTAAATATTATATGACTTACCGTCAAAATAAGCTTTTGAGACACAGTTAGTTATTAGTTTACCTCATATATATACTAAAAATGCACTTATGTTTATGTGAACACACGTTATGCCGACAAAGGTATTCCACGCCGTATGCTTTGCAGACCTGTCAAACATCAGCTGTTCGAAATTGCGAATTGAAAATAATATTTTGAAAAGCATGATAATAGTTAATAATATTTATGAACATTAGACAGCTACAAGGAGCTAAAAACCCAGTCAAAAAGTTAAACTGTTTTATTTAAAAATTAAACACGAATAAAAAATGTTTAGATTTTTAAAAGAGAATTTACCGGTTGAGCTGTCGATATACTTCTGAGACGCGGTCATTCCTCAATTTCATTAAAATTGCTCTATTTTATGCATATTTTAGAAAACGATTAAAATATTCTTTCAATTTGACGACTAATAGAAGTTTATAACTCCTAATTAAAAGAAAAGAATAGCCAAAATTTAGAGATATTTATTATTTCGGTTAGTTTTTATTATCGCTGATAGAAAATAAAAAAAAGCCACAAAAATATTTTGTTTTTGTTACTCTGGTTAAATTATGTCTTAAAAGAGTTGCATCATACTTTGCCCAATATTTATCAAAAAATAGTTTTAGGTAAAATATTTTCTAAAATGTCCTATAGCCCTAATCTATTATTTAGTTAAAATGTCAATGCTTTAGTAGAAGAGAAAAAATTCAGCTCATTTTGACTTTGAATCTTTGATCGTTTTAGGCCAGCCTATAGAGCCGACGAAAAAAATTTACGAGGTATAATTATTCACCGTTACAACCTTTCTTAAAATTCCTAACTACCGTCTACAGCCGACTAAATTTCCTTTGTGCGAGACTTTAATGACACTTCTGCCACTTTGCTAATTTCTTATTTAAATCATGGTTCTCGAAAAGTTTTTCAAACATGTCTTAAAAACTTGGGAATCCCCTGCGGGACACTTTTATGCAATTTTTTGTAGCTGGGTTAGCACACACGTTAATTTATTAACGATGACAAAGTAGTGCAAGAAGCGATGCAGTGCATCAAAAAATAATAAAAGTAAATAAAATATGAGGTCGCTCGGTTGTTTTTTATCGTTCAGGTGATGCAGCTTAACTTTTCATTACACGGTGACATCGTTTTGAATAATTCTGCGTCGCCAACAATAGCAGTTTTTATGACAAGGAGTTTAAATTTTTGATGAATACGATTTCAGCACGGTTTTCACAACGTTGGTGTGTTTAGATAACAGTGCTTTAAATATTGGATCTTTCACATCGTTCATTTTCCGAATTCCTTAGGGAAATTGGAAAAGCTACTTTGTGTATGTAATCAAAACGTTCATACATAGATGAGAGGCTCGAATTTAATTCGAACAAAAGGAACATCTCCTTTCACATGTACTGCCGTCACGTAAATGGAGCAATCAGGACTCTAATGCAATTTGGCAGTGAGAAGTTGCTGCTTTTAAGTCGGGAAGATCCACGCCTTCTCAATTAACACGTTAAGAAACGCGTATTGAGAGCTTCCGGGGAATAAAAGTGTAGGAAATATTGACGACATTAACATGAGTAAACTCGGTAGCATAACAAGTGTAAACGTTTCCGATTTGGGAGATGCTTTCCGGTAATTAGACAACAGTTTCCGTTTGTAAGCTTCTGGTCGTCTTGCTTGACAGAACAGCCGTTGGCTCCCACGGCCAGGGTCGGTAGTCTGTCTTTCCTCATGTTTATTTAACTAGACTTTTCGAAATGGGAGTGTATAACCCTCTCGATCACTCTTTGATTTCCCCCTTTCATGAAAATTCGTACCGCGCCACTGACTGTGAAAACATCTCATCCTTTTCCCCATACAATCGAATCGTTTCGGACTTTGTGTGCATTTACGGTCATGCAGCGCCTCTCTTAACGGAATGTCTCGGATTATATTCGATTTCGTTTTTCCGGACATGCCATTTCCTCCGAGACACTCCGAATATGTCTCGTGTGGATTTTCTGTGATTTATTCACGAATATGGTTGAGCGTTTGTGCTTTTAGAGAACACCACCTTCATTACTTTTGCTTTGTAACTCCTCGAATACGCTTGGCTGAGTCGACTTCGCTCAGACGGGCAAAAACGAATGCATCTCGCATTCTATTTTTATGCATCTATTGACAGACAAATCGGTGTGTGCTCGAGACATCATGAAAGCTAACAATCGGAATAAGAGAGATTAGCCTTAAATTCTGCTTGTGGTAATTGAAGAACTGATGCTGGACGGATAAGCGGAGGAGTATTTCTGATGTTGCGTTTTGCTCGAAACGCACTCGGGAAGACATTACCGGAAAGTATAATGGCAGTTAAGCCACATTCCGAAGCCCCAGTTTCCAAATTGGTCGAAGCGACGCGCTCCAACATGATTACACTAACGGCGCTGCCAAAGTAATCGCCAAGACTACCACTTTCGCTTCACTTGCCAGAGCAATAGCCTGATACATTGAAAGTGCATTAGATCAGTTTGCTGCTATGTAGCGAGACGCAAACGATCGTAAACCTTGAGGGTCACACATTATACGCCAACGGTGGAAATATGTTGAGAGCTTTCGCGGCCCCAAGCTCGGATATTTCCAAATACAAAAGTACTTTCAACCAGATTTACAAGATGGGACACTGTCATTCCATTTATATTATTCTACTATATTGGCTCAGGCCGGATCAAATCTTCTATAAAGACAAATGCGTTTTTTACAACCTACTAACAGTATTTCAATTAAAATGTCGTAGTTGAGGTGAAACTTAGCTAAGACGATAGTTTGGAACAGTTGCTTTAGAAATCTACATATTCATGATGTTTCCAAAGTTGTAGATAATTTTTAGATTGGTTGGGATAGTTTTATTAGAGAAGGAGACTGTTGGAGTAAAGTTTGATCGATGTAACGTCTCACAAATGGTTTCACAAGAATTCCCATTAATTCAAAACTGGCAGAAAAATGTCTTCAGAGAAGAAAAGTTGAAAATTTCGAAATTAGCCTTCAGCCTAGCAGTAAGTTTAATAATGCAAATTCCCGACTGTCACGTGTAAAATCGATGAAATTCCAATTTAACGTCCAATTTCATTAGTTCCCTCCGATATTATTTTATGTTTGAGAAAATGTGAAAATAGTCCGAGAGTTGGAACTTTTCAAATTTACGAATCCCTGATTTATTTGGAGTCTGACAGGAGGTTGGTTTATTAGCTGAGCCGATAGAGGCTGTCGTTGGCAGATCTTCTTGTCGTCTACTTTGGTCTGACACCCTTCTCGATATTCCCCTCTAAAGTTCTTTCGACTGGAAAACAGCTAATGCAATCGACTCACCTAACCTCACATATTTGATCTAATTTCAGGTGCATCGTATGTTTCTTGAGAAATCTTGAAAGGTTTTTTCGTTGAGTTTCTCCAGTAAAGAGAAACAAACAGTCGTAATTAAGAAGTCTCCGATACGTGCCTGGCGTTATGATTGCGTTCTTCGCCAACTGAATTCGAGCTCCATTAGAGAGATAACAGCAGCTCCGACGTATTATTTATCAAATCCGTGCTGAAAGTAGCACGATAATTATTGCGCCAAGATCGGTTGCACTTCCTTATTATTTTCGCGAGCACCGATGCTTAACTTTTTCTTCGATTTTGTACAGAGAGGGATTTAAGCGTAATCTTTAGGGCAAGTCCAGTATAAGGCATAGATGCCTCAGTTTTGTAAATACAAACTTACATTAACCAAAACACAAAAAAATTTAGAACTCGTTTACAGGAATTTACTGTAATCTCAAGTTTGACCTCAAATAACTTTTGAAAGAGTTAATTTATCATCAAATGACAAGAAACCTTTTTTGTACAAATTTCTCGCAAAAATACTACAGCAATTCCCCAGATATATTTTTTTAATTTCTAAAAATTGTTTTCTCAATTATAACAAAAGGAGTCAGCTTAACCATTCATTGCAGTAATAACTAGAAAACAAAAATTTTTGAGTAGTTTCACTATATTTTGGGTTTTTGTAAAAAAGTAAAGTAGGGAAATCATCTCTAATAGCTGCTACGCAATTACGTCAAACGCCATCCTCGTTCACACTGAATTGCCAACACAAAACTGGAAACAAAAGTGTCAGAGCATCAAACTTTAAATAGTAAAGTCAAAAGCTGTTTCAAGAACAGTTTTCGGATATATAAAACAACAATCCAATCAAAAGGTAAACACTGATACTGGAATTCTAAATCACTACGCTACTCCATTGGAGTAGCGCACAGTTACTCCATCTAATATAAAGAGTATAGTAAAGTTACGACGTTGCCCCTAGCAACTCAAATTACACCGGCGTAAATCTGATTTAGAATTAAGCCCTTGAAAAAACAAGAACAGTCTATGCGACAGATGTAAGAGAGAAAAGTTTTAAAAAGAACTTATAATGGTAAGAAAGTAAAAGAAATTTGGATCAGAAGAACAAATAAAGAATTAAGAAAAATGTATGTAACCATATTGGCACAAATATTATAGGAGTCATTAAAGTACAAAGAATCAGATAAACGAGCCACCTAATAAGAATAGAAAAACAACAAACCAAGAAACCCAAGAAAGTATAAACAAGACTAAGACCAACAGACAAAGAGGACCGAAGACAGAATGGAAACAAGAGGTGAAAGACGCCCTACAACAACTAAAAATAAACCAGTAGAAAAAGAAAGCACAAAAGTAAAAAGAGTGGAGAAAAATCCTCAATCAAGCCATGAGTAGTGCTTATATATTAAGCCATGATCAGCAGCTTGTAGTGCTCATTTATATTTTTGCGTTTTTCGTGATTTACTTTCTCTTAGAATATTCGTTTCGTAGTACTTTAAATAAATTTAAAGTTAATAAATTTAAAGTTTTCTTTTAGTTGCAATTTTTAAGTTTAAAAACTTCTTTTAGAAAAGATTTTGTTGTTTTAGAATGTAGAGTATTATGTCATAAAATTGCAAAACAGTTAATTTGTATATCTTTTTGATAAATCCTACATCTTCTTATCGATAACTAATCAGTGTTCTGACACATCACAAGCGGTTCAGAACGATTCGGAACTGAACTGAGCTTGCATCAATAGAAATTTTAGACCACTAACGCGACTAAGCATGTGTAGTACAATTATGAACCGTTCTGAACTGTTTGGTGAAACAAACCTAAAAGATATAACAAATTGATTGCCATAAATTGTCAACATAAACGTCTTCTCTAAACAAAACATATAGTTTTTCTTGTTATTTTTCTTTCAATCGTTAATTTTAAAGCTATTCTAAATTATGCTTATGTTCTTCTAGAACCTTTCTTTCTACTTTTATCTCTTTTAATTGTAGTTTTTCTTATTCTTCTTTTTCTTTCAATCACCATTTTTGGGGTTGGTCAAAAGCCTCCTTTAGTGCTTTTGTTTCTGTCCACTATTTGTCCATTTTGTTATAAAAGTTAAGGTCATTTTGAGAAGATGTACAAAAAAATTTGCCGAAACGTCGATAAGTGTCCCCCAAAGTTAGCAATTCGCTACTGACTTTATGTGTTTACTTCATTGTCAACGTTTTAGTTTCGAGTTATCTCAACAACCCTAAAACCCATTTCGAAACTTCTTTGTAACGATTATAGTTACGCTATGATTTATGCCTCGTCTAATGCTTCTTTCTACGAGTACATAAAACACATTACAACTTCTCCAACTTTTTTCCCTTTTACTATCCGTTTTAAAACCAAGAAATTATCCGCCGCAAATGCATGAAAATTTCATACATATTAAAACAGGCAGTAAAGCCGCGACTCGCAGCAAAACAACAGCCGAAACTCCCGGGAGTTTTGGGTCGTCCCGGTTCGGAGTTTGGCACGTAAATAGAAACAGCCGCGTGACACCGACACGTCCACGTCTCAGTAGGCCTATAAACTACCTCTTCGTACCGCAAAAGTCGCCTTCACGTCCCTCCGACCGACTTCCATGCGAAACGACGCCCGATAGCGACGTCGTGACGAGGGTTTTTCCTAGACGCGTGTCCAGAACTCCGCTGAGAGAAGGCGAGGTTAAAATTTTGATGTGACGTCTAAGCCAGAGTGCGTTTTATTGGCGGAGGGTCAAGGGGCCGCAAGCTCGGAAACAGATCAAACTCTCACTGGAATTCGCCGCCACCACTGCAAATGGAATGACTTTGGTTTTCTTTATTTTAGAATTCCTTGTTTGATCAGAGGGTCGGGGATAGGTTACTCAAAGACAAATTCAAACGCAATTTGCCACCAAGAGACGAGAAACGACGAGACTCACCCAAGGCACCGACACGTGGATCGAATACCATTAGCATACAGTACACTGATTATCATTTTAAAATATAGAACGCCAAAAAGAAATCTGCATTCTCATTCCCCTAATCTACTGATTGATGGACTGTCACTAGCCGAAATAAAAGCTGGCGTTGTCAAAACACAAGACAAAAGTGAAATTTTATATCATATTTCTGAACTCGCTTTTGGTGAGTTTTGCATCGACTTGGTCGCGTTGACTATAATCTATCTAATATGCTCTTCTCGTTGACGATTTGTTAGATTAGTTAAATTGTATTTGTTCCAAAATAATTTGTGTATGGCTGATGCTTTAAATCGAGATTATTTCCAATAAAGCACAATAATTCGGGAAAAGATTAAGACAAATTGAGAATGTAGAATTCGTCGCTATACAAGTATTGCGGATAATTAAGCAAACCGAGTGAAAAATATAAGCAGGCAGCAAGTCAAGAAAACAATTGGTCTCTAAACCAGTTAGTAAGTTACATGTGTTACTTTAGTTAAACTGTTAAAAGTTACTAAATAATCAATAAGTGTTACAAAAAACTTTCTTTTTCTGAAAAACGTAAATGACCCATGGCCAAATCCAGTGGCAATTTTTCATCGGCTACCTTATTTGGCTTGTGTATTATTAAGCGTTTTAGATTGCCGAAAATGGCAGGCCATAGTTTGCATCTGGTGGAGAAACTGTTTAAATTACAAAAATTGGTTCACTTGGTGTATAATTATGTAATCGAATGTAATTTTCGCGTGTTATTACCGATGTTTAAAAAATCGTCTGCCGCCAAGCCTTTGATAAATGAGCCCTAAAGAACATGAATTTTATTATACTCTATCAGGTAATACCAGCTATACGCCACACGATGGAAGCAATATAATGTACAAGCAATAAATTGATACCACATTTACATGTTCCAGTACAGCGGTCGAGGAACACGAGTCATGCATACTAAACTCGCCCATAAACAATCCAGGACAAACACATCCACTCCTTCCGTCCTTTTAAAAATAAAAATAGTTTTTAAAACGCAAAAATAAAAAATTGTGAAGCAGTGTCATATTTCGGCATTATCTCCGCGCGAAAATCGCCAGTCCGTGCCAAAAAATCCTTTGGGCAAACGGCGCGACATGGCTAATAACCTGTCCAAAGTTGTAAAGTTGTGTAGTTGTATCAGCATTCTAAAAATGCAAATTAAATGTAATCCTCAGGTTTGCATTAACTCGAAAAGTGTAATCTCATCGAGGCCGCAGCCACATAAAACGTGTAAAGTAGTGGAGTAAAAGTTAGGTAAAAATGTTACAAATAGATAGTTGTTTAATTAGGCAAGAAAGCATGTGATATAAAAAGTCAAGACGCAAGCCAAGACTTTGAAGGCAGGCAAGACATTAAATCTGCTTTACACCTACTACTTCATTAAAAAAAATGTTGTTAAAGATTAAAAGTCAAAATTTTGTGACAGCTAAAAGACTCTGACCGGCTCTGAAGTGTCTGCTTTACTGCTTAGTCAAAAAAATGCTAATTAATCAATAAATGTAACACTTTAGTGCGCTTAAATTGTCACTAAAATATCGTGTTTGCTGCCGGCAGCTAAAAAATTTTTTCAGCGTAAATAATAATATTGATCTCATACTCTGACTTTTATTAGTATTTTGAAAAATACTGGTTGGTCTAGGGATTGTTCCACCCATGCCAAGTATGGCGCATTCGACGACTTGTATCTTATTTCACTCATTCGCATAGAGAAAAAAAAAAGACAGAAATAATAACATATAGGAGATTATTAATTGACAGTATTGACACTGTTTTACAATCCTCATAAAATTAAAAACATATAACTATAGATCTGATCTTGTTTTGAGTCAATCAATTTTTTTTTCGAGAACAATGCGACATTTCGCTCGACTTTGACTCCACTTAAAAAAACAAGTACCGTATTTCTTGGTGTGTTGTGTACGTGCTTGGGCCAACTCCTAACTCTATCAACACATGTTACGGACGCTGTCAGGTGGAGGAAATTGGAGTTTATATACGGGGATTTGGAACGCGGTCTAGGCCACCGAATAAATAAAGCCCACACCAAAACCTGCCGAATTAGCCGGTTGACGAATTGAATTGCCGATGATTAATCCGCACCAGAAAACATAAATATTCCAACGAGATGATGAGAACCTAAATCGTGTTTTGGCGTGATTTATTTTTTGTTTTGTTTGGAATTTACCGGCTGCGAATCAAACACTGCCAATCCACTTTTTAATCTACGGGGGAAAAAAAATCCACTAAATCAAGTTTGAAGATGTCAACTGCAAGTTTTAATGGCTGAAGCAGTTTCAACGTGTTGTTTCAAACTAACTGTACCAACATAACCAACTACAATCGTTAAGGGTGTGCAATCAGTCACATTGTTAAACAACTTTCCTGTTAACTAACTACATTGTGGAGCATATAATTAAGTCTGTGTTTGTGTTTCGTTCTGCTGAATACTTCAAATGCACCCTGCTTTATCGATATGTATCTTCACAAAAAAATTTAAATGTCAAAAAGGTTGCGGTAGAAAGGTCATCCACATACTCATATATGCCAACTGGCTTTGTTGAGTAACCGAGAAAAGAAAAATTACCACGAAAGCTTTCGTGCGTAAGAATGTGATCGGTAAATTCTTGGATATGCCGTGATGTGTGTGTTTACTATACTCCAAACAAGTTTCGTAATAGACTTTCCTGGTTTATTCGCCATTAAAAGACGAGTTTTACAAGTGACACAATTTTATTTCTAAAGCGCAATTCATGACATCAAAGAAACATCGAAAAAACAATTTGTTATCAGTGTCAGTCCGGGTTGGACAGTGAAGACTCTATGTTCAAATTTTCTTCTTTTTTTTCAGTACATCATAATTTTCTTTAAAAAAATATAGGTTCAGATTCCATAATATCAAATGAAAAAACCCGCTGAGGATGTTATTATTTTTATAAAAATGTGTAAAGATACTCAAGTAAATATCGCAAATGTTGCTCCATTTAACTAGTACTAGAAACTTTTTTTTCGTTCATCCAGCAAATGCAGATTCTAAAAATCTATTCTCAATTATCAATTAATAAGAATTTTTTAACATAATAATTTCTCTAAGTATTGATTTTCCATTTTTTAAAATACTGCATGAATACGAGGTGAGTCTATTTTTGTTAACACCCGGTCCAGAGTGTCCCATCGAGATTCTAAATTAGTTTTAAAATAAAACAGTAATTTATTACCATTTAGTGAAGCAACTCTTTTTGATTTATAAAATAAAAATAAGCTGGCGGATGTGTTTTATATTAAAATTAAACCTGATCGAATAGTATAGTGTTTTTTATAATATCGTGATAGTATTTATAATTGAATGAACCAAACAATGAACCCTGGTTGAGGTTATTTTTCCATGGCCGGTTCACTAAGCCCCATCCACCCTGGTGTCAGTTGTTAATTATATGAAAATATAAATTTTCAAGTTTGAAAAATAGAGCCAAAATAACTGTCGTTAATAAATTTCAGTGACCATTAATAAGTGCGAAAATAATACATCATACCAGCCCAGCCATAAGTCAGGAGTGATGAGATAACGTGATATTAATGACCGCCATAATTTAAAATAATGAGATCATTTAGAAGGGCTTTATTCCGAAAAAGTAAAACGAGAAGATGCAGGGAATGTAATCAACAAGTTTAATAACAAATTTTCAATCGGTTTGCTTGACAGGAAAGAATTGGAGTCAAAACTATCTCGTGTAATATTCTCCTCTCGAACTTTGGAAATAAATTTAAAACGTAACTCAAGTTTGGAAAACAATTTTTGTGTCAATCAAAGAAAAACCGATGTGTGTACAAGGGATTTAATTAAAAAGTTCACTCTAACGTTCGTGTTGACGCGAAAGAAATTTAATTTTCATTATTCCTTTGAGTGTAGAAACACAAGGTTTCTCTTTTACAAAAACTATTTTGCACCTTTCTACTTACAAGCATAAAATTGAATTGTTTATGAAGAGTTGCCCCTCAAACGTACCTGAAACAAAAATAACAATCAATTAAAATGCATAATAATTTTTCTGAGCGTGTGAAACACTTCGAGAAAGATACATTTCCAACACATTACTTGCTTAAATTCGAGCATTAGGGTTGCTGCGAGAGTATTTACTACGTGACTTAGAAACTTCATTAATTTTCTAGCAGGATCGTCGTCACAACAACGGAATTATATTAAATGAGCCAGGCGGAATAAATGCACTGCCTTTTTTGATCCGCGGCATAAATTTATGAGAAAAAGGAAACTGGAATATAATGGGCCCGAATCAGTACGTATGTGTAAAGGTTGATTGTTAAGTTGTACAATTTACCAGTCGAGTGGATGCATGAATAAAACATGGAGCCACGTATCACAAAGTGTAAAACTAGAGGAATGCGGTAAATATGCGCAGCGGATGCTGTGGCAAACGTAATAATTATTAAAGTGACGGCCACATTCGTCATTACGGAAACAACAACCAAGATAAATCTAGATTCAGACAAAGTCACAAATTCTGAAAACAAAATATGCAAAGTCTGGAACACTAACACGATAAGTTCTTTTATGGTGGTTGGGAAGCTTTCTCGATAATTAATTTCTTGCCGAGTTCGCCTTTAAATTGATTTCGAATGAGGAGGTTGACCTCCAAGGAGCACTTTTGGATCGCGGAAAGGATCCGTTCTGATTAGAAACAGAATAGCAGCGCTTGTTTTATTTCGTGGTAGTAAAACTGAGTGCTGATGTCTAATGTGAGTTCGATTTTTTGCATCGGATGGTTAGTATGTTTTTTTGTGGAAGTTTGATGATTCGGAAATGTTGTAAAACTGTAGCTACAGTGTAAGCCGTCCGCCCAATAAACTACGAATTACTTTCACATGTATCCTATAAACGTAATGAATTTGGGTGATTCCTGTGTGTATACAAAACATCAGAGAACTTTACTACTTGCCCCAAGATAAGTTCATCTCGTTTTACGAGAGCAACCTTCTTTTTAATTTATATGATGCAAATATTGAGATTTGTTTTATTACTTTTTGACAAGATTTAAGTTCTTTGGAGGGATTTTACGATTGTTTTATTAGAGCGGGGCTCGTTCCGATTTTTCGCCACAACGTTGCTGTTTCAATCTTGTCTCTTATCGCGCGCCGCCAATACCTGAACCCTGGCAGAGTATGTAAACAATAATTTGGCTCGCTAACGACTGTTTGACGAGCCATCAGGGCGCAGGTCGTGTCGAAATTTTCTTAATATTTCGCAATTACGCATTATTTCAGACGGCTGTCAGTGTGCTGGATTGATCACGTCGAGTAGCGAGTTTGGAGGATCGATCAAGTGGGGCGGGATAATTGGGCGAGATCGGCGCTTGAAGGAAGGAGGTGAAATATGGCGATGAAATTGGATCGCGATTCCTTTCATTAAAACTCGTTAGCGAAATTGTGGCAGTCTATATGTGGTGGATGCAAACTACAGGTGGTCTAGGACCACGACTCGAGTCGAGAGTCTTTAGCAGAGACAGTCATAATGGACCATTACCGAAGGCGAAATGAGTTTACATATGTTCAAGTTTCGCGTCTGCAGTCGCCCAAAACTCACAGGAAGCCTATGGCAGGAGACGGCGAGGGTGAAATTGCTGGTCCACTATTCCGGTTGTAACACTCACTGTGGTAACTTTGAGCTCCGATATTTAATCACCCCGCCCGCCATCGGATTCCAGATACTTGAACTTGTAATTGTAATGTCATTCATACTAAACCGAGAAATGTGAGGCGGGAGGGACGGCAACGTTTCCCCATCTCGGTTAATAGGATTAAGAACGTTAAAATTCCCGAATGCTAACTGGAATATCGTTTAAACTTCAAGAGCATTTCTCGCTGCAATATGCTCCTCAATTTCTTTAAACCAACTGGGGCGCTTTAACCAGAATGTTTCATTATCGTGCCGACTTGATACCAGACTTTCTTAATGTAATTTAGATAAAGCGATCGCCTTTCCGCCAATGAAAATGCTAAATACAATTTTCATCAGTAATATTAACCAAAGAAAAATGATCCCCTCTTAATATATTGCAATAGCCAGATGTGCCAAATGTTATTAAAACTCAAGCCCCAATAAAAACTTTGTATGTTGTGATTCATACTAAACCAAGAAATGTGAGACAAGAATCTCGAGCAGAAGAGAGAGCAAAGAAATTATAAAGCTTTGATGGTGGACAACCAAGTTTTAGTTTCTGGTGACAACTCAATAATTTCTTTGAAACCTCCTTGAAAACCCGTAAGTAGACAACCTTCGACAAGATGTACAGTTTCTTCCACTTGACCACATTGGCAGTAAGTGCTGATGTAAAGTTTGTTCCAAAAACAGGAACAACAGTTTCAGGTCGACTAGTTTCGTTCTTTATTAAAACATCCTCAGAGCGGTAAAACGTTGATTAATTTATTAAACAAAAGTAGAACACATTCATTCTCTATAATAGGCAAGATAAGACTGTAAATCCCCTTTCCTATTTTTCCTAGCTTAACTTTTATCAAACGACTAGCTACAGCTAGTTTAGGTGGAAAACACAATCTTCAGGCAGGTGAAGATCCAAAATTTTGCAAAAGCTTCCAACAACTGCGACTACTATATGTAAAATTTAAATATTCCATTAAGCTGGTCCATTTTTCTTTTCTCGCCTTATTTAACGAATTTAATATAGCATCGGCATTCTCTGGGTTAAGACTAGAGACATATGTAGATTCTTATTGTTACGGCACTTCAACGTGAGATATAGTTTTAAGATAAACCAGTAAGTCAAGCATTTTAAGAAAACATAATAATGCCTTCGTTTCGTCCCTCGCAATGCGCCCCTCATAATGGCAAAATACATTTCACATTAAAATGACGTTCATTTTTACATAGCCGTGACAAAAAATTATTTAAATTAGCAAGCTGAAAATTCCATTATAAACTTTTGTCAAGTCAGCAAAGTTTAAATGAAAAATTAGGATATATACAAAAATAATGGCAAGACTCCCCCAACTCCGTCACGCACAAGGGACCATTTCCGTAGACCATAGATAGCAAAAGCTTCCAGATTAGAAATTTAATTGGTCGAGGTGACGCGATACCTACAACCAGACCCAAACAACTTCTTTTCCTTTTCTTTAATGTATTCGGGGAAATGTGAGCGCCATTATTATCGCCGCTCGGACGCGCGCAATCTTATAACAGCCCATCTGCGTCACGGCAGTTTTCAGAAATGGTCTGTGCAATGACATTTGTCCCCAAAAACGATGCTCATCTGTTGTTCGAGAAAGAAACTTCCTAACGAGTGTTTGAAAGAAGATGTTGTACGACGTCGTCATATGGATCACCGCCATGATTAGAATCCATTTTCGACACGTGATACAGCCACGATTCCAAAACTAATAAAAAATATATTCATCGAGAACCTGCTAAAGTCATTACACTGGCATAGATCGCGTGACAATCATTAGGTCTGCGCCAGCTTGTGGCGGAATAATTCCGGTCTTCGACTGTATTGTTAACACACGCCACATCTACAAACATTCCCGTGCATAATGTACAGAGGAGCAACTCTGGACGCCATCTGTCCCGCACCCCTGCCATTCAGCCACGAAATAATGTTTATTTAATGCCTACAAGGATGCTTCAACCATAAACGTGAACCGTAAGAAAGGAGTTGGGCGAAAATTTTAACAATACATATAGGATGAAACATCCCTCAGTTTCACAACAACCAGACAAGATACATTATTAACGTCTCGCCGTAATAGAATTTTTTAATACTCATTAGAGTCCCTTGAAGAATTCTGCTAACTTAATTTTAATCAATAAGCGATTCAATCAGCCGAAATTTTTATCCGACTGGTTACAGGTTGAACGACTTAACAAAATCAGCAATCAGAGAATAAGCACACGCCCCTCTGCGATACATTTTTTATTAAATCATGTCAGAAGCATTGTACAAATAAAATAACCGTTCAACACAAATAATTCATAGCGAAGATGCACGTGTCGCGGAAATGTTTCGAATCCATTGAGTGTGAATATAAATCAGCGTCGTCCTCATAAAGCGCACATAAAATTTTCCGGAGTTAAGCTCGTCTCAATTTCGCCGGCCTTGTTTACTATATTTCCGGAGTATCCCATCAAAGAAACGCAACCAAAACCTCCATTGCGAACTTGACTCGGAGGCAATGGTCTCGGAGGATTCACAACGCGCGCTCAATCAATACCAGCGAAATGAATACACATACGAAGTACAAATAACACACAGAGGGTGAAATATCAAAAACAAAGAGCACCCCTCGGGTTT
This sequence comes from Tribolium confusum, assembly GCA_029207805.1. Classification (NCBI taxonomy): domain Eukaryota; kingdom Metazoa; phylum Arthropoda; class Insecta; order Coleoptera; family Tenebrionidae; genus Tribolium; species Tribolium confusum. Next base: position 39,008,820 of record JALGAY010000002.1, on the reverse strand, counting down.
TTAAAACGCCTCGTTAGTGGAGATGAAAAAGAGCAACCACAAGAAATCGTGGTTAGTTCACTTTTCGCAAATAAGATTTTTCATGTGGAAGCACACTTTGTTGTCTTACAGTTTGTTTAATGCGCACGATTGGATGTCAATGAAGAAACCGTTTCTGCGTTTCTTGAATTGTTGCCAAGAGCTGGAAGGCAATAAAGTTCCCGCCCAAGTGGCAGCAAACAAAATTGCAAAACCAGTAAAATGGCCGGAATGTGTTAAAATCCGAGTTTGAAAAAATTTCATAACGAGTTGGGGATCAAGCGTCGCACCAAACAAGAATAAAAGGGTGGTAGTTTGAAATCCGTGGGTACTTACATTCCATTCCCATAAATCTTTAAAACGTGATAATCTCTGACGCTTTTTACTAATGCTAAATCTAAATTATCTCTTCCATTTCTTTGTGGCATTTTTATAAATTCCTCTACTAATTCCAGGGAATCGTAGTGTAAAAAAGGGTTCTCTGACAAGCAGCTCAAATCCGCTTTCAATTTAAAGCTCCTTTAATGCAGGCGTTTTACCCCTTTATTGCTATAGATAAAAAATTATCGAGCTTATTGTAGACGAAAGCGATGAAACATCCAGACACTAATTAAACAAAACCGGAAGCTCTCACGCTTCCCATCAAAGGGTTCGAATTAAATAGACCATAACGAGCCGTAAAATAGAGCAAATTCAATCGGCGAAAAATAAGAGAATTTACAAAAGGATCAGGACAAGACGATGTCACACCGAGATATTTCTGCTGCATTGTTTCTCGATCGAGAACCGATTTCGTGCACATATTGATGCGAACGAATAGCCTGATAGTGGGTTTGTCAGGTAGGCGGCCGGTCGCCTGGTGCTTTTGATATATAGCACGTGATTCAATGATGGAGAACACATTTATAATAATTTTCCCTTATTGATGTCGCAAAAGTCTGCGTAAACAACGTTTGGATAGAGACGAAAGTGATATATCTCTCCTCGGCCCAAACCAATCAATCCTGCATTTTTAATAGCACTACTAAATTTAAAACAAAACAAAATCCAACAGAAAAATGTCACTTCTAAAGACCACTAATTTTTCAACCCTCAATTAACACGTATGAGCCCCCCTACATTCGTCATATTCATAAATCAATCTAGTGCGTAAAAACAAACGCAGGATCAATTCAAAAAACGGCAAAATTTTCAGAACTGCAGAGTAAAGCAAGTTTTATGATCAGATTTTTTTTTACATGTTATACACTTTCTGCTTGATTCTTTTATATTGTGCTTATTTATACAATTTCAATAATAAACGAGTGGTTTTTCATTACCGAGATGTTTCTACTTAAGATATTTTTCTTAACTTGTTTTGGAAAAATTTTGGTGTTCCTGTAAAATTTAAATACCAATCAACTCTTTACCATTGTAATACCTACCAACATCAAAAAAAACAGAAGAAAAAGCTTAGAGTCAAACGCTAGTAGGTCACGTTGTTTCAAAGATTTATGACGACTCCAAACTTCAAACCATAAATCATCTGAAATTTCCGATTAACAACCTTTTTGAGACAATTTACCGATTTCATATATTTTCAAGTTCATCAGGTCACTAAAATCTCAATTATTTCAATTCTTATTAAATCTCAATTTTTCAGATTTTTTGGCCTTGCATTTTTTTTTAATTTACTAAGTTTTTTACATTTCTTCAATTCCTTAAATTCTGTAAATTATTCTGATCTAATCTCCTAATCTATTTTAATTATAATCTCCATCCAAATTTTCGAAAAATATAATGGTATTCACAAGAGAATTACTTCTGAAAAAATTTAAACCGCAACCCAAAATACTATTGGCAAAATACATAGTAGGAATAAAATTTATTTTCACGAAAGATACTAATTTGTCTGCTAATGCGGTTTGACTTATGTGAGGATTTTCATCCACTGCTTGAAGCACTGCAATTTTATTATTTGTACCAGTAGCAGTTCTTTGACGGATTTTATGTATTGAAGATCAGCGTTGACCTAACTTGGCTTCCAATTTTCTAAAGGTTTTAGGAACCAGATGTAAGGAGTTTCGGTACTGCTGAAAATACATAGCAGCAGCAGCCGCTGCATTTTTTTGGCAATCTCTATAGATAAGAATTATATCTACTTTCTCTTCATTTGTGTAATAAGATGTTATAAAGTATTATAAGACGTTCAATACTTTTCAAGTTCAAAATTGTTTAAAATACAAATTTACATAATATGTGAGTTACAGTTGGTTTCAAAAAAAAACGGGAACTGTCAGAAGAAACACTTTCAGATTTTATTAAATTTTTATATTTTGAAACGGCCTTTTAGAATTAAGGTTAAAAAACTGCACTTATATGTCAGAAATGTAGACACAAATTGACATTAATTGACAAATTAAATTTCCTATTTACATTAGGTCAAATTTTGTTTCCCAATTTTTTTGAAGCCAACTGTAACATATATTCAAAGTACCCTTGATTTTAAATTGAATATTTTTTTAATCAGGAAGCTAGAGACCTTTGTAAGTTGTATTATAAGTTGCGGCTTAAATTTTTTCAGAAGTAACTCTCTCTTGAATAACACTGTACATTTTCTAATACAGAAGACAATAGGTTTCCAACAATAATAGTTCTTCAACTTTTTCTAAAAACATGTTCTCCATCTCTACATTCAAAAATCTTGTTTCTTCATTCCTAATTTTTTAAAAAATTTACCTTTTCTTCAACACAAAATATTTTAATTTTCTTTATAGTCAGATTTTCTCGATAATTTTCCTTATTTCTCTTGTTCTTCTTAGTTTTAATTTTTTTGAAATCTGGTAGATCTTATAGATCTTCTACGATCTAAGATTTCCCAGATTCTGTACATAAATTTCTAAAATGAGAAACTCTACGTTATCTCGATTTCAAAAGATTCCTCACAATTTCTAAAATCCATTCACAGTCTACTAAATAGATTTTCTAGATGCGTAAAAAAATACTGGGAGTTTAGTACTTAACACCGTTCTGCTATGCTACTTACTTCTTGACTTCCCCAAAAGATAAGAGACGAAACTGACTCAGTTTTAAGAGCTGACGTATTAAAAATCTTGAAAAAATACAAAAGCGTGAAAAAGCTGTGACACTAAGAAATCATTTCTGCAGTACCATCAAGATTAATAGTGATGAACACTTGAAAAGCAAAATGTCATAGCTCGAAGATCATCTACCTCTTCCAACAAAATATTCGTTGGCACAGAGGCGTTTAGCATCAGAATTAAAAAAGCTGAAAGTACAGGAAAAACGAAAGGATATTCCTTGAGTGGTTTGTTAATGGCGTAGTAGGAAAAGTCCCTAAAAAAAAGGTAATGAGCTACTTCTGCATTCGTTGCTTCACCGACGAGTTATAAAAGAAAATAAGTCTTACTACGAAAATTCGGCAATTTTTGCTGTGTCAGCAAAAAAATCAAGTCTTTTGAATCAGGTATGATATTGTACTGGACAAGATAAGTCGAATAGTAGATTATTTAAGTCTGGAAATCAGTAGTGAAAAAAACTTACAATATCTAGTACTTCTGTCAGCTTGTCATGTTGTGGTTGAAGTATTAGTTGAAGAAACTCAAAGAATATCAAGTCAAATAAGTGTCCAAAGCTTGTTGACAAAACTAAGAGAGAAATGCTAAATCTTAGGTAAAAGAAAGCTTCTTAGTTTTAAGTAACTGGAATATGTCAAGGAGGTTAATAGAAGCAATTAACATAGGACTAATTAAGGGCTAACACCCCAATTATGAAAAACTGTCTAGGTAGATTTGATTGCCCTCATGGCCGTTTTTGAATGTTCGATATGCTCGATATAACAAGAGTCCTAGATTGCGGTGATGCAGTTATTAAATTTTTAAATTCCAAAGGTAGTCTAATATGTAAATATTTGAAATTTTCGAGACCTTATAGATCTCTTGATTGTTCCAATTTTTTTAATGGTATCAAAAATTAATTCCACTCAAAGAAAGGCTTCTTTACCACACTGTCTTCTTGTAGGTGTATATTTCATGAAAATTGTTAATATACGGGTGCCTCACCCTGTATTTGCATGGATCAATAATAACAAGCACTTGAAAAGGCCGCATTAGATAGTGATGTGTCGTGGCAACATTTGCATTGCTCGTAATGAAAACGAGATGTTTCGAAGGTTGGATATCGCACAATAGAACGATCGTGTATGTGTCAGGCTTCAGTTCGCGATGATGAATGAGATGAGTTGCAGCAATCAGGACAAATGACATCTTGTACTTCTTGCAGTGATCCATTATTGATACTTCAATTATTCCCGCTGCACAGCCGAAACACATTTCCAACAATCAATTAAATCCCGTCCCATTTATATTTCATTCGACGTTTCAGACTTATTAGCTGTGCGCCTAATCCCGGAATTTCGGTACAAAGTCTTGCTTTAAAATATTCCGGGAGGTCATCAAACCGCTTCCCGGTGTTGATTTATGGATGTATCGGGTCCGGGAATGGCCACAATCGAAATGCGACTTTCCTCCCGACCCGGCAATCAACCCGGCTTAGTCACGTGACCGACCAGCCATTACCATCCGAGCTTATATAACTTGTGTACAGCTGACCGGAATCGTACCGCCCGACTCCGGAACCCTGCCTTCTGACGATGAACCAGTTGGACGGCGGCATTCCATTTATTCGTGCGGTTTTTTTTTGAATTGGGCTTGAATAGGAATCGTAAAATTCAAACGTTTACCAAGATTTGTCCTTCATTCATATTTACACAGGGGGACAACATTCCGACCCTCCATTTTTAATCAAGTACAAAAGTTTGGTCGCACTCAATCCAAGATTGCACTTACATTTTATTACTCATCAATGTTTCAAAGCTGAAAATTCGCTTGTTGCAAGTTGGTTCCATTTGTGTCTATTTCGTTCCAGGGACAAATAAATTTGGTCTAAATTATTACCCCGTTGAACGTAAATAATGCAATGAGTTTATCTGCGAACCGAAGGACGGTGTACGCTCAGAATCCTCAATGGTGAGTCCAGTAGAGGTCATCATCCTTCACACTTCCTGAGCACAGTCCTACACAGGGCATTAAAACTCTAATACAAATCGATCCAAGCAAAACAAACAAGCTTTAAATATGGAAACCATCTAAATGACTAGAATTTGCTAAAACATCTCATTATCCTCGCTTTACTAAATATCCAAAGAATCTCTATTCTAATTTATCTAATGGTCTGAAATGTGAACAAATCCAATAATAGTGAGGATAGAATGAATTACGAATTAACCGTTCATGTTTGTGTGACTGTGAATAAATAAATATTGGTCCAACGGTTATGTTTAACTTAACGCACGAAATGCAAACACATTATACGTAATATTGACTTGAGATATTTAACCAATATCATTAAATATTCTTTCATTAACTTCTCTCTTAGTTATACTTATACAATTTCAAACTGGTTTTTAATAACATTGCAACTGTCATTACGAACATCACAATGATTCGGGTAAAAAGATCGTCAAAGTCTGTTGTTATAAAAGAAATTCGTTTGCTTAACTCCATGTCCGGCTGGTAATAGTAAAAAGACTTATGTTTATAGTTTTATTGAACAGCAGTATGTTTTGTTTGTTACTACTATTACTTTTAATACAATAGAATTCCATCATAAAAACCACTTTGAATTTGTCCAAGGATACTTGTAAAATTAAATTTTTTGCTAAATAACTAGTTCTCCCCTGTGAGTCTAAAAAAACTTCCTTGTCAATTTTCGTTGGTAAAGCTGAAGTAAAGAATACAAAAGGGATTTTAGTGATGAAAATAAATTTTTTCTTGTGATATTACGTATTAATATATGAAAACGAATTGGGTTTCCGTTTTCGCTTTCAGAATCGTCGTGATGAAATATTCTGTGTAATTTCAATATTAAAAGGAATCCTTTATGTCAGTAAACTGTAAGTTTGGTAAACACTATAGGAGAGTATTATTGGCGAAAGGATCTGGAAATGTATCCGAAACGATATTATTATGGATGAGTCCGTAAATAAGAGTTCAAGTTCAAAGAAAATCTTTCATCGGCTAGTTTGTGAGTAGAATCTCGTGTCGAGATAAAACGCCATGCGGCCTTTCCACATTTTACTACCTGCCCTAAACTAATTACGATGAAGTTGTGGAAAGTAGAGGATGGCAGAAGAGTCTGGGGAAAGTAGATTAGCGACCCAGATAATCAGTACAGCGCCGTTCTGTGTAAATACGGGCGACACTTGCTCGATCCAAAGTGCAACGTTGGGCCTAACGAACCGCAGCCGCCAAGATAGACAATAAAAATGATAAAATCACCTCGTCTCTCCTTTGACCGGTTGAAAGCGCGACCGGACGGACCGCGTCCGACCCGGATTATTCCCCGCTAATCTCCTTGTCGGATCGGATTAGTAATTACGGTCGACGAATGTGCGAAAACATGCGTAGATTCATTATATTAGCAATCTGGGGTGTCAGCCGCAACAGGAATAAATAATCGCTGCCGGAGCCGATGATGAAGCGGGAAATAGGGTGCGCATATAGGTTATCGGGACGAAATTAACCCTTGCCAAAACGTCGGCTTGCAGAGACGGAGATGCCAAAGACGGGTTGATTACGGTTAGGGCAAACAATAGGCCTATTATGACCAGAATTGTCACAGGAAGTTAAAAATGGATACTTGTGGTAGGCAGATTTCACACAACCATTTATATTCTTTCAAACAAAATCAACAAATATCGCGTGTGTAAATCGAATTTTCGCACCGTTAGGTGAAAATTTTCAAGCAAATAAAACGTTTATAAGGAGTGTAATCATTATGTAAGAAGAGTGTTTTAAATTTAGTTTTTAAACATTATTAATGCGAAAGTAAAATAAGGTAACAAACACAAAATGTAAGAGAAGTAAGCCTTAGAAACAAAACAGAAACTATTATGTCTAAAAACTGTTCACTTAAACTGTCACAAATAAATTTTCTCATTCTTCTTTTCTATTTCGCTTTTGCAATACATGTTTTCTAGAGAACTAAGAAATGATAAGTAGTTATGCTTATAATCAAAACACAAAACATTTATACCTAAGCTCTGTTTTTTACCAGAGAGAAACTAGTAAGAGTTAGAAATTTAAAATACACAATCGTGATTAATTAATTTTCAAAATCAACCAATCACAAATGGGTATTTTAAATTTGCAAGGCTTAGTGATTTTTCTCTGTTTAAAAAAGAGACCATAAAACTATGCAGAGCATAATGACATTTGAGGTGACAGTTTTAAATAAACAAACCAAATTTGGCTCTTGACCTACTTCAATCCCTAAACTAGTCTGCAGCTTCCTGGTGTTGTATTTGATTAGACCACCATTAAAATTACAAAAAAAAATTTTCTCTCTTGTACAACTAGTTTCACACGTCAAAATTTTTTAGTTATTCTTTGTGATGAACTATATATAGGTCATTTTTTATTTATATACCTTTGTGTGTCTCTTTTCAACACATTGTTGTATACCTTGCTATGTAATATAGATTATGTGTTGAAAAGAGACACACAAAGGTATATAAATAAAAAATGACCTCTAAGTCTACTCTTTTACAAGATTAAGAAACTCGTAATGAACCCTACGAGATACAATTTTGGGTCTTCCCTTTTACAATTATCGCTGTTAATGTAATATTTGTAGTACACAGCTTTATGAACATTAAATAATCTTTGTAATTAGCTCATGTAAAAAATATTGTTTCGAAATACGAACACATCTCGTATTAATTGATTAATGAAGACGTAGAAACAACATTTTGTGGAAAATTGCAGCTGCTCCTCTAATACAGAGACGCTTTTGCTACAGTTCAGATATAACTGGGTTAGTAAAATTCCCTTTAAGGGGCCTTTCCCTAAATTCGGTATATGGAGAAATCAATGTAAAAGTTTATTACTCATTACTCAAAAACCCGTCCACATTTTTGAATGCGGTTTTCACAATATTAAATTATTTACATTTATAAAGCAGTGTGAAACAGAAAAAATAAAAAATAGCATTACTGTTGTTAAAATTATGATTTTTTTATTATTTTTTTTTATAAATTTTTATTTAGTTGTATCTTGCGACTACATATCGGTCTAAGAAATGTGTAAAAAATTAGAAATTTAAATTTTGTCTAATAATTTACGAGTATTTGGTCATCAACTTTTAAAATTCAATCCATTTTCTATCTTCTACAACTTGTCTTTTTCTTCCTGATAGTGGCTGAAGGGTGGGTCTAGGTAGTAGACCTTTTCTGAAAAGAGCTCTGCGGCAAAGCTATAAATAAAATGTGTCTCACAATTGGTAAATGAGAAGTAAAAATAAAAAATATTGGCGAGATTCATGATGGTGTAAAATTTCCACTGAGGTGATAATGTTATACTTATTCAACTTTTGTGTTGACAATTGTGTACATAGAGTGTGAACCATTTATAAGGAATAATTTCGATAAATATTCAGGAATTTTTTTTTCAGGAAAACGCTTGAACATGTAACCTGTTATTTTTCAACGCGCATTTTTTGACAAAAAAATTGGATATACAGGGTGTCCCAACATCGAGATACGACCCTCAACTTTGAAATTTAAAATAGAAACCTCATTTTTTTAGCACATCTGGATTCTATGTATAATTTTGCGTATTTTTATGTAGCACACACTATGTCGATCTTCAGTTGTTTTGAAAAATAAAAGCGTGAACCATTTGAAATGAATAAATTCGATAAAAATTCAGGGATTTGTTTTTTAGGAAAACGCTTGGAGTCGTATTCTGTTATTTTTCAACGCGGATTTTTTGACAAAAATGAATATACAGGGTGTCCTAAAATTAAATTACGACCCCAATTTTTTTTTAACATATCTGAATTCTAGGTATAAATCCCTGAATTTTTATCGAATTTATTTATTTCAAATAGATAACGTCTTTATTTTTCAAAAACATCTGCAAATCGACATAGTGTGTGCTACATAAACAATACGCAAAATTATGCGTAGAATTCAGATATGTTAAAAAAAAATAAGTTTTTATTTGAAATTTTAAAGTTGAGGGTCGTATCTCGATTTTAGGACACCTGTATATCTATTCTTTTTTTGGCAAAAAATGCGAGTTGAAAAATAACAGAATACGGTTTCAAGCGTTTTCCTGAAAAACATATCCCTAAATTTTTATCGAAGTTATTCATATCAAATAGTTTACGCTTTTTTTTAAAAACAATTAAAAGTAGACATATTGTTGCTACATAAAAAATATGCAAAGTTATACCTTGAATTCAAATATGCTAAAAAATTGGGGTTTCCATTTAAAATTTCAAAGTAGAAGGTTGTATCTCGATGTTGAGACACCTGTATATCCAATTTTTTTGTCAAAAAATGCGCTGTTAAAAAATAACAGGATACGTGTTCAAGCGTTTTACTGAAAACAGATCCCTGCACTTTTATCGAAGTTATTCCATACAAATGGTTTACACTGTATAAGAATATATATTAATCTATTTCTAATTATTGCAGAAAACTTTATGATACAATTAGTTTTATAAAAAAAAAATTTATTGACACGAATGGGATGTCTAATAAATTAGGTGTCATAAATGACATATTTTACAAATAATATGGATATTCTTCACAAACTAAATTAGGTACCATGTTTGTTATCAAATATAATTTCTTTTTCGAACAAATCTATGTCAATTTTTTTAGTGTGAAATAAAGTTCTGGTTTTAGATAAATTTAGCAAAGTATAAAATACTTCATTTTTACTTCTAAGAAATTTAGAAAAATCTGGTTTTTGTGGATTATTATCGACTGTTTGTTATCTGTGATGCTAGTTTACCTGATACTAAACTAAGGCGACAAGAATGGGGTGGCTACTAAATTACAAAGTTTGTTATAAAGTACAAATTTTTTATTTTTTTTATTTCTAACAAATCTATGTCTATTTTTTGGGTATAATAAAGTTCTGGTTTTAGATAAAGTTAGCAAAGCATAAAGTATTTTCAGTTTTACTTCTAAGAAATTTGGAAAAACCCGCTCTTTGTGGATAATTATCGACTGTTTGTTATCTGTTAGCCAGTTTACCTGATACTAAACTAAGGCGGCGAGATTAGGGTAGCTATTGAATTACAAAGTTTGTTATCAAATACAAATTATTCTTTTTTTTTCCTCAACAAATCTGTCTATTTTTTAATTGTGTATCTAATAAAGTTTTTTTTAGACAATTTTTTAAAATTTGTCTAAAAGCAGATTTATAAAAAATTCTATATAAAATTCTTTATATATTTTTTTATGTGTACGTACGTATACACTTGTTTATAAATGCTTGTCTTTACCTACAAGTCAATCTTGTCCTTACTAATTTTTTTACTTATAATTTCTAAACCATTTCCATTGCGATTATATGAGAATGCAGCTGTAAAACAACTCATTTTCATACCTCATTATTCGTAAATTTCAAAAATATAGCACTAATAGCTCATTAACTATAAGTCAAAAATTAAATTACTTTTTTTTACAAGTATCGCATTACAAAATAAAAAAAAAATTTTTAATCAAAAAAATTCAAAACCTATTCAATAAAACTGTTTTTTAAAGTTTTAATGCTATAGCTAACTTCATAATTAAAAGTATTTTAATCTTTTAATAATAAACGTTATTTTTTATGATTAATAAACATTTAACCTTATTTTTATTGAAATTTTTTATCAAATTAATTCTACAAATTTTCAAGAACACTAAGTATTCAATGAAATTAAGAGAAAGCATTTTGAAAAGATAACTAATAGCAGAAGAAAAACTTTTACGCATACCAATAAACCGACCCAGGCCTAAGATAACCGACCATCGACCTTCATTGTCGTGATGATTTTATGGCATCTGTCAATCATTTTAAAACCCATTGTATTTTCATAACACGTCGACTTAAACATTGGTTGATAATTCCTTTACGTCAGCTCTTGATCCGAGGCCAGTTGAAATTTACCGTTACGATTTAGGGAAAGGCCCCTTAAGACCCAAACCAAGCATGTTAACCACTGCAATAAGGAAACGTCAATATAACCTTCAGCGAGTGCATAATTATAATCTCCATGCGATATAACATTTTATAGTTAATAAAACATAAAACACCAGATTTTGCCAAGAAACTTAATTAGCAAAAAAAGATTTTTACAACTAAAAGTTGTATCACTGTTACAGTCTCAAGCAAGACCCCAAAATAAAAAAAAAACTTACGAACAGGTAAATAGAAAGGTATAGAACTAGAGAGTACATATTTTTTATTTCTTGAAAAGACTTCTCTCAATCTTTTTGAATACCGATTTAAAAATTAAAAAAAGGTGTGGTTACAGTTCTGCTCGAGTGTACAAAATACAAAAAATTATAGCAACTGGTTTCATAAGTCATTTGTGAGCTCGACTTAGCCTCGTGTTACAAAAGTTGCCTTAGGAAAATATTTATTTACATAGCATCCCAAATTGTAAGTACCTTTTCTATTTTTGGAGTCGTCTCTTAACGTACAAAGCTAAAGTTGCTAACAAAAATAAGTAATTAGGAGATTAAAAATTAGAATAGAAGGTACAGAAATTTATAATTCCATACTCAATAAGATCGTCTATGACAGTAAAATGATAGTCATTGTAGAACCTCATGTTCTTTATATAAATTTAATATAAATGCCTTTCACTTATTTTTATGTATCGTCTGATGCCACTGCGATCGTGAGACAGGTCTGTTTAATAATTTTCAATTTTTGCTCACTAAGCAACTTACAATTTTTTTAGTTTGTTCCTCATTAAACATTTTTAATAACAAGTGTTCATTTAAAAAGGTTGTCAAGTGTGCTATGAAAAAACAAAATCATTGTGAAGTATGTCTTAGTGTAATTCGGCTGCTCTACTGTTAGTTACGACGACAAATCACGACTGCGCGCTGTGAAGCTGTGTATCAAGTTCCGACATCCCTTCTTCTCAACATTTTCTTTAATCAAAATCTCATAGCACACTTGACAACTTTTTTAAATGAACAGTTGTTAGTTATATTAGAATGTGGTGGGTCTAACTTTATGGCCGCCTTTACTGATTATCACGGAACAGCCTGTATATACAAATCTCTGCAAGCTATTTTATTTTATCCGATTTCATCGTTTATGCAAGAAACTCAGCAATGTTTATAACTTTTATATGTGTATTGAGGATATTGGATATAAAATAATAAACATAGATTGTGAAAAATTGATTTTTATTTCCATGTATTTTATTTAAATAAATTATTCATAAAATAAAAAGCGAAATTTCATACAAGTACAACATAAATTCCTTTTCATTTGTAGATAAAATTTAAATTGTTTTTTAATTTACAATGTGATACCTATATATGATTAATAAAAAACATAAGAAAGAAATAATTATAGGCCAAGTTGTTCTCAAAGATGAGACCACAATATTTGCAACTAAACAAAATAAAACAGTTGAATTTGATCCCAAAAATTAGTTAATCCTTTGCTAAATGACGCCTGTGTCGATAGCTCCGTTTTAGTTGTTTGACATCGGTTTAACTCAAACAATGTACTGCTTTCATAAACTCAAACGAATATAGCTTTCAATGGATGGTATTATGTTCTAAATTACTCGTCGAAATTTAAGAAATGGTAAGTAAGAAACATTATAACAGAAATGGAAAGACAAAAATGTATTCAAATTTAAATTAACTCTTGTTTCACCTAATTGATAAAAAGCTTTTTATAAAAAATATCTTCATTTTAGGTGTCAGTGGTAGGTATATATTTTTTCGTGATAAAATATAAAATTACTGTTTTCCCATTAAAACGTTCCCTCTAATTTGTCACTTACAATTGTGTCAGATAAAAGCTGCATTTCATATAAATGAGTACCTTGGAGCTTTCATTATAACTTCGACTGATAATTTATGCACGATAAATTATTGTCAATTAAGTTATGCTGGAGGACAAACTCGTAGGGTAACGATCTGTTGGAAAAACCTATGTAAATAAGCTTCAACATCCGAGGCTTTACTCGCTGTAATTTATTTTCTGCATTTATTTCCAGAAACGTTTCGTTAACTCAGATTGTCTCTGCTTCTAACAATCTCGAGCAGATTCAATTTATGTACTTATCTGTCCATTTAAAATTTAAATTTATTGGTGTGCAGACTGCACAAAATGTTGATGAAATTATTTCGTCTCGGTTGGGATAGGTAAGTAAAATTCTGACGAAAGAAACCCTCATAACTTATGAAAATACCGTTCTCTATTCAACAGAAATGACTGAATTGATGTTTAATCCTGTCTTTCGACAGAGTCTTTCTCAACCTTTGTATTTTATTCATAGTAAATCGTCTCGCCAAGAATATCGACAGAATTATCAATTAAAATATGTATTATTTCTCCCAGTCTCCTGTTTCTGTTTAGAGATAATTTACCGTTCTTAATCCCATTTGTTCCACTCGAAATACGCTTCTCAGCATAATTAATTTATATAAATCAGATCTCACTTGAAAAATTCTCCTTAATTTTTCACTTAAACCCCATCAGGCAAAAAATGCCTGTTCAAACTCTTCCCATTTATCTCCTCGGCATTAGTTAAATTTCACGCTCATTTCATAAGGATAATTGTTCCAAGGAAGTGTAGTTTGTCTTATTTAGAATTTCGGATGCTGAGGTTTTCTTTGGGGTGGCGGCGGCGCTTGTGGAATGCAAATCGTTTGCGTTGTTTTCGCTGTAATCTTAAATTTAACGTGGAAAATTTTCTTTAATCGAATAAGAAACCTAAATAGGTTGAAGACGGCACGAATTGAATTTTGCAGTCAAAATACACTTTATAGGATTATCATAAATTAGACGCCGCTGCGTGTCCTTAGATCGCGCCATAATGCCTCATTCATATGCGGCCGGTGATCGCTCCGTGTTGCGGCCATGATGAATATTTAATATTTATCTCGTCTTGGCGCGGAGACGCCGCCGACGACCGCCTCCACTGCGACACCCCATATGCAGATCGATTATTGCAACACACAACACACAAGAAAACAAACCCCACACCGCTATAACAAAACTACAAACGTATTCGAAACGGAAATGACCAATAGGGGCGCCACAATCAAATCGAAAGTCATAAAAAAAACAAAATATTGAAACGGCTTGAAAGAAATAAATCGTAGTAATTGTGTTACTGTTTGTTCACTTGGCATCCGCACTGTCAGTATTTTTATATATATTTTTTTAATTTTAACTGTTTTAAGCTATTTCCCAGGTGATTTACCCTAAGTGAATAGAAAAATTATCTACCAAATTCCAACAAAAATTAATGAAAACACTTCTGGTGAAAAATAGTGCAATACTATCTAAAAATAGAGTGAAAATTGGCAGTAATTATGCGGAAGTCAAGTGAACAGATATTAATTCAGACTGTTCAATTCAAAAAATCGCTCCGTGTCATGAGAAAGTAAAGAATGTTGAGAATAAATCTTTCAGTATTAGATGAATTGTTGGTTGCATAAAGTCATTCATCCCTCATCCCTTCTCCCATTCAACTACTCTAATAACAATAACCCACAAATTGACAAAAACCTGTCTTCATTTATCTATTATTTTATTAAAACAATAATAAACCACAAATAGCTGCTTTTGGTTTTAATGTTTTTAATGATGGTTTTTATTTTATACATATACAACAAGCATAACCACAAAGAGAGATTCAAATAGATGACTATGATCATCCCTCTGTGCTACTGCCTAATTTAATTAGTGCTGTAGAGTAATGTCAATTGTATAAACTAGTTTGTAGTTCAATATCGTTTTAAAATCTAACTTTTTAAATCGTAACAAACCCAAATTGAGTTTATGCTAGACTGAATTATCCTAGATTCAACTAAGAAATCAGAAAAAAATTGAAAAACCCATTCGTTAACTGTTCGAGAAGGAAAAAATATTTACAAAAATGCCGGATGAAAAAAAAACAACCAAAAAAAGATTTTTGAAAAGAAACTATGACAGAACCAAAAAAGTTTTAAAAAGTTTGAATCACAAAGAAGAAACAGAAGAATTTAAAAGATAACCAGTAGAAAAAGAACAAAAGTTAACAAAGTTTCTAAAAGAGATTAAAAAATGGTAATTGAAAGAAAAAGAACAGCTAAAAATTTTAGAAAAACAAAAAACAGGGAGATGAAAAACGACAAATAGTACAAGAAAAATTATGTCTGCAAAAAAAAAACAGAATTTTTTTTGTAAATAACAAAAGTAACTTCTCAAATATGTAATACGGAAAACCTCGGCTAGAATAACATAAGAAAATTTAGAAGTGACGGAAAAATTTGAAGCAAAAGTTCTGATTGAATCTAAATGGTTCTTCTATATTTTAACTTTAATCAAATTTTCTTTCAGAAATTAATAAACTTCACTTCTTTTTACATTTACACCTACACTACTAGTACATTAAATTTAATAAAGACTTATTATTTATAGTGGTTTAAAAGTTCCGAATATTTTGAAAATTTTTAGTGGTTAGAGTGAAGTACGTGTCGTTGAATTTTGATTTGGTGTGTAAGGTTTGGCACCTCTGGTTAAATCCGAGTAACAGGATAATAAGTAAGTACATAAAGAGGCCAGATAGCGCCGACTTTCATTATTTCCAGGGTTGCGAGTTATTCGCCTCAATTTAGCACCGCTAAAAGCCATAAACCTGTGACATTGTAGCGAGAGGATCTGTGCAATCTTGTTCCTGCTGTAATAGCTGTATTTTATCGAACTCTCGTATCTCTATACTCAATTTACTAAGTCGA
This sequence comes from Tribolium confusum, assembly GCA_029207805.1. Classification (NCBI taxonomy): domain Eukaryota; kingdom Metazoa; phylum Arthropoda; class Insecta; order Coleoptera; family Tenebrionidae; genus Tribolium; species Tribolium confusum. The sequence goes on along the minus strand of JALGAY010000002.1, from coordinate 38,992,979 downwards.
TTTATCGAACACGGACAAAAAGCATATACGCACAATGAATTGCCGCCAGATAAAGTAAATATTGAACAATTCAATTTTATCGAGTTTACGCCATTTTCTGTCAGACGTCGGTTTACGCCTTCACTGTGTTTTACGGTCGCTCGTCTGGCTATATTAAATATTTCACCGCACCGTCAAAGTTTCATTCTTGAGAAACAGAAAACAATATAATAGACCCGAACTTCGCAGATTTCACGACGAAAAGTGCGAACGGTGCGATGAAAACAAAGAAAATGTCTAAAAATAGGCAGTCTTATCTCCAAATAAAATATTGATGTACAAGGTGAGTCCACAGAGATTTCTCGCACTGTCTAAATTATAAATATCCGAAAAGGATATTTGTTAACCATAAACTCTGACAAACTCTATTGTTTGCAAACTCTGAAAATCGTTAAAAAATAATAAATTCTTTTGATTTGCAGCTGACTCAGAAGGTGAGTAATGTGGGGCAGAAACCCGTCGATAAAATTTGTTTTCAGCCGTAAAAAATGTTTGGAGTTTGCTCACGCACCCATTCAGGTGTTAATTAAGCAACTTTCCTCGCCTTTCCTAATTATCAATAACCAAACACAAAGGTGTAAACTAAAAAAAATCAATCGCTCAAAGACACAAATTTTCACCATTGTTTAGCCTGCTTTCTCAGTCCTCGGGCAAAATTCGTGTTTGTTTAAAACACACACATTGTAATGACCTCACCAGCCAATTAGGTTTATTGTGGCGAATTGGTGATAGTTTCTGCTTCGGAAATATGCATTATTCATCGGCCAGTAAAATTCAGAGAACAGCGCTGCAAATGCAGAATGGCATTTGCAGTAATCCAGTTAGGTAAGTAGTTCGGGATTACGTTGGCCGTCCCATTCCTGATATTGAAGTATTGAAAATTACGTTTCGTGTCAGATGCATCGGAATCCCAGTCGTGGGATATATCCCAGGAAAGTTTTGGTTTCGCCGGTCGTAAAACATCAACTTGAATTTTCAAGATACGGTAGTTTTGTGGAATTTTATTAATTTCACTTTGGGTGAATGCAGACTCAGGTTGATTAACGGACTTTAAAATTTATGACAACTCAAATTGCTCTTTTTTAGTCTGCAAACTAATGACTTGCCTTATTTACAATTATCAGTGTCTCATTGTTGAGAAAGCTTTCCTTTCATTAGACGCCAACTTTTCTCTTACACCAAACTTCTTTCTTTCATTTTCATTAATATAATCAGAATAACAGCGAACTTATTTAAGAATTATAATTACAAAAGCCAAACTTTTCAGACATTTTTATTAAAAAGTAAACTACAATTTATTTTCTCACTAAATTAGATTTACTTTAAATTCGTAGATTGTTGGTTGGATTAAGGTAAAAATAGTTCCTTAATCCTGTATCTTTCTTATTATCTAAACGTTTTTCCAATGCAGTCGAGTTTCTCCATTCTGTAATAGTAAACACATCAAAAGCACGAATTGCAAATTGAATAAAAGCCTTAACCCAAATTGCTTTTTCATTATCAACAAAATATAGTTAGTTTTAGATTATAGAAGTATAAATTAGTGTTGGCGTATCTCTCGCCTGTCATCAGGTTAAGAACTAACGATCTGACACGGAAGAGAATCGAATTTTCGGTTGACGCTTTGTTACAAAACTCGATTATATTTGTCTCGAGAATGAACTAATTGCTTCAAAACTTTCACATAAAATATACTCACAATGGGCTATTACACCACTTTTTTTTTATTGCAAAATCTAAAAGTATTTATCTCAACTTAAATTTTGACACTAATACCATGGACTTTATTATTGCCCTAGTGTACAAAAAAAATTATTTAATTTCAAATTTTGCTTGTGACGTCATTGCCCTGCACTTGCGTTACTGCACAATGCGCATTCGACCCGATATATTCGATTTAAGTTGGCAATAGATTTCCAACTGTAATGTCACTCGACCAGTCATTGTAAACAAAGAGATTTTTTGTCGAATTATCGATAATAACCGCTTCAGTAGTAAACGGTAAATTAATAAATTCACTACCGCACCTAACAATGCAAAAATATACTTGGTGACACAGCCCGGTCAGTATGTCTGCTAAAGTTTGTTATTTGAGGTTATGTAATATTGTCATGTGCTGTGAAAAACATTTGAAGAACGTTTATATTATTAATAATAATATCATTATGGATAATAATAATGATGTTACAATCATCTCAAACCATGAGGTACAGGATATGGCTGTGAACGTTGATTTAGAAACAGCAAATATTCTATTTAACGGTACGTAGTGATTTGTACATATTTATGTACTTGAATTACATTAAAGATTATTGTTTGTAATAAATATTAACCAATAATACGTATATCGTAGACTCAACTCAAGCAAAATTATTTTTGGAAACTTGCATACTCCAAGACAACACTGAATCTGATGGTTTCTCACCTGTACCTCAAACGGTCAACCAGGCGGTATTTAGTCGTAAAAAAGGCCGGCCAAAATAGATGAAGAAGCTATAGAATTATTTCTCCAGTCAAGGGAATAATTTAGCTCTCAATTTCATGATCGTAAAACCATTAAAGTGCATTTATGGCAACAAATTGCTGATAAGTTAGAAGCCAGTGGTTTTACGATAGGAAAAAATGGGGCCGAGAAGTGCAAACAAAAATTTTCAAATCTTCAGAAGCAATATATTAGCCACATTACCGACGTAAAAACTACAGGTGAAAAGAACAGGAAACGCCCATTATATTCTGAAAGACTACATAGTATATTAGGTAAAAAATAATTATACATATTTAACCATTTCAATAAAAAATTAAATGTTGTATTGTTAGGTACAAAGGACAGAATTAATCCAAAAAAAAAACAAAGGACTCTATCAGAGGAGGAGCCAGCAGTGTCTGACAAAGAGAATATCGTAAACCGATTTGCAAATAAAAGATATACTTTAGTGAAATCAAACACAGATACATATGTATATGTATGAAGGTAGTTAAAGAAGAATTAGAAAAAGACCTAAAATTAATAATGAAAATTTCAACACACTGTCCACTTCATTAGGCGAGCAAAATAGCCAAAGGGAAAGAATGGTTGATCTTTTTGCAGATTTTGTTATAAGTAGTAAGAAACGCAAGTATGAATCAGAGGAAAATGATTTCTTTAAATCAGAATTCTTCTTTGAGTGATTTTATTTTATGAATTAAGTTGTTTTTTTGTTAATTTTTGTAAAAAGAAAATGAAGAAATAAATATTTTTATTGATTAAAACATTTGAAATATAGAATTTACATATTTATTATAAGTTGTGCAGGAATTCTGTTTCCCAACCTTTACAATATTCTAAATAATTATAAAATCATTCCGCACATTAGTACGTATCTGCAATTATTTCTTCAGTCTATTGGTCATTATGTAGTATACAAAAAAGTATTTTCTATAACTGTCCTGTCTGCACTTAGAGGATGGTTATTTCTGTCCATTCGGTTCAAATTTATCATACGGGATTTATCACTAAACTGGTCACTTCACCAAAACTTTCTTATTTAACACTTATTTATTAACTTTGTCCCTTTGTACTCAGCTTATGACGTGTTCTCCATTTTTATTAAAGAAACGAAAACACGACTGTTGGTAAACAAAAACAAATCACACATGTCAAATGAAGTGAAGTGGTACCAACCCATTTTCACCCAACATCGAAACTAACTAAAACTCATCGAGCTTGAACACGATTGGTTGATAGAGTCATTACGGGCAACTACGTCATGGCCTCCAGATTTAAATTTCTAATGCCCGTAATTCAAAATCAAATGCCATTTTGACATAACCAATTGTGTCATAGGGCTTCTTCCTATATATATTTTGTGCGTATAATGTTTTTTTTCGATTTCGTTTCATGGTGTAATAGCCCATTGACAACTTAAAAATATTTATTCGAAAACTAAATAAAATATCATATAATTTTGATTCTTTTATTTACATAAATGTAATCGATATATCAATAAAGATAAAGCTCTTAAGACTATAACAATAAAATTAGTTCCAGGTTTAAAAATTCAAAACTTGCGCAGCGCTAGCGTTATTTTAAAAGGCTGTGCAAACAGTTGAAGGTTAACAAATGTTATAGGAAAAAGTTAAAACGAATTAAATTTTGTGTAACAAAGTCTGCGAACTGAAATTTTTATCTCTAATCGTGTAGGTCCTAGAAACACTTAAAAAAAAAGAAAAAAAAAATGAAAAATTCCTCTCATATTGCAATATAAAGTATTTATTAGAGTGAACCAAAAAAATCCAATATATTTTTTATAATTCCGACGCTAAAAAATTAGTTCCTAAACACCCTTAAAAAATGCTTTTTAAAAATAAGCTCTTAATTTTAATAAGAAGGACTCCCTCACCTCAGTTTTCTATTTTTTCTTTAGTTCGTACAGAAAAATTTTTGGAGAATAGTAAAATATAGGCCAAGAATTACTGTTAATATTAAACCTTGAGTGGTTTGTTTGAAATTATTTTCTATTTACATTTTTTGTATAAAATTGGACGCTCTAAAGAAAGTATTACAATTTTTTTTATAGCTATTAGCGTTTAGAAGATATCAGAGGTCAAAGTTTAAAGAACTTAACAAAAATTTCTATTTTACTTGTAAATTTTATAACGCGCAGATAAATAAATATTATAAAATGCGCAGCATATAATTTTATAGAGAATTAAATGCTCTACGAAAAAGTTTTTGTGGCTAATCGATTACTTCAACCATTTAAAAAAAAATGAGAATTTAGTCTCAAATTTTGGTTTTTAAAATGCGAATATCTTTTAAGTGGTTAGAGTAATAGATTAACCGCAAGAGACCTTTTTTGTAGAGAGTTCAGTTTCCTATAAAACTGTGTATTCTGCATTTTCTAATATTTATTTATCTACGAGTTATAAAATTTAGAAGCAAAAATTTTTTTTTGAATTCTTCAAATTTTGACCTCTGATATCTTCTAAACTAAACGCTAATAGCTATAAAAAAATGTAAAATATCTATTTTAGAGCGTTTAATTTTCTACAATAAATGTAAATAAAAATTTTTCCTACAATCAAGTACTGACGAGATATGGATTTTGCCAAATAGAACTAAAGAAAAAATAGAAAACTGAGATGAGGGAGTCCTTCCTATTAAAATTGAGAGCTCGTCTTTAAAAAGCATTTATTAAAGATGCCTAGGTGCCAATTTTTCAGTGTCGGAAGTTAAAAAAAACCTTCGATTTTTTTGGCCCACCCTAGGTAGCAAAATATAAAAAAATCATAATGTTTTCAGTTCAGAGATTGCTTATAATACGATCTATTAGCATAAGCTTTGGGCTTTACAAAACCATAAAGAAAAGAAGAATAAAGAGCATCAAGACATAAGAAAAATCATCAATTACCAAAAATAACATTTCCCTGATTGTTTCAATTCCAAAAATACTGACGTTAATTGGCTTTCAAGATGTTGTCATGGTAGCCATTTGACCGAAATAACATTCTACAATTATTAATCTCAACATCTCTACTTTATAATACGAATATATCAATAAGAATCGCTCAAGTATAAATTCTCATTTTACCGTTTTAACTAGAGCTCAACAAAATCAAAATATTTTGTACAAAAATTAAATTTTATCCAATTACTTTTAATGATGTTCAATTCGCCAATTTCTTCATTAGACCCTTAAATCGTCTTTTAAACTTTTAAAAAGCCAATTAAAGCATCGCCACTTTAGCTTAATCACTCCTTTTGCAAAAAAAAATCGTAATAAACTGGTAACCAATACTTGCCGAAGTGATAGCATCTGTAATTTTTATTTCCTGTTTTTTATCAAAATGTAATTATTATCTGAACGCTATTAAATCCGCGTTGCAAAAATCGAAGAGAGCTTTAATGGGAGTTAACCGGCGTAGAGAAAAATAGAATCGGATGGACGTTGATGGAGATAACGCATCACTTCTGACGCAATCAGGATACAACTTTTACAGCCGCTGCCATTGTATACCTGGTCTGGTGAAATATTAACGGCGTGAAATGAAATTAATGTCATCAGAGGGAGTGACCCTCCAGTTATCGAGTAAAAAAATTGAGGAGGCTCCAACAAGTGCCTGGTAAATTTTATATTTGCGTATACGTATCCGGTTAAAGTGTGGTTGTGGATGATCCGGCGTCTACCGTACTTGTGATTGGCCGAACCGGAAACGGAAAGCCGCGACGGAACCCGCGTTCAGATAACCCTACCCAGAAAACCAACACGCAATAATTCATTTGACTTTTTAATTGTTTTGGAGTCGAGAGTGATCGGCGCTCTCTGCTTCTCGTTCTGGAGCACGGCAGCTGGAAATTAATTGGTTCGAGGCACTTTTATCAACACAATTTTAGACGCTTTGTTGTTCCTGATAAATTCACGTAATTGAAACTTGAACGGACAAAGCCTGGCATCTCCCTCGTGTCGGGACTCCTCTAAATTGGAATATAATTGAAACAATTTTCTTTAATCAAAGATTACAGCCTGCCAATTTTCTAATTCATTTGGCCCATGGAAGTGGCCGGAAATGGACGCGAAATTTCCGAGTTATCCTTATCGTTTTATTGTAGTGGTTATTCATATTCTGTTTGATGTCGCTTATTGTGAGCTTGTTTATTGCCATATATCCTGAAATGTTACATTGCAACTTTGATTTTAATGTCCTTTTACGAAGTTGGTAATGACTGCTTTCAGGCAATTATTGCTGCATTTACTTCTCTAACTAATTATCCAATTTAAACTTAAAGGGGGTGAATAATTGCATTCGCAGTATAGACGAACAGGTTATGTTAGTTTACTGTTTGCACCCGGAGCTCACTAACCGATAAATATGATGATACAACATCCAGACAACTCAAACTCCAGAATTGATTTCTCATTAGATTCCCAACACAACTTCTCCTAAAACATACTTCTTAATTTCTTTATTTTTCAAAAGTGATAACACAAGGAGTTGTTCACTCAAGACAATCTCTATATCCTCAGAAATTCTGAGGCATCCAAAAATTTCCACTTAAAGAATACTTATTGTAGTTGCAATTAACAATTTTTGGAGAGAGAATGCTTATACCTGCTTACTACACCCGCTTATCTCTTTCCTAGAGAACAATTTTCATAGATAGCTAGCGGTTCCAGAACTTTTACTCCATTTCTTCCAAAATATTATCGCATAATGCCAGTTTGGCGCCATAATAAAACTTAACCTCAACCGAACAACTCCCCAGCCTTACAAGTCTATTTTATGCACTACAGCTTTAGTGCATTTTTTCCCCAACTACTTCGCCACTTTCTGTTTTCATTCATATTTGCCAGAATTTCCCACTTGTTTCGCAAAACTTTAGAGCAAAATAAGATAAACATTTTGGTGTACTATACCTCTAAAATCAAAATTTGTTTAAGAAATTAGAAGCATAAAAAATTTAAATTGCAATTGTGGCAAAAGTATCAATTTGAGAATGATTGTTTTGCACGCATACAAAATAGATAAAAGTCACTACTTTTTCCCAAAAAGTCAGCCCTACAACTTGACTGAGTAGATGACTAAAAGATGACTGAGTTACAAATTTCTTAAAAACAGGTTGACTTTTTCTGTTCTCTAAATTTATATGTTTTACGTGTAAAAATTGAGGTAAAACTAGAAAAATATTATTAATATACATAGTCAAAACATCGGGAAATTTGAATGTGCTAACCTATAATCTTCCCACCATTTATTACGAAACCAAACAATAGAAGTTTAAATGTTAAACAAGGTATGTGTGAAAATTTCTGGTAAAACGTAGCAGTCCATAAAAATTAGAATTAGTCCGTAAAAATTAGTGCAATCCATTAATAATTGTGGAAATCCGTGGCATTTTTGAGGATTTGTAAGACTGCCACACTTTGCAACAATGGTTGACCGACCCCTCCTTGATTTACCCCTCGTGATAACATCAAAAAAGTTTATTAAACAACCCACGCCTACGTCAATTTCACTTTCTCAAAAATATAAAGCATAATCTTTTAATCAAAATAAGCTTCGAAACTTTACCAAACTCTAAATATTTCATAAAGTTTATACATATTTTATAATTTAAAAAGTTTTCTATTTGGTTTAGCAATTTGTGCAGCTAAATAAAACATAATTTTTATTGTTTTCCAAAATCCTTTAAAACTAAAAATTCATTCAAAATTTGTTGAAAGAAAATGCTAAACTTTAATGAAGAAAACTTCTTATATAACTAAAAAACATAAAAAAGTTATGCAAGCCATAATTATGCCTTCGAAGCGTAATGTGATAAGAATCTATAGAATAAGTTTTGCAACAAACTTGGTAAAAACTAACTTGAAAAGTTTAAATACTTACTTCCCCGTTTTAAAATGAATTTAGTTAGAAAAAATTAAAAATCAAAGTGAACAGTTTCGTTATTGAAGCAATTTGAAAAGAAAAGCATTTCTGTTAAAAGCATTTAAAAGGTAACGCTTTGACTGTCCCCTGTCCAAATTACACTTCTACCGGCGAATTTAAAACAGCAAACAAAGAAAATTCCGTGAAGAAAATTAGGACAGGACCAAAGGGATCCGTAAAATGAAATACAAATATATCCACAAAGCAATAAAGCTGAGCTGGAACGCAGTTGTACGAAATTGAAAAGATAATCATTATTTACTTTTAAAATAATGAAAGCGTGAAATTTTTGTCCGGTAATTGGCCCCTGCTTTGGTTGCCAAACTCCGTATAAATAAGTCATCGTTTATTGATGTGGCTGCGGCAGAAGTGAAGCATCGGAGAGTCCCGCGGGTCCCACTGTTCTCCAGCCTCGGTCCTGTAAAACGTCCGCTCTCTTTCTGCTCATTTTCTCGCAGCCACGACGCACTGTCTCTGTTATTTTACCGCTTAGAATGCGTAAGACCGTTTTAGTGGCGGAACATCAACATTCCGACTGCGTTTCACTCGAGAAAATGTCGTCTTTTCAGAACTGTACCTACAAGAGTTGTAAAATTTAGATGAGTCTAAGAGCACTCCGGCTTTTACTTTGGCTACGGAACTGTGACTGAATGGGAAGAATTAGTTTTATTGCGTCATAAACGCCCGAAACAGATATGTTCCAAATCCGACACGATAGTTTACAAAACGGCGCGGCCCGAATACCAATACAAAAATTAATAGGCGTTATAGTTGATCAAATCGCTTCTGTTTTCTTAGGTTGGATGCCACATGAGGTATGCCCATACCAACTTGTACTAGTAGTCCAGTAAAAATTCCCCAAATTTACCAAAAATGTAATATAAATGTGTCATTTGCAAAAAAACAGTTTTTAACCATCCAGAAATGAGTTTTAGAAAATATTTCGGACCCTCATTTTAATTAATCTCTTCTTCACTTTTAAGAGTGGTAATGCAGTAAAAATTATTTATATGGATACACAATTTTACTGGACTACAAGCCAGTTTAATCAAGAAACGTTTTTTTAATTTGTCGCTGAATGATACTTTTAAAACTATACTAAAAAATTGTGTTTTAAAATTTAAGATTTTTGTGCTTTTAGATATTTTCTATAAGTTGGTATTGGTGGCATTTAGTTATACCTTTGTGTCAGTTTAAATCATAATTTCAGAGTGATTTTACTCGAGTCTTCGAAATGGTGGATGCGCCGGGTGGGTGTCGACAGGGAATCGGGTTAGCCGTCAGTCCTTCCTTGTGAAGTTTTTCAGATATCGTCGGAGTTGTAATAGCGCCAACCAAACCGTAACATCTCAGTGTAACTGACATAATCTTCTTTCGAACGAACATAAAATCTCGAAGAATGTCCATTCGGAGTGTAGGCTTTGGCGGTCGACATATCGCAAAACCGTAATCACGACACCTTTGGCCGCCAGCTTTTCATTTCCTGCATGAATCGACAGCAGACGTGACCCTCTTTTACAAATATTTCTGCCGGACCCTTACTTCATAAAACAAGAATATTGCCTTTCTTTCATAAGTCTCTTTTTATATTTTCATATCTTATGAACCTGCTCGAACCGATGTTTTCTTAAGAAATTTACAATAACAAAAAATCAACAACTCAAAGCCTTATTGACATCCTGTCTGCAACTAGCGCAACTTCCAAAGCGACTCATCGAACCGACACTTCATAAACTAGTGATGCACTCGAGAAACTTTAACTCACCCCAGCCAAGATTATAAAACAAAATCAGCCATACCTGAAAAAGAAATCGTAATTAGTAAAGTCGCATCCTTGTGATAAATTACATTTAAATTTAGATGGTGACACACTGCGTTATTAGCACTTAGAAAATTGAAATTCTCGCCGAGCAAATGTCGCTTAAAAAGCCCTCTTTGAAGAAGTCGACTTGACTTGAAAGGTATTAATGAAATCACTGATCAATAGAATAACCGAGACGTCTTAGAAAACTTTTTTCTTTCACGTTTCATTGAATACCAACGAATTTTTTTCAATACACCAAACGCTAATAAAATAGAAGACTTTTCAAAATATTTTCCAAAATCGTAAAACATCTAACGATGTGTCAAGTTAAACTTCTCTTACATTGCTCTTACAATAAATTCGCCGGCAATATAATCGTTTGAAATGACGATAAAATAAGTTATGAACTGTTAGCGCATTTTATGTCACTTCTTTTTACGAACTTGTTTTAACAATCGCACTAATGGAACACACGTGAAACGATATCTTACATTTAAACTCGATTTATTTTTATTCTGATTAATGAATCTATCATTAAATTCTCGTAAAGCAATAGAAATATAAAGGCTCGGATAGATAATTAATTCTCAATTGAATCCAAGCAACAAAGCAGACAAAGTAAGACCTCAATTTCTCAAATTACCACAAAATCGACTAGTTTTAAATAATTCACAAAAACCTTTAAACCGAGTTTCCGCAGCATGAATTTAAATGTCAATTTTTATATCTCTTTTATTGTAAATTTACTCATTTACGATCAAATAAACCCCAAGCTGTAAAGTATTAAAAAATTTGGGTCGAACCAGTAAACTCCCCAAATATTTCTCAGAAAATCCGATGTATAAGAAGCTTTTTTCAATTCAAACAAAATTTGGTTCAGTTGTGCTAAAATAATTTTTAGGTTCTCTTCCAAGTGAAACGAATAACACCGATACAAAACAAAGCTTCTCTTTATTTTGCGGAAATTTAAATAAAAATATCAAAATTGTTTTTGTAATTTTTACAGAAAATAAACAGCTTTTTTTAAAAAAATACAATTCTAGCAACATTTCGGTTTATTCCTAAATAATGATTAAAGTTTAAAATAAACCGAAAAGTTGCTGGAATTGTTAAATTTCTTTTGACAATTGCAAATTCATTGTGGGAGTATAGACATATTATGTTTTTTAAAATTTTGATACAGGCTTATTTGAGACTCAACCTTTATTTACCTTAATACTGTTTCGGATGTAACTCCTTCTTCAGGCCTTAAAATTGCTTATTCATGTCTAAACCCAACTGTTTCGTTTTACTTCAAACTTAAAAAAAACATGAAATTTCGTTTAGAATATTCCCCGTATTTGTGATAAAAAAGAGAAAAGGAAGTGTAAAAATTCTAGAAATAGATTTTTTAACTGTTATAAGTAATTAATTAAGCTGATTAGCTTGTTATATTACAGCATGCAATTAATGCAGCCCTACTTTTATAATATTGCAAGAAATGCTGTGAGAAATAATTATGTTTACAAACATTTTTTAATAGTCTTTCATTCTTTCAAATATTTTTTGTGCAAAATGTGTGGTTCATTTTTTCGGTAAATGGCTTCGTCCTGTCGAAAATAATCAAAACGCAAATTTATAACGAAATAAAATGGATTTCACATTAAGCCTTTTGAGTCTTACATTCATACTGAAATTGTTTCAATAATTTTATTAATCCAATAAATTTTAAAAGTACTTAATTAGTTTGAGTTTCACAACGCTGAATACTCAGTAAGTATCAAAAAGCCTTAATAGTGTTAATGTAAATTACATTTTAACCTGACTTATACGATAATTAATTTAGCCTCGTATTTATTATTGCCCTCGAAGCTACGTATCTCGGATAATAAACCACTCAGATATAAAAAATTCTCTACCTTGTTGTATAACAGTAATTATACTAATTTCTTGTAATAAATGCATACAAGGGTATTAGTCGACTTATAAAAGCCTTTGATGAGATCACTAAATGTCATAAAAATACTAATATCTACAATAAATCTTTCTACGGCTTTAATGTCATTTACTAAAATAGCGTTGACGTACCTGAGAAAAAGTAAACAACAACAACAGAATGTTATCCGAGCAGTGAAACTTTTGTTAAAATAAATTTATTTACTTTACTTGAGAAGTATCATCTAAATATAATTTTGCTTGTGTCGTCTTAAAGTCTGCAAATTCAGCCAGTGAAAGTGCTTTTTTACTCATCAATTTGCATTCTGAAATTAGCTTCAAATGTCTGAAAGTTCGTTTACCAAATCTCCTTAAGTAAAATAGTTAACTTGTGAACCGTGAAGTCATATATGAAAATAGCTGAGTTGTTGTTGCTTCGCATTTTCCCAAATTGAATAAAGACTGCAGCAAATAATTCTGCAATTGCGCAAACATTTTCATTTTGTTAAAAAAAGACTAGCTTTAAACACTTTGCTAAATTAGTTGTGAAATTTTAATTAAAAATCACACTTTGACCGGGGAAATCACAGTAATTTAGCGATTACGGCGTGGGTGTACATCATTAGCGAATACTTCTCTGTTTGTAAAATGTCATTACGGTTCTTCTGTTAATAAAGACGCTAAATCCACTTTCACCTGCCGCTTTATAATGACGTTAGCGTACTTCTTGTTAATATGCAAAACAAAGCGGCCGCAAGACAATACTCTTTATTCCTGCTGTACATTGTGTCTGTTCGCGTAGACAAAAAACTCAAAGTGTTCCATTTTCCAAGAACAATAGGCGGTGTATCCGCTGCTCTTTTTCCGACCATTGCATATTTCGCATAGTTGTGTTTTTGAATAAAGAAAAAGGTGCCTTGTACCGTCCGTCTTCAAAATAAATCAAGTGCAAAAATTTTAAAAGCTCGTAGTGTAATGTAGTCGAAAAAGTTACAATTTGGGAAAGTAAATGCTTCTCGCTTGGAAGATTAACATGAGAGTTCCGACTGGGTTTTTTCTCCGACCGAAAATGTATAAAAAAAGATTTAATCGTCAAGGGATGTAATAAACAGTGCCGGATCCGAACGGAAAGACTGGATTAATTATGAAGTATTTTCAGAGTTATAAATAGATCAAATGGGCCGAAAATTTCGTTTTATGGACGTGCAGACATAAAACTAAACTAATTGTGAACCACACGCAACCCCATAAAGTCGCCCTACAAGACGTAACCGAGGGATAATTCGTCATATCCCACCAACTCTTTTTAATTTTTTACGAACGGGTATTGTCAGATCGTCAAATTCTCGCTCCCCTATAAAATCCAGCGATATTATAAAGGCTTGGTGAAACTTAGGTCGAAGTAAAGTTATTACCAGAAGAAAACAACTGGAGGGCAAGTAGGGAAGAAGGCTCGACAATGGCACAAGAGCAAGCGAATAAACTGATCCAAGATACCGCGACACGACTGCTACATGACAGCTCTGACAAATTAATAATACGAGTTATCACAGCCTCTTATCAGACCGCGGAGTAATTAGTGGTCCTGATATCTGTTCCTCTCAATTATGCCCTTCGCGATAATGAAACAGTTACGAACTAAGAATACACGATCTTTCGCTCGCATTATTGTTAATTAAGGCGTCAAACTTTCTAATTGTCATAAACCGAATCTGAGTCATTGAGGAAATGCGAAACTCAAAAACAGTTTTCCCTTTGTTGTCGGCTGTTCTTCCGTCGTTTCTGTTTGATGTATGTGGAAAATCTGTTCATTTTAAGAAACGATTGGTTACATTCATCAACTGCCGTGTTATTTTGACGCAAAACGTCTTGTTCCACATAATAAAAGCGCGCTATTTCACCGAGAAAATATTGCATGCGATAAAACAAAATTATTGTTCCCGAGAATGAACTTGAATTGTACATAAAAGGCCTTTATTATTTTTAACATTATCGTGACCCGAATGCGAATTATAACCAGCGTTCCTTTGCCTGATCTTTACTTAAAACAACTGCTCTCTCGTTTCTTTGACTCATCGTCTGTAAGATCTTTGGCCGGAAAATATTAGATTGATAATCGTCCGAAGTTTGTACTCCGAAGCTTTTATCGCATCAACTTTTCAAGTAACTTGGAATCTGACGTTACTTCTTACAGTTTTTATGTTACATCAGAGCTTCTCCTCGCTCCATATTTCACCAAATTCGTTCCGTTAAGCTTAAACAGCTTCTTCAGATACTTACAAAAATAAATACACGACGAATTCGATAATACTTTACAAATAAATTCTTCAACAAATTGACGATATCAAATTCAAAATAAAATAACAAACAAAACAACATGCACTTCCTGTTTTAAATTAACTTGTATAATATGTCTAAAAATGCTTGAATTTTATGGTTTTGACTAACAAACTATTTTATACGAGTTTTAATGAAAATTGTTATAAAGAGAAGATTGTTAGTGTGACCGAAGCGACCAGGTGGGCCGTTTAAGCAACTTTAAAAGGGCTGCGGTTTCTTTATCTCTAAAGACCCAAAAAGTTAATTACCTCTATTGCACTATAAAATTCAAGCATTTGTTGACAAACTATACACAGAAAATAGTTATTTATTGTATATGTATAGATATTTTGAACGCAATTATAACACGCATCAGGTGGGATTAAAACACGAATATAATAAAACGTTTTATCTACAACCAAATACATAGGAAGAATTACCTTTTTAAAATATTTTTTAGAAAGATTTTATTTGACATTTTAAAGTAACGTTTGTCATTTTACCAAAAAAGTTAGAGAAGAGGCAGTTGTTCTTTATTTCGAATTGTTTAACGATCCCTTAACTAACAATTCATTTTTTTTAAATAAAAATTATTTAAAAAAATGAGAATATTAGATCAGAAATGCTTGAAAAAGAGACTTTGGTGTTGTTACCAAGAAAGGATAAAAAGGAAGCATACGAGAAAGGATTCGAAAAGAAAAAAGAATATGTAGCATCATCAGTAGTAAGCGAAAACGAAAACATCCTACTAGCATAGTTGGTAGTTCCTTGATAAAAAAATCTATAATATATACTACCTAGTTTGTTGTATAAGTAAGTATCGAGAGGGGCCACTTGAAACAGTAAATGCTACTAGTGCCACTGTCATTAGAACCGTTAATTAATAGAATGTAATATCCTTATTTACAGAAAATTTACTATAGAGTCTCAGTAATGTGGATAGAGTCTGTGTAGACACCTGGGTATGCCGAATCAATGGTAAGACAACAAATGCAACGCTACTGCACTTTCGGTGCAACATATTGTAAGATTAAGGTTATCAACTACTCTAGAAATCATCAGTCAATCACCACTAGACCGAAACTAGCTCCTTAGAGACCGCTTTATAGGCACACTTAAACAAGCAGAATCTAATTGAAGATTTGAATTGAACACGCAGGCTTCTTTCTCATAGGCAACGTTGCCAAGCCTGACCTGATTCACCACGTTTTGTCATATAAAAATTTAATATAATAAAATCTAAAAACAGAAATATTTCAATAAATTTGTTGACGGTTTTTTGTAAAATTTTCATTTCTGGTTATTGAGATAAAAACGATGAAATCAATGTTCTTATCGTTTTATGGCATAATCTGTAAATTTAACATTGTTTTTCTGGAAAATTAAGAACAGAAATTATTTCAAACCTTTTAACAAGATATTCTTTGTATTTTAAACAATAGAAAAAAACAATAACATAAAAAAACCTTAAAGAACAGAATATACAAGAAGAAGAAGAATATACAGAAAATACACTACAAATTCGATAATACTTTACAAATAAATTCTTCAACAGATTGACGATATCAAATTCAAAATGAAATATCAAACAAAATAACATATACTTCCTGTTTTAAAATAACTTGTACCAAATACAAAGAAAAACTCATATTTATTAACATCACTGGATATAATGGCTTGATTAAAATCATCCACTGAAATAATTAATAAAATGGCTGCCGCTCATACACTCTAAAAATACCATTTTAAAAATGCTTGAAAATTACATTTTATAAAAGCAATCTACAGGACCTTTCGCAAAACGGTCGACTAATTCCAACAATTGCAAGACTCATTTTGGGTTTCTCTACATTTTCTACAATGGTCACTAGTTGTAACCTACAAAATTTGGAGAAAGGCCTTGTGTTATAATGTTATAAACTCAAGGGATCAAGTGTGAATTCCTTCTATTACAAGCAGGCAAGATAAAGAGAATATTTCAACACCTAATAGGAAACTTGTGACGATCAAAGCTCCAAATTTATCCAAACCACAATTCCAGTTATTTCAATTGAAATCACGTGTTGGTGAAAGTTTTGTCCTGCATGTTTGAAATTTCAAGAAGGCCGTAATGCATTTCCAATGTAAAAAATCGCCTGTCTAGATTCCTCCGAAGTTTTCCCCATAACCCGTATCAAACAAATAGCTATTTGAATACTTCAATACGCCGCGACTGATAGCAGTTGAGAACTCGTTTGTTTCTGCCGAACACGGCAGTCGACGTTGATTTCGAGATAACACCTTTGAGGGGGCGACGGCCGGGTGTAGGGGCCAAAAACCCAAAAGCCATATGTTTCGTGTACGATTTAAACGATGACCGGTCATAAACCGGCGAATTACTTGAACGCTTTAAAAAAGCACTTACAAATTAAGATAAATAAGGCAAAGTGTGAAAAAGACGCTCCGAGATAATAAAGTTAGTTATTTGGAAGCTTAACTGTCCTCGTTACACTCCTCGAGTTTCGAAATAAAATAAATAGAGTCCATACACAAAACTTTTTATTACCAATTACTACAGTTACACTAAAGCAAAGCAAACAACATGGATTCGGCTAGCGATAATGTCTAAGTTAAATTTGTTTATACGACCTCAATTATCAAATATTTTGTAATAGCTGAAAAGTCGGACTGAAACCGTAAACAAATTTTTTAAATGATATGGCTCATTATAGCCAAACAATTATGTGATAATGCACTATAATGAATCAGAGCAACATATAATTTGCTTATAAATATCACTGGATCGTTTAATTCGAGCGATAAATCAATATTATTATCGTATATCATTGTAATTGATTCTACTGACATACATAACATACAAGAGATTTTAATTGGATGTAGATCGCCAGTTTTTTAGTAAACCGGCTATTACAAACTTCCATTATAAACCTTATCAAACTATTATTATCTTTGATCATGACCAGATTACTGACCAAAAGCCACACTAAATCATAACTCATTTATTTGTGCATTAGCTTCGCCTTCTGTGTATAATTACTACGTTTGCACTACAACGTGATTCAGGTTTAGGACTACACACATTATCAAATTTTCACAAATCGATTGGATTATTCGAATATCATTACTCATAGCACAAATAAATTGTAACCATAATTACGCCCAATAATCAAATATTCTCCCGTAGAATAACAAACACACATTTTTGATCGCCTAAACACAGGAAATGCAATCTTTAAATTTACACACCAAAAATAAAATTTTCTGTTCACACATACAGTTTTCCAAACACAAATTTAACAAGTTAAGACATTGCGTTTAATTGTAAATCAAAAAGATCTAAGAACTTTAACAAAATTTAGAAACCAGCAGTTGTTGCAGTTTTAGGCGATGAAAAAACAGTGCCGTTTCATTCATAGATTTTCAGAAAAGTCCTATAAAATAAGATTTTAAAAATTGAGATCTTGTCAGTGTTGACCAAAACTACAAAAATCTTACATAAAAAAAGTAGAAAACTAATTTTATTTATTTTATCTCCAATAGCCTGTACCACAACTAGGAGAAGATAAACATCCAGGAAAAAAGCAACCATAACCAAAACGAGCAAAGATGTAGCGCAGTAAGTTAGAGAGAAGCAAAAAGAAAGTTACATCAATAAATTGATAAAACAAAAAAAGCAGGCATAGCATGAAGAAGAATAAAACTCTTGAAAGAAAAGATTTAAAATAGTTACACGTAAATTACAATATAATTAATACTATAGTATAATACTACTACTACTATAGTATTAATACTATAATATAATTAATTACTATAGAAAATTATTTCCTAATAAAGGTCAACTAATTTGAAATACAGAACAACACCTTAGAGAAGTTATGTCAAAAATTGTAAATGACCGCAAAAAAATTCGCAAGGAACAAACACCGAAATACCACCAAAGGTGGTTTGCTGACGACACTGGCAGAAACTCTATAGGTTAAAATTAATTTCATGAACAATCTATTAAAAGAAATGGGGTCACCTTATAAGTGCAAAAAGACCCTCTAGTCCTCGGCACAAAATCAAACAGAAAAAACAAAATGTCCATAAATTTCGGCCGATCTGCCTAATCGAAAATTTAAGACTCTACAAGCACTTGATTACAACAAGTATACTGAAAGAAATGAGCGAGGGTTGAGGAATGACGAGAAATGCAATTTGGTTTTTGGTGAAGACGATATATGCTATAGAGAAATTATCTACCAAAAAATGTTAGATTTGGAAATAGAGATAAAAATTGACAAAATTAGAGCCTCTTGAATTAAAATAGTAGATGCTTTGAAACCAAGACCTATAATTGAAAAAAAAATTAGATATAAAATAAACAAAGAAAGAAATGAAGAAAATGTATGGACATCCCAGTATAATCTAAAAGAACAAAGCTCAGTGGAGGAGGTGGTTAGGACATCTAGGAAAAATGTCTAAAAGACATCTAAAAAGAGATATTATATGAGCTAAATGCTGAAACAAAAGAAAGGAGAGAAGCAAGAAGACTTAATAGAAGAGATGAAGACAGATCTAAAAAGATTTGTTGTAGTGGTGAAAGCAAAGAAAGCTGGAAGAAAGTTGTTGATAAAACTCAACCCAGATCTCAAGTGCATATTACTGCATATACTGTATGTATTTGGGTGTGCCAAAAAAATCGAATATTTTTTTTAACTTCTGACACTGAAAAATTGGCACCTAGGCATCTTTAAAAAATGCTTTTTTAAAAATGAGCTCTTAATTTTAATGAAAAGGATTCCCTCATCTCAGTTTTCTATTTGTTCTTTAGGTCTATTTGGCAAAATCCATATCTCGTCACTACTTGATCGTAAGAAAAAAATTTATTTACATCTTTTGTAGAAAAGTGAACGCCCTAAAAAAGATATCCTAAAATTTTTTTATAGTTAAAAGCGTTTAGAAGATATCAGAGGTCAAAGTTTGAAAAATTTAACAAGAATTTCTTTTTTACTTCTGAATTTCATAACTCGTAAATAAATAAATACATATTAGAAAATGCAAAATATATAGTTTTATAAGAAATAGAATGCTCTACACAAAAAGTCTCTTGTGGTTAATCGATTACTCTAACCATTTAGAAGATATGCGCATTTTAAAAACCAAAATTTAAGATTTAAATCCTCATTTTTTTAAATGGTTGGAGGTTAACCACAAAAGACTTTTGTTGTAGAGCGTTTAATTTCCTACAAAACTATATGTTGCGCATTTTATAATATTTATTTATCTACGAGTCATAAAACTTAGAAATAAAAAAAAAATTTGTTAAATTCTTCGAACTTTGACCTCTGATATGTTCAAAACGCTAATAGCTATAAAAAAATTGTAAGATACCTTTTTAGAGCGTTCAATTTTCTACAAAAAATTTTGCCAAATAGAACTAAAGAAAATTTAGAAAACTGAGATAAGGGGGTCCTTTCTATGTATTAAAATTAAGAGTTTATGTTTAAAAAGCATTTTTTAAAGATGCCTAGGAACCAATTTTTCAGTGTCAAAAGTTAAAAAGAAATATTCGGCTTTTTTGGCTCACCCTAGTATGTAATGTTGAAATTATTTTACAATAAAAGTCAATATTCCTTAAATAAATGCAAAAATTGTACACTTAAGAATTTCAGTCGCTTAACGTATATTTTTTTCATAACAAACATATAGAATAAAACAATAAAAGTTTGCAAATAACTAAATAATTAAAATTGTTTTAGTAAAACCCTATAAGTAGTATTTCTATAAATAGGTTTAAGTTATTTCTACAATTGTATTTCCACTTTCTAATAAGATAAGAAATTTCAATTAACAATTTTATAAATATTTATCTCTATTTACGTATTTCTATTTGTAATCAAAGTTACGTTTTATTCATAGGAATTAGAATTAGAATAATGTAAATATTGGTATTCAGTTTTTTTAAATAAAGGTTCATTACAATCAATAGGTCGAGCACCCTGCCAATAAAATTTAATGTTGGTAGAAAAAAGCAACAAAGAGAGTCCATTCATGAAGTAAATTTTTTGATTGTCGAAGTGTAATAAATAATTTATTAGATGCCGGCTATAAGTAACAATAACGTTGTCAATTTTAATATGAACACTTGCTATTCTCCGGGTACTCTGCATAACAAAGTCGGTCTTTTCTCAGTGTCAATGGCACATCTTGTGATGAGATTAATGAAAGAAAAATGCGGTCGTCACACGTAAGACGTCCTCACATATTGAATTAATTGGAATTCGTGTCGTATAGTTAATTTAAAGTGAAGAAGGAGGCAAGGGTTCAGAATGTCAACTGCAGCAGCTGTAGTGTATTAAAGCCCCCTTAAATTCGTACGAATTTAAGCGTGTAAGTCGACTTGAATCGGCTTCCACAGTACTTAGTCACGCTGTAAATAGTAAACAATTACGACATAATTAATAAGTTATTAAGACGCTGGTTACAATGTGACTCAGATAACCATCAGCATTTATTTAACACGACTAACACCTTCTAAACACATTAATTATCCACAGCGTTAAGTTTTTATTAATGATTCACGCACCCGTTCCCTAGTGTTTATCCGAATGATTTAACATTCCCACTTGTACGAATCGGCGATTCGGGTTAAGCCGAAGGACCGTAACGAGATCACCGGCCATTATTATGTTGACCCCCCGAGTTTTGTGACCCACACAACAAAATTCCTGATTCAATAAAGCGCCATGACACACACTATCAAAGTTAAAATCAACCGGACATTAACCAAATTTATTGGCCCATTAGCGTTCACGAAATTTCGCTGGCGTAATCGAGCGCTCGTCTCCAAATCGGTTTTAATTAGATACAAACAGAGTTTTTATAGAAGCGGAAGTGTGCAAGACACTGTCAATTGCACTCTTCCGGCTTGCCGACAAATTTTATTGCCAAAAAAACAACCAGATGACCGTTAGAACACCATGTGCTTTTTGCGGACACGCTGCCTGCACTTGCATTCCAGTGAGGCAATCACTGGAAATGCAGGAGTTAATTGGAACTGACCTCTCAGATTGCTCCCCAAAAATCGTACAAAACAAACTTTATTTATTTCTCGAAAAGAAAGCAATGCAAATAGAATTCAATCGTAGTTTAGCGCTGATTTGTTTGTGAAAACTCGCAGGAAAAGGGGCGTAATGTTACAAATGTTGAATCACTTACCACTATTTCTTGCACTTTTATTTCAACGAACATGTAAGTTCCATTACAGCAAAAGTTTCCAACAAAGCTTCAACCACAACAAATTTTAAAATTCTCTCCACTGAAAAAAATACTATCTAGAAACATTGTCTAGGTTAAAAAATTTAATCCAAACATAACTACAGATTAAAACAATAAACTTGTATTTCCGTTTTGAGAGCACTGACACGATGGAAATCCGCTTTTATGGTCACATGGGTGGAAGAGATATTTTTAAATAGACCATATTTGAATTTATCCTTTATAAGTACTCATAAAAACATCTCAACTATTCTTAATAAGTATAAAATGTCAGTAATATGTAGGTTTTATCCTTTATAAATTTCGCAACTGAAATTCTTTTTACGTTTAGTTTATTGAAATTAAAAATAAAACTGGGACAGTCGTAAATCATACACTTCATGTTTTATCATATTCAAAAAAACATATCCACAATGGAATATTTGTGTCAAGACAAAGTATGCCTAGTACACAGGCATCACAAATTTAGGAGCATCAATTTTTTCTAAAATTATACAGAGTGTTTCCGAAATTCATTTCTAAATTTTAACAGATGATAGGCCTCACTTAAATGATGCTAAATACCCAAACATGCTTTATACAGATATTAATAGTTTTCGAGATATAAGATGTAAAAACTTTTTTTGAGACACTCGGTGTTGATAACAATGTTTTTGAAAAAAAATTCTTCATCGCACCTATAAATAAACCATAAACAAAATTATTATTAACAAACATTGTGCTCTCTACACAGTAAGAGCGAACAGAAAATATAATTTTATAAACAAAAAACCAGAATAATATTAATTGACCAGGGCGGTAATAGAAACGTTATGGTAAATAAGTTTACTTCTAAAATTATTTAAAGATACAAAACGATAAGATAAACGGTGCGTACGTCGAATTAAGAATTTTCTGAAGCCGTTAAATATCTAGAAACTTCTCGAGGTCTCAAAATTCGTCTCTCAAACCGGCGAAAATAAACATTTTTGCGTTAATATCCATGCACAGTCCAAATCCCTTTGATCGGCCACAATATTCAACTTAAGGATAGATAATAAAAATATTTTTAAAAAACAAAAATAAACTTAAAATAGATAACCTCCTATTTCATATGTATAGTAACTTACAGTTACAGTTTAGCAAACGTGATTTTTTTTATTTAAAATCTTTTCATAAAATTGGTTCCAATTGTGAAAATATCTCTTCTGAAGCAGAAAAGAAGTACTAACAAGATAAAGGATTCTTTAATACAAAATTAAGAAAAAAGTATATAAATTTTAAAATATTTAAAAAATCTTTGAGAAGTAATAATAAGATTAGTTTGTTTTGAGAGAATCATATTCGATTAGTCCATGCTAAGAAATCTATAGGTATAATCAAAAAAAATTCAATGTCTGTATTGATGTAGCATTCTATCTAAAAAAAGAAAAAAATTGTTACTTATTAAAAGAAAAAAAAACACATTAGAGCATTTTTTTACATTTTGAAATAAGTTTTAAGACCAAAATTATCTTCTCGAGGTTGTATACTTAGTTGTAATAATATACGTAGAAAAACACAAAATCATTAAAAAACCTCTCAAATTAACTTCTAATAAAATTAATCCGGAGTAATTTACAACAGACCGCTACAAACAAACATCGGTTTAGATTGAAGCAAAAATTTCAAACGAAAATGTTTATTTTGACCTGACTGTCATAAATTAGTTCAGATTATTTAACAACAGACAAATCAGAAGTTAATTTGGAAGGGATAATTTTATGATTTTATAATTATTATTACTTATAATAATTTATAATTATTTTATTTGATTTTTTATAATTGTATACTTGTATGTAAATGTATATGTAATAAAGCAAGTACATATATGAATATTACTTTTACTACTTCTATTAAAATGCTAAAATTATATTAATTTATGGGAGGAGAGAAGAACTCTTGCACACGAGCAGCAAATACGCACGGTCTGGCACTGGTCAAGACAAAACAGTAGTCCAAACTAAACAATTTTGACGAGAAAAAAGTCGGAAGTTTCGAAGAAAATCGGATTAGCTGATATTATGCCTCACAGCGATCCATTTTATGTCTCTTGTTGTTTTATGACCCCACGTACATCTACAGATAATTTATGACTCTAAAGTCCTGAATTTTTTAAAAATATCACCTGCAAAAAGTAGCACTTTCATTAACACTAATGAACTGTTGAAGAGAAGTTTTCCGTCGAAGTAAGTTCATAACACAACATGACCTAGGGCGGCAATCAACGAATAGTTATAACGTCCAACGTGGATCGTTATTGTTGAACTTACGACACAAAGTTGTGATGGTATCGAGAGAATGTTACCCGTAGGAACTTGCGGTTTCCTCCGGCAGTCTAGGTAGGAATCACAAACCACTTGCACAATTAAGAACGCAGCTATTTATAGTCGGTCTAAACGACGTATTTCCTCGTCTTCTAGGGGCGACATCTCTCAATGGCTCCAATTACGAATCGCAAATGCAACATTTCCGCCATCGGAATTCGTCCGAAAGCTTTATTATGCAAGCTCCGAGTGCAAAAAGTATTTGCAATTAACACTAAAATCTTGATTACGTTTCCACATTTCCAGAGAAGTGCAGTTATCATCAAGCTTGTCGCGTATGCAGCTGCAGTTGTATCATGAAATGTCGTTTCTCTTCTATGGAGATCATTTCGCGCATAGAATTTACCGTCTGCACTGTCAACGTTTCATTTCCTCGTGCCTATATGCATTCGAACGGTGTTCAGTGCAGCCACACAGATATCGACATAATTAGTTGCAGTGAGATTAAACTAAGATTCTTTCCGCTTCTAAAGTGGGGAAATTGTTGCGAATTTTCCGGATATGAATATTTAGTAATCCAAATTCACATATCATTAGTTTAACGACGCATAAAGCCAGCGTAAAATTTGACGCTCGTAAAAACTGACTATTTAAAAACATGAAAACTCGGAAAATATCCCAAAAAATAAAAGAATCCATTACTGACACGATCAACTTTAAACCGTGAAATATGGTCTTGACATAAAACATCCCGTCGCCATCTCACAACCCTCCGAGACGTCCCTGTTATTATACAAATTTTGAATCTTTACGAGGTTCGATATACACAAGCTTCATTTGTATAAGAATGAGCTGGAAATGTAAGTTAAAAAGATATAAATCACGGGATAAATATGTCCCATCAGTGATATGAAAAATTATTTTTTTCAATATACAAAGTGTTTATGTTGCTCAACCTTTATTTAAAAATAAAATGTTTTAATAATTTTTCTATTAAAAGTGTTTTATTCTAAACTTAATAACATAAAGTTTCTATAAATAAGTTAAAAAAGAAAAATATCACAATTAAATCAGTATTTACAGTATAAAAAATGAGAATGACAAATAAAAAATAACTAATAATTTAAAAAAGTGTACTCAGTGAGTTTTGTTCACCATTACGATTTAAACAAGTCTTACATGGCGTTTCTTGTTTTAAAATATATTTTGAAGCATATTTTAATCTATGTGGTGATACTAATGTGTAATTTCTTCCATTAAATCATTTAAATTTTACAACCTTCACAACAAAAATTAAGTCTAGCGGTGTCAAGTCAGGCGAACGAGGTGGCCACAAATTATTAGTTCCTCTACTAATAATTTCGTTGGAAAAGTAACGTTGTAAAGAATTAATGATTTTCCAAGCGTGTGTGCCGTATCTTCATCTTGTTGAAGAAAACCTAGTTGTAGTTCATCCTGATAAACCTCATTAAGAAACATTTAAAATTTCTTTTCCGTATCTTTCAGCAGTTATGGTGATATGAAAAAATACAGAGCCAATAAACTTTCTGCCTGACACTGGATTTAAGACACCAACTTTAACAAGATGTAAAGATGTCTCAACTCTTCAAATAAGTGAGGATTTTTACTACTCCATACTTTTAAATTTTAGGAATGTATACGAGTATATCCAGATAAATGAAACCACGCTTCGTCGAAATAGAAGGATAAATACAATAAATCATATTTGATGTTTTCAAACCAAGTGAAAATTGTTTTACATATGTTATTTTGTACGGATATAACCTTACTTGCTTCTTTACATTTTCTTGACAAGTAGGAACTTCAGAGGACATTGATTTAAAGTAAAAGACGCAGAAGTAAAGTTTTTGAATTGTCTTTCATAATTTAACTAACTCCTGCAATTACTTCGTCACTTGCAAAAGGTCAACCGTATAAAACTTTTTATTTCTAAAATAATTAAAATTAAAACAAACCTCCAAAACAAGCAAATTTAAACTTGACAACTACTTGATAAGATTGTGATAAATCAAAACTGTTTGTTGAGTGTGGATTGTGAAAAAAATGGTTAGCTTGACCAGGAAACATTTATTAACAGTTTGTAAAGTACAAGATTTTTATTTGTTAGTTTACAGAAGGTTCTTGACAACTAATGAAAAAAAAAGAAGAAGAGACAGCAGCTGACGTGGATGGTATAAAAACTTTGGTAAAACTTAATACAAGATTCTAAAAGTTTTAAACGTTTAAAGGTCTGAGATGTTTTGAACAACGGGAAGCTGTCCTTTATAAACGGGATGATGTATCACGGAAAAGAAATCTAATTTTTGTGTAAAAGTTTTCGTCCCCTTGTAGCCGTCGAAACGAGCTTATACGTTTCATATTAAAAAAAGCCACGTTGTAAGGTAGACAGTGATTGGACATTCCCAACAGGAGATAAAATAGAGCGCTATAAAATAACATTCTCAGAGTAATAAATGTTAAACCGCCACTTAGTTTTAAGGATTCAGTCGCGAGTCGAATGTATAATGTTCCATCCAATCCACACATCCGCGTATCTGGCGGAAACGCAACAAAAACCTCCTTTATGTAAAACAAGAGAAACATTCAAATTTAACAAGACCTAGAGCAGTTAAAAGAGGAACAAAAAATGCCATCCACTTGAATGACACTTAAAAGTGTCAAAGTGGTTGTTTCATGTTAAAAGCTCGCCAGACTTTATTTTTATTGTTCGCCTGGTAAAATTCCAATTGTTTTGACGTAAAATTGAAACCTTTCGCACAATATAACGAAATGAAATTTTATCCAGACGGTATAGAAGCGAGCGTGTCAGCTGTGCAGCCAGGATCGAGGGGGTGGAAACGACGAAGACGGAAAACACAACACAGACAAAAGAGCTGCGAACGTTTATAAATCAGCTGGATTAAAGCTAGGGGTGGGTCGAGCCAAGCCAACGTTCTGCTTGGTGGAAAGGTCGGATCATTCGATTCCTTGTAAGTGAAGGATACAGTTGAAACACCTCGCACATTTACCATTTTGGGGAGGAATGTACCATGCATTATAATCCGCTCACATATGGTTGCAATAATCGATTCTCGAACCGCATTGAGAATGGGACGCCAGGGACAAAAAATCCCGCATATGGGCGATGGAATTATTCCGACTCAACCTTCAATTGATGCTTGACTAATTAGTTTCATGCCTACCCATTAATATTGATCCGTAGTGAGTAGGTACAGACCTATTTACGAAATTGCTTTTAGCAGCAGTATCGGTTACAATGTAGGTGGTTGAATCACGGTCGCCAAATTTTCCAAATTAAAAACGTATTCTAATTTCATTCAAAGTTTTAAGACGTTTTCCATTTAAAGTTTTTGTTATAAAAGATAATAGAATTTCATTTTTCTTCGTATGGTAATGTTGGATAAAGTTGCCCTCTCGAGAAACTCTATTGATTTTCATAAACATCCCAAAAATACAAATGTCAGACAAAAACACAACATGAAAAGTTTTGCAGCTACCTGAAGGTATTTGTAAGTTTCTTATAATTTGTGTTGGGTAATTGAATTGAAGCAAAACACGACGTAAACGGGGACGTAAACTTATCCAGCTCTGGAAATAGAACATAAAAGAGCATCTAAACAAAATTATTTTGTGTCTGTTTTGAAACCTCTCCACTCAAGTAAAATCTTTTTGTACATTGATTTATGCCAAATGTGATACAAAAAAATCCAAAACAAACTCTTAGCTGTGTAAATAAATTTCGGGCAAAACGGCTGTCTAGCAGGTGCACTTGATCCCGAACCTCCCTCGTATGTCAAACAGCGTCTTAGTCCATATTTCCTAGTGTTATTATTTCACATAGGGCCAGTGTGGTCTGTACACGAGATATACAAGCGGCCCACGATATGTATATTTTATGATGAAACTCTCAAGATTTACATATTTTCGCCGCACAATACGACGTCTTGTTGACCCAAAAAGTGGATCCAGAAAATGATATGTGAACGAAGCAGTAAACTGTACCCGCTGTGAATTATCATAGGAATAGGATGTCAGCCGTTTTCGGCGCACTTGTAAATTTCAGGAAATGGCTTTATGCATCCAGTTATCTGGACCGTTCAAACTCGCGCTAAAGTGATTCATAATACTAAACTCCAGACATAAGTAATTGCATTGAATCCCGACCAGACCCCACAAATTCACCGTGTACCCACCCCAACTACAATACTCGCCAAACAAAACGAAACCTGTAGAAATAAAAGGACTGGACATTTGAAATTTCGATAATAGCGATTTAGTTTCGTTTCCCAAAGTAATACATTAACTAAGTAATTAAATATGTGACAATTCCCAAAATTTTTCTTTCCCGTTCTTTCTGGTTTTCTAGACCCCTAGAAGATTTAAAAAAGACCTAATTATACATGGTGATTTACATAACAGTGCTAGACCGACAAATTTAAGATTCATCCAAAAAACAGTTCGCATGAGCAACTGGTTTTAAAACATGTCATAAATTCTCTTAGAAATCGTATAGTAAATTCAGGATTTGTGGGATATGTAAAGACTTGTAGTTCCATGTAAATCAGCTTGTAGATTACTGATAAGATAAAATTTGAATTGTGATACCACCCAGTTACAATAACTACTGACGAAATATCTCCACAGTATTGTCTATTTACGAAAAAATGAGAATGTGTCTTAAGACGTAAATTATCTCAATAAAGCCACCCTAATTAATAACTATTTTACCATAGTATTACCATATTATCATTATCCAGCAAGTATAAAACAAAGAAAGAAGAGTTCAATTTACTTAACCTAACACAAAAAATGCAAAGTTCTCTCTCCACATGCTTCCCTAATTTTACAATAAAAGTTTACGGTTTTAAGAGGTTAGTTTTGAATGCCATTTCCTGAGGTTATTTACCACTTTGGGTTTTATACAGACAATATGATGACTTAGAATAAAAATCGGAGGTAAAATGTAGATAATTATGTAGTCATCCATAGCCCAATCCCATCTGGTCATAAATGTTTGTTAATGTCCTGGAGGGTACAAAATACAAAAATGGTCTGAAAAACCTGCTACTAAACTAAAGTTAACTCTGATTGACAGGTGTATCTTGAGACCAGCTGATTACAGTGTTAGTTGAATATAGCTCATTGATTCGTACAGACCCGGAAACCTCAAAAACTCCCATTGCTGAAAATCTTTTTAGTCATCCTATTTCTATGAGCTTAGTTTTATTTAACAGCACCGAGCAGTGTATTTAAATAACACAATTTTCATGGTCTCACGACTACAGTCTGATAAACAGACGAGAAGTCACTTTACACCAACACTCAATATATTTACATCTTCTTTACACACACTTTTCACATCAACGAAAGATATAATCCGCTTTTCGAGCAATCCGGCCGTGAAAGAATTCTCACTGCACGAAAATGGTCTAATTTTGAATGTTTTCACACGGAAGTGAAGCAAAATGGAAGCGGAATATACACCGCCAGCGATTTATTCGCACTTAATAGAGAAGTTAATTACGCGAACTACAAACGCAATTAAAATTTTAGTAATATCCTTCTTTTTGTATTGGCTAACTAAGTGATCTTCATGGGATAATAAAATAGGCAGAGCAGCCCATAATTTCTGAATCCGCCCATCGTAGAGTAGGCGAATTCACGCACACGCAGCCACATACATAACACCACGAACCTGTTCTGGTTGTTCCATCAACTATGCCCAACCCTAATTGCAGAATTAGAGTTGTAGAAAGACACCCTCATCAATTTGTCTCGTAAAAGCAAATTGCAAAAGATTTTTCGGAAGAGTATCTGCTAAGTAAACGCAACGAAATTGTAAAACATGCAAAGTCTTATTTACATGACGAAGCGTGCATCTGCGGTAATGAAACCGCAAGAGCACACAAGGAGAAGTTATTGCCGAAGTCATACATAGTGAGTGCGCTTTGATACAGTGATCCTGTAAACCGCTTATACGCCAGAGACTATTGACTTTCGCAACATAAATTTCAGGATATGAATACAAGTTGTGACCCTCAACGCAACCGCGCTTCCAAATTACAACCCTCCAAAGAATTTTTCTCAAACGAGGCATCGTTGTTTTGAAATTGAAGACGGTGGAAAATTGGTACTCTCAAATTGATTCAGTATTCGGTTTCGTTCGTTCCGTTTAATGCGAAGCTCCGTTTGATAGAAGCAAATGAATCTGACAAGTCATATTTATTCGTGTGTTAACAAGGTAAAACAATCAAGCTTTCACGACCCTCGGATGGCATCTGTCACACCACCACGTGGCAGGCCTGTCTTGTCTCACTCACATTTGTTTAATTTACGCTCTCCTCCGTAAATATTTTGACGAAAGACAAGGATTTCCGCATTTGACAACAATAAATCTAATTTTAAAACTAGCCATATTAAAAATTACAAAGTTGCCTGTTGACACATATTCTCTTCTATTGGTTTATTTGAAATTTCTGCTTTGTTCAGACACTCGACTGAAACACAGTTTCGTAACGTTAACACGACCTCTTCAAATTAATTGCTGCTTTTGGAAACGTTTAATAACATTAACGAAATGACACTTAAACGTTATGGCCCATTACGAGATATTCACCGTTTCTCAGGCACGGCACTTGATGTAAACATATCTTTTTTTCAAACAGGAAAATTATTACCGAATATCGATAAATTGCAGTTAACAACCAAAGAGAAAAAAATATTTTTTTAATAAAACAAATTTAGTTAAGAAAATTGTTGACTGAGACGAAGAGAATGAAACAAGAATAAACTGAAGTTGTAATGGCTCAATTGGGGATCATTGAAAAGCCCAGGAGAAGAATTAAGGTAAGGATTTAGGAAAGTGTCTACATCTTTTTACACAGATCCTCGAAAAATTTCCGCTTGAAAGTGCGCCCTTTTAATGATTAATCACTTAAATAATTGGACAAACAGGCAGTGTTATAGTTACTTAGGGAAAGATGTCATTAACCCTCAGACAAAGTAGTACTTTATGGCCCACTTAACCGACATGCCATCATCGTTAATTGAATCTGTTTCGAATACAGACGTTCAGCAGAGCAATGGGTTAGTTATACAGACAGGTAAATAAAACAGCGAAGAATTCGCATTTAATTAAAAGTAAATAAATCGTGTCGAGCTGTACAGATATATACACTGGTGGAGTTGGCAAATGGAGGGTATTCGTAATCCTGGCCGAGACTTTGAGTCATTTGGGGGCGTCGGCCCGAGGGGGTTCAGTACAGTAATTAACGACAATGATTCAGACACATAGACAATTACAAGCGGTAATAAACGTAAAACTGGGCGATCATTTCGTTAAATTATCCATTCACTTAAACTGAGGTTAAATAACCAGTTTAAAGTTCATTAGAAAAGCGTTTACCTCTAGTAATATCAGCACACTTTACAACCATAGATCGGTCCATCAGCTTATCCCGATAAATTATGGAAATATGACTTTTTTACGACTTATTAGTTCAATTACGACTACAATTACGACTTATAGGTTCATGTAAATTCGACTTTTAATAAGCAAAAAAGCAAATCTGATATTAAAATGACAAAAATTGTGCATTTTTTATCAAAACCTAGAAATATTTCTTGTTGTGGGCAAATTTAATACAACGAGTCAGGATCAAAATTTCAATCATTCAGTTATTGTAGTCAATCATTTAAGGTCAATGATCTCGCGTCCGAATAGATGTGTTATTTTGTTAAGAGCATATAGCTCAATTTATGCGAGCATTTTTACATTTTTAACTTTCTTAAATTTGTTTTTGATTACGAAGATATTTATAGGTAAATAAAATAAAAAATGTGTAGGTTTAAAAATTATTATTTTACTTTTCAGAGATCAAAGGTTATTTTTGTTGAGCTGGTTATAATATTGTTTTACATGTAGGATATAAAGATGGGTTTATGAAAAAAATATATTTGATTTTGAGGAAAATTTTAGGAAATGAGTAAAAAATAAATTTCTCTCAGAATTAAGCGAGCCATCCATTATTGTCATGAACAATGCTCCCTATCATTCGAAGGTGGTTATTATTTTTATTAATTCTTTAATCTAAATAGCGTTGTGTAAATCTCAAAATCTTCTCTAACCATGTAATTCAAATTCCATTTGAATTTGATTCTAATAAAAATACATTTACGCCAATAATTTGGTAACTTCTCATTTTAAATGTTGGTGATTATGATATTTCAAGTACACGTTTCATACTAGACTCATGTTGTAAGCTCTATGTCTGTCATGATGTCAAGTCAAAATAAGACAAATATATGGTTTCGTTTTCTATTTGTTTCATTACTGATCCTAACGTAAAATGACATGGCAATAGAACCGTAGATCTTTACTTGTTTGTGAGATTTTCTAAGAAATCGGGATAAGCTGATTAATTTCCCATGAAAGATGGTAAATTTGAGTGCGGTCAATCGTCGATTTAGAATGCGGATCGTTGCTGGTGCATCCATGTATCTTTTATGTGGCCTCGGTTGATGAATAAGAGTTTCCCAGAGAAATATTTATACAGTGGTTCGTACACTGGTAGAATTCTATAGAAAGTTATAAATAAAGACGATTTAAAAGATTTATTTTTGGTCCACATTTGCCGCACAACAGTTACTTATTCGAGAATAGAACATTCATTAAAGAAAGAAATAAAACTATAGTTTTACAACTACCCACATATCTTGTACACATCCTGAGTGGATAAAGTGGAGTTATGGCGCGCATATGAAGATTAATGGACGGAATGCGCGATAATAACGTTACTGCAAGAGCCTTGAGCAAAGAGACTGCACACCACTGTCCCCATTGCACTTTCGCAATGCAAAAACGCACTGTGTTAAGGAGGTCGACCATTAATATTAAAACAATGTCATCGTTTCAGGACCCTAATTGAAAACGTCTGACTCAAATTATTCACACGTACATTTTACTCACTTCTCTCGTCTTGCATGAATATTTAACTGAAATCTTAGGGCCGTTTGTGCGTCGGTCGTGACAACACCCGAAGTAAATACAGACAACCCAAGACGAGCTTTTTATTCAGCCAACTAAATCAGAGTATTAAACTCTCTCGAGATTAATTAGCCAACTTTTACCTAACGACGCTTTTCCAGTAATTCATTAATTAGTAGATAAAGCAGAGCTGGTGTTATTTTAATAGGCGCTCAATAGAAAAAAAGCTCGGCCTAAAAGCAGCTTAAAATTCACACGCCGTTGGACTTTTAAATAAATAAATGTAAGAACTAAAAGAATTTTAAAAATTCGCTCGAGGCTAATAAAAGTTTAATGTAACGAAAAATGTAGATAGTATAGCAAACAGCAGTATTCACGTTCGTAAATAAGTTTATTCATTAAAAAATGTACAAAAGAAAATTTCAAGTAAACAGCATCCTGGAATTATTTGATGAGAAATATCCTCCCAAAGATTGCTGAGTTTGTTAAACTCGCGAATCATAGTATCAAGGAAATGGCGGAGAATTTGAATACTCTTACAATTCTGAATCTACAGAGTTAATACACCGCAAAATTCCAGCACACCACCGGTCTGTTTCATCAAGAATTTTAGCATAACGTTTATGTAAACGAGAGTGGCGAAATAAAACAAACACCGAAACAATGAAAATTTAAAGAAAATTCAAGGAACCACTACATTATCTCCACATCAAGGAATATTACAATTACCCGTATATACACTAATATCTAAGCAGTGTTCCATAAAGGACACAATAAACCCTTATTACTAATCCCTTAAACCAGATATTATTGTTTAAGAGGATAAATTATATTTAGTTGAAAGACAACCCCTAAATACGCAATGCGGCTCGAATCACAAACCAAGCGGCAATTAAAGATAAAAACTGGCATATATAGGTATCTAGGGCAAAAGTAAATATTGAAATAACCAGTTACCTGAAATAAAACGATTTTAGCAATCCCCAATTTAAACAGATGCCCATAAATTTAATGAAATGGCAACAGAGGCTATTCAAATCGGATTTTTTATCATTTGGTTTTCAATTATAATTTGAAAGTTGATCGGCGATAAAAAGTGCTGTCGCACGCAATAAAAGCCGAATCGGTAATACAAGAATTGAAGAAGGATGATAGCGAAGTGACGATTGAATTTAAAAAAAGAGAAAGACTAGAACATCAAAATTTAAAAATTACATCGGTCACTAGCTCAGCAATAGTTATAGAGTAAACTTCTCCTTATCGTGGCCTTTTCTATACAAACAGATACAATTACTTATTATATTTTTATTATTAAATCAATGATTTTGCCTGTGATCTAACCTACATAAATACAATATGACAGCAGGGTTCATAGCATTCTCCACTACTCTCCAAGTGAGCGTACTTTCATTGGAAAGCATTACAAAAAATGACCATTAAAGCGGCAGCAGAAAATTTGGTAGCTGCTCCGCTAATAGATTCTCGTGTCTAGATTTCCTCCACCAAATGTTCATGCTACTATTCCTAATAGTTGTGTTATACTTCTGTAAGTGAAATACATATTTCTAGTAATTTTGGAACCTCTTTTAGTAGTATACGGAAAGTCATGCAACTTTAATGACCTGTATAATTGAAATCTTGTATAATAGAATACCTCTATAAGCGGAATTAATGTCTTGGTCCCCAAAGATTTCACTTATCCAGGTTCGACTTTATATAAAATAGAAAAACAATAAAAAGCCATGCTTGGTATTCAAATTTTACAGTGTTTTTGGGGCAACACAAAAAAG
Organism: Tribolium confusum; assembly: GCA_029207805.1. Lineage (NCBI taxonomy): Eukaryota > Metazoa > Arthropoda > Insecta > Coleoptera > Tenebrionidae > Tribolium > Tribolium confusum. The sequence goes on along the minus strand of JALGAY010000002.1, from coordinate 38,958,155 downwards.
CGAATTATGTTAGTCTTTTCAGCAGTAAAATACACACAAATTTGTGACTGTGCATATTATAATTGCAGTGGGTTGGTAGAGCTAATTGAGTTTTTAAATTCAGAACCTATCGCCAGCTTCGGCGTTCTTATGATCAGTAATTGAATGGAAATGCCTTGCAGTTAATAGCTTCGCAAAATCTGGGAAAGCTCGCGAGGAAAATTCGTTAGAAATTAATTGATGCCATCGTTAGGTACAAAATATCAATAGAGTGTTTTAAGAATTCTGACACTTTATAAATTATTAAGCAGCAGCAAAATTTATTTTTTAATAAGACAAAACGCGAGTAGAAAAATTGTTTCAAACTAGGATAAGTTTTATCATGTCGAGCATTTTGTCCTGATAATTTTTATGTCGGCATTTATGACGGTGGCGTCCGTAATGACATAACTATGGGTCGAGATTTTTAAATTGAATTAGTATACATGTTTTACGAGCGTGTAACTGTAATTTAGGCTAATATTCAGCGCCCGCATAAGTCAATAGGTGCGTTTACACGTACGTTCAATCGCGAACGCTTAGAACGCGCGTTCTAGTCGCACGCTCCTGAACCTGGGACAGGAATGTGGCGTTCCAATCTTGTCGATGAAAATTGGTCACAGTTTTGGCGTCCGTTCTTTTCCGCGGGTTAAACCCGTACAGGACAAACTCGAGTGTGTGAATAACAAAACTGTGTTAAATCCTTCGTGACTAGCGTGGCGTGTGGAGTTTTAAGCAAGCTTAAAATTCTTGGACTCTTGTACATTTTAGAACCAAATTTTAATTTTTAGATAACAGTGCAACCACAATAATTATAATCGTTATTAATAAAAAAAGTCGTATATATATTGTCGCTTTCATGTATATGCACTAGATTTTTTTTGAAAAGTCGAGAAAACCAAAAAGAAATATTTGAGTAAAAAATTTGAAAATAGATCCAGAACCAACACATGCCCTTGGTTCGTAAATTATGAGAAAACTACCTCGAAGATTATAGAAACTACTTGCGGATGAACTCTCAAATATTTGATAAGTTTCGGTCGATGGTTAAAGATAAAATTATTTAAATAATATAATATAAATATTTAATATAAACTATACTATACACATAATTGAATAATAATGTCTGTTATCAATTTTTTGCTCCAGTGTCTGATATCAGCCATTTTATTATTGTTATTATTTTTAAATAATGGAGCTGCAGATGAGTACCGCGGTCTAAGAACGTATCTAAGAAATTTAACAAGAGCAAGTCCTGCACGATTAGAGTGTCAAGAAAAATGTACGATTTAAACCTGTACGATCCTGTCCATTCACACGGACGTTCAATCACGCGGGCTTGGAACGGCAGAGTCCAAAACCGTACGAAAAACTCTACGTGTAAACGCCGCTATTCGGAACTGCGTTCGCCCCATGAAAGTGCCTATTGATTAGGTGCTAACACAAAAAACAGACACCCTCAGTGAGAAAAAAGCATGGCATAATTTCTGAGCACCCTCCCTTGTCGTGTTTCGCCCCTCGCCGTTTCTAGGTGTTGTGTTGTGAATAATGCTGTTTCGGTCAAGTTTTTGCTTCTCCGACCCAAGCTTACCGAGGAATTTTAATGAAGTTATGTATAATAACAAAAGCAGGTCCTCAATTCGTGTTTTCAAAGAAAACATTTTATTGAATGCACGAATTTGATCTGAAAAAATAACCAACAACGAAAATATGAGACTTTCGGTTTTTGCGCCCACGAAACTCTCGATTTTGACTTTTCAACTTTTGTAAATAATTAACCTTTTTAATTTGAGAGGAAAAACATTCCTCCTACGAACCGAAAATTTATTATTCTGCGTTATTTTCGCACCGGAATGACTTCATAAAGCATTTTAAAATTGTTTTCCATCTGATGCTTTTTAACTGTCTGGCAGTTAGTGTCGTAAACGTCATTGCGTGCGTAGTTAAAGTCCGCAGTTACGGTAATTGCTTAATATGAATTTATTGCGGTTGCAATAAAATAAAATTCGTTTCAACTCAAAAATGAAATCACGATTAATTAAATTTAAGAAACTTTACGATGCACATTATCCGAACACCGGCGCCGACTAAACACCAGTTTATATTAAATTCACGTTTTCGTGATATTAAAGAGACGTCACGACGCCACATTTTGTTTAAAATGAGGTAAAACGATAACGACACTCTGATGATGCACGGCCAACTTGCACTGCATTGAGCGGTTTAATTAAGCATCAGCTACGGCAAAATTGCATTTTTATGGGCCGTTGTGGCGTCGATTAGCCCTGCACGGCAGCGTCGGTACGACGCGATCCGTCGCCGACGCCGCCGCAGGACGCCGAAATCAACCGGAATCCGACAACGATACTCCGATCATTAAAAGGTACACTGAGCTTATTTTATTACTGCCAATCCTATTTTTCTACTTAAAAGAAGAGTTCAGGTTCTTTTCACTTTAGCTAGAAATAGAGAAAATAAAAAATTATTAGATACGCATTTCACAAAAATGTTATAGTGTTATAGACCGTTTCGTTTCCGAGATTCCGTTGCAGATTTAAACTGCATGACGTCAAATGTGGCCTAGTACACGCTAAAGAGGTAGTGCGAAGCGCTAAACCCCTGCTTTAAAAAATTCATAATTCGGCTACTGCAGAGTAAATCAAGTTTTATCCGCACCCCTTCAAATTGAAAAAAATCACGTACAATTTTATTTAATTAAAAAGAAGTGTTTTAAATACATTGAAGTTAGCTGATTTTATAAGTAATAAACCGAATATTAGCCATTGTTGAATTTATAGAAAACTAAACCACAATGACAGTAGATTTTGATTTATGGATTGTTTCTCCCGACAACGCAGCTCACTGAAGTGCGAAACGGATCATCCTCGTCAGGTAGCAATATCTGTACTGGATGTAATTATCATAAATCAAATTATATTGTTAGTATAGTTTGGCTTTCCATAAATTCAACAATGGTTGTTATTCAGTTTATAGCAGTCTCTTAAAAAAGTGACCTCACTTAAATGTGCTTCCTGATATGTCTTCGTTTCGATTCCTAAAAAGTAAATTCTTCTAATGCTGCTTTTTCACGTTTTTTAACGTATAAACTAATGGAACCTTAACAATTCCTTAAAGTATCATTTGGACATATTAAATCGCTATCTCCAACTTTTTTAAATTTTCTGTGTTAAAACAACAATTACCATAGCCGTGTTAAAAAACATTGTAGTCAACGGTTACAATGGATTATTATACAGAAAAAATTAAATTTAGATTGGTGGTTACATACCTATTTTTTTTAACAAAAAAGGTGCACCTTTTGTACTTTTTTAAGTCATGTTCGGTGTTAATAAAACTACAGACATTTCTACGTTTCGAATTATTTTATATATCATTTATCAAGGCTTATAGTTCTTTCCAAGGATTGACCCGATTAACGTCTACCAAAAACTGAAATTATTAAAATTAGTTAACAGCAAACCTGATGAACCAGATGGACTGCTTGCTCCTTTAAACTATGATGATCTCATGATAGTTTCGAGGTGTAATGTTTATTTTAAAGCGGTTACAGACAGTGCATATTGACATTTACATAATTCTCGGTGAGTCATTGCAAGAATTTGAAAAATGTAACGATCGTCTGTTACATAAGAGTTTTGTAAGAAAAAGCGTCATCAAAGCTGCGGTTATTTTGTGCTAAATTAATTCCATTCGTGGTCTTAGTCTTGACGCAAGATACAGTCCAAAACAAGCTATCGAGGACTCGGTCACATTTACGGAGATGAAAGTTTTTTTTCTTAACGACAGATCCGTGGTTAATGGCATTCGTGTTTCGCCATTTAACAGATTATGTAATTTACCGTTTTCTTATTAAATGCTTCGTGTGAAATAAGCCCGGTGCATTCGTATGGAAAGCTTGCAAGAACTTGGACAAGTTCTCACGATTAATTCTACAATTTAATTGAAATAGTGGTCGCAAGTAATGTGGGATTATTTTTTTACCGGTTTGTTGTTTTCAAGTTCGCGTATTAATTAATTTTAATTTGTTTTGCTTAGTTTGCCCTTGGACTTGCATAAATTTCAATTCGAAATGTAATCTGCATATCAACCTGCAGTTAACTAAATATTCAGAATAAAATCTTTGGCAGCTACAAGACCTTAGATAACTGAAAGTCGATGTCTTATTAGCTGACTATTTTTACACACACTGAACTAGTTTGCCAGATAGAGGACAAAAAAGGCAAACGGAGTTTATTGAAATATTATAAATAAAAGATAAACCTGTATTAATTAAGCTCGAAAGATCAATATCCTTTTTCTTGGGGAACTTTAAATTCTAACTCGGTAACGGTTCTCGCACAATAGAGCTCATTTTAAAGTGTAAATTAACCAGAAGCGGGCTAAAAATACAAAGAAACATTTTGCATTATCAAATAAAGAGCGAACAAAACAAGAAAAAACATTTGACCGATTGTGATACATTTAATTATTTCCCTGTTGCTACTTCCTAATCTGCTATTCCGTTCTACAAAAAACTTTATATTTCTGCTTTCAAAAAATGTTGAGAGATAGAAATGCTTTCAGTTGTGGCAAATTAACCAAAATTCTTTTTGACGAGTAATTTTGCTATTTATTCACGAAAAGGCATGTAGCTTTTGTAATTAGATTTTTTATTCGAAAAATTTTAATTGTAAAAAACTGCCATTTGTGTTTATGTAAAATGATTACAAAACATTTATTTATTCAAGTAATGCACAAGATCAAAGTGTTGATAATATTGATCATTTTAAACGAGTTTAGTTGCGTAATTAGAGATACGAGCACGAACAGGTCTTTTACCTTTTACATAATTTTACGATCGTCTGTATGTAGTACATTATTGACTGGATCAATGTTTACAAATCGTAGTTTATCAACATTGACATCAACTAATATATTGATATATTTGATATGTCGCAACTCGTAGTAATATTTATTCAAAATAATAGCAGAGCACGTTCGTTGTTGTTTAATAAAAATAGGTACACTAAAAAATACTAGGAACAATTGCTACGATTGCAAAAAAAAAAAACTTAAAATTTGTAGAACTATAGGCGCCAGATGTAATTAATTATATAGGGCGATTTACTACAGCTTTGTAGACAGAGATAGATAGCACCAAAAAAAAATTTTTCCAATATGTAGCCAGAGGTAGATAGTGCTATAGGAAAATTGGAAAATTTCTGGTGGAAGCTGGCGTATTATTTGCATTTTGATTTAATCAAAATAAAAACTTTTTTACCAAAATAAAAAAAACGCTAAAGCCAAATACAGCACCAGCAAATACAGACCGGTTTCGGGGTTGTAGTCGCAGTGTAACCTAGTTGTCTCTAGCTTGAAATATTTTTTACTAAAGTTTAAAATAAAAAATTGTGATAACAAAACTTAACATTAAAACGTCTATTTTAGGTTTGTCATAATTTTGAAATTGACAGGTGTTCAAGTTAAAAATATACATCAAACTTATCAGTATAAATACAACGTAACAATTATTGCTACTTATAATAACATAAAGTCTAAATATTATGGCATAAACGAGTCTTTGAGCTGAAGGCATTAAGTATATAACGCTTATTGAGCATAATATTGAGCCACAAAGGCATTTACCACTTTGAATAAAATCATAAATCTTCAAACAACAGACAATTGACAAAACCATGTTTATTACTTGGCGAATTGTCTCATAAGCAAGCACAGAATGTGTTTATTGCTAAATTTTAAATAGTCAAATATTCATTGTTCCAAGAATTATTATTTTAATCACAGTGGCCAATTTTGTCGCGCACGAGAATACCCATTTATATATAATTATTTCCCGTTCTTGTAAATTTTATTTCTGATAAAATATATTTTGCCGTTTGGCAATACACATCAAATATTTTTATGTCAACTGAAACTTACAGCTTGTTTACATTTCTTTTAAAAATATTATTATTAAGAACTGCTCTATATATTTTCCCGGGCCGGTTTATCTACCCTAACCACCCCCATTTCTCCACTACACTTTAAAAAAAAATCTTAAAAATTGTAGTAAAAGGTTCTTCACAAATTTACATCAATTTCTGCTACATTTTTTCTAAAGTTTTTGGTGCAACAATGTTTTCAAAAAAACTACAGTTAACTGCCCTAATTGTTTTTAAACAAGCTTTTTAAATAAATAGTTGCTGCAACAACTTTTTTAATATTAAAAAATAAATAAATTCGTTTTCTTAGCGTTCTATCTCCCATCTTATAGGGTAAATAGGGTTGGACCTATAGTTGTTTCATACTTTCATAGCGAATAGCCTAGTAATGATCACCCGCCTATTCTACCCCAGCTTACCCTATAGGATAAAAGGTGGCAAAAAAAATTTATTGCTTTTTTTTTAAACCTTTAGTATTAATTTTAAAAATAAATAATCTAGCAACATTTCAGTTAAATTGCTTGTTTTAAAGAAAAAAAAACAGATAGGTTCCCATTTAAATAAATTGTCGCTATGGTTATATCATAACAATTTAAATAAATAAAATTGCTAAATGTGCTAGTTGCATTTTACAGCCCTTCAACGTCCATATTTCCTCCATAAATACATACATTTTACCAATCCTGTAGAACTAATATAGAACTTCTTGCAATAATTAATTTATTACAAAATTATATTACAAATTCTAACCCAATTTATTTCTCATGTAGTGAAGCTCCCAGGCCAATGCCACTCAAACCAACAGAACATCCATTGAAAAGCTCCTTTCTAAAAGTTATCAGCTTGCTTGTTATCTGTCAATCGTCACTTTAGACATCTTCCATGAAAGCCCATCCATCTCCTCCCCAAGTTAATTTTTTAATCGAACAGAAAACACCTTTGTTTTTATGTTTTCCGTCTGTTTCGCTTCTCCAATTTAGAAAGCACTTTGCACTTAACTCGGCAAACAAAGATCTTTAAACGGTGTCGGCTGTAATTGCACCAGACTCAATAATAAACAGACGTGTAGGTACGGCCCCAGTTACAATAAGCACCTCATGTATTCACTTGAGAAAACAGCGAGTTAGGGAGTCGCAAAGGCGTCTGAAGAACAACACCAAGCTTTGCAATTTTCGCAGGATCCTTTCTAGACCGCGGAATGTCAGGTCGCTAGACATTAAATAACTTATATAATCTTGTGCAACACCTAAAGTTGCGGGCGTCGCTATAGCAACGCCACCAGATCGTTTTCCGGATCGACTCCGGACTCCGGCGTACGCAACGACGGCGGCAAAACAAAGCTTGTCGCAGACGCACTAATTAATAATCGAGCTGAGCTTTTGCACGAAGGGTCAACATCGGATGGTTTCTTCACGATGAGCTTTATTTCCTCGAGGAATAGCACTTAATCAAAGTTTTTTCACTTGAAGATAAAGTGATTTAATTACCCAGAATATAAAACTTCATTCAGAAAAAGGAAAAAAAGGAAAACAGACAGGTCGATGCACTTCTACTTAAGACTTGGAAAAAATTACAATAAACTGTAATTTATTGTCAGTAGTTTAAAAATTTTGGGTTATTTTCTAAAACTATTAGAAAACAATATCTGCTTTCAACAAACCATTCAAAGCTATATGTTAAAGCATTTATAGCTATTAAACAAAGTACTGCACACTTCTTATTTGCTTTTAAGACACTTTAAAGCAACATTTGTTCGAAAATACAATTCTTCCTTTTTTCTGTTAAAAAAGTAGATAACTATATATAGTAAATTTTAAATTATTAGGTAGAAAAAGAAATAAAGAGCCTGAAAGGGAAGATTGTCTACCACAACACTTTTAAATGTGAACAGATTTTCCTCATATTGAACACAAAGCTACTAACTGAAAAGAGTGAGCATAAAAATAAAGTCACGATTTAAAAATATGTACCTACTTGCCTATTCACATTGGTTTGTTTATAAACAGGAATACAAAAATTCAAAAAAGTAGATATTAAAATGCACGCAAATAAATAATCAAAACCAAAATAACACAGTTAACTGGTACAAGCGTAAACAAATTAAATTATTTAATACCTACCCTGTTCAAACGCGGTTTACAATAGCACGAGCTAAAATAAGAAACAAAACAATACTGGAAATAAAGCATGTGACCAATTTGGCAAGATAAGCCATGAAATCTTTGCTAGCCTTGAAAAATTAGTTGATCGTTTGTATCGAGACAATTGCACACTGTACAACAAAACGCAAAAAAAACCCTTTAGTATAGATTACCTGAGGCTGCTCAATTAAAAAAAAATATAAAGTTACCTTTAAAATTATGATAAAGGAAGATGGAGCCAAAGAGGTGATGTGGCCAAAAAAGACATTTGATAATAGCCTAACCAAAAAGTTTTTACAATGGTCAAGTGTGAGATTTGTTAGCTTTGTTCGTTGTGATTCGTATCTTAAAGGCCCAAATATTTCTCACATTATTTTAATTCAAAAATTATTTTTCATGTTTCAGCGTCTTGACCACGTTTCATCCAGGCATGAACTATCGTAGGCTTCGGTATTTAGTATCCTATCAGCAAGGACTAGAATCTGTCACTTATTTTTGTTGTTTAATTTTATTTGTTACACTAAATTAAGTAAAAAAAAATTTTTCTAAAGCATAAATAAATAAACAAAAATTGTAATAAAAAGTAATTCGAATTAAAGACTTTCAGATTTTTAGAAGTGACTCCTCGTTCGTTCTAAGGACTATATTTAGGCAATAGATATTTTCCGAAGTAACAGGTTTGACGATATTCTTACAAATTTATACTACTGATGGCATTCGGAGCATTAACGCAGAAAACCTATTACTAATTAAATATACTCTCTTACCTGATTTAAATAAGGTTGTTTTGGTGTTTACACAGTGTAAAATAATTACTATTGTTGAAAATTTAAAATTCTCGAGCTTTTGATTGGTCGTATGCATTAATCGAATATAAACATTCTGAATTAGTGTATTTATATCGAAAACCTTTTCAAATCAGACAAACTTAAAGAAGCTTTAAAAAAGCGGTGAGTCAAATTCTTTTTTTAAACTTTCCTTCAAAAATGATTATAAAGTTTGAGAAGTTTTCTAAAACAAATAGGAATTATAAACGGATCAAAATATTGTTTAAGTATCTATATTTAACTAAATCAATTTTGTAATGTGAGATCATCGTTTTTTTGGTTAAAAAAACAATTTTAAATAATTCTATTTTCCATATTATTACAAAATGGTGTTTCACATGTGACACAATATCTAAATTAGTAAAATTAAATTTATTTTGTTTAATTTTGTCAGAATTCGTGACGAACTTCCACCAATCAAATATTTCCCATTTTTCCACCTAGCTTTTCCAGTAATAAATTAATGTGGGTATGGTTGTATAAAAAATGTAATTAAAAACCGCCAGTCACAGTAAACATTTGAAAAATAAAAATACCTTGACTTTGTTAAAAAAATATTAGCTATATTCACCGTATCGTCCCAGTCGAAACCAATTGAATTTTTTTGAAACGTGTGTTAATTGTGAACATGACATGATTGAAATCAATAAATGTTTAAAACACATCTGTATTTTTCATTCCGCTTTCCCGTGCACCAAACAAAAGTTTAATTATTTTATTACTCTCGACGTTGATTATATTTAATAATACACATTTAGCGGTGAGTAAATTATTTTTGAAACAATTTTATAAACAAATCAAAGGATTATTTCATCCGATCGCAAAACTAGACAAGCAATTACCATCAGTCATCAGCGTGACATTTAATTATGAAACTAAAATATTGAGGAAATATGTTAATTTATTTGTATCGCATAGCACATGACGAAATTTTCAAAATCCGACATAAAACTCCGGCTTCATAAAAGCGTTCCACCCTCGAATGCGTGCCTAATAAACATTTTAAAATGGATAAAACGGATACATTTACTCCGATTTCAAGTAGCTACTCCGTCTAATCAAGGCGGGGGTCGACTCGCATAAACTAACCCTAAAGCAACGGAGAATATTAAATAGTAAATTAAAGTCGCTAAGTTACAAATAAATTACGGTAAGTTATGGCAAATCCATGTAGCAGTTGTGCAAAAGTTTTGTGGCTGTTGTGTGCAGACTTCGATTCAGACCGCAAAAAATATAAATGTAACAAAGCTGACAAGGGGTAGTTACAGTGCTGTAGCTAGAAACTAGGAAAGAGGGATATTTGCCAAGAGCCCAAACTATAACAGGCGCAATTAGCACATAGATATCTTCAGTTCCAAAAAATTTGGCAAAAAACATCGCTTTCAGCTTCTACAATTAGTAAAACGTCGAGCAGGTTCCCAAATCTGGCTTGAATTGTTATAATGGGTCTTTTATGGTTATTAATTTACAAATTGATTTCGCTTCCGGCTCAAAACTACTAACAAATGTCAGACTCGTATTTATTATACCTTAATTGATAATATAAAGTCCCTGGCACCTTAAATTGGTAAAATTACATCTCCGTATTTAAAAATTAGTAAAATATCGCCCCTGGCCCCCAAAATTTAAAAAAAAGTCACCTTTGTATATAATTCTTAGCTTAGAAAAGATTAAAACGTTACTTCCAGCTTCTATAATTAGTTAAATGTCTCTGGCTTCCAAAATAACTAATATTTTATCTAACTTCCAGCTTCTAAAATCACAAAAATAATGTCATCTTTGCCACTACTAATTTCGAAATTGAAAAGTATCGCCTCAATATTATGAAATTAAAAATGTCACCTCTGGCTACCAAAATTGGTAAAATGTCATTTATGGCACCATTTATTAAAAAATGTTACCATTGTATTTATTTACTAAATTAAAAATTAAAAAATGCCACATTCGGCTTCGAAGGTAAGTAAAATATCGCCCTTGACTTCCAAAGTTAGTAAAATGTTGCTTAATGCTTCTAAAATTATACTTTTATTGATTTAGTAATAGAATATACTATCTCCGGCTTCTAAAATTAGTAAAAGATCGTTTCCGGTAACCAAAATTGAAAACCATGTCATGCTTGTATTTGCTAAACAAAAAAGAAAAGAAAAAAATTACTCATTTAGCTTTGCATATTCCTACTTCTAAAATTAGGAAAACAATGTCGCTTTTGTCTTCACTGATTTAAAAATTAAAAAAATATCTGCAGTTTCTCAAATTGATAAAATTATATCTCCTTATTTCAAAATTAGTAAAAGGTCTCTTCCTGGTTTCCAAAATTAGTAAATAGTGCTTCTGATATCCAAAGTTAAAAATAATTAACTGTATAAATTAGTAAAATGTCTAGTCAAACTTTCAGTAATTACAATAACAATGTCAACTTTGCAGTTGGTGTTAAAAATTTAAAAGCTGGTGTCTAATACTTCTGGTGTCTGAAATTAGTAAAATGCATCGCCAGAATTTCAAAATTAATAAAACGATGCTTGTACTTTACAATTACTAGAATGTAGGCCCCGGTTTCCAAAACCGGAAAAACTGATCGCATTTGTAAATTTATTAATTTGAGGAAGGTAAAAAACATAACATCCAGCTTTAAAAATCAGTAAAATGTAGACACTAGCTTTCAAAATCAATGTTGCTTCTAACTTCTACAATTACAAAACAAAAAGTTGAAAAGAAAGGTCTCCAGCTCCTAAAATGTCAATCCTGGCTTCCAAAATTAGTAAAATTACATCTTCGTATTTTAAAGTTAGTAAAATCTCGCCACTGGTTCCTAAATTAATAAATAAAATATCGACGATAATTTATAAAATTAGTAAAATATTCCTTTGTTGTAATTTATAATTTCCAATTTTGGGAGGTCGGTGGATACACATTCGTTTATTTATTAATTTTAAAAAAAGGTAAAAATATCGCCTCCGGTTTCTGATATTAGTAACTTGATGCGACCGGTTTCTAAAATTGGTAAAATTACAAGTCTAAGCGCTGTAAATTACCTATCGGACGACAATTGTATTAGATTTTTTGGCTGAAGAAAATATTAAAGATCATTCATAATTATTACTCTGCCAGTAGAGGAGAAGTTAATTTATGTTACTTTATTTCGTTATTAAAAATTAAAGAACCATTTATTGCAAAATTTGTACTTGTAAATTAATTTTTTTAACCATTTTAAACTCATGCAAGAATACTTTAATTTTAAAGTATCTAACTTTTAAACGAAAAATTTACCAGTACATAAAACTGTCATTTTACAATATCGGTACTGTAAATTAGCATTTAATTGAGGTTTAACTGACAAGTAATAATATGATTAACGTTCACGAGGCCAAAAAATGTTTTTACTTTATAATTACTTTATTCTAACAAGCTAATTTTTTATAAATTTTACATTATTTTAAATAATAATAGTGTTACGTTAATTATGTCTAAGGTTTTATACAGACTACGGCAAAATTTCGACTACGGCTCCAATAATTTGAAAAAAATGTTACCCTTGCATATTTCTTACTCTAAAAAAACGTATTCAGCTTGAAAAATTAGTAAAATGTCGCCACTGGTCAAAATAGTAAAATGACGCCTTCGGCTCCAAAATTAGTGAAATGTCGACTCTAGTAATATTAGTAAAATTTTGCCCCCTGTTTCCAAAATTACAAAAATAAGGTCACCTGTCTACATATCTCTTCCGTTTCTAAAATTTATACAATTTTATCTCCGTATTTATAATTAGTAAAATATTACCAGAGATTGGCAACATTTAGGGTACTTAACACTTGTCAAAGCAGCAATACTAAATTCTTGATTTTTTTTTGTTATTAAATCTGTAGTACAACAATCATATGAAAAGTTACTTGGCATTTTAAAGGACGCAAAATTAATATTTTGCCTTGAGTGGCCCAAATAATTCTAGGTACGGCACTAGGTACTTACGATTATTTAGAATCTGGAAACTTTTCACGAAAAATAAAATATTGACGAAAGTTACGACCAGCAAGGGCAAATTAAAACGCATCCTTACCTGGAACAAGAAAACAAAGTTAGAGAAAAGTTTGAGGAGCTTCGTTGTAAAATCAGCGTTGATGAAATGTTTCACTTGTGTTTGGTTGTATGAGGCATTAGGTGTTAGTTAAATTATTCATTGTCGAATTAGGTGTGCGGCGGGATATGTTTAGATGTGGGTAGTATCGGTCTTGGAGGATTTCGCACACATGCAGGAGGAAATGCAGCCGAGGTTTGCGGTTAAGACTGGCGAATTTACAAGTTTGGAGAATTAACGAGGCAAGCTAATCTTGACGTCGAGTAAATCAAACGAGCGATTTCCCAATCCGCAACAGATTAGTAAAATCAGGTATCACGCTTCTCCTCGTTATTAACATGACCGATGCAGGAAATCGGTTCGATTTGTTCCGTTCAAAACTATTAAAGCATTTCCAGTGCACCATTGTTATTGACACATACTGCAATACATTAACGTCAATTTAGTGTTGAGCACCGAACGCGGAAAATTGTTAAGGAAATAATGGGAACGGGAAATCACCCACTTTTGGCTTAGATACAGTTCGGACGTTTCAGCCAGTGCCGGCGGATTGCTTTTTTGTGTGCAGCCGCTTAATCGACTATTTATAATTGATGCGAAAATTGAAAGCGGCTGCGGGTGAGCGCTTTTTTATTTAGTTTTGCCATCCGTTATGTGGTTCACGTTTGATTTGAACGATGCTACGTGTGTTTACGTTCACTTGGACGTTTGCCGGTAATGAGTTAATGCGTTCTAAATGACATTAGTCTCGACGTCAAAAGCACGATTGAAAAAGTTTGTTAAACGGACTAATTATACTTAAACATACCAATTTCATACACAAATATCGCCATTCCAATACATCAACCAACCAATCGCTCCTAATAAACTTTTTTCTTACAGACAGGTATAACGAGAGTAAACAAATATTCAGAAGAACTAATTAATCTTCTCTGACAAAATTTCACCTCATTTATTTTTATTGTATTTTGTTTCATAAAAGGAAATTTAATTTACTCCAAATTACATTCAAATACAACACAAATTCAGGATTAACAAGCTCCAAGCTTATTTTGCTCATTCTCATTTGTAAAGTCTATGCATTTACCCAAGAAAGATTGACTTGAGTTGTAAATAATCTTCACAAATTTCACAAACACAATTCACAAATAAATAACGTATTTAGCATAAGTTCGCTATTTCTTTCAAATTGTCGGAAAGTTTAGGTAAATATGTATGGTGGAAATCATCATCTTTTGAAGAAATATAACCCTTAAAGCCGATTTTACGCCTCGGGCACCGGAGCATCTCAATTTGAACAAAGCCACCTAGTCTAGGTCCAAGTATTTATGGTTAAACCCTTATTTACTCCAATAATAATAAAATTTATGGTGAGCAAAAATTTCATGGATATACTAAAGTGAGATCAAAGTGTAACTGAATCAGAGCAGGCTGTGCCAGCGTAACTGTAATAATGTGTCTAAGAATTATTAATAATAGTTTCCATCTCAGGTTATAACAAAACTTACTTATTCATTTAAACATTTCACCTTTTTCTATTCATCCTTTTATTATTATTTACTTCCATTGCGTCCAATATTAATAAATTTTTCCCGATACCCGGCGCCTCCACCATGTAGAATATTTGACAAATTGGAACTCCGTTAGTCCATTTAAAACAGCCAGAAGCTTTTGTCCAAATTAACATTTTTTATCAAACACATGCATTTTCTGCAAATTTCGTTTACATGAACTGACTGAGCCAAAGTCCAATAACCAAGCAACCTTTTAGCATTTTCGTTTTCTCTATGTTTATTTTACTTTACTAAACGTTTAATAATATTTCAGTATTTTATAGTTTTATGTGCTCCTTTTCATTAAAGAACCTCTGTCGTAGTAACATTCCCTTTAACTCTTTTCTCTTACAAAATTCTAACTATTTTTTGTGTTAAGTATCCAATAAATAATACTATTTTATAATTTTTCTTTTCTTCTTCAGTTTCTTTATCTCCTTGTCCTTACCCATTTCCTCTTGTTATCTCATTTCTTATTTTTATTTGTTTCCCTATCTTCATCATTTTTTCTACATAACTTCTTAAAGCCGTTTTTTTTATGTAAATAACTGTGCGGTTCTTTTTTAAGTCCTCTTTAATTAGTGTGTCCATTGCCGTTGGCATCCTGGGTATTGAAATCATTGCAAATTTCCACTTTCCATTTTTTCAAACTGTTTAATATAGTAATGCAGTACAACATCTGCGTAATGACAAATATTCAAATGCGCATGAAATTTATCATAATTAGCAAAGAGTACCTAACACATTTTTTTTAATATTGAGTAGTACAGTTTGTTTCTATTACTGAGTAGGTAATAAAAATTGGGCCTGCAAGCTCTAAAAATAGTTGCTTAAATGATGTAATATTTTGGCAAATCAGAGAAGCAACCTTTTTGTGTCAGAGCCCTGCAGTGAAAAAAGTGGCATTGCAGTCCATAAAGCAGTATTATTTGTCATTTAGTCATAGCTTTTCCAAACAAACTAGCGAACAAATTTGAAATCAGCTTCGGTGCCAAAATCCATAAACACCGATCTTCCATGAAGCATGAATTTAGAGCAGTTAGTCACGTTCTTTAGATTCGCATCGAAAATCCCTACATTATCTCTCACCTTGCAACACCCTCACGTCAGCAGAAAACTTGGCAAATACCTCGAACGACTTACCGTCCGTTATTCAGTATCTCTATTTGAAATAACAGGTGTCGGAATCCCGTTGCTATTCACTCTGACTTTGTATAAAGAGCGCTTCCAATAAATAAGACTCCCCGTGTTCTTTCTGGAATGGGATCAGGCTGACCGTGTTGTTTTAGTAATAGCGTCGCTTTACCCATTCCAGAGTTCAACGTTTCGTCCTATTTAGGTCGGTGTGCCAGTCGAAAGCCGGATCTCGAAGGATAATAAAAGCACTCAAAAACTGTTCGAGGGCGCAGAATACGAATTAGGCCGCAACACCCTAATTTCAACAGAAAGTTGATCGATTTTTCAATTTTTTTTGAGTCACTCATTTCCTGAGATGCGTTCTAAATCTCACCGAGTATCAGTTTTCAGACGTGACTGATGTAAAACGCTCGGGAGTTTTCAATAACAACCGGAGTATTTGCATCACACACCCCATTACGCTCACTGAAATATCGGGAGAAAGCCCAATTTCAGGAACTGTAATGGCACTAAAGCCAAAACAACAGCGATAGCAGGATTATTGTGATTGATTCCTGCTAATCTTAAGGACAACGAGTCAAGTAACGACTTCCTCGCGGCCACATTGCATCCAGATGAGTAATGAGAAAGGTTCTCTAGTATCGACACAGTTCAAGTAAACGTGAAAGAATTCCAAGGCCGACATGTAGGCACTTAATTGCATCACGCTTGCAACTGAAATGCATCGCCGAAAAAAGACGGAAGCTGCCAAAGCAACTTTCTAAAATTTGATGAAACAACCTCTCCACTTTCAGAGCACTTAGCACTAAAAAGCAACTAAGCACCCTCCAGCCATTATAAAAAATACGAGGGCGAAAGAAATAAAGATGATGGCTGAGTATTGAACCAACATACATATTTTTCACCGTATTATCCTGCAATTATCTGCACGCAAACTCTCACTATTCATCGTTAGACCATTTAAATTAGAATTAATTCACATTGTTTACGCACGAAAAATATTCGTTAAGGTAAACGGAACACACGAGCCGATTAAAATCTTTTCAACAAAATTTTTCGGCCAATACGGAAACTTGATCTGCGCAATATAAAGAGGGTTATCGTTTCACTAAGGTCAAACAAAAGCTTTTACTTTGCAGAAATCCTAACCCACCCAAATTCCCAATGATACGAACTCAAACCCTTGTCGAAATTTGACTCATCGCAGCAGAATAAAAAGCTTACGGCAACTTTCCGCTTTTATATTTGACCAAGGGTAAAGACCAATAGCAAATTATTTTTAACTCTGATCGAACTCGCATCCAAAAACCTTCACTTTTTCCTTGAATATTCCCAAATTGATCCGATTTTGGTATTCATATATTCTTTGTTTATTTATTAATAATGGAATTTAAAAAGTAAACTCGAAATTCCGTTAATTGGCGAATAATTAAACGGCGTATTTTAATTAGATACCTATGTTTCATAATTCATCGCTAAATTATATAATTATCGGCAAAGTCACTAGAAAATATTCGAAATCTATTTTGGGAACGCGGCAAAAACGTCTGAATATTTAGCTAAACCCGGCTAGAAGCTAACAAAAAGCAGGATAATGAATTTGATGTTGATGTTTCTCGCTGATGGATTTCTGATTATTTATACCATTAATGATGGCTCGGGAGCGCATCAAATCCTGCACCGTCATCCCTGTCCTTGTAGGAAGTCCATTAAATGCATGCACTGCTTTAATTATCCTGCTAAAATAATAAGAGCAGAATCGGCGTTGTTTCCTTGATCGTTACTTCTTCATCATTAGTGGCTTGTCCACTCTACCATGCAGGACTTTAGTCTCGAACCGAGCATTTATTATTCCGGCACAGATTGCTCACTCGGGTGCCATTTGAAAGGCTCAAAGCAAAGAAACACCCCCCGTCATCGCCGCCGCCAGTGTCAAGTGCCCGGCCCTTGAGTGGAGTTGCTTTTACGGCAAAGAGTTCATTATGATTCTTTAATTTCAGAATGTGTACACAATCGAGTACTTGGAATTTTGAAAGCGACCGAAAGAGCAACTTGTTTACGATGAAATTAACTTTTGTCCTAGCAAATAATCCGTTTTAATTGAAAAGCATTTTTCTCTCGATATTACGCTAGTCTGCACGTTTTCCTAAGATTGCTTTCGCAATGGACCAAACGTGACACACGCCGAAATTAAAACCATTCCAAAAAAGTGCCACTTTAATTAAATTTTCAAATTGAAAAGTGGAATTTATTCCGGAAAATCACACAGAAAAAAAATCTTTAAAAATTCCGATGGTTACATCTACTAAAAAAGAAGAAGAAAAAAAATAGATTTTTTTATAATATGCAGTCCCACATAATGAAAGCAGCCATTTCGACATGAATATCCACACAAATCCGACTATGACGATGAAAAAATCATAAGCATCACACTACGAAACGTTGTATTTCCATAAAAAAATTAGAATATTTATTCCCAAAGATCAGTACTGCTCTGCTTAACGGCGGGTCCCTTTTGCTGACCAGCGACGTAGGAGTCCTTGAAATATGTCCCTTTTGCAGACCAAACTCAAGATTAGTGCTACTCCGTAGGGGGTGGTTTACAGGTTCAACACTTACTTGATTAAGATAGGTTTTGAAAATATTTGAAGTTCAACACGTAAAGATAAATTGATGGTTTAAAATATGTAGAAAATTAATGAAGAAAGTAAATAAATTTGTGTGTGAATTTTAAATAATTAATACTGTCTCTTTTAAATAAATTGTTATTTTCAAAACTACCGTTGTGACATCTTATTAAAGAAGAATGATATAGAATAATCAGTGCTGTTTAATAATTATTAATATTATCAATTAATATTATCAAACAAGAAATATATACTTAACAGAATTTTATTAAATTTACAAATATGAGACACATTTTACAAATTTAAATCTGCTTTTTTCTTTATTTTTAAACAAATTTGTTTTTGTAAAGGATTCTGTTTAATTTGTACATGTTTGTTCTTAATTTCAAGTGGTACGTTTATACTTTTTAATTTAATATATAAAATGAAAACTTTTACTTACATTAATGGTAAAGGTAGTTGTTTAATCTTGTGCAGCTCATAACATTAGAAAAAAAATTGAATTTTGGGTAAATATGTATCTACTAGGTAGTTTTATATTATGACAAACTAGCAAATGCAAAATCTCATACTGATTTTGAAATCTGAATCTGATACTGATATTATTACGTTTTATAGAATAAAATAATAGTTTTTGTAGAATAGAATTGATTTAAAATGTTATTTAGGTCCTCAACTTTTCATGCAATTTATAAAAAATGAGTAAACATGCCTTTAAAACTTATTTTGACATTTAAGTATATATTTTTCCTCAAAAATTTTTGTTTTAGATACGATAGGAGTCGAAATTAATTTCTTCTTAAAATCTACTCAGCAGAATTTTAAAAACCAAGTCGACATTATTGTCTAAGAGACAACATTTACACTAAAATTTTCGGATATTTGTAATAAAGCTCAAATTATAAGAAGAAACAGAAATAGCACCTTTTTATGTTTGAGGGTGCAAAGTCAGAAAAATTAAAATAATGAATTAGGCAAATACGGTATTTATCTGAAAATAAATTTTTTTTGCTACAACTCTAGTAAATAGAATTTTTTTAAAAAAATGTAGCCTCAATATTTTACTAAGTTTAGGATCTCTAATACAATTAGCAGTTTTAGTACCCCACCTGTTGACATAAACTAACTAGCTGGTCCGCATTTGGGCTGACCATTTCAGGTAATAGGAGAGACCGATGAAATTAAGAATTATTTGGTCCGCAAAAAGAATCCGTTCCTGCTCAAATGGTCACTATGATGAACAAGTTAACACTATTTTACGTCGAACCACGAAGTCGCCAAAAAACTACGCAGTTTTGTTAATTTTTTTGAACAAAAGGTGAAATGATTAACTTACACGGCATTTTCTTGGCAATAATTTCGGTTTTATTTCTTTTGCGTCTATAAATCTTGGTTGCCATTTGTTAAGTAGGCAAATTACTGCTGATAGTTGTTTACCATGTTAAGAAATAGCTCATGAGGTAATACATGTAAGTTAAGTAGAGCTGATTCAGAGGTAAACAATGTCGTAGAAAATTTATTTGGTAAAATTTAAAGTAAACTGTTCTGTTTTCTGATTGTGGTTGGTATGCGTGTATTTTATTCTCCAGTAAATTGGGTAAGCTAATGATGGAGAAAAGCGATCTTCGGTGTGAGTTCCGAAAATGTCATTTATATACAAAGGTGGTTCAGGTTTCGCACTTTTATCTCGTTTTTATTAGCAATTACTCTGAGCCGCATTAATCTCGGGTAGGTTTATAATTAGGCGCGATGTTCGGTGTGTTTAAATGGCCACCATAAACAAAGTAAGATCCGGTGAATGAACCGTGTGAAAAAGAGTCGGCATAATGAAGTCTTGCAATACCTCACCGCTCGACGTAATCTTTGCCGTTATTTTGCGTGAAAGTTCTAGGTCAGTAACCTGCGTCGAATTTTGGCCGATGGTTTTACTTTCGATCCAGCTTCGTTGGAAGTGTGCGCAGTGGTGGATTTCCTCAAGCTAAAAATGTTTCGCAAATTTAATAAATCGGTAATCCATTTGACGAGGGGACAGAACTCGAAGTTTGGCGGCGTTCTCTAGATTTTGTGGAATAATTAATGTATCATCTTGTACATGAGCAAATACTTGAAGACGAACTTTCCTCTTATAATTAGAGCCCGGCAAATTGGGTCTTAAATTAGCTTCGAGAATATCATCGGTGAGTTTTCTTAGGGCGGCGGGTCAACCAAATTTCGTCCTTCCAATACTCTCTTAGACTCCCATTAAGCCGAATTAATGGCGGCGAGAATCACCATGATTATCAAATATGTACACTCAACCGTGCTCGAAAATTATTGTCCTAATGGCGAACAAAATTTCGACGGACTCTTGTTGACCATTTGTGTTTACTACACGGAACGTAAATCAATTCAAGTGAGTTGCAAACTATTCAGCAATTTGACGTCGCTGAGTGGCGATGTAGGATCGATCATAGTTGACGAAGTTAATTTGGAAAATTGCTCTACATGTGCTTAATACAGCACACACTCATTCCGCCAACTATTTAACAGTCCAAAACGAATTTCATTCATCCAATCCACGTTTTAAAAGCTTTTATTAAACTTACTCGGTTGTCTGTCGATCTCTCTGCTTAGGCAAGTCAAATTTAAGCCAAATAATGTTTTTTGTATACACATGCTTATGTGATGACAAAACAATTATTTTTAGTTTAATTAATATTTTTTTCATCTAAACTTTCAAAAAACTTTTTCAAAATAACGACAATAAAAATGCGCTCATTAAAAAGAAAGAGAAAAAGAGATTAATAAGAGCATCCTATTGAAAATGAAAGAATTCAAAAATCTTATGATGCCATTGTGAAAAAGAGAAACTATAAGTTCTTTCTCTAATGTTATTTAGATACCTCGAAGAATGTTACATATTTTCTGGCAGAAGCAAATTGTTTTTTACTTTTAAAGACTGACGTTTTTGTAATAAAAGCTTCTTTAAAAAAATATTTTTTTTCAACATCAAATATCCGATCTATGAAATGCTAGTTCACACATACGACGGATTTCTCTCAAAGAAATATTAAAATTGAAGTCATTGGATCGCACAGCCAATATAGGCAACCAACAGCATAAGTCTGATACGCAATATTTTCACTTATTTACATAAATATCAACAGAAAGAAGAAAAACTGTGATCGATTATGGAACTATTTTTATCCAAGTCGGTTTTGACTCGCTAATTGAAAACCGTTAAAGTGTTGCAACAATGAAACCATGTACTCTAAACGTTTGCAATAAATGATTTATTGCTGAAAGTGGAGTAGAAATTTCTATTGTAATGTTGAAATGTTGTTTTTCTCCATAAATACCGGTTTTTAATAACACTAACGTTTAAACATAATATTTTTCAAGAATGCAGTGACTGAGTCATCTAGTGATTTAATAAATGATATCATATTTCCTGTAGTGTTTGTAGTATTACTCAATACCTATCGATTTTCCTGCAGCACTATAGATAATCAACTGCAAGGAATGTCCTTGATATTTGTCAATAAAAGTTTTATTGGTGTCAGCTTCTCTGGCTTGATGTAATTTTTCTCAATTAGTTTCGGTGCAAAGTTATAATTTGTTTCGTATTATGTACAAATCATGGATAATAAAGAATGTGGCTTAATTTGGATTAAATTGCAGCGTTTTCTTTACTGAAAAACAATTTCGGGCTCAATTACCATATTAATAAGTAGTTGCCTGCAACAAAGCATTCATTAAACAAGAAAACAATTTAACTGCATTGTTTTTGTAAGGGAATAGTGCTAATTTGTTCTGCTTGACGCTACTTGCCATAACATTAACCGGCATTGGAGTACCGTTAAAAGGACAAAAATACACTTTGTTTAGGAAATCTTGACCTGCTTCATAGTTTTCCCATTACATATTTGAAAATATATTCATGAGGTTTGAATTTTATTTCTTCAGTTTTTGTTCTTGAAAGATATCCGTACGAATCAAAATACTGAAGTAATTCCATTTTACTGCAGTCGTAACAGGATAACAGAAGTTGGATATGTAGGTCAGATGATCACAATTTTATGGGGAGTTATTTGATGTTTGGTACTGGAGTTTTCAGGAATATCTCCACTGATGTTACATTGTTTTTGCCCAAGTTGGACCAAGTACATAAACACGAGATTGGCGAAAATGAAATCTTTTTTTTAATGAAGTAGTCTAGTCAATTTTAGTCTAGTGGTTTTTTGCATCTTGTGAAATAAGTGAATTACATCAAGTGACTAACGAAATATAGACATCGAGTGAAGTCGGACAATACACAAAATGTCCAGCCATTTAATGATATATTATAATAGACTAGTAAAATTAGAAAAAAATGTACAAAACCTCGAAAAAATCCCGACAAACCAAGTTAAATAACAAAGGACTCCATAAAAGTCCAACTTAGTCAAAATTTAATTTTTTGGGATGTGAATATTATTTATAAAATCTCACCTAAGGCATCTGATTTTTATAAAATGGCGCTTGCAGTTTCCTTTTTTATAAATTGTCGCCTGTGGCATTTGGTATTGCAAAAAAAGATGATTGATTCCGAATTTTACAAAAAATTATTTGTGGCAAAAGATTTTTATAAAATGTGCCCTATAATCTCTAATTTTTTTACAAAAAGGAAATTTTACAGATTCACGAAGGTATGATCACGTACAATTAACGAAAAAATATTGTAACAAACTGCTAGCATTAACAAACTTATTGATTAATAGTTATTTACATAACTTAATTAAACTCATTTTGTTTTTATTAATTTTGCAAATTTTTTAATATAAAAACCAAAGTCAAAAAAGACCTTTTAAACATTAGAAAGTATAGTTTCATTGTAGTAACAATCTTATATTTCATTTTTACTATGAATATATCTATCCTCTACATCCTTTGTACGAGTATAAACATTTTTACTTTGGAATAGCAAAATGTTGTGTATAGCAGAATGTCTGTGCTTTATTTAAATATGCCCTTTAAGCTTGGTGCGGTTGACAGCTGATGTATGCGATCCTATGTTGTATCTTCCAATTTTCATAGAATATATTCGTAATTCCGGAATCAACTCCGGCGTCGAGTCCAAATACCATCAGAATTTCTCACATAGCAGAAACGTAGTAAAGCAGTAGAAATTTACCGTGTGGTAAGAAACCCGTGGAGCTTTGATCTTCAGTGCTGGCATTGATTGGCAACGTCGCACCTTCTTTGTCAAATCAATTTCATTGAGTTTATTTTTGTAGATCAGCAGTGGTATCTTTCAGACTAAACAAATTTCGTAAATAATCAATTTTGGTTTTAATCGAGCTTTAATTCCCGCAACCCAAATAAATACAAATCGAGCGCTCGGTCGGGTGGCGTTTTTGCTGTGAAAATTAATGGCGTTTTGTGTCAACTCGAAAATTGCATATTTGTCAAGCGTCCAGAAGTTTGTCGGTGAAGAAATGCAATTCGTGTCGGGTGAACGTGGAACAATGCATCTGGACAAGAGTCCTTTGAAATATACCACGTACTGCAGTAGACGACAGTTATTACACCACAACGCAAGAAACATTACATATTCGAAATGGCATTATGGTAATTTTCTAACCGTCCCATGTTGCATTATGACTCATGCATTTATTCCAAGGACCCAAGACACCCACAAGAGATGCGCCACTCTCCCATAAAATTACCTCGTACAATACACAAAAACTTTTCGTGTTGATTTTGCATAGAGATTACGGCCCTGGTGACGACACTCCAGCATAATTGCGCGACCCTGGACTATAATTAACTTACAACAATTAAAGCTGGAGGTTTATATTTAGATGTAATGGAGAATGTTGGCTGGATTCTTCGTGCATGAATCCCGGTCATGCTAATTTATTGGCCATTTGTGGGTGTTTCAAAGAGGTCCAAATCTACTGTCGATTGCAAAATATTTATTACCAAAAATTCAAATTACTAAAAACTTTCAGAATAGCGTGACTCTGAAAGAATTACATCAATGGGAAATAAATCGCAATTTTTGGCAC
This sequence comes from Tribolium confusum, assembly GCA_029207805.1. Taxonomy (NCBI): domain Eukaryota; kingdom Metazoa; phylum Arthropoda; class Insecta; order Coleoptera; family Tenebrionidae; genus Tribolium; species Tribolium confusum. The sequence continues at coordinate 38,933,809 of JALGAY010000002.1, read as the reverse complement.
GCAAAACCATAAACGAGAACGGACGTATATTTCAACAAACGATATTTTTTGCTTTACTGACTTGTAATTGCCACCTCATGGTTCATACGGACTTTTGGCGGCGGATTTTACAGCCTCTACAATTCGATATGCATTCTTGGCCGCTAACATTTCAATTAATTAAAGCTTTAATTATCCAACATAAAAAACTAGCCAAAAATAAACACACATTTTACTCTCTAAAATAACAGTAACCGCGAACGCGCGAACGTTTTGTTGAGCCAAGGATTAAATGTTGATAAATAATAGTAAATTATTCTTCTTGTGCTAATTTGTTCCGTTTCAGCGCATATTTACAAGTCTATAAAAAATCGTCATAAACGGTGTATTCCTTGCTACAAAGATTTTATTTACAATAATTAGTGTAGACAGGTTAATCATAAAAAATGTTTTCGATTTATTAAATACTTAATTATGTTTTTTTTTTAATTAACGAATGAGTCAGCAGTAGAGCCTATCTACAGATCATTCCCTAACGTCTCCAACTATTCGATAAATTCTCGACTAAAGTATTATTTTATTAAAAAAAAATTTTTTCCTGTAATTTTGGTTTTTATTCATTACAAAAAAAAAACTATTTCGGGAAGAAATTTTCGGTCCTTTCAAACGTGCTGCAAACAAAGTGCTCATGTGGGAAATTTATATTACCAAATACGTTAGGTAAATAACTATTTTACTACTAGTAAGTTTGTGACATCTGTAAAAAATACTTAACGTTAATAAAAAATAATTAGATAGGGGCGAAAATGTAATTTTGGTTGCATTAAAAACTTTGTAAGACTCTGTTTCTCGTGAATTACCCTGTATTTTCATAAAATAAAGATTGTTTATTAAATATTGACTTTTTATTAATAAATATTCAATTCTAATTTTTGTAATTTGTGGCTTTTCTGATATTTTATTGGTCAAAATTGACATTTCATCGCGAATTAACTATTTAATCAAAATAAATTGCGTTGTGTAAAACTAAAATATCTTTTCTAACAATGTAAATTCCATTTCAGCTCGATTTAAATTAAAATAAATTTTTAATTTTGTACCAATAATTTGGTAACTTTGAGATTTCAACTGGAACGGCTTATACTAGACTCACGTTATAATCTCTGTAGCTGTTATCACTTTAAGATGAAAGAAGAGAATAACGCAGAGATGGTAACAGGGGCGTAAATCTTTACTTGTTTAAAAGGTATAATAAGAAATCGGCATAAGTTAGAAAAATGATTTATAAGTTCGAATCCTATCAAAGCCATTGCAGTTTGTGAATATGCAAGGAAAAACGTACATGTTGAGCTTTTTAATTAATAAATATTTGAAATCGTGGCAAGCAATAATTAAAAATGATTGGCTGTTGATAGTCAGCAATTAGTTGTGAATTGTCGCGTATAATTCGATTAAAGTTGTTTAAATGGAATAGCAATGCACAAACTGTAAACATTCACAGAGTTCTAAATCGAAAAATAGCTCAAAGAGGCAATTTAAGTGCATTTCTCTAATTAAAGCAACATCGTATTTGAAAGCCTAACGGAAGTACGAGTCTAGGATGGCTCGCTCGCAAACGGTTTTATTGCATTGGTAATGAGATAGCGTTGTAAATGCATGAAAATAAATTAGCGTGTAATAAAAAGACCCTCATGAAGAGCGAACTAGAAATTTGTCATTTATTATAATAGTCTGGACGCAGAGAGAAGCCAGCATGAATTGCGAATTTCTCATCAGGTCTGAAATTAATCCGATAATTGTGTAGTCACACATCCGTTGAAGACCGTTTGCGTCCATAACAATTTAACAAAACGGCCATTAAATGTAAAAATGAGGCGAAACAAGAGCAATCGGAACAAAGAAGTAATTCAACGCGACCAATTACGGCACCGACCCTCTAGTGGAAATTAAAAAGGCGTCGCGTGTATTGTATTGAGGGGTACATTTAAGGTGAGAGCCTGTCAACGACGGGAAACACAATAGGGGTTCTCTTCGTTCATATAATAATTGTCTTATTTGAAAGTTTTATTAGGGCACAAAGCCGGCGCAAATAACAACAATCCGGTCTATAGAACATGTTAAAGTTCAAATACAATGAGAAAGAATGTCGAGTTTTGAATTCCGGAGCTTTATCGTCAGACTGATTAATTATGCACTCGATGGCGCATATTAATTAATCGAACGTGCGTTCTGATAACGCGATTGTTCCCAAAGACAGACAACTCTACGTGTAATTTATTATGCGCGGTTTCTTACAAAGTCGACGTCTTGGAGGAGGAGGCGGACGGCCGCTGGAACCATTAACGCCACCCCCATGGAAGGATAATTGGAGAGATAAACACCCACGCATATCCTTGATGTCATCCTCACGGACCTCTACGACACATTCATCTGCATCCGCGAATAGTTCATTTGCATTCTGCCAACTCCCGGCAAGAGGTGACAGATTAAATAAATATGACTGCCTTTTACGCGTAATCATCTCTGACTTATTTACGTTCAACGAGCTTTCCAAAGAAGTGCACTCTGATCCCCGAGGTACGCCCGCTCATAAAAATACAACCGACTCCATAAATTGATTCATTAGACGCTTTATTACTGATATAAATCCTTAAATGGAAGTGGATTATTATGTACAACTTAAAATAGACTCTAACTAACCGTTATTTAAACCAAACGCGAGATTTTCCATCACAAAAAATTACTAAATCCACCAGAATGCTGGGATTAATGATGGGACTTGGGGGTCCAATAAATAGATGAAAACTGTCACGTTTCCGCAAGTATTCTTCCTGAAAACGCCTCCTGTGGATCACGATCATAAATCTTTTCAAATATTCGCATCGGAAACTTTACCATAAGAGCACAAACTTTTCATCCCTGCGTAATTAATGTTACTTGATTTAAATTCAAACAGGGGTTACACGTAAACACGCGTGCAAAATTAGACACACTCAACAGGAAGAATACAGATTGGCTTGAATATATTACACTAAAGCCACAACAAAATCTTTACTTTCCCAACATTTTTTTCCATAAATCATAAGAGTAATTTGATGTTAACTCTTTATAGGCAATTACCTCGTCACCTAATGAGCTTGAATCGTCGCGTCGTCAAAACCAACATTCCAAATAAAAATTGTCTGAGTTGGTTAGAGTGATTTAGAGCTCCCTTAAAATTATCACCAGTTCCTAAATTTCAAAATTATCTCTAGTGTGACATTTGACAAATTGACTGATAACTAGAACGAAAAACAAAGTATATGTCTGGATTTTGTGGTCATTAATTCTGTTAGATGTACAATAATCATAGAAAAAGCCAATCCGCCTTAAAATTTATAACGTAAGAGGTTGAAAGGTAGACAAAGTAAAAGGAGTTATCCTTATCTCTCGGACGTATCACAGCGTACTCCCCAAGAAACTTATCAAGTATTAAAAAGAGTTCTTTGTGATATTTTCACTCTACTTCCGATATTTTAATATCATATGCAGCTAGGAATTACGCTCGGTACACGGCTTAAAGTGGTTTTATTAAAATCTGGCGGATTTGATCTGAAACAAAACGCGACTGCACGGAAAAAAATAGTAGTAAGGACTACTTCTATTGCAGAAAAACGTATTAGAAATATTAGAATTTGAAGAAGTATAGGTGTCAACTGGAATTATACTACAGCTTTGTAGCCACTATATTTTAATAAGCACTCTTATAAATTGCAGTAAAAATTTTCACGCAAATTTATATCAGTTTTTACCTTATTTCGTATTGTTTGACAATTAAATTTTTTTACAATGGATAAGTATACTCGCTTATTGCAATATTACATATTCTAACCCATTTTTTTTTTTCGTGTAGAGTGTTTTTTCCATTTTTCATGCCCCACGTGTAATTTGAGTCTTTTATGCCCGATTTACTGCACTGATACGTTCATCGTGCAAATCTGATCTTTATGATGCTACAAATTTCCTGCGACATTGTGTTGGGACAGCTGAACGTACCCTTTTTGTTTCTTTTAATTCTATCACAAATTTGAGCAAAAATCTCCCATATGGTGGCGAGTGCTGGTCATGCAGATAATAGGATGTGGCAATAAAATGATATAGCATAGTTAGTTATGTCAGGTGTAAGCAAGAAGGAGAGAGATGGCAGGACGAATAAACCGTCCATCATTACCTTGCACAAGCTGTTTTAATTAGCGAACCTTTGGTTGAGACATACCTGGAACAAAAAGAGGAGAATTAGTGGAGAACTAACGTAAGAGACAAGGACAAGTTTATAATTTGAAATTGTTATCAGATGAGATGTTGCAAAATTGTAAAATGTTCACCGAACACCGGCTGGATATTAACGTAACATCCAACTTTTATGTCATGTGTGTGTATCAAATTCCACGCAAGCAGAGAAAGTTAAAAGTCAACATGCAAGCCACAGCTGCACCGCCGGATAACGCCGATGATATCACGAGGGAATCTAGGACATATCAAAGGAGTCAACAAGGGTCAAATTGGCGCGAACCCCCGAGAAATTTTAAGCCGTGAATGCCAGACGACACCAACAGGGTCAACCGGGGATCCCACACGATTTTTTCGTTGCTATATGAAGGAAAAAATCTCTTTTCGATAGAACCGAAATTTCCCTAAGTTGAGCATCCTCCAACCCCACTAAATTATTTATCACTCGCTTAAAAATTAAAGACTGCAGGGCAGACGAGCAAACAACTATTATTAAAATTTCATAATGTGTAAACAGAATGTGTGGATCTCATCGATTTGCGAAACCCGAACGCGAGGCCTCTTCGCACAATCAGGGCCGGTCTTGGGCGCAACTTGGGCGCTACTAAAAAAACCAAGTCAATCACATTTCATGACATATCAAAACACCACCACTTTGAGAAAAAAAAGTATGCTTCCATAGAATTTAGACTAACAATAAGTTATAAAAAAAAATTGAACAAAGAGCAAAAGCGCAAAATTATAACCGGTATTAGGATAAGCCAAAGTACAATAACAGAAAGGTGGAAATTCCAAATTTGAAAGACCAATATTTCCAAGCGAGAAAAGTTGTAGGAACGACTTTTGTCGCTTTATTATACGATTTTTAAAAATTTGATACAAGATTTTGACAGTTCAAGTGTGTACTGTGATGTATAATAAAAAAAAAATGTAGAGGTAGAACCATTGAAGTACTTTCGATTTGGCATATAGATAGACATCCTGGAACAAAAATCACAAAATCTTAAAATGATACTTAGAACCTTTCGAAGTTCCATTCAATTTCCAACAACAGAATTTCAAAAACAAAAACGCATAAATAAAGATAAGAAACAAGAAAACAACAAAAAAAACAGAATGAGCAAAACAGCTCATTCGTTCAAACAGCTTTCCTTTCAATTGAAAATAAAATAGATAACTTTATATCGTTAATTTTACTTCCTTGTAGTTTTGTATTTTGCAATATTTTTCCTGTTTATCTGTAATTTTTTTACATATTTTCTAACTAAATAACATTCATCACTACATTTATCAAAAAATAAAATAGGTCATTCTTTAGTCTGAATCATTCTAATCAACTTCCTTCTATGGAGCAGTAAGTGCTATACTACGGCGTTACGTAAACGTATGTAATTTTATGCAAATCTACAGCGTAGCAAATTTTACATATAAAACCGCTAGAAAAACTGTAATAATTGGCCCCAGAACAGTAGGTGTAGGTATTCTAACAACCTATAAGTACTCCACAGCAGCTGAAGCAATTTAATAGCCCTTTATTGCCGCTTTGGGTGTATTTTTAAGGCACCCATTGCAAGTTTAAGAGCCATAATGGCCCCCAAAAACACCTTCCCTGTCTTTCCAGTCCAATTTATTGAGGTACCATACCTCAATACCCTCTTGCCTATACTTCAATATCCCTCAAAACCCATAAATATATTAATGGAAAGCAGAAACTCTAATAAGACTCTTTCAGTGCCCGACTAATACACAAGCTTACTGGAAATTTCTCGGTGGACATTTTGAAACTGGAAGACCCTAGCTCCAACAATAATTTTATTTACTATGAAATTTTTATTAATCAGCAATGTAAGTTTAGAAAACCTTTTTAAAAATATTTATACAGAGTTGACCAAAAGTATAGAAGAAACCGCAAAACTGTACAATTTTTTGATTGTTACAATTTTTGAAGTAAAGTAACGTAAGACATAAGGATACTCAAAGAGATTATTTTTTATCATCTTTTGTTTAATCATATTTAAAGATAAACGTAATAACATAGTTTTTAAAGGAAAAACCTACTAAACAAACTACCTAAACTCCTACCCCTTCCCAATTTGACTTCATGGGATAAATAGTGTATTTTCAGTATTATTCTTCGTCTATTTGTAATTACTCAACTATTACAAGAATTAAGTGTAGCCATTAAAATAGATTTTGCTTTGCAAGCTAAAGTAGTATATTAAAAATACGTTTCAAAAACGTGGCACAAATTCATAAATATAAAATATTGTATTAATTATTTTAATTAAAAAAATATAATTCTTGGTTCTATAATGTCTTATTATAGCTATTACAGCACCTAAATGAGTTTTAAAACAGGTAGTATTTTTGTAGTATCTAAATGTTAGAAGTTTATTTTTCATTACTAGAAATAGGTTTAGAAATAGGTAGAGACCATTGAAAAATAAAAAGCAAAAATTGGTAACATTCTATCAAAATTTTAAAAATTGTACCAAGTAAACAGATCTTTTATAAATATTGTTATTAATAATGTCATTAAAATGTTAGATAAATTCTGTAGTTCAAAGACATTTCACGAAGCCAAAATTTCTTTTGACAAAGAGTCCCACTCTTCCATGACTGCCACTGTTGTAGTGTGGCTCGCCGATGATATAAGTCAATGCAGTATGTAGAGTCACCTGGGGGTAATTGGTACACCTAAACCTGTCCTACGAAAAAATATGTGGCAGTAGAAATTGCATGATTTTGTAAAGCGTATCCGTATTTAAACAAGAAGAAGTATAGCTGTGTCTCGTTGGAACGATTTTAATTGTATTCTCTTGTAATAACCAAGTCACCATTCTTCAAAATTCTAAATAGTTATGATGAAAAACATATAGAACACAAACTTGAAATTACAGTAGGGAATTTGAAGCAAATAGGAATTTTGGGTGAGGAATTTATAATTATAAATTGTATAATATGTATAATATAATAATCTCTTCTAACCGCCAATATTTCATATTTTACTTCACAGAAATCTTCTTTTTTGAACTTACTTCTTTAACGTTTATTAAATAAACTAAACTTTTATATAAAAGAAAAAACTCGGAACGCAGAGTTAAAGTTTTGCTTGTACCAAAATTAACTATAACCAGCCCTGCGCAGAAAGCCAATTGAAAACGCGAGTAAATAACGTATTTTAATCATGGACTGTTTAATTAAGCACCCTTGAAGAAACTGAAGCGTCTTACACCCTTCGTTTGCCGCTTCCATCCGCGATTCAGCTCATATCAGCTAATATTAAATTGAGCAATTATCTTCTATACATTGAGCACCAGCATCATTTATTACAAGGCATTCAGTTTTTAAACTGTCTCGTACACATTTTCTTTACCGACTCCCAACCCAGCCCAATTAATCAATGTTAATTTTCCAATTACTTTACATCGCCATCGAGGAAATCGCCGTTGCATCCAGACTGCAGAACGTCTCTATATTAATTAGGGAAAAACTAAAAACAACAGGATTTGCCAGACAAATCCCCAGGCTTTCCCCGATAAGACGAACGACGCTCGAGAACAAATCAAACTCCAATTAAACCTCCTACGACTCATTTCACAGGCAAATTCAGCTTTAAACATTTATTTTTTCTTCAAGTACGAAAATAGATGCATTATTAAAAAGTAAAACAGAGCTGGAACTCCTGAAAAATCTCTCTTTTCTGTAGATACAGTTCGAGTAAACAAGTCATTATTTCCAGCAAGACAATCTAATCAAATATCAATTCTCTGTGCACATTTTAAACGATCCAATTAAAGCCGCTGCAAATTATTCCCAAATAAGTTAAATTTATACAATAAAGCCCTAGAGCATTGAAATGTGAACGTCGGATATTAGTAATGAAATATAAATGATAAGCTTCCAGATAATGAGGAAATGACTGAGCCTGTAAACTATGATTATCTCTTGCCATGAATAATTCTGTGTTCGTTTGGAATTCTTGGTGAGTTCAATGCAGATAAAAACAATGCTGTTATGACTGGCGGCTGATATCAAATAATTCGAGGGTGTTGAAAATTATATTAATTAATTTCAATTGTTACTGACAATGGAATGCGAAATCTCTGTATTATCTTGATAGAGAAAATAAAAACAGCAAATTTTTTCAAGAGAAGACAGCAAGTTTTTAGGAGCGACCATAAATTGGGGCAAAATAAGAAATAATCCTGACCCTGAGTTGAGTAAAACAACCCTCGCCTGTAAAAATAACTACAACAACGACATTAAAAACCGCAACTAAAGTTCACCGGTTTTTAATACTCTTCCTTTGCTTCCTACAAGGTTAAACAATCGGAGGCTACCAGTACTTTATCAAAACCATAAATTAAGATTTACTGCAAGAACATGAAACACGAAACTACTATTACCATTACGAATGCTAATTGAGTGGTCATAAAATATAATTGATTTTTCAGTAGCGATAGCGTTCAATTTCACTTTTTCCTGTCCAAATTAGTTTTTGGCGGATTCTTTTCCCATTTTTGTGTTGTTTGTCGAAATGGATGCACATTCCGTTGTCGTTTTCAATGTCATCGACGTATTTGCACATCCCAGTAGGCGCGTATCATTTATGAATCGTTGTCCTTGGTGTAAATTTGGCAACGCTCCTTTTCTCTATAGAAAGAGAAAGAAAACTGCAGCATGTCTGGGCGATTACATCATAAAATCACTTGACATTCAAATATTTGCAGGCCGTTAAAAGACCACGCCAAACAGAGAGAAAAAGACAGAGAGGAAAGCTTTAACGGGTTAAGTCGTTGCGTGCGTGTTCTACGCTATTTTAAACTTCTGTTTTTACTCTTTTATATTATTAAAGTCTGGTCGTTCGCTTTTACTTTCTTTCAGTCCTCGCCGGTTTGTTTACCCTTAGGCGTGTAATGAACCGCCGAAATTAAAATAACATATCCAAATATACCTGGGAAAGAGGTACAGGATATCATCAAGTGAGCTTGACATGGGAATCCTGATATCTAACTTTTTTTGTCTTCACGTGAATTATAAAGCGGCAGGTTTAAATGACTGAAGAATTTTCAAAATTGGGCTTTGGTCGCTACTGAATTATAGAGAGTGGTGCAACATGCACCCCTGCATATAGCTTATCTCTAATTTATGAAAAGGGGCTTTCGTGTACAACGTGGAATAAATTGGGTTCATTTTTAATAAATGTAAGTGTGTCGATGCCAACATAAGAAAAAATAAATAAATACGAGCAATTTTAAATATTTGGGACACCTACGCGTTTTAGTTTGTAGTCCTAGGAATTTCCATTTTCTAGGAGCTTCAAATTAATTTGAAAATAAAGTCGTTAATTTAAGTTTCTGTGACTACAACTAATTCATGATGAAAAAAAAACTAAAGATACGTTAAAACTATTATTATTCAATGTCAAAGTCAATGTTCTACCTTAACCTTGATCTTCACAACAAGACTAGTAGAAAGCGTTTTATTTATATAGCGTGTAGATTTAGTAAAAACAATTTTAATTTTGTTATAATTCCATTAATTTATAACATTCTATGTTTTAATAGCTTTATTCACAAATAAAAGGTCATATTTCAAAATGATAAGACTGGAAAGAGAGAGAGTGGATAAGATCTACAAAAGGTGCAGCAAAACTATGAGTCGGCATTTAAATAAATGTAGCGAAATAACAATAGAGACAATAGAGAAAAGATTAAGTTTGTAGTTATAACAAAGATTGTAGAAAAGTATTTAAGTAGTTGGTAATTCGTTCCATTTTGAGGCTTTAATGCAATTCCGAAATTGCTAAATAAACTGAAAACTTCGTTGAAGAAAGATATTTGATTTGTCTGTGCACTTGAGAAAAATGAGACCAAGCACTTGAAAAAATGTTCTTTGGCAAGCATCTCGGGGTAAAATTAAAAAATGTTTTATCCATTCTCCGTGGCAACATCGTCGAGTTAACTAAATGGAAACCCTCTTATCGTACCGCTAAACTACAAGTTTGCGCAACACTTCCCGTCTCGTTGGAAATCAGTGTCGGTATTTGCGTTTAATCGATGCAAACCGATTGATCAACCCATTTCTGATTCTGCGGTTATTTACCAACATAAACATAAACGGGATCTGATTGGCGCCACATGGGAAAATTCTCATCGAAAATGAACAGCAAAAAGCCGGCGATCAATTAACCATACGCGCTTCTAATGGAGATGAGCTTTGCGATGATCTCGAAAAATAGAAAGGGGCTTTCAGAACAGGTACGAGATTGCAGTATTCAGATTATAGAAAAGAAAAAGAGAGATAAATGGAAAACTGGATTCGGGATCCTGGACGCTTTATCCTAAGGATTACTTTACGGGCTTCGCGCAAAAAATACATGTTTTCGATTGCGAGCTTCGATAACCTATTCAGACCGGGTTTGGTGCAACATTTGATTTTCTACAAGCACTTAAACAAAACTAAAGTACAGACAATCTGTTATGAAAATGAGGAGTTGTCTAGTATCAAATGCAGTAGTTCTGATTTTTTAATATGTTTTATTATAAGAATAATTAATTTTATGTTTTCGATCTCACAATCAGTAGAGTAGCAAAAGTGCCTGAAATATTCAAATAACTAAAGAAATATACATACATACAATTTTTTTTAAGACTTATACTAAAGCATTGGTTTTTTGTCAAAAATGGTAAATCAAGATTGGAAGAAAGAATAAATTCTATCGTATGTCAAGAAAATAAAAAACTCTGTTGGATTGACAAAAGACCGTATGACTCGGACTTTAGAAATGGATACCTTCAGTAAATGTTATGAAATTGAGATCTATTACAACATCTGAGAAATATAAAAAACTAGAAAAAAACGCCATGTTTTCAAAAATTCATACTTCATGAATGGTTTAAAATTGTCTAATAATTCGTATAAAAGCTTCTTTCAATAGGTACTAACAAAATCGATAACTTCAAAAATATCGAAGACGTCATTTAGGACAAAAAGAATACGAAAGACCCCAACTCTTCTTTTGTACTCAGTATTCATACCTAGCAAAATAGATCAAATTCAAAGAACAACATTTATAGTAGAAAAAGGTGTATTGTTGTAATATTTGAAAACTATTTATCAGAGAAAAAAAAAAATAATATCCAAGCCATAATTCTAGTTGTAGTTGCAAAAAGATTTGCAACCATAGCTACAAAAAACTCCTCACATCTAGATTTTATATTATATAAACTAAAGAATCACACTTTTGCTGAAACCACATGATGAAAAAAAAAGATATAACCTCAACTTTTAAACAATTAAACCATTGCTTCAGGACTAAAATTGACAAACAGTCAATTATAACATCAAATAAAATTTTCAAAACTTTAAGAAGCTGTAACTTGAAAATTATAAAAATCGTATTGACCATTCTAGTCGCGTATTGTCACAAATTTTGACTTTAAAAGCAAGTATTACCATTTTTGGCGAAAAACCAATGAGTCAGTGTTAAAACAACCAAATAAACGAAAAGATCAACAGGTCATCCAAGAAAACGAGCAAAAATATAGCCGCAATAGTAAAAAAAAAATAGAACCATTATGAAATTTGGCACAGATGGTTTTTGGAAGTATGAGAAACCAACGTTTCAAAGTCGATAATCGAAAAATCATCAAAACTCTCTACAGAGACTGCCAAAACAGTTTCGAGATTTTTCCTTCATGGAAACCCATCTCTTCTTATCAAAAATGTAATAAGTTAAAAATCTATCATAATAAAAAAAATTAAATTAGAAGGTTGTAATTGACTGAAAATGACTCTTAAAAAACGAGTCGAAACATGTCCCTTTTCATCTTTTAACGCACGCTTTATTTAAGGCTCTTCTTTTTATGTATAATGTAAAATGTTAAAGGTAATGTAAAATGAAAACATAATTTTTGTGGAGTGTTCCTCATTACCTTCCTCTTATAAAAAAAATGTGTTACTTTTCCCAGCCCCAAACTTAAAGCTTTAAAAATATGCCATTTTCTTCCAAAGCCTTATTAAAGCAAGTTTCTGTAGTGATTTTGATAAAAAACGCAAAGAGAGTGATGCGATCTCGCTGTTGAGGTAGGTGCTATGGATTCAAGTTTCACAGCAGTACTAGTAAATCCTGGTCAGTTTAAATTTATCCAAGAGACTTTCAAAAACATTAAAATTATTGCAAATTTTGTCAGTTACAACACTTATCAATAAAAAAAAATCGATGTGCCAATTAAATTCCAAAAAAGTGTCAAACAACTTAGAAAACCCCATATTTTCCAAAATCTCAAATTTGAAATCCTCTGAACTCAATCAATTTTTTACAACTTTTATACGAAGCACTATATGACATCAGTCTTAAACTCTAATGAGCTAATTTCAAGTTGAGATAATACTGGTATCTAGTATCCTCGTTTCTATGTGAAATTGAAAGAATTCAAAGCTGTGATTGGTTATTGCCATGAAAAAGTATTAAAATTTGCGATACTACCGATAGTACCTCAACTTGAAATTAGCCCATAAGTAAAGTGTCAAATATTGCAAAGAAAAAGATTTTATGACATTTGGAGAACCTTTCAATGGAGTTTCGACAATGAGATTAAGTTTCGCTGATTTCTGGATAGTCGACTTTGGGGCAATTTATTTCTGATACTTTGAAGACATCTGTGCCAAATTTCATAAAGATTCAAACATTTTTAAAATACCCATTTTCTTGAACTATTATTTTTTTTTTGTTTTTTGGAAATTTCTTGTAAGTACTTCCGGTACTCGGTCAAAGTCAAAAATTTAGATTTATCATTAAGCCTCAATTATATGTAAAAAATCTAAAAATACTTTATTTGATGCGAGGTAAAATTTACAAATTGACTGAAGCATAGTTTCAGCTAAAAAAATAGTTTTTGATTCCAGACATTTGGCCGAGCCGGCTGGGCGTTATTTTTAACGCTTACGGATGCGTGTAAATATTCAGACATAATAAATTAGGAGATTCCCTAGTGTATTAAGTAAATATTACGTAAATGTAATAGAACGTGTCCATGTCAAGCTTCCGCTTGATTACATTCTACCTAAATAGTTGGACAAACAAGCTTTATTAAGTAAGAATTAATAATGCGTCGGTCTGTGAAATGTGAATCTAGCACGCGTTTGTGCCAACTACTTAAAAATTATTAAAAACTCGTCGTAAAACTAGCAATATAATGGTCGTTAATCCTCGAGTCGTTCTGAAAGCGACACCCAAAGACAATCTGCTTTGGCACTTTTATAATTCGCTGAAACAGGATCCACATCAGACCAAAGACGCCTTCAGTTTCAGAGAAATAATGACGCTTGTGAGAAAAGTGAGAAGTGCTGAAACCGTTGTCACTTAAAGACCCTTGTTTTTTAATCTTCCTCTTGGTCCGTAATCAGAAACGAAGCCATCAATTCGTTCCATTGTGAACACCTATCTGTGGTATTTGTGTTACGCCCGGAACAAAATAAACCGACAACGTATTTAGATTTTATCACCACTTGCTTCCATGTAGCGCCTAGTTTCAGAGCTATTTTCACGAAAAACAGACGTTTGAAACGAATCTTCGCCAAATCAATTATGAAACTGTGTCAGAAAAACAAACGCAGAGATGCTTTTCATGTGGAGATAGGTCAGAAATGTAAATACGAAGCGTTAGGCGTAGAAAAGCCGCAGTTTTAATTTCATTTTAATTGCGTTTTTTGTTTTCAATCTCTTCTTAATTTCTTTAGCCGAGAGGGAAAAAACTAGAAAGCCACTCCAGTCGTATTTTTAAAACAACGAAATAAAAAGTTGTATGAAACTCGGAGAAAACTACTCAAATATTTAATTATAAATGCGGTAGTAATTTTAATTCACAATTTGTATTTTTTTTTCTTCGTTCTGTTAATAAGAGACATTAACTTTAACGATCTATTCAAAACAATTAATGCTGTATGTAGCATTTTATTCCCTCGTTAAATTTTAGAGACGTTTGTAAAATCAAGCTTTAAGTGATGCAGAATATTTGAAATCTATTAGTGGACATAAAATTTATTCATCTATTACTATGTAAAAAGAATCGCCTTCCAATCAAAGTTAAAGTTTATGTGCTAAAAATAATGGAAAGAATTCCAATTTAGAGTCTTCGAAAAATAGCAGTGTAAAGAGGAGTTGTTTTTTGTGAGGACTGTAAACTTAATAATGTTGTTGAAAGTCGAGTCTACTTGAGAGTTTTAGAGTTGATTCTCGAAGAAAAAAAACTGTGTACAATTTCTAGAGGTAAGTTGGATAAAATATGCCGTTCGAATTGTGCACGCGTTGTAAAATTCGGTTTTTGCGCAAAGAATATAAAGAAGCAATTTGAAATTCGTGATAGAACGGGTCAATTTCTTTAACTTAGTAAGCAAAGTTCGGTGCTTATATGTTATATCCGTGCTTACAACAAGGAAAACATTTTCTCTGGAAAAGTTTAACTTGATCTTAAAAACATTTTCTTTTATTCTTCAGGGATTATTTTCGGGAGGAACTGATTAAAGTTCACCCCTTAAACCCATTGTGCGCTAAAAGTCCTTTGTAACATTAAACTGTCATAGTTTTGTCCTCTCTGTTGCTCCCGTTTCCTGGAATCTCATCTCTCTTCGAGCGTCTGCAGAAATACCGACATTATCGTCTTGCATTGTCAATATTAAACATTTTCAGAGCGTTTGTCTATTTTCCGTCCTTTGTTATACCTGCTTTGGAACACGATATCGCTGCACTTAGGGATGTTAATAATAATAGGTGTTTGGAAACTCGATTTAAGGACGACACAACATATTAAAGCGAAAAGAGACATAAATGACACGTGCAGCGTCAATCGAGCTTTCGCAAATTATTTCCCATTAAAAAGCCTCTTACACCGACATCAAAGTCTTATTACACAAAATCATAATCACGGAAATATTTCCCCAACTACGCCAAACTTGACTTGCATTATCCGGAAGCGCACAAACGGTGCTTTAATAACGCGCATACTATGATTAAATAAACATCTACAACGAAAAATGTTACAAGATATGAGAAAATAAACAAAGAGAGAAATGGGAACATTTTCTGAAAGCTGGCGTCTCATGAAATTCGCACTCGACGCACTGAAAAAACGTTTATTTTCAGTACTCGTCTAAATTTAGTTATAAAACACATCCTGTTTCAGTGGGTTAACTTGAGCACGCCGCCGCTACATCAATTTAAATAATTGGAGAAGTTTATTGGCCTACAAGTTCAATACTTCTCCTCGAAGGACCAACTAGAACAAAGCTAAAATCAAAAAAAATAACAATATGAAACGTATTGTAACTTGACGACCCACTTTAGCTTTTTCAATTTGATACAAAAAATTTAATTTTAAATTTTGTTTAAAGATTTAAACCTTGTTTTCCATTGATTACAAATAAACGAATAACACATATTGGTCATGATTGAAAGTTTTAGAAACGTTCAGCTCAATTTTAGCGCCAAAATCCTTAACCTTAACTCCTTAACTTTTCGAGTTAATTTAAATTTAATTAATATCTTTCCGCCCCTTCATGAAGTTTGTAGTTACTTTTCAGAGATTTAATCGTGTTATTTTTTTTGTGTTTCATATCGACTCTTTAAAACCAAAATTTTAAGAATATAACCCCTACCTGTAGAAATGGTTGTGCGAACGACATAGTAATAGATACATAGGTGGAAAGCTAGTTCGTGAATTCAGAGATCAATAAGAGAGAAACTACCCAAACCAATACATATACTAAACTAAATAATCAAAAATTACAGAATATATTTTATAAATAAAAATTAAATTTGAATTTAAAAAAATTCAAAGTTAAAATAGTTATTTATAATTTATAATTATTTATAATAATAATTTAAAATAATAATTATTCAGTAAAAATTAAATTCAAATGAATTAGGACACCTCTACGGTTGCCGAAATCAGTTTTAGTAAGCAAAACCTGCAACTGTAGAGCGATTTGCTAAAGTTCTAAGCATAATAGAAATATGTAGATGTTTCTGTGCTGATTGCAATAATAAAATTCAATATTTAAACAAATTTCGTTGAATAATGAAGTCAGCCAATAACAACACAAGCAAACAGCTACTAGTAACCACGTAAAATGCGGAAAAAATCAAGTACAGCCATCTTGTTTTCAATAAATTTTATTTTTCTTCCTTTTTATATAGACTTCTTTTTGTCAGTGTTAATTGGTTAGTAAGTTAAATTAGATTAATTATGTCTATTATGTAAATCAAATGTGCTTTGGAAAATTTTAAAATATGTTTTCTTTAAAGATCGTCCTTAAAGGTACCTAAATGCCTGTGAAAATCCTTAGGTTCAGTTTTTTTGTGAATTGAACTTTTTTCATAATGCCTACACGCTGTAGAGAGCGTTTGAGATTCATTGATACCTCGAGTGGCTCAAATTTAAGTTGGCATAAGAGTATTCACTAAGAGATTTTGACATTGTCAAAGGCAAAAAGGAAAGTTGTTTTTACAAATTTTGTTTCCGTGCATTTATTTCAATTCACTTTTCGTGGTAATTTCCACCGCTGCCCATTTGATATTAGCGATAAATTGTTATTATTATTATTTCATTTAGTATACCTAATAGGGGGGGGGGGAAGGTATAATATTATTATAAACAGTTATAACCTAAATATTCTTGACTACTTTTCTCTAATACCCCGTTTACAAAGCTATATATCTATATATCTTTCACACAATCATGGTATACTGGGATGTCAATCATTCTGAAACGCTTTATAATCCTTGGATTGGTCCGGGTGCGGTTACCAAACAAAACAATGTGAACTATTCTGTTCTCTATTTGACTTCAGCTACAATGTGTAAATGTGTATTCACCTTAAACAATAACCAAATCATATATAGTTGACCACTCTAATAGGGATTTATTTATTTATTTACCTGCTTATAGACTAATTAAATTAATTATGTCTATCATGTAAGTCAAACGTGCTTTGGATATAGAGCGCTTCAGATTGATTGACATCTCGGACGACTCAAATTTAAGTTGGTAAAAGAATACTCACTAAGTGATTTTGACATTGTGAAATTTGGTAGAAAGCAAAGTTTGTTTTAAAAGAATTAAATCAGCAATAAATAGCTCAAAAGCACTTTATTTATATAACAATTAACAACTATCCCAACCCAAGCAGTTTTGTTGTTAGATTTAAAACTTAAGTCAAAATTCACTATTATTATCATTAGTTTAAATTCTGTAACTCCAAGTTTCTTTCAACATACTCAATTTAAAGATTAACCTTCGATTTATTTTTGTAATTGTAGAAAGTATTTAGTATTCGGTACTACTGTATTACTTAATAAAACGTTTTGGCGCCCTGGCTAATCTTCATCGGGCCTTGCATGATTAGCCAAAAATAAACCCTTACAACGACTTTTGCACACCCCGTTAACTAAATATCATCAAAAAGAAACTTTATCTTTTAAAAACATTGTCTGGTTATGTGTTATGTTTAAAAGATACATTCCGGTGGCATAATAACTCCCATAGTTTGTAATATCATGACACACTGATAAGCAGTACAGCAAGTAAATATTATTGTATGCATGCAGAGAAATCGATACATGCAAATAGCTCAGGTGCAACTCTAGTCAGATTTTTCAAAACATACAAGTAATACAATGACGTGAATAGAAAATAAATCCTGTATAGTTTACAATATTACATCAATATTTATTTTACCTGCGAGCTATTCCAGAAAAGTACAATCTTAGCATAAAGCAATGAAAACGCCCACAATATCTCATCGTTTTTCCTTATTTCACAAGGAATCTAAATTTGAAATTTTGAGCTATCGTCAAACAAGCAATAAAGTGCAATATCGTCCCCGTCTGCATTCATAATCATAACTTCCTTTGAGTGATATCAGTTTACGAACTGCCCCATTCTTGAATTAATGTGCAATAACCCTTTCCACATAATTAAACTCCCCCAAGAGTAATTTAATAAAAACCTCTTTTCTTGTTTGTCCTAAAAGTTACAGAGTATTCTTTTTAAACAATGCGACGAAACAGTGATTAAAGTTATGTCCAAAAAAATTATGACAAATCCCAACTGCAAGCAGTGTCGTGCCAACAAGTTTTCGTATAAAAATACCGTAATAAAACTGACGAGGAATGTCAGTCACTAGAAAACATAATACACTCCTTTTTTGTGCTAAACGTCCTGCTTTCTTCCAGACAAAACGCATTATTTTTATATTCGTTCTGAGATAAGAATTTTCACAAACACGAAACATTTTAAGTAAAATTTAATTCGGGATTTGACTCGAAAATTGTGTAATAAAATTTTTTTAGGCAAATCCGGCTGGCTATAGTTTAACCATTAAGCGGGTTATTTAATGAACACTGTTAAGGGAAACTTCCTTGAAAACACCTGATACTTATCTAATATTTATTGCAGCAAATTTAAAGCTGAAACATCTTCTACTGTATTTACATTTACTTGAAAATTATTAATTATTTCTTGGAGCATTAAAGCAAAATTCGTAAACAAAAAAAGTAGAAAGAAAAAAATTACAGTTTGTAATAATATAAGCGCCAGAATGAATTACAGGATAACTTAGTCCAGCCACTATATTTTAATACTCTTACAAATTATAGTAATTTTTTTTACAAATTTAAATCATTTTCTGTTATATTTTATATAAACTTATATTTTATAAGTTTATTTCAAACCATATGCTACGTATTTTAGTGCAATAATTTACTAAAAAAAACAACAATTGTTTAAAAATGTTCCTTACATCTGTAGCAAAATCTAATGATACATTTTGCTGAGTACATCCATAGTTTTTTTTCATATTTTTCTTAAAAATTGCTATCTATTCTGCGTATTTTAAAACTAAAGTCTAATTGGGTAATTGTTTTTTTCTATCCTTGAATTTCTAAAAGCAAAAAAAAATTATATAAATTTCAGAAAATTTAAATAAGATAGAACAAATCAATTACTCAAAAACAATTTAATCTTAAAATCCATAGATATAATGGTTTTTCTCAGAAAAATATGAAGAAAATTTATAGATTTATAGAATCGATATACTCAGTTTCAAAAATAAAATTTTAATTTTCGAAAATGATTAACGCTTCTAATAATCATTTTATATAATTTTTTTTCGTATAAGATATTTGAAAACAAAGATTTTGAAGAAAATATAGGTCCATTTTTCTCGAAGTTAGAAACTTTCGAAGAAAAAAGGACGATTTTTTTTATTTCAAAATTTAAAATAACAGAACGAATCAATTCCCCAGGATGAGCTTGTCCTTAAAAATCGTAAAACAGTAATTATTGTCAAAAAAAATCCATTGACACACAGTTTCAAAAATGAAGTTGAGATAAAGATTTGCAAGTTTACCTAAAAAAAACTTTTAATAGATAATAAAAAAATAAACAAAAAAAAATCGCAGATAGTAAGGATTTCGTAGTCCAATTTGGCATGGAATGTCCCATATAATTAATGTAGTACTTCTTCTATTAATTAATTTATTACAAAATTATATTACTTTTTTTCATAAAAACACGTTTATTTATTGACTCCAGCGGATGGCGGAAAAGAGGTCTAATCCTGAAAAACAGACCTACATGTCAGTACCTCTAATTACGTCGTAATTCCAGTTAATTCATTCAAAGAATGCTGTCATAATAATGACATAATGATAACGGCATTTAGCAAAGAAGTACCTGTGACAGTTCGCAATTAATTCGCACTAGCCTCCGACTTTCATTTTTTAATAATTGGAGAGATAACCGGCGTAATTACGGTAATTACCCGGCTCTGAAATCGAGCGCATAACCAGGGCAATATAAAGAGCCTTGTAGCATGACTGATAACGTTTATCACCATGAACAAATCTTAACGTGTGAACAAACATCGGAACACGGCGACGTGTGCCTTTATAAATCAGCTGTTTATAAAATTTGACACAGTTTGAACAATCTCAGGTGCGCAAGTCGTGCGGTCTTAAAATAATTCGATGCACATTCTCGTCTCGACGAAAACGTGGGATCTATGAAATTTCAGTGTGCTAGACATTACTGAAATTTTCATGTTTCGACGGATTTTAACAGAGGTTCGACGCAAATTCAACAATTTACATAAACTATCTGCCACAAGTAACTATTAGTACAATAATTAATACACCGAAACAATTCGAGACATCACGTTCGAAACAACTCATGTTTAATGTGTGGATAAATATAGAACAAAGTAAACCGATCGGAATTATGAGGAGGATAAACAAATATTACAGCATTCGTCATGTTGCGAATTCCAGTCTTAATTGATAAGATAAATTTTTCGTAATAGTTTCATTACATACAACACAGTTTTGTATAAAGATCATTTCACAAGCTTATCCCGACTTCTCATAAACAAGTAAAGCTCTTATTGCCATCTCAATCTGCGTCATAGTCAGCAGTGAAATAACTACAAAACGGAAAATCATCATATATGTGTCTTCTTTCAACTCAATATAATGACAGAGACAGAGATAATGATACATCTATCCGGACGCGTAGTCAGACACCTCGAATGTATGTATCAACATCAGATTTTTTTGTTGTTAAACGTCTAATTCACACAAACCTATACGTCGTAGCTTGAGTCATACTTCGAATGGTTTATGACTTATCGGGATCAGCTGATCTGTAGTTAAAAAACTAACTTTACATTTTATAACGTCATTTTTCATGAAAAAATAAAAAATAACATAAGAGTGCAGGGTCTTTAGTGTTTTGATTGCGGCTGTAAAGGTTATTTAATCCATTAATTCAAAGAGTCATAAATCATAATTTATAATGCTGATAAACTTTAGACATCACGACCGCATTTTTATAATAAATTAAAACTCCCGTTTAACCTTAACTTTCTAACACACAAACAAAAAATACTTACAATCAATAAAAATATTCACACCCGATGTTTTGAAAACAAAATTGCCTCTCTTTGAGACATCTCAAATGTTAATGAAACCGAATAAAGCTGATTAATTCCGATTTTTAAAAAGAATTGTAGATTTTGTTAGAGCAAAACACCCTACAGCAAAGCGATTTAAAATCAACTGACCCTAAAAGCACCCCCAAACTTCACTCGTCTGTGAACTTTGAAGTACGTATCCGAAAAATCTCTTAAAATACATAAATCTAATTTAACTCGTATCGACCCAGCCTCAAAAGAATTTTTAAGCAATGGCAATTACCCCACAAAACCGGGATAATTTCATGTTAAAGAACAAAATCGCGCTTTTTCGATCTTGTGCAATCCAGGATTCAGATTTGATAAGAATCCCTGTCGCCTATTTCCTCCCGGAAGATCCTCCAACTTATGTTCTCAAGAACAACTTTATCCCGTATATGATGCATGGCTCACATGATCGCGACAACAGGAAATTATGCGTTGTGTCATCCTAAAACGCTGCACAAATGTCATCATCATGGTGTCATGTTATTAAATTGGACGCCATCACCGCAAAAAGCATCTTAGTCTTATTACTTATCCCTCGTTGACAGTTTGGCCCGGATGTAATTTACTATTAGGTGGACCAATACCTGTAGTTAGATTACCATGTCAAACACACTCCCACCGGACCAGACTCAACGATGATGTAGTTATGATCCTAACTTACCGAAATTTGACACTTGACCAAAAACCAATACAACCCTTTTCAACACTGACAGTTCTCGATCAATGACCAACATGGTAATTAGCAATTACGACTTTATCTAAACTTCAAGCACTTATTTGTTATTTTACGAACAACAATAGTCCTCAATCGTGCTGCATATCTATTGTACAACTCACAATACGAAGTATGCCACTATGGATATCAACCCTACATAGATAAATATTGATAACAAGGTGAATTGGACAGGTCGTATCGATCCATTCTCGTGGACACAGGTAGTCGGAATTTACCACCTGATTCTCATCAATAACAATCCACAAGAATCATACTACACAATAAGCGTTTATTAGGTTGATTAATTTGTTTAATTCCTCTCTTGTGTGAGGCTCGGCATAAGTCTTATCTCGCTGTAGAGAGGCGGTGATTTTTTAAGTAGAATGTTCGCAAATAGAAATCCCACAAAGTGGTGTACTTTTAAGTGAAGCTATTTGTCTTAGCAAATGCGTTTCCCCGAGTTAATTTTATCAAAAATCCGAATAGAACTGTTTGATGTAGGAATAAATAATTTTGTGTGCGGAACAAGTTTACCTTTCAGCTCAGAAGACAAGTGGGGTAAACGGGTTGAAGTTAATTAATATTCTCGGTTTCTCCATGAACCCTTTATCTAAAGACGCAATATGCGTAAATATATATCATTTTAGACCCTTACAGTTTACACCTTGAGTACACACAACCGCATTGCCTTGTGTCTGTACCAGTCAGAGGACATCAAATAATTTGATTAAATCATTTAAATTGCATTTGCAAAGGATGCCTTTGTGTTGAATCGAGTATGTGAAGATTTCAGTACAATGCTTGACTTGGTTTTGAATTTAAATGCGTTTGGAACAGTCCAGAAATTTCTTAGAGCAAAAACTCTGTTTGGATAAGAAATGGTGTTATATCGATTTTGATTCCATCAAAGCGTGTCTTGTTGGACAAAATATGACACAGGAACCATTTAACGTTATTGGATATTTGTTCATCTGAAGAGATATTTCCGTTATTTCGTGGGAGCGTTGTTTTTTGTATCCATTTGTAACGTGGATTGATTTCCACCAGTTATTATCGAAAATAAAAATAATGCACACTAATCCCTTCGAGGCATTGCTCAAATCTCCAATTTATTACCCACTTTGTTCAATCCATCAACAAAATATTTATTCTCATGTTCACAACCCAACCAAAACTTTTTATAGAGGCTTTTCATATGAAATATCGCCAACTTCAGGTGGTAGTCTCTACCTGCAGAGACGGATCTGAATTTTTCATTAACTGTCTAGGCCCGACGTAAAATTCAAATCTTTTGCAAAACTTTCCTGTCAACGAAACTTTCCCAAATTCGATAAAATATGGAAGAAACGCTTTCTTGACTCAAGTAATAAAACGAGTTATTATATTAGACCCTTTTGCTGCATATCGATACTATTTACATTTTGCTAAATATAGCTTTTATCATTATGGTACAAATATTGAAATGGGGATGCATGTAGTAAAATAGAAGTCGACGATAAAAAATTTGAAGAGTAAGGAATGTTTTGGAACAAAAGAGGAAAAAGAGCTGGTGGCAACAAATAATGCAGCATCTGAGCTTTGCAATTATTCAAAAACCATATGGCGTTTGTTGGAGAAGCGCGCGGAGAATTCCTATATCAGCGTAAGAAATTCGGCGTACGTCTCGAATATCAGCAATTGAAATAGAATTCAAATATCGTCGGTGGTGCGGTCACGGGGTGCAAAAAGGCTGACACGTTCCGGCGTGCCATGCCGGTGTCTGTCTGCAAAGACCAGTCGTTGTGTCGGCGAGGAGAGCGTCTGGGGATGTCTAATATAGGACATTGGGTGACGGGGATCGCATTAATAAAGGCCCGCGATACGTGCGGCGTAGTTATTGGATTCCGGAGCCGTTCCGTGCACAGGGATTTGACCTTACCGCCCCCTTGTTTCAGTCCGGTATCGATTTTCAAAACGCTTTTTCACACCGAAAGGGTAAGTCTGACAAAAACTAGCCAGAAGCAGGAGAATCCTAGGCGGAGTTGCCGGATAATTTGTCATATCCTAATGAAAAAGCAGAGAATGGATCCATTTATTTTGTTCGTATAATTCCATTTCGTTAAAAGTTTGAGGTGGTTAATCCTTTAACGTACATGTTTAAAACATGCAAGAGCCGAGTCAAACGTGACAGCATTGTGCTTTTTTAAAATTCATCAACATCAACGCGATGGCTACCGGAAGGGTCTAATTTTTTATTCGACTCGCATCGCATATGGATGCAGGCGTTCACCTTCTTCTAGTCATTGATTTTTCAAGCGAATGTCCCTCCCGGATAGCAAAACTTTGGATAGTTTAATGAAGCTCCGGGCTCCTTCAGAAAGATCATCAATAATCGCAAAGCCCCAAACCTCCACTTTGTCACAGGGTCGAAATGTGGAAGGGCGCCGGTTATGGCCGATTCGTTTTATTTAAAGAAGATGAATACATAATCTTTCCGACCTTAATAAATTGCATCAATTTTCCTTTCGGCGCAACCCCTCACTCTAGTTATCTAAAAACTCTATCAATTTCCTCGATACCTAATTTCTTTTCTTTTATCTTACAGTAAACACGCAATCTTTTTTCAACAACATCTTCTCTTTTCACACGCTTTTTTATAAATTAGATATCGATTACAAAACGTTTTCTTAAAACGCAATCTTCACTAATTAAAAACCCCAGAAAACAATCAAAAATTAAATTCCAACCGTTCTAGAACGTTGCGCTAAATCCATCAACAACGTCAAAACTCAAGCACTTCAAAAATATGAATTGATTTCCGCTCATCACATCAACTCAATGGAAACACAACTGACAACGATTAATGAATCATGGCTATCCAACTAATGTCTAAAAGATGATCCTCAGGTCGGAAGAAATCGACGACTTCCTTTAGATCCCAATTTCTCAACAACCAACTCATATTTCCACCTTCAATACGATCTATGGATTTGATAATTGCATTTTTTATTACATCCGTCCGGTCTCGATCTCCAAACCATACATCTTCATATCGACATTTCACATAAAAAATCACCAAAATAAAATGATGATTTAATTAGACTCATCAACGTCTAAAAATACGCAACGTTAAACCTCCCATATTAATAATAGACTAAGGTTGCTTGATTTGAATGAATCCTCTATAAATAGATTAGAAGGACATCGCACCGTCCATAACCCCAACTCTTTCTGATGCTCATCCAGCATCTGATTTTATCTCTGTTCGTTTGTTTACAAAGTCGGGATTAATGCGTTTGTGAAAACCGAGATTCAAAAAATTGACAAATTAGCACAGGCAAAAAATTTGATCAAAGAGCCATGTTGTCTTGGGCAGGTATTTCCATTAGTAGGTGCGGAGTCGCATGAGTGAGCGGTAATACAAGCAAAAACCCGTTGAAACAGAGTACAACACAGTAGTAGACTATCGATTTTCTACCACGAGCAGTGCCCGCTGAACCAATCCCATTGCTATTTTAGGCCAAGTAGCGTGGAAAGTAATTGACTACAGAGACCACTGTCGTTATGTTTGGCCAAACTCTCCCGACTGACATAATTAATAAAATAACTCGAGTTGGAGTTAATTGCAATAAATTTTTTTGTCGCATTCGATCAAGAACACGTCTTCCAAGATTGAACACTCGCCCGTTGATCGATTAGGGGAGTCTCTCAGCGTATGCGTATGATTGATAAGAATTATTTTAAAGTGTCAAAGCCCAGGACCGGATAACGCTCCATCACGTATGCGTAAAACACCTCTACCAGCAATTTGCATTCCTGAAGACCCATCCGCGCACTTGTTGTAATTGGAATTAATTATCAAAGGAGTACAATGATCCACGGACGTTGACTTAACTCGTACCTGCAACAAAAAAAAACAAAGCTTCAATATTTTATTTAGATGGAACAGTTCATTTACAGTTTAGTGTACAAATTGTAAAATAGCTACTACAATAGAGAGATGTTCTAATTTCAACTCTAACCAGCTGCGCTAAATTCATACCTACGCTTCGTATATAATTAAATTTACAACGAATTTTGTGTGCAAAACATTAAGATTTAACACCGCCTGGAAGATATGATGAAACGTAGGGTTACGAGATTTTACTTAATTAGTCATTCAGAATCGGTTTTTATTATCATTAACATCAATCAGCATACCTACTTAAAGGTCGTTACAGGGCCATAAGTATGGATTAATGAACGTTTGATTTACTGAAAGTACTACAAGACAGTGTTATATTTTCCAACATGAGGGTGCATATACTTTAAGTAATGAGTTTATTTGATTAGTAGGCTGGTTTAGGGCGTGCGGTAATCAATAGTCAACAGATTCTTACTGAAATAAGCAGCGATAATGACGAAAATACCTTGGGCGGTAAGAGAATCTTAGACGAAGTATCTATTTCCAAGATAAAAACTGTACAAAAAACGACACATGTGGTAAAGATTATCAAAGAAACATGACAGTCCGATGAATCACCGAGTTAAGGTTCATGTTATCGCAATGACCTAGGTTCGTTGCATCTCAGACTTAGCCATTGATCATTTCATTGTAAATACAAATTAGCAAATTTGTCAAGAAAAACGCACATTTATCAAAATTCGATGTTTTTAATTAACGGCCATGGTTTTATATTTAACGGCCGTTTTCAACAAAACAATGCAATTAACAATAAATTACAAAGTCCCACTTCACCGATAACCAACCACGAGCAAGTTTAATATCCGGCAATAATAATTATTTGATAGAATTAATTATTGCGATCCCCGAATCAAAATAAAACAACAACCAATAGGGTGGTCGTGTTCATAGACAGAAAACTTTAAATTAGATTTTATGGGAGAAGTTCAATTAAGTAAAAGCATTAATTAACTTAATTAATGGTAGTTAAAAGCTTAAGTGGTTCATCTGTACCGCTTCTGGAGAATTATAGAATTTTCTATCTTATCTCAAACGTCTACAATCATCACCTCAAACGGGTATAGGTCACTTGTCACTTGCGCGCCGCGGTTAGTAAAATTTGCAGGTGGTCTTAATCCCATAGGACAGTTGCGCGCTGAGTTATTAAAATAGTTAATACCACTTAGGTCCGGTTTCTGGAAACGAATTTAACTGTCCCGTTAGTTTAACCGTGGTTTAAAGCAAGAAATGGGTTTCTGAAAACTCGGTTTAAATTTAACTCTGCAAATTTGCACAGTTAAACTAACGCGCCACATGCGCGAGTTAAATTAAACTGTCAACATTAAAAATCTGAGAAGTGTGGTTATGTTGTGGTTATGTCTTTGTATTTTCCGTGCTTTCTTGGCTATGGGGGCTATCTTTTGGAGCTTTATCTTTTTGTTAATGGGGGGGCCGCTTTAAGGCTTCGCCCTCGTGAATTGGAGTCACATTTTAGAGCCTTGGTTTTTTGACTATAGAGGCCCCATTTAGGGCTTTGGCTCTTTGGCAATAGCTCATCGCGGCACCGCACGGTCGTAGCTGCATCCCTCACTTAAAATAAGCCCAAATTGCAATCGGTAATAATGAGCAACCACTTGTACCATACCAAATGAACAAAAAGGCAAAGCTCTAAAAGAGAGCCCCTATGGTCAAGAGGGCAAAAGTCTAAATCGGAGCCCTCATGCTGAAGGATCGAAGCCCTAAAAGCGAGTCTCTAATATCAATTGTTACAATAAACAATTAATTTAATTGTAAACAACAATTAAAAATTTAATTGCAATTAATATTTTAATCAATTAATCTGTAAAGTAAAAAATTAACGGATTATTGCTCAACACTGACAAAGGGTTATTCGGGTGTTTAGAGAACGAGCGAATTCTTTTAAAAAATACTCAGATCCCGAATTTCGTGTTCGATTATTTTTTTTGAGCCAACATAGCGGCATCGGTTTCTTTGTTCTCAATGATACTAATGATAGATTTATATTTTGTGGTCAACACAAAATGTGTATCACGTTCTAATTTATCCCTTTTTTGAGACATTTTAAGTCCTGTCACTACGATAAATACAAATTTTGACACATCGGAGGTGGCGCCATCTTATAGTATTTTAGCAAACTGTTAGATAAAACAACAACCACGTTTTAACAGAGAGTTAGCTAACTGAGAGTTAAATTAATTGACGTATGTTTCGAGAAACTCGACACTGTTTTAACTCTCCGTTAGTTTAAACTCCCGTCAGCTAACTGCCGGTTTAAATTTTCTTTCAGAAACCGGACCTTAATAAAATATAGAGACTCTCATAAAAGTAATTTTCAGATTAGTAAACAAGAGCTGCATAGAAAAAATATCACTAAAAATAAGATTCGTCAAAGTTATTATCGTGAGACAAATATTTACCCAATAAAGTCTTATTACGACTCACACTTGATATTTATATTTATATACCTACAATTGATAAAAATTATCGGTAAAGTTATTTATTTAGTGGCGTGTCTGCGGTTTAGAAAAATGAGTTTTATTAAAAATATAAATGTGCACATGCAATTCTCACACGAAAAAAAATCTATAAAAGTTATATTAAAAAGTAATCAAGTTATATAAGATGCAGAAACGTCTGTTAGTATGTCACGGACTTGAACAAGTATTTGTGTGGAATGTCTGATGGGTGCACCGATGGGTGATGTAATTATGGACTCATCAAAATGCACTTAACTGCAGTCGCCAAGGTTTATGACAATTATTAAAAATTAATTCCACTGAAACGTTTTGAGGCGTAAAAACTTGAGAAAAAGTGAAACACACATTGTGAATGAACTAAGAGAGCAAAATGAAATCGTTCATTTCTCATTTACATCTAAGATAAATGGGAATGAGACTTTATTAAATGTTAGGTTGATCCAATGAATGCAGTTTGCATTTGAAAACCTTTGACTTTTGCTCGAGGATGCTATCATCTAATTGCCTTGATCATGGTTATTAAAACAAAAATAGCGCTGATGTTGATTTGCAATAGAAATTGAAGAGAAAAGCTCATCCACCCACCGCCGTGATGTTTATCATTACTAATGGTTATAGCACTGATCAACTGTTATCTAGAATCTCGTGATGGAGACTCATAACGTCCATCACAACTTCCTCATTGCCTCAGCATAAACAAATTAATTACAAAGCATAGAGCGCATTCTCCTCGCGTGTTGTCTGAAAGGAGTGCATTTCAGCGGCAACGTTTCCAAGATTCCATTCCGGCACTGAGACAGATTACGGAAAACATGCCTTTACTTTTACAGCAATTGGATTTTTAGTACTCTCTCATCTCATGTCTGTTCTTCTATTTATTCGCCCGCTTTGGTGTAAACAAGTTTTTAAGGGCTGGTCGTGAATCAGCGAATTTTTTCCCTTGTTCAACCATTAACCAAAATATGATATTTGCGGATCGATCCCGCTTTACATTAATCTCCCGAGAATGTGTCTTACAGCGAAGAAAAAATGAGATGAGTTTGCGCTCCCGAATCGTCCTCCATTTGTGTGCTGAGGGGCAGGGGCGGTCGCGAGATAGCCCTATCTAATGGAACATACAGGCAAACGCCTGATCAATGATAAACATAGCGTAAATGGCACGTGTGTTTGCCGGAGGGGTTGCCACACCTGAGATGCTGCCAACCCTACATTAGCAATTCACTCACACCCACCGGCTTTATGAACGCTCGTTTCATACACTTTACAGTGATATCAACGTTATCGACAGCAAGTGATCGATTACGTTAATACAGAATTAAGATTTCAAAATAGCAAAGGATGGGACGCGTTTAGTACCACAAGGTGGCCAGATTCCGATCTCGAAATACCATTAGCATACAGACACCTAATAATAGAAGCAATGATATGAACATACTGTAGCTGCTCGCTGGTATCAGGATCGTAAACTAAGACAACGTATGGGCAAATTGTTGGGACCGCCGTTTAATCTACACGATGCAATTAACTTCTGCACAAGTTCCAAGATTAAAGTTTTTAGACGTTTCAAGATTAAACTGATATGTCACCGCAATGTGACCAGATAAAATGCCAATTTTAAATAAAAAGCTGAATTTATTGCGCAAATCAAAGCGGAAAATGAACAAAACAAAACTTGAGACAGAAAGCAATGTCTGCTAATCCTTATTTAGGATCTTAATAAAATCAAAATTTTATTGTCTGTAGATAATACTGTTAGAAAAAAATTACATAAAAAGAAACCACTCCTTGAAACGTACTAAAATAGAAAGCAATTGCAACTATCCAGAACCTTTGGAGTGTATAATGTGGTATAACCTCAAAGGTAACAAATATCCGAATAATAATATTCTTGCTTCCAAAACTTTATTTTATGGTTTTTACCTGCGTCAAACGACGTTCTAAAAAAAATTTCAGAGTAACTTGAGAGTAGTACCTACAAAACATAGTCAAAGAGGTAAAAGAAGAAATCCGCGAACTGAAATAAAAAGTAAATTCAAAATTTGTTGTAACGGGGAAGTAGACAAGGCAGAAAAAAAACTATTTTATAATTCTGCCTTGTCCACTTCCCCGTTACAACAAATTTAATGTTGTCAGAAACGAAGCACCAATTTGGGTTGGCAGGAATCAACCGAATGTATATCTGATAGTAAGTATTAGCATTATTACGATTTAAGACATCTCTAATCTTGCATTAACAAAATCAAAAAGGAGCTGATGCCAACAGATGATTGTTTTTAGTTTTACCAGCACAAAATTAGAGACGTCATAAACCGTAATAGAAGAAGTAGGAGGTCCTTGTCCGTAAAATTTACAATTTAAGTTACTATTTCTATTTCTCATGGAAAAACTTAAACATAATCGTCCGTATTTTCATGGCTTTCTTTTAAATACATTGTTATTTAATAGTCACGTAATTGACATTTTAATAAATAAAAAATGTTTATATTAATTATTGTAAATAATAAATATCTTGCGGCTGTAAATATATTATTTATAGAGCGTATAAAAATCAGTTTGATGTAGAAAACATAAAAACCTGTATTTACGTGACCACACACAACATTTGTAAAATAATAATAAATGAACAAATCATAAATCAATAACAATAGTAGAAATAATTGTTACAAAAATTGAAATGAAATGTAGGTTTAAACTGAAAACAATAGCGGCGTAATCGTTTTTAGATAAGTGGGTACAATTTAAAATTAAATTTTTTACCTAATTGACTGAACTAATTGCTCCAAATTATTGTAAATAGCTTATCCCTCACTACATATTTCCATGAATCATTAATCACATTTCAACTAAATAAATGTTCCAAAATAATTGGTAAAGGAAGTGGTAATATTTACTGTACCACATTTGATATCTGGAAATTCCTGTTTGCTCATATTTTACGATTAACTGTCGTAAAAGTGAATCAGAGTCATATTTTCCGTAAAGATATTGTCAAAATGATACCTTCTAATCAGCGATATTGTACCAGGAAGTACAAATTCCCGTTTCGAATGTCGGTAGAAATAAATAAAGCGCTTTAAAACCTTGGGTAAAAAATGTTTTACCCCTCGTTTGTTTCAGTGAGACAATGAAACCGAGTCAGTTAAATTTAGTAAAACCACAACACATGCCGATGGGCAAAATAGAAAGCGGGAGTTTATCGACTTTCAAGTTTGTCTGTCAGGATTATTTATGATGGTTAATGTTGTCGTTAAGACGTCCTCCTTGGTACATTGATCGCTATTTGATGACGTCGTTTGATTCTGCAGCAAGATTATGTTTTAGAATTACAGATGTTGAGTAGAGAAAACTAGAGAGAATTAGATTGAACGCGACCACAAAAACGCTAGCCTTTCAGTGACATCTCTGAATATCGATTGTCTGTATTTTTAAACGCAATTACGGAAAGTTGCAAAAATTATGACAATACACTAAACTTCGATTAGTCAATTTGGAAACACGCCATTATCGCATTTTTGGAGTAACGACCTGAATCAAACGATGGAAATAATTATAGAATCGTTTTTCCGGTTGTTTACAAACAAAGGATGATGTTTCTTTCAATTAGCGGTTTCATGGCTCAGTTTCCGTAAAGAAAATGATTCGTCGGAGCATCCCTTTGAAAAGAATAAACAACAGTTGGTAGAGAAAACACCGCATGGGGATATAAAATCGGTGAATTATGTAGACAATCGCGAATAATTTATTCCGAAACGCATTCTTTATAAATTTAACTTATTTCGGGATGAATTCGATTTGGAACCAAGTCCCAGCACTACGTCGTGAAAACTGAAAAGACGCGCCCGACGTATACCCCCAGGGGGTTTAACGAAGGGGGCGAACCCCATTGTCGATGACACGACGAATCCCAGGAAAACAACGGCCTGATAGAGCAGCAGCAGGTTGTGCTCTTTGATCTCTCTTCTACCAATTTCGCCCGGATTGAAACAGGTACATAAACAGGATACAGTTCCCTCTTATTACAACGTGATTTTACATAGCCTACGCGAAAAAGAAAATTCACCCCAACACGTAATTCCCCCCAAAAAAATCTACTCTCACGCCTCCACTACTAGACAAATTAACAAGAACAACGGTCGCACTGTAATAATGTTATTACATAATTTAATAACGCCTTCTAGTTTATTATTCCGGCTGAAATTGGCAGTAGGAGTTGATTCGGAATTTACAAGAATTGCACAAGCAATAAAGTGCCAAACGAAGTAAGTTGATTAAACTTATTAAAGTAATACATTTCTACGGTGGTTTTTAAGTTAGAGTTTCACTGTGTTAAAGTTAATAAAACTGACACAGAGAAATAGTGCCACTCCACAATAAAACTATATATAGATCATACTTCTTTTCAGTCCTTCTCTAAACTGAAACCGAGCCTGAACTCAGATACTCGAATTTGATTTGCAGTAGATCGCAGAGACTTCAGCCATATCAAAATGTTGGTCATAATTATAACTGCAGTGCTTTAATAACAACATTAGAAACGTATTACTTTACCAATGCCATAATAATCCGGATATAAAAACAATTAAAGCATCTTTTTGGAAACTCCATTAAAATGACATTCACCAGCTACAAATCAAAGAATCCAACTTACACGGCCATTGGTCAACACAGCGGAACCGGAAGACGGGGTTGTTCTTTACGCCGCTTCCGGATATGACACAAAAGCAAAACAAATAAATGAGCCAACACACATATAAACACCACTCGATACAAGTTATTGATGAATTCGAAAATCTCTTATTTATGTTCCAGCATCATCAATTTTAGTTTTTTACCACGCTATTGCAAAAATGACGGCTAGTGAATCAGAAATTTAGAGAAATGACGCGTTCAGATACAATTTTTTTTGCGACCCTAATTTCTACAAATAAATCAACACGACTATTTATAGATGAGAGTAGAGAGAAGGGCGACGACACAACATATCAACAAAACCTTTGTGGAACCCAAATGAGTCCATTTTCCTGTGATGAGAAAATAAATATGTGACTAAGACAATTTCGTTATTTCCTATTTTAAAGGTAAGGAGAGGTAATTTAACTAATTTGAGAAAATAGAATATATTTCCTATAAATGTTTAAATCAATAAAGAAAATCTGTAATTATCAAATCCAAAAACAACATTTTACTAATTTTAAAAGACGCAGAAATAAGTACTACTAATTATTAACGTTTAAATTACTGATTAAGTACAAAAATAACATTCTATTTCAATGTTAAAAGTCAAAGACGACATTTTACTAATTTTGAAATTCGGGGAGGTAATTATACTATGTTCAAAAGTTAGACAAGCTATTTATCAATTTTTAAATCAATAAAAATAAGGGATAATTCTCTGTTCATTAAAAGTAAATTCAGAATTCAGCTCTAACATTTGAAGGCATATTCTATGAATTCTAACATTCTGTAATCTTACTGCTGTAGTGCATCTGTGCGTTGGTTATTTAGTTACTTTAAAATTTTACAATCATCCCTTATTAATAATGGAAGCTGACCACAACACATGCCAAGATTAAGTAAGAAATGGTTATTTTTTACCCAAATATCACCCTTAAAAACAATCCTTACCTGGAACAGCGCCATAAATCCTAATATTTCTTAAAGAATAACAGGACTATCGCTTGCAAATTTTGTAAATAATCTTTGTAGTCTTTGATGCCGCTTTTGCATGATCGATAATTAAGTTGTTACACCTGTTTGATACGTCGCCTTCAGAAATAACCTCAACACACGTGACTAAATAAAGACAAAAATCAAAATAGAACGTTTTTGTATCACATTCTTTTTGAAGTTACGGCACTGATAAAAGCAAGAGATGATTAAAATAACCATTTAGCAACATTTGCATTAAAATCATATTTGAAGGCATGTAGAAGTAGTGAAAAAACCTGTCAGAAACGAAAGTATTTTCAATTTTGAATAAATGATATTTTTTTGATATGATAATCTATTTTCATGCTTACGAAATTGATTAAGGTTCCATTTTGATAAGTAGATATTCATCTTAATTTGAAGATAATTAGTTGTTAAAATTATATAACATTCTTATTTGTTTTGTAATTAATAAAATGCAACTATCTATTCTGTGGAACTTATCTTTGGAACTAGATATCATGTACTCATCGTTTATCTTTTTCTGTAGCTAAACCAACCATACTTCATAAATCACCTTTATCTGCCCTTATTATTTGACCCGAAGTTGGCAATAGGAAATACCATGTGGTCTAATAATTATATAAATAAATATCTCCGGTGCAGAATAAAGTTTTTGTGACAAACGTAATTGTGAAAGTTCCTCAATACATAAAGAATCTCGATTTTCTTAGTTTCATTTCCTGTATTTCGATATGTCAATGACAATAATTTATTTTCATTGCAAAAACATTTTAAAGGTAATTAAAATTGTAAATATTTTCATTAAAGTGCGTTAGAATTGAGCTCCATCTGGCTGTAAATTGGTGCAATTCCTTGTACCTTCGTCTATTGTTTCCTTATGATAAGAGATGACGTAAATTAATCACGCAAGAGCTATCTTAATGCGATCGCTTCAATTACGCCTTATCTCATCGTTAGATTTTTCCTGTTCGTTTGAAATTTGCCCTTCGTTTCGGCCCCATCGCAGCAGACGAACCATATGTCGGGATGTTGTAGGAGGGCACAAATACTGCTTTCCGTTGCTATTTCGGTACTCTGACGTACGCATCATCATAATACGTCTGCTTCGGATTACACGATCATACAGCAAGGATCTTGCTGATTTAGCTAGCAAAAAGTCTAAGCAGCTGCCCACCATCCGTGCATTTTATGTTTGCACCAGCTTTTGGCCTGCATTTTTCCATCGTTTATTAACATAATTAGGGTTCGTTAACCGAACGTGCAATTTGTTGCATCACAATCAGCATTGCATCGCTGTCATTGTTTATAACAATGAAAAACGTCCTACGGTCCCCGTTCGACCCACAAAAACTGCAGGATTAGTTAAAATGTCAC
Source organism: Tribolium confusum (assembly GCA_029207805.1). Lineage (NCBI taxonomy): Eukaryota > Metazoa > Arthropoda > Insecta > Coleoptera > Tenebrionidae > Tribolium > Tribolium confusum. The sequence goes on along the minus strand of JALGAY010000002.1, from coordinate 38,898,357 downwards.
GTATCGGGGTTGTACGGTGATAAGATCTGTGCAGGAAAATGCATACTGGAAAAATTCGGCCGCGAGAATTAGAAAATTTAAATTTCTAATTAGCATAGAGAAATCTGATAAGGAGTTGTGATGCAGAGAAACACAAAAACGTGACAAGAAAGTACAAGTCTTAGGCTGCGATAAATTAAGATTAAGCGATTGCTCAGACAACAATAACACCTTCCATTAATTTCCGTGGTAATTGTTACAATTAGCAATCCGTTTAATCATACTCTGAATAAATCGATTCCTTACTTATATAATCGGGGGTGTAATAAATCATGATTAGTTCAACCAAGAGCAAGAGGGAACATTGCAATTGCCTCACCTTTGCACTCCACCAAATCATTTATCCAGCAATTTTTAAACCAGAAAAAGATTTACTACCGTTTGGGAATCAACAAAACAAAAATCCAAAACTTATTACTGAGTAAAAACTATTTTGGTAATTTCACTCCTTTATAACAAATATTTTATTGTTAAATGATTTGTAGGTAGTGCTAACAATATTTTATAACAACAATTAACAAAATTTTGTATTCATCAATCGTGTTAGCAAATTAATAAAATTAATTTTCCAAATAAAATGGTGAAATGTGGTTAAGTAATTTTAAAATGATCTATTTATAACGTCAACCTCAAATAAAAAAGTGTAAAAATAAACCTTTTTTTGACAATTTTGACTAATTCTAATTGTTATAATAATTATTAATTTTTCACGAAATATGTTGTTTATTTAGTATCTGGTTTTGTTAATTTATCGATTTTTTAAAAGTGTTTTTTAAAAAAATCTTCAATTTTAAACAACAGTCGTTTTTGACTCAAAGTTGGGCGTCCCTTTTCCTTCGTACTCCCATTTGGAAATACGCAAATACGCTAGATATGAGCTTATCCTATATAATTAGTGTTGTGAGCTGTTGTGTTTCTTTATTCTTTTCTTGGTAAAGCAACAAAGTTGTATATTTTTGTAGACAACAAGCTGTCTGAATTAGTAAAGTACTAAATTTATTGCATTGCATGCCTTTAATTATAATATTATTAATAAATAACAATTTTTTAAAAAATACCTTTATAATCAAAAATAATATTTTTCAAAAAAAAAAGTTTGAATTTATTAACGTTACCTGTGGGTAGGTACTCCAGTTTGTAGCCAAATTTAACAAACCCATTTTACTCTGTATAGCAAAATACAAAGCACTCAACCTACCATTATAGACCCATTTATGGGAAAATACAAAGCTTGACATCACATAAACGCTAAATGCGCCCTTAAATATAATTATCTCTCATAGCCACATAGATATTGACCTGTTTAAGGAAACTTGTGTTTCCTTTTATTAGCCATTTCCTGACTTTTCGTTGTTTTAAAAAATATAACAGTTGTAAATTGAAGGTTATACGAGCTGGAATTGATGGCCATAAATTAGAACCAGGTAGCAAAGCATAAAAATTAGAGTCCCTGTGATCCCAATAGCAGTAATTGTAAATCAGTCTCGGTAATCCGATGCTGTGTCGGCACGTGCAATCGGCATCTTTTCGAAATATTGCACGAGGGCAATAAAGCAGGCGGATCTATATTGCAGTCTACCGAAACGTAGTAGTTATTGTCCGTTAAAATTTATGAACTAACTACAAGAAGTTCATAAATCATCTCAATAAGGTAAACTCACAATATTAAAAATCCTGACACATAATTTGATATCTGGAGTTTTATTGTGCACACGTAGGTAGCATACAGTTTATTATTTTTAGTAATACCAAATACAGTCTTGGGACAACACACCAGCTGTTGTTATTGCAATCCGGCACAATTTAATTCAAACTTCGAATATGCAAATTTAGTTTAAATAATTGTAGGATAAAGTAAATAGAGGAATAAAAGAATACATGGGAAAGTGTTGACAAGGCAATTCTCAACGGCGGATCTTTCATAACGTTATCAATAAGAAATCGAGTGTTAAGCCGCCATACGAACATTGATTGTGAAAAGGCAATTGAATCTGACAACGCATCTTTTCGCAATATCATTCTCAATGTGTCACTTTCTATTTCCACAACTTATTAACATTGACAACCGTGTTGCCCACGAACAGCCCACCTCCAAAACCATTCATTTTTCTTCCGATTTGGACATTTGGCACCCCATTTAGCTGAACGGACCAGCTGTCCGATTGATGATTTGTGCAGAGAAAGTAAACAATTAACCGGAAGTAAATGCATTTTATCGACCTTGTTTTGGTGATAAGTACTGACCTTAGAGTCTTCATCAATAGAGAATAGGACTGTCAGAATGGTTAAATAAAATAAGGAATGGCCTTTTTTAGATGACTGATGATAACAATTTCCGCGCAGAGAAAAAAATTCGTTATTTTTATGTTTGTCACTAAATTTAAATATTTATCTTTAAATTAGATAAATATTTAAATATATCTTGATTTCAGATTAATAATATATTCATAATCTAATTATATTGAAATAGTTGTAAGCATAGATTTTTTGGAATACAAAGAATATCTCAAAAACAAGACATCCAAGTTCAAAGCGTTATGGAAGATCTTACCAGGCGTAGGAAAAAAATTGTTAAAATATTCTAAAATATCTCCTTACAAAGATATAGAGGTGTAAAGATGCAAACTTTGCATCAAGTAATCTTCAGACAAAGACTATATACATATGTTGTCGATTATTTTTATTTATTATGGCCATTTGTGGGTGTAATAATAATTCAAAAATTTTTTAAGTAGCTTATGTTGATCATGCGGCAATATTTGTTGTTACTACTCCCCACCCTAGGGTCTAAACTATTACAGACATATATATCGCATCGTGGACTTATATTAGTTATGCATAATTTAATTCTCTACAACATTTTCCTATAAAACTTTATGTACCTGTGAACCAATCGCACAGGCAAGCTTGTAGTAGTCGTAGATAAATATTTTTTTTTAATTAACACTAGTGCACTAGTGCTTTAACAAATACCTATAGATTGGAGCACCCAAATAAGTTTTATAAAATAGCTTTATTAAGGCCGCTTGCACCAACGCAAGCTTAAAATTAAGTACGGTAAAAATAATGTTGCACACAAACATTTTTACATGTTTTGTTATTCATTTGTCATTTTCAAGCCAATTCAAAAAATACTGATATCGTTTTGCTATAAATTGTTGGGTTTGCCTTAAAAATTTTTTCATTTTTTTTTTTTTTAATCCTTTATGTATGTAGTATAGATATTAGCCTATACTAAATATAATGTTTCTGTATTATACACTTTTTATAATTATAAAAAAATCGCTTCTAGAATTTATTTGCTTTTAATATAATCATAAATATTTTCTCAAAACACCTCTAACGCTTGCGGCTTCGGAATTGCAATAACAAATTACTAACTTTATTGAATTTTTATTCTGTCAATTTGGCCATTTGGCACCCACATTAAGCTCACCGGCCCAGCTGTCTGCTTGATGATTTGTGCAGAGAAAGTAAACAATTAACCGGAAGTAAGTACATTTTATCGGCGTTGTTTTGGTGATAGGTACTGACGTTCCAGTGTCCATCAATAGACAAATCTGTCAGAATGGTGAAAGTAACGGATGTCCCTTTTTCGATGAGTGATGATAACAGTTTCCGGCTTGGTGTGATATTGACGTAGCGCCATCTCTAATTCATCGTCTGGTCCGTCATGATTATGTTCAAATACTGAATTTATTTGTTTACGAAGCGAGCCATCACTTATGCACTTGTTATCCTGTAATGTCTTGTTTGTTTGGGAGCGTCTTGTTATCATATTTATGAGTTGGTTCTTACAGTACCTGAAAATTTTGAAAAACCAGTCTTGAGTTATTGCTAAGGATAAATTACAGCTCCTTGGTTTGGTCCGGAAAGATGATATTGAGAAATTAGCTAATTTGTCAGTTTTCCGGTTTCAGAAACTTGAGATTGTCCGAAATTATTTTTAGTCAAATGCTGCAAACACACCGTTAATTAACTCCTCCAGCCGGAAGTTAAAATCATTTCAGAATCTTGCCTGTATAACTAATTGAAACATTTCCGGTCTAAATTAAGCGCCAACTTCGCCCACAAAACGGAAACAATAACTTGTGCATATTTTACAAAAACACTGAGACAAAATTATCGTACTTTTAACCTTAACCTTCAACTTTGTCAACTGTGACTAAATTTAAGCTAGAAATTTTTTCACGATCCAACGATTGAAACAAAGGATTCTGTCATAGCGGAAACACTTTATTCAAAGTATCGGCCCAAAGTCTCTCAATATTTTCATTGAAAACATTTCGGAAAAAAAATCTCAACATGAAAATATTTTCACAATCCCAAACCAAATAATTTACAAAACTTTTACGGTTCGTTAACTATTTCACGTTATTAACCTTATCACAGTGTACACACCATAAATGAATATTTTTACGGAAAGGTGACTATTGACAATCGTATAAAATGTGATACATCAATATTTGTGTTTTTCTCATCATCTCAGTCTTCAAAGAATTTTATCAAGAAACAGAATCGTTTAATATCACGTTCTCACAAGTTAAGGGTCAACAAATACGACAAATTATCATAGTAGAGGTCACTATAAACAAACAAACACCGAGACTGTGTTCCCTCCTTTTAAAATTGAATAGGGCAAAATTGTGGGAAATGCGAAATAATGCTATTACAGACAGCAATAGACGTCAAATTAGTGTGAAATTTAAAAAATCATTGCAATTACAGCGACCACACAATAAAATAGAAAATGATCGGAAATACCAAAAAGTACACTGCAATTAGTAACCGATCCTGAAGGGTCCATAAAAATAACAATGGTCTACCATTAAAAACTTCTATCCTCTGACAAGAAAACAAATAAGGGACCATTAAATGCAGTGACATTTGAATTGCAAATGACTCAAGATGAGTAACAGGAAATACGTGCATTTTAAATATTAAGCAATAGTTTGTTGTTAACGTGATTGAATTTGATCTTGTACACAGAAGAATTTGGGTTAGAATATGTAATATAATTTTGTAATAAATTAATTATTACAAGAAGTACCGTGATCAACAAATACAGATTGAATTGGCAATAAGGTTACAATAATTTTTTCAAGTTGTCGGTTTGTTGATTACCTCTATATGTGATGTCTTACACCTGTCAATCCATTTTCAACAACAAATAATAAAACAGAAAAAAAAAATTGCAACGAAAGCTTCTTCACGAAATTTCTCGAGCATTGCTTCATTCGAACGCCAATGTTTTCCACAACATCTTCACTAAGAGTAGAAGGTCCACCAAGTTTTGTTTTTGCAACAATACCTGTATTTAAAAGTCGTTCTACGACTAATGTGATAAAATTTGCTATTTTGAAGTAAGTTTGTTAAAATTGGATGTATTGTACGACTAAAGATATTCTGCGGTTATTGTTTTGACCCTTTAAGTACTTAATAACGGTTGGACAGCAAACCCCCAATAAAAATAGTGCCGACCAGATGTTGACAATAGGCTTAAGAAATATCTAGTTTAGTAGGTAAAGAATTTTACAGCGGACTGTGTTTGAGTGTCGTAAAAATTTCGAAAAGTTAATCACAGGATTATGTTGTAAACGCAGAATATTGATGGTCGAACTCTACATTGAATCCAGGGAATATTGCCAACCATTAATTTCATTGTAGACCCCAATTTTGAAGTACGCCATTACAAAAAAAAGTCATGTTCTAATCCAAAAACAATTTTAACAAAACTTTAGCAATAACTGATGAATAACAAATTTTTGAAATGTCAAATTTAAATTTGAATTTTGGTCAAAATAGCCAATTTCAAATGACACTTCAATGTTGTGAACCCAGTACTTGCTGATCACGCTTATATTAATTATATATATTTAAATATTTCATGGCACATCTTAAAAAATCGTCCAGCAATAAATAATTTGGCTAAGAAAACCAAAATTTGGTGTTTTTAGCAAATTATTAACCTGGGGCAAACCAAGTTTTGGTTTTTTAGCCAAATTGTTTAGGCTGGACGTATTCTACTAAATTTTTCTTTCAATGTAAGTTGAACAAATAAACTCAAACCATCATTGGGCTACCTAATGTTTGGTACACTAATGTTTTTCTGTGTCGTGTTAAAAATCCGATTCGAATCGAACAATGGAACATAATACGTGACCGAAACGCCGCGACAAACTTACATATTATTTAACCGCCTGTTTTCAAATAATAACAATTACACGAATGACATATATGGCAGTTTTCATTGAAAGAAGCCGAGAAAAACGGTAATAAATACGATTGTGCAATGAAATCCTTCGTTTACAAACAGGAACGACCGACAAACCTGTTAGAAACTTACGTAACGGCATAGTTAAAAGCCAAAGTACATCAACTTTATTATTTATGCACAATTTGTACGACGTAATTTATAAAGCCATCTGTACAAAATTTAGAATGTGGCAGGATAGGTGGTGAAAACACGTATCTTGTACAGTTTTGCATTAACAATTTATCAGTTAGCGGAATTCCTTGCCGGTCTTTACATTCTTTTATTAATTGCTTCATTAGTTCCAATTGAAAAGCAATGCTTTGAACTGCATTTAAATAGCCGCTTTCTTCACAATTATTTCAACTGAGCCACTGTATCAGATTACACGATCACAATAACATACAAGACTGAGTTGATCAATATGTTGTTACACAATGATAACATATTGTAATTCAGTCCCATTCCTCACTTTTCAAGGAAAAACACCAACTGGGTAAATCAGTCCAGAATAATTACATTAATAACTCCGACATTACAAGCGCAATCATCACGGTTTATTTATTTACACAATGCGTTATTATCGATAGATTTCTTGAAATCAATTTTGTTATCGCACCACTTATACTTTATTCACCTATAAAAATTACGTCAATCTCTGAATATCACGTAACGATTATCCCTCTAAAATACCATAAAACGTCAAGAATATCAACCAAAATTTTGAATTTATTACACCAAGTTTAGGTATTATGTAGTTAAACCGCAAATGCCGTAAAAATGTAAATTTGCCCTCCACGACCACGTGGAACATAAATCACAATAAAGCCATTATTACACAAGTCGTCAATAGTAAATAATAGGTTTTATTTCATTCACAATGTTCCATATTCAATTTTAAGTACAATATAAAGTGCCTCTAGGTGTTTATCAATGGAGAGAATTTTACAGTAAGTAAATGTGTAAGAATCTAAATTTAACCACCTGCAAAATTACATCAATATTGCAAATAGCAATGGTAAATAGTTTGGTTCGCATAATAATAATGCACAAACTCACCATGTGTTGTTAGTAGTAATAAAAATATTTATTTAAATAATTTATCTATGCAATAACACAAATTTGCATGTCAAGTGACCAGAAATTTAATCGGCTAAAATATTATTGTTCAAATACAAAATAAATAATCACTGAATAGATAACCTAAATACCCACTTACGATCTGTATAAATTATTTAATAAAGAAAAGAAAATCATCAAAAGCGATCTCTGGTAGAAATTTTGCAATTTCTGGAAAACATTCTGAAAGATAGGTTTCAGTTTATTTCATAAAACAAACTGAAGTAACACGTTTTTAATTTAAATATTCCGAGATGGCCAACAGTAAAGAACAAAATTTTTAAATCAGAAGCCTGATAGGCAGAGGAATAAATCAGTGAGAAGTAAAGATGGCGATTTTCAACTTTCAAAATACAGTAAAAGCCCTCAAGAAACATTTGTTGTGATAAACGACGAATGATCCTGCAGGACATAGATTTGAAAAGATTTACAATTTTCTTGAAAACTTGAGAAGATTAATAAACACTTGCATTTAAGAAAATGCAGTGAAGTATGTTTTCTTCAGATACTTTTCCACCATTTAACATTATTAAATACAATATTATATTCTAATTTTTTGGTTTTAAGAATCACACACAGAGAAAAATGTTATTATTGCACATCCTGCAATCGTTGTTATTTTTGGGACAAACTTTGCAATATTTGCAGCCCCAATATAGGTACTATTGGTATACTATTGGAGAAAGCGCAATTATTTTTGTTAAACTTATGTACAAAAATTGTATTGGTCCTCAAAATAAAATAAAAAAGACAACAGTTACTGTAGTAATTGACAATATATTTCTCTATGAGCAGTGGCCAAACTTCCATTAGATATTTCTAGTATGATTAGTTTGGTGGGATTAAATGAGAGTGACTTTTTTTTTACTATCAGGACCTACAGGTAGAGTACCCAGATGGTAGATTTTTGATAGTGTGTTTCCTGGATATGGCAAGACTGCTCTGTCGAATATTCGAGCTATGGTTGTCTTTCGAAAGTAGCGTACTGTACAATATGCTAGAAGGTGAAGACTTTGTTTCTTTCTATACAATTTACCTTGATCATAATCATTTCATATCCTTGTAAAAAATAATTTTTCTGATCAAAATTATGGTATGTGTTGAAGAGACGAAGATAACAAGGAAGTCAATAATCAGTGAGAACTCTTTATCAGTCAGGACCCTCCATCATCATGTTTATTAGTAAATCTTTGAGGAATAAGAACTAACATAGAGGGCGTTAAATATTAACCAAAACACTATAGAAACGATTCATGTCCAGGCTTCTCTCACCAAATATTTTTCTCACTACTGACTACTGCAGTTTCCAATGGTCCTGTTTAATCGTGTAATTGTTACTATTCGATGTAGAGAAGAGAGACCATGACGATGGGCTTAATAACAGTCACTACTTCAACTCCACTACTCAGTTTATTATTAAATTTTAAGGAAGAACATCAATTGAAATAAAAAGGTTAAATAGTAATCGTAATCATATACTGCCACAAAAAACCTGAAAAATTCCCAGGAATATAGACATTAAGTCTAAGATTATTATCATCATCAAAACGAACCTCGGTGTATAAAGAGCAGGAAATAGATAGCAGACATTGGAACTATACTAAAAAATGCTCGTGCTTCCTTTACTAAATGTTCTTGCTACGACTTGCAATTAATAGTTTTCTTGAATATTCCTTCCAACCAAAATTTCATAAAATTATTTTTTAAGTTTTATTATTAATAGTAAAACATTTTATTAATTTCACAATAAGAGTTAATGAGTTTGCTTTATACAAAGCAGACCAAAAGCTTGGAACAAAGCGAATTTTAGCTGAACCACAAATATTTTTAGAAAAATCAAATATAGAGGTTGAAAATTATTAAAGCCACTCAAGCTTTTACCCCATGGTCAGTCAAGGGAGAGTGGGAGTTCTAGTACATAAGGTTCCACCCCACTACAACCACTTGAGACTTCATTATACTTTTTTTAAAAAGCTTGTTGAGGAGCAAAAATCAAGACAGGTTTCCGTTTTTAAAAAAACGCTGCACTTATCTCAGAACGTATTACGTTAAGTTGTATTTTTATAGCTATTCAACTTACATATTTTGTTTTCTTAAAAATATTTATAGTTTAGCCGAAAATCACTTGGTAACATACATCTGACCAGCCCTGTATATTTTTAACCATAAATCACAGCTTACATTTTACTAACCTTTCTAGATTTTAACAAATTAATCAGGCACGTTTCTCCTACATTTAAATGTAGAATGTTTTAAAGTTATTGTAACTAATTGCGTCTAATCATTTGTAATTTGTTATTTTCAAATGTGTTTGAGCCTTGTTTGTAGACACAGTTTAACAGATCCTTCTTGCAGTAAGCTAATCTCAAAATGTCTAATATCAACGGTAGTTTATTATCGATTTATGTGTATTAATTTATCTATTTTATAATGTATTTTTTATTTTGTATAATCTACATTTTGTTTTGTTTGTTATCATTGACAACTGATTTACTTCTAACTTATCTGTAATATTTTACGCCACATTACAATTTGCTGCAAGAAACAAACAAATAAATGCTTCCTTCCACTTATTTCTCTTGTACTTTTTCATCTTGAACCCTCATACAGTCACATTTCGATGAACTTCACCGCCATCTTGTGAAACTCGACGTACGGTTCCTTTTTTCCCAGACAACGATGACGACTTTCGGCCATTTTGAATAAGTTTAAATTTAGGGCTTACTTTTAGGTTTTCGAGGGTAAATTTGACCATTTTAGATCATTACAAAATTTATAAAATTAAATTTATACAGGCTGAAAAGACAAACACAAATGCTGTAAATAGCGGTCTCTCTTTTAAACAATATTTTTCTCATAATCGCAGCGTCCCCAATCCCCCATAAATCTTTTATGTAGATACCTGTATACTAGTGTATACATATAATAATGTAGAACTGTAGATAAGTAAAAATTGTTATAAAGTGCATAAAGCTTCACGAAAAGACCAAAACACTCGTGTTGCACTCATTTTCATCATTAACAACAGTAAAATTTGTTCCAATTTGAGGTCAAAAATTGCAAATAAATAATGTTCGTAAATGACATAAATGGTTAAAATAGCGAGTTGCATTGTGCTATTCTTAGAAATGAAATTACTCGTAATCTTTGAGGCATTGTAATTACGATATCACAATCAGTTTTTAATTAATTAAAATTATCAGCATTTTGTGTCTTTTACCAGTATAGAAATGAAATGGCTTTATAAAACAAAAAGCAATCAAAATAATTTCAAACAATTTAGAATAGTGAAAGGTCCATTAATTTTTCAGGAAAAAAACCCACAAAACAAAATATATCTAATTGAATTACATTTTACGTGTTAAGTTATCTATGTGATATCGGCAAATATTTTGCTTTGCTGATTCAAAAAACATTCCAACTGATAAGCCATACTAGGAAAACCCTTGCCGTGTAAAAGTGGATAGAAGTGATTAAAAAGTGATGAAGTTAATCAATCAATGAAAGTACAGTTTTATCACTTGTAGATATCGATTTTGACCCGAATTTCCCGAATGTACCTGAAGATTTCACTGACCAGGCAAGAAAAATGCCGAGTAACTACAATAATTACAGTGAGTCTAGACGTTTTTTCCCGGACTTCAACCTTTATTAAACAAACTGACCGATCGATGGAAGGCATCATCTGTTCCGGACAATTATTGCCGAATTTGGTTTCCGTTACAAAACCAATTTTAGACCGGTTTGAATCTGGTTCACTCTGTATGCAGCGGTTACACAACGCCAAAAAAATTATTATAAACAGAAGAATGCTGTCATGGTTGACATATCGCACTCGAATTCCAGACCGGTTGGAAAACATGAGATAGCGCCGTTGGTTAATTTGTTGGATGGTTGTAAACATTTGTTCAAGAACCATGATGCACATCCACATTTCGTAACTGCAAGCAAATATTTTTATCTGGTGACACCTTTCAGGTGGAAGAAAAATACGTTGAGTAATATAATTGCCAAAAGTTGAATGAAATTCAACAGAATCTAAGATTAGTCACAGATTGTTGACTCACTTTGCAACAATTCTATTGCTAATCAGTAACCCACTAATACACCTAACATTTCCGTAATCAACTGCCAACTAGAGAAAAAAATACCGTTCAGCGGAAATTTCGAATGACAAGAAAAAAAAAAGAAAAAGTTTTCTAAAACAAAAAATTTTGACCAAAATATTATTGAGACAGCTCAATTTTTGGAATAAAAATAAAATTCATTGACAAAGAACGTTTTATTTTTACGATGAAAAGTTTCTGTCTAATGTAAAACGTTTTCTTTTTTTTAAATAATGGAGTGGGAAATTCACATTCACCTGGTTGGTAACACTGATCGACTATTCGTCACTGATTTTTGCAGTTTTATTCAAATGTGACGATAATTCTTACATTAAGCGAGTCAAGTGCTATAAATTATCAAATTAAGACCAATTAACATTATGCAAATGAAACTAAGTTGTAGTAATAAAATTCTCATTTTACTCCGGTCTACTATAACACACAAATGTGTTCAATCTTTCATTCAATAGAGCAAAAAAAATTCATTTATTAACTCTGTTGTTTCCTTCTACATTCGTAAATATGTTGTTTCCAAGAGAGATGTTACATGTACAATTTATAATAATTATAACAGCAATTACTGCACAGGTGGATATATTAACTATTGTATTGCAAATTTGCTCCAGCTTCATGAGCAAAAGACAATTAATAACATTAATAATAACATAACTGAGTAAATTTATACAAACATGTTACAAATACGATAAACATCATCTTGAAAATTCTGTTTGTGTTACAATGTCCTAATTCTAAAAGTCAATATAATAATTATCTCACTTCATCACTTAATAAGAACCGAGTTATTGTTCGTAATTGATGTGAATCATCCATTAAATCGCAGGACTATACACGTAATAAAAATTTCTTAATAACATATTAGCATTCTTGCATACCAACTATTTTCTACTTGAAGTCTGATGACATTGTCTTTATAAAATTTATTTAATTATAGAGAATAATACAGGCATTGTTGTTCGCAATGAAGAAAATAATTACAAGCATAAGGTCATATTTTATTGCAGAAAACAAAAGTGTCTTTATGCTGGATATTTATAACTTTAAATTCTCCCCACTGTATTGCAAAACGGTAATAACGTTTTGTATTTATTAATATTAATTTATAGTGCATTTACTCATTACATCCAGATTAAACAGAATTAGATTTGGTTTAATTACAGGTAAAATCTGTTTATTTAGTTATTCATTTAATGGGACTTGATAAAATGTTTTCGAAGCTGTAATGGAAATTTTAAAATCGACCAAAAATCTATATCAAATACAAGATAACAATATTTCCTTTATCATTGCACAATTGATTTTCCTCGAGGAAAATTAAAATTTTTATGTAAAGCACGAACACATGACGTGTTGTGATATTTTGCAATTCTATTACTTGCGGTTATTTTTATAAATAATTTAAATAGTTGCGATTTACTATGGGATAAAATTCTTTCCAGCTACGTGCACTGACTCACATCTTTCTACAAAAGTGGACCATAATGGGTATTTAACGACGGTTTTCTAATAATGTAAAATGTCCCACCTTGGTTCTACCTGAACGCCTAACTAACTTCATACAAAAATACCTATTCCTACATTCATAAAAATGACTACAATAGATTTATTTATTGTCGGCTTTTTAATACCACAATTTATTATTTTTAACGCAACAAACAAGTTTTACTGTCGTTTATGCATACATAAATATACATGTATACCTATTTAACTAAAATTACATTTGTTTTAATTTCTTATAAGTGAGCATGTACATAATTCTTATATTTTAATATGCAACACTATCTTTATTTTTATGCATTAAAAATAATAACAGTTATTTAACCAACAAAGTTTGTTATTGGCAAAATCAACATTGTTAACTGCTAATTAACGAAATAGTTGATTACAATATTTTTCTGTTGTTCGTACCTTTTAGGTAAATTTGAAAACTTTACTCCAAAATTTTTCGATGGGTTATACGTTCGTGGTGTAAACCACTCCATTGTCTGTGAAATTTTTGACAGTAAAGAAATATCGCTGATGTTTACTTTCTATCTCTCAAATTTTGGTCACTGTGACTAAAATTGTAAATCTAAGAACAATATAGCTCCAATTAGTGAGTTACAGCTTATTTAAATAACAAGCATCTAGTCTATCTATCATCAATCTATTGTGCTAAGAAATATATTTTTAGTCACAGTGGTCAAAACTGGAGAGGTAAACAGATAGTACAAAATCATTTTATTAACATTATAAATCAGAATTTTGTATGTTTTTACCTGGAATTATAGATCTCAGTTATTATACCCCGTTTTTTTATTTATATACCGTTGTCTGTCTCTGCTCAACACATAATCTATATGACATAGCAACATATACAAAAATGTGTTGAAATATATAAAATAGTAAATAGTATATATAAAAATAATAAAAAACAATAACTAGTAAAGTCTTTATTGATATTAAAAAAATTACAGACAATTGTACTGTTTTAAATAACTGCATTTGTCTTCTTAGTCAGCCTTCTAGTAGTAAGTTTTTGTATTTTCTTCATTCTTTGTTAAGAACGTTTTCTTCTGTCCTAACCATGTCAAAATTTCATGAAGATTTGTGGTACAGTAAGCGATTGGTGGTAAGATCAAGCCAAAATTACTTTTTACAAGTTATTCTGTAAGATGTTTGGAGTACCTGCAAACAGATTAAGTTCTAAGATCTATTTCAAGTCTATTTCATGCTCTTCTGTGAGGCTCAATTATGTTCGAAAATCTTACAAATTCTTCAATAAATTAACCAAAAACAACGTTTAAAGCATGAGACCTAATATTTCTTAACTGAACTTCAAATAACATTTGAAAGACATGATTTTATTTCTTCATTATTTTGAAAAATAGTTATTTGTTTAACCACCAATTGTTACAAACCTTAATGTTTGTCATAAACCTCTAATCGTAGTAAACATTCTTTGTCATAATCATCCAATCGCAAATTTGAGGTTTTTTTTTTAATTTACTATTTTTTTTCTGCAATATTTAATATTTCAGCTAGTGTGGACGCGTCATTTTCATTTTGACCGAGTGTAGACAGTATTTAGAACTTTTTAAATGTTTTTTAAATAACCCTTACAAAAAAACAAGTGAAGGGTACAGGAATAAAAAGAGGAATGTCCAAAAATTCGATTTTTATCGAACTGGAATTTTCATCGTTTTTTCACCAATATTAAATGCAATACAGACAAAAAACAATGACTATCAAGACTCCTAAGTCTACTCAAGAGTTATATCGAATAAAAAAGTCTGCCGTATTTATGAAAAACGATAGGAATCCCACCTCTGTAAGAAAACAAATTTTTGGACAACCTTTTTTTATTCCTGTGCCCTTCAAGTTATCCTTTCAGCAAGTTTCCTTTGAAATCAAAAGTCTTGTTCAAATTAAGTACGATTAATAAATAATTTTTCCAGAATTTTACTGTAGAAGTACTGCTCGTAGTAGTACTAAGTCATTTTTCAGTCTATGACGCTATTTCTTCAAAAGCAGGTATAAATCTTAAGTTAAGGGGCTAGTTTTTGAATGTCTTTGCCTGAATCCATCTACTACTTCAAGTTATAACCCATCAATAACTAGCAACAGCTTAAATAAAGGTGCTATGTTACAAGAAGTCACACTCTCAATTTCTGATAAAAATGGCATAGTATAGACTGTAGAGTACACTTTTAGCACAAAACGGTATTGTCGAGAGTACTATCTTAGTCTACAGAAAAAAAAGGTGAATGTGATAGGAGAGGTAATAATAGTGACACATTTTAAACAAACAAATTTTTGTTTTTCTCCTAGCTTACTTCGATTCTGATCATTTCAGTGATCAGTAATAATTTTTTAGTACAATTATACCATAAGTGATGAGACAAAAGATTTAGTGCCAACGCGGCTTTGTCTTTTTAAATGGATTAATCACCAAATAACCACAATTTGTAATAAAAGGCAATAAAATATCAATTTCGTCTCATCTGGATTGTCAAAGATCTTAAAACGTACAATTTTACGATGTCTTACTGAGAACTGTAAATAGTAGGCCAAATTAAGTTATAAATGCACCAAAGCAACTATCGGATGGTCGTTTCAAAATCGTTATAATCGGTTTTCACTGTAGGTATTTTTTTACATATAGAAAAGTGTTCTACAAATTTTTTAAAACATTTTATTATAAAAATATTATAATTACTAATCTGACATTATTAAATTTCTGAAAGCAGACAAGATAGCAGGAATCTCGTGTTTCGGCAAAATATTTTTCCATTATTGTCATGCTTCAAAATATTAGAATGGTAGTATATTCAAAATATTTAAAAGTGAGCTGACTTCTTAAGACCCTTCTATAAACAAAAGAATAGCCATTGTTCAATTTACGGAGAAGCAAACCACCGTAAGGTTGGACCTTGACTTATGACAGTTGTATTTGCGTGCGAAACATCTGGCGGAGAAAACTATCATAAATCAAGATCTATCCGCACAGTGGTTTGCCTCTCCATAAATTGAACAATGGCTATTCTTTGGTTTATGAAAGTGTCTTTAAAAGACAGCCCACTTTTAAATATTTTTAGTATACGTACAATTTGTCTTGAAATGCTTGATGTTTATTGTTTTTACAAGCCAGTTTATGCGAAATCTACTAAGGGTTGTTGTTATAGAAGTGGGCGCTATTGTCAGCGAAGCGACCAGCAGGATCGTCGAAGCAACCTTGAAAAGACTGCGGTTTCTTTATCTCTAAAGGCGCAAAAAGTTAATTGCTTCCATTGCACCATAAAAGTCAAGCATTTATAGACAAACTATAACTTCGTGCTTAAAATTTACTACACCCCCAATTCAACCAATAATCAAACAGAGAATTATTCGATTTTAGCTGGTAATTTGATGATCAATTTAGTAATGAGTATCTGATTGATTCTCGTAACAATCAAATTTTTCACAAAATCAGCTTTTCTTAATTTATGACTATCAAGTGATATAAAAGAGTAATTATAACGAATCAAAAAGAAGCAAAATGCTAGTTTCATTGATTTTTGTTGGCTTAAAAAGAGATTAGAAGTAAAATTTGGACCACCCGTTTAAAATTGTATAATTTTCAGTAGAGAATCTTCCTTGGGGTATTATTAAAATAGCATTTTCTGTGTTGTTGTTATATTTATCATCCTTTTGCCTGCAGGAGTAAAATTTAAATAATTAAAAAAACCAGAGAAATGTAACATTCTCATTAAAAAACACAAACAATGTAGAAAGAGATATTTAAATAAAAAGAGATTAAAAAATTAGATGAGTGATATATCGGGTGCGTAGTCTGGCACGTACAATGTGTGGGATTTAAAAATTAAATGACCCGTCAACGGTCGCTTATAGACCGGGCAGCTATTATTTGTGTATTTAGTAAAAACTGTTGTATTTTGTTACTAAATCAGATTAATAAATGTTACAAATCGTTTTATGTTTATTTTTATAAATTATGTAAGAGAATAACGGTATATTGTTGATACGCAGTTGGGTCGTTGCTACTAAAAGTTGGAACTTCAATATGCAACTGATAAGATAACATTTTATTGTGAATTCTAATTTTAAACGTTTGTAGTAACCAAGAGGACATCATGTTGGTGAAAGAACTGGTCCACTGTGACTGATTCACACACACATAGAGCTTGTACTCTGTGACCTTGTATACGATTCACCTGTTTTATTCTCTCTAGTTTTCCATCTCCGTCGTTCCTTTACCGGTGCTAGATCTACCGGTCCTTGTTCCCCGCTACCCCTATTTTGAACCTGTTTTTTGCGTAGTGTAACACCTGTACGAAGGCCCTGTTTACCCGACCGGCTTGCGCAGTTTTTAAAGGTGCATCTGCACGTGGCCAAGATAAATTACCTGTTGCCAGTGATCGTCGAGTGACGGCTGGGCCGAGAAGTAGCCGGTGTCGTGGATGTCCTGGAGCTCCCTGAAGATGCCGACGCTCGGAAGTATATCCATGGTGTGTTCACAGGTCACAGTTACACACAGAAACACTCAACCAGCACATTCAAGTCAGCCGATTTACCGGCGAGCCATCGTGGGGCCGCACATGCAACTATTGCCGGCTAGAGGGCCATGGGGGGCTACGCTGGGTCCAGCCGACGACCGGCCTATGGTGACGCTTCGCGAGCAGCGGGTGACAACTGTCGGATATTTAAATGCTGGGGGTGCGGAACGGCGAAGCGCTAGAACTCTCTTTCGCAGGCCTCGCGGCACGACTGGCTCCGAGTCCTCGGTTTCGCTCTGAAGGCTTGTGCATGATTCAAGAAGCCTCCACCAAGGCGCCACTTTCACGATGGCTTCGATCCGGTGCGCGTCCGAGCTGCGTCGCGACACTGCGAGTGGCACAGATAAGTTGTGCAAAAATTTATGCAGAGGGGAACACTAGCTTTTTAGAGATGATAGGAACACTATTTCGGTAATGCGAAACCAAAATGGGTTTTGATACTGACGCAGATAAATTTGATCAGGCTCTTACTTTTATTTGATTACCATCTAAATTATTATGATGAGCTGGAGCTTAATGGGTTTGGAATAAATATAAATTTAAATTAGAGATGTTTTATGCTGACAGAAAACACTGACAATTCTAAAACGTGTACTCTTCCAATTGCCTGTAATTATGTAAAGTGGATTTTCTAATAAATGGGCTTTTTTCAAATTTCTGTTTTACGAAATTTAATACACAACTATGGATCAACTGGTTTAGAAAGTTTTCCTTTATTTTCTGTATTTACTTGAGAAGGTATTCAAGATGAGATGATGTTCGAGATGAAGTTTGCAAATTTTTAATAACGTATGACCCGGGTATTGGACGATTGCGCGTCGCAATATAAAAAAAATTAAAATAGATACTTTCAAAGCTATTATTAATCAAATTATTAACTCTTAAGCCAAAAGGTACAAAAATAATGAAGACATAATAAAATGTTTTTTTTTCTATTTCTCTAGACAGTTTGAATGATTACTTTTCAAACAAGAAGAAAATAAAGTTTAAAGAATTATGGGCTGATTTCAAGTTAAGATAATACCGGTAGTATCGCAAATTTTAATACTTTTCCATGACAACAGCGAATCACAGCCCATAATTTGTTTATTTTTCCATGGAATTGCTTTAGCAAACGAACTAATAGACTTTTGTTAGAAATGTTTTATTATTTAATTATTTTGAAAAATATTGGTTGTTTCATGACCAAATGACCGACACTTACACGACAAATCCTCCCAAAGCGATAATTTCAAAAAGTCTTCTTTCACAGCAGTCGACAAAATTTTTCCTGTTATCAAGCTTTTTTTTCAAAATTTTCGTAAGTTTGTCTTGATGAAAAATTTGTGAAGAAACATTTTTAGTTTTATACTTATCCAAAAACGCTAACGTTATATGGCTCTTTTTCTTTGTATAAAAGTTAATTTCTTAACAAAGAGTTTAAAACAATCCAACCCGTCGACCCATGCCACTACCATAATTTACTGTTTACTGCTTAGGTACTTCTTGTCGAGCGACATGTCACTCGGTTCTATAGTAGCTCTAACAAAATAGTAGTGACCAAAGCAATAAAGTCATAACCGTTATTAACTTAACAAAGACCGTTACCTACTCGAGTTAAGCTGCAGGGATGATGAATGGTCCCGTCGTAAATTTTTCTGCCAATTGATTGTGTTGCTTTCCTGAAATCCCAAGACCTCGGGGCAGGTAAGTATAACGAGCCCATCATCTGTGCAACTAAACTTGAATACCACTTTTTGTTAAATTAACAATGGTTATGACTTTATTACTTTAGTCGCTCTACTATATTGTTAGATCTACTATACCAAATGTTTTGACCTGCGTTTGGGTCTGATTTATAGACGCTGAAGGGTTATATAACAAAAAAACCAAAAGTGGTAAGTAATTTGCTCATTATTAAAGTTTATCTATTTTTATTAGGGCCATATAACGTTAACGTTTATGGATTAGTATAATTAGTGTACACAATTCGAGAACCAACTCGTCTCTTCTCAAAGATCGTATGATCACAGCAGGTAAAGAACTAAGTAAAATACTACTAACATTTTCTAATACAACTAAGTATATACTATTCCTACTTTTCCTACTACTATTTACCACTATCCATTCTATATACTACTACTATTCCTCCTTCTCCTATTACCTCCTCTTTCGAAAGCGGCCAAACACTTTTTTTTTGGTTAGGAGATAGAGCCATTCAAAATGGGAAAGTTTTTTCTAAATTTTTCTGTAACTATAAAACGGATTTTAATAAATTTTTGACTAACAGAAAGAGTTATGAGCATTTGAAATTTAGTTTTCTGAAAATAGTCATTTAAATATTCATTACCTATTTAAATCCAGGAACCAACTCGGAACTCGACCATGACTCGAGAATCAACTCGACTTATTAGTTTTTGACCGTTCTAACAAGCATTCATTTTAAAAAGTTGTCAAGAAAACATTTAGATGTACTCGTATTTCTTAGTTAAATTCGGCTGCCGCACTGTCAGTGATAGTTGTCAGAAAAGTCGTAATTGTCACATCTGTATTCTCTAAAGCTTTGTGTAAATAATAATTATTCATTAACTCTCATAAAAAAACATTCCCATTGCAATATTTGCCGATTTCAGAGTGTTAACATCCTGTGAACAAAACAATGACTCTTCTTCAATGATCTTGTTCTGTTGTTCCATTGAATATCTACATTCAGTCGCCTTCAACCTTTCTACCACTTCGAAAGTAATTTTCGACTAAATACTTTTTGTGTTCCAAAGTGTAATTAGCAATCGCGAAAAATAACAATTAATTAGACCGGATAACAGACATACTGAAGCTGAAACTTAGAACGAACAAAAACTGAACACGAAACAAGAAGAAGAATACCCAATGAAACTGGAAATGAAAATAACTCAGAATCTTATAAACACGCACTCAAAAATAATCAAAATGATTTATTTATTTATTTATTTATTTATTTATTCAATTATTCATTTATAGTGTTTTTCATAGTTAGTGTATCAAGTTCCGACATCTATTTCTCGCAACATTTTCTTTTATCAAAATCTCATAGCACTCTTGACAACTTTTTTAAATAAACACCATTTACTTCTAGAAATTAACGGAAAACAACTCGTCCTCAACCCTTTCATCTCCTACGGGCCTAGGATAAATGTGGTTAAATTTGTGTCAAATATTTAATTATACATAGAACAGCCCTATTTTCTCATTATTATCATTCGCTGATCGACAGTAAACACCACATTTTAGTGACAATTTAAGCGCGCTAAATTATGACATTTACTCGTATTAACAGGGCAAAATGTCAGCATGTTTATAGAGTAAGCAGTAAAGTAGACACCTTAAAGCCATTCAAAATTTTTCAGCTGTCAAAAAATTTTTAAGTTAAAGTTCAAGCAAAAAATTAAAAAAAAAAAGATAAGATATTAATATCGGCAAAAAATTACATGTTCAATACGGTAATAAAGCAGATTTAATACCTTGCTTGGCTTCAAAGCCTCGGCTTCGCCTTGCTTCTGAACTGCTATTAAAACTGGCATTAAATCACTTACTTTATTGTCTAATTAAACTAATAGCAATTTTAAATACTGTGTGGTTGTTTTTTATCTCATTACAAATCTTAGATTATCCACTCTATCCTGTTCTATCAGATTTTCGAATTTGTTATTTTGATTCAGCATAATTTACAGAAGAATATTGAAAATTACCAAGAAGCGGACGGAACACATTGTTATTGTCATTCTAAAGAAGGAATCTCATCTGTTCGAAACTGTTTTCTACGCGTTTTAGCCTAACTGTATAGAAAACTTTCGCAAAGAAATTAATAGAAGTCACTAAAATCACTCATTTTATTAGGGTGCAAAATACTCAAAAATTAGATAAAAACTCATACTAAAAATTACTAGAATATCCATATCTGCCTTCTTACCTATACTAATTTTTGATGATAAGTTGAGTTATGTAATACAATCGGTACTTATTATGACGCACTCTAATATTTGCTTTTATAGGATTATAAACACACCTATTTTGCTGAAAATGTCTTATCTTTATTCTCATCTCATGTCTTACGTCTGTCTTTGAATATTTTTTTCTAAAGCCAATACTTACCTATCTTACTTACCTGCCATCAGATAAAACTTTTAAAAGCTTTTAAATCTGTATAAATGTACTCTTGGTCTAGGATATAGATAAGATATGTTTCAGAAACAGAATACGCAAATTTTTTAAATAAAATATTTGCTCTACATTCTCATCATTATTTTTGCCATTTAGGATTTTATTTACTGTGAATCGAGAGACTCCAAGTAAACAAACTTATCGCAGTTTTCAAGTTCATATTTGAAAGGTTTTGAACAATTGTTTAAAGATTTTATTTTTATAACGGAATATAAAATTATTTCTTTGTGATCGGAAACTGAGTACCATCACAATATTTTGTACCATCTTTTTCAATTTTAAATTAAAGTCAGATTGAATTACTTTCTTTATAATAGAAATGATCAATTGAAAATATCTATTATTATGATGAAAAAGTGATTAGAAAAAGGCCATTCACTTTATTATATGTCCAGAAAATTAGCTAACTGTTCCTAGAATCCGACCCCTAACAGTACAGGTCATTTAATGAATGAAGGGGACTTATTAATTAATAGGTTCTGGTATATTTGCAGGGAAAGCAAACGTGGATATTGAATTTTATCCGTAATGCAGCCGCCTAATAGCTTCATATTTACTATTGTGTTTGAAAACAAATATTAAATAAAATTGCGCCCCTTTTTCTCAAAATAGCTAATAACTAATTTAGGGCTAAAAACATAATATGCCATTTGCTGAATTTATCTCTCTTATTAACTTACACATGACTGGCTTCAAGCTGTATTATATTGAACAACAACGGCTTAGTTATCGAATATCATAGCTGTTTTAGATAATTATTATTAACACAATAATAAAAAATTTTGACATAAAAAATCAATAATATTATTTATATTATTTTCAAAATGTATTTTAGAGTAATTCAAAAAATTTGACTGTTTTTTTTATTTAGTTGTGTAAGATGAAATCAATAAAATCTGAGCCTTCAATATTTATAGAGCCCACTCAGCAAGATTTTTGTTTGGTCAAATCAATAAAGCAATGAGATCGTTGAAAATTTTTAATTTGTTTGATAAATATTATTTGAAATCAGATACAGTTGGTTCCTTTCAAAACTATTTTTTTTATAATTTTTATCTGACACTACTATTTCTCACCAAAAAAATTTCCTTTTTTGTAGAACCTTTTCAATGAAAATGTTTAAAAGAAAAATAAAAAATTGCGATGAGCGGTCTTAAAATATTAATATTAAGGGCTCTGATTTTAACCAGTATCTTATTTTATTTTTCTACAACCTGCTGTTACGGAATAGGAGAATTTAAGAAACAAAAATACTCGATTTTTTTAAATCACCCTAATGTATATATTTAGATAAACCCCTTTCATTTTTCAATCGTGTTATGCTTCTTCTTTTGGAATGTTTAAAGAAGCGAATAAGTGCAATAAGCATTAAACGCAGCAACTGGTAAATCGGTGAATCAAGTATGGAAGAAGAAATTGAGTTAACTAGACGAATTCGCTTCAGCCTTCCCTGATTACCTTGGTTAGTCTCCCCCTTCAATTTAAAACTTCAACTTTGGCTTTTATGATTTATAAAATGCGTTAGATGAAATTAAAATTTAAATTCAACCCCTTAATTATTCTATTGTTTTTGGAAAAAACTAAAAACAAGATTATTTCGAACAAAAACGTTTCTTCCTCGTGTTATAAATTTTCTTTTCACTAGTATTGAATGCCGTCGAGCAATTAAGAGGAGGGTTGGGGTTATAACGAATGAATTTTTCAGAAGACGATTTATTTCGTTCGAATCACGAAACTGATTTTCCGAAATAGTCTTTGCTGGTGCTGATTTTGTTTGTATAAGGCACGCTTCACATACTTGTTTATTCACCGGATTGCAAGGCGCTAAAAAGAATTTCTTATTTATTTTATGAATAAGTCATGCAAAAGTCGAACGTTTTTATTTTCAATTCGGTCGTATCTAATTCGAACGCCGAGTATTTATTTAAAATGTTTAAATTTCCAACGGTTGGACGCTTTCTACTTGTTTGTCGCAAAGCATAAATGGGGCCTATTTACATAAAGAACGGTTATTTCTAGTTTCGCTCAATGTTTTTTACACTACATAAACTTCGACTGCAAAAGCTCGCGGCTTTCCTCGACATTTATTTTTTTATTAAATAAATCATTTTTCATTATCACGAGGTAAACACTAACTATAAATCACCTCATTCACAGACACTATTTCATTCTTATTTACCTAAAATGCCACCAAATACAAAAATTATTACGCATTTTTAACTTGTGTGTTTTTAAGATTGTTATTCATATCATAAATGGTAAAGAATGAGAAAATAATAAAGAGTATACTGTCGCTTATAAACCTACTGAAGACGTAAAAAAAACAAAAAAATATTGTCTTTATAAGAAGTTGAACGTTATATTTCTATACGCAACTGAGATAAACGATGAGGTCGCCACTGTTGCATCAAATTCTATAAGTTTTTCACTTACCCATAAAAAGCTGATTGTGATTAAAAATAATTTACTGTAAAAACTGTAATATCCCACGGCCACAAGTTTGCTCCGCCTATAGACATTCTATTACGATTGACCTTGCTGTAGCACGTCAATAAAATTGCCAAAATGCTTGGTACATATATACAAAATGAAAAGTATAATATATATTTTTTTATAGTTGGTTTGAGAGAATGTTAGACGGTCCCACTGCACTGAAATGTATAAATAATTTTGTTAACTCTTTGGGCTCTATTGTAAAAATCTCAAATAAAATTTAATTATATCCTTTTTTAATTTAAACTTTCTAATCATTTCTCCCAGGTTTGACCATCTTGTTTTACGATGAATTTGTGTTTTTCTTTAAATGGTACGATAAATTTTATTCCTTTAAAAAAGAATATTGCTTAGAATTTTGTTAAAAAATTGTAAATTTTCAATTTTGTTATGATAAAGAGACAAATGGGCTAATTTCAAGTTAAGCTACTACCGGTAGTATCGCAAATTTTAATACTTTTCTATGACAACAACCAACCACAACCCCAAATTCTTTTAATTTTCCATAGAAACAAATGCTGGAATTCTAAATCACTACGCTACTCCATCGGAGTAGCGCAAAATTACGCTATCTAACATAAAGAATATAGTAAAGTTACGACGTTGCCCCTAGCAACACAAATTACACCGGAGTAAATCTGATTTAAAATTAGGCCAAAAGATACTACCGGTATTATCTCAACTTAAAATTAGCCCAAAAGACAATTTGCAATAGATGACACATAACAGAAAAATAATATAATACAAGAAATATATATCCTAAGAATAGAACAGACAAAAATAATTATACACGTCACAAATAATCATTAGAACAAATAAAAAAATGGAAATATTTGAAACTATAATTATTAGGGTGGGTCAAAAAAATCGATTTTTTCTAACTTCCGACACTGAAAAATTGGTATCTAGGTATCTTTAAAAAATGCTTTTTAAAGATGAGCTTTTAATTAATGCTTTTTTAATTTTAATAGGAAGGACTCCCTCATTTCAGTTTTCTACGTTTTCTCTCGTTCTATTTGACAAAATCCATATCTCGTTACCTACTACTTAATAGTACAGAAAATTTTTGTTTACATTTTTGTAGAAAATTAAACGCTCTAAAAAGGTATCTTACAAATTTTTTTATAGTTATTAGCGTTTAGAAGATATCAGAGGTCAAAGTTTGAAGAATTTAACAAAAAAAAATTTTTTATTTCTAAATTTTATAACTCTTAGATAAATATCTATTAGAAAATGAAAAATACACAGTTTTATAGGAAATTGAACGCTTTACAAAAAAGGTCTTTTATGGTTAATCGATTACTCTAACCACTTAAAAAATATTCGCATTTTAAAAACCAAAATTTGAGACTAAATCCTCATTTTTTTTTAAATGGTTGAACTAATCGATTATCCACAAAAGACTTTTTTTGTAGAGCGTTTAATTTTCTATAAATTTATATGTTACGCATTTTCTAATATTTATTTATCTACTAGTTACAAAATTTAGAAGAAAAAAAGGAATTTTTGTTAAATTCTTCAAACTTTGACATCTAATACCTTCTAAACACTAATTGCTATAAAAAATTGTAAGATACCTCTTTTAGAGCGTTCAATTTTATACAAAAAACGTAAATAAATTTTTTTCTTACGATCAAGTAGTGAGGAGATATGGATTTTGCCAAATAGAACTAAAGAAAAAATAGAAAACTGAGATGAGGGAGTCCTTCGGATTAAAATTAAAACCTCATCTTTAAAAAGCATTTTTTAAAGATGCCTAGGTCTCAATTTTTCAGCGTCGAAAGTTAAAAAAAAATATTCGTTTTTTGTGGCCCACCTTAATAATTATATCAAAAGATAGAAGGATATAGAAAAAGTAAATTAAAAAAAAACAGTAGAAATTTTTAAAACAATAAACAATGAGTCACTCTAAAAAAAAACAGACAAAGAAAAGACAATTTTAGAATAACTTAGATAGTATAACTAAGTACTAGAGTATACTTTAAACTTGAAAATCTACGATTTATTTAAAGAAACATAAAAAACTACGATATAAATAAATTTACAAAAAAAAATATTTCTAAATAACATTATACGAAAAAAAATACACGAAAAACTACAACTAGAAGAAAAATAAGAACAAAAGAAGCTTCAGAACAATTAAAAGAAACAAAAGAAACAAAAGAAACAATAATAAAATAATTTTTCGTTATTTTTTATTTAAAACAGTTTTTATATTTTTGGTAGCGAAGGGGGCCTCTTGATTTGCAGAGCCCCACGGAGGCCTTACCCAAATCCGTCTCTGTTGAAGCAACTCTGAAAAGAAGAAATGTCATGAAAACATGGATAATAAAAATAAGAGGCGCAACCCTGTTATCGTGATAAGAAGGGTTGATTAAAATATTGAAACAAATTTATTTAGAAAAATTAAGATAAGAATTTAGGTCGAAATATTTATTTACATAGAACAGACCAACTCAAACAACGGTGGCTGTAAGCAAAGCATTTTTAATATTTTTGTATTATTTTTTATTTTTATATTTTATTCAACATTTTTTATTTATTTGGTGGCGAAAAGGGGGCCCTCAAGTCGCGGAGACAATACCGAAAGCCGTCTTTGTTGAAGCAACCATGCAAAGAAGAAGGATTAAAAAAGAAGATTCATGAAAACACAGATAATAAAAATAAGAGGCGCAACCCTGTTATCCTGATAAGAAGGGTTGATTGAAATATTGAAACGAACTTGAGATAAGTTAAGATAAGAATTTAGGTCGAAATATTTATTGAGATAGAACAGACAAACTCGTCTCATCATCTATGCTTTAGACTTTTATAGGTGTTTTTAAATTCGATACGTCTGGTTTGTCATTTATCACCTCGAAAATGACGTCAGGAATTCTTCAGTGATACGTGATAGTGTGGAAAATTTTTAATAGGAATACGTTTCACACATCGTAACATCTCCTAAAAGTGAAACATGAATATCATTTTCATTCAAATTAGCTCAATATGTCTGGCAAGGATTTTTTCAGCGAGTTGTACTATTTTAAGCAAGTCAAATACTGAAACTCTATTACAGACTCGTATCACTTTGCATAAATTTGTAATCCCACCATAATGGGTCGTCCTCATAATAGGGAATTGTCCGCTTTAAGCTAGACGTGGAAGATTCAACAGTCGCAAATGTATACACGCTATTTTGGGTTGGAAACTGGATTTAGACACACGTCAAGAATATATTGCAGCAAGGAAATATTTAGCATTCTTTTGAGCTGCAACGTAAAAGACCAAGTCATTTAATAACCATGATAACAAGTTAAACAAACCTTGATATTGAAAAAAACTATTTATTATTAAATTGTGCACGTTTCCAGGTACGATATAATAAAATGGATTTATTTACGGCAATATTGTAGGTAATTTACAGCAAACTAGTGATTTAATGACCAGTTGGTTACTAAATTTCATATATTGCATTAAACACAATCGATCTGGTTGTATTTTACGAGCATCCACTGAAAACTTTTGTTAGACAAACAATAAATAAAACGATAGATTAAAACAAACTTTTGAACGAACGTAATAAACTTGAAACAATTTTATGAATCGTCATTGAGCACTTCTAACTTGTAATTATTTATCATGTCTCAGATTCTCAGACTGTTTATTGACGTTCCAACCGACCTAATATCACCAAACTTTGATCTTTACTTACCCGAAACTCGGCAATAACTTTTGTTTGTGTGCATTTAACTCAAAATTAAAGTAAAATTATTCGCTCCGGTTCACTTAACACAAGAATGGATACACGTGAAAAAATTTTTACAAAGCAAATTATTTCAATTATAAATAGCTAAACTGTGCTATTTTCGAACCAAATAAAAACTTTCGGTCATTTATTTGCCGGCTTTGTGGCAGCGTAAATTACATTAAATTCTTTTTTTCGTGTTAACACTTCAAAAGAATGTGTTAATTTTGGCAAAGCTCCAGAAAGGCTTATCTCGGATATCCTCTCTTAATGACAATTTTCAGGTTTAATTCATAGGCCAAGTGAAATTATACCCAGAATGTTTTTCTACAAAATTTAGTTTTGATACAAAGCACTAGGGAAAATTATCATTTATCATACTCTCTACATATGACAACAAACAATTTTTCTATGCGAGAAAAGCTCTGCTTAGAGCTTATATTTTTTACAACACAAAAGCATATCCAATAAATATTGTAAAGAAGAAAAAATACTGATGGTTGTAAATTATTGCCACTTGTAACAGCTTACAAAGAATCGTCTTAAATTAATCTATACTCTTTGTTATACGGTGCTTTCAAAAATAATATCAAAGTTAAAAAAAATGTTTTAATGATAAAGGTGTTTTTTAATAAACTGTTAGTAATATCATGAGTGTTATTTATATGATTACGTTGTGCACCCTAAATAATTTATTTATGCATTTTGAAACATTTATTTGTAAGCAACTTGTTACAACAAAAATAAAATACAAAATTTAAAATGATTACAGTCCTTTAAAATGACACCTAAGGCTGAAGAGTAGTCGGTGGGCTGTAACCATAGTACGATTCATTTCTACTAAAACGGCAAATAAGTCATGTTTATAAGGCCGATTATAAGGCGTAACACATTGTTTAGACAGATTCAAGCGAAAATAGACCTAACTCAGCATATCATCAGAGTTTATAATATATACTCCTTCAAAGGTTTCAAAAAAAGATGCATAAATACAAGTTTTATTGATAATATGCTGTTTTAAGAGTTATTTTCGCTTGGATCTGTTCAAATAGTTTGTCACGTCATGTAATGACATTCAAGCTAGCGATTTAATAACTCAAATAAATTCTCTATCAACTCTGTTACAACGTGGCTTATTTGCCGCTTTGCTAATAATGGATCGTACTATAGTTACCGCCTACCGACCACCCCTCAACTTTAGGAATCAGTTTAAAAGTGTATAGTAGATGTTAATTAATTAAATTCAAATTTTACTAAATTAGTCATAAAGTATTTCAATTCGTTTGGTAAGCACTTGAAATTCGGTTTTCTTGATTAGAAGTTAGAATTAATTAAAAATCAAAAAAAAATTTAATATTTTTTTGAGATCGCCTCCCGGTCTTTAATACAAGTTTAATTCAGAGTGTGTTATTTTGAGGTTGTCTAAGTTTACTGTTAGATGTATTATAATTCATTTGTTTAAAAATCAAGCTCTTAAATGAGTTAAACTTACAATAAATACATATAACAAAATTATTTTTTAAATTAGTTTTAAACTTGGTTAAAGTAGATCTGCACTTGTGTATATCTATAACTATAATTTTATTGTTGTAACCGACCATATCTGCAAGGAAACATAGTTTTATATGCATTAAATATCTTTACGGCTTTAAAATTCACATAACTTAACATTATGGACGTCTAAGATAAAACCGCTACAATGTCTCTTGAGCTGTTTTGTTTCTGTTTCGTGTTTTCCTTGTGGCACACATGAAAACTTTTTTCCTTGAAACTTTTCATAATTCACGACTAATAAATCTTTCATTTTTATCTATTGTGTCGTTTGTTTTGTCTTTCCTCAGTCAGCTATTTTGTTTCATTATTCGTGAAGGAATCATTAAGCTAAAGCTTTTCATCTCAATGAATTAAAATTTAGACAGTGTCGGAAGTAAAGGGTCCCTTTTCGCTTTTGAAATTGAAAGTTTTCACTTTGTCACATTTGTCAAATGTCAGTCCATAATCAAAATTCGCCGTGTTCACACAAAATTTTCAGTAAATGGCTACCGGAGTCGTTTCTCTTCCCATTGGTATAGATTTAGGGACGACGTATTCATGTGTCGGTGTTTTCTCAAACGGAACTGTTAATATCATTCCAAACGATCAAGGAAATCGCACAACGCCCAGTTTCGTCGCTTTTACGGATGTTGAAAGACTTGTAGGAGATCCGGCAAAGGGTCAAGTGGCTCTGAATCCCGAAAACACCGTCTATGGTACGTACTGAATAAACATTTTTCATTTGCATTATTTACTAAAGTGATTAGTTTAGAACAATGCTATAACTTAATTAAGTGACCCGAATCGATTTATAACAGACTAATTTAATAAAACCGAAAGTTTCCTTGTGGCTAATACACTAATTACTAATTAAATTTTCAATTTAGAGTTTCAGTTTAAAATAGTCTTTCAGGAAGGGTAAACCACTGCTCATTATTTTGTATACCATAATTCCATTTTTACAAATAATTCTAAAATACATTGATCAAAAAATTTAGTAAACAATTTTTTGAAAGCTTTGTTGCAACAAAAAATACTACCTAACTCAGCAGTTTTCTTTGGTAAAAGTAGAAGAGTTAAAAAAGTACCAAAACCAAAGTGTGTTTACTGTTTTTCATAAGAAAAAAATAATTTGAATTGGTTTATTAAGCCTTTAGTAACGTGTATATCTTCTACGAAAATCAGTTAATTAGTGTATTCTCACTAATAAATGACTATAAATAGTTCTAAATTTAACTATAAGTAAACTGAGGTACCTCTGGACTAAACTGCCTTTTAATCTTTCAAGTGAGGAGCCCTCAAATCCTTCTGGCATACAAATTGCGATATAAAACTTTTTTCTAATTTTATTTTTATTTGAGACAGGTATTCGAAATATAGACTGTAATTTTTTAATATTTGCGTTAAATAATTCCAACTGTATAGTTAAATATTATTAGCAAATTGATCTGATGTGTTGAGATGATTCCTGAAAGCACTGTGCTTTTAAAAATCGCGTGTTTATTAAAAAAGAAACTTTAGAATTATGTGGTATTGAAAAACCATTGTTTTAGATGTCTCTGATAATTAATAACAAAACCAGCAATAAATAATTACAAATTTCCACGTAATTTCACAGCAGTTTAGCCCTCGGTCTTTGATATAAAAATCCACTAAAATTTTTATTTCCGGAAAAGGAAAAAAGCTGTTGAGAGGGTTAATAACTGGGTACAAACACTTTTGTTTAGAAACGGCACTACGCCACAGTAAGTCACAAACGATGCATTCATTTTATTTTTATAACACATTTATTTATGTAAAGGCAAATATAGAACCAAAATGAAATGAAAATCCTATTACGAAACACTTTGTTAAATTTAATTTTTACTTTTATCCAA
Organism: Tribolium confusum; assembly: GCA_029207805.1. Classification (NCBI taxonomy): domain Eukaryota; kingdom Metazoa; phylum Arthropoda; class Insecta; order Coleoptera; family Tenebrionidae; genus Tribolium; species Tribolium confusum. The sequence goes on along the minus strand of JALGAY010000002.1, from coordinate 38,866,978 downwards.
GTTTTAAATTTCAAAGCTAATTGAAAGTAAATTTGAAACATTTATTAAAAGCTTTTGTAATTACATACTAATAGTAAACCGTTAATTATGTGCATATTTTAATATTACTACTATAAGTTGGTTGTTCGATGCATAATTGCATATAAATTACCCATCAAAACTGACGGAAACATAATCATTAATATTTTTCAACTATATTAAGCCGAGCTGAAGTTAAATAGACTAATTACAAAATTACGATACATTTAAACATCATTCTGAAATAAACTTAAATAAGAAAAAAAAATGCATTAATCAAACCAAAATATAGGCAACTTCAAAAACAATTAATTGTTACAATTGTTGTCTAATGTCTATTTTTAAAAGGTAGTAGAGGAAGATTCATATTCATAGTTCCTGTTTAAAGCAAAATCTAATTTATGAATAAATAGTCATTTCTTTATTTTGGCGTTATTGCAAACACACTATTTTACGTTAAAAAATATTGTTAAATTAATTCATTCTTTTTTATTAGATATTATTACTATAAAGAATATTCAGCGTAAAGAATTTACTGCAGTAACTAAAAAAATCCAGAGATAAAAATGGAAGATGATGAAAGTGCTTAGAAATTTGATAAAAAAAGTACATCAGCACAAAAAATCCTGTATATCACACGCTCGAAAATTGTTTTGCGAGTACAACACTGTATTGGTACAACTATTTAAACAGTAGGTATTTTGTTTTAACCACGAAATTGAAATATTGCTTTAATACTCTCTAATTATTAATTATAAGGTAAGATCAAATTGTAACTGAATCAAAGCAGGCTGTGCCTGCGCAACTGTAATGAATTAGACACATCATTATAGTTACGCTGGCACAGCCTGCTCTCATTCAGTTACATTTCAATTTCACGTTATATTATTTACATCAGCTGTAAACCGAAAAATTTACTCAGTATAACCAAACACTATTTATAAATTTTTTAAATTAAGCTCTTCAGTACTTGTACGGAACAATCTATAAAATACCAGAAAAATAGTTTAAAAAATGTATAATTTATTAAAAAAAAATTCAAATATGAATGCCTTCTTTTGAACATATCCAATATAACAGCACCTAAAACTGAAAAAATAAATAAACTATTATGAAGTTAAAACAAACTAACTCAAATACCTGTTGCAACCTAAAAAAAACTCAGGACAAAAAACTAGCACAACAATTATTGGCAAAAAGTGATTTTTGTATACAAAAATTAAAGTTTACAATAAAATAACATCACAATAATAATAACAATTACATATATTTGGCTTTTTTTTGACACAATTTGTGGCAAATCCCCTTCTTCTGTTTCGCTCGAACCTACCTATACTGCTTTTAGTGTATCATTAGTGTATCTATGTCTTGAATATAGATTTCTAGCAACATTTTTAAACCCAATAATGCAAAAGATTTTCTTTCAAAAAAATTATTTAAGTTTTTATTAAAGTTTGTTATTAATATCAGTTACAAATAATAATAGTTTTATTAATTAATATTTATATCCATGTTGTTTTGCACTCGCTCATTTTTGTTTTAAAAGATCTCAATTATTTTAATCATTAATTTTTTGTTTATTTAATAACAGTTATCCTTAAAAATAAGAGTTTAAATAAAACCGATACAATTTGTTTAACGAAATTTAAAAAATAAATCAATACTTAAGTTTAAATTTAAAAAAAAAACCAAACACAAAAATGTCCTATGTAATATCACTATAATAACAAATAACTCTTGTCTTCAACATAAACTACGTAAATCATTTAATAAATAAATCACCCCGTGTTAAAGGGGTAGTAAACCAAAATTTCATGAAAGCGTCTAAAAATTCTTAAAAAATATCTAAGAATAAAAATCAAGACCGTATGTCTCTAGGCCCTTTGGTTTTCGAATAGCGAAAGAACAAAGTTGAACGCGTGACGTCATATCGACTTTAGACTGAGCGAGCATTTGTGTTTTTTTTTGTTTGTGGTTACTCACAGTTTTCAAAAATGTCAAACTGTTGCGTTTTCGGATGCAATAATAATTTAAAGAATTCTAACGTAACACTGCATAATTTTCTAAGAAAAAAAAAGATCTGAAGCGATATGAAGCCTGGAAAAATATAATAAACAGACCAAATTTCAAGCCTAATCACAATCATATCGTTTGCAGTAAACATTTTAAAGGTAATGAGTTTTTTGGGAGATATATACATATAAGGACTTGATGCCTCCGCCGAACGTCGTAAGAAGATTATTAAAAACAGCGATTCCTTCTTTGCATCTAAGAGAAAACAAAATAACAAAAAACTACAAAACGGTCCTCAACTTTCTTCCACAACACAGAAGAAATGGACAGTACAAAACTTTTTAAAATTATATTATGGCGCGACAAATTTAAAGAATCGAATCTTAGAACGATGTATGTTCTCGAATGCTTCGTGGAACGTAATACAATTATTTTTACTTTTCACAATATATACAAGTTTGTTCTCCACACAACATAAACATTCTATTAGTGTTGGCATTGTTACCCAATTTCCGCACCTACCTAAAATGTTCTGGTTAATCTTTCAAGGTTTTCGTCGTTCTGCAGATTATTTGAATTTTCTTTTAGCTGACTAAATTCCTTTTTGGTATATCTTGGTTCAAAACCAAACGTAATCAAGGAAAGTTTAATGACAGGACACAAGCGTATGTCATATCTGACACATAGACATATTTCACAACACGTCAGACGGAACGTACAACTAATGCGCTGAGTCTCGATGTCGGAATGACGTCACAGTAACACACTTTGGTCTCTAATATTTCGAAAACAGCATATCGCACGTACCTGCCGTTTGAAGATTTGTTCTTAGAATTTCTTGTACTATACTTTTGTTTTTCGATATACAACCCCTTTAAGTAAACTTCTATTTTAAATAGTAAAGCACTATAACTCAAAAATTTATTTAAATATGTAAACAACAAAAATTATTGCTACTTCTTTATTTACTAAAATTAACATGTAAACAAATTCACTTTTAATGCATTATTTTCTGCACATTTTCTCACATAAAACCGTTCAAATTGTTCTTTATAAACCGCGATAATAAAATTAATTTTACAAATTATTATTTACAACGTTTTTTTCAAAAGGCCACTGCACAACTACTAAATTAGATATAAATAACAACAAATAATAACATTTCTAAACCAACCAATCACAAATAGGTACCTTAAATTTCCAACGTTTACTAGGTTCTTAACAAACAAATTTTTATTTAAATGTCCTGATTCTTTGAACAAAAAACGTTCGTAAAATATGAGAGTCCGGTGAAGAAACAAAAGAGCGTTTAAAGTATTTGTGTGTTGCTGGTTGCATATCTCAAATATTATCCAAAAAATATTATTCCTAGCTATTCGTGTAAAAGTTTGACTTATATGCCTTTTCATACAAAGAATGATATACTTTTAACTAATTATACGTAAATAGTTTTATTGTCTATTGTTATAAAATTTTAGGTTTTGAGCTGTAAAGAGAAAATAATTGTAGAGTAAAATGAAATGATTGCAAATTGTCAAGAGAAACAACTTAGTTGCAACAATGCATTTTAATTAAATTTACCAATTATTTTAAGCATTAAAATTTAGTTTAATTTGAGTGTTGTAATAGAGTCATAATAGAAATTAATTATAAGTGCAGAAAATCGTCCATTATTGCCGTAGGTAGGTACTCCATCCAGCATCGGCTATAGTCAAACCAACGCGCACAATAAATTATTCGCTATCGAGACGTTGTGCCCGCAAAACTTTCATAATTAATGTATTCAAACATTAATGCATTTTGCGTGTCAGATGCGAAAAGATTAATAGGACGAAAATTCAACGACCCGACCGTCCAGCACGACATGAAACTGTGGCCCTTCGAAGTGATTAACGATAACGGGAAGCCGAAAATCCGTGTCCGGTACAAGGGCGAAACGAAGAGTTTCTTCCCGGAAGAGATCTCCTCAATGGTGCTCGGCAAGATGAAGGAGACCGCTGAGGCGTATCTTGGCACGCGAGTGACGGCAGCGGTTATCACCGTGCCGGCGTACTTCAACGACTCCCAGAGGCAGGCCACCAAGGATGCGGGCACCATCGCTGGCCTAGATGTACTCAGGATCATCAACGAACCCACGGCAGCAGCCATCGCCTACGGACTCGACAAAAAGGTGTTACATAAATTTTATGCTAAACAACCGAACGCGCACTCCGCAATGACTTAAAATTTATATTTAGGGTGCTTGAGGGACTCGTATGAGGCTAAGTATGGGTAACATACGCACGATAGGAAACTAAAACAAAATACATAACTTTATGACACTTTAGAGGAGCAGAAAATTATTAGAAAATTAAAATTTGGTATTCATAAAACACTAAAACACCTTAGAAATATCGGACATTAAAATGTAATAAATGTCAAGTGACTATTTAAATTTAAATTCAGAGCAAGTCATTACTTTATCACTATATAAATTGTTAGATCTATAAATTGTTCTAACAGTCGGTAATTTAATAATTTAACACTGATGTAAATTACTGTGTGATTGCTGTTTGAATATAACAGTATATGAACAAAACTATACTACTTGTCAGATAAAATTTTAATTCAAATAACCCGTATCTTAAATATTATTTTAGTATTTTAGTCTTAAACAACGATTACATATTTATGACTGACTACTTCTCAACAATTATTCTTATAAAAGAAGCAGTTCGGTAACGAAATACCACATTAAACGTAATTTTTTAGAAGCCGTTCCAAGATAAAATGATACCGGAAGGCAGAACACGTCTGCGCGTCTGTGGAAGTAAGTGAAATGCGCAATAATTCATCTTAACCCATTGCACATACCACTCGATTCCGCCTGTCGGTATCCTTTTGCTTTAAAACGGCCTCTACGAGATATAATGACACTTCTTACTAGTTACGTTAAAAAATAAAAATTCAGAAAGTTTGCATTTTAATAAGATTTTCATTTTTTAGATAACATACTACACAACAATATTAACAATAAACATTTTATAATTAAAACCATAGATGGAGAAATAACAGCAGTGGGCATAAGCATTAAATCGTGTTCGATGCACAAACACCTTTTATGGCAGTTTCACAATACCCGGGATAGCTTTTCCTCTACTATAAATTTGCAAACGGTGGTCTTGTCAACAGAATAAGAACATAAAAGGTCTTATATAGGCGTTATATTTCTAATAAGTCATATATCTTATAAAAGGTGTTTGTACCTCGACCAAAAACTTAAGATTGTGGGTATAGGACATACTAACTCCTCTTATTCCTCCTTCATGATTAAAACCGACAAAAAGATAGAAACTAAAGTTAAATTAGATACCTTTTGGGACTAAAGTGTAAACAAAGCAAGTACCCTGTAATAAAGCCGCCGCGACGCGATTCCCACCCCTTCTGTCCCACTCCTTGCTTGCTATAGGCGTCAGAGGCTTGGTAGCACCCGTTTCGTCTAGCTATTCCCTATTCCTCACTCGCCGAATTCGCATTATCAGAGACTCGGTAGTATAGTATACATATATACGAAATTCTTGCCCACCATAAACTTTATTGTCCTTGAAGTCAATTAAAGTTTAATCATAAACACTTGGAAACAATGGCTTTGTTCAAATATAGATGGTCCAATGCCCGAGGCATAAAGTAGGCTTTAAGAGTAGTATTTTCCCAAATGATGATGTTTGTCCCTTTTATAAGAAGGACTTTTGGAGCCCAACCAGCTAACTTCAAGTGTTCCAGTGACCAAATAAACCGAAACTTACTCACAAATTCATAAAAAATATTAAAAGTATATTGTTCCGGTTTAGCCAAAAATGTCGACAAACATAAAAATATTTTCGTTATGCCGTTTCGTATTTGATTTATACTCTCAGTTATAATATCACAAACAATTTCATTCTTTTTCAGAGTTTTTTTAAGTGCATTTTGAAAACGTCAATATTAATAACGATAAATAAAGCGTTTTTGACATGCAGGAAAAAAATCTTGAAAATAAATCAAAGTACGTGTGATATTCAGCAAAAGAATAGCATAAGAAGTAATTAATTTAATTATTAAGTAATTTAATAATAATTAATTATACTATTAATTAATTTAATAATAATTAATTATACTAAAAAAAATGTTTTTGATACAATTTCGTGTAACATTATTGTATCTCTTGATCAATAATCTTTTTTGACACTAAATGATATTTTAAATTAGTTATTTCAACTTATTTTTTCTTTAATTTAAAAATATTTTCACTTAATTATTTTGTCTTAATTGCCTTAGTCTGCCATTGCTTTTAATATAATGTAACGCAATTCGCAGTTCCATATTTTTTTAATTCTCTAAATATTATTGAGCCTAATATCACCCTGAGATAGCCTATGTTCATTCCGTGCACTGTTACTAGCGACCTCTAACTAATATATTGGCGGACAGTGCACTGCAAAGCTTATAAAAAATTTATAAAAATGTTTATAAATTAAAGCCGGGGAGTTATTTTGTAATACTATTTTAATCTATTATTAAATCATATTGTTTTCACTTTATTGATTATTTTTATTACCATCAGTAATAAAAGTAAACACTGTATATAAATAATTGAGTCTGTTGGCAATTCTGCAGTTAATAAATTTATTCCATTTGACCTTTTCTGTGTCCGGAAATTGCCCAAACAATTGCTATTATTTATCGGATTTTATTTGTTTAATATGTGCTAAAAGGTTATTATATGTATTTATTTGACCAATCTTTTTGTTATTTATTCCTCACCCAGAACCTCTATTCACTTACAATCACCTTATAGTATGTTATTTAGATATCTACTCCGCGCAGTTTGAGAAGCACATAGTGAGTCATTAAGATTTGGTAGAGACCAAAGGCCCAATTTGATCCAAAATTGGCATAATTAGATTTGCTTTATCATTATCTTGTCGCATTCTAAACACTCCAACCTTATCCTAAATTCCAAATTTGACTAAATCAGACCCAATTTTCTCTGATGCACATTTTTAAAATTATATATTTTTAAAAACGCGTCAAATCTTTCATATTAAACTTACCACAGAGAAAATGTATAGTGTCTCTAAGGACTTTTACGATATTTATCTTAAGTTTATTGCTTCTCATTGACGTATTTCAAAAACTCTGACAGTTATTAAAGTACCTGCCATTAAAAAACTGAAAAAATAGTACAACCACAAGAGTGTTTCGGAATTCATATCTAGAATAAGTGGCTAGAAATTCACCTAAAACTACATCTAGGGGCTATTACAGCACTTAAGCAGAAGTACTCGGATACTATAAAGACACCTACACTGTAGGAGCTACTTTGTGGCTAGTACGATAGCTTTATAACTGTAGTTGCGCTGCAGATTTGCTTAGATAGTGTGAATTTCTTTTTTCCTAGTTTACACAGCGCCGCCCGGTATCAAAAAAAGTCAATCAGTGTATGTATTGTGTTAATAGAATGACCCAAAATAATGCATTTTATTTATTAATTATAATGAAAAACCTTAAAATTACAATAAATCTGTCAAACTGCTCACCGTTATTTTCCTATTGTCCTGCTTCGTGCGCTTCTATCAATTTAGTTTCCCTTCTAAATATATGCCTAAAGCGGAATTATTTTTTTTTAACACTTTTTAACTATTATAATAATGTATTTCAATAAAAATGTATTACATTCAAAAAATTTTAGACTATAAAGAAAGACTCAACCAAATACGAGTTCCTTAAAATATTATATTAAATTTCTGTACAGAATGGCTAATCCAATTCGCACAAACTAATATTCTCTACATTTTGTGTAATTAAATATTATCGAAACAAGCACAAAGTACACCGAATTGCTCCTTTAACAAACTGAAGTAAAAATTAGCAGTCAGTACATGTAACCAGAAGTGTAATAGCTTTCCAAAGTTCGATTCGTGATTCAATTTCCTTAAAACAATTTCAAGTATAAATTAATTTTTGTTGATAATTTTTGTCAAGTTGCAAAAATAAATAAACTTTTCACCAATTAAATATTAAATTTTCGTTCAACAGGTCCCATCTGGTTTTGTCTCAGTCAAAATAAAATTTAAAATTTCACTAATCTAAGTTTGGAAAGAATCTGTTCATAAAGCTGCACTGTATCACGCATTTTCTTTCTAAATCGATACAAACTCTATTCTTTCCGTATCATTTTGAAGCATAATACATAAAGCATGCCACAAAAGCAACTCATTGTGGATTTCTTGTGTTGTGTAAATGGATGCATTATATAATAATGATTCCGTTTTCTCGAAGAAAACCAAATTGTTGCTCCTATCTTTACCGTCTTTCGCGTTCTAACCGAGCACACTCTACTAATTCGATAATATTATTTTACTCAGTTCGCAGCTGCTTTCGTCACTAAACAAAAATTCCACGAATGAAATTAATTGCCAGCTAAACAAACGGTTCGACTGATGAAGCAAATATTGTAAAACGACATCACCTGTTTGGTTAATCCACAATGAGTCCTTTTCGAAATTCGAAAATATAACACAAATTTGAGTTTTCTAGGGTAAAAGCGAACGGAATATTTTAGTATTTGATATGGGTGGAGGAACTTTTGATGTCTCAATACTGAACATAGCAGAAGGAATTTTTGAGGTAAGTCAATAGTATATTAAACTTCAAGGGCCGTAAGCATAACTTTTCGAGGTTGAGAACGCAGCTTAAAAGTGTTCGAGATTAAAAATGTGTTCACGCCCTCGAAATTCGAATACTAATTTTTCAACCACTTGAAAAAACAGTAAGAATATTAATCTGCTGACGGCCCGCGCTTACCGCCCTAAGGCCCTTACTTATCGTCTTAGGGCCCCTATTTAAGTACTCCCCTAGTAATCGTAAGCAGCGTCGTTTCTATGATAACAGTTCTATGAGCAGTAATTGTTGCTTACTGTTGCTGTTAATGTAGTATTAATAACATGCTTAAAGAACAGGTGGTTGAAAAAATTTATTTTTCTTACTTCCTTTAGTTCCAGAGTTAGATGGAACAAACACATCTAGGTGGAATATTGAGGTTTTGTCCGGTGAACCAATCCAAATTTTCTATTTTTTTTTTATTTTGATTCAACTATAATAGCTAAAAACAGTAATTCAGAATTGCATTTCGCGGTTGTTGCTAGTGGCGACGGCCGCGAAACTTTGGTTTCGATGCACACAGCCGATGCAGAAACCGTAACATAACTATCTTGCAAAGGATTAGAATATTTTTTATAACGTCCTGATACTATTTTTTATTCAATAAAACACGAAATGGACCGGTTGAAGTTACCTTTCCAGAACCTGTTCACTAAGGCCTATCTGATCCTAAGCCTTTTTACCATCCAGTATAATTTTTGATTCAGGTGAAATCAACAGCTGGTGATACTCATCTAGGGGGTGAAGATATTGACGGTCGTATGGTTGAATATTTCACTGAAGAGTTCAAACGCAAAACCAAGATTGATTTAAAAGGCAACAAGAGAGCTTTAAGACGACTTCAAACCGCTTGTGAACGAGCCAAACGGACTTTATCTTCAGCGACTCAAGCAAATCTCGAGATAGATTCTTTAGCAAACGGCGTTGATTTCTACACAACAATAACTAGAGCCAAATTTGAAGAATTAACCAACGATATTTTGCGTCGGACCCTTGAACCGGTTGAAAAGGCGATTAGCGATGCCCGAATAAGTAAGAACAAGGTTGAGCAATAAACCTCTCAGCGGTAGAGAGTGTAAGTTTCGTGTTATTTCTTTGACAGATAGATGATATCGTGCTGGTCGGTGGTTCGACCCGTATCCCTAAAGTCCAAATCCTCCTCCAGAACATGTTCCAAGGGAGAGAACTCAACAAATCAATCAATCCAGACGAAGCCGTGGCGTACGGAGCGGCCGTGCAGGCGGCCATCCTGACAGGAGATAATTCAGAAGCCGTTCGTGATATCCTGCTCCTGGACGTGACTCCTCTATCCTTAGGAATCGAAACTGCCGGAGGCGTTATGGCCGTGTTAATAAAACGAAACACCACTATTCCTGTTAAACATTCACAGGTACTGTGCAGTGGCGCATCCACCATTATTTTGGGTTAAATATAAATGAGGGAATTTATGAGAAAATTGACGAGGCCAAACGAGGTAAAGGAAAGTGTTACATTTAAATGGCCGCATTAGCGCAAGACGAAAAGAGTTAATAAATGTTGCAACAAATAGAACTTTGTCGGTACTTAAATGTTTTAAATTTGTGATAAACATAAATTTTAGCAATACTTCTACGTTGTTATGCTTTTCCAGCTCAGACTCGGTGCTATCGTTTATCACGATTACGTTACGTTATACGTACACACAAGAGCAAACCTGCTATTAATCTAGATCATTTGCAAGACTTAAATTCGATTCTATATTTTGCGCTAACTAATTTTGTGACATTTTCACTCTATTTGCCCCTTCATCCTCTTAATAAAATTAATATACAAATTATATTTGTTCCGCTTCAGACTCATTACTTATTCTGATATTTAACAATACTTAATAATAATCAGACTAAAATCAGTAAAATCGAGTCACAGAATAAAATTATAATGCAAATTTAAAAAAAAGAAATGAGTTTTCAGCTGAAACAGCAGGTAAAAACGTAAATAATAAAAATTTTGTGTTTATATTATGTAATACTATTTTTTCCTGTTTTTCTTTAATTTGTTATTTGTTTTTGTTAATTAGCCGTATACACAAGTACAAATAATAACATCAGTAACAAACAAAATTTAATTTGGGTATGATTTCAAGACAATTTATTATATGGTTAGCACTGTTTGTTTTTCGTTGACCATTTATTAATAACAACATTAATGTATGATTTTCATTCATGTAGCAAAATAATTCATTAATGTGGAGTTGAATACCTAATTCTATATTAATAAATAATTTTGAAATTTAAAAGAGAATTTTTGTAACTTGCGTCTTTAAAAAAGTTATAACAAAACTGAGGTACTTTTATAGCCATCACAGCACGCAACATTTTACTTTTCCACTATGGAGTTAGTAACGTATAAGTAACATGCAGATAACAAATGTCAAAGCAATGTTAATTAAAACAAAATTCGTTTAAACCATCACTGGTAACGAGTGGTTCAAATTTGTCATCATCGAGTTACCTTTTCCTGTCAAAATCCGATCAACAGGAATGAGTTATCGTTTTGTCTGAGTGGAGAAAAGTCATCAAATTCGAAACACATTCTGAAAGAACGTATAGTTATATAAGAAACGGAGACATTGACCGGGCAGTTAGTCAGTTACCAGACAAGCGAGTAAAGTGAGCGATATTTTAGGGAGTGAAGTGATTGAACTAATTCGTAGGCGTTATTAATGCGCTAGAATAGTAGAAATAAATCATTTGTTATTAATCTAACTTTTTGAATAAAAAAAAACGAATTCTCACATACGTTGCAGTACCCAAAAATAAAAAAACTATTTTTTTATGCTAAAAGAATAAATTTTGGGTTGCCAACTTGATCAGTATTTTAGCCTGAAAGTTGCTTTTGGAAATTTCTTCGAAACTATAAATCGGATCTTAGATAAATTTTAGATTAATCGAAAAATGTAGTAGTAGTAGTAGTTCTTTGTCTTTTGTTTTTTTATATATTTTTAGAGCTTATTCTGTAGACGACGAGACGGCTACATTATTTTTGCATACAATTTTAGTTTAAAAGTAGTTTTTTCGAGATTTATCCGAAACTATTATAATCTGATCTTAATAAATTTTAAGCCAGTCGAAAGATTTCGTAATTCCGTGTCTCTTGTATTATTATTTTTTTTATATTCTTTAAGTTTTTACTGCAGACATTTACAAATAAAAAAACTCTAAAAAAGTTTGAATTTTTTGTATTAAACTTGTTAAGTATGCGAAATTTTGTTCTTCTCTGGTTACTATCAGGTTAGTAAGTTCAAATATCGTCAATGTCTGAAAACATTAAAATAGAAGTAGTATTTAGTTCCAAAAAGTCGAAAAATCTCAAAATTTAAAGAACATTTTTCTTTATAGAAATTTGATCCTCTACCACGTCTCTTTTGAACGCTGCAATGTTTTCGAAAATTAGTGCATTGGTTTAGGAGTTCAAATAATACAAATGATCAAATTTTCAATATTTTTACTCCAGAAATACAGTGTGAACCATATGGAATGAATAAATTCGATGAAAATTCAAGGATTTATTTGCCTTCCAGAAAAACGCTCAAACACGTATCCTGTTTTTTTAACGCGCATTTAAAAAAAAATTAAATATATAGTGTGTCTCAAAATTAAAGTACAATCCTCAACTTTAAAATTTCAAATAAGGACCCCAATGTTTTTCAGCATATCTGATTTCTACGTATAATTTGGCGTACTTTTTATGTAGCACACACTATGTCGATTTTCAGTTGTTTAAAAAAAACGCGTTAAAAAACCGAATTGTTATTTATTTTTGATAATGAGACTATTAACATAAATACAATTAATTTCATAGTAAATGCTCAAAATGTAAATCATTCTCTTCCTGACATTATGCAAGCCGACGTTCAAACACCTCAAACACATTTTGTATGATTTGAGGGCTTATTCCTTTAACTTCTTTCCGTATTTTACGATTCAAATCGTTTACATTATCTGATCTGTTGACGTACAATCCAATAACTCAAGTCAGGTGAATGGACTAGAACTTTATTGCACCTCGCCTATCCATCTACCGGGAAAGACAGTATTCAAATAAGTCCTAACATGGTGTGCAAAATACGGTGACGTTCCTGCTAAAACCAAAAACGCCGATCAATTTCATTCAGGTTGCCATCGGCAGGATATAGTCTGTTCAATGTTGGCAGTAGAAGAGTTTCCAAGAACCATTAATAAATTTCCGAGTTTAAGAAACTTTCAAAAAAATAAGAACCAATTATCCGAGGTTCAATCTTTTACAATTCTGTTCATGTTAACAGTTTCATTATCAAAAATAAATAGCACGTTTTTTTCTAAAACCTTTTTTCCAAAAACAACTAAAAATTAACATAGTGTGTGCTACATAAAAAATACTCAAAATTATAGTAGAATTCAGATATGCTAAAAAACATTAAAGCCTTCATTTAAAATTTTAAAGTTGAGAGTCGTATCTCGATTTTGGAACACTCTGTATATCCATTTTTTTTATCAAAAACTGAGCGTTAAAAAAAACAGGATACGTCCCGAGCGTTTTCTTGAAAGGCAAGTCCCTAAATTTTTATCGAATTTAATCATTACATATGGTTCACCCTGAATGTATAGAAATTCAGTATTTTTTTCTACGTAATAGTAAAAGATAGCTCACTAAATACTCGTTCAAAAGTCAGCAAGCAGTTAAAATTTGGTTCATTTTAGTTTAGAACTTAGAACAAATCAAAAATCTCCTTTATTTAAATATTTACTCTCTACCGCTTGCTTTTGCTTTAAATAGTACGATTTGGGAGTAGTTGCTAAATAGAAAAAGCATTTTTCATTTATTTTGCAGCACTTTAGCATAAAAAAAGAATTTATTATCTGTTTTTTTGAATTCATTTTAGTGCCAATAATGCCCTCCTAAAATTAATTTTCTATATAAAAAGCATTACGTTATCATAGACATAACAGAACACCACTGTGCTTTTTTTTAAGATATTACGTTTTGTTTATAGTATATACCTCGATAGATTGAACTTTTTTAAAAGTGCTAACTATGTTAACAATTAGTAGAATCACGGTAAAAATTTGTGCTGGTCAAGTTTCCGTACTGGTACAATGTGTATGACAAGCATTGACATCACTGGCAACTGAGTTTTAAGAACCTGATTTTAGTTTAATCTATGGCTGTATCCACTATACTACACTTCTATTTCTGTGCGCAGATAAAGTAGATATAAATCTCTACTTTTTCAAAAAAGCGAGCCTACAATTTAAAAAATATTAGAGTAATGAAAAATCAGAAAAACCACTGAATTTTTGAGTCAAAATCCTAAAACAGTTTTGTTCGCATTTTAGTTATCTACAATTTGTGGATTATACAATTAAAAAAAAACAATTTTTTGTTGTAAATGTTTATAACAAATTAGTAAGTGATAACTAGTAGTTGCTACTGTCGATTTTAAGAAACATAAAAAAATTAACTACGGACTATCTTTCCTATGATTACACAGTCGTTTTCTTGCTGCCATTTTTGTCACTAAAAAAATCCTCATTTGATAGGCCTTTCGTCGAGAGCATTATTTAATTTGCTGTTGCCGGCTGAAAAATCATTTCCTAAAATTACAAACATTATGTACATGAAAACTTATTAGAGAATTTAAATATGATTGAATTTTTTTTATAAAATGTCGACAACAGAATATTGGGCCTTCCAATCGAAGTAATAGAAATAAATGTATTCATAAAAAAATTACCAAACCAAATGCATGTATACCCACTACCTGATTTGGCATTCCCTCATTTCACAAACCCACCTCGCGCGAAAGCATTGAATAAACAATTTTTCGTCGCTGGCGGGCCTTTCAAGACATTTAATTTTTCCAAACAAAGTAAACCTTCAAAAAACAACAAAAGCCCAACATAAAAAGCAACTTCAAACCATGCGAAAACAAGCCTCAACTTGAGCTTATCTAAATTTTAAATCTGACCAAGTTAATGATAAATTCCCCTCTTAATTTAAATTCTAAACTAATAAAAAATAGCAAATTCGCGATAAACCCTGTTAAGTCGCGGATTTGTCGGTCGCGAAAATGAATTACGAGCCTGTATCATTGCAGATATTTTCCACTTTTGCTGACAATCAACCAGGAGTCTCAATTCAGGTATTCGAAGGCGAGAGGTCCATGACACGCGATAACAACTTATTAGGTAAATTCGAGCTTATGGGAATCCCACCGGCGCCGAGAGGTATACCCCAAGTGAGAGAAATTCATTTCGCAATAGGGAAAATATCCGAATAAGAAATTTGTTTTATATAGATAGAGGTAACGTTCGATGTGGACGCCAATGGGATCCTTAACGTAACGGCTGTGGAAAATGCAACTGGAAAAACGAATCATATAACGATAAAAAACGATAAAGGAAGACTGACGAAAGAACAAATTGCGAAAATGGTCGCCGACGCCGAAAAATTTAAAGAACAGGACGAACAAATAAAAGCGGCAGTGGCGGGCAGAAATGAATTAGAAGCTTATGTGTACCAGATGAAAAACTTGGTGAGCTTTTTTAGCGAAATAATTACACCGTTTCAATTAATAAACAAGATGAATAACGGTTTTAAGCATTTATAAACGATCCTTTTTTAATTAAGTGCTCTCGTTTATGAAATGAGCCAATTAATATTTTTTTCTATAACCTATCGAGATGTCCCAGAAAGACGTTCTCATGAAGCAACCTAAAATTATTTAGGCCAAAACAAACCGATTTAACGCAACTTATCTTTAGGTTTAAGGTGACCAGGCGTTCCGTATTGCATAATGGGATAGTCCCGTATTTGCCTTTTGAAATTTTGTACCGTTTTTGTTGCGGTAATTTTTTTTTTACTTAAAACTTATTTTATTAAGCACTTATTATAAAATTAAATTAGTCAAAGACAATTTTCTACGTTTTATCACAGAAAATCTACTTAGTATTATTTAACAGTAATATCTATCAGATAGGCATACAAAACTTGATTGCTCTGCTGATCAACTACCAGAGTTGGGCGTTAGTCGAATAAAAATACAAATAAAAAAATCGGTTAAATATTTAGTCGTTAATGATGACTAAGATTTCAATCGGATAAAAAATTAGTCAGATAAAAATTTATTCGAAAAATTTTTTAATCGGATAACAGTTATCTTTTACCCAGAGTTGGACAAAAATTATCCGATTAAGGTTGATGACTAAAATTTTAGTCGCCAAAAATAACCGTAGGACTAATTTGTTTGTCGCTAGTCGCAACTACAAAAACCGACTAACTGAAAGGTAATCTTTTTTTAAACACTAAATTAATGACTAACAACTAAAAATTAATTTATTTTATTTTTTTGCACTTTGAAGTAAAATAGAATAGATTTTAATGCTTTTTCAGTTCAATAGCCTATGTTTGGTTAACACTTAATTTTAAATTTCTGTGTTTAAAGTTAAATATTAGATACTAATTTTCTATTGCCGGGCAGCTCAACATTTATTAAAAATTTATTGACTAATTTATTCATTTTTTTTTCCAAATGAAAATTGATCACAATGCAGTGATAATTTTTGGTCCTTACTATCCATAATGTGATGTTATAGGAGATATTATTATAATGGAAGTTGTGTTTTTATTTTTCTCTATCAGACTAAATTTGTATAGATAGGTATTAATATTAACAGTTTGCACAGTGTAATAAGTAGTCCGCAGAATTAGAATGGCAAAAATTTATCTGATTTAAAAAACGACTAATAAATTAATCAAAATTTCATCTGCTAAATGACTAATAAAATGTTTTGTTTAATTAACTACTCAGAAACTGGTTTCATCGACTATTCAAAATCGTTAAACAGGGATAATCTAAAGTAAAGCAAAAGCTTTTTTTATCAACATTCAAGTTTGATTCAGGAAATAATCTTAATAAATACAACTTGAACTTGATAAATTAGCAACTAGAAAATGTTTCAATCTTCCTACACAGTTTTTCGTAATTAGATTTGATCAAATTATGTAGTCAAAAAAATCTAGTTGTATACATAACCTATAATAAAACAAACAATCGTTTTAGAGTTTTGTTTATTGATAATAAAATAATTATAAAAAATAATTAAAATTAAAAAAAATAAGTATTATAAAATTAAAATAATTGGCAATGCTTTTAAAAATTATCGAGCACTATCACTTACCAATAAACTATTCTACTACATTGAAAAATAAATGAATAAATAAAAATCTTGATATTCTTAAGATGCAACATGTTATTATATATGAAAAAATTCTTTAAAAAATTTTGCGTTGTCTTTTAACACCACCCTTGTTTCGAAATGTTTATCGGACAATCTATTTAATTTGGCTTGATTTGTTATTGTGGCTCAACAAAAAAGTCTTTCAACGGATACTGATAAAGGTAAGGGAGTGTTATATTTCAGAAACACTCTTTTAATTCAAGGAAAACAATCAAGACTTTTTAGAGTATTCGCACCTATGTCAGCGAGAAACCGTAGTACTTCTATTTCAGAAGAAGATGCTGCGACTGAGAGGTTTACATTTTCTTCTCCAAAATCAAAAAATCCTCCCAAATTTGATTGCGATGTGGATGCTTCACATTCAGGAACACTGTGTGTGGCCACTGCTGATTTAAAAAGTTGTATGTAAGATTGTATTTTGTTGACTCTCTTCTATGCAATTAAACCACTTATTCCTAAAAGTGGGGTGAGAAAGTGTAGCAATGGCTGCGTTTTGAGCTTATTTATAACTCTGGGTAAAAGATAATTGTTATCCGATTAAAAATTTATTCGAATAAATTTTTATTCGACTAATTTTTTATCCGATTGAAATTTTAGTCATCATTAACGACTAAATATTTAACCGATTTTTTTAGTTGTATTTTTAGTCGGATAAAATTTTAATCGTTTGAATTTAGTCGTTTCTACGATTAAAAATTCCGACTAATTTTTTAGTCGTTTTTTCAATCGGATAAATTTTTATTTGACTAACGCCCAATTCTGTCACCTACATACAGCAGCGAAATAACGAATTTCTTCCGCAAAACATCTAATATGATAAGTATGAGTATTTTTTGTTTGTTTTTTCAAAAAACTTAATTTTAATATCTTATTTTATTGAATACTGTGCAAAATCATAAATTTGAAACATCAAATTTTAATATTGTCATAAAATAGTTATTTAGGCACCAAGTGTTAAAAGTGTAACTTTTTTTAAACTAAAAGTGTGGAATGTAAAATAATCCACACGCCTGAAAAAAGCACATTAATACGAGTAGTCTGTAAAAAAATTAAAATTACATTCAAAATCCAAAAAATAATCTCAAAGTTACAAAAAAAGCATAAAATAAAAGAAAGTCCATTCAGTGCAAAAAATTTGAAAACAGTAAATAAATTATACTTTTTTTCACAGAATTTTTATTTTTTTTACTCAGTGGACGAAACTGCCACTTTGAACATTAAAATTAGTGAAAAAAATCCAGTTTTTTCCAATAAAATTAAAAAAAATCTTTAATTTTTGTTTCCATTAAGCAAAGTCACATATTCGTACTATCAATCACAAAGACAATAACGACAATTGTGAAAATTGACAAGAAAAGTTGCTTTACTGATTTTTGTTTCTAGACGTCAAAATTTGATGTCGCAAATTATGTGTCCCTTTTTGATTTTTATTTAAATATTTAATAGGTCCCATTTTTTATCTGGAAGATAAAAAATTAAAATTCTTTTTTTATGAATAACTTTTTAACCCCTTTTTTGATTTTAATGGGGTTTTGGGCAGGTGTATTTTTCTTGGTTAGTTTACTTAAGTTAGCTGTGTCCCTTTTTGATTTTTATTTAAATATTTAATAGGTCCCATTTTTTATCTGGAAGATAAAACATTAAAATTCTTTTTTTATGAATAACTTTTTAACCCCTTTTTGATTTTAATGGGGTTTTGGGCAGGTGTATTTTTCTTAGTTAGTTTACTTAAGTTAGCTATATGCTCTGGTATGACTCTTTTTTATTCTCTATTTTAAACTAAATATAATCCAAGAAAAACAAGCAAAAATATCGCCGAAATAGTTAAAAAATTTGACGCATTTTGATATTTGGCACGGATAATATTCTTGAAAGTATTAGAACATAAACGCCTTAAATTTGAAGTAAATTTAAAGAAATTTTCTTGGCTACAACTAAAGTTGAACAATTTTTTATATAACTCATACAATCTAAGCAAGTAGTCAAAAATTGGAAAAAAAATTTTTTGACTTTTGGAAACCCTTCAAAAGAGATTTTGCGATTGCCGACTTTTCTGATAGATACCTCAGATCATAACTTCCAAGTTTCATATTGATTCGAACTTTTTTTCTGTCGTTTCTGACGATTTCTTTGCTTGTTTTCTTAGATTACCCCAGTTTGGTACCTCTAAATAGAAAATAAAAAAGTAACATCAAAACATGTAGTTTTAACAGCAGTATATCTGTGCGAAATGCAATTAAAATCAGTAAAGCGGTTAAAAAGTTGTTAAAGAAAAACAAATATCAATTTCTAACTTTGGGGCCCTCCAGCTTCTAAACGGTTCAACCTGGCACAGGGTCATTATAAATGATTGTAGTCGAAGTTAGCCATGATTTGCAATGTAAAATTTGCCTTGTGTCGCTTTGTTGTTATTACATTTTGCAATGACTAATCAAAAAAACTGTTTTGTGAGAGTAACTTGTCAGATTTTTTTACTTACTTTTGTTAATCCTCCTAGGTAAATAAGAGTCTTGGAAAAGTCTTATTGTAGTTGGTAGAATTACAAAAAAAAAAAAAGAAAACAATAAATACAAAACGCATAAAAGCAGTTATAACGAATTTATGACGCTCTCAACTGTTGGTACCTAAGCTGTCAGTCTCTGTTGTCATGGTTTTTGTTTCATGTTAAAGTAGAGCGGCAAAAAACTAAAATACACAGGCACAGTTTGCTTGGACTACAATCATTTATAATAACCCTTTATATAAAAGTTAGTTGCACTAAAACGCCTTTTTATCTCAAAAATCCCAGGTTACTTTATAGGAACGTTTTTTAGACACTTTGTATAAAATGATGACTTTTTCATCTCCAAAGAAAAGAAAAAAATCACATAGCTTCCCACTGAGTAAAAGTACTACAATTTTTACCATGTAATTTAATAGTATATTACGTCGCAAGAACAGAAAGTAGACATTAGCAGTCACACTCGGTAATGGCTGCTAATGCTTTTCTGCTCGTGACATACAACCCTTGCCTTCAATCAGATCAAATAAAAATTAAAAAGCATAAGACTGATTTTTAGCTCTAAATCAAAAGTGTTAAATAAAACGCGAAACTGGCAATCGTCACAGAAGTAAATGACAAACGAAAAAGACAAGTGCGCCTTAAAATGAATTTTTTTTCTTGAGTCGAAAATGAAAACTTTTTGCCTCATTTTGCGGAACGCTATGATTTATTTTTGTTAAAGTTAAGCGGAAAATAGCAATTTACTCATTGACTTGTAAATAAACTAACAAACGTTTTGTCACATTGATTTTATTTTTTGCGTACTTTTAAGAGGTTTTCAGCTGTAAGAACAATTTTGAGTTACTAGATAAAAAAGAAGAAATAATAACTGACAGTTCGATGCCAAAAAGCCTACAATTAATTGAGCATTTTTGTAGGTGTCAAGAAACAATTTGGGAACCGAGATTTTGTTCTTTGGACTGTATAAAGAAATTAAATGCTCATTTATATTATTTTTGTTAATAGGTTATAGAAAAAAAATTAAACGCGGAGCTAAAGAGTAGATTTTACTAGCTCTTGGTTTCATCATTTTACTTTTCTAGCTTCGCACAGTGGGACCAAATGCAAAATTTCTGGCCAAAATTCTGAAACTTTCAGAAACTATTTCCAGTAGAAAGATAACTAAGAGAAAAATATTTTAAAAAAATTTTAATTTTTTTTGGCGGTTGTAGGGGTGAATTTGTTTTAACTTAAATAATATCAATAAAAATTAATCTAAAAGATTAAAAATATTTACAAAATATTAATAGAATAATATTAAACAAATTCTTGCATGTTTAGGTGGGGTTGTAGGGGTGAAAATTTTTGTAACTTAACTAATATAAATAAAAATTAATGTAAAATATTTTAAATATTTACAAAATATTAACAGAAAAATATTGAAAAAACTTTTTGCATTAAGAATTGGGGTAGCAGGGGTGAAAATTTCCCTAACTTAAGTAATTTTGCTAAAAATTAATGTAAAAGATTAAAAATAATTACAAAATGTTAACCAAAGAAATATATAAAAAAATGTGTATCAATTATTTTGGTAGTAAGGGTGAAAATTTGTCCAACTTTAGTAATATCGATAAAAATTATTGCGTAACACAGTGCACAGTAGGACCAATGACACAGATACGCGGCAAAAAGTTTTGGTTTTACTTTAAAATTTGCTAGGTTAAAGTTGTAAAACAAAAAAAAACATATATAAAATTAAAACAAGTTTTATTTTCAAAAATCAAATGATACTGTCGCTTGTTGTGTCTGAAGTACTGCTTTCTTCAGATAATGTTATAAGAAGTTCTGACATATGTTCATCATCTTCCGGTGAGCTCAAAAAAGCTAAAACATCAACTGAAAATGTATCTCGAGGTTTAGGTGGCAGTTTTCTTAAGCTGGTAATTAGTGGATCAGAGGACACAAGCAAAATGTTGAAAAGATCTGTGTTTGTCATTGTTCGAAACATCTTTCGAGTGTGACTTCGGCGATATGTCGATATGGCGAATTATTTTCTGTGGACGAGGACACTTTTTAAGAATTTAATTTCTAAAAATTCTAACATTATTTACCGATTTTTAAAAACAAAACACTGTAATATAGAAAATTTAATTACCTTTCCAAAAATATGTTACTTGATACTACTTGACATATAAATTTCTAAATGTGGTTGCCGCCCCCCGCTAAGGGGGTAAAGTATTAATGTTATTATTCTAGGAATTTTCCCCCTACTAAACAAAAATCGACCTGTTCAAGCAATTTAAAAACATTCCGTTGAATATCCAAAAACTTATGTGATTCGTTTGTGTGGGACCACCCTGTACTTATTGGTCATTAATTACATAATAGGCAAACAAAGGCAAGAAAATGTTATGAAAACAATAAGTCCATTAATGAATCTTTTTTATAAAACAAAAAGTAAAGCAAAAGCTGGCGAAAGTAATTTTATAACTCAACACAAAGATACAATTTTTTAAAGAAAATTATTTTATTTTGCTTAAGTTTGTTGAGCTATAATTAGTTTTTATATTTATTAAAATTAGTTTTAAAATATAAACAATTTAATTCTTACCTTGTTTAAGCTGGGCCGTATCAAATTTTTATAAAAAACACTAAATTTTTGCTCAAAAAATATTTTTCAATAACCGCTTTCTCCGACTTGCTTAAAATCTCAAGTAAAACTGACAGCAACGCTGGATTTGACTACCTCTTTAAACCCTTTTTCACCCCTTGCAAACAAAACTATTTGTATTTGGTGGTGCAATGGACATTCCTTTTAAGTTATAAATAGTTTCTTGAACGATTATATAAATTTGAAAATTTGGATTTTTGGCCGCGTTTACTACCACTTGGTCCCACTGTGCTTCGCTCAGAAAAATGCTTCAAACATCAAGCTAAATTTCCTGTTTTTTCCCTTTTCTTGTAGAGGGTGTTTCATCGTATACACATAGTGAAGTTTTGAACCTTAATTAAAATAAACGAAAAATAAAATTAAAAGTTTTATTAGCTATTCACTTATTGGGCGCTACAATAATCTTAAAAAATATTAGCAATTTGTTAGTCCGTTTAAGAGAAAAATAGCAATTTATGTAATAATTTTTTTTTCAATTTTTTTTCTTTTGCCTACAAATAATGATCTCATATATCAGGAAGTCACCTTGCGCAATTAAAATTAATTAAAAACTATTAGCAATTGAGATATCTTTGATTAAAACGAGTCGTCACTTTAAGAAAGATATTTACGACAAATAATTGCAATACCGCAAAATGAAGGGTAGTTATTTATGGTTCAGGCAGTAGGTAATTGTAACAATGGGTTCTATTTACCACTTTCTGACATATTACCTTTTACCAGATCAGAACGAAAAAAATTAAAAAAAATAAAATAAAATGTTATTGCATAAATTCTTATTTTTCTCTTAAACGGACTAACAAATCGCTAATATTTATTAAGATTATTATAGCGCCTGATAGGTAAATGGTTAGTTAACGAATTTTATTTTATTTTTTCTTTCGTTTGTTCTAAGGGTTCAAAATTCCAGTATGCATATACGATGAGACACTAACTATTATTGATGTATAGATCGAAGACTCAACTGTAGCCGCAAGAATATCAGCTGCAGATAAAGCAGTCCTAAGTAATACATGCAAGGAAGCAACAGAGTGGCTAAGTAAAAACCAAAATGCTACAGAGCAGCAATACGTACACAAACGAGATGAAATCGAGAAAAAACTAAAACCAATAGTTATGAAACTGTACTCCGGACCTGAAATCGACTCACAAAGACAATTCCCATCTCCTGGAAATGATGGCAGAGGAACCGGTCCAATAATCGACGAAGTTGATTAACTTTAGTTTCTTTAAATTTCCCTCCGGTTTGTCGGTAATATCAAAATCTGTAGCGTCACTCGTGACATCTCTTGCACGCGTCAAAAACGTCAAAAATATGAATTATAACCTAAATCTGGTAAGTTGAAAAAAAAAACTAAATTTAAATTTTTCTACAAGAATATGTCAGATTTCAGAATTTATGAAACTTGGAAATGTTAATAAAAAAGATGCAATTGTTGGAGTTCAAGTTTATTTGGAGTTGTGTGAAGGTTAGAATCTCTGGAGCCATGTCAGCCTTATTTTAGCTATTTTTCAGTGAGAAAATATTGGGATGTCGGAGCTAAATATCATGAAGACTCACAATTGTTGTATTTTACTGCTAAAAAGAGTAAATCAGAGAATGAATCAATTTTTATTCCACGAGCGTCAAATGACGGCTTGAGTTTTAATCAAATGCAAAATTATTTTGCGTTGTGTAATCACAGTGATATAAAAAGGTAACTATCAATTATGTAATTACGCTAAATACTTAAGAAAATTTGTAGCGTGTATTTAGGATTAGTCAGTAGTGACTCAACATGCGTTTTTTATCAAATAGCTGAAGGTCTGCAAAAACCAACAGATGTGAGTGCAAAACACTTGAAAGTAAATACAGAGGAAAAACTGGAGGCACAAATTAGGAAAAACAGGGAGGTAATAAGCCACGCAGCGCTTTGCGGAATTCCAATCACGATCAGGGACAGTTCCAATGGGAAAAGAGATTCATTAACATGACTTCATAATTTACATAAAATAAAAATTTGAATTTAATTTAGTTTTGGATCTATAGCATAACTAAGCTTTGTTATTGGTGAGTTATTGTGAGACACAAATTTATGACGTACTGGGACAACTACCAATCACAGTTCCCAATTCTTGAGGCTAACGTTATTGACTGCCACTTTTGAGACAATCTGTTATTTTATAAATATTTTTTTACGTTTAGGCAAGATCAAATGAGAAAACGAAAATTCATAGATAAACACGACTTTATTCATAACGTTGTAAATATTTAGTGATGTAAAGAATATAAATAAAATATTATTTACTGAAGTCAGCTTATACATGTTTGTATTAAAACTTACATAATTTATAGATATATATTTAAAGCATCAAAAAATAATAGATTACATTAGGATTAGTAACTATGTACACTGAGCGTGATCATTTTTAAAAACAGGCACTTCCAAAAATTCAGCTATTCTCATAATTGCAACAGTCTTTGATATACATACTGGAAGAGCAAACAACATGACTTCAACTTGGAAAAATGCAACACTTTGAGTAATATTACCATAGAGTATGTAATAATAAAATATATACAAGAACATCAAAATAACTGCCGGAAACTAAATTACAAAATACTACATATAAAATCTTCAAATAACCGTATACGACTATTCATCAAATTTAACCATGACAAAAATGATATGTTACACAAATTGCATGAATTACGTGATTGTGATTTTCAATACTGAGATCTTATTTACATTACTTTGTTCATGTAGTTGAAATTAAAGCAGCACGTTGTTCATAAAATCATCTTAAAACTAATGTCAGCACCAGTCAGCTGTATACGTAAAGTCTCTGAATAGATTTTGATCTTGATCTGTCAAAGGCCGTGGCTCTTTCGGTGGCGTCAAATGCGGCTTCTCTGACGTGAATTCTTCATCAAAGTTACTGACATCTTCCATAGAATGCTAAAAACAAAGAGATGAAACCCATGAATGCTTATTGTATTTACCGAGAGCGAAGCAGGAGGAACAATAGTAAAATACATACCACAGTTGGCACAAATGGTGGAGGCACTCTCCTGTGTAATAACTCGTCCCATTGGATGTGTCTAAAGAACGCCTGTTTTTTTACATCTTCTGCATCTCTCTCACTGGAACCTAACCGTCGATCTGGAATCTTGCGCAATAACTAAAACAAAACAATTAAACAACGAAATTATTTTAATTTCCGAGTATTACTCTTCTCATGATGGCTATCGATTCTAACGTTAGGAACCTCGGATAACGCACTTCATCATTAACAATCGAATCAAACACTTCCTCTTCATCATCACCCGGGAATGGCGACTGTAACAATCGGTAAAATTTTTGATTCAATGAGCCAAAACTCACTTACCTCCCCTACAAGCATCTCAAAAATCAAAACCCCTAACCCCCACCAATCCACTGCTCTCGTATACGACGTCTCCGTCAGAACCTCGGGCGCCAAAAATTCCGGTGTTCCACAAAACGTCCCTGTCCTATCCCCAAATCCCATTCCTTCCTTGCAAAGCCCGAAATCGGCAATCTTCACGTAACCCTCCGTGTCCAGCAGAAGATTATCCAATTTCAAATCCCGATAAATAATTTTATTCTCGTGTAAAAACTGCAACCCCAAAACCACACAAGCAGCATAAAAGACAGCTCGTGGTTCGCTGAAAACATCAGCATGGATGTGCATCATCAAGTCACCACCAGCTGCATATTCCATAACAAAACAAACATGAGCGTCCGTTTGAAAACAAGCGAATAAGTTGACCAAGAATGGATGACGGCTGGAATTGGCTACTTCGAATATACGTTTTTCGGAAAGGAGGGACTCGACTTCGTCTCGTGCTATAATATCGCCTTTTTTGAGGGCTTTGATGGCGAAGTATTCACCAGTGTTGCGGTATTGCGAGAGGATGACTTTGCCAAAGTGGCCTCGGCCTAGTACACTGATCAGTTTAAAGTTTTCGATACCCATTCCAGTGTGTTGGGAGTGGCGGCGGGATTCGTAAGCGCTATCTCTGTAGCCCAGTTCGCGAGCTACCGGACGCCGCATCAAGTTTGCAGCCTCCAGAGGGGGCTAAAAAATGATACAAGTGTTAAAACATGTAAAAAAATTATGTTGCTAATGAATCATGCTCATCATGAGTCAAAAAAGCAAGTCTAAACAATATACCAAAAGAAGACAAAAAATAATAATAATAATAAAACAGAAATACTTCTTTGTATGTCTTCCATATGACACTATTATTAGTTCTCTGACTCTATGGGGATACATGCAAAAAATAAAAATGATTTATTAATAAACCAACCACCATGCGAGCAATGAGATAAATCCTTGTCAATCATGCTGTGGGCAAAATGAAAAAGCGAAAAATATCTCTAGAGTTAGATAACCATGAACCAAAGAACCAAAAGTACCTCGTCGTCTGGGAACTCAATTACGGGCTGAGGACTAGGAGGAACCAATTGCTCAGGAATCACTACAGGTGTAGAAGGTGCAGAAGGAATCAGAAGAGGTCCCGAACGAGACATCTCCTGTTCCTCCAAGAAATCAAACTCCTTCAGTGCAGCGGCACTCTGCAATGTAAAGTGCGCCTAAATAAAAAAAATCGCCGACATTTCACCACCTGGAAAAATTTGCAAAACTGCTAAATTTACCTCAGGGTCCAGTCTTGGCGGTACAGGAGGTGGCGTCACACACATTCGCTTTTTGGCAATCGGGGGCGGCACTGTAGGAACTGGAGGTGGTGTTTCTGGTAGAACTGCCACACCTAAACCGAGCGGACGTTGCCCACCCAAGCCGTAAGCTTGAGGATCGGGGGTTTCGCCGGGAGTTTCCGGTTTGTCTTCTGGCTCTTCCTGTAAACAACAAATTAGAACAAAAATGATAAAAAACATGGAAAACATACAGGCAACATTTCCGCTTGCACTGTGTTGTTTCGGTTTGGAATACGTGATGATTGTTTCATCCATCTGCCCCACGTGACGATGTTGATGTTCATTTGTTTTGCTCGTGGCATCACTTGTTTAAATATTCGCTTCTGTCTTTGTAGTTTCGGTTGTTTTGATATCATTGGATTAAGAAATTTGATCTGAAATTAATTATATTAAACAAATGGTCGACTTTTTCCAAAATGGGGTCTTACTTCAGCGAATAATAAACCTTGTGGTTCTAAATGCAAAGCCATTCCATGTCTGTCATCATCAATAAACTCTTCCAGTTTTAAAAATTTTACGGCACATAAAGACCTCCAGTCTCTCCAATAAATACCAATTTCTAACTCGCGATGCTTGTCTAGTTCTATAGAAAATCTAAAAACGAGAAAAATTTATTCAACAATTACACCAGGCGAAGTCGAGTTTACAATAGCTATTTATGTAATAAGTATATATTTTAAATCTTTATTGTACAAGTCCTACAGGTTACCTACGAGCGAGTAGATAAGTAGGGCGCGTAAAAAATATACCTTACTATATACGAATTGCATACAAAGCTTTATGTCCGACTGCAAACATAATAAAAAAAAAAAATATTAAAAAAAAATCATAAATCTAATGAAATAACTGAACTAAGTGTGCATGTTGTCTCCTTGATTATGGAGAGAAGTGTTGTTTTGTTTGTGAAAAATTTGTCCGATGCAAAATGCAAGTGTGCAGTTCTAAGAGTTCTAACGAGAAAGAAATCATAAATATTGTTGCTGCTGCTACAAATTCACTATTACCAACAAATCTAGGCATGAATACCGTGCTTATAAGAAGTAGTGTACTAGTAAGGATATTAAATCCACCTGTAAAGACAGCATCTTGGCATATACTTATTTGACAGTACTTATTTTGACAGTTCTGAAAATAAAGTTATTTTGTTTTACTACTACATTAAAGAGGATGGATTATTTTATGGATGGATTATTGTATTACAAAGAACAATTTATTAAGCAGTCGGACATAAAACAAATTATGTATAACTACGACTAACCTTTGATCCCAGGCTTGTTGTGAGCAAGGTTTCCAACTGGTTTGAGCAACTGTCGTATTATCAAGTTTGAGCACTGCCATAATGTCGTCACTAACTTCATCTTTAATACTGTAACTTTTAGAGGATCCTCTTCCTGTGACTCCCTTTTTGAAAAACCTTAAATCCATGGGACTTGAATTAGCATCGGCTTCTTTTCTGGGTCTTCCAGGAACATCTTCTAGCAGATCTTGACAACCCATAAGTCTCACTTCTAAGGTACCTGTAACTGCCGCGCATCTACTGATCGTCGAAGACGACGTCAGGATTTTATTCCCGTTTGTTCTTTCCCTAAATGGCTGCAGACTGGTGTAGTGTACAGATAAAGGACTAAACGTTTGAGCATTAGCTAGCTCTTCCTTCAATTGGAGAGCAAGAGGAGACTCTGCGGGTAATTCAGCTCGTCTCATTTCCAATGACTTTCGCAACAAATCCAATTTCATGCTACTAGCTCTCAGACTATCCTGTGCCTAAAAAGACCGAATTCCTGATAAAATTTCAAGTTGCCTTAATATTTAAAACTATACAAATAAAGAAGTGCTTATAAAAAAAATGCAAAAACTAAGCAAGACTAAAAGTCAGTACACAACTGCGACGGAACACTTTTATTTGATGCGGATTCGGTCGGTGGATACCCGATGATGTTTTTCCAATTCTGGACTTGGAAAGATGGAGGGTCACCCATGGATCGAGTGCGCCCTCTGTACCCCACATCCGCAAAGTGTCTTTGACAGTGCTCACACATACAATCGGGATTTTTAACGGGACCTATATGATGACCGGGTTTTCGCACAACGGGAACAATCGAACCGAATTTTTTCGCTATAGCTCTCTGATTCGTATAAATGCCGGGAACTATAGTAAACGGAGCTCGTAAACTAGGATCCATGCTTAATTTCTGCTGGATTGCTACAATACTCGGGGATTTACACGAAATATCACTAATTTTTGGCGCTAGTAAACTTTGTGTCTTTTGGTGCTCTTTGTCTTCTTTAACAAAAGTCCAACCTTTCTCCGAACCGTCGCTATCAGAATCAGAGTCTTTCGATTCCCCTTTGGGTAAATTCTTATCACTTAATCTTTTCTCCAAGTACTCTTTAATTTTTTTCTGCTGTAACAAGTATCGCCGTTCTGTGTGTGGCGACCTCCAGTGCTTCGAATAAGTTTTATTTTTCCAGAATTCTTCCATTTTCTTAATCCTGAGCCGATCTTCTGAATTAGCATACTCAAAGCTATCACTCGGTTGCAAACTCTCCTGACTTGGTGTTTCCAAAAGGTCTTGTCTCTCAATTTCCGGAGTTTCATCAATACTTTGGTTCTTTTCAAACAGTTTTCTAGGGACAAAATCTAAACTTTCAGTCTGAGCAATACTGGAACGACTATGTATCAAACTATCAATATCAGAAAAAGTGTCTTTCCATGACGTATTTGCAACGGAATCATAGTCATCCGGAACCGTACAACTCGACATTGAATACGGCGTCCAAGTTTGAGGCACACTTGAAATACTTGACGAAAAATCCCTTATTGTCGAATAGGAACTTAATTTTGACGGATAAGCTGTACTTGCTCCATCATCATCCGACTCTTCCATTCGTTTCGTTTCAACCTTTTTCTCTTTACTTCTCGATCTTGATTTGCGAACACTGAATGGAAGTTGGGTTTCATCGGCTCGTTTATGTGTTATTCGGACTTTTTCCGACTCGAACACCGTTTGTGGTGTCGAAGCTGTCTCGGATTCTGATGAAGAATCCGATTCCATTTCGGTTCCGGTACAGTAAACGTCAATGTGTACTGTTCGGGGTTTTTTCGATGGATCACTCAACTTTGAATCTGTCGAAGAGTCTTTATCTTTAACAGCCGCATTCTTTCCTTGCTTCGGAGAACGCAATAAGCGCCGCTGACCCTGAAGACATTTAAACAGTGAGATTCAACACACGTGGAGTTAATACGATTTTTAATCAAGGTTTTTGAAAAACAAAGAGCAGTTTTATTTGGGTTATGTAACAAAAAATTCATTACTTATTTTATTGTGTTCTTAGATTACTTGTTATGCTTTAATAACGTAATTACCACGTAATTATCTGCGGTTTAAATGCTTATTAGATGAAATACGTCAAAGAATGGCAGATTCTTGAGAAGCATTTTCCCGACAATTTCAGAGTAATTTGAAAATTTTGAAAAATAGTTCTTAATAACCAACAGATTCAGATTTTTGTAGGAAGCTCTAGTGAAGGCATTTCAGGGAATCACTACTTAGATGGAGGGATTTAAGAGCAACGACTCCCATCCTCTATATACTACGACAAGTAATAAAACTAATCCGTATTTTCCAATAGTCGAGACAAAAACAGTACATACAAATTTGTGAAATTCCACAAAAAACAATTTGTTTTTTTGTTTCTTAAATAAAAACAGAACATATAGAAATGAATTGTAGACAATGTTATGCGAATTTAGAAAAAATAAGTTTCTGCTATTAAATTATCTTAAAAGGTATGACATAAAATTCAAGAATGACTTTAAATGTAGTTCCAAAATAATTTTTTGCGTTTTTTTTTTTAGCAACGTAGAAATTCATTCTTTGGTACAACCAACTATTATAAATTTTTGTTGTCAGGTTTACTCCCACAACACGTTTGATTCAAATTTTGGCTTATATCATGCTCTTTGTTTTGCATTTTATTTTAGAAATCGAGTCCTTGAAACCCATACCTTCGACCCATCTAGACTATCCGGCGTGATCGAGGACGGCGATTGTGACCTTTGAAAAATGGGTTCCGTCCTCCTTCTACTCCCCGACCCATACTTTTTCTTTTCCCTTTTATCCTTCCGATCCTCATACTCAGCATACTTAATTTTTCCCATTTTAACAAACGGCGAGGTACATTTATCAATCATTTCAAATGTCTGAACACATGCATCTTTCCTACTTTCACATTCTCTCGGGATCGTACTGAACGTTTTGGTTGAGGCTTGTCCACTGGGACAATCCTCGCAGGTTTCCATAACCGGTGAGAACCTCCCTGAGAAATCCTCATAGTGATGACACCAAGGATCCCCGCAGCCGTAAAAATTATCCTTTCGCTCGCACCGCAACGTGGGCGTTTGGCACCGCAAACTCTGCGTTCTTCCGCATTGCGTATGTACTGACTCTGCCGCATCTTCCGTTCTATTTTCATCTTGGATATTGGTCGAGAGGACAATATTGCAGGTGCTGCGACATTTGCGGTTGTACGGCTGGACGGGCCTTCTGTAGGAGTTCGGCGATAGGAGATCACTGCCGTAGCCCGAATCGTGCACCCTCCTCGGCGGCGTGGACGTGAAGAGGAGGTTACCCTTCTGGAAGCCGTATTTGGGCGCGCCGTCGCTGGATGTAGATGGCGGCGCGCTCCAGGCGTTGCTGCCTTGTGACGACGTCCACGTGTAGGTCATCCGCACGCCGTTGTCCGCCTGCTCGGTATGCGCCTGGGGGAGGTTCTCCGGGTCGGACCTAGGGTGGGAAATTGTGAACTCCGCGTGAACGGACCATTGCTGCTGAGGGTCCGCTTTGCCGAACATGACCGTTCACATGCTGTGTTACGTCATACACGCACCGGGTTATATTTAGGCCGATCACCTGGACTTTGCAGGATAAGGCGCAATTGTCCTTGGCACGAGACGATTTCGTTGTTGTTGTCGCGGATCAAATGAAACTGGACGAGTTTCGGGGAATGCACTCCCGACTCACTGGGACTTAATTGTAAACAAACTTATTCTTAGATGCACAAGTTTTTTGACAGACGAGGAGGAAAATGATTTTCGTGCACTCCACGATATGCAGGAACGTAAACTGAACTAGACTATTGGATCTTGGCAACAAACGCACGACTATTTCTACGTGGCATGATTTACATCATGGATCCCAATACGTTCCTTCGTATTTGCTCAAAAGACAAATACACACCTAAACATTCTCTACCAATAATTTTTCAACTATTTTTAGACACTATTGCATACAGCTGCCGAAATTTAGGACTAATATGCCGACACAACAAAAATAGTACGTTCTACCCACGTGACATTTTATACAGACTGATCCAAAAGATAACCTACCTCAGAAAGTGCCTTTTTGTCGCTCTTATCCTTGCTTCCATTTTGAAACAATTTGATAACATTTTTGGCACCTTCGACAACCGCTGCTTCGACCCTCAACCGGTGTTTCAAATCTTCTATTCGTTCATCTACAGGTGGTTCAAATTCCCGATGACTAACATCCCCATTTGCTGTAAGATCATGCATGGAACCCCTCTGTTTTGAATCAATGTCATGTTTCATTTTTGTTATTGTCATTTTAAGATACTCTATTTTTTTCCGTGAATCCTGAAGCATTTGTTGAGCTTCCGATAAAAGTTTCTTATCTTTGATACTGTGAATCATGTTTTCTGCACCTTGTTTTACTTTAAGTTCGATATTTAATTGTCTTTCCAAATTTTCAATACGTGATAAATGACTTGCGTTTACTTTGTCATTATTGTGGGCTTCTAAGGGGGATCGTGGTAAAGAATCTGCAAAAAAAAAGGAAATCGAATTTATATTAATAATGTTTGAAATTGTCTAGTAATAAGAGATTGTAAACATTATGTGTGCAACCTGTTGAGATTGAGATAACTTAAACAATACGTTTTCTTACAGAAAAATTCAAATTGCGAGAATGTGACAAGAGATTCTTAGAGATAAAAGGAAGTTCTCATTATTAGCATCACGACTTCACGAGAGAACACAAAGAAGAATAAATTAATGGAGATATCGCGACACATCCCGAGAAAAGTTATGACAATTAACTGAAAGCGGGAAAAATAACGATGAAATATGATCAAAGACTGCGGCGAATTGCAAAATATGGTCAAACTGTTGAAAAATGCTTTAATTGTGTGCTGAAAATAAGCATTAAATTGAAAATAAACCGCAACATTCCCACGTTTAGAACCTATTCAATGGCGAATTTTTAATCTGGTTAGATTTTTTAATCCAAAATTAATTGGATATTTTCGGTCCTCGGTTCGTATCATTTTTACAAGAGATTAGAAAGTTAAAATTGCCACCATAAACGAATTTTTGATAAAATCATTGCCGAAAAAACGTGATTTGTAGAGTTTTTTTGGCGATGTTCCATTGATTTCATTATCAGAACAACCTGGAATATAATCGACAAAATTAATGAGCAACAAATTTGTTTCGTTGTATTACAAAAAACACACTCTTTGTTTCGTCCCAGATTTTTATTTTATAAATACGAAAAAAATCTGATTCATCTGATAAAAAAAGAATAAAAGCTTTGTTTCAAAAAACTTTAAACTTTTGTAAAAAAATCTGAATACTGTCCATAAATAGAAATATGGTTGAAACATGTTTAGCGTAAAATTAGTGTGTCTTTAACTACCGACAAGGGTCAGGATCTAAAAATGTAGTTATGCTTTGATCAAGGAACTGAAAAAACGAGGATATTGAAAATGCATGTAATGCACTGTCTCAAAAAACTCAATTAAAACTATGAAATTATATTGGAAATAAACATGCAATCGTAAAAATAAGACATTTTTTAAAAAAAAGTCAAAAGAACATAATATGCATATATAGTTTATAAAAAATTAAACTCAAATTACATTTTTGTGTAATTAAACGCCATGTAGACGCTTCATTAATAAGTTAAAGCTATTTACATTCGTATGCGGTAAGTTTATTTTACAGGTGACAACTTTGTTTCAGGCCCGAGCTGAAAGCAAGGGCCCTGATTAGTTGGAGCTTGTAAAATTAAAAATGCATAAGATTTGTATAGGATTTTTTGTCTGAAAGCTTTAAATTTTGTTTTTTTGTGTGAATAATTAATCATTTTGAAAAAATAAATAACTTAAACGTAGTGTGTTTTGACCGTTTGACGTAAGACCAGTGACATTTCAACGATTTTTTTCGTACTCTTTAATACATAAACTTCATTACTGCAAGGATAGTTTTTTCTCAAACCTCTCCTGTGGTAATTCTAACCATAAAAAGTGAGACCCAGTGTTTTCCTCATTTTTACCGCAGTTACCGAAATTTGACAAAACTAACTTTTGTTTTTCAAATAGTCACCTATATTGTTTTTACATAATTTGGTAGAGATTTATTATTACAAAAATTAGTGCAAAATACCGAGTCAGCCACCCAGCCCTATTCCTTGAGTCACCCGGTATTTGAACATAAAAACAAGGTGAATTAAAACACCTACATACATCGACTAAGTAAACAATAAAGTGAAATCGAAATCAAAACGTGTTGAAAATTTTAAAAACTAATTCTGATTCATTTAATTACAGTTATGCAAACCTACTTAATAACAATAGTACATTTTCAGTTTTATTCTATCAATACTATTATGTAATTTTAAGTACTTTAATATAAAAATATAAGCAATACAATAAACTAAGAAATCAATAAAGATATGAGATTTTTATTTGCAATAACGCAGAACAGCATAATTCGGTTATTCTCATCAAGTTACTTGTATATATCTATAAAGATAAAAAAAATATTTGCTACCTTTAACTGGTAAGTGCTAATCACTTTCATATAAAAAGAAATGTTGTCACTTTCAGAAAAATGGTAATAAAAGTATTGCAAACAATCCTCTCTTATTCGAAGGTAAGCATCGCCATTCTGTACTTGATCGATCGGTTCTGGCTTTACGAGAGAGACTTTATCCCGCTAATTGCACCTGTCGCGGATAACCACTTCAAGTTGTATAATATTCATTGTTTGATAACCTCAAACGTTGCAAATGAGTAAAAGAGTCATTGTCACAGTGTACGTAATCGATTAGATCCACAAGTTCATTGCTCTTGACTCGTTTGGAATTTTCGCCTTGAGCAAATTATTGCGGTCAAAAATACGTGCATTTCCAGGACCGCATTGGTATTGTCCCGTCAGTTTTATCCTCAGGGAAAAATCCCCGAGGACCGAGGCCACATGGCCGCGAAAAACGGGCACAAACATCTGCGGAATGAAAGGTGGACCGTTACGTCGCGACTCGAGCTCCTGGTGCAGTGACCTTGGGAGGTTGGGCACATGCTGCTGATTTCGATAGCGGAAAGAAAGGCCGGGGCTGGGCTCACGTTTCAGACGGAGTGTAGTGGGTGGGCGGTGTACGAGATGTGTGCGAAACCAACAGATAAATATCAACGGCGGCATGCACGACAAGATTGTGTTGTTGCAACATGCGGAATGTGATAATAACGATTATTATTTGTACGCTGGATGTCCCGTTAATGCATGCCGAGATACCACTTTTTACATTCATATGATAGTACGAGAAAATTACGAAAATTTCTAACAGATGTGTGTTCATGTTATTACGTCAGATGGGACGATCGTGTGTGACAAACAGACACGACAAGACACGTCTTCATTGCCTTTTTTATATTACAGCTTTATTATAGATCCTGTATAGCCACATTTTTTACACTTTATTAGATTATTCCAACATCTAACGATTTCATAAAAACTAGATTATCTCTAACGTTTCACTCTACCATTCACACTAAAAAACCACAAATCATAGATAAAATATTAATACCCAAATTTAATACCCACCAGAAAATTTGTTGTTGACAATAACATTATTTATTTGGTATTGTTACATAATGATGGAACTTAAAATGATCACTTACATTCCTAAGACAATTATAATTAAAATCGATAATTAATGAACCTTCAAGAATATACTTTGTAAACAAAAATGAACTGAATCAGAGCAAGCTCTAGTCTGTTAGTTTTGTATAGTTTTGCTCGATTAAGCAAGGCATGCACAAACCTCTAAATCAGTGTATTCTCGTTGTCACCATCTCATAGGAGACGTTATAATCATCTGAAGTGAATATTTTTATTATAACTGGATATACCTATGTTATAATCTTTTAGACACTAGAATGCAACAAGAAATCTTTTAAAAGAAAATGTTATATACACACAAAGTACA
This sequence comes from Tribolium confusum, assembly GCA_029207805.1. Lineage (NCBI taxonomy): Eukaryota > Metazoa > Arthropoda > Insecta > Coleoptera > Tenebrionidae > Tribolium > Tribolium confusum. Next base: position 38,830,847 of record JALGAY010000002.1, on the reverse strand, counting down.
ATAATTTGTTTATTTTTGAACAATAGTTTCACTAATTATCTTTTCCACATATTGTATATACAAAGTGTTTTGAGGTAGAGGAATTTCGGGAAATGATGTTCAAATTATTGTTTTATTGTTTCGTGTATACAGACTGTTACGGAAGTGATTGCAAAAATTTTAACCTGAAATACAGCACCACAAATAATAAAAATCTACCAAAAAAATGTTGTCCTATCTCAACTAATACCAAAATTACAGCCCGTCAAAGTTGGGTATAAAAAAACATTTTTTTGTTATACATATCTCGAAAACCGCTTAACCGATTAATACCAAATTTGGTACACAAATGAAGTTGAGTATACTCTTTTTATTTCTACTAGCAAAATTTGGCTGCACATCTCAATTTCAAGTTACGGCACTTATTTCACATTTTGGGTAATTAACCAATTTTCTTCTTATTAATTTCCAATTTTTGTAGCAAAAATGAATAGACCAGTAGATTTTTTTAAAAATGCTAGAACGCAATATTTTGCTAAAACGTACCGTTTTTGAGATATTTATGTTTGAAGTATAAAAATGACTTTTAATTTCTAGTTTTGGCGTCCTCTAGCTCCTAAACGGTGCAACTTAGTACAGAGGTAAATTGTATTAAATCGCTTTTGTAAATGTGAAATGTTAAATGTTTTGTAATAATTAATTTTTAGATTATAATTTTGTTATCAGTTGAGATAAGACATTTATAAGAGATAATTTTTTTTACAGATTTTCATTATTTGTGATGCTGTATTTCAGGTTAAAATTTTTGCATTCACTGCCAAAACACCATGTATAGTAGAAATAAATGATTCCTTCTTAACCCAACTCTTTAATACAAAAAAGCCCCGAAATCGCACATACGTTGCAATATTAACAAAATTGCTATCAAACATTTTGTCCCTTCCAATTTTTTTTAAGTTCTAAGAACTAAAAATAAATTAATACGTATCATTTAATTTTTCCAAAAACTTTTCAATTCAGAATTATTAGCTCTTAAAGAAAACGTTTATATTTTTATCTATGGAAATACTCAACCAATTTTTACGAAATTTAATGTGATAAAAACAGTCACTTCACAGTCGTTATACCTTTAACATAAAAAATACTCTCATAATTCAGTGAAATTAACCTATATTTGGATGGTTAATAAGAAAAAATAAACAAAATTAAGTATTCGGTTCCGATTTTTGCGGATTCATAGAGGTGTCATTCTTTTCAACACAATGAACTGAACTTAAATAAGTACATATCTAAATATTTCTTTTTTTTTTTAAATGAATTTACCCTTTAAAAAGCAGAATTTACTGACAAATCTTATGTACCTGCAAAATTATTTTTGAAGATACAAGAATTTTCGAAACGAATTTATAAAAAAAACTGGATAATTTTTTATTAACATAAAAATGTATGACACCCGCATTTTTTCCCTGACATTTTGACCCTCTGCTACACCGTTGTGAAAACGATACTGTCAAAAAATCATAGAATGGCATGCTTGGTGTGTTAATCAGAAATTTTATGGACACTGGCGATATAAAAACGACTAAACAATATATGCCGGTTAGAGAAAGCTGCATTTAAAACTAGTCGTAAATTTCTTCAATAGTATTAAAGCTGAAAGTTATGCAGAATTTGTGGTTTGGATGCGGGAATAATTGAAAAACTTTTGATCAAACAATATTTGAAAAAAAATAAAGTTGAGAATGTTTTTCAAAGTGTCTGATCGATATTCGGTTTGTGTGAAGAATAAAAAGAGAATTCTGTGTAACACACACTTTATTATTTCAACAATACGTGTTTGTTTTCCAAAGGACAAGTTGTTTACTAACAACCAACGGAGTATTATTTTTCTTTCTGTACACAATTATATTTTCTGATACATTGTATCTTTTTGTTTCATCAATGACTGGTGGTCAAACCATAGGACATATTCTTAGAACCGGCTCATTAACTTTGTCGAAATATTTTAATGACATAAAATTTTATTACAGTTCAGTGATTGTGAATCTTGTTTTGTCGATTTTTGGATTGGTAGCCCATCTCATTAAATACTTTCGGATTCTCTTCATGCATGCTATCGTTCCACAATCCTTTTTACTGTGATCAATAGAGCATATAACAACGGTTTCAATTTTTAATTCGTTATAAATTATTTGCATAATTGTACCGTAATTAAAAATAAAACGAAGCATTTATTTTAGTACTTTTTATATCATCTACATATTTCTTTTCTTCATTATTTGCATTTTTGACATTCAACTTGAATATTCCCAGGCTTTATGTCGTAACCGGTAATTAAATCAATTAACAACTTACACTTTTCTGAGCACTTTTCCTTATTACGCCGGAATTACAAAACTATACGCGCCTTTATAACTCATAAACAAAAATACATCTTTAATTAATTTCCTACTAAGTATATGACACGAAAATATTTGGAATGTTTACAAACTCTTACAAAACATTATTTTTATAATTTGTCTAGAACCGCTTGAATTTTATGGTTTTGACTTGTCAATTAATTTATAAAGGATTTAATAAGGGTTGTTGCAAACAGAACTGAACCGCCTAAGCAACCTTAAAAGAGCTGCAGTTTCTTTATCACTAATGATCCAAAAAGTTAAGCAGCATAAAATTCAAGCAATTATTATGGATAACCTATAATAGATTAAAAATCCTTACCCCCGTTGGATGCCGGTGTAGATGGCGTGGTGTGTCCCTGAGAGAGTATAATTTGTGACTCCAATTCGCTGAGTTCATTTTTTAATTCGGCTAATTTCCAGTTAGAATTTTTAACGATTGTAGCAACGTGATTGAGTGATCTCCTGTCGGTAGAGACCCCTCTTAATTTTTCAGCACCCTCTTTAATTTTCAACTCTTTTCGAATCTCCCTTCTTATAATTTCTTTCAATTCTTCCAACTTCCCCGACAGCTGGGAATCGGAAATATTTTCGGTCGGTAGGCCATACTTGTGGGACAGTTCATACAAAACCGGGTGTTTTATGTAGTCACCCTGTAAATAAACAAAAACTGTTAAAATCAATGAAATCGAAACCTGACAAGTTGACGCGCTAATTGATGATTCTTCCTCCCACACTCTCACAAAAAAAACCAAAGAAAAATTCATCCGTGATATTATCATAACCCGACTCATTGTTTAGAGTTACACAATACGTCGTTAAATTCTTCATACATTTAAAGACCAACTGCGAAAGGAAACAATTTTGGACACAACCCAGTTTCTTATGTTATTGTTTCACTATACTACACTTGCATAATAACACGAGACTTCCTTTTATTTCATGCATAATTTTATATAATGCCTGTGAAAACTGAACGCCGATAAAAATGGAATTTATACGAATGATAGCCAACTTTAGTTAGCTACCTAAACGGGAATATTCCCCTTCGGTCACCTTAAAATGTACACAAGAATTTGGTGTAGGCGGCACGTAGGCTTCGACAAGATTTGTTAAAACTAAAAATACTACGAGGACGCTCAAAAAAATAAATGTACCAATGCTTTGCAACAGGGGCGTCTTTAACCCTATGACCCCTTTTCTTTTCATAAGAATAATGTTTTTTCATTTTAAAGATGTGTTTTTATGACCTTGTTCTGCAATATTAATTACACCCAAATATAGTTACTATAAAAATTGCATTCATTTTCAATTTTTATATGTTAAGAATTGGTAGCAATAAGCTATACAACTGTTTTATTAAGGGAGAAAATTCAAATTTTTGAAAAACACGCCAAAAAGGTTGTACCTAACTTAAATTAGGCTTCTATCATTTCTCCCTCAATAAGGCACGTCAATACTACTTTCAGATCAAGCCATATCAAGTACGTATCGCATATGTTACCTAATAAAGTTGTCCATACCATTTAGACCAAGTTTAACCATCAACAGATACCTCTAACTAAAAACTTTAATACTAAAAAAATGCTCAATTACAAACATTGTTAACTTTTTGGCATTGAAGTGTCAATTATTGTTTCTTCTCTTTTATCAATTAGTTTAAAAATCTTCTTACCATAAAAAACCTCTTAAAACTACTCAAAATTTAAAAAAATTACAACAATGTGACATATTTTTGACATTTTGCTTGATTTACCACCGAATTTTAATCAAAAAATGTTCAAAAGTAAAGTAAAAAAAGTCCGATATTTGACGTAGAATTAACCTTTTTTCTTATTTGCACCTTGTTTTTTTATTAGGGCCAAACCGTTTTATGAAACTACCTCCAGTTGATGATACAAGAAATTTTTGACTGTGTTGTTTTGGCATTTTAGTTTTACTTTGAAATCTAAATGTTCAGTTTTCTGTTGTCCCTGACACGAACGCGTCAAATTTGACAGTTCACTAAAAAAATCTCAACGTCAAATTCTAATAAATTTTTATTTGCAAAACTAATTCAACAAGTGGTGGTTGGCTCTTTGATTTTAAAGTTTATAGTATAGTAACAATTAACCAGAGTGGTTACCACAGTATATAAACTCTAGTAAAGTTAAAGCTCGATTAAAACCAAGCCTGATAGAATCATATTTCGGTTTATTTGGACTATTTGGTTTCTTACATCTTCCGCTAAATGGTTTAAAAATTTAAAACTTACAAAAGGAAGAACTGTTTCAATTAAGAATTGTCACTAAATGAATATAAATTACTATGAAAACAGGAAATCCAGTGAATGTTATTCTATTTATTCAATATGTTATTCAATAATTACTACCAGATTTTGATAACATAATTATCGACCCAGAATAGTTATTAAAGGGCGCTTTGTCATTACTCATTACACAAAAATACCGCACTTTGAGACCAAACTAGGGTTGACGTTATTTACTGCCATTTTACCCACAATTTGGTAACTTTATGAGCAGCTATGGGAAAAAAGCTGTCCATATCGGCAGATATTGCTTATAAAATAAACAGATTATGGTAAAAAGAGCAAAACCCCTTTAAAAAACTGTTTTAGGTATTGTCTGTGCCTCTCTGTCTCTAGACAAGAGTCCCATTTACTATTAATTTTTGGTATTATTTAGTAATTGTTAATAGTTAATTTACTCGGCTTTCACGATATAACATATACATATAAAAAAAAACTAAAAAAAATTATGTGATCTATAGAAAAGGTATATTTACTAGAGAATAAACTGCTGCCCCAAAAATTTTCCCGTGCACCCCTATTTGGGACGCCCAGCGTGCACCAGCTCAAACTAGTACCAGCCAAAAATAGAAAAAAAATCACATTGATTGGAATGTGATAAAGAATTCGTCATGATTATTTATCAGTATGTACGATCAATATTAAATTATTATGATTCACAAATTAGGCAGAAATTCTTTCAGATACCTAACTGCTTTTTAGTTTTTTCCTTGCACGGATAGTTGACAAATTAAATATTTGGTTTCAAGCAAGGTTAACAAACGCGTTATTTTTCAACAAACGCGATATTTTGCCACTGATACAAATACCTACAAATCAAAAAATGATACCAACATCAAAATCGTCTTGTCCACATGCTTTATCCCACAGCCACATTTTTAATTCGAGAAAAATCAATTTCAAACTTCAATTATGCACCCACACCTTTCCGAAGCCACAAACTGAACTGATGTAAATAAGTAATTAAATTTTGCAAGATAACAGATAAGAATGATTGTTACGCAGATAAAAACTGTATATAGACACTGTACAATGTAGTGTATTGTTTGATTTGCGACTTGACGTGTTTCGAATGTTCAAAAAGAATTTGTAGCATCTAAAATCGGTAATTTGATTTAGTGTCATGCAATAAAAAAGAAAATGTTCATTACAATCACTAATAAAAATTTATTTATAGACTCTTCAGTTACGCAATTTGCATCCTATTAAATGAACCGTACTAGCTAATTTAAATGAGGCAAATCCAAGTCAATTACGTCAAGAAGAAGCAGTTAAGTTGTCCGGAACCATACAATGTCATATCCTTTCATCAATGAAATAACAAATCATCTTCTTCCTTTTGTACAAAAACAAATTACTGTTATTAAGCTTTAGATATGATACTTCTCGAAACAAATCAAACTTTCCGAGAAAAATTAATAGGACACGGATTTAAGATAGCAGATGCAAATTTTAATAAATTCACAAGACAAAAATTTATTGTTGAGGTCAAGAGCACAAGCGTTGACCCCCGTTCTCATTGCAGTAGGGTTCTAGTGTTGGTTCAACTCATTCGCTTATCCTACTTCTATCTAAATAAATCTAGCTAAGGTTTACTTGCCTCGTTTTCTTCCGCTAATTGTATTTAAACATAAAAACCTAGCAAAGTCGTGTAAAAATCGTCACCTGTGTTTTAAAAACTTAACATCTGTCAAGTGTAATGTACAAAGATTAATCTTTTTGGCGGTTCTTATATAAACAAAACTTAAAAAAAGTAGCAATGGGCGGGTTACGGTAATCTATTTTATGATTCAATGAATTGTTAAAGAAAAAATTTGATTCATTTTTTGACCTTCATGAAACTGAAACCACATTAAACTGACCTTTCCTAATTCTAATAACAACAATTTCAAATCAGCATGTGACGAAAATGTTCTAATGAATAAACGGTTAAATCCAATTGACCCTCAACTTGGACTGAATATTTATAATTGTCACAATAGACATGATTTATTTCCAATTATATCGACCGTGGAATTTATTTATCTATCAATCATCGCACAAATATTTATTCTTTAGATATTTTATCGATTAATATTTTAATGATAATGTCAAAATTCAAATTTTACAATTTTCGAATTCATAAAACACTCTTATCAGAATAATTGTACATTTTGCGGTCACGAATCGCGTCCAATTAGTCATAACAAATTACTGATAACAACAGATAAAACTCAACGAAGCACTGTTATTATTTATCGAAAGTTAAGCAAATTACATCATTGTAACAATTATATTTTAATTAATTAGCATTTTTTAATTAGATAATCTTCATTAACTCAAATTACAAGCACTCACTTTCTTTCTATAATAATAATCATTTAAATTTAAAATTAAAATTAAATTTAACAGTTGTAACAATATAAATGCGTGTAAATTGTTGGTACCCAACTCAATTTTATTTATTACACCAAGTTCTCACAAAAATAATGGTGAAGACGATTTGCAATAGCAAATTATTATTGTTTTCAAGTGTTTTAAATCACATGGCGTGAGAGTCGTGACACCTATACCGATAAGGTGAGAATGTAATTGTCCTACGTATACACAATATTAAATCACCTACACATTAAGTTCGATGGCCTCAGTAATTATAATTAGTATTTATAAACCCCTAATTTGAATGACATTTTGGGGCATGGGTCACATGCGCATCGCGCTCATAGCAATAGTCTACCGACTGGAAAAACCCTCTCAACAAACTTCGATCAGAAAACCCGAATTTCAGTGATGAAAACAATTGTGATTTCACAAGAGATTTTAAATATCATTTTAAGTCCTTCAGGTCTAAATGTGGTAGTTCCTCTTAATAGGAACTGAAGTATCAAGTTTAGTCTACGAAGTGCAAAATAGGATATTGTATACCTACTTATAGGAAAACAAACCTATAATAGTGAATAGCTACTTACTATACAATACTATACTGAAGTCGCCGAATAGATGCAATAATAGAACTCAGTGGTGAAAAACTAGCAGCGAAGAACGTTCTGCGGTGAAGTCAGATTTACACTGTATCATTAATTAAAGTATGGATATGAGCTCTTAAAATTTTGAAATTGTTAGTTTTATACGTTTCGTAGCGTAATCTAACTACAACGTTGTTTTAAATCACCTTCCATAAAACTATGAAAACATCGATTTAGACGGAAGCGTAAAAATTCTTACTTTCCAAAAATATGCTTTATTGTGTTAGAGACTTTTACTTTAGGCGCTCTATTTTAATTGACCGTTGTTCAAACAGCGCGGTTTAAGTGGGTGTTTTTTTTACTCTATCTATTGGGCGACCCGAGTATACATCATTATCTAAATATATGTTTGCTTCTCTATACCTAAGGTGCGAAAAAACACTTTTGTGAACTAGAGATAAAATTTTAAAAAGTCTCGAGGACACCAAACACATTTCAGATACGAGATGCACACGTTTTTTATACAACTAGAATAGATTAATAACAAAAAATCAATTTAAAAAAAGGTAAATTAGTAAAACAAACATTACTAATTTTTTAAAGAGTGTGACTATTCAAAATTAATTAGTAGAACAATCGATAAACTATCATTAACACTATTTTTTTTTATAAATTTGTAAGTAGTAAACAACGTGAAGATATTCCCCGCAGTTTTTCTTGTTTTATATCATTATTTCTAGAGGTAGGCAATCAAAATTAATAAATGGGCAATAGTGGGCAATCTATTTGCAATCATTTGTAACAAAAAACGCTGGAATTTTACTTTGGCAAGAAAAACCTAAAGTTAGTCCCCGAAATTTTGTGTTTTAAATATTTTTTTTTTACAAAAATGAACAATAAAAATGATTTGGTGGACAATGATGGACAATCGATGGAAATTTCTGGTTAATTGTTTTTAAATTTTGTGCCAACACATTTTAGGTATGATAAATAATACGATTTTAGAGACCGTGGCAAAAAAAACCCAATTTTGCGATCGATATAAAAGCTCTAAAATAAGCGTTTTTTTGTCCAGTTGTACATCAATGTATTAAGCAATGACCATTTAATAATGGCTGGAAGGCACGAGTATGAAAATTACAACACGAGCCTTGGCGAGTAACAAACAAATAGGAGTATCTTAATGCCAGTTTTTAAATTCACTTTGCGACATCACAAATCCGTCAAATATCAAATATGATTTAATTGCTTGTGCGTGCAAAGCAATGCAGTAAAAATTTTGTAACACTTAAGTGCATTTGATAACCAACGTTTTATTTGTATTTGGAGGACGTCTTAAAAACGACTAGAAATTTGACAGATTGCGGTGGCGCAATTCTGCGATGCCAAAATGTGCACTTCAAATCTGGCCCTTAATAGTTATTAAATGCGTGTAACATACGCTATTTTTCAACGGTCAGTCACATTCATTTTATGTTTGACAGATAACACAGAATTGAGTAATGTTTTTATGAAGTCGTGAATTTAAAATTTTAATTTGTGCCAAACTTATTTTTGTCTCTGATTCACAGATTGAGAGTACAATTTTTGTATTTTTAACGGATTTGCAGGTAATAAAGTGTTTGTACTCTGTGGCAGTTGGGGCCTGAATCACAATTGCTGCCGGAGTTAAGTTTTCTATTCTACGGTCACTTTCGTAAATTTTCATCAAAATTTTTATTCATTTTAACTGCAAACTACTGCCTACTGTCAAAATTTTAAATATCAAACGCTCATGACAATCTCTAATTAACTGAATGTTGCTGTATTACAGCGTGCTCATTGATCACAACTTGTATTTTAATGAATATTACAATATTTAAGTGCAGGTAATTGAAGTCTAATAAATCAATTACAATATGGAAGAGAATATTTTTTTAACAGAGATCTCTGGAATTATCTCTTCTCGTTTTAAGGTAACTTGTGTCCGAAAACACTCGCACACCAATGTAGTCACCCTCTAACCTCATTCCACTAGGGACCAACACCCCATTTCGGAGAATTTTTAATTATGCTGGTCACAGCCTTCATGCGGTAATGTTGAATTACCCTTAATTCTAGGTAATTAAAAGCTAAGAACAAACAATAGTCAATAGTTGCGTAATAATAACAACACAATTAATAACAAACAAAAAATGGCTGTTACGTCTATCTTTAAACACGCATGCAATACACCAATGTCACAGTAACCTATATCAAAATTAATAATTGTCCTATTGTCTTTGTCAACGCTGTTATCATTCAGAATGGAACAAACAAGGCTTGTCTCACTTAGTTCAAGCAAACTCGGATACTTATTATTTTATTTAGACATTTCATGAAATGCTTTCAACGTTTTGTAGATAGCAGTTACGAGATATGTTCTATTCATGTATCAACCCGATTCAAAATTAACATTTCTCTTCATGTCAACATTACAAAACGTCGTATTTTATCAAAAGAGCGTTTCTCCCACATCGTCAGTTAATTCAACAATAATTGCTATAATCATCGACTTGAAAATTTTACTCGATAATAACACCGTCATCCTTGGATAACATAAAACACAAAATTACTACACGCATCTATTTACTCATTACCATGATCTCTAAGTGCTTTCACACGAGAGAACCTCCTGACGATGACGGTGATACGCAATTGCGTGAAATTCGTAATGCCCACTTTTGAATTAAATTTTTACTTCGGTCGTCATAACCGGATATCAAGACAGGTAGTCAGTCGTACCTGCACAGGAAATCAACGTTTAGTCGTCTTGAAATACAATGAAATCTTCGTATTCTCAAAACCATGTGTGATGCATATTCTTGACTAGCCGGATTTTATTGAATGTCACTGACTTTGTAAAAGAATGACACAACAAAATAATCGCTTTAAAAATCAATTAATTAATTTAAATTATTAAACGAACAATCAAAGCATTCTAGTTGATATTTTTTATCTAATAAAAAGCCGATTTGTGTTCACAATTTCACTAATGCTCGGAGAAAATCAAATTTTATATAAATTTCATGCTAATTATGAATCGCCCTACTTTCTAAACTATTAAAAAGTAACATTTTTTAAATGCATGTAATTTCTTTTTCTTACCAAATTCTGTTTGAGACAAACTCCCAAAGATCCCACATGGTGGGACTCGGCCTGTATCCCACTTTTTTTAAGAACAAGCATGTTGAACACCATTCACAAAATCTTTACACTTTCTTTTTCACATAATGCACACGTTTCAATTCAAAATGGTTGACTCTCTTTGAAAAATTATTAATTTTGACTGGTTAAGAGCAACTTCCAGTCAGTAGTAACAGAAAAAGAATGATGAATCGGTCAGTCGGCGCCAAGTCCGTGGATCATATACAGGTGCTCAAAACCATCGAGTTCATGGACACCAGACGATGACCGCGAATTTTTTGATGGCCCACTTGAATGTGCTCAAACACTGATTTCTAGAAGCGTCAAATTTGGATTTATAAGATTGTAGTCCTAGAAATATCGACCCAACAAAACTTATCTTTCTAATCTCGCGCTATTAACAGGCACAATTCTAATGTCACTCTAAATATAGATTTCCACATCTATTATAACATTAATAGCTATTTCCATAAAAACAGGAAACATTCACGTGGAGTACCAACTTAGTAAGGTACAATAACAGCAATTACAATCTCACTGCCATTATGTTATTTATAGAGAATATGTGATAACAAATTTCACTAAATTGTTTCCCAAATTGTTGTATTGTACTCGTACCTAATTGTAACTTATTAAATATGCGGTACATCATTTGTTGCAAAACATTACAACCCAAAAAAATACCAAAATATTTGCATAAACCATCAAACACTTGTACAGAATAACAAAATTTAAACAATTAGAAGTCTGTTACCTCATTTCACGGTAAAATAAAATGAATGGCCTCCATTAAAGGTGTACCATAACAGTGAAGATAATGACGTTAAAAAATCCTTAACAATTAATCATAAGGAAAACATGTATTTTCTGACAAGTCAAATTTTTATCAAAATATTGGCTTGTTAAATGTTCCTTTCCCGATATTTCATTAAATTTACTACACAAGTGAAAATTGGAGATCCTGGTTGTGTTATTTTTTGACGTTTCTCGTCGACTGAAAGTTAGGAAACTGATTCTCCTTTTTTTTTCATTTTCTGCCCTGATGGGCACTTCTACGACGGAAATATTTTCTAAGAAAAATTAATTTTTGTGATAAAAAAAATTGGCAAATTAATGGTATTGGCGTATAACTTTTTTAAATTGATCGTTGTGATTTGATGTGAGAAGTGACATTTTGTGTCGTAACACTCAATCTACGAGAAACATTAAAAAATTACAATCATGTATCTCTAGTGGAAATAACAACGATTATTCTAATGTGTATTATGTGTATTCTGATCACACTCAATGAGTGAAAGTTTATTATTTTTATTAACACCGGAACAACATTTATTTATCTTCACGTTTGCATTTGAGATTAAAAAATGTAAATTTAAATCTTGTAACTGTGCTTACAATTATCACAGTTAATTCACTGAAAAGTAAAGCTCTCAATTATTGCACGCATAACTGACTTTAATAGATTTAATGACTACCAATGAGATAAGATAAAAATGTGTTTCTGGCGTAATATTTGGACTTTACACTTAACAATTTAAGAACAAAGAGGCGTCGACCTGAAACACCGAAAAGGGAAACTACACCCAGCTGTCCTAATTTGATTAGATTAGATAGGATTAGATAGATTTAAAATGTGAAAAACATTTTTTTGTTAGCTAGGTGTTTAACAAACGCAAAATTACATAAAAATTAAATTGCAAAGATGATGAAAGAAAGCCAACCATTTCGCAAAGAGCACAATCACCACAAAATGAATTACAATACTATAGACAATTGAACATTTCTTAGAAAATGAACAAACACATCGAACATCACGTAACAATGTTTCACCGCTGACTGCGGTAAAAGGAGTTCGATATCCAAGCGCAGACAGCAGTCGCAACCCAAGCCCCTTCCAGACGGATGAGTTTTGCATGCCCCCATTGTTTTCAATTGAGATGAAAACGTACCGTAACTCTGTATTATTAAACAAATAATGTAACAACAGTTAGACCTATCCGAAAAGTTAGAGTAGAATTGAGAGAAATAAGCAGGTTTTCTCATTTAAATTCTTTTCTATGGGTGTTTGATATGCCAACTACCCGAACAGCTGAAAACTGGTTGAATGTGGATGAAGTAGGTGATAGAAGACGTAATAAGACAATAGCGTCTGATGAAAAATCGATGCACACCTTGGAAAATTTATATGAGATTCACACAGGAGGGAAGAAGGATTTTTTTTCTCAGGTAAGATTTTATAGATCATCTCCAATTTTAGAGCTAGTTTTTTCGAAAATGCAATACAAAAATAGAAGCAACAGATACGAAAACACGCCTTATTTGCCGACTTAAATGTATTTACTTTACAAATTGATCACGATAGTAATCTGATGATTATGTTCTTTACTACTGACAAACGTCGTTTCAGATAACGGATTTTTTTCTGTAAGACATAAGATTTATCAGATAAAAATGTTGATAAATTTCAAAAATATTTTTACGAAAGCAATAATTCATTTAGAAGTTTTGCAGTTTTCTTCATACGCCCACTGATGAGTTGGGAAATGAAAAACACCGATAAATACCGGCCTTCAAACTTCTCAAAAATATTTTTCAACTGCACAAACATGAGATATTTTAGGACATTATAGCATATTTATGTTTATAATAACAAAAACCAAATCTTAATAATTTCTTTGCTGTTTATGCAATAACCGATATTCGCAGAACGATTAAAAAATTAGCTTACAATTTAAGTTAAACCTACTTTTGATAAAAAAACCTTGAAAACCAAGCCTAATCCAACACTACCACTGTAATCTACATTATGTACTTTAGAATTAGATTATGGTAAGTAAATAAAAATGAATAAGTATAGTTATTTTTTTATACCGGTTCTCGCAGACTAAAACAAACTTACGACTTTTGAAAATACTGAAAACCGTTGTCGTTTTACCAAATTTTAATTTTAATCTAATAAAAAACAATATTCTGGAATTTTGTCCATAATGTTTTCCTTATTTTCGTTAATATCTACATAAAGCTCATTCTTTTGACACGAAACTTCCAAATTTTCCAACCTGATATATACACAAATCCTCAAAAGTTGTCAAATAAAGATTGTTATATAATTTTATTATCAGTGAGATGTACCTCATCAAAGTCAACTACTAATATTTAAAAAATATATCTACCAAGTGATTCACAAAACAGTAGGAGCACGACGGACTTTAAATGCGCCCAAATAAGTTGCTTTGCATAAGCAACTTACTTCAAAACATGTCATAAAATATCTTTTTAGAGGTGTATATTGAATTTATCACATGTCTTTAATCCCATAACTACTCGTGCGAACTCTCTTTTTAGTGCATTAAATTACACTTGGAAAAAAAACACGTCTAACCAAATAATTTGGGTAAGTTTCATTTACTTACAAAATTATTTGTCTGAGGCAAACCAATTTTCTTGTTACTCGATCAGATTTTTTCCTCCATGTGCCACAAATACATATTTGGACTAATTTTTTAATCATTTTGAAACTCCGACCATTAGTACATTTATGATCGCCCCAAAACCTTCTAGTTTCAGCTCATTTAAAATTACAAAAACCTCGAAAAAATTCGGAAATTTAGGAAAAGTTTGATAACATAAATCGGTTTTTCGATTGAATAGAACAAAACAAAAAACCGTCAATTTTTAGTGTCCTTAAGAAATAAATTTGGTGAAAATTTTCGCGGTAGTTACTCCAAAAATAACCAAATACGTTATTCAAAAAGAAACTGACAATCGGTGACAAACTAGGTTCTAGAACCTAGACTATAGATGTCCCAGTTCATTTGAATAATTTCTTTCTATAAAAAGGAATAAAACCGACAAAAATTGGGAGAGCATTTAGGAAAAATTTAAAATAATAAATTTTGATTCCCAGGCTTGTGAGATCCTTATTTTTTATACCCTGAGAGAAAAGACCTGCTTGGATATCAAAGAAAACGTCCAGCAATAAATAATTTGTCTAAGAAAACCAAAACTTCTTATTCGTTTTATTATAGCCAGATTATTTAAGCTGTGCGTACTTTTTGTTATCCGAGCAGAATTTTTCTCTGTGATCTTAAAATCTCTGATGAAGTGTTGAGATTTCAAATATTCAAAAAAATAAAAATAAAAAAGTGAAGGGGCGATTGGAAAGGAAACATTTATGTATTATTTTAGGTTTTTTTAAAGTTAATCCACATATTTCTGAGAAAAAATACCTATATTGACAACAAAAATGACCAATGAAGACTCCACACAAGTGAAGTAATGATTTCTAAATTGACGTAATCGTAACAAAATAACGAAATCAGTATGCTTTCAATCAGTATCGTTTATTTTTATAATTTACAAATTTGTAGTGTTTCAAAACTATGTTTCGTTATGCTTTGTTTGTCTTCTTTTTTCATAAAATAATTTTCTCGAGGATTTTAGGATTTCCTTCGGTAAATAACGGAGCCTATAATCACACACAAATAAAAAGAAAAAAATTTTTGTGATAGTTCAGTTAGCATTCAAATTTAAGTCATTCGGATGAAACTTTAAAGATTACTCCTATTATTTTAAATTGTACTTAACTGAATTTTACCAGTTTATTTAAACACAATAATTGTTTAGACAATTAACGTAGATTACAATTATTTTTCAACTTTTTCTGATATTTATTAGAGAAAACTGATGAAAAAAACACAATATTTACGTGCTTTCGAGATTTTTCGTCGGAAAACACTACTTAGAGCTTAAAAGAAATATTCCAAAAATTTAAATCACTGCATACGTTGAATGATTACAATATTATAAACAAAAATGAACATATAAAAACAAAGTTGGATTATTGACACTGACGACCGGTGGAATATACATAGAATTTCTGGGACTCAAATTCTGTTGTAAAGGCTTACTATTAGGACCAAATTAAGGGCTTTTGCACAGAAAAAAGTTGAAGATCGAAATTTGCGAAATTTGATTTTAAAAAATAGTGTGCCCCTGGATATTTCCGAAAGGACTTAAGTTAAAACAGTGCCCATTTCATCATTATGAGACTAATTCATATCCAGTTTTTCATTGTTTTTTTTTATTTTAATTAAAAAAAAACAGATGAGGGAAAAAAACTTAAAATGAAAATCTTTTTATAAATTTATTTTTTTAATTCTCATAACATTTCCTAAAATTAAAATTTGCATTGCATTTAAGGTTGCTCTGTACTGATGAGGAAACAATTTTTAACAATTATTTAGTAATTGAAAAATCACATCTAAATCTACTTTTAATTGCCTGAATGTTAATACACATCAATTAAGATTAAGTTTACTGAAAAACCATCTGCTCTTCCTGTTCAATTTTAAAAGTAAGCATCCTTTTTTCCCTTTAAAATTCAATCGTAACACATGAATTCCTGTTTACTCTAAGGTAAATATACCAACTGACATCTCAAAAATGTAAATTACGAATTAATTTAAAACAATTTCAAAATAGTAGATTTCCTGTTTAAGCAGCTATGCACACACAAAATTATTTACGTAATTTGCTAAACTATAACAAAATTACACGTAATAAGTGCAAAAAATATCCAAACGGTAAGTTTTTTGATGCTTTTGTTTAGAAACTTTGGAGCTACAAAAGTGGCTAAAATATACTGAATAATGAACTTATGAAAAAAAATATCGTTTGTTAATTGGCTAGCATTTGATTTGACCAAATTAACCAAAATCAAATTAAATATATCTCAAAGAACACTTTTATACCTCAAATGAAAGCTTATAAACAAATAAACAATTTGTTGGTGTAATTATATAGTTTTAAAATTGAATAAATAATTTTCTCACAAAAATAAAATAACATTTTTTAAAAAGTTAAAAAAATGTTTTTTTTATCGTATCTCAATAAATTATTTGTGGAAAGATGGATTGGTCGAAAAGACAGGATAGAATGGCCACCTCGATCGCCTGATCTCACTGGATTTTTTTTTGTGAGGTCATTTAAAGAGCAAGCTGCATTCAAACAGACCAGCAGATAATTTAGATGTTTTGCAACAAAAAATTCAAGAAGAACTTGATACAGTACCACCGGACACATTTAATAACTGTACTCAAAATTTTGAACAACGTCTTGTCCATTGTGAAGAAGTTAGTAGCGCCCAATTTGAATATTTGATCCATAAAATATTATCTTATTTTGTTTTTAAGCATTTTAGTAAAGTAGAAGTATTTTTCACTTTTTGTAGTAAATTTCAAAAATATTACGTACATTTACTAATGATTTCTTGCATTCGTTTTCTTTATAAAAAAATATTATTGGTTAAAAATGTTAAAAAACAAGTGAAATTTTGTTTAACAATTAAAATAATTAGTTATAACCATTTTTTTATTTTTTTAATGTAATTTTATTTTTTTGTGAAAACTATTTATTCAATTTAAAAACTAATTACATCAACAAGTTGCTTATTAAATAAGCTTTCATTTGAGTTATAAAAAAGAATAGGTGCCATTTGAAAAAATTTCAAAGTTGGCTGTGGAGAAAAAAAGGATGATTTAAAAATTTAAAAAAACTGAACGCATCAAATTTTGATTTTTTTTATATAAAAATCGACGTGTTTTAAGATTTTTACCAAATTCAATTTTTTAAAAAGTGATTCATTGGTTTCAATTCTTTTTACACACGCTGTATAAATTAAATACAGAAGTGTATTGACGCCAAAGACGAGCACTTTGTGTGTATATTACAATCAATCGAAAATGTTGTTTAACGACCACCCTAACTGAGAATATTATTGCACTCCTGTTAGTAAACAAATTCACTTATGCTAACAAAAAATTGTGTTTTTGATTCGGAAGTCCGTTTCGATGTTTCGAACTAATAAAATTTTTAATGACATTACATCCTTCCAACTTTTTCTTTTTTATTGAGGATGTAGAACAATAAATAGATAAAATATTGGAATAACGATTTGTTAGAATTTCGTTGTAGTTTTATGCAAGGATAAAAGAAATAAGTGCAGCTCATCTCCAACTAGTTTAAGTCATTTTCCATACTTGTTGTCATTTAAAAAACTTGATTAGCAACAAAATAGATATCAATCAATGCCACTGCCTTATGTGTGAGTCTCGGTTAATTATGTGAAATTTATCTCAAGTGGCCAATGTATATTCCCACCTTTCTAGCAAATTATTTATTAATAAGACATTAACCTTGAAAACAGGGCTAACCACAAATAAGTAAACTTGCATCCTAAAATAAACTGGTATTAAACCTAAAATCGTCGCCTTGACTTAAACTCGAACCAACGTAGCATTTACACGAGAGCAATTCAGACAATTAAGGATAATTCGCTTAACCCTCCAGATTATAACCTAATAATTAATTTGTTTATGATTTAACCTGTACACTTGGGAAAAAGTTGGAGTGACAAGGCCATCAATTAGGGTATTATTTGTCGAAATTTTCACAGTATACGTTAATAGTCACCATTAACGTTGAGATAATTACAAAAATACATAATTGTTTCTCACCTGGTAATAAGAGTCGGCCATCTTGAATCCAAATTTACATCACTCAAATGTGGAATTCGGGCGGTTTGGCGGTGTTTTAACGGCACATAGCGGTCGGAATGAAAGCACATAAGAAAACGGCGGTTTGGTAAAGATTTCGAAAAATATTTCTGTATAATTAGGCGATATTTGGCCACGATATTTCTACATATCACATTACGACGCGCACTGTTTTGCCGGCGCAAAACTACTGAATTATTTCGTTTTCATTGGTCGACCGCTAAATAGCATGAGATGAAGATACTCGCCGCTCTCTCGTGCTCCGATGGCCGATACAACAGGTGCTCGGATCAAGTCGGCCAGACAGCGATTTCGCGATGAGAATAAGATGACATTTAAGAAAAAATTTAAACAAACTAAAAAAAATATCCGTTAAAAGCTAATTTGAAGGACAGATCAGATCGAAAGATCTGTAATTATAATTGGCAGAATATTTCGGAACTAAATCTCGCATTTTTTTTTCTATCAAAAAAAAACAAATGTTTTTTTATTGATTAAAAAAATAGCTATTTTGATAGTTTTTTAATTTTGTTTTAGCTCTCGTAAGAGGGGAGATACTTGTAAATACTCAAATTTTGCTTGATTTTCATTATTTTTTTTTAATGGAGGAGTTATTTTATATATGTATTTGAAAATTAGCATGTGATTTATTTATACTTATAAAATAATACAAATAATTTTTTTGTTATTTTAATTGTTAAAAATGGCGGATGTACACTAACTTCTTCCGAGAAGGTCGCGGTGAAACGTCTCAATCTGCTGACATTGTAGCTTCGGTTCTATTAATCTGAAAGTGAAAAACCAAAATTTTTTTTTATTGTCAGAATTTCTATTTAAACCTAAAAATTTTTTTCGTGAAATAAAACACTAAAATACAATAAAAATAAACTTTTCATGGAATTTTTCGACTGTTTTTGCTTCGAAAACATTATTTTTTAAACAAATTTTCAAAAACATGTAGGTTCGTATGATAAATAATTACTATTAAAATGATATGTGCAAAATTTCAGGCAGATCGATCAATAACTTTTTGAATATCGTGTCAGCAAATTCTAAAAATACGGTTTTAGAGTTGAGAAAAACGCGTTTAAAGTTTAAATACTGGAATGTTAATAAGTTATAAATTTAAAAATACTTGAAATTACATTCCAAAATTTTTGTGGCATATTCTTAAAAGATCATACTAACATTTTATATAAAAAAAAATTTTTTCAAAATTTTACAGGTACACTCTCCTTAAATTATTATTTTGCGGACTAAAAACACGCGGCAGGATTTTGTTTTTACGGCGTATTATATTATATATTAATTTAGTATTATTTTTATTATTTCTCAAAAGTATAGACAAATTTAGGTACATATATTTTAAGCTAATATATTTAGCTATTTTGAAGGACATTATAATTATAATTATTTATAATACAATTATAATTGACAGAAACAAAATCTCGCATTTTTTTTCTTTTATAAAAACAAATGTTTTTTTATTGATTAAAAAATAATTTGATAGTCTTTTAATTTTTTTGGATTAACTCTCTAAAATTATTATTTTGCAAATTCAAAACACGCTGCAAAATATTCTTTTTGCGGTCTATTACATATACTATTTATTAATTCAGTTTTATTTTTATTATTTCCTGAAAATATGAGTTTTAATAAGAGTTAGGATAGCCGTTTTTATCCAGTTTTATTTGAACTTTACACTGAAGTCTGAACGTCACTTAAAAATTTGAATAAAAAAGGTGACAATTTGGCATTGTTGTGTGTTTTTCTTGTGATGGTATCCACACTTCTAGTGTTTATTCAAATTTATTACAAGATTGGGTTTAGTATTTACAAATTTCGAAATTTCACTTATTGGGCACAAAACACAACAATTCTCATTTATTGAATTGATGCAATAAGAAAACTGGTTTCCATGAAAACAATAAACAGGCCGCAAACTGCTGCTACATTTAAGAAATACACCGCAGCCTACAAATTATATTCAATTAATAAAAAATTGGTATTGTAGTTAGGTACTAAAAATTTTTGTCTAAAATGTATTAAATCAATAGATTTTTTCACTGATATTAATTAGAATAAAGATATTAGTCAAAAATTTGACTGAAAACCATGAAAGAAATATATAAAGTAAAAATTATGCTAAATTATAAAATTTGCGTTGATAACCCAATTAGTATTTGTCGATTCCAGTGTATTTTTTAAAAATATTTATTCCAATTTTTTGTATTCAAACTACTTGTGTGTTTGTGTGATTTTTGTGTGTTCTTTTAAGCAACTTTCATTTTTTAATTTTTTCAATACTGTTTTATAGAACTCGTGCATCACGTACACAAATAGTTTTAGAAAACTTCTCTCATAAAAGACTCTGCTCCTAACTGCCTCTAATCGCTATTCGTTGATATAGTTAAATAACTATTGTAAGACATAAAAAGCCGAATATCAAGATTTAAACCTTTTTTGATCAATACTAACGTCTCGAAAAATACCATATTCATAAGCTAACTACTTTATTAAAAATTTGAACCAATTTATTTCGAATAAAAAATATCTAAATTATTTTTTATTATATTTTACAATTGAAAAATGCTTATGTTTATTTGCGTCTTCAAAACCTAATTATAACACTCTTTTTGGGTGCTTTTATAGCCAATACAGCGCTAGTGTTCTATAACACTCCTATTATAGTACAAAAAATTTATTTTTTTATTAAAATAAATAGGTAAAAAATAGTTGCATTTTTGGCGAAGTTACAGATATTCGGAGAAACAAAGAAGTATTTTACTTGATTTCAAAAATGAAAATAACGATAGAACGAATCAATTATTCATGATAAGCTTAGTCTTAAAAATTATAAAATAAATAGTAATTTTTATAAAAAAACGACAAAAATCTATTGACACGCACAGTTTCAAAATAGCAATTTTAATATAAAAATTAAAAAATATTTATCATTATTTTCTAATTTACAACTTATATTTTCATTAAGTACATTTAAAAACACAAAATTCTAAAAAAACATTGAGATAGCTTAATTTTTTGCAAAGTTACGAGCATTAAAAAAACGCCATTTTTTCAAAAAATTATATTTTAATAATGAAATTTTGCATTTAATGGGTACTGAAAAAATAGAAATTTTCAAAAATATCACAGATGACAAGGGATTTTGTAGGTCAATTTCGTATGGAACGTCCCATAAATAGATAAAAAATATTATGTTTTGTTACATCTAAATAAAAAAAATTGCAATAAATATACATTAGTCTTAGATATATCTACCACTATCAAATAGTGCGTTTACGCTTTAAAAAAGTGCTATTTTTGACGAAAGGGCTGAGCATATAGCATCTTTACTATAACAAGTGCTAACAAGATTAAAGTAGTATTTTAAAAAATGTTGCATTTTTCATTAGCTCTAACTTTCAAACCAATAAACTAAATATCAAGATTTTAGCCACATTCGAAAAAACATCCCATAAGCTATCGACAACAAGTTTTTTTTTAATTTTGACGTTTTTTAAGTAATCGTTTATCTAATCTAAAATCTGACTAAATCAGATCTTCCACTCTTCCAGCTACATATATTTGTAATATATGGCTTTAAATAGACTTATCTTTGCAAGAATTTTCAATGAGCATTAGTTTATCATTAGCTGGAATGATTTCCAAAAGCTTGGCGGCATTCGAAAGAAAAAATTTAGCGGATCAATTGTATATAAAAAATTGTCGCTTTAGGTTTAACATTTCTTGATTTTTGTTTAGCTGATCTACTTCTTTTTCAAGGTTCTTAAACTTTGGCGATATTTTAAAAAATTACGATCAGAATTGAATTTTTTTGACACATTTATACAGAATATGATTCAAGAAATTCTGTGATAGCTAAAAAAGTAGGAAATTCCAGATAGTTTAGAAGTTATAAGCGTTTCAAACTATTTTTTTAACTATAAAATCAAAAAAATTATAAATAACCATTAAACAGACACTTTACCTACCTAAAGTATACATAAAATCTTGTTCTTTAGAGAAAGATAGTAAATTAAAAAATAATTTTTTAGAAAAAATTTTCCTCACTTAATTTACCTATTCTAAAATTTTATTGTTCTGAGATATCCATGATATCAGTATCGGCTGTTAAGTTTTTCAACCCCAATGTCAATAGAAAAATTACACTTTAGAAAAAATATAAAATTTTAAAAATTTCGAAACTTCGTGTTTAAAAGTCTATTATCACTATAAAATGTAACTCTTGAGTATTGACATTGGGACTAAAAAGAGCTTATTCCAGCCGAAACCGGTATTCCAGAATTGTAAATTCTTATTGGTGAAATGTGGGTTGCCTCCCTATCAAGTTTGTGTATGCGCCATCTGTGACATTAACCCGAAACAAAATTCAATACAGAAAACTTTTTTGACATTTTTACAAAATGGCCACCGTCAACGATACACCGGTTGATTGTTCACCTGCTAAAAAACAAAAATTGCAAGAAAACTCAGAAAAATGTAAAGACGGCATTCACGAAACTCTCGCCGATTTATCAGCATTTCAGCTAGAAAAAATATTACACAATAATACAAACAGAAAAACCGTGTGCCTTAAAGGAAAATTTACCTCCAAAAATGGGGACGCTCTAGTTCTTTTAGAGAAAACAGCTTTTGCCGAAGAGAATTTAAAAGAAGACAGTGGATTTTTCACCAAATATAGTTCATTGGAAAAAGTATTCCATAACGATATTTACGGAAATTACAATTATTTTCCTCAAATCAGTCTCAACTGTAAGACATAACCTCAATCTAACATAACAAAACACGTTTCTTTTTAGCAATAAAAGCCACAATTATACACCCAGCCACTGAGGAACATTTCTTGAAGTACTCTCAACAGAATTGTTATATAATTGACGAAACACCGGAGATTTATCAGAAAATCGTCTTGCCTCATATTACATCAGAACAATTTGATTTAAATGTCTGTTAACTCAAATTTTATGTGTTTTTTACTAAAGTATCTTTTTTAGTGGGTTTACAACATTTTAGAACATAAATCAGAATCTGAAAGAATAGTTTTTGAAGATTCAGACCCTAACACAGGTTTTATTTTATTACCTGACCTAAAGTGGAATGGTGAAATTGATACACTTTATTTATTGGCAGTGGTTCACAAACGTGACATTAAATCATTAAGGGACTTAACAGGGGATCACTTATCACTGCTTCAAAACATTCAGAAAAAAGGCATTGTAGGTTATTTCAACAATATGTAATACCAGCTAACATTTCAATTTTAGGAAGCTATAAAGTCAAAATATGGGCTTGATCGTACCCAACTAAGAATATACCTTCACTATCAACCTTCATTTTATCATTTACACGTGCATTTTACTTACATAAAACATGAAGCCCCAGGTATTTTAGCTGAAAGAGCCCACTTGTTATCTAATGTAATAAGTAACATTGAATTGTTACCCAATTACTACCAAAAGGTTACTCTGCCTTTCGTTGTCAGAGAAAACGATAATTTGTATAAAAAATTGAAAGAGAAGCTACAAGCCTAGCTATGTCTAATTTAGACAAAATAATTTTTAAATCTGTAATATTAGAAATCAGGCCGCGTTTGCAGTCTGTTAATGTCTTAATTAATTTAATGGACCCAATCGAGGTTACTACAATATCACTCAATGAAGACAATTTTCAGATTATTGCTCATGAACAAGTCCACAATGTGTACTGCAAGAATTTGAAAATTGTTGTCAATTCTTTAAGTTCATTAATTGTAACTCAGACATACATTTCATTCCGTTTTGCAACTGTCAACAACTCAGATGATTGGGGCAGTTTTAAAACCGAACTTCTGAAAACAGTAGGATCTAATGTACGCACAAACCCTCAAAATATTTTTCTAAATGTATCAGTGGGATACACAATTCAGTGTAAAAATTGCGCGCAAGATTTAAGCCAGAAATTAAAATTTGAGCGCATTTTGCCACTACCGTCTGAAAATATCGACTTTAGTGACTGGTTTTGTCACGCCCATAGCAGCACCGATGTTGCTGTTTTAGACCCCAAAGAATCTGATATTTTTTACGGATCTTGTTACTGTCATTTAAATAAAAATCATGTACAAAATATTTTGGAAAGTGAGAATTTGGTGGTTTGTAAGAGATGTCTGTCATGGCTTGGATTAGTAAAAAATTCTGAAAGTTTTAAGTTTTGGTTTAATACAATTATGTTTAAGGATGAAACTAGTGTTCACACAACGTCACCACTTAGAGATACTTTTACTCTCTTAAAAGAAATTTTAAATGGAATTCTTTTTAATACAGCAAAAGTTATGTTGTGCTGCCAGAGTGGCAAAAATATCGATTTTATTCTTCTCTGGGTTTTGGAAAAAGAACTAAATGTACAAATTAGTAATTTTGGGAGTGAAACTAAAAATTGCCAAGTTGCAAAAGTGTTATTTAAGTACGAAAATCAGGAGAATGAAATTGTTAAAAATTGGAGTCAAGACTCTAATGTTACAAGTGTTGACGTTTCCAAACCTATGACCGTTGAAATTTTAAAGCATCTCTATAAATTTAATAAAATTTTTCCAAAGGAATTCAGTGAATCTAATAATTTTTATATTTCTTATTTAATGTTGTATGAATAAAACTTTTTAAAGAAAATTGTTTTATTGGTGTAAAGTCTAGTCTGTGTCACCTCCAAAAAACTGATCAAAGTCCCTCACTAAAATTACATTAAAAATGATTCATAAATATTAGCACTTAGTAACTGCAGTTTTTCATAGACAATTAACTGCTGTAAAAACTGGTCAGGTAACGATTTTTTAGAGAAAAGACCATTCATTATTGGTAGAACTTTCGCCACTGGTTTTTTCACGTTAAAGGGATTCGAAAATCCTTCACCTTCTGACACTTTCCTATTTTCTTTGACCCCATTACTTGTATAAAATTCTGATAATTGTTCGGTCAATACCATGAACCCTCTATTTATGCAGTGCGTTACCAGCGCCTTAATCTCATCACTGTTTAAAAGGTCGGCTGTTTCTTTCACCTAAAAAAAAAACAATGTAAAATTATATTTTGTCCTCGAAAAATTGGTTATTAACTAAAAAAGATTTAGTTAAGCTTTTGAAATGTCCCAAAAATTATAAATAGTCTCGAGCCATGCGACTGTAGGTGAAGCAAAATCCTCGGTACACCCTATGGTCGAAAAAATATGGTATAGGGATGTTAGTTATAAAAATGCTAATAGCTTTATTTGAGAGCAATTGTTGGAGTAGTTATTATCCTCTAGTAAATATTCATATTTTTCCTGTAAACTCAATACAAATCCACTTACAATTTTTTCGTAAATTCCATCAGAAGTTGGCAACTCTGGTAAAACATATTGGCGTAAGTTCTCAACAGGGTTGTCACTGTCTGTTGCTACTCCTGTTTGAATTGACCAAAAAAGAGCTTCCATGTCACTCAGTTTCAGCTGTTTTGTTAAATTCACAGGACCCAAAATTTTTCTACACTGAAATTGGCTACTTATTAAAGCAATAGAAATAGTAATGACTTACATTTGTTTCTATAAGCCTGTCTAATTTGTTAAACCCTGTTTCCATCAAGTTTTGGCAAAGCGATAAATACCTCTCTTGCATTCCTGAAGGTAGAGAATTCGGGTCTTTGTACAAGTATCCTCCAATTATGCTCAACTGTATTTTTAAAGTCACCACTAAGATAACATTAGCATAAATCGTACAAGCTGCTTTACTAAATACTAAAATCTTCAGTTCATTCCAGAGAGTCAATTTGTTTTCTGGGTTTGTCTTGAGTTGCTCTATAATTTCTTCAGTGTTGATGTTCTTACAAATTGTCTCATTTAGTGCTACTGATAAATTTAAAATTGTCTGATTACACGTCCTTCCTATACTTTCGAAATGTTGGTGCTTCCTGTTTCTTTCCAAAAACTCAAGGGTTTCTTTTTCCTGCCATTCTTTTAATTTCTGTTGTGCATAGCGACTCAGGAAAATTGAACCCCCAATTATTATACCCCCAACAATGAATTTGTTTCGGTGACGACTAAAAAAATTTCTCACTTTAGAAAACACTGACATTTTTGTAAAATTAGAGTGAATTGCTAATTATTTGACATGTTTTTGTCAAAAAAAAATTCTGTAACATAACCTCACAATTCTACGTCAAGAAATTTGACAGGTTGTCAATTTATAGGTTAGGATTTTAATTTTTAAACATTTCTAGTTCTTTTAAAGTGAAGACATTTTTTTAGATAATTATGAATTCAACAGAAATTAATACATTAGGTAATTTAGAATAACTATTTTATTTTATTATATAATACAATCAATACAGATTTTAGTGTTTTTTGCCGAACATGTTTACGAAATGAAAGCAGTTTAATGCCTTTATATGATTCTAAAGCTGCTGAAATGCTAAAGGATTGCAATTTTTGTAACGTAAGTAAAGTATTTCTGTTTATAGGTGCCACAAATTAAAATTCTAGGTTTCTACAAACGATGGAGGGCCTGATAAAATTTGTATAAGCTGTCTTGAAATACTGGAGCAGTCTTATAATTTTAAGCAGTTGTGCCAAAAATCTGAGTCTGTTTTAGAAAAGGCTTTGAGTAGAAACAATCAGCAATTTGTATTCTGTAAAGAAACACAGAGAGTTGTGTTAAGAAATAATTTAGAGGAGTGTAATACTCAAGAAAGCTCATTAGATTCGAGTGATTTAAGAGATGATTTAAAAAGGAACGATTTTTTAAATAAAATTACTGAAATAAATAAGACTGAGGAAAATCCAGCTGATTTTACAGAAGGGTAATTTCACTTTTGTAGAAATTTATATTTAATTCTTTTTAATGTAGAGAAAGACATGTGTCTGAAGACTTTATTTCATTTTTGGATATTCCCTTACCACCTCCTTTACAACACCAGTGTCAGAACTGTTCTCAATCTTTCAGTGAAGAAAATGATCTAAAAGTGCACCAATCAGTTCATAATTCTGACCTGATTTGCTTAGCTTGTTCAAAAAAATTTTCTGGTTTGTGCTATAAACAGTTTGTT
The DNA here is from genome assembly GCA_029207805.1 of Tribolium confusum. Taxonomy (NCBI): domain Eukaryota; kingdom Metazoa; phylum Arthropoda; class Insecta; order Coleoptera; family Tenebrionidae; genus Tribolium; species Tribolium confusum. The sequence goes on along the minus strand of JALGAY010000002.1, from coordinate 38,803,424 downwards.
GTTATTTATGTAGAATTAATTTATAGGCCGCCAGAGTTTGAAAAGGCATTTAAAAATTCATTTAATTAAAAAACCACACATCTGTAGCGTTTGCAGCAAGAGTTTTTCTGAATCTTATGCTTTAGTTAAGCATTTACGCCACCATTCAGGTATTCCACGAGAGAAAAAGCATTTTTGTGGGGAATGTGGCCAAGGGTAAAACTGGAAATTCTCAAAACCAATAATTTTGTGCAGATTTTCAGAACCTTATTACTTGAAAGTGCATATGAGGAAACATACAGGGGAAAGACCTCTTGAATGCCCCAACTGTGATAAAACATTTGCTGATCCAAGATCTCTGAGAGCGCATATTATGATTCATACTGGACAGAGACCCTACAAGTGCAGTTATTGCTCGTAAGACTTTAATGCCTGGAAAAGTAGATTTTGGGTGTTTTATTTCAGGAAAAGCTTTGTTCAAAATGCGAATTTAACAAAACATTTGAGGGTTCATACAGGGGAAAAGCCTTATGCTTGTGATTTGTGTAATAAAAAATTTACGCAGTCATCAAGTTTGGAAAAACATAGAGCGACTCACTGCAATAAGACTTATGGTTGCAGCAGCTGTAGCAAGAGGTGAAATACTGTTTTTATAATTTGAGTTTTTAAGAAACCTGTTGTGCCACTCTAGGCCTATTATAGCACCGAAAATTTTACTCTTTTACATAGAAAATAGGCAAATTATAAAAATACTGTGAGCAATCCTCGTTTTGCTCGTCGTGCTCTAAACTTATATTTGAAACAATTATCGTCTTATGCAACGGGTATAATAATATACTATTTTGGGATTACTTAAATCAGTTGGTCGATTTCAAACGAGTTAGGTAACCCAGTGGCTTACGAACAACTATTATTTATTAAAAACTTTTAAAACAATTTTTAAGGTTTTTTTAATTGTTCTCTCGTGTCGACTCGTTGCATGACAAAACTTTTAATTAATACTATAAAGAATATATTTGCGATTTCGAAAAAATTTGTTAGATAACGAGTACATACATACACAGTACATGTTATAAAAAATATAAAAATCTATTCAAATAGGAAAAAATAATTGAATAACTTTGGTAAAATTAGATTTATATTTTTTTAAATGTTTGTTTTTCGTTGTTTTATCAATAATATTTTATCCTGAGTGATCAAAAACCCATTTTCGTTTTTTACAGAGCAATGAGCATACTTTGTTTTTTCTCAGAAATTAAAAAAATTATAAAACTTTTAATTACATCATTCGATTCTACGTAAAAATCTTTTTTAAATTTTAAAAATCGGTAGTTTTTACTTTTTGAATTGGTTAAAAAATAAAAAAGTTACGGAAATATTAAAAAATCGAACAAAAATCAAAAAGCTGTATCTGACAAATAAAAAGTGGTAATACAAACCTGCTTACATTATCAAATTTGTGTAAAAAACAAGAACGTATTATTTGTTTCTTTGTGCAATGGTCGGAAATATGTATAAGAAACCTAGAAAGACATAATGTAACGTCAAATAGTATTTTAAATAAAATAAGAAACAACTATGATGATTATGCGTCTAGTTTAGTTTAGTCCTAAAAATAGCCCTCTTTCATTAAAAATTGATGTTTTTCTTTATTACCGGCAAACCTATTTTAACAGAGATCACCAGCAACTTAACTTCATTTTGTTTATAACATTAAAATGAATTACCTACCTAACATACAACAAAATATTTTTGTACCTTCATAAATAAGTAAACGTTATTAACACATAAATTTAAAAAAAAAAACATGTTTTCAATCTTTGCTGCATATAAAGCAACATTCAAAGTATTTTATTTTGTTTGGCACGTAAACCGGCTTTCCTGAGGCAATTACGTCACGCTTGGTGTATCAATTAATGGGCTCCAGAAGCCGTGACGTCAAAAATGCGCGAAATTTTGAAACACTGTCATTCCATAAAAATACCTTGAAAAAGTCGACCTTATTGCACATGTAAATAAGGTTGAATTTACAAAGATCAAATTTCAAGCGATGAATAAATTCACTAAATAAAATAAATAAGACCTAAAAATATCGACATTCGATACCCTAAACATTTCATTTATTGATAAGTCACGAATTACAACAAATTTACACTTAATAAAGAATTTAATGGAAATTGAAACGTTCGATGCACAGATTTCATTCATTTCTAAGGTGTAACGCAGGTCCAACATGAGCGAATTCCAGCGAACCATGCCGAACGTGAACGATTTTCTTCATTTGTCCGTGCGTTTGCGCGCTACTTTGCTACTCGGCCATCTTCGGTAGTTGCTTTACAGCCGTTCGGGTGACTTTGAGAGCACGAAGCTTACACGGTAAGTTCTATTTTCGATTAATTTATCAATTATGCGCGAATTATTTGTAACTTCTGACTGGATTAAAACTAGAATGTTTAGAGTATTGGAGTTGAGTGTTTTTATGCCTTATTTGTGTTTCCATATGTGATTTTCATTCGGTCAAAGTTTAGCTGTTATAATTTCAACCTTATGCACTAGTGCAATAAGGGCGACTTTTTTTAAGGAAAATTTTTAGAATGACAATGCTTCAAACGTTCGCGCTAAAATTACAACACACTTCTCCAGCCCATTGCCTGTAGGCTACTGTCTGACGTCATGTGAAAGTAACCAATTCGTATTTTCAGATTTTCAAAGAAGAGCGATTTGAGGAAACATGAATCAGTACATGGAAAAGAAGGTGTTACTTATAATTAAAACGTTTTTTTTAGTGTTGTATTTTCAGCAATAAAATAAAAACTGTGTTTGACTGTTTGATTTGCTTTGTTTTATTTTAAAATATCTGGGGAATTTTTTTGTTTGCGTTCGCTCAGTTGGTAGTAGTTTTTACATGGCTGACATGTCATTTTCCTTCAATAATTTATCAAAAAGTGATTATTGGGGTTGTGCAAATATCAAACTTATTGAATATAAGTAAACATTTTGAAAACCTAACTAATCCCGTTGTGTTTACTCAATGCGGGAATCTCGATTGTGCAAAAAATAGTGCCCAACCCATTCAGGAAAGTAACAAGGTATGTGTGACGTAATTTGTTTTTCTTCCATTCATTGAAATTGTCGTTCTTATCACCGTAAATATTGTATTTAGATAATTTAAAGTGTAAAAGAAGATAATAATCTTAGGTCAAATATGAATGAATAAATTTTCCCCTTGCGTAAATTTATCAGAATCGAGTCAAAATGGCGGAAAATTTTACTACGTCCACAATAAATTTCTCATTCATAAAAGTGCATGAAGCACTCTGCTAATGAATGGACAAAAATCGATTAAAACACAATTTAATTCCGGGAATTATCCACTAAATAAGGGTTTCTTTTGTTTGTTTACACCTGTAATAAGGTAATTTATTTACTAGAGCACCTGTTGCCTCTTTAATTTCATCTGGGGGTTTTCTGTAAAAACTTGAAGGAAGCCACCTCAATACCTACTTTCCGCTAATCTTGTTTATATTTTTAATTTTATTACAATATTTTCTGAACTTTTTATCTGCTGCGCCCCCAATATATTTTATTCCGTCTCAACTTATTTATCTTGCAAGCTTTAACAAGTCGAGACCCGTTTATTGTCGGTGTCTGTGTTCTCGCTTTGCGGTTTCAAGTCTAATCAAAGCTGTAAAGTGCTATAAACCTACATTGTTGCTCAATTTAGTGTATTTTTCAATGAGAACGTACGTATAATATTATTACTAAAATAGAAATACAGAAATCCTGTAATTTGTATTCACAAAAGACGAATCAAAGCGTCAGGAATGCGTTGAATATCAATGTAACAGGTAGTGAAATAAATCTATTTTTAAAGCCGGATTCATACTTCCCAGAATAAATATGAATCGTCATTTTTGAAACAAATAAGTTCATTACTTCAAATACATTTGACCTCTTAAGTACTTCGTGTTTTAAGGGGTCAGAAATGTGCATTGTATTCACCATTTAAAGATTAAATTGGAACTGTTCTTAGTTGATTAAATAAATACGAAGCTTCAGAAGTAAACAGCTAAATTCATCACGGTTTTTGTGGTAAATATTTGCAGAAATTTCCGCATGAGATGATAATTTTGCAATATGCGACATTACTGAAGCGTTTATTTTCGTTTAATGTTAAAATAAACAAAGGATAATGTAAGCACATAATTTCACACCTCTAATTCATTTATTGTCGTCTACTAAAATCCTAGATCAATTCTAATTAACATAAATGTTGATATTTTGCACATAATTGGCTTTATTTCTGCTACGTTTCATTGAATTGATAAACTTACTAAATTGATTGTGATTAATGTTTTTGATTGTATATTTTGCTGGCAATGCATATTTATAAGTATCTGAGAAAAACAAACTAATAATGAATGGATATTCACAGGATATTGTGATAATCCTCAGTTAATTTGCATGTGGCATTGACATTGCGTCTATTTTTTCAAAACAATGTGATTTTGAGTTATTTTCAAGTTGATAACGGCATAGTCATATTTGACCATTTATTACTTTGATTTATGATTAAATTATGTAAGAAACAAGTTTGTTAAAATGTAACTTGTAGTATTTAATCATACATCCAGGCATGGTTATAAGTGGTTATAATAAGCAAAACCAGCATAATTAATTGGAATAATCAGGATGTGTTACAGGACGTCTTAAATTGTGATCCGTTAGAGTTAATATTTTTAAAGTCTCCTCACAGGAAATGACTTTTTTATCAGATTTGTTCAATCGTTTGAAATGTTTATTCTTGTACTAAAATTTATGGAAAAAATCTGTTTTAAGGGACGCTTATCGGTTCACTTACTTTTCGAAAGATAAGAGCTTCCGGTTACGATGAAAATGGGGCGTAAATTAATTTCATAGCGTTTTTAAGCCTTATCGATCTGTTTACCACGAGCTTATAAACATGCTTATTTAATACTCGAGTCTATCTACCTATATAAGGTGTAAGGGTCTAAACAGAAAGAAAGCAGGTTGCCCGCTTTCCGCTTTAAGCGCCGAAAAAACTTCTATATTAATGAGAGCTATTTCTTTATATTTTTATATTTTTTTTATATTTTTTGTATGAGAGCTAGACACAATCAGATAAATAAGCAGATTGAAAATTATCCTTATTAATTCCATTAATATAGAAGTTTTTTCGACGCTCAAAGCGGAAAGCGGGCAACCTGCTTTCTTTCTGTTTCGACCCTAAGAAATGGGTAGGAGTTGAGCTGGTTTGATCCTGATTTTTATAAATTTCTCTACACCTCTTTAGATCTTAGGTGAGTTTATTTATTTAATATAAATATAAATATTTAAATTAATTGTCAGTCTGCGTCTTTTGACAAGGCTATCATTTTACTTCTTCCATTCTTCGTTTTCTGCCTCTTCTTCCTTTATACCCTTCCGGGTATCGTTTCAAATACCTGTTTTACTGTTTTCTCATTTAACATGCTTTGCAATTATTATAATAACATTGTGGCTATCTTACTTCTTCTTTAACAAGTTTTATTTTTAAGCTTTCCCTAGAGATGTTTCACATCTAATACTGTCTTTTTCGTTTTGTTTTTGATTTTTCCAAAAAACTTTATTTCTGCCGCTGTTAATAGTTTCTCTTATTTTGTATTCTTACTTTTTTGTATTCGTTTTTGCCTACAAAGTAATTTTTGTTGTCTTAAACAATTTAGTTACTTTTTCATTTATCTTCTCTATATGCGACGAGAATATTCTGAAACGGCCTCTGCTCTGGTTCAAATTTTAGGTATTTTTGATTAATTAATGTAAAAACAAGCAATGAATTTTTTTATGAAATATTTTTTAATTGTTTTACGGGTCAAATTTATTGAGGGGTGCGGATAAAACTTGATTCACCCGGTATGTGATAATTTTTAATGTCGAAATAGTGGTCAACGCAGAACACTTTAATAAAGAGGTTTATTTATGGGCTCTATCTTTATCCATCCAAAATATACATTATTTTTATTTTGAGCAAGTCTGATTTACCGCGTCTATTTTTTGCGTTTAGTATGTTAAAACGGCAAGTTATGTATTATATTCATTAGTCATTAACTCATTAGTGGTAAGACTTTTTTTCAGGCAAATTTTTCAAACGAGACGGATCGAAATAAACTCTTGTTATTACGGGCATAATTTTATATCAAAACCCAACCCCTAACAGTATTATTTATAATTTGATAAATTGGTACTCAAAAATGTTGTATGCAACACGTACGCAAATGGTTTTAGCATTTAAGAAATTACATAATTTAACTCTATATTTTCTGTGTTTCATCTGGTATTTTCTCCTTTTGTTTACTATTTTTATATCTTATTTTGCTCAGTTCTTTTATGTGTTATCTTTTACCAATTTTTTACAATTTTTCGTTTGGGTGCAGATATAAACCTACTTACCTACCAATAATAGTGATTCATAAAAAATTGGATATGTATATTTATGTAAAGTAATAATTTTTGCATTGTAAAATTATCAGTTTGTGGTAATTCCTGGAATAAATTAATGTATTATGGACAGTATTTAAAATTTCCCGTTATTGGCAAGTCGATAATTATGGAACAAAACTGGCATTTAACTATGCTGACTATTTAAAATAAGTGCTAAAAATAAAAGTCTGCTTTAAAAGCGCTTATTTATAGTAATTCAAGGCTATTTTCCCATATAATAATTATTTTTTTCTGCAAAGATAAACCGCTATCTGCATGCTCGTAAATCACAATAATCGAAAAATTAGTTAACGACAATTATTCACTATCAATGAAAGATAATACAAAACATCGATAATAACCGAATCTTGACAGTTTTATCTACTAATTACTACAGTTCCTTTCAATTCCAGTGATCACTCAGCTAGTTCATTACCAGCTCGTGAAATGTAACAACATCCGTTTTGTGCTCGCATCAATCTTTCGAAAAATGGATTCCAGCAGTAGTTCAAGCAATGAAAAATGCAATTGCGACAAATCGGAGCCATCACAAGAAAGTGACAGTAGCAATTCGGAATGTTCTCCCAAAGATAAAAAAATCAAAATTAGTTTAACATCGCTTGGTTTGAATTTACGTAGAGGACGATCGAAACGGAACAAGAAATCAAATCAAATTACACCGTCCACTTCTTCGGGTGCTGGCACCAGTAAGGAAATTACCAAAAAGTCACCAAAATGGGGGATTAAATTTAATTGCGCCAAAAAAGAACCGAAAGTGGCCTTCGTTGAAGAAAGTGCAAATTGTTGCAAGTGTACGTGTTACAGAAGGACGGAGGAGCATGAAGCAGGACCTGTAACGGTGTTTGCAGAAGAAAATGAAAGGACGAATGAGGCGGGACAATCAAATGAAGAGGAAAATAGGGAAGAGGTGCAACAGAATGAGAGTGAGGAAGGTGAAGGGGTTAAGGGGATTTATGGAATCTCGAGGAATTCGAGCTGTTTGTGTATAGGGCCGTGGGACATGCATTGGTAAGTTATAACAAAATTAATCTCGATTTTTTTATATTCAAATTAAGAGTGTGACACAAGCGGAAAACCTCGTAAGTAGTTGGTGTGTCGTAGAATTGAATATAAAGTAACAACATGGTAACGACGCTTTATAAATAAAAATTAAGAGGGTAAATTTAAATGTCGTTTGGGTCGTGTTGTTGGGTTTATTCGATTGACAAGAATTTTGTGCCCAGTTTCTAGATTTCAATATTGTTGACGAAACTAACATGACATATAATATTCAGGATTGTCGGTCGTTTCAGGTAAAAAGGAAGTGTTGATAAGAGGAAATTATTTTCATAATAACAAAAAAAAAACTTCTGAAAGGTAGTCAAAAGTTTGTAACTGTTGTGTTTTAAATTCAATGGTTGATATTTCAAAACTCTTTAAAATTAATAAATTATTTAGTGTGACTTTTCTCTTTTCCTTAAATAAAAGATACTCAAAATGGATTTGAACCAAGACCAAAAATGTGTTCAAAGTTATAAATTCGAAATTCTTTACCACTGTGTCATTTTAACTAGTGTAGTAGTAGGTCAAAATTGTATAATACTTTGCTGTTTCATCATTTTAGTGGAGCGGCATATTTTGCTTTCAATAGGTCGCGTGCATAGGATTTTACCCCCCCTACACTGGAGGACCAACAAAGTCAGCTGATCCATTTGATTAGCATTGAGTTTAGTGTTGTTGAAGTGATTTTTGTTGATTTTTAACGTTTTTTTGAACATTCTGGTGTCAGTTTTGTTATTATATATTTAACAGAAGGTTTAGTGAGCATTTTAAATATAAAAAATCTATTTTAATATATTTTTTTAGTGGACTTTTCGGTGTGTTTAATTGGACTTGTTTTTTATCTAAGTGATTTGTACAGAATGAGTGTGTTGCATTAGTTTTTAGGTTTAGTAATTGTTTTAAAATTAATACCTAATTAAAAATATAACTATTTTTTAGTTAAATAAATACATAAAATATTAGGTTAAGGATTTTTTGTTGGTGATTATTAGAGGTTACCAATATGTAATTATACTTTTAGGATTTCCCAATAGCTAGAAGTAGTAAGCACATGGTTTTTAAATAAATACCTAATTTAAAATAAAACAATTTTTCAGTTTGGTAAATTAGATAATCCAATCTATTTCTTAGATTTTTTATTTTTCTGAATTTCTGTTAAAATTCTTAGGTTAGGTAGGTAAGTAATATATAATTATCATGATAGAATAAATTTATTCTCTACAAAGTGGATGAAATACATTTAAAGTTTATTTAAAGTTTTATACAAACGTGTTTCTTCTGTAACAAATAAGTTTGTTATTAATTTTGAATAAAAACCGTGATTGTACCAGTTTTTGTTGTCATTTCTTTACTCCTCACAATTTAATTAATATTAAACAAAACAGCACACACGTGGGTACAGACTTCCCCTAACCCCGCAACACAATCACAGTGGTCTGATTGAATATATCCATTTTTTTACAAATAATCCAAGGATTTAAAAGTTTTTCGTTTAGTCTTTGTGAATGCAATACCTACAATTTTGTAAAGTCAATAAAATTTAATGACATTTTACCTTTCCAATTATTATCAGACAATTATCACCAAATAATTTTACCCCAATTTTCTTCACCCACCCACAAACAGCTTGGTTATAAGCTTCCATGGTCTTGTATGCACACATTTCTTCCTTGGTGTAAGCACTTTTTGTGTTCACCAAGTAATTGACAATATCAGGATATAAGACGTTGGAAAAATCTTTGATAAGTTGACAAACAGTTAATATCCAACATATAGGGGTCTACACCCCCAATAGCATTTATCTTAAAAAGATATCTTTGTTTACTATCTTCATTCAACTGCATAAAGTAATCGCTCATTAAACCGGACATTGTTGTCTATCTGCAATAATTAAAAATTTAGTTACACAAAATAATTAAAATATTTACATACCTTCAAACCTATATGTTAGGAAATCCATAAAAAAACTTCATAGTATAACTTAATAACCAACAAAGAATCCTTAATCTAATAATCTATTTATTAGTATTTATTTACTCAACTGAAAAATAGTTATATTTTTAATTAGGTATTAATTTTAAAACAATTACTAAACCTTAAAACTAATGCAACACACTCATCCTGGATAATAAAACACAAGTCCAATTAAATACACCGAAAACTCCACTAAAAAAATTTATTAAAATAGATTTTTTATACTTAAAATGCTCACTAAACCTTCTATTAAATATATAAAAACAAAACTGACACCAAAATGTTCAAAAAACGTTAAAAAACAACGAAAATCACTTCAACAACAGTAAACTCAATGCTAATCAAATGGATCAGCTGACTTTGTTGGTCCTCCAGTGTGGGGGGGATAAAATCCTATGCACGCGACCTATTCTCGATTCTCAGTGTCTATTCTAAAAGACAACCATTTATGGCTCCTCCGTAGTATAAGCACAATCCGTGTAAGTACTAATGAAAGTACTAATGAAAAGAAGTCATATAAACTAGTTTTTTATATTAGTGTTGATGTTCTAGATTTTTTGTCGCAAATAGTAAACCAAATATTTAATTGTTTAATAGTTTAATAGTATTAAAAAAAATTATAATTAAAAATGATATCAATTTATTTTTTAAATTTTTATTTAAACAAATGTCACTACAAGGTCAGTGTGGGTATTTTTAGTTTCTCGAGTTTTCATGTGATTAAGATTCTTTTAAATAAAACAATTGTTTTTAGATAATTGACTATCTAAAATAAACAATAAAAAACAAAATTTTTTCACAAAGCATTATTAAATTTAATTTACATTTTTGTGCAAAAACATTACTCAACATTGATAATACTAAATTAAAAAATCTAAACAATTAAATTTACAATCGAACATTAGTTTATTATTAGAAAATATTTACCGTTTTGAAATAATTATAACATATGTGTTTATTGCTCCTTTAACACGATAAATAGATCTTTGATAAATTTTTTTCTCACAAAATGACATTTTATACATATACTATTCGCAACAAAATAAATTGTCAACATAAATTTTGACATTGACAAGAAGAATTGTGTAAACTGACCATTACATATTTTTTTTTTGACAGCTCTTCAGTAATTTAACGTTGGGAAATTTGAGGTTAGGAATCAAATCATCATAAAGGTTGCTTTACACATTTTTTTCTGTCAAGGTCAGAATTTGGTGTTCAGTTTATTTTGACGCGAATAGTACAATACAGACTGTTCTGTAAGCAAACAGCAATTTCTTGAACATTGGCCACTAAAAGCCCAAGAAATGAATTAGAATTAATGGATCTATGTAGTTTAAAAATTAAATTAATTTTGTACATTCCCTCCTTTACATGAATAACTCTATAAATAGAAATCTCTTGATAATTATTTTTGTAAAAACATTTTCGTTCGGAGATTGTTTCCATCTTATGGAAATCTAATTTCATTAAATCAAATCAAGATTTTTTTGTATCAATCGATAGCTCTTGAAATAAGGAGCATTTGGTATCATTGCGCCAACTTTATAGTTCTTTAAATAAAGGCTAAATTAAAGATTAAAAAATTAAAAACGGCAATGCATAATGCATTGATAAGAGTAAAAGCCAGAGAGGCAACACAAATCGAGAGGTAGAAATGTTTGGAAGTCTATAAATCATCAAAGCTGGGTTTTGACCGTAATAATCTGGTAGTTTTAACAATAGGCTTAACACCATGGAAGGTGCATTAATATTGAGAAAAGAAATTCTGAAACATCTAATTACTTGATACTGGTATTTATAATAAAACATTTGGATATACTCATATAACGAATATACTGTTATAATTAACTAATGTAATATTAAATTATTAATTGATATACACTCGAAACTGATCTAAAGATATTCGTTGTAAACTCGTGGTACCAGAAAATAGGAAATTATTTTAAAATCTAGGATTTTGTTTAATTAAGATACGAAAACCAATTATTGTAACAAGTAATTTTTGTTGCCACATGTTATTTTATGTTTTTTATGTTATATTACTAGTGATAAAAAGTGACCTTGTTAAATTACAATACTATATTATGTTATTTTATATCCCTTCTGGTTCAAAATATATTTGCCTTGTATCATTTTTTTAATGATTTTTTCAAAATCTGTCACGTTACGTGAGTGATCCAATATTTGTCTGAAAAGTCTGTCTAAAAATTTTTCACAGCCTGACAGAGTTTCACATCAATTTTAGCCAGGGATCAACAAACTGAAGATTTTTTATTATTTTTATTAATAACATACTCGATTCTAAAACAAAACATTGCAAAAAAATTCCGGCGCGATGGTTTAAAGGTTTCATTTTATAAACATTACTAATGTAATTAAATTAATATCTAGGTATATGGAGAATAGTAGCATCTTATTTCCATAATGATACAAGCTAAGAAGAATTTACTTTCTTTCAAATCTGGGGTAACAAAATGTAGATACTAAGAAATATCTATTTAGCCGGTACCTGACCTAAGACCCAATGATCAATTGACTTAATCTCCATAAATAAGAAGTGAATTATTTTAGTGAATTACGTCCATTCTTTTTACATTCGAAATTTGTTGTAACGGGGAAGTGGACAAGGCAGAAAAGAAACTATTTTATAAGGCCAACGTTTCGAATCATCTATTGATTCTTTTTCAAGGCTTATAATAAATGTTAAATTTGTTTGGCATTTATTCATTCTTCCGGCATTCATTCATTCTTCCGGCGACCACTGGCCGAGACAAGTTGGTACCATGCCAAACAAATTTAACATTTATTATAAAAAGAATCAATAGATGATTCGAAACGTTGGCCTTATAAAATAGTTTTTTTTCTGCCTTGTCCACTTCCCCGTTACAACAAATTTCGAATATAAGAAGTGAATGTTTTATAAACTCGGTGACAGAAGTCATTTAAACTTTAAATTAATTTAGCGATTTTATTTGAAGATTTACAAAATTGACGCAATGATACCAACTGCTCCTTATTTCAAGAGCTATCGATTGACAAAAAAATGTCGATTTGAGTGGTCATCAGATGTTCATAAGATGGAAACGATCTTTTTTTTAGCTAAGGTTTGCCACCAATAACTTAATTCATTATAAAATTTCAATTTATTCAATTTTAAACCGGAGCAATTTTTTCAATAACGATATGCTTTTACCAGTTTTACCAGTTTTTTCTTAAAAATTTCAGTTTTTTACGGTACACTTCCTTTTTTTATTGAAAAACTCTGATGCTGTTTTCCAATTTTGTCTTAGGTTAGAGCCAATTTCATACAAAATCTATTAAATAAACAATTATGAATTACGATCATAATAAAAATTTTATACAAAATTGTGTTATCACATATTTTTTTGTGTTGTTTATCTGAAAATTCAATTGACGTATTCCAATTACGTGACAATATCAATGTTGAACTTTTATTTACGATCTTATCAATTCGAATTACTGATTTGTTAAATTTTTTTATTGTTTGTTTTTATATTAGTATTTCCGATAAAATCAACCACTCATATTTTATTTTAGGATACGTACTGTACACGAAGACTGTGATGAAGCTGCCCGATTAGCTCGTGCACGAGAAATCGAGCAAGGTGTGGAAGCTCCTGCCAACTTCCGGCCTGTACGAAGAGTGCAATTATTGTGTTCCGACATGGATTCGGAAGGAGGCCAAGTCCCCAGGAGGTTACAGCTGGTCTGTCCTCCAGACCTCACAGTGGACTCCCTACGGGCGCTTTTCCAAAACCATGTTACTGTAAGGTCAGGTCCATTGGACGCCATCACCGGGTGCCATACTCAGGTTGACTTTATTCATTGTCTCGTACCTGATTTACTGGAAATCACCAAATGCAGTTTCTACTGGGGTAAGTGATTTTGTATGTAATCAAGCAGAGTATTGCACTCGGGTACTTTGTTGCAGGAAAAATGGATCGTTACGAAGCGGAAAGGCTGTTGGACGGCAAACCCGAAGGCACTTTCCTGCTGCGCGATTCGGCCCAAGAAGAGTTCCTTTTCAGTGTGTCGTTTCGTAAATACGGGCGTTCGTTACACGCGAGAATCGAACAGTGGAATCATAAATTTAGTTTTGATTCGCATGATCCAGGTGTTTATACGTCTGATACAGTTTGTGGCCTTATTGAACATTATAAAGATCCGAGTAGTTGTATGTTTTTTGAGCCGATGCTTACCTGGCCTTTGCACAGGAACTTCACGTTTTCGTTGCAACATTTATGTAGAGCTACAATTGTTAATCGATTGACTTATGATAACATTAATTTGTTGCAATTGCCTAAAACGTTGAAAAGTTATCTCAAAGAGTATCACTATAGACAGAAAGTGAGAGTGGAGAGGTTCGACGATGATATGCAGTGGTTAGATTTGAGGAAAGTCACTTCGTAATTCGTATTTTTGCTGTATTTAATTGGAGATTTGCATGAGGATGTTGTGCAATAAGTGGAATTTGGAGTCAGATAACGTCTATAAAAAGAATTGACATTTCCTGTGTTTTTTTATTTATCTTATTTAATTTTGAGGGTTATTAAATTATGTCTTGTGCAAATTCCAATTAATGTATTTTGCTTGTAACTGTCTTAACAATGTAACTAAATTTATGTAGTACGTAAAGTAACATATCATAGTTGTTGAATCGTCACTTTAAAAAATATGTAGCCCTCTTGTTTTACAAGTACTTAATTTATTTTTTTTTGACTGTATAAAATTGACATTTCGGGAGGGCTACGGCTTTTTCAAAGGCTGTGTGCTTTAAGGAACATATTTTCGTAAGGTGCAAAGATGTAAAAATATTTTTTTTTATTGGGAGAATACTCATACCATATGTTACATTACAAATGTGCTAGTCATTGAAGAATTACAGCCAAGCAATCATGGAATCATGGATGTGTTTACTTAATGTTTGTAATGTGCCCTGTGTATGCTAAGTATTAAGCGGCACTATTTTTTTTTTTTTCAGCTGTTTGGCTGTTAAATTTTGTTTTTGAAGTTAGGTCTAAGAAATTGTCACAAGGTGCCAAATTGTTTAAATATTTTTTTTGTTGCAGTTGTGTATATTAATATAGTTTTGCCATTTGAGAACAGTTTTTACATTTTGTAACATAAAATTATATATTTTGACTAAAGTAATGTTGTAATATCAATGTAGCAATTAAAGAATGTATTTTAAAATATCGAATAGCAAATTTAGTTAATAGCTTCTTAGGTAATTATTTTTAAAAGTATATTTTTAATAAAAAGCATTACTTTCAATGAAAGTTTCCTAATGCTTCTAATTGTTAAATGAAATGGTATTATAATGTTTGAATAATGTAAAATAATGTATTTAAAAAATGAAAATGTGATTATTAAATATGTTTATTCAGATTTTTTATTTATTTACAAATTTTCTTTGTGTGGAAGACGAAAAGTCTTAAAAACAAAAAAACATCGAAATGACACCCACTCAAAAACTCTAGTACAGACTGTCCTAATAAAACTGTTCTTTGGAGTAGCAGAAAACAATAGAAAAGGGTTCTAATCCCCAATATGCAAAGGTAAGTTTTACCCCATCTTTGTGTGGCGCTAAATTCCAAATTATTGCAAATTGATTTATAAATCTTTGAACCACCCAAACACCTAATAGTATAAAATAACGCTCACTATTATTGATATATATTTATCGTAACTCTCATTTAAAGGTCATATACTTTTTATTACAGAGAAAATAATACTTAAAAATTGAGGAATAGTATTTCAGAACAGAGACTCTCAGGTTTGGCTTTAATAACCATCGAAAATAATATTGCTCAGAAATTAGATGTTACAGATTTAGTAAAATCTTTTGCGACTGTAAATATTTATAGAAAAAATCGTTTTAATCTTATATTTAATAAGTATAGTTTATGTTAATGTGTTATAAAAAGGAGATTTTTCGCGGACCGCAAACCAAATGTTATTTCATTAAAAATAAAAAAAAAATTTTTTTAAGGCTTAACCACGAACTTATACTTAATATTAAGTATAAGTTCGTGGGCTTAACTTAAGAATGTGATGCTTTTTTTAAATATTCTAACATTTGACATGTGTTATATTGTTTTATTTCTACTTAATATTAATTAAACTAGATTTTTAAAAATATTAAATTTAAATTTAATTAGTAATGTAGTTGATTATAAAAAGGCGGAACATTTTCAATGCCAACTCCAAACGACATTATCATTTGGCCACTCTATACAATTTTTGCAATTTTCTCTCACTGATCGCTAGAGGTCGCTGAAGTTGTAAACAACTGTCATTTTCTAGGTTAGGTTAATTATCTGTTGAAAAAGAAGCTTTTCATGACTGAAAACGTAAATTAGGCCGTTTTTGTGTAACGTTATGTGTTTTGTGTTTCAAAAATGCTAAAAATACGTGCTTTAAACCGAGAATCTTCATCTGATGAAGATGTCCCGGTTATAAGAAGAGAGGCCCAGGAAGAAATCGCTCTTGAATTGTATAATAAAGCCCTACGTTTGCAGTCTAACGAAGAATATTTAGAAGCTGAAGAAATTCTTCTTAACCTGATAAAAGAAAATATCCCACAACTTGAAAATCATGGGGGACTTCCGTCTTCAATGTCCACTTTGAAATACTCGTGTTTTGTCAATATAGGGAACATTTACCTTAAAAAAGGGGATGCAGACAATGCTCTTGATAATTATTTAAACGTAATTAATCATTTGGGTTTTTAATTGCAGTTTTGATTGGTGTTTTTAGGCGTCAGAATTGGATTCTACAGATGTAACACTTTGGCACAAAATTGGTAAATTGGCAATTAAACAAAACAGGTTTAGACAGGCAGCTTATGCCTTTTCGAAGGTTTGTGTTAAGAATTTCAAGACTAGAGTAAGCAAAAAAGGCTATTGTAGGGTTTGGAATGTAGTGAATCACACTGGCCCTGTTTAGATCAATTAATTTCATTGTTATTTGCTCTGAAGAATACCGTAGAATGTTTACTATTTATTGGCAAGGCTCTTTGTTTAGACCCAGACTATACAAAAGGCTTAGTTTTAAGAAAACAAATCTATAAAGACAATCCAGCAACTTTACCCTATTATCAAAAATATAATCCTGATTAGTAAGTCATTTTTTGTTAATAAAATTGTTTTAATTAATTTGTTTTAGTATTTGGGAACCCCCTCTTGATGTAAAAATTGATGAAGAAGATGAAAAATTAATTTTAGCTAAAGAACAAATTCTTTGTGATCAAATAACAGAAGTAGAAAAGTCTTTAGGCCCTAAACCTTTACAAACAATTCCTTTACCGAAAGCCCTTGATGATTTTACTTGGGTGTCTTTTGGTAAAGTAGTTATTGATTTACACCAGTATATTACTGACAATAATATGGTATATTCAAAAATGGGGTAAGAATCGTTTTTTTATAAAACTTTTTTAGACTCATTTTACTATGGTCGATTTAAATAAATGTATGAGTCAAAATAACGATGTTGAAATGGAAGAAGTTCCAAAATTTGAAGTGCCTGCAGAAAAAGTGGTAGAGGAGGTGGTTTCTGAGAAACCTGTTGAACCGGAAGTGGAAGAAGAAAAAGAAAAACCAGAGTCTGAAACTGTTATTGAAAGAAGACAGTCACAAAATAGTGAAACTAATAATGACGGACAAGAAAACACGCCAATACAAACAGATGAAGTAAGTGATTTTTTTAACTTTCTTGTGTAAGTTCTTGGGTAATTTAAGGAACAACAAATGGAGCAAGATGGTGACGATCAAGATGAAAACACTGATAGCAAAACTGATAAAAACCGGTCGTTGAATAAAAGCAATAAAAGAAAGAGAGATTTGTTATCAGATTTACAAATTTGGGGATGGCACAGTAAACGAAAGTCTGCAAAAAAGGGAAAATCTGATAGGGATTTTACAGTTGAGGATGCCTTAAATCGAGTTATACCAAAAAATTTACTGTAAGACTTTTTACCAAATTTTGTAATATCGTTAACTGTTTCACTTGCAGAAAAAATAAAGTAGGCGAAGAAAAATTTAATCAGTTTGAGGATTCAATGAATACCATCGATATTTACAATATGTATGCCGAAAACCAACACGTTAATATTTTATCACCGATTCACTCACCAAAATCTGTTAATTTGTAAGTTTGTGTATAGTTCAACGAAAGATAAGTGAGCGGACGTTTTAGGCCCTACCAATAAACAGAAGCATGAAAATTATTGCAGTTACCGCAAACCTCAAATAAACCATAAAACCACTCATAAAACTTGATTTATGAGGGTTTCCATTTCTCTGAACCATTAAAAGATGTAAGCAAACTCTGCCAAGGTCGTTATTAAATATGCAAGTGTGCACCCTCATAAATCAAGTTTTATGAGTGGTTTTATGATTTATTTGAGGTTTGCGATAACTGCAATATTTTTTATGCTTCTGTTTATTGGGTGGGGTTAAAAAATCAGCTCACTTATCTTTTGTTGAACTATAAGCTTCTTGTGAATTATCAATTGTGATTTTTTTTAATAGTGAGGAATATTTCGGAACTGACCGAGAAAAAGAAGATATTTTGAATTTGTGGAACCAGCCGCGGGATTACTGTGATGCTGTTGTATTAATAAGAGAGTTTGTGATTTCTTTATCAAAATTATGGCATGTGAAATGGCCGAAAGAGTTAGTGCAAATGTATATAGAAGCATATAACATGTACCGGGAACATTTTGATCATCCTCAAGTTTTCTGTGGAGATTCTACTTTTATAGAAATGAGGGATGATGCGTTAGCTACTTTGTTGTATGGCGAGTTGGTCAATTTCAGTGCTACCAAGTCAGTTTTTGTTTATTTTTAACTTTAATTGATTAACAAGAATTTGATTTAAGATCTGAGACTAGAACAATTCATGTTACTTCTGTAGCGTTTTTACAACTGATAAGTGGCTGGGAGGAAGACTGGAGAGAGGAGTTTCCGTCATTTTTTCTACGTGTTTACTGGTTACGTGCCCATATTTTTAGAAAAGAGGGAAATAATGATTTGACTATTAGAGCACTCGAATTGGTGAGTTTTTTAAAATTTAGATTTAGATCAAAAATTGAAAAATTGTAGATTCAGGAAATTATGTTAGAGGAAGAGAAAAAACAAAACGAGAAATATTTCTTATGTTTACCTAATTGTTTTAAATGTGGATTAATTAGTATGGAAGTTACGTCAAAGATTTTGAAACATTTGGATATGTACGTAAAATAGAATTATGTAGAACATTACTTTTATTGGATGCTTTAAGGATAACGTCATTAAATTGCATTGAAGCGTTATACAATGATGAAAAGTACAGAGAAGTTGCTGAAATTTTAAAACTAACTTTTAATAATTCGGGAAATCATACGACTTGTGGAAAAATGGGTCGGCCAGCACAACTTGCAATGTTATTACATTCTCTGTGGTTCACAGATTTAACTGAATGTTTTGTCTGGACAGAAGCATGTCTTTATGAAGCTTTAGGTCACTTTTTAAAGCCTACAACAGATGCTGATAAGTGGGAAAAAATCGTTGAAAAATGTCTGGCATTTTTCCAAGAAATTATCAAAATGGAAACTGTAGGAGTCGGTACGTTAAAATGATTTTTTATAGAACAGATTTTACGAAATTTGTTGTAGTTGACGCTCTCAGTGAAGAAAAAAGAGCACGTTTAGTTGAAACTTTAACAAAAATTGTTTGTAAACAATTAAATCCTGAAAGTGGTGTGTCTAAAATTCCGTTAGGGTGCATTACACCATGGATTTTGCTACATTATGTTTTAGTAAGGTAAGAAATCAAAATGTGTGGTAGAAAAAAAATATGACTAGATTAGGCGTTGCAAGAGATCCACAAGGATATAACATACAACTAACATAGAACTTTTAAATGTTATTTTATCTGCGTTTTGTGTTTGCAAAGAGTTCAGACACTTAACGTCATTCTCTCTCTCTCTCCCTGTTCGTCACTTTACTTTGACAAAATGTATTTACTTATGGCTTCATAGATGAAATGTCATAAAAGATGATTGTCGATAATTATGGTAAACTTATCCAAGTTCAAAGTGGTTTTTATGCTACTGAAATTTTAAGTTACTTATTAGGAGCATCATATAACAATGTGGTCGAAAGAGACGTCGTTGTGAATCAAGATTTATGTTTATAGTTTTATTGTTTTTGTTACAACTATTGTCTTTAACACAATAGAGCTCTGTCATAGTCGTAAAAACCACTTTCAATTTGGATAAATATATGTTATGCTGTAAGCAAAATTAATTTTTTTTTGCCCTTCTATGAGTTTAAACCCATTTTTTAAATAATTTTATAAAAAAAATAAAGGGAGGAGCATCGTCAACAAGCAAGTAAGCGAGTAAGTCACGTAAAAACCGACAAGAACGACAGCAATCACACCGAAATGTCGGACTTCCAAAACGAGGAATTGCCGCCCTCTATCGGTATACTCTTCTCCGCACATGAATTTTTAGGTTTGTAGCTTACTTTTTCTGATTGTTTTTTAATCAAAATTTTAGGCCCTAAAGGTTGGTGTTTGACCGGAAACGGCGAACTCCTCCACTTCATTTTAGACACGATCTTAGACCGTTTAGATACTCCAATTTTCGAACCACTTCGTGAAAAAATCGATATTCACATCGAACAAGCCTTGTTTTGTCTCTACCAACATCCCAGCAAGAAGAATAAAGTATAAATTTAAATTAGGGGATGATTTCACGGCTAAATTAACATTCTATAGGTATCGCGCCATCTAGCGGACCACAATGTCGACCCTCTCTCCTTAACTTGGGAGCGAGCTTTTCAACTTTACGATTTCTACGGTCCTGATTGTCTTCCCGAATTCAATTCCTACAAAAACGCCTCAATATCTTCAGATCTTGAGCAGTTGCTTCAAAGAATTACAGCCTTGGTTCCTTCTGCTATGGACCCACAACCTTTGGTGCCAAAATTAACCGAATTTGTTCAAGGCAAGACGACCGAATTGCCTGAACCTATTCAATTTTCAAATAAAGTTCGTGCGATTTATTACTTAATTGGAGATTATTATTTCAAACAAGGTGAATTTAATCGGTGTGTGAAATACTTCTTGATGGACCTTTGTATAAACCCGAATCGAGTCGACTCTTGGGCTTGTATAGGACTCAGTTATTTGAGTCAATTAGAAAGTAAACTGAATTATTGTAAAAAAATTAAAAATGAAATGGATTTTTTGGATAAGGCGAAAAGTGCTCAGATTTGTTTTAGAAAAGCTCTCGATTTGGAAAAAGATCATATTATGCTGTGGATTGAGTTTGGCTCGTTTGAATATATGGTTCATTCGTTCTGTTCACGAATTATGAAAACTGAGTCTGATACGCTAAGTATGGAACGGTAAGTAATGATTTTTGGCCTCTTGAGTGGTAAGTGAGGCATAGCTATTAATGTTTCTATTTAGAGTAGGCCATGGTTTTATCACTTAACCACTTGAAAACTTAATAAAACACGACCTAATAATTTTTGACACGTTCAGTTTCTTTCAGGCATTATAATCAAGTGTTTTAAGGAGGATAGACAACATTTCTATCATTTTGAATATTTTATTAATGTTTTTAACTAACATTTGTTAGGTTATGTGTTACCGAAAGTAGTACACAGTCAGGGGTAAAATCATGGCTTCCTTCAAATGATTATGTTACTATCAAATCAGTACTTATGTTTAGATTTGAATATTTGGAGAATCAGAAGAATAGTTACTTGGAGAGTTCTGGTCGAAGTTTTGAAAAAGCAATACAGTTGTACCAACCTGACGAGTCTGAAGCTGATGAGAGGTGGTTACAGTATTATATTTTAGGAAAAGTTGGAGAGAAAAAGCAACAAGAACCGGCTGAGTATTTAAAGCATTATGTTACTGTAAGTTACCAGAATTTTTGTATTTCTATTAATTGCTTTTAAAGGCTAGTAAATTATTACATGAAAATAATGCAACGTATCCGGACAAAATCAATTATTACAATCCACAACACTTATCAGTTGAGGCATTAGAGTTACATTATCGTATTAATGCCTCAATTTTGAAATATTTGGAATTGCATGAAGGTAAAGATATTCCGAATTCAGTAGGGAACCTTTTTAAAGAATTTTTGGATAAATCATATTTCCCAAAAAAGACCTTAGTGAAGCAAAGTGTTGTTCCGAATCAGAATTCTTTAACAACTTCCAAAGATTTAACGAAAGCACCCGATTCTGATAAGGTGAAGAACGAAGAAATTATGAAAGATGTAAAAAGTTGTGTTGACGATATGTTGAGTAAAGTGGTTAGTAATATACAAGAAGAATCTCTTAGTAAAAAAGTTGATAATGAAAAAGAGAAAGAAGTAAGTGATGTAATTATGATTTATGATTCGGATGATGAACAATCAAAGATTAAAGCTCCGGAAGAAAATAAAGCAAGTGAAATTGATGTAAAAACAGTAGGAAATAATGTGCAAGACTTTTTGGATAAGATGATGGAAGAAACAATGAAGAAAACTGAAGAACAAGAACCTGATTCTGATACAAGTCTCACAAGTAAAAATGTTGTTGAAGTGAAAGTGGATGATGTGAAAGTAGAAAAGGCTGAAGATAAAGTTGAGGCGAAAATTAAAAGTGGAAGTGAAACAGAAACGGATATTAGAGTAAATATTAAATTTTTTCGTTAATACATACTGATAACGTTTTTTAGACCTCGGTTGATGAGTCAAGTAGTTCAGCCAGTTCATCAAGTAGTAGTTCAAGTAGCTCTGATTCTGAGAGCGATGATGATAGTAGTTCTTCATCTTCATCGTCATCTTCTGAAACTACGAATGGTAACATGTCTAACAGTGAACTGTTAGCACTCGTTGATCGTTGCATAGTTGGTAAATTTTTGTAGAACAGCTTTTGAATGTAGATAATAGTTGGCTAAAATTCCAGGTTTGGAACAATGTATCATACGTTTACCACAAAACTACAAAGCTTTGTACAGACTTGCCCACTTATATCTCAATTACAAAGCAAAGAAAGACCTTAATAAGTGCAAGCAGCTGTTATTGGGTGAATACACGTGTAAAGGCGGGGTTGTAATAACAGGATTGTTTTCCGACCGGAAGAACCAAAACTTTTTCCATGTTAGTTTATATGTATAAGGTGGTAAAAAAGTTTTATTATAACTCCACGACTTAATTTACGTATACACTTGAGACTGTTGTAATATTCAACAACTTGGGTTGTTTAACTCTTTCTTACCTCCAGCGTATCTCGTACCTAAACTGATATCGATATCACCGATAATACTTTTTTTTTGCGTCTTCTACCACAATTGTTGGACTTTTCTCCAGCTTCTTTCGGACTGAAATTGGTGCATATTTTTCGGGCATTTGTGGCGAGCCCTATCTGCTACTTTCGGGCCTACTTTTAATCTTAGTTTCCAGCGATAGTCTTGTGCAGTCACCTGAATTCAGGCAGTCACCTTCAAGGCCTCAAATGTATAAATGAAAATTGTTAATTTGATGATGTTTTCACAACTTTCAATTTTCGTAATCAATTACAATGCCAAATTTAAAAGAACTACCGATATATTTTTTTTAATTTTAAACATTTGTAGGGTATTTGGCGAATTCCATCGAGTGAAATTGACAGACCTGGCTCATTATCAGCTCATATGAGTCGTTGCATAACACTTCTTTTACAAATTTTAAGAGCAACAAATGACAACAAATTACTTTTAGATTTGTCAATGCAATTTAGAAAAACTCCAGATCCTGACAAGTAATTTTAATTAAATTTTTGTTCTATACTTAATATTTTTTCTAGGATCTATATTAAAGATTCTGAAAGATTGCAATTTGCTGATCAAGCAATGGCAATGTGTGTTCAATGTTTGAGGTCACAAATCCAAAATGTTCCTAACATGGCTGACACCGCAGTTCATAGATTATTACAAGATATTTTCCGGTCGTATCAAAGAGTACAAAAACACGAAACTAGCAAAGAATCTACATTTGCGACAATGCTGACTGACGTCTACAAAAAATTCATGAAGGGCAAGGTAATAATAACAAATCATTTACATAAATAATTTTATGGCTTCACTAATGACGGTCTTTTTCTTTTATCAGATATCTGAAACCGCAAACGTGCTAGATTTGGCGACAAAATTCTGCCAGCAGAACCGCTTAGTAGAAAAACAAAAGCGTCAAATCCAAAATCAAGCTGCTATTCAGCGAAACCCAGGAGTTCCAAATGTTGGTGTCCTATTTCTACTGTCCAATGTTATAAATTTATTTTTTAGCCCCCTGTTTTACCAACTCCGTCTACTGTAGGTCCTCCAAATCAGCCACCTTTGAAGCGGCCAGGAGTCGGAAGACCGCGTGGCCGTCCACCCCTACCGAAAGTCCCCGGACAGACTCGAGTGCCTCGTGGTCGCAGTCCGAACGTAGCTACCAATCCCTACTCGTGGCAAAACGCCACCTACAACTACCTTAAACATTACCAAGAAGAGTTGATAAAACAGTACAGTCAGAGTCTGAATCTTAGTCAACTGACTCAGCTCAGTCAATATTTTAATCAGAATCAGTACGCTAATGCTTTCAACCAATTTCTTGCCCAACAAAATCCGATTTTAAGCAACGCAAATTTGTTGAAACAAATGAGTTCGAGCCAGTTTTTGGCGACGCAAATGGCTGATGCCAACAAGAGTTCTTATAAGAAAAAAACTGACCAACCTCCGGTGAATACAAGTGGGTTAAATCTTGATCAGTTGAAGTCTTATGGAGGGTTGGAAATATCGTCAAAGACGGCTGGTTATAAGAAACATTTGCCACAAACGATAACGTCAGCAGCACAGGCTGCTACGATTACTAAAGTGAAACCGACTGTACCCTACAATGTGCCAAGCAATCAACCAATTAATTTAGGAAGTAAAAAACCGTTAACAAAAGAAAGCACAATTACGCATTCTGTAACATCAATGAGTCACGTTACTGCAACTTGTAAAACTAAATCAATATACACTCCGAGTGCTTTCAAAAGTATATACACTGGAAATACGAGCTTTACCTCAGCGGATCTTACGAAAATCAGTAAACCTAGTGCCGTGACTAAAACTACAGCCAGCTCGCAGATTTTTAAAGTGAGTTGATATTTTTCAGCAGTCAGTTGATCTGAAAGGCATACTCTTGTCAATTTTTTTTATTTTTTATTAGAACAAATTGTTGAATCGAATATTTTATAAATAAAAGATTTTTGGGATGTCCAACATATAAAAAACTGCACAAAGGGTATGTCTTTCAGTAATTCTTGTATAAGCTCACCAGATGTCATTTGAAGAATTCTTGAAAAGGGCATAACCAGGATTGATTTAGGGAGGTTAAAGTTTTTTTTACAATGTTCCTTTGACTTCTACAGTCTTTCTTCCTTTTATGAGAATAGAACCCTTAGACTTTTCTTTATATCCGGCTCAAAGGACCATATCATTTTTAATACAATTGGGGATCCGTAGGTTACAATTATTGTAAAAATAAATGTTTTAAATTGTTTATAATAAAATGAACATTATTTCCGATTACCAAATTGTATTAAAACCTTAAAATAGACAACTTTGGTAGTGGGAAGCGAGAACTGTTGTAAATTGGTCCTTAGAACTATACTTGGACTTCAGCTGCTTAGATTGTAGTACGAATGAGGTGTTTATCTGGCCGCATTTTCAAAAAGGTTGTTTCTGAGGGCGACCATGGTCAATTAGGATGAATTCGCTGTTTTTGATTATGGAAACCATGGCTGCCTACATTACAGTATGAATTTTTGCCACTAATTTACCAAACTCAAGTTTATAGGTTTTATAAATGTCAAGAATGTCCTGTACTGTAACTCTCTGTAGGAAACAAATAAAGGCCTGGAACTGAAAATGCTAGAAACTGGATAAACATCACCTTCATAGTATAATCTAGACAGCCGTGCTTTACTTTATATGCTCTTACAGGAACCGATGATTTCGAAAGCACATTCCAACGTACCTCACCATAAAGTAATAGACAAAGCTGCGAATCTCCTTATGAAGGAACGCCCAAATATTTCTATAACGCCAGTATTGCAGAGTTCTATACCTCTAATAACCACTTCATCCTTTATGACACCTCCCAGTCAAAGTACCGGTAAAACCCTCCAGGAGAAATTAGCTGATAAGCAGAAACAATACTCGACGAAACAACTTGGTAGAAATATAGAAGCTGAGATTATCAGTGCGCCGGTAGGTGGCGCCCTGAAGAAAAATCTGAATATTCCAAGTATACCATCAATGCCGGTCACAAAACCACAATATAAGTTTCCACTGGATTCTGGAATATCAATAAGTCAGGTAAATTGTTTTTTAGTTTATTTTTTTTGCAAATTCATGCTTCATCACACCTGTTTGAGTTGTGCTTCTAGTTTGAGTGTTGTCATTTTTCAAATTTTCATGTTTAACTCCTAGAACACGACAAATCCATCAGAACAACCCAACATTTGGAAACCAGCGTTATAAAATGGTACAGTAAGTCTACATTACGCTGTTTTGTTTGTTAAATGGAGAATTATTATTTTAAATTTGCATCGCTGATGTAGTTTTGGTTATTATTCATCTGCTTCTTTCTCATTTAGTGCCAATGTCATTATTTAAGTTGTAGAACTAGGCGAGTTTTCAGTAGTTTTGTTTAGACTGCGGTCTACTCTTGCTGTCTCAAGAGAGATACACATTTTTTTGCAAATTTTTGTTAGAAATAATTCTCCACTCAGTGTAAGTTTTGTTGGGTCATTTTGTTTTACTGCATGAGTACCACGTTGACACGTATTTATTTATTATTCGGGGATTCAAAATGTTAATAGTTCATTTATTAGTTAATTGTTTTTTTAAAGATTCCAGTCACTAAACCCTTCAAAAGTATGGAGCCCGTCAGTTTACAACGCAAAGAAACACCACCCAAATTAACAAAACACGTTAGTGACATCAATTTACCTTCAAATCTGCCGATCTCTTTGAGTGTTAAAAAAAAATCGGAAAAGAAACCACCACCTGATGATGATGTCATTATAATCGAATAGTGTGTTTATAAACAATATAATAAATTATTCTAATGGATTGTAAAGTTTCGATTTTAAAAGTCTTAATAAATAATTATAACGTAAAATTGTAATATGTTGGGTGATTTTTAACTGTGGCCCTTAATGGTGATTGTCCCAACTTTGATAGCTCTACGATTTCTTTTGTGGAGACGGAAAAGAAAGGAAACTTACGTCACCAAAAGTAAAAAAAAAGTGTTGAATGAACAAATAAAATAAATAATTAATATATTAATACACTTTTAACAACCATTACTGTGTCGCCAAGTAAATACTACAAAAATGCGTTGTTTTTTTTTTTAATAAAATAACACTTAACACTTTATTTCGATGACCAGATAAGCATACAATATAATATCTTTGTTATTCAATTTTTAAGAACAGGAAACCAACTTATGGGTTAATTTCAAGTTGAGATAATACCGGTAGTACATACCTTCATTTCCATAGAAAATTAAAGAAATAAAGAGTTGTGATTGGTTGTTGCTGCGGAAGAAGTATTAAAATTTGCAGTATTACCGGTGTTATCTCGACTTGAAATGAGGCCTTTCTAGACTTTTATGCAACCCACCTAACACATCAGATTTAGGACAACGCTCATAGTGCTTCTTATGGCGCAAAAATTTCAAGAATTTTTTTCACTTATTTAGTGAACGATAGTAGAATTATTATCCAAGGAGGCATAAAGTGCACTTAGAAGTCTATTTAAAAATGTTGTTGAAACTATACTTTTTTCGACTGTTTAATAAAAACGCAGGAAAATTTAAATTTTACTGTAATGTTTTCTTGTTTTTGACATATTTCTTTTCAAGATTTTGGAGAGTTTAAAAAATAAATTTTGACAGATAAATTTTAAAAGAGTTGTTATCAATTATTAATAATTATTATAATTAATTAAATTAATTAACAAAATACAATATGTTATAAGTTATACAAATAAGAAAGTAGCTGGCGCTTACAATAATTGCTAACCGGACAAGTGGTCTTTCGATCACACAAACTTAGAAACTAACTTAACTACTATCTTATCTAATACACTTAAACTAAAATAAATATACATGCAAAGTATCCCCATCATGCAAAAAAAAATTGAATACCTGTAAGTAACACCGGGAAGCAACAATTAAATTCCGAATAACTGAGAAAGACCTGAAACAGAAAAATTAGTAGAAAAACTTGAAATAAAAAAAATATGAAAATCTGGAACAGAAACAGAAAAATTAGTAGAAAAACCTGAAACAGAAAAATTTAGTAGAGAAACTTGAAACGGAAAAATTAGGAACATCTGACAGAAAGAAAAAATTAGCAAGAAAACCTGAAACAGAAAAATTAATAGGAAAACTTGAAATAAAAAAATTACGAAAATCTGAAACAGAAAGAGCAAAATTAGGAGGTAAACCCGAAAGAGAAAAATTAGTAAAAAAACTTGAAAAGGGAAAATTACGAATCTGAAACAGAAATAAAGAAATTTGTAGGAAAACCTGAGACAGAAAGATTAGTAGAAAAATTACGAAAATCTGAAACAGAAAGAACAAAATTAGTAGGAAAACCTGAAACAGAAAAATTAGTAGAAAAACTTGAAACAGAAAAATTACGAAAATCTGAAACAGAAAGAGCAAAATTAGGAGGTAAACCCCAATAAAACAAAAGGAATTTACTTTAAATTGTTTATTTATTTTTTACAAAAGGAGGGTGCAAAGGCATTCTAAACAAAACGCGTGAATTTATTATTAAAACAATTACAAATAAAAATAGTATCTAAAATTGTTTATCTCTGCGTTATTTTATAATACGAAAATACAAAAATGTATTTGTTTAAACAAAATTGAGATATATTCCATTTAATAATTACATAATAATACAAAAAAAGTAAGCAGCTTTAGAGCGGCTGTGATGCGCCCTGTTCGAGAGCTGGTGCTCGACTGATCAAACGAAGGAAATTATCGATAAATTTGCAAAAGACAACAAAAAATGTCTATTATATCACGTCTTTGTGTCTTTGAGTACTGAATCATGGTATTATGTAAACAATTAGTTCAAATAATAAACCAAAAATGTATTTAAATATTTAGGTACAGAACCTAAATATTTAATTAAATTAAATATTAAATATTTGATCACGAAAATAGCGGCGAAAAGACAATAATTAATTATATTTAAACAAATGAGACTAAACATTGTTTTAAACGGCTACAATATTACCAATTGGAAGGTGAGGTCATAAATCTCTTGTCAACATTTTACGCAATCACAAAAAAACTGTTTACATTTTCTAAAGTCTCAGTTTATGTACAGAATGTCCCAATTTTATTTCTATTGCAAGTCTCAGTTTATATAGAGGTGTCCCAGTTTCATTTCTATTGCAAGTCCCTTTTTAGCCTACCTTTTATCGGAAAAATAATGAAAGAAATAGAGTGGCCTTTGACAAAAGCCTACTTCAGTTGGCACAGTAAATTTGTTGTGACAGTAAATTTTGCGATAAATAACTAAAAAATGTTGCGAAGTGTTACAAAACCACCTTCGGAATTTATTTTTCAATCTTTCCAAAATTTTGAAAAGAAATATATCAAAAACAAATCAAACACCAAAACAATGTAAAATTTTAAGTTTTCCTGGTTTTTTATTTTAATAATTATTAATTTACATAAAAAAGTTGATAGAAATTTAGTTCTAACTACACTTTTAAATAGACTTCTAGGTGCACTTTATGCCACCTTAAATAAAAATTTGAATATTGTTCGCTAAATAAGTGAATAAAATTCTCGAGATTTATTCGTCATAAGAAGCACCAGGAACGTTGTCCTGAGGCTGCCGTATGACGTCATATGAAAACGGTGGATTCTATTTCGGTTGAAAGAACATTCGTACGTAAAATTTTCAGTCGCATTAAAATTCGAATATAACTAAATTTGCTTGTCATTTTTCTAACCTACCTTTAAGTTCAAAATAGATTTTATAAAATCAGTGCAATTATGGTTGAATTATTCAAATTTAAACAAAAAACTAACTTGGAAGGCTTCACTTTGATTATCCCCAGTGTTTGTGTGGGAAATGTCTCTCAACTTACCATCGATTTGTTAATAACATCCCTTAATTTCAAGAAAGCGGCTACAATTTGGCACCCTGCTGTTGTCTCATCTGTAGGACCAGACCCTTATGACGCAAACATCCCAGAACTGTGTACAGCATGTGAATTATACGTCAACGAAGGCTTAAAAATAGCCCTTATTCAGCTGCGATCTACCGTCAACGGTAGACTTGCAATCAAGTTTTTCACAGATTTGAAAAACTCTTTTATGGAGTTTAAAATCAGAAATATTTTAATTCTTACAAGCTCTTTCGATCAAGAACTGCATGTGGTCACTAGCAACAAGTTTTACTACATCAGCAATCAAGATATTAGCGAAGTCATGAATAATTTAAATGTGAAACCTCAAGAAGTTGGATTGAATGGCAAATATGTAGTTTATGGGTCAGGTTTTGCAGTGAAATTATTTGAAGTTTTGGGAAGTAATTTCGAATGTACGGTTTTGATAAAATATGTGTCGGAAGGTGATAATAGACCTGATGCTATTGGTTGTATAAATGTCTTAAATAAGTTTGTAAGTGGTCTTTCTACATTCAATGTTAGAGATATAAGGTTTCCAAGCTCATGGAACCTTATTTTTGGTGGACCTATACCTTTAGGAATTTTTTAATAAAGTTTTTATAATTATATGTGCCTATAAATAAAATTTGAAATACAAATAATTCTATTTTACGTATTAATAAGTATAATACACACTTTTTTGAAAATAATAAGGAATTTTGAAAAGTTGCGCTGTGCGGTAGGGTTTTTGAGTTTGTGATGTTGGTATTGCAACTCAAGTCTTCTGTCAAAACTCAAAACATAACCTAAAATGGAAAAGTGCCGTTTATGTTTAATTAAAACTGAGCCAGGTTTCTCAGTGAATATTTTTCAAACTCCTGTAGGTTACAATGATGATGTTATTTCTAACGTGATAATGACTTTAGCACCAATAGAGGTATTTCTACAAATTTTACATTTGATTGATTCTAGTTTTCTTTTCCTTAGATATCTCCAGAGGATGATTTTCCTCAACTGGCTTGTAATGATTGCTTTCAGAAGGTAAATAGTTTTGTTGAATTTCGAACTTTAGTTCTGACATCAGATGCTAAATTAAAAAATCAAAGAAGCATTCAGGATCTCAAAGAGGCCATTACTAACGCCAAGATAAACGAGACCGAAACCGAAGATTTTGAACTTATTAAAATTGAAGAAAACGTTAAATCCGAAGAAGCGCACATTAAAAAGAAGGAAAAGGAAGAAAATGTTGAGAGTACTGGGAGTGGAACTGAAGAAAACGATAAACCTGTTGTAGATTTTCCATTTCATTGTGAAATTTGTGGTAAAGGTTTTCGAAAGAAATGTCTTTTAACTTACCATAAAAGTGTTCACTCAGATGACGAGCCTTTCAAATGTGACGTGTGTAATAAAAGCTACAAGTGAGGTTTTAATTTCTGGTAATTCTCCCACACTAAAATTTTTTAAAGGTTGCAGAATAGTTTATTTCACCATAAAAAAACTCACAAGAGTGAAAAACCTTTCAAATGCGATGTATGCGGCTCGAGTTTCATTCAGATCAGTCATTTTAAAGTCCACCAAAGACTACACACTGGGGAAAAGCCATACGCTTGTGAATACTGCCCGTACACGTGTGTAGTAAGCAGTGCCCTCACAAATCATCAGAGAATTCATCAAAATGCCCCTTTGGTGCCGTGTCCAACCTGTGGGAAGAGATACAAAAACCTAAAGTTTCATAAGTGTGCAAAGAATAGTGACGCAGATGATAAGCTTTTTAATTGTACAGTGTGTGAAAAGAGATTTAAAACCGAGAAAAATATTATTGCACATATGAGGACACACAGTGAGAAAAATCCGTTTGAGTGTGAGATATGTAAAGAGTCGTTTACTAAGTCGGGGTTTTTGTTGAGGCATATGAAGACGCATTCAGTGGATAGCCAGTATCCGTGCAGTTTTTGCCCGAAAAAGTTTACCTATTACTACCAAATTTTGAGGCATGTTGAGAACAAACATCCAGGACAGGAATCGTAGATAAATAATTTTACATTTTTTAAGAATTTCTTTAGTGAATTCTATTTATTTTTTTATAAAAATACTGACATGAAATAAATTGTGTACAATAAAAAATGTACTGTTGTTTTACTTTTTGAACAAACAATTATTAATTGAGTTTATAAATTTAATTATTTTTGTAATTTTTTGCTAGTCTTCTGAACTTTTTATTACAAAACTTTAATCGTACACAAATGATTTTTCTTTTAGGGTTACGGATTGAAGTGATTTAATTTTACCGTTTTTACATTGAAGCGTAAAAAATGCGGGAAAAAGCTATGTATTTGAATTTAAACATCTTTTTTTGCTTACCTTTAACGACAATGAATCATAGCAGCCCTAAAACGTGACAGAAAGTTTTATTTTTTATTCTAGCGCAGAAACAATATTACGTCACAAGGACAGAAAGTATATGTTATCGACCACGCAAAGTATAGAAAAAAAGTAGTATTTTTTTATTTGTAATCGATAGCTTATGGAATTCTTTTTCAAAAGGAGTTATAGCCAATCCAAATGTCCAAATTTTTATTTTTGCTTATTATTTTAGGTGTAAAACTAGAAATCAGATTTTAATAAATTTCACAGCAATTGAAAGATTTTGTATTTTTCTACATTGTGTACATTTTCAAATTTCTGGAATCATTTTCTATAAGAATATGTTAAAAAACATTTACTTCTGTTTGGTTATTTTTTAAAAAATCGCTTGAAAAATGTATATTAGTACCCAAAAATTAAAATTATAGTCTTTAGGTAAACTAATAATACTAAAAAACTAGTATTAAATTTGATACAACTGATAGAAGCAGCTTTTTTCTCAAAATGGGGGGTTTTAATAAAAATATTGAAAGAATTAGAAATACAAGTCAATTTCACAAATCTTATCAAATAAATTTTTACGTAAAAGCTGGTAAATTTTTCTCAGTTTTAAAATTTTGTATATTTTTTTGCACTGTTATGGCACTGACTTAGTTATTGAAAGCGATTTGCAACTTTTTTGTTTTATTGATTTTAAGTTTTAATTTTTTCATTATTTATTCACTGATTCTTAGACAATTTTAGATAGGATAAGACTATAGACTAGAGTAGCAATATGTTACAAAATATGGAAATTAAGTCCGACTTTTAAAAAACGACGAAAATTTTTTTTGAAAAAAATGTTTACTTATGTGTATAACTTATCGAATGCTTCTTTGAAGATGGCCAAGCATTTGAAGTTTGGTTTTATTGGAATCAGAGTTATTCAAAATCTTAAAAATATTATGTAATTTTGTTACGATTTTAACATAAAAGTAAAAGTTTTTTCTGGATTTTTTTTTAAACTATAAATTGGATCTTTATAAATTGTACATCAATTAAAAAATTGGGTAATTTTTTATATTTTGTATTATTTTCAAATTTTTTAAACTTTATGTTTAGAAGATTGTTTTTCAAGCTTTTGTGAGACACTAAAAATTCTTCTCATTTTGGTGGTAATTTATATAAAATTAGTTTTGCGTTTATGTAGGACAAATGCTTTATCCTACATCGAAAAGGTAATTTCTAGGTTTTAAGTTGAAAATTCAGTTTTCCTACATTTTATCTTAGTGAAAAAAGTTTTTCGCGGTGACAATTAAAAATTATCAGTTACAATATCATAAGAACTTGGATTCTTTCCGGAAATTTTTTTGAATAAATTTTAAAAACGTTATTATCATACTTAACCCGACTGCAAAACGAAGGCTAATTAGGCGTTTTTGGAATGCACAAAAAAAATTCGAATGTTCGTATAGTATTCAGCAAGAGAGTCTTATGACGAATAATAAAATTTGTACTAAAATCTGGTAAGACTAAAATACATATTTTTGATATGATTTTGTGTTTAATTATTCTAGCTCTTGATTAATAAACTTCTTCGACACCAAATGAAATATGAACTTATTTATTTAAACTTAGTTTTTCTTTAATTTGAAAATTCGTTCACTTATTACTATTAGTATTGCTTTGATCTGTAACATGAAAATACGTCCAGGAAAGTATTAAATTTTTATTGAAACAAGTCGTAATATTTGTCTCTCATTGGTTCTAATCTAATATAAAATCGCTTATTATTGTCAATTATAATCTTACAAGTACTTTTATTTATTATTATTACATTAAAGAAAACTGTTTTTAATAATAATAAGTTACATGTTTTTAAAATGCACCAGAAAAAGTTTTTCGGAAATAGACAATGTACCTAATGTAAATTATTATGTCTCTTGAGTAATAAACTTTTTTGGCACTAAATAAACTAAAGTAAATCATGTAATAAACTTAGATTTTTTTGAAGCTTAGACTATTTCGACTTACTAGTTTCACCTTAATTGGGTAACATTTTCAGGACAATTTTGTACATATTTTCGTTCAGGCAAGCCTTAATATTTGTTTTTTATTGGTTCTTATACACATGTTATGCGACTCTTAGTTGAAAACTTTCAAAAGACAAATTCATTTTCTGATGGGCTAATTTCATGTTGAGATACTACCGCTAGTACTCCGAATTTTTTCAATTTATCCTGGCAACGAAGATACTGTCGGTATTATGTCAACTTGAAATTAGTCCATTAGACCTCACTATATATTTTTTAGGAATATTTAGTTGCAAGTTATAGTTAAAAAAATGAGACAAAATCTAAAAAATTGAGAAATTACAATTTAACAGAATCGGTTTTTCAAAAAATCTAATAAATTTTATCTCTCATGTTAGTGTACTGTTTTTTCTGTACAATCGCGATTCTCCGTATTTTTGTTCGCAAACTACAGGTTAAGAAAGGATGTTTTAGACAATATCTACAGAGAAAAAAATTATAAAATTCACACACCTTTTAGAAATTTGGCAATTTTCTGAAAATTATTGGATTCCTTGAATGGTAACTATTTCTATGAAAATATGTCAAAAGCTTTAATTTTGATCGGTATTATTTTTAAAAATTTTGACAAAGCCGCAATATCTCCTGAAATATCAAAAAATTAAACAAAAAAAATTAAATAAAAATTCAAAATGGAATATTATAAAAATGTATATGTCGTAGGCTAATTATACACGTTCACTCGTTTTATAAAACGCCTAGCCTTTTTGTAAATGATTAAGAGAATTGTAAATGCATCAATAAATAGTTTTTATAATACGATTAAAAATTTTAGACATTCTAAATACGCTGAATAAGTGTCTTATTATTAAATGTTCTCTTTAACCATATTTGGGATTTGTGCTCCTTTTTGTAATGTGAGGACTGGCGCGTATGAATTGTTGCATCAAGAAAAATTTTCTGGCGTGTAAAAATTTAAAAAAATAAACGTTGTATAGTATAAGCAAATTTAAATAAATTAATGTCGAATTAATAGAAACGGAAAATATTAGGCAAAAGTAAAACATAAAACAAGTAATTCTAGCATAATGTCATTTTATTTCTTTGTATTGTCCCCCCTCCACTGCACTATCACAACAAAAGTGGTAAAAGATATTACAGAAGGCATTGCTAAATTATGGAAATAAACACAGAAATTTTTTTTTTTAAGTAAAACTGAAAATGTAAGATATTATCTAACAGCGCGAGTTCTACTCGGTTAATATAGTCTCTCATTTTGAATAAGACTGGTTACATTCAGTCACTTTGCTTCACAAACATTATAATTATTTATTAAATTTTAATTTTAACACAATTCTAGTAGACAGAGTGTTTTTGATCTAACTACTAAACGCTACTAAAACCCTTTTTTTATAATCTGATTATTTTACTAAAAAGAGATTAAGGCACACTCTAAGGTTAGAGTTGGGATGTTGTAGTATACTTATAAAAATAACCATAAATACATGTATTTTATAATAAAACTAATACTTATCCGGCGTTATATAATAGACCTAAAATATCTCATCACATAGACGTTTTATGAAGCGAGTGAATTTGTGAAATGCTTACCGATATATACTACAAATTTAGCATAAAAAAAACATGGAAATTTTGTACTTTGGGATTTTAAGTTTTAAGACAAAATGTATAAAAATAAAACGTTTTATCATCTTCAACATGTAGAATTAGTTTCATTGTTACAGATTTATGTTCGAGCTTTAGAAACCTTAAATTGTTTACGGTCAGGTAGCTATAGATCACAAGTAGTCTCAAGTATGAGGAAATAAAAACATTGGTAGTAAATTGCTCTGGAGCTCCATTGCTCTTTTAGCTTGCACGGTCAGCTAAATAACAATAAAGCTGGCGTAGTAGTTAATAAAATAGTTAAAAGTGTAAAAGGTATTTTAGCGTTGAAAATTTATATCGGTATTAAGTGTCAAGGAGGGTGTATTTAAAGGAGTAAAGTAAACAATTTATATACTTTATTGATCGTTACAAAACACTATAATTAGCTAAACGTTAATAAGAAACAAGTCGTGTGCACATTTTTGATTGACATCTCTCATTTTGAGCAATCATTGTAAATAAGTTCTATTCTTCTAAACGAGCATGATATGTTTAAATTTTATTATGTACACGATTTACATTATCAAAAAATAACAATTGATGTATTAAAAAATTTTAGTAAAATAAATGGAAGAAGTAGTTTCACACTAGATATTATGTACAAATACTGTTAGGTTCACTAACGCAAAATAAAATTGTACGTCATAAAGTATATAAAAACAAAGATCACAGGAATTTTATTCAGATTCGGAGCGTCACTTAACGCACTCGCATGGCAACTCATGTCCTCTGGGGGCAGCTGCACTATGGGTATTCGCGTCCCGGAGGTGATGTCCGTACACGTCGCCTCCTTCACCATGTCGTTCATCCGCACCGCGGTTTCTACAGGCGCGTTGTGGGACTGCAAACTTTCCCTCGTCCACCGACGCAACCAATGTCCCAGCCAGGCCAAGTGGCAACCGCAGCGGAAGGGATTCTCTGAGATGGTTAAGCCACCTGAAACAAGGACACGCTGCAAACTTTTACCCCACACGCGTGAATACCCAAAGGAAAACAAATACAAAAGTTGCCTACGCGCAAAATTGAAACGCTTAAAGTATAAACACACGACCCTAACTAATTCTTACCAAGATAGTTTACCACTAATACCACCTCAAGTTTTTAACTAACAAATTTGCATCGCAAACTTTTACTTACATTAATGTAGAAAAAGAAAGAGCACTGGAAGCACGGTTGGATGAGGCCCTGGTAAAATATTCTCAACTGGCACATTGTTTGATTCATTAAGTAATATACAGGGTGAGACATCGTATATGGCCACCCCTTTTTTCAACGTTGATAATTAAAGAAATTTTATAAAATTTACACATGGCAAATATTTGTTACTAGTTACTGGACCATTTTTGAATGATTCAATTGTTTCAATTCAGTTTTTGGTTAAGGTTGACTTTTTTTTTTAATTTGTTAAAAATAGAACAATTTACAAAAAAATAATAACAAGTATCAGTATCAGCCGGTACACTATTATTGTTTTATTTTTTAAGGACAACTATGTATTTGTGAAAAAAACAAAAAATAATTAAAATTTTTAAAAATAATTATGATATTATGATTTTGTATAAAAAAATAATTAAAACTTGGATCGGCCTTCCGGTGTCTACCTGTCCCATCCAACCCTGCGTGAAAATACATGTTTCATGTGCTCATTGGGTAATTAACGCACTGAAAATTTACACTAAGTTCAAATATTGCACAAACCTGAAATCAGTGTCGTCCCCACATTTTTCCAGGTGGTTGTATTTCCATAAAAAATTTCTGGACTAAGATACGACAACATGTTGTTCCTCAAATCTATCGTTAAATACGAAACTTTGTACATATTGGAAAAAAGTCCCGGAGGTAACTCTTCAATTTCAGTCCCAGTGATCTTCAAAACTAAATCAGGATTTCTCCCAAATTTAATAAAAGCATCCCTATCTATAATTTTTAAGTTCCTTCCTGTAATTTCTAAATGTCTAATTTTTTTATTTTTCACACACAACAGTTGTTCATCAAGTACCGGTTCCATGATATGTATTTTCAAAATCCTCAACTGTTGCAAATTCGTCATCAAATTACAAAACTGTTCGTTAAAATGATCGATATTTGGCCACGTCTGTATCGTCAGCGAATTCAAAATTTTGATCTGCTGTATCGCTTTGCTTTCAAACCGATCCAAAAACCTTAACCCTTGAATATTCAAATCTTGCAAATTCTGCAATCCGTAAAAACTATCAGCGACAATTTCCTTAATCGGATTAAACGACAAGTCTAATGATTTTAATTTCGGTAAATGTATCCAGAGATGCGAAGGCACCTCAAACAACTGATTATGACTCAAATCAATCGCTTTCAACTTGACTAATTCTTGCACGGAGTTCTTATTGATCGTCTCAATATGATTGTGAGATAAATTCAGATGGACCATGTTGGGCAAGGGCAGATGCGGAGTGGAAGTAATCCCCGAATTGGCTAAGTTTAGATGCTTCAAACTTTGCGCGTAGTGGAACAGTTCTTTGAAGTTGGCACGTAGAGGATTCGAACTCAAGTCGAGCACTTGCAGCAATCCCAAACTAGTAAAAACGTTGTCGGGGAGGATCGTGAGCTTGTTATTGCTCAAATTGAGGTTCTGCAGGAAGGGAATATCGGGGAAAGTTGTGCTGTCGATATGTTCGATGTTGTTGGAGCTGATAGAGAGGTGGCGCAGAGTTAAACCAACATCTGAGAGACTCAAACTGGGGACCACGCTGAAGGAGTTGTAGCTCAAGTCAAGCATCTCCACTACGGTGTTTTGGAAAACGTCTTTGGGGAGGTAGTTGAGGCTATTGCTGCTTAAATCGACTACTCTTAGCTGAGGCATATTGGCAAATTGGCCTGGATGTAACTGGGAGATTAAATTTTTGGATAAATCAAGCATTTGGAGGTTTTGGAGACCAGCAAAGGCTTTTCTACTTATGAACATAATGTTATTTTGTTGTAGACTTAAATGTTCTAGTGAGGTTAAATGCATGAAATTGTTGTGATCTAATCTCGATATTATATTGAAGTCTAAGTGAAGTTTTTTGAGAAGGGCTGTGTTTTCGAGACACTTGGGGATTTTGGCAAGATTATTGTATCTTAAATCGATGACATGTACGTTGAGAATTTTTAAATCTGAGTTGCATGAGATGATTTGGTTTCGGCTCAGGTTGAGATGTAAGGGAGTAGATAAGTTAGCGAAATATCCGAAAGAGAAGTCTGATAAAAAATTGTTTTGTAAGTCGAGTTTAGCCAAGGACGGTAAGTTTGAAAATGCGCGACTGTGAAGTTTCGTGATTAGATTATTGGCAAGGATCAGCTTGTTGAGTGCTGGAAGGTCGTTAAAACTATCGGCTTCGATGACTTTGATGCGATTATTTGAGAGAAGAATGGTCTCGAGGCTGTTTAGTGATTTAAACGTGTCGCTTCGGATTGTCGATATTTCGTTGTTGGATAATCGGATATCTTTGAGTTTGGAGTGGATGGCTGGTTTTAATAGGTTGATTGGTATCGTTCTTATTTTGTTGGATTCGATATTGAGATATTTCAGTTCGGGAAGCGAGTCTAAAGAGAATTCCGGGACCGTATCAAAGTTATTGTTGTCGACGGAAAGCCATTTCAAGTTTGTTAGCGGTTTGAAAATTTCGTGTGGAAGGTCATCTCTGTCGAGTCCAAACGATATCTCCAAACTCTCTAAGCCTTCGAGGCCGTCGAAGGCGTTGTTGTCGATGACCCGCAACGGGTTAAAACTTAAACTGAGTTCTTTAAGTTGCTGCAAATCGGCGAAGATTTGACTCTTCAAGCTTGTAATTCGATTGTTCCCCAATATGAGGCTCCGGATGTTCGAGCCCCAGCTGAAATCGGTCTCTGCGATTTCGTATATTTCATTAAAACCGATGTTAAAGTGGGAAATTTTCGAGCAATTTTGCAATGTTTCAACCGGAATTCGTGTCAAACGATTTCCGCTTAAGCTCACCGCCTTCAGACTGGAGCAGAAGTTGTCGAAGGCTCGTTCCGGTATTTCACTTAGTAAGTTTGACGATAAGTAAAGGTATTTAAGCGACTTGAGTTGACCCAGCGCGTAGGGGATCTGCTGGAAATTATTGTGATCGAAATCCAGATACTCCAAAGAATCTTCTATCCCCTCAAATGCCCTAATTTCGACATTTTCCAGAACATTGTACGAAAGAATTATCCTTCCGCACTGGAGACCGGCAAAACTCTCGCTCGTGAGCGTCTTGAAGTCGTTAAAAGCCAGATTTAAATCCCTTATATAAACAGAACTGTTGAACGGGTATCTCGGCAAACTTTTCAAATAGTTTTCCCCAAGATCGATTTTCTCTAACCATAACTTTCTGGGAAATGTGTGTTCTGGTATCGTCTTGATGTGATTGCCACGTAAATACAGCCATTGTAAATGAGGCAAACCGCCGACGATTTCCAGTGGAAAGTTCTCAATCAAATTATGTGAGATACTAGCGGTTTGAAGAGTAAGCGGCAGAGAGTGCTTATGGATTTTATATATTCTGTTTCCGTCCAGGTTCACCCAAATGAGGGACTTGAAGTCCCTCAAACCGTGCGATACTTTCGAGATGTGATCCGGCTGCTCGTCCGGAACTTCAGTGATGTCATTCTCGCCCAGAAACAGCGTCGTCAAAGTGTTCTTCACATGCGACCATTCGCTGCCTATCGACGATATTTGGTTTCTGGAACAAAAATAACAGGAAAATGATGCGACCATCGGGGAAAATACTCTCACAAAAAAGGGGTTTTTCAGTTTTGCGCCCTATTAACAACAGTAGATTCATTTATTCGAAAATAATTTGAGCGAATGATGTGCTGTTTTATAGGTAATATGTATACGAAAATCTTGATACATAGTTGACTATTATATTGTCATCAATTTTTCGAGAGCGCACTTCTGTCAATTTGATGAAACTAAATTTGCATTAATAATTAAAAAAAATACATAGGTATATTGATGCTATTTTGGTCGATTCTAATTGTCGAGGAAGGACACTCTCAAAAAACTGAAACAATGTAATAGTCTTAAATAAATGTAATCCAGATAGTCATATTTGATAAGATTATTTCTTGAACCAAATTTAAAATTATGAAAAACAAAATTTATCTTATTTAAGACCAGTTTGACGATTTCCTTAGTTTGAGGCATTTTTTATTTTTTTAACAATTACTATAACATTATTGATTGAAGATAGATTTTTTTTACAAATGTCGTAACAACAAGACTAAATAAGACGATAATTAGGTACTTTTGTTTTATTACCACTCTAATAGCTTTTAACTGAGGACATGAGTTTCGATTAGATCATATACAATAATGTGCTACATTTATATATTACATTGTCGATATTATAATTTGTTGATGACAAAACATTTGACATGTTTAAGTGTTCATGTCTAAATATTTAACCCTGATCGAAATTTACAAAAAGTTTTATTTCGTGTTGCCTAATATACATTTATTGACATGTCTAGACATACAAAATGTAACTTTCTAT
Organism: Tribolium confusum; assembly: GCA_029207805.1. Lineage (NCBI taxonomy): Eukaryota > Metazoa > Arthropoda > Insecta > Coleoptera > Tenebrionidae > Tribolium > Tribolium confusum. Next base: position 38,762,138 of record JALGAY010000002.1, on the reverse strand, counting down.
TGATGCTATTTATATTGTGAAAGGCCGAGTTGATTTTATTGCATAACATCTATAGATACTTTAGTCTGTTTATGTACTAGAGTAGATATTTAATATTAATAATACTTCTTTCTAAAACTTTCTTGTACATAAATTAACATCTAGAAAAAATTGTAGACACAGCTTCTAAAAATCTATTGGTATTTATAAAAACCTACTCTAAAATTCATTTTAGTTTATTTCAAATAGGCGATTTTGTCCAATATTGTTTATTTTCAATATCATTGCAATTAGTACAAAGTAGGATATTAAAATTATACTAGGTGTTAAAAGCACGTAAAAGCTTTCAGAGCTTTGTTTGGTTGTTTTATATTGATTGGAATTGGATTAAATGGCTCAGTTAATGTTGTTGTTTGATTGTCACTGTCGTAGCACGAAAATGTACTGACTTGATTTGTCAATCCCAGACGTTGATGCTCTACTTCATTGTTGAAATTTTGTTATTTTGTAATTTAAACATCTTTAATTGTAGCATGTCAATTAGCTAACTTTCAATAAATTATTTAGGTTGTAACTGATCAATTGTAGAATAATAATGAGATAAATCTGTTTAGTTGAAGACTGAATAATAAGGGAAGCGCAAAATGAAGATTGTAAGTATAAGAGTCACACATTTTGGTAGAAAAGTTATACATAATTATGTATATACATAATAAACAGGGTGCTCAGTGTGAAAACTAGTTGGGATTACGCCATTTTTTCTAAGAAAGTGGGCGGCACAAAGAAGCTGTAGGGTAGGTATCTAGCAGATACAATACGAATAAACTTGATTAGTTTTTGCGGTTAGTTACAATTTTTTTGAAATATTTTTTTCACAAAACAATATTTTAACATCTCTTTATTTAGAACGATATTTAAAAAAAATTAAATTTTATATTATTTTCAAAGAATTAATATTAATTAGTTAGTATTAATTAGAAGGAATATTAGAAAAATTCTGAAAAAATTCACCTGCATAACGCAAAAAACAAAGTTTCTAATGGAAAACTTTGAAGTTGATGTGATGACTAGTTTTTGTGAAAAGATGAGATAATACTTTTAGCAGACCCACCCTGTATACCAGCGTTTCTCAAGCTTTTTTCGCCTGCGGACCACTAAAATTTAGCGGCTTAAATATCTGTCGCTAAAATTCGTTTGAGATATTTGTATCTTGTCATTTTATAAATTAAACTTTAGTTATTATTATTTTTTGTTGATAAGTAAATTTTTTTTGCGGATAAATACTTGTCCACAGAATAGTAAAATTTCTTAGCGGACCACTAGTGGTCCGCCGGACCAGTGGTTGAGAATAGCTGATATATACAACATTTATATAATTATGTATATGCATATCTTTTTATCAAAATATTCTTAAGGGTACGTGGGTGACACCACACGGTAAAACATGCCATAAAAAAGGTCTCATATTGGTGTAATTTTAGATAAAAAAATAAGAAACTGCTCGCGAAGATAACTGATGAGGGCGCTACAATCGCATGAAATATGACGGACGAAATAAGTAGTATACAAGTAGCAACATAATCAATTTTATTAGGGATTCTGTAAATTAGGTTTTTTAATAATTTTAAATGGTTATTCAAATTGTGAATCACGTTCACGCTGTCAATTAAAATTGGTTTGATTTTGAACGAAATATTGTTTTAATGTAAAAATTGTTCGAAATGAAGTTATGATACAAGTCTAAAAATATGCAGTTTAATCCAAAAAATTCTGGCCGTCAACGTTAAAAAACTTTAAACTTTAATTAACCGTTTCAAAATCTTAAATTAGAGCTTTAAATTGGAAAAACAATTATCGGTACGATAACATTTATAATTTCGCATTACATTATTGTATTTCTACAACAAGGTAAAAAAAAAAAAAATTAGTGCGCATAACTTGAACTCTGACAAGGTGAAAATGTTATAAAGTTGGTCTGTAAATACAGGTTTTAAGTTGATACAGTATGGTTTTTTAAGAAATTTTGACACTAACAATTAGTCATATACAAAAACAAACTTTATGTAAATGTAAAAATTTTATTTTAAAGCACATGATAGTATATTATAACTCAAAAACCATAAGAATAACTTTTTGTAGTAGAAGTTAAAGGCCGAAGTATCCTAGAAGTTTGAGACCCAGAAAAACTTTATGCTTACGGCCGCGAAGTTTAGGTATATATTATTATTTCAACCATCTGGATAGAACAGTTAGGTATCCGACTCTAATTTTCATTATTTTATACATTAGAGGACAAATTAAATATGAGTGAAAATTAGGGACAAATAATGGATCGAAGGTACCATAGGCAGGTTTGCAAGCAGAGTAATTTCTATGGTACTCAGTACATGGACAGTTATTGTTGCTTACTGTTGCTATTGGTGAAACATTATTGGCTAGGAGTGGGCAAATGGACAAAAAGTTGGTATTATTTGCTCGTAATATGGCGCAAAAAATGGTTATTATTAGATATGCCGTCAAACATTTAAATGTGCTTTAAAATATGAATGAAAAAGTAAAACCAATAAAAAAATATTTATTTGATAAAGAGAAGAAAGTTGAACTGATCGTAATTTGTTAACGTTTTGGGTTTTTACTTAGAGCAATGTTCTGCTAACACTGCTAACAGGTTAAAATTTTAATTTAAGTTGAAAGGCCAAAATTAGTTATAATTTAAAATTAAAAACATTTGCTTTTTTAAGTTATTTCTACGTTTTTACTATGACTATGGAATAATGAGTTTATAAACCGTTTTTAGGAAAAAAATCTATTTAGCTATGCTTAAAAACAACACTAAATAAAAACACATTTGATAAATAATAGTGCAACACTTTGTTGAATAAATAAATAAACATTGTATACATTTTTAAATATTAGTATTCTTTAAGAAGAAATTAATTTCTTTACAGAAGAAAAGTAAAACTACAAATAATCAGTGTTTTAAATTTACTGTTTTAGGCAAGAAAAGTAAAATTACTACCTGCTACATAAAATAATCCGTAGAAATTTATGCTAACAAAATAAACAATAATATGTTTTTTACCCAAATACAAGTAAATCCATGACAAGATCTGCAAATTTCTCGGCAATTAATTTAAAGAAAAAACGAAAATTTAGACTAAACAGAGATGAAAGAATGCAGGTAAGCATGAGTTAAATTTCTGAGAACAGAAGAGAAGAAACTGTGAGTGAACGTAATTTTCTTAAAAAAGTGTCTATTAAACTAACAAATTAAACTATTAATTTAAACCGGAAAGCCTGAACTGTTTATACCTAATCTCATTAACTGTTATTTTGTGTTACATGAAAACTGGTCAAAATATAGAAGAAAGGGAAGAGAAAAGAAAGACTAAAAACAACAATTATTAAAAAAATAGTGAACAGAAAAGACTAAAAGAAAGCTGTTGACAAAAATTAAGCTATGGGTCTAAAATTGCAGTACTATATCTATTATTTCAGTTTTATGTTTTTGGTATTAACTCTCTTCAAAAACATACAAAACACGCATTTACATTACATTTATTTCTGTTTTGTGCTGCATTGTTTTAAATTATATTTATTATAAATTTTAAATCTAATACACCGTTCATTTAAAATGGTGTATTGTGTTACAATAATGTTATAAAATATGTAAAACACTACATTATTTACATTGCAAACATTGTTCAACTACTAAAATACATATTTATTTAAAAAATCCATACTTTATTTGCTTTGTTTTAAGCTGACTGAACTCACGTTTCTTTTTTTATTTATTTAAACTTAATACTTTACTTTTAAAAAGTCATTATATACATTTTTTAGTTGTAAACTTCTTGAATTATCGTTAATAATCTGGATGAGCTAATTCTGAATATCAATAGCCCCCACTAGTTTTATTTACTACCCTTAATTTCAAATTATGAAATAAACAAACGTAATTAGGCTTCTCACTGTATATTTTATTTACATTTTGCACCAGCAGTATTGAAATTTTAAATAAATACTTCATAATAGGCCATTACTGGCTTTTCGAATGTTTGTGTGTTATTGCAAAGTTTGTTGGAAATTTATCTTACAGTTGTTGCAAAAGTGAATACTTAATTAGTCCGTTTGAAATTAAATTTGGAATTTTAATCTAAGCCTAAATGTTTATGCATCCTGAAAGGATAAGAGAATTTTTTAGATTTCCCGAAAGTCTCATCGGCAAATCCTCGCTTGTCCAATAAAAATTATCACGAACTCTGGTAATTTGCAGATGAGTTGATTTTATCGAAGTAGGTCGAAGCTCGAGTTCGATAATGTAAAGTTGGAGGTAACTACTCGTCCAAAAACGTATTTTCATTAGACACGTTCATATGTATGAGGATACGAGTTGAACTTAAATAACGAAGTCGTTCTAATAGGATGCGTTTGTCTCGACACATTTGCATTTTAGATTTGCATTTCCAAGACAAAGCATTTAGTTTGACATTACTTTAAGCAAATTTGTAGATATTAGATTGTGAGAGCGTTGTTCTGAATTTCAACTCACCTCAAGAATATTTTACGAATTTACCTTTGTTCTCTTTTTATGACAACTTGGGACAATGAAATCAGGAAATCGCAATTACAGCCACAAGTTTTCTTGCTGTTATATCGGGTCAAGGTTTCCAAACGTGTAGAGAACTTTTGAGAAGCCACGAACGCTAACGAAATGGAGGTAAATGGGGTAACTCGTTTTTATGTGATCCGTGCTCGTTTCGGTGCCGCAAAAGATCCTCCAACATGTTTATAAAACTCCGCTTATTTAAAGGTGGTGAAAATCGGCTGCAATCCATCGCAATCTAGACGGATATTTATCCACGAAATTTTAAATTAGCGCTAGCATTTAACAATGGGTTAAAAGGGGTCAAAAGTTAAAATTGGGAAGTGAAATTGGACATCAATTTTTAATTAGAAACGTTTGATTGAGTTTATACCGGCGATCAAATAAAATGAAACGGAAAATTTAAGAGGCAATGAATTTTGAAGTGGCGATTTTTATATTGTGCAGCTAGGGAAAATTTTTGAATGGACTAAAAGTTTGCAATTTAAAGAATGCCTTTTGTTAAGCAAAACAATTCAATCCCAGACGGGATTTAAATTTTATAAGTTACTTAAAGTATAATTAAAATTGGCTAAACTGATGTAGTTATTTAATATGTAATTTCCTTTAGATTTTTTTAATGTCGTTATAAATTTTTTTAAATGAATCGAAAAACACCTACTAAGACTAAACACTACATTCAACACGACGCGCGTTTCAAAAACAAAGTTGTCATTCTCATGTAGGAATTAAAACTGAGTCAGTTTTTAATTATTATTAAATTTCTAAGGAAATTTAAATATTACTTTAAGGCCTTTGGCACTAAAAGTGATAGTTTACTCCCCCTCAGTAGGATAGTGATATTAATTTTTATCCCTAAAAAAATAAAATTATATAACAATACGTAACTGTAAAAGCCCAAAAAATTTAGGCTTTACAGTAAGAAGTAGTGGAAGTCCGAAAACTAGTCTAAAGAAGCATCAGCCCTAGTTTAGTTTTAAAAGAGGATTTAAAGTTTCACAACTTTTTATTGCGTTTTATTTGGTTATCAATAATGCTTTTATAGCCGAGAATTTTCCCAGGATTAAATCCGTATTGCTTTGTCCTTATCGCTAATGTTTCCCAGAGATAAAAAAGCGCATTTGCTGACCGGGAATAACAGTTACACCGGGATTAGCGCCTAATTCCCTGTTTATTTAAATGAAATTTTTCTATTGATTTTATTACACCTGGTAGGTTCGCTTTGAGCAAAAATAGATTTGAGAATAAAGAACTTTTTATTGGATTCTGTCGCTTCAAAATTGAGATTTCTTCTTTAATCACAATTTAGATTGAAATTCGTTCGTGTTTATTTCGTAATTATTTGACTGAAGCGGTTCTCTTTTTATTAAATATTCTGTCATTCGGAGAGCTGGATATTTTTGTGGAACGTAAAATTAACTTTACGATCGGAAAATAAAGTTTTAGACAAAAGAGACAGCATTTGTATGTGGTTTAATCAAACAAACTACTAAACCACTAAAACTAACAAAGGAAGTTAATTTGCTGTTATAGAACTAGTACGTGACTTGATTTTCGCTATTTTATCCGCCCGGTTTAGTTTTTAATTTATAAATAATGGACGAAATTAGTACTAGCACACAGGTGTTTGCTTTAAATTAAATAACTGCAACTGCATGTGGTCTGATTTTAACAAGCTAAAATTTCACTTAAAAAACTAGATTGTAAAAGAAATTTACATTTCGGCTTTTTATGATAATATTAATTTTCCGCAGACTTGGATAGGATTCAAAGAGAGTAGTCAAGCAATCTGAAATTTCCAACAATTGGCTACTTTCCAGCTTTCTAGCACAGAACTGTACGCAGTTCCGTAAATCCTGAAAACGCCTCAATAGTGTAAGCGATTTAAGACCTAAATCCGTCTGAGGCATACATCAGATGTTTGCTTTTCTTAAATTAAACCGAGTTTCACAACACTTTACTAGTAGTTTCCTATCGCTAAATACCTCATTTGTCAGAACCAGAGTTTGAATTGGTTCGACGAGTGTGCAATTCTCTGAAGGGAAAATTGCTCCTGAACACGCATCATAGTGTCTACGTATCGGCAAAGCGATTGCAGTTTGGTTCCAAGTGTGACCACTAAATGACCGACATTTCCCTCGAATTGTTATAGGCTCAGTAATTTCTTCATCAAGAGCATATTACCAACAACTTAAATAGTGTAAAAACTAAAATTTTCAATATTCAACAACGAGTAATTATGTTGGGAAATAGCAACATCAAAAGTGAAAAAATGGTGAATGTATTAGAAGATAAAAACGCCAATTAAACCCAAGGCACTATTTTCTAGTGCTATTTAAAAACGATTACCTCGTGAACAAATGCATTTCCTCTACCGGCATTCAATATGATCAAAAATTGATCAACTACAGTTTGGTCTTCCTAAGCTCTGACTGCCCTGAATGATGAAGGTGCAACGTATCTACGTATTTCGGTTCTTTAGATTCAAAGAGTTGGACTCATTCATTTTCACTATGTATCACAATACAACAACAATAAATAACTAAATATTTACACTTCAATCTACGTCAACTTAATTTAATCACGTCGCTTCTGAGAATATTGCCCACGTTGCTTGCTTGTCCGGTTCTCGCTAACTGACTGATTAAATCCCGGTTAGTCTCGCTTCTTATATTAAAGATTACAAAATTAAACAACCAAGGCAAAAGATTGCTAAAATATTTTTGTATCAGTAAATTTAAATAGCAAAAGTATTTAACATAAATTAAAAATTTATTATTGTTAAATATATTGCAACCAGCTCTAAAAAATAAAAAATTTACAAAATTTTTTTGGAAATTCTCGGTAATCCCGTGTGGTAGTCTGGCACCGATCAACAACACCTAACGCTAAATAACAGAAAATGTTTAAAACTACCATTAAATAAATTACTAGAATTATTCAATCAGGCAAAAGCCACTCAAACAAGTAATAAAAGATTTACTGGTTTTCGTGCACTGTCATGTTTCCACATCATTAAAATGACTCAAAACGATGTCCACTACTGCATAACAATACCCTCTATACAATAGAAGAAATTTTCAAAGAACAAGCACAAGTAAATCACGATTGTTTGACTGCAAATACGACAACAAAGACAATTTCCGGAAAAAATCTATAGAGCTTTAGACATTACAGAATTAATGATTGACCAGTGAAGGGTTCTTGAACCGCTATTCAACCCTTCAGTAAACTATTATTAGTATAATCCTCTATAATCATACACTGTCCTCTCATCGCAAAATGGTGCTAATGAGGAGTAAACTCTTGCGGTCAACGATGAGTAAATTATTCAGGAATGCTCCAAGAATTTGTTTGTGGAGGATATTGACTCTCATTGGAACTATATGGTATATGGAATGCATTAGGAAAACGAGGGCTAACGTTAGTAATGTTAATGTGCAATGACGGCAATTCTGATGCAATTTTCAGGAGCTTTGAGAGGAATCGATAAGTCAAAACGGGCGTATTAAAATTTAACAAAATTTAAAATTCTGCAAATATAAATAAAATTAATGACCCGGCGCACCCACCATTTTTGCATCAATTAGGGAATGAAAAATAAAGTCTAAATACAACACGATTCGAAAAGATTATCTTTTAGAAAACTGTGATTTTGTTTCCATATAATTTACATTGTCAAAAAACATTTTACAGCCCTATAGATCTTTTTTGATCATATGGTACTATATTTTACTAGGATAGAGAGATTGAGGTTCAAATTTGGTTTTGATAGCCTCAGGTTTTGTTTTTTTGTGGAGACTGCACTACACCAAAATTTATTAATTGTGTAAATTAAATTGTTTTTAAATAAATTATTTGTTCGAATAGTCACTTTTTTAGTTTGCAAATCCTAAATGAACTAGATGTCAGGAGTGAGATTTAAAAAAGCTTGAAGAGAAATCCGAATAATTTATTTTCTTGGGTCAAAATATAGAGGAAAAAATTTCAGAAAAACTAAAGAAAGTTCTAGAACAGTTTGAAAAACAACGCATAAAAAAACAAGAAAAATTTGGGAAACAAGGAACAACTTGAAACTCTAGAAGCTGACGTCAACGTCGGAAGTACTGAGGAAGCTTAAAAGAACAAAAGAAGACTCAAGAAGAGCTTAAAACAGCGTTTGGAAGAAAACGAACAATTTACGTTAGGTGGGAAGTTCAAAAATGCGCTTTTTTTAAATTTAAAAATATTTGTATACGTCATTAGTATAAATATAAAAATCAGAAAATAACCTGTCAAGATGCAGATAGTCACTGGGTCATAACCAAGACGCTTTACGTCAGAGTGAGAGTCGTTACCGCCAAATTCAATTTTGAGACTACAAACAAGCGGTATTTTATAGACATGTTAGAAAGGACAAACTAATAAAGCAAAATGGGAGAAAATGTTAGAAATAAAGTGTTTATTTGTTTGAGTATTAAGATTTTTAGTAAAATAGCAACAAGAGTAATAAAATTCGAATAGTTAAATAGAAAATAGTTAAAATAGAAATCATAAGCATGAGTTATCGAAGTTATAATTAAAGGAACAATACATCACCATCTAAAAAGTTTCAATAACTCCTCTAAACTTAAAGTTAATCGAAGTTTAATATGAATTCGTAATGGATATTGATCCACCAATCGGAGATGAATTATTAAATTTTAAAATTGGGAAAAGATGTAGTTTGAAAAATTCAAAAATGAATAAATGATGACTGAATCAATTAAAACGTTTTTAATTAAATGTAGTGTGATGTTGGTTTGGCGTATTTTTTATTTATATTGTTGGAATACTTAATTGTCTCCAACAAAATTAACTCTGAAATATTTAGTAAATAGAAATTGAGCTAAAATAAACTAAAACTGTTGCGAATTTAATTAATTTTGCTGTTGATGTTTGTCAACAAAATACGACAAGACGTGAATCAAATTGTGGATATAGATGCCTTTTCTCGAAACTTACTTTATCTTGTTTCGGTCGAATTATAGTGTCGTCATATTTTAGTTAGTTGAACAAATTTATCTAGTGTCTGCAACTCTGTTAAATGTAATCATAAATACCTGACTAGTATTCATTAGAGCTTTAACTAATTAGATTTTATCGGAGACATAACTGTGCTAACGTTCGAAAGTAAAAAGATCACGTTTCATGTAAGTGTAGTAGCAACCATAACATTTATTACTCATTACGGAATAAATCCGAAGCAAATTAAGCTACCGTAAAACATGCTATAAGAATGTTGTTTTCATTTGAAATTTGTAATTATCCGCATGATAGTTTCATAGAAAAATTGCGCGGGTTGTAATGAAAGTAGGAGACGCATCTTTGTGAGAGACTAACTATACAACAAGTATAAAAGATAATTTCAGGTGGGAACATACCCGTGCAAATTAATCCACTGCAGACTTCGCAGCTCTTTGAGTGCGAGAAATGGAACACTGTCTAGTTGATTATAGCTCAGATCCAACGAAGTGAGGCTTTTCCATAACGAACTGAAACAAACAAATTACCACGATGATAATTTAATAATGTTAAAAAATTGAATTTCTTGGTAATTAAATTTCTAGGGCTAGGTTTGCTTTGTCAGTCCTGAGAATTCACAAAAAAATTTAAGTGCACATCTACACTTTACATCTAAACAATACATTAAATAAACACTATTATTATATTTATGTGTAGAAGTATCATTGATCATTACTTTTATAAAAAATAATTTGAATAAGGATAGGCAGCTCAATATACGGAGTTGTCTGGACGAAAGTAATTTTAGTTTTCCAGCAAAAAAATATAAAATAGATTGTTTCTATAAGTTGTTAATTTTCTTGATAAATTTAGAATGGTTTGTCGGCAAAATTATCAAGTCACTTTGGTCCTGGCAGAGTGGTCAATTTTTTCGTTCAAAACTACTAGACTATTAGAACCATCAAGTTCGGTACTTTGAATATATTTAAAACTAGAATGATTTGAAGCTTATTTTTTATATTTTGACGTGATCTTGTTATGGACTTTCTCTAGTTATTATTTATTGAAAAAAGTGCCTTGTTAGGAGTCCGGGATTGGCGAAATGTGCTTACTTCTGAGAAATATACTTGAATCAGAGAACTACAAAGCGCCACACACAAATAATGCCTAATAAAAGTCTGTATCAGAAAATTGTTCAATTTGGGTAGCAAGCAGTGTGGAACTCGGTCCAATAAATAAAATATCTCTGGATTTTTATACGCGACCACCTAATCCTCTCGAAACTTTCCTCTTCAATATGTTACCGGAATAAGCCAGCCAGTTATTTTCAACTTTTCCCATTTTCTCAATTATTTCATAAAATTAATTGCGGATATTTCTCGCTGAACTTCCGATTTCTCTCATCCTCATTGTTATTGTCCCCTCACCTCATGTTGCTCAAAAGTCCTGCTGCCTCAGCAATTATTTTTACTGGCATTTCGGTTCGTGAATTATTGCCCTTTACGACCTGGCCGTCCTGTCAATAGTACCGAGATTGCGACATGAAACTAAATTAAACTAGTTTACATAAACTTGCCAATATTCAACTTGTAAATGCACATAGAGAGGCAATTCAAGGCCCGTTTTTACGACGTATGAGTCTGTCTCTCCATCTGATTCAAATATATGACTTCGTAAATTTACCGAAATTTCGATATTTAGAGCCATTACGCCGAGTTTAGGTTATAAAAAGAGGCCAATAAATCATGTTTAATGCGAAACTGAACAATGCAACGAGATGTACCAAAAAATCCATCACACGAGAGAAATTTATTGTATTAAAAACTAAAATTGTAAAAATTTGTACTAAAATTTGTCTCTAAAATTTAAATAAATATTGTATTTTTTGAAACAAGCAAACTTCTTTCTCAATTGCGTTAAAAAACAATTTCTAAATCATGTTTGATTTCAAAAAGCCTGCACAGTATTGATGGAAACTTTTATCTATCTTTTGTTTATCTATGACTGCTTTGATAACTGTATATTATAAATATTTGAGTGAATTAAAGTGACATATTATTTCACTAGTGAAAGAATAAAATAAAAATCCACTCTTTAAAATAATTCGTTTTAATTTCAAACTCAATCTTATTAATTGCATGCTACTATTGTTATAAATATTAATAACACAATTTTTACACCTACTTATAGTAGGACAAGCCATTTTTAATATATTTTTTTTTTGATAACAGTTACAGATAACAGTTATAGTATTTTTGTCCCCTAGAATTTTTTAAGCAATTTGTTTTTTATTTTCTTTTGCCGTGTCTATAAACCCCTCCGCCACTGTATTCGAGCGCCAGCCCCCATAATGTTTTACTGTTAAAAGATCAGCTCCCGAATTAGCAAGCAACAAAGTAGATGAGCGCCTATAACAATGTCCCGTAAATCTTGCTGGATTCGGTAACTGAAAAAAAGTAGCAATATTTTTGGGGAAAGCAGCAAATGTGTTTATACCAACAGGTAACTTTAGACACCTCTGGTTTCTGTATCCTAAAAAAACCGTCCACTACTGGCGTTATTAGAGCGAAGTGCAGCATATTTTCGAACTAATCCTAACATGTTGATTCCATCAATTCCGCCTGACGTAATAAAAAATTCTCTGGATATTTTTGTTGTAGTGTTTGGTATTAGAACATGGAATCATTATCCCTGATCTTTGACATCTTCCAAAACCATGTTGGTAAGTTCTTGGATCCTACAAACCCCACCAACTCCAATAATTAAAACAACCTTAAAATTAACATTACTTAGTAAGAATAATTTATGCATAAAAAGGGTACAGTATTTTCATTAACAAAAATTTATCATCATTTGCTTTTTGTAAAAATTTGCTAATATCTTGTTTAGTGAAAATTTGCGATTTTTTAGCACGATATCTTTGAAATTTTCTTTTCAGAAAGACGATTAAATGCCGTATTTACTAATGTCAACATTTTTTTTCATTTTTCTAATCATAGAAAAAAAGCCCAGAGACTCGATAATTTATACTCTTTTGATAAATGATCAAAATGTGGAAGTAGAACCTTCTTATGCGTAATATTTTTAACATTTTTCTCGTTGTACCATAAACTGAACCGTTGAAAAGCCATCTCGTACTTTTTTTTGGACTTCTCTAGTACCAAGCAAAAAGCAGCATTTGTCGCTGCTTCTTAGATATCAGAAGGTAAACTTTCTGAGTCACTCATGTTTACAATTTTCTTATTTTTACCACAAAACACAATTTTTAATGATTATCTCAAAATGGGAAACTTTGATAAATTGTAAGCGGTTGCCATAGTGCTTACTGAAGATATCCATAGGTTACTTTTGATGTAAAAAAATAAGAGTTATCGGCAGCATTAAATTTTTAATTTTCTTAATTTTTTGCAGTCATAGATAAAGTTTTTTTTTACAGTAACTCGTGTGTTACATATACTCAAGCTAACGCCCTCGTTATCTGTAATATACACACTTGTTATTGATGCTTCTATCCCACAAATAATATAAATAACTATTATTATATCGTTAAAATAGTTTAAGTATGCAAAAATTTTGCATTTTATATACATATAGCCGACAGATGAAAGCCACATTTATTGAACCATAAATCTGCTAAATAATTCAATTTTACCAAATTTATGCTTACAATCCATTGAGGTATAATAGTGAAATGCTACATAATAAACGATAGATAAATGTTCCAAATCCGGCCTTTACTAGAATATATTATTTAGATCCGTTGATGTGTCGTTAATTTATTTTCTCTACAAACAGTCTGTTAAAGTCGCTAATCGTTTAATAGGTTAGCACTGTCCATCAACAAGCCTCCATTTATTGTGTAAAAGCTAATAAAATTGTCTGTCTTTGCTGTAATTGAGTAATAACCATCATCTAGTATTGCAATCTGCTGCGTCTACAAACCATGAACCGTCCTTTCGTAATTGCCTCGGAAAACCATGATAACAATCTGTCGTACAAAAGTAGGAAAAGCGAGAATAAATTGGATCCAAATATTTATTTTAAAACGAACACTTAATTGAGTTTGTCTAGGTACAAAGCGAAATAAATTAATTAAAATCGGACTTTATATTAATTGGTCTATTTTGCTCATGCAAACATTTTGAGAAAAAATTCTACGCGATAACTTTTCGTCAATTAAAATAAACGCAAGTATAAAACACGAAAACGGAAATGACCCTAAAGTAAAATGTATGGCTATAATAATTTCCGTTGCAGTAACATGCTCAAACTATTAGATAAAAGGTAAATTTTCGTAAAGTCGGCAGTATTTTCAAGGAATGTCCAATAATTTTCTTTTAAAGCTTATTTCATGCAAAGCTCGGTTTAGGATAAAACTTGATTTTTACTACTATCCGTATTACAGTACCCACTTTCCGTTTTATTCCGCGATGGAAATTCTGATTTATCTAAAATTGATTGTATTTTGTAGATGGCATTTAGGCCATTGCTTTTTTGTTAGGTGTTAATTCTGAGCTAATTCCTCTCAATGAAATATTGCACTGCATAAGCAAATTAGGTTCTGCATGCAGTGTCGTAACTCTTAATAATTTGCTTTATGACAGAAGACAAGTGCGCACAGCAATTTACTTTAGTTTGAGTGTGATGAACACTTTTCCAGTGGTTAAAATTGGTTTTGAAGTTTCTGAAGAAAGCATGTCAAAAAATGGCAATAAATCACAAGCATCTGATATTTTTTTCTTTAAGCTTTATTGCGTGTAAATTATCCACCCACCCCACTCTACATTTTTACTACCAAATAAGACGACAAAGTCAGCTCAGTCTATACAGTTTTCATTATTTATACCTTTTTTATTATTCATAAATTAGGTTTTATTATGTTAATGCACGTACCTAATTGACAGAAGCGTGTTAATAGCCTGGGTAAAAATTTTTCATTTTTTTTTGAAAACAGTAATTATATTAAGACAATTTTTTGAAATTATAGAGTAAACTGTTCGGAATTGTTATTACTAAAAAATGGTTTCAAGGTGGTAAGATGAAATTTATTATTATTTTATTAGACACTAATGACTCAGTTACACGAACAATGCGTTTCGATAAGTGTTGGATAAAGAAATGTCCTAAATAAAGCTCGTGTAATGTAGCTTTTACTGATAGCAGACGAATCAATATCTTGAAAAAAGAAATTTATTAAAGCTTAAGCGGTACGAACATAACATAAAATGGATATAGTCCTATTTACGACACATTAAAATATTGACCTAGTAAAGCACTGCTTTTAACCCGGCGCATCCACCATTTTTATTAAACTAATTTTGGGAGAATTGATGCATTTGAGTGTCTGTATTTAAGTAATAAAATTTACGATTTTGTAACTGTCATTGTGACCTAGTGAAAAGGTCCATTTTATCAAAAGTTTTTGCTGATGTTCGATGAAAAATGACAATACTGTGGAGACATGAATTTTTATTGGAAAAATTTATTTTCGTTCTGAAACCGAAACTTTTATCTCTCTTCCGTCGTGAATATTTAATGAAAAGCAATTTTTCACACTTCCTTATAAATTAATCATAAAATTACTTCAAAGCACTTTATCTCAAAATATTGATTCACATTTAATCAAATTAAGTGTAATTCAATTTTGTTTAGAAAAGTATAATTTAATTTTTTTATAGAATTTGACATGGACTTTAGTTCATTTCAACTGTAAAACATTTAAAAAAAATAGTTTTATTAGCAAAAATATGAATTGTCAATAAAATACTTTGAAGGAAAAAATTAATAGAAAAAGAAAATAGAACTTTAGGAGCCGAAAATGTTTTTGAAAAGTAATACAAATAAGAACTGGTTCTCGTTAAAATTCTGCTATATATCCAAAACTGTTTATGGGCTAATTTCAAGTTGAGATAAAACCGATAGCTTTGTTTCTATATAAAATTAAAAGGATTCTAAGCTGTGATTGGATATTTCCATAGAAAATTATTAAAATTTGCGATATTAGCGGTAGTATCTCAACTTGAAATTAGCCTATTAGATTCGAATTAGATATATTTTGTTTGAGAAGCACTGGAGTATTTTCAAATTTAGCAGCTTTATATATAGAGTATAGAGTGACCCAAACATTTTATTAACGGAGAAAATTATAAACGTAAGTTTTTTCATTTACTTTTAGAAAAAAAATGCGACTTTCAAGAAGAGAAAAATGTTATTTTTAAAAATTTAAGATGTTATAAAGTTTCTAGAACTGACACAGATGTATTTTTGGTTTAAAAAGCCTTCAAATCTGTTAATTTAGTTTTTCGCCAACTGTCATGTGACTGTTTTCTGCTATCTTTGTTGCACCTATCAATAAAAATTATATTGTCCTTTTTCTAATTTATACATGTTAAGCCTAGAGTATGAGATTTCTTTCTATTATATGAATAGTTTTTTGTTGCATTCACGTTCACCAACATTATGTGGGAAAAAAATCAAGTGGGTTGATGCGTTCTAGAATGTATAACTTTTGAGATTTTTGGGATAATTTTGGATTCTGTGTGTGGCTGTCTGCGGTTTATTTGTGCTCTCGAGCCCCTAAAATATTTGTAATTTGGGTTTGTCAAGCGGCTCCGCTCTTTTCGTGTTTACACACAATTCGAACAGCCCTCGAAACGAGTGTCGCATCAAATTTGCCCCTTTATTTCATTCGAATGACTGTGGACAGTAATCCGAAACAATTTTATCCGACGCAAATGGTGAAATCTTGTTTTACGAGCAATACACAATTGACAGATAAGATTTAAGTATGTAAATGTGCACCCGATTTACGTGTAACCCAGCAATTTGCGATGAGTTCGATTTGCGAGAATGTGGAATTACAACTTGAGCAATTCGCAACTGCACTGACCAAAAAAATACAATTTCCTATAAAATCCAATAAAGTGCAGAACACCAATTCCGTTACTCTTTTTTTCAATGAAATAAATCGAAATCGCTCAACGGAATGCGCAACAATTCTTCCAGTCAACTCCTTAAACTATCGCACTGAATAATTGAACAGTGGAGATTCCCGGAGTTTGGAGCACGGCTTCGAGGATCTCTTCTTCAACTACTTAATTATCAATTACTGCGCTGTTCAAGTTTATTAAACTTTATTTACTAGGCAACGTCGACTAAGTGAAGCTTTTAAGGCGCGCGAGGGAATAATAATAACCCAACGACTGCAATCTACATTAGTTTACATACCTACCACTTCTGATCAATGGTACAGAAAATACATGTGCTACACCATTACCAAAGTGTTATCAATTACCGTCTCTATAGAACTTAACTACAAATAAATATACAACACTCGTAAACCACACTTAACTATAAAGAAGACCATCAACATTGTCCGCCTCCGATTTTAATAAGCTTTACATAATGTTCTTTAGCTCTAGTATTTTAGTAAGTGAGAAAGTAGCCAAAAAGAATTTACACAACATTCAATAATTTTAAAGATGTTTTTATCAGATAAATCAGGTACAAATCAGTTTAATTTTTCCACAAGAGTACAAGCAATGCTTGGTATAATGGGTAGCTCAGTCAAGGTTTAATTTCTCCTACGTTTTAGACTTTTTTTTCAATGAAACTGTAAGATTTATTGATTGCACATATAACTAATTTTTTTTAGTTTACAACAACGTAAAGCTTGTAAGCAGATGTGTTGCAGGATATGCCACACTTATGAAGAATAACACTGACAAAACTAGTTGTTTTTTTTAAATAACTGTACGATATCTATTTAGTTATTTTACATTAGTTATGTAGTAATTTTAATGATTTAATTAAACTTTAAATACGTTTTTAATCCCTTTTTTAATATTTGCGTTCCTCTTTGCGTAACGAGATAGCAGTTGTGTGCTTTTTTGAACCACATAAATCCTAAAAAAGGTAGATTTACTTTCCCCTGGCCATTCTTTATTTCCCCTTTTGACCTGACGTCATATGAAACGCCACAATAATATGCGAGCTAGCGTAAAAATTAATGACATTCCGCGACACCTCCACGTCAGATAGTCATCATCCCGAAATGAAAACCGTTCCCATTATTCCTTGTCCAAAAATGCACTTTTAAACCTGTGATTTATATCGCGTTTGGTGAGATTAAAAGCAGGTATTTTTTTATTCTTTGTGGCAGATGGGACTTAATTTCTCGGTAATTACCTGACATCAAACAGATAATTTACACGCATAACTCATATCTCGTTAGTTATTCAGACTGATGCAAATTCTGTATATTGCATTTTGCCGGTATTCCGATCCGGATACGGATATCAATGACTTAATTGTTTGTCGTATTATTAATGGGCTTCCATCTAGATCTGCACCCGAAAATGATCCACGCTGTATTATTTACATGCTGAGTTAGCAGAGGTGGAGGGTTGTGTGCTCACAGGGAACTGAAAGTGGGTTGATTTCCCCAAATTTGGAAAATATATTAAAGGAAGCGGAAATGTCGATGGCCAAAGGAAATTTATAACCAACTCTGACAGTTTTAAAATATAAACTCTGTAATATATGTTAGGAGTTTAATAAAATTTTAAATATTGAAAAAGGTTTAATATCATTTTATTTACTTATTTTCTTTTTTGATACTTTCAAATACATTGTAATCAAAGCAATTTTTATAATGTAAGTAAGCAGGAATATTATTACTTGCGTGTTTCGGAACGTGATTATATAACTTTATTCTTGGAAAAAATATTCGTATAAAACAAAAAATGTTATAAAAAATTGATTAAAGTAAAACGTGTTGTCGTTATTTCAATCAGTCGTTTGATGAGAAAATAAAAAATTAGAAATGTGCTGTTGCTTTTATCGAAAATGCTTTCAAAGTGAATTTTATTTTTAGGCTTGTTAATAAATTTGTGTTGTTAAACCAGTCAGGTTTGTTGATTTACACTCGAAAGAAACAAATCTCCTATTAAGAAGTTTCCAAGTTGCCAAGAACTATTTGGGCTAACCCAGACTTATTGATCCAGAGGTTTTGAGTGGGAAAAAATCCGTAGTTTTTCTCATCTTTTAAAAATTTTAAACACAAAATTGCATTCTGTTTGTTTTTGGTAAAATAAAAAAATAATGATGTTTATTTAATGGTTAAATTATATTTCACAGTTCTAATTCACTGCAGCTGCTGTTTACAAACTTTTGGGATGAATGCACACAATTTATCATTTATATGTATGTCGCCTACCCAAATATCATCAGTTAATCCCGTTATTATCTTTGTTTTGTAACATAGATAACTGTTTCGGTCTATTACCTTTGTTCTTTAAAGTTTTTATTGACAATTCTTTTTGGTTTTTCTAATACTTCATGTTTTTTTAATAAAATTCCAAACACTTAAAATTACTGATGTCCATTTTTTGTTTTGTAACACATTCTCCCTCTTTTGTAACAGAAGCATTCCTAACGTCTGCAATTAATAAAAATAAATCTTTACTACGTTTTGTGACCTTTTCTCACAAATTGTGTGGGTTGTTTGCATATCCAATTTAATTTTTTTTTAATAAACCAATTAATTTTTGGTTATTAATGCAAATATTTTTTAACCCAGAAGTAATCAAACATTTGCCATCTGACTGCTCGTATAAAAATTCTCTGTTTTTTTTTATACATCGGTATGATTTTTGGTTATGTTTACTGAAAAATAATTTAAAAATTTATAAAAGAATAAATATAAGAAAATTTGTTTAAACTTTATAAACAAGTTTGCAGAAGATATCGACCTCAGAGGCTGCAGTGTTTAGAAGCAGAATTTCCGTTCTTAGAAAGGGGTTGAAAATCGGCAATATTTTTTCAAAATTTTATACAGTTTTACATACAATTAAAATAACGTCATCATTTAAAATTTCGACTTATTGGGATACAAATTTAGAGTACTTAATTACTACTAAATTATTATTGATGATTAAAAGTATTACTTATTTTTCCATTATTTTATACTACTTTTTTTTCTGCACGTTTGCGTTATACAGTGTGGAAACTACTTATGAAATAAATTCAGTAATTTCAAAACGAATAACATTTGTCGAAAACGCTGACGTCACACTCATTTTTTTTACTGCAATGCAATAATTTTTGTTTTAGATTTGGATTGTACTCTTAACAGCCTTTGAACTGCAATAGTTTTTAAAACAATCAGACTACGGTATATAATCTCATTTGAAGAAAATGAATCTTGTTCAAAAAAAAATTACATTTTGTTTAACCAAAGAATACTGTACTTAGACATCACTAAAAAGGGCAAAAATTTATTAAATAAAAAAAATTAAAATAATGAATTTATTCCATAAGTAATTTCCACACTGTATAAAGTTTATAGCAACTCTTTTTTTTGAGAAAGAAGATCTATGACTGACGATATTTGCGAATCTTTTCTTCTTCTTCGTTCTTTATTATTTTTCGATGCAACTCTTTACTTTTTTTGTTGAATTCATTTTTTTAGTTCTGACATATCTGTTGCCGTTTCCGATCTTTTATATCTCTTGCTTTTAGCCAGTTTTATTTATACAGAGTTACTCACGAGAGAGTGACTTCTAAAAAAATTTGAGCCGCAGTCCAAAATACTATTGGCATAGATTACTGGATACCATTTTTCATAATTTCATTTAAAACAAAGATCAAAGTAAGTTAGACGTTGGATGACAGTGACATAAAAGCATCAAAACTGACAAGAATAGTGTTAATCTCGTAATTGTGTAAGAAAAGAAAATCTAGCACAACAAATCATCGAAATAAATGTCAAAATGTCTTCCATTGACTTGTATATAAGCTTCAACTCTATTTAGAATTAAAAGAGCAATTTTTTGTTAAATAAACTGGCAATATTGCATTTTTTTTTAGAAAATCTGTAGTTTTTAGTTCTTGAATTAATACATAGTAGGGGTAAAGTTTGTTTTCAAGAAGGATTCGACAAACCGATGACTGGCTAATACCAATTTGTCAGCTAATTCGGTTTGACTTATGTAAGGTCTTCCATCAACTGTTTGAAGAACTGCTATTTTATTATTTGGACCAGTAGCAGTTCTTTGACGGATCCTATGTATTGGAGGCTAATGCTGACCTAACTTGGCTTCCAATTTTCTAAAGGTTTCAGGAACCGGGTTTAAGGGGTTTGGGTAGGTACCTCCGAAAATACAGAGCTGAAGCAGTCGCTGCATTTTTTGGTATTCTCCATAGATAAGAAAGAATCATCTGTACTTTCTCTTCATTTGTGTAATAAGATTCAATACTTTTCTAGTTCAAAATTGTTTAAAATAAAATTGACATAATAATGTGACATAACAAATATTCAAAGTACTCTTGGTTTTAAATTGAATACCTTTTCAATCAGGAAGCTAGAGACTTTTGTAAATTGTATTAAGGGTTGTGGCTCAATTTTTTTCAGAAGTAACTCTCTTGTGAATAACACTGTATATGTTTTTTAAAGTCACCTGTTTTTATTGTTTGACCTAGGTAGGATGCACCAATTTTATTAACTTGTTTATTTGTTTTTCGTTCTGTTACTCTTAATGACTTTCTGTACCCTCTATAAAATAGTTTTGAAATTTAATTTATTTTAATTTAAGTATTTAATTATAATGTCTTGACATACACTCAACCCTTTTCTTGTTGAATACTTGTACAAAAGTTCAGGGCAGTGAAGGGGTGATTCTCACATTGTTGGTTAATTTTTTATAAATTGATTTAACCACTTAATTGTGTTATTTATTTGAATACTATGTATTTATTATTTACGAATTGATTATAGTTCACAAAAATTGGAGAAAAGAGAGATATGTTGATAAAATATCTGTGCTTGACCCCTGTGGTCAACAAAAGATCTGGACCTATTTTGAAATATTATATCTTTAATTGAGTACATTATTTATTATCTTCCTATTTATTTAAGAGCACAAGTCACTTGTAATGTTATCATTAAAATAAATTTTGCATTAATGTTGAGTTTCTAAATGTCTTTTCTTGTTCAATGTCTGAATAAAAATTTGTAATTTATTAGATATAATTTTTTTTAAATTTTAACCTCTTGTCATTTACTACATCTAGAATTCAGGTTACTACTATGAACACCTTATAGGACAAAAGAGTTGTTATGTTGCAAATATAAGATAAAGAAAATATTTAATTTAGAAGTAAATTAAAATAAAATAAAAATTTTAAAATTGCAATATATGTCTAGTTATTTTTGTTAAATATTTTTTTTTAATAAATTTAATTTTGAATTCATTTATCTAAATGTAATTTTAGTTACAATGTTCCATGGCAGTAATTTGAAATACATAGTAACAATATAATCCCCGTAACAAGAATTTTATAAGACTTTCCGTCTGTTTTATTATGCGAGAAAATTTAATAGGTCTGAAACAGTTTTATGTGAGTGAGCTTGAACCGATGCGGTTAAACCCGGACTATCTAAACTGCAGTTATTCATCATTAGCTGAACAACGTCGAATTACAGATAGTTTCATATTAAAACAGAGGTTGATCCATAAATCTTCCGACGATAAAATAAATTATGCAAAAAAAATACCTGCAATCGCAGCATGCCACACTCGTTCGATTGTTAGATGGACGATTCGTTTTGAATATCAATAAACATTTCAATGGTGTAATAGTCTTTTAGACACGCGCAAGTTTGTAATGTATTCAGACCATAATAACTATGTATCTTGAGAAAAGTGCATAGAATAGCAATTTTTACCCAATTCTTAATTGTTTCAGGCGAACTCCTGAATACAAATAGGGGCTTTAAAAATTTCATATGTCATATTTTTTCCCCGTTTATTTAATGTCTCTTTAATAATAAAAAACGGATATAAAGTTTATCGCATTTCGTAGGATTAGCCAGTAAATAATAAATATCTATCTAGAAGAGCCCATTCATCGTGATTATCTTTTGTGAGTCTGCGATTAATCAGAAGCTTTTGACATAATCGTAATTGTCTTGACCTTAAGATGGTCAAGATAACAAACTATTCGTTACGACGTAATTGATGTGCCAACTACTAAAATGATCAATGTTGAAATCTGTGAATAACCAATAACCAAAATGTTGAAAATAAATATTGGGTTGTCCGATTGAATAATAGTTATTTACGTAACTAGTTATAAAAAGACTGATTTCGTTTGACAAGTGGAATGTTTGTTAAAATAAATAGGTAAACCCAGCAATGTAAAGTATTGCACATTATGCGAGTTAAACAATAATAAGTTTATCCATTAAAAAATGAAATTTGATTCTTAAAACACTTTTTATTTTAACTACTGATGTAAAGTTGCACTTTATGTAACTAGTGATGTAATGAAAATTCATTAGTAGAAAATTTACTTAAACCTTTACTGCTCAACATTTGCATATAACCTTAATTGTCTTGACCTTAAGATGGTTGAGATAACAAACTATTCGTTATGGCGTAATCGATGTGCCAAGTACCAAAATGAGCATCTGTTAAGTATTCAGTAACAATACAAGACACTCACCTAAACGCTCGATCCGCCACATGTTGCAGTCGGTTATTGGCGAGGACGAGAGCTTGAACTTGGCATCCCGCCAGACTCTCAGCCTCCAAGCTGACAGTCTTCGATCCCACTACTTCCAATTGGCTGATGCTTCTTTCTGCAGGCAAATCTGAAACAACGCAAAAATATTTCTAATTTCACCTTTGAACTTGAACAAATAACTTTTGCCAAATTCCATTCTCGAGTGTCACTCAAGTCCTGAATATTAATTGCTTAGATCAGGGCTGTGACCCTTAAGATTTATCGCAAACTCATTGATTAAATTAACGTGTGAATGGTGTCGTGCGTCTACTATATTTTCAACGGTGGTATCGACCCACAAGCTAAGATATTAATCCAATAAAGGAACAACTTTTGACAGCTACCCGAGCTCCAACACATGTTTGAACTTAATCAAAGAAGTTGGCCGAACTGCCGGATAATAGAATTTATTAAACATCCTAGAAAAATTGTGACCGCTATTGCCTGAAGTACATTTTTTATATCGACGTTTATGTCACTGATAAAATCGCAATAAACCATAATTAGAGCACATGATATTATTGCTCTGACATTTCAAAGTTGATAATGATCTTTTTAACTGTTTGTACTTTTAATTTTTAGTTGCTTTTTTCAAATATTAGACTTTTGTAGACGGCTGAATGCTACACATTGTTAGATGAAAGTTAAATTAGTAAGCTGCAATGTCTTGTCATGTTTGACGTTCTAAATCCAATGTTACATCTTGTAAGAACTTACAGGTGTTCAACCACAAACTATCTACGTCATTCGCCTTTCACAGCAAGACAAGCAGGGATAATAGCTACATTAGTTTCACTCAAAATTTTATTTCTGTTCAATAAAATATTCCTTGTATAAAACATTAAGGATGAATTTTAAAATGTTTTCTTTATTCTATATGTCATAGCCATTTGATGAAAGAAGCCGTCGACTTTTTTGGCTTTATATGAGTAAATCTAAGTAAGCCATTAGCGCATCCAAAATTTTCAAAATTTCTGTATTTTGAAAATATCTCCTAAAGTGAAACCACCTTGAATGAATTTGCAAAATTTTATTTTCAAATTATATATATTTTTCGCTCGAATGAAATACCGTTTGCTACTTGTACAATTTTATAAAACGTTAATAGTATTTTACAGTACAAGTCCGTTTGGGTAGCCTTTACGATCGAGTTAGAAAATTTGTGAGATGAGCTCGAAGAGCAAATCGAATAAATTGGCGAGGCAGTAAAGTCCCTAACGGACGTGTATTCAACAATACTTTTTGTAATATCTTTATAATTAATTAATTCTAGAGTTACTTCAAGATTGTGTGTTACTAAGTAAATAAGTTTGTTGTTAAGATGTAAAATGTCTTTTAAACAGTGAGCGGCCGTTAAGAGTCCTTTTACATCTTGACAACAGGTCCTAGTCGTTAAAAGGTTGTTTACTTATTAACAAACAATCTTTAAAGCAATTTTTAACAACTATATATTACATTTTTTTTAAATTGCGTTGTGCTCGTTGCACGCTTAAAACTCGTTGCAATGTTTTAAAAGATCCTTAATAAAACGCACAAACATTTTAATGGGATTACTTCTAATATTAAAATAAAAATCGATTATTCATAAAATCGTAAAAGCTCATCCTTGATTACATGTAGTAGCAAAAAAACGTACACCTACAAACTCCATTAATACCTCAGTCCCAATTGTATTTGTAAAAAAATCTAAAAATACAAATACATTTTTGGAATATCTCAAAATAATAACTGGAACAAATTTTTAATTTTAGAATTCAATATATCGGATTACCTTTATTTTAATTTTAAAACAAATATCAATTATTCATTAAATTTAAAAAAAATCTCTTGTCAGTAAAAAATACGTTTCCACTTCGCATTTCGTTTGAATTACTAGCTTAAACCCAGATTTGAGCAACATAAATTCTTTTCTTTTTATGCACTTTTGCCCTGATTAGTAGGTACTTCATTCATTAACTTGCATCGTTTGGAAATTCTCTTTGCAAAGTGCTTTTTAATAACACTGGGATCTCTACATTAGCATTGACCTTTTATTGCAAATTTAATCATTTCTATTTTTAATCGCTAGAAAAAAGGTCAGATTTAATATTTTGATGATGTTATTTTCACGATGTTTTTTATCCTCCTAATGGGGTGTAAAATGTAAAAAGTAACATTAAAACTCCACAAAAAAGGTAAAAATAGAGGTTTCGCATATTCAATTTATATCTATTCTATTTGGAATAGTTCGTTATGCGATTCTTCTTCACCAGTGCGTCCTACACCTGTTGGTATATTTCCTTATGAGCCTTCGTTTGCGTCTCCTACAATTCCCTCCCTGAAATGAAAATATTTTCGTGAAATAGAATCATCATCTGGCGTCGTTTCCTTCCTGTTGTCAATATTTCCTCAGTGCGATTTTTCACAAAATAGGGTAGAGCCTGTATTTATCGAGGTGCGGCGCAACAAATCGCGTTCCGGAGGCCACATATTGGAAAGTGCTTTAGGACTTCGGGGAACCACAGGTCCGAATAAATGAGTGTGGTGGACTCACGCAGCACTGACTAAACACACCTAACCGTGTCCGCACGGAATTGATCTGGTGGCGGCGGTGAACCTTAATGAATAGAGTACGGAGATGCCGTTTGCGATAGGAGCTTATACCGGAACTGACAGTATTAATGGCTGATGATACGATGCGATTTGCAGGGAGAATACTCGCCGTTTCCGCCAACATGCATGCATTAGCAGACAATGCTCAAGACAAGATCAGGTAATGGGAAGGGCGACAATATGAACGCACCTTCGGAATTTAATGGGTGCAATAAATGGATGAGCTTGGGATGATTTTACAAACGTTTCTAACAAATTAAACTTCAAAACTTTTCCTTGTATTTAAGTGAAGCAATTTTATTACTGTTTTTATGTATACTCTACCAAATTAAATTTGGTTCAACTGAGGTCGGCTTTTATTCAAATTTGGTTTTGGAAAATCTATTACTGTAGTCTCGGCAGTTACTAATAGTTTTGAAAACGTGATTTCGAATAAAGTAACGTAAGTATTAAAAAAAGTGTTGCATTTCAACATTCAGCTTTTGTTAAACTCAAACTTCGCTTTTAGTAAAATAAATACTCTTTAACTTCTTGGCCAAAATAAGATGCTTTTATTTTACTTATAACTACATCAATCTGCAAGATTACTTATTGACAAAATAGGAGTTATCGGCAGCATTTTAAATTTTCGATTTTCTTAATTTTTTGTAGTCATAGATAAAGTTTTGTATATCATACGTAGGCTAAAGTACATTACAGTAACTCGTGTGTTACAGATACTCAGGCTAACGCCCTCGTTATCTGTAATCTACACACTCGTTGTGTAATGATGCTTGTATCCCACTAATAATATAAATAACTATTATAGCATACAAGAACTTTGAATCTTCTCGGAAATTTTTTTGAGTACGTTTTAAAAACGTCATTGTTAATTAGTTCAAGCTAAGCCCACCCAATTGTCTTTTAGTTAATGAACTCCTTTAATACTAGCAAAGGTGTTCCAATCGAACAACAACGTCGAGAAACTGTATACCGGTTTTGGGGTTTTTGACCCTCATCAGTACAGTGTATCCCGGATTCTCGGAGTGTTGTGCTGTATTAGAACGGGTGGGAGAACTCGCTTATATCAAGCGATGTTCGGCTAGTAGTCGTATAGACAGACACAGTGTGCCATCTAACGAAGAGTGCTGGAAGGTAGCAAGAGTTGGCATAATTAGGTGACGTAATTCAATGTCGGTAGGGGCATTAGTCCGCGAAGTAGTTGTTTTTGCCTAATCGTGGAGGTTGGTTATGTTGGTGGCCGAGCGAGAGCCAAAGAGATAAGTTTGTTATCCGCCAACATTATTATGCCAACTCTTGCTACCTTCCAGCACTCTTCGTTCGATGGCACACTGTGTCTGTCTATACGACTACTACTCCTTTAATACTAGTGAAAATCTTAATATTCAAATTTTTTTTAATAAGAATGTTTTAACTTATTAATTAATTAAAATTAATGTAATTTTAGAATGATCTTACATTATTTGTTCATAATCTAGCACAAATTTTGTTACTTTTGCCACTGTAAATTGTAAAGTAATAAATAAAAAATAAAATATTTAAATAAAAGCAAAAATACAGACAAGATGAAACAAATCGGTAATTTATTTAAGTTGAATGGTAAGCTTCAGAATGTTTCTCCATGTCATAAAATATAAACAAAAGTTGAATATTTGCTGTTTGAAATAAGAAAAGTCGAGGAAATACCGATGCTACGTCCTACAGGGAATAGACATGTTTCATCCATTTGGCATCGTTCTTTTTAAAAAAAATAACTTAATATCAAAGTAAAGCATGAAATTGTTTTGTTTGTAGAAGAATTTCCTTATGCATTTAGTTAGTCTGTATTTTAGAATTGTACAACAATAGGTGTCGAGGTAAACTGCTTAATGCGCTCCGGAATCAATTTCTTCTGTATAATTTCTGCATTAAAGACAGTCGAGAAATTTTTCATTTCCTAATTCTCGTTTACTTTCATTTCCAGTTTCAGTTTGCGTAGATAAAGACCATTGGTTTTAAAATTGTAATCGGTCTAGAATCACAATTAGGTAGAATTGAATTTTTGCATAGAAATTCGATAAAATCAATATCTTCTTGAGTTTCTTTTTTAGCAAAATGTTTCGTTAAATTAGATAAAGTTTAAACTACCTTAAATCTTTTTTCAGCAGTTTCATAAATTTATATCAAGTTTTAAACTGTGGTGCATTTAGAACTTTTAAAAAGTTTCTATTTTTACGTTTTGTGGAAGTTGCTTAAAGTAAACTTGGAGAAGTTTAAATTTTTGTTTGAAATAGTAGCGCGCACTTATTTTATTTAAATTTAATACGGAGTTTCTAAATTTGATAATTTCTAACTCATCCAGTGAACGCCTTCAAAGAGTTAAAGATTTCAAAATACAAGTTTCACTGAGAAATTATATCATCAAAGATGGAGTAATTAAATTTGATTCAACTAGACGACGTGGATGCAAATTCCAAGTTTTGAGCGTAAAAATAAAAAAATCTCATATCGCCGTTATTGATGTTAGGTCCTGAAAAAGTGTAACTACTTTCGGTGGCACTAAGCTGAGAAATTATTATCCAGTCTCATGAATTTGACGCTTCGATATTGGACGGATAAGCCGCTTTTATCAGATCACGTCCAGAGATAAATTCTAATATTTCAGTACAATTTCTGTGGGTCTAATAAAGATTCGAATGCGGCATGACAGGCGTACCCCTCATAACTCGTTATTGGCTGCCTCTAAATTAAAAAAACACAAAAGTGCCCGATCGCTAACTTTTAAGTGCTTCCGAAATCCGAGGTTAAAAGCACCCTCTTTAATGTTTTATCAGCTGGTGGCACGTTTATTTTTATTAATAGTGAAGTGCGAGATATTCCGGCATCTTCAGTGAATTCTTAAGATTATCTTTCAGAAGTCTTTCGTTTCCGGGTGCTCGCAAACTCAATTCCGGACCAAGAGCCCAACTGTTCTAACTAGTACAGAAATTCCACTCGACTTTTGCAGAATAACGGAGAAACAAAAGTTTTCCTAATACAGTTGGCGCTTCCCCTGTACAATTACATCTTAATTACGATCCAGCTCAGCTCCGGCATCACGCTGCCCGGAATAGCCGCAATCGACACAATTTTAAACTTTGACCGAAAACGTGACGGCCGGAAATTCGAATAACAAGTCTTTAAAACTCATTTAGGCTCTCTTAACCTTTTTGCTCGCCGATAGATTGAGGGTCTCCAAGCTGTTTATCACCCTGATTTTATATTTTCCAATTTTGGCGATGCCCAGATATGCGAAATTTATTGCGATATTTCCGCTTTGAGCAAACGTGTTTGCTTTACGGATCGTAATGTACGACGATATCTTCATATAATATGATCTATTAATTCTATCTGACCCATCGTGGCCATCTCTCGAGTTGGTTTTTTGATCTATGATCCTGTCGCAATATAAAGGAAACCATTTTTCACCGACCTAATATCGAATTATAATTGTTTCACTTTCCATAAATGAAAATTTATCACCTTGCGGACAGATAAATCTTGCTGTTCGCTTGATCGACTCCTCCAAAAACACACAAGAGGGTTGCTTGATGTATGGCTAGCTTGTCCATTTTGAATAAAAATTTTCAGAAAATAGTAACAAAATCTATCACAAAATAATTCTCTTGAGGATTACCACTGTCAACTTTCAATTACGATAACAGAAATTGGCAGCTGCGATTAACATTGCTATTATGTGGCAATAGAATTGCGATCTCTCTTGTCCAGGATTTGCCACAAACCCAATGAAATCTGTTATTAATTATTGTGTTGTTGTTCGTGTTATTATGCAGCTATTGGACCTCGTGGCGGTGTTTGAAACTAATTTAATTTCGTGGAGTCTTAGATTTTGAATAAAGCAGGTGACGCTCACTTTCTACGAACTATAACCAGTGTTACAGAAAGGCTTTGTAGTAGTTTAGTTGATTTATTTAAACACAACAGTAATATTCAAAATGCCTCACGGTGATAAGTACACACGTAGTCCACACGTATTAGACGTGACGTCAGATCCTTACTTTTTCTGGTTAAGTGGTTACACTGAGGTAAATCATAAAAGGATGACGATAGGAGGAGCTAAGAGAATGCGTACTTGACTAAAACAAATTAAAAATTTCCCGCCACTTTGGTAATGAACAAATTTGCTTGGCCTTTTGCCATTCTTTAAGTACCTAATTATCTATATCTACTTGAAGCTAAACAAGCAGTGTAAACTTTCTTCCTACAAACGTTTAGGTAAATCTGTACAGTCTGTCTGTGCGTGTGATGGGTAATCAAATTAGAGTGTTTATTATTGTTAATATTTGATCGACCTGTACAGGCAGACTGTTTAAGTTCTAAAATTCTAAATGTCTGTGTTCTCTATAAAAATCAGGTCGATTTGTGCTGCAGGCAGACCGCATAAGTTATCTGAGTGTGTGTGGAAAGCTATATTAAAAAACGCTAAACTATTGGCTTCAAACGATTGTGTTGAGTGCACTACCTCACTTAGAATAATAACTACGTCATGCTAATAGCGTATATTAAAACTATCTGGAGAACTAGAAAAAATATTAAACTCAAATTTTGCACCTAAACCAAATACACATTTAACTAAGTCGTTAGTAACTTTGTTATTTTAAATGGAATTTTACATACACAGTGGAACCTCTATAAGTAGAACCTCTGTAAGAAAATATTTTTTAACTCAAAACTTGTAAGTGGCAATAGTGTTTGGGTTGAATTTTCCATGAAATTTTGTCTCTTTAAGTCGAAAGCCTCTTTAACAATGATTTTGGAGTCTTTTCATGCAAGAAATCCTCTGTCAAATTTTTCGGTGAATTCCTTTTGTTACAAGAAGTACAATCGAAAACTGCTTTAGGCATGCTGCCATTATCCCAACTAAAAACACAGATTTCAAATGACGAGCCGACAATTGCACAAGATCAATTTCAGACGATATTGCGACATCTTAACGCTGATCCTAGTGAAATTACTCTAAACGATTACATGGAAATTGACAACGATATTGTAACTTTTGAGATTCCAACAGACACTGAAATTTCAGAATCTGTAAGCAATCGAGAAAAATCGGAGGAAGATGAAGAAGATAATCTGAACGAAGTGGAACTTGCCAAGCCAACAAGACTCGAAACAAGCAGCGCTTTGGAAGTGTTGAGAAATTACTTTTTGACTCAGAAAGACCTTCTTCAAGAATTTTGCCGAAGTTGAAAGATATTTAACAAAATCAAATTACCATTATTAAGCAAACTCTTTTAACCCATTTTTTCAAATAATGTTTAAAAGAAATTTACAATCTACATTACGAATTTTAAATATGTCTCTAGAAAAAAAAATTTTTTTGTTCAATTTTCTGTAAGTTGAAATCTCCATAAGTCAAACAAATATACTTGGCAGATATAATTCTAAGATTTCAACAAAAAAATAAATAATGAAACTACCAAATAGCTGGCAGAGGTAATCGATTTGTTTTTTTTTTAATATCAATATTTTGGTGTAACCGGAAGTGTTCCTATTTCATTTATCTGCCGGTCTAGTTATTTTTTTTGACGTTTCTCTCACTGACTGATTATAATTGGATTTGTAACAATCCGCTCGTATTATACATATGTCATAATCTTATCTTAGCTTTAAGAAATAAAAAAAATCAAAAGGTGTTGTTAATATTAATGTACAATTATTATTTATGTAGATCCCTTTAAATAGATTTTTTATTTTAGTCTTTTAGGCACCGTTAAATTTAAATCATAATATTTAGATTTCTACTAAAACGAAATGACCCATTAAAAATTTGATGTTTGCCCTCTATCCAATTTTTATGAGCTCTGTAACTGCCGGATACATGTAGTAGAGCGATTTACGCTAAAAATTTTATTACAAAAATGAAGAAAAACTCAAGTTTCAGTACACAGCTGGAACAAGAACCATATGTTGCAGATCTGTTTTATTGTATATTTTCACAATTTGCGGTTATTGAAACCTGGTTTTAGATAGAAAATGTTTGATAATAATTGAAGGGAAAGTAAATTTTGAAATAATCCTCAATTCCGACTCGTCTGCCGTGGACCATAACAACAGCTACAAAATAAATTAATGTGGCACAACTGTGTTTTTTTCATCATGTTATAACAACCCTTCGGCCTAAACGAATTTTTTACGACCAGTCGTGACAGATTTTGGTCAGTTGGTAAGTGGAAAAAACTGCCCTTGAACTTGTGTGTCATCTCCAAGTTTGGCCATCTCCAGAAAAAGCCTCGAGATAAACGTAACTTTTTAATATAAAAAACAATTTTGTACGTCATGTAAAGTAATTGAATTAGGAGTAAAACATGCGTAAAGTGAGGTAATTAATCACGAAATTTGCGTTTTATGTATGTGGTCGTTTCAGTTTATGGCCAATGTTTTAATTAAAACAGGTTAATAAAAAGCAGAAAAAATGAGCCTTGGAAGGTACAACGTTATTAAAAAAATACGAATGCTGTCGTAAAGCAGAAATTATACAAAAATAACATGTCTAAAATACGATTCCTTGGAGTCTGCAGAAATGAGCGTAGGAGGAACTGCAAAAATTGGGTGCTGGATAAAAGGAAAGAATGGAATAAATACATAGGTTAGAATATGCTGGAGGCCTAGTATTAAATACATAAAACATGTGGGCGATCGTAATATTGGGTGGCAGTTCATACAAAGGAAATTCAAAAACAATTACAAAATGCTAATTGTAAAAAAATTAGAAGAATTTTGGTCTACAGGAAATACACCGAATACAAAGGTGCATGCATAACTAACCGTATCTGTAAAACAATCTTAGGAAGTGAATGTATAATTAAAAAATGTCAAAAATCTTCAAAGAACTATTTTAGCATAATCATCCTTAAAAAAATGTCATGTAATCACGCCTCAAGTTTATTTCTTCAAACAAGAAAACTTTCTGAGTTTAGAAACAGATTGAGAGAAACTCTTATTTATGTGAAATTATTTGTTTTAAGGAAAATCTACTCAACGAATTAGTAAAGTCTAATCAAAAGTTTTCCGGTTGAAAATCGGGTTCTGAAAGCTGTCACATCACGAAGGTTTTCCGTTTGGAAAACAGTTCAAAGGATATCCAACAATTGGGAACGTTTTCATGATTGCGTCAGGAAATGAAAGGTCCTTGTGATAATTTGACAAAAGCCGCCACACTAATGTAAGTGGTAGATAACGTGGATCACTTAATTCTCATCTGTACAAGAAAGAGCTTGTCGGATTTACGGACTGGCTTAGACCGTTAATACATTTTTATTTCTTCGAGCGAAAACCGGATGCTTGATCCAGGTTGACATATTTTAGGGGGAAATTCTTTAGAACTTTATAGGATTTGTCCGAGATTTATTAATTACATGAAAACCTTTTGTTTGAACCAATTTGAATTAAATAACAGCCGTTTGGCCTGGCGTACATGTAATTGTCGTTTCGTTAAATTGGTCCGAGTTGTGCTGTTGTAGTGATTCAATTAGGCTGTCCAAAAACAGGCGTGCCCTTTGTGCCGATATGTGGGAGTTTTACTGATCATGAAAGGGCATTATTTCAGTCCGTTTCCTGCTGTAGATTAGTGGTAAAAGAGCGACTCGACGAGGGATTGTACAGAAGCGTTGTGCATATGTTCGTGTTTGCAATGGCCATCGTGGTGGGTTTGCGGCTAGACGAATCCCAATCGAATGGCCTTATGTGTCTCTGTGCAACATACCACGAGGATTCAGCACGTTGTTTTGTAGTTTATTGCTTCATTTGAACAATTGTTTTAGACGCCGTTCAAAGGTTAACTACGAGGTTTTTTTTAATCTGCTATAAAAGCAAAAAATGCAATGCATCCTGGCTTCCTGCCGAAAGCTGACCGATGCTCCAGACATAAAGGAGATTTAACACGGAATTTGCTCGTTTGTTCGATTAAATTTGACGATTCATATTCACAAAAATGGAGCAATAAGTCTGGATTTTTTCAGCAAAAATGCAACGCAGGAAAAATAAAAATTGTTGACAAACGTTGCGCAGAGACAAATCCTAAATGTTAACATCAACAGTTGTTTGCTAAACAAGTCGATGTTTGTGAATGCTAAAGCCAATAGAAAACTAATGTTTGTTGTTCGTCCCATTTCTGTTTGGTTGTTATTGGTCACGGATATTACTGCATTTGCTCAATAAATCAACAAACAGTTAAATTTGTAATCCTCAATTATAACTTTTGTCTCTTTAAAATGAGAAGGTTTTATACGACAAATTATTATTAAACTGCTTTCGAACTGAATTTTGTGAAGTATTTTAGTTCAAGTCTTTAGTGAACATCTCCGAAATCGGATAAAAAGGATAAGTGGTTGATTTCAAGAATCATATAACATCCGGATCAGGATCATCATTTGAAATAACCGGAAAATTGAAGGATTTCAAAGAAAATTAAATAAATAAAAATTATTTTATTTCGTCTGATTAACTAGTTATTCTTTTCTATATGTTATGCACACTGTAATATGTATAGGCGATCGCAGAATTCTGAAGCGACGTCTGGTGTCATTTGCAGGAACTATCGAAACACGTATAGTTTAGTTTGTCACGCGTGTTTGTGTGTAATCTTGTATAATCTAATTATGGCAAAAACTAGTGTTAATAACATAAACTGTTGTGTATACGGCTGTCATAATAAAAAAGGCAGAAATAAAGACATATCATTCCACTCGTTTCCGCCAAAGGGTAAATCATGTGTTTACATTTCGAACCGGTAAGTTACACATAACCCCAAATAATTCATAATTACAAGTTTAACTTTTATTAATTAATTACCGTAATACAGGTTTGGTTTAAAAGAAAAAATCGATAAACATAAAGCATGGATGTTTAAATTAAAAATGGGAAAACCGGCTACCAAATTTACCAAAGTTTGCTCTTCACACTTTCGTCAAGAAGACTTTTTTCTACCAGGTTTGTAGAGCTAGTTGGTCCTTGTAGCTTGAATCTAAATACACAATTCCCATCCCCAATGTCATCAAAGCAGCAAAAACAATTTAATTCCTGAACATTGTTTCCAGACGTTCCAAGTAAAAGACCACGATTGAAACGCAATGCTGTGCCATCCCAAAATTTGCCAGAACGAAAAGTGTATTATGAAGTAAAAGAATCACAGAGGTGTCAAACAGTGAGGGACAAAACTGAAAATCACATAATGAGTGACAGTGACCTAATTCCCACCACATCAACAAATTTATGCCAGGAACGACCAGAAATTTTTACAGGTACAAATTACATTTTATTTTATTTGTTTTCAATTTAATAAAGTTTCAGATTTGGAAACAACCGCTGCCTATGCACTATGTAATTTATCACTGCCATTAAATGAAAAATTTGTGACAAAAAAGGACCAAACCACTCAAGTTTCATCTGGAGACTTTATAACTGAAGAAATGTCAATGAAAAAAGATCAAGAAATACAAGTTTCAAGTGGAGAGTTGATGGAGTGTTTTTCTAACAAAATTAATAGTGATAAACAGCTGAATACTATGACGGGAGTACCTAATTACAAATTATTTAATTATATAGTGTCAGTGTGTGACGGTGTTTATGGCAAATTTTCCAACAAACACAAGCTAAATTTGATAAGTTGCATTATGTTATGTTTAATGAAAATGAAGCATGGATTTTCTTATGCTGTATTGGCCATTTTATTTGGAAATGTTACAGAATCAACTTGCCGGAGAATATTTCATGAAACTCTTGTAATGTTGGCAACAATTTTAAAACCTGTAATTTACTTACCTTCCATTGAAGAAATTAAACTTAATATTCCCACTTGCTTTAAACATTTCCAAAAAGTTAGAATAGTTATTGATTGTACAGAAATTCCAGTGCAAAGAGCCAAAAGTTTAAAGAGTCGGTTAATGACATACTCAAATTATAAGAAAACTTACACAATAAAATTTATGACCGCTGTAACTCCTGCAGGTCTCATTGCTTTCGTAAGTAAAGGATATGGTGGTAGACATTCTGATAAAGCAATTTTTGAGCAGAGTGAGCTCTTAGAAAAATTAGAGATGTTTAGGGATGAGATAATGGTTGATAAGGGGTTTTTAATTCAAAATTATACAGAAACTCATTTTGTAAAACTTGTTCAGCCACCGTTTTTGCGACAACAAAAACAATTTTCGAGGAATGATGCTTTGAGGAATCAAAAAATTGCAAAGGCCAGAGTTCATATAGAAAGAGTGAATCAACGAATAAAAATTTTTGAAATTTTTAAAAAACCATTGCCAATTTCTCTTTGGCCTAGAGTGGACGATATTTTTACCATTGCTTGTGCAATTGTTAATCTAACAAATTCTATATTTGATGACAGTAGGTTTTTGTAAGCTCAATTTATAACTCTGTCGTAATCGTAATTTTAATCGTAAGAAGGTTAACATGTAGAATACTCATTTGACATTTCATAACCCGATTTTTTTATTATAAAACGGGTTGTTGCCATTACGATGGTTACAATAATGATTAAAATTACAATTACGACTACGACAGAGTTATAAATTATACTTTAATGTTTTGGATTTTTATTTTTTATTTTTACAGATTTCATGTAACATATTGTTGAAATAAATATTTTGTAGTTTTTTAATTAATTCTATACAATATCCTATGTCTAATTTTATATTAATAACAATGTATGACTTTGAAAATGTAGAATAAATAACGAAATCGCACTCGCTAAGGTTTAAAATAGCCATACCAAATTGAATCTGTCCATAATACTGATGTCGCTTTTTTAATTTTGGAATGCCTTCTTCATCAATTTCAACATACTTACATTCCAAAACTACCTCTTCGATACTTTTAGTTTTTCCTAAATTTTCAGTATTAAAGCCGTAAGATACTTAACTTAATAATGCAAGATATCATACCAAGAAACGGGCATTTGATTTCCAACAACTTAACAGGATGACCATTCGCCATTACAATTCCATCTGGACTAAATGCCATCCAAGGATGCCTTTCTGATATGATCAGTCCTGTCTCCAATATTTCTGATTGGGTAGTTGTACAATACGCATGTCGAGCTTCACCTTCACTTGCAATACCGTGTTGTATATATTTGCTGAAATGTGTAGGAGTTTACTTTACATTTTTTAAAGACAAGAATACACTCACTTGCTTAAAAACCAGCTTTTGGGCCAGAAATATTTCATTGCTTTCATTTCCCAGTTATTTCTACTGTAAGTGTACAAATTGTAACACCTACTTCCAGTAACTCTAAATTGACGTTCTGCACACCACAAAGTTTTATTTTTAGCTGATTCAAATGCAACTTTTAGAAAATTTACACTTTTAATGGCTGAAAAAGTGGTGCTGCAACATACACTTACAGGTTCAATAACTGGTAAACTCAACAATATTTCTGAGCCATTTGCCCATATCAACAAATTTGCAATCACATCCGGTACTGCCACATCTTGTATGATCACTAAATTTGCGGCTTTCCTTCGACCAATTCTACAACAATGATTTGTAAATAAAAACAAATGTTGGCTTTGGGAGTAACCTGTGTTTACTAAGTGTTGCATTTGGTGCTGCTGCACAAAAACCGTCCAAAATATTTTGCGTTTCATTACTCGTAAATGCCACTTTTAATCGTTTTGCCACATTCCCAAAAGTTTTGATGTTTAAAACTTCGGGTGTTTCTGAAATGGGCATAGGCTCATACATTTCTAAGGCCTTGTCTTTCTCCTTTTTCCAATAACACCCCATATCTGTTGTTGACAACAACTCTAATTCCGCAATGTTGGACCTGAAAAAAAGAGACGCCATAAAAAAAAGAAAAAACTAAAAATTAAACAAAAATTGTAGTATCAAATTGCTAGACCATGATAAAGATTTCTAAAACTAGAAACAATAGTACCTTGTGCAAAAAAATAGGAGCGCTGCAACATGTTTGCAACGCGAAGATTGCCCAGCCTTACAACTACAGGTGAATTCCTGAATAGTCACTTCATTGTCATTAATTTCTAAAGTACCCTGAACCTCATGTGGGTTATCTTTCAAACCACTGCTTTTGAGGCACAGGGCAAACAACACCACTTTATGTAAAGTTTTTTCTTTAGCGCCAATCATTATTAAATGATTGGCATTTAACACTTCTTGTCCTTCCCTTACGCACTGCGACGAAGGCACAGCTTCCAAGTAGTCAAAAACACTTAAAAAACTCACAAACACCATGGTTAAAACACAAACACGACACAAATTCACTGAAGACAAAAATACGCAACACGTTGTTTACCGGGTGGTATACGTATTATATCCGCCATTGCTGTCAAACGTCAATTGTACGTAGCGCCCTCATCGGTCACATTTTTCGCCTATAGAGTGTTTTTTTAAATTTGACGTCAAAGTTGGCTGTGCATTGTCGTTTGTGAACGCACCACATAATAATATCTAACCTCACTTTTGTAATTATTTGCAAAGTAGCAAAAGTCAATAGTCAAAGTTTGAATAATTTGAAAATCTCCATTTTCGAACGCTCAATACATAACTTGGACGAGTTACGACATCGAATTGTTGGAAGAATTAATAAAATTAATGAACATCCTAACATGCTGATGAACCTTGCTAATGGAATGTGTCGACGAATCCAAATGTGCCTAGATGAAGTTGGTGGACATTTCGATTATTTGTTATAATTTTTTTTAATTAAATTGTAATTATAAACCGTAAGTAGAGCAGTTTTAATTTTAATCAGAAAAGTGAGGTCAGATGTCATTTTCTGGTTTGTTCACAAACGACCATGCACAGTCGACTTTGACGTCAAATTTAAAAAAACACCCGATATATAACGAATTGAAAATGAAAACAAAAAAAACTGTTGGTAATATAAATAAATATTTCCGAAGTTTTAGAGCTTTAATTTTTTCCCTTAATACCTTCAAGATAAATTAGCTAGAAAAGAACAAGAAAATTGCTGTCACTCTTTTGACAGATGATACCGGTCATTGTGTAAAGGTAAAAATAATCACCTGTAATAAGTAAATATATTTTTTTCAATACAAAGTAAGAGTACCTAGTTTATAAAAGAAAAAAATATTATTTTTTGTTCCTACAAAAAAATATGCAAGTTGTTACTAAGTAGAACCTCGTCTAAAACAGTTATGTATATTTATAGATAAATTTTATGCAGATTATGAAATGTATCATATTTCGTAAATTTTCTATTATATAAGCGAATAGAGACATTGACCGAGCAATTAGTGTAAAACTCAACAGCGATTAAAGTGAGCGATATTCTCGAAAACTACGTTATTAAAGTGACGGGGATCATAGTTATTACTGACTGACTTATTTTTTATTTATTAAATTATTGTTGTGTGTTTTTGTGTACAAAATAGAAATTAATTATTTGTTATTAATATAACTCGAATTTGAATCGAATTTGCACAAACGTTGCAATATGCTAGCATAAAACTTTGCTGTTATTTTTACGTTTTCGGTTTTAAAACTAACAATGAAAAACGTCGATAACGTTATCAACTCAAAAATAAACTTTTGCACTTTCCTAATAACTTTTAGACACAAGGCAATATCATCAAATTTTAAAACAATATAATTTACAAAAACTGCTCAGCAATGTCCAATGCAAAATTATCTCATTAGTATGTAAACAAGTAAATAACATCTATTAAGATATATAAATAGAAGCTTATTAAAACTTTTAATTAAATTGTTTTATGTATAACAAATAAACTTTTTATTAATTTTAGTTAAACATGAGCTCAACTGTCAGTAAGGTCACAGTTTAAGCGCTGCTAGAATAAATTGACACTAAAAAACAAATTATAGCTTTCCAGAGTATAAATTTTCTATTCATAATGGCATATTCAACAACTTTTATTTTGCAAAATATTTTGCAAAATACCATCTGACTGGTATTATCCATTGACCGATATGCTCCTGTTTTTTCGTACTCGTTATACTTTAAATAAACAATTAAAAATTGGCGCTGAGGCGAAATTAGTGAAACAAAACGTCGACCACTTAGAAAAGTATTTAGCAAAATATAAAAAATAATAAAAATAAACATTTATTCTATGTATTTTTATGTTAAAAACTTTTTTTGATAATATAATGAAGCGATAGCAATGTTATCTACCTGAACAACAATATAGTCACAATAGACTAACCCACGAATGATACCAGTTTATTCAGTGTTTAATGGTATGTTTTAATGTTAGGTGCTTTTTAATTAACTAATTTTTAGATTTTAATGAGCTGATTTTAAGTTGGGATAATAAGTTATTATTGCAAGTTTCAACACTTTTTACAACAACTATTCACAGGTTCAATTTTTTATTTTTTTTATGAAAAGAAAAAAATAATACCGGTTTAAACTCAATTTGAAATTAGCCCGTAAGAAAACAAATTAGGAAGTAGGTAAATAAAAAATAATTAATTGAATTTTTAACATGTAATTAAAGCTTCGGTATAAACTTACAAATAAGTTAATAAATGCTCTCAGA
Source organism: Tribolium confusum (assembly GCA_029207805.1). Lineage (NCBI taxonomy): Eukaryota > Metazoa > Arthropoda > Insecta > Coleoptera > Tenebrionidae > Tribolium > Tribolium confusum. Next base: position 38,721,875 of record JALGAY010000002.1, on the reverse strand, counting down.
ATTATCCCTTTTTTTTGTTAGTAAATAAAACACAATTATTGAGGCAAACTGCTATATTATATAAATGTTTTTCATTTCTAATGAAAACAAAATTTGTTCGCAATTTCTTGAATTTGTTTAGCATTTAATTTTTTGCTGTGTAATCTTGAAAAGAATGCCTTAAATTATTCGTTTATTTTCTAAAACAAATCTTAATTAAACAGATAGAATAAATTTTTGATTTATAATATCTGCATTTATGCAAAAATTCCAATGAGGGCAAAATTTTGCGTTTAATTTTAATTTTGTAATTGACAATGTAGTGTGAAGAAATAATGAAATTGTATTCAACGTCTCAATACATATATTAACCACTATTCATATGCACTGAGTCCAGTTTATAACAAAACGAATCGGATTACAGAACAGTTTTTGAGGTTTTATCAAAATGTCCACAATGTTCCAATACGCAGGTATGAAACACCAATCCTAGAAAATAAGAAATGCTTGACTGATTGAAATTTTAGATCCTAGAATAGAAAACTACTTCCTTATGAAGTCTCCCTTGCCAATCACTTTAATTCTAGTATTTTACACAAGTTTTGTATTTAAAATCGGACCTGCATTAATGAAAAACCGCCAACCAATGAAACTCGACGGGATTATTATGATTTACAATTGGGTACAAATAATTCTAAACGGAGTCATTTTTATAAAGGTATATTTCTGGTTGTTTCACAAAAGTTGTTAATTAGAAATCTCAGGCTTTAGGAATCTGGCCGAAACTGAGTATTTTTTGCTCTCCAATGGACAAATCCATGCATCCAGATGCAATCACGCTACTAAATTTACAATACTCCTATACACTTCTCAAAGTTTTAGATCTCTTAGACACAGTAAGTTTATGCTGAAATTTTAATAACTTGCTAAAATTCCGAAACAGATATTTTTCGTCCTTCGTAAAAAACACAATCAGGTCACATTCCTGCATGTTTATCACCACTTGATGATGGCAGTTTTCTCCTGGATAACGTGCAAATTTTTCATCGGTGGTCAAGTGTACTTTTTAGGGTTGCCAAATCTTTTTGTCCATGTTGTTATGTACTTTTACTATTTTATAACCGCTTGGGATCCAGCGTATCGGAACAGCGTCTGGAAGAAATACATCACGCAGCTGCAAATTGTAAGATGAGTCTTAGCAAAAAACCGATCTAATGCGTTTGTTTCAGCTTCAACATTGTTTTATTTTTACTGCTTTTGCTTTACCTCTATTCAATACAGGTTGTTCTTATCCCAAGCCATTACTGTGTGTTTACTTGACACAAGCTGCTTTAATGATCTGTCTCTTTACAAATTTTTACATAAAAGCTTACATAAAACCTAGACAGAAACGTAATTAAAAATCCTTCTTAGAGTGTAAAATTTATTGTTTAAGCACGTTAATAAATTTTTTTAAAATGCTTGTACTGTACTTTATCTGTTTCCGAACTTGTTGCACTTTCAAAGAGTATTGTCGTTCAAAACAAAACTCATGTGTCATTCACATAGCGGAATTTAATTGAATATTCATACATTTTTACAAAAACAATAGTCACTCCAGTATTAATTTATGGAATATGATTTAAGACGCTAAAGCAACACTAAACGGTATTCATAAAAATGAGTTCTCTACTTGAACAAGTTTTTTTCAGTCATAACAAATTAGTACAATGGACAGGTGAGTCCCTTTTGCAATTTCCATATTTTAATTTACTTTTTTAAGATTCTCGGATGAGTTATCTGCCATTCATGGGTTCACCCATTTCCGTTACTATAATTTTATTTTTGTACCTCTGGTTTATATTTGACTATGGCCCAAAAATGATGAAAAACTTGCCACCATATGATATTACGAATATTATGAAGAGTTACAACCTGCTTCAAATAGGTTTCAACATAACTGGAATAATTATGGTTCTAATGAAACTTGAAAATAAATTCGTTTTTAATAAAAGAGAACTTGTAGGGAATCTGTATGAGAAATCACGTCAACATATTTTGCACTCCAACAACTGTTGAAATTCTACTGATTCCACATTATTTATATTTTCTTCTCAAAGTCGTAGATCTTATTGATACCGTACCGGTCTATAACAAAATACACCAAAGTCTAATTTACTATTTTAGGTATTTTTTGTATTACGTAAGAAATTTAATCAAATCACATTCCTTCACATGTACCATCACGTAACAATGCTACTTGGATCCTGGCTTTCGTGTAATTATTTTCCAGGAGGACAGTTATATTTTTTAGGTTTTATTAATTGTATTGTACATTCAGTGATGTACCTTTACTATTATCTAACAATAGTAGATGCGTCCTATAAGAAAAGTATTTGGTGGAAAAAGCATTTGACTCAGCTGCAAATTGTAAGAATCTTAGTAAATTAATTTACAGTAATTTTTTTTTTTAGACGCAGCATTGTTTAGTATTTATCACATTTTTAATACCATTGGTAAATCCTGACTGTTCTTATCCTAAGTGGATATTACTGTTTTATCTCCCAGCTTGTTCTTTAATGATTTATCTTTTCACCGATTTTTATATCAAAGCTTACGTAAAAAAGAAACCATCAAAAACAGGATAAATACCTATATCTGGTTCATTGTTATTAGATAGAATAATTAATTTATGGAAATGATGAATTGTATTTAATAAAATGCTTAAACGAAAAGTAACTTTTGAGTTTCTTGTTTCTGACATGTTGATTCCCATTTAAAGTAAATCTCTGGTATATTTTGTTTCGTCTTGAAATAATTATTTATTAAACGAAAAAAGTTTGGATCGTATATTGCTGCTTACTCAGTTAATCATTGGCTTTAGAAGTTTGATCTTTAGCTCGGAAAGTAGACATTAATCGGATCAAAGACGTGAATAAAATATCACACGTCTAACAAATTCGCTAACAAGTTTCAGCAAAAAATCAATTACCTCTAAAAATTGAAATTACTAGAATTAGACTTACTTGGAAATTTATAAAATGGGACTGACAAGCAAGTGATGGTGTGAATACTTCTCAGAGTGGAGTCGTATTGGTCGGAAGTACACGTACACATTGAGTTGAAGTCGCAACTGTTTGACTGAAGGGCGTAAATTCGAACCAGGTGGACCATTAGAGTTGTCCATATTAGAAGCATTGTATCTGAAAAGAAAACAATATTGTTTTATTAAGTGCATGGGGGAATTGTCACCGAGTGACGCTGACGGAAATGGATTGCTCGAAAATTAAATTCTGGATGTAACTTGTGATGTCGACGTCTTCATCTTTTTAGTTTCACTTATTCGAGTCGTATATTATGTATATGTCTTTGAGCACAAGAGAGCTCCAAGTTTCGTTAGTTTACAATAAGCTATGGGAAAATAGATTTATAAACACTTTTTGCTCGTTTATACACTAAACTTTTCTCAACTACAGATTTCATTTAGGTACATTTTAGCTAAAAATTATAGTTAAAGGTGCAATCATAACTATAATTTACAGCTGTTTTACTCATTTGAACAGAGCGTAAAGTGTAAAAATTAGTATTACTTTTTAAATACGTATCTAACTTTGCATATGTTTATTAACTTTGGGTGTTAACTTTTAATTTATAAATTTTTTTAAGTCAATGGAATTGGTAGTTTAACTGCATAACACTCATAACGTTTTAATGACTGACCAAATAATTCATGGAGCTGGTCTCAATGCTAGACGTTTTCAATAATACGTACATTATCTCAAAAAAAAATAGCACATTCAGCAGGAGTGTGCCACAGTTATATTTACGGATAAATTTAATTTTGGTTTGCAGCCTAAATTTGCCGAATACGGAAGACTGAGATTATAGAGACGACCTAGCAATAGCAATGCAGAACGCCAGACATTTTCGTAAGAAATAGAAGTTAGATTATCTTAATTTTAAATTATAAATGTATGAGGTATTTACTAAAATATATAAATTTGTCAAATATTTGCTGCTTCACTATTATTTTCTGTCACAGATAACTCTGTCTAACTCGTTGTTTTAGCTGGGGCTTCTTTTTGTTAGCTGTTTTCCTTGTATAGATAATTAAGTGAATAACCTATCCCCTGCTTGCCAATTTCAGTGTGGTAACATTAAACAAATTAGCAGAATTTGATTTATTTAATTCCGCGGTAATAAATATGTTTAAAAATCACTGTCATAAATTTATTGTTGATAATAATTACAATAACGTGAAATTATTGTCATAAAATATTTGCAAACAAAATTACCAACACACATGAATTAATTAAAAAATTGAAACTGCAAACACCAATCAACAAATTAACCAGAGAAATTATAAACATTGAAATTTTTTTATTCTAAATATTGGTGATATGAGCGATTGCAAAAGACATTGTTATGTCAAATAAACTCAACTACAATTCTTATTACCTGTGATAAATGAAAGAGAAAAATTACTAGTCCATTTCACTTTATTCTGGCAACTGAAAACGTTGAGATGAAGTGTTATAAATATAGTGACCCTGAGAATAAAATTAGATTTTGGTAATTATGTCAGTAATTTGTTTACAAATTTAATCATTGTAAATTTGCAACCGAAATTATGGAAAAAGACAAACTTGAGCTAAAACTAATAAATTTTTAAAATATTTTGGCAGATAAAAATTTCGAATCAGATTTGATTAAAACGGAATGAAGTTACCGTAGAGAAAAGTCCTTGTTCCATTTTAATATGACGATAATTTTTCATTCTTTTGTACATTCTGAACTAATAAAGTTGCTTTGTTAAATATTTGAAAAAGTCGTTTTGAGTACAAACAATTTTTTGCTATATTGTTAACGAGCGAAATCATACATTTTAATACAAAGCCGTCTTAATAATGAATGCCGGCCATTTTAATTTTCTTCTGCGGGTTTGTTTGCTTTAAGAACATAAATTCATTAACATTTCGTTGTCAAAGTTTGTAGAAAAGCATGCGATTCAAGTTTAATTTTCCAGAGACTCACTTAAACTCACGTTTCTTTTTTGTTGTGCACTTAGCATATTAAAGTGTTAAGTACGTTTCAGCAATCAGAACAGAAAGAGGCAGAAAACAGATAAAGCGAGTATACAATGAAGAAGAGTGAACTGTATAATATGTTCCACTCATCAGCTAATGTTGCCCCAGAGACGCGGTTCAATTCTCGAAACACTTGTGCCTTCTGAAGCTTTACTGCACACTTACATGCTACTTTCTAGAATCATCAGTTTATCTTAATGTGTTCCAATTAGAGCGAGGGGGAATTATCAGAGGTTAAACTCCTTGACGGATGAATGTTTAAACTTTGCTTTACACTAAGCGCTTTGGGGTAATTTTTTACTAAAATTTCTGGCGCGATTCAATCTTCCAGTGACGGAATGGAATCCTTGAAACAAACCGAGACATTTTTTTTTCAGAGGTAACGGGTTACAGAAACAATAAAATAAACGATTTGACTTTAATCCGACGTTTCGACTGTTTTTTATTACTGTCTTTTTCAAGGATTTAAGTCATACTTATAATAAAATAAAATATATATACTTGATAAATCGAGCAACCATATCTATCACTTGAAGAAGGCACCATATTCAGCGGCTAGGTAGAAACAACTACTTCGAGGACAAACGTTTTAATAGCCTCCGTATCATGATGACAAATCGTTCAAACAAGAAAAGCTTTAATTTCTCTCTAAAACATGCTTTTAAAAATGTTCAGATACAAAAAACAAGGCATACTTCTAAATGCAATAAAATTTATATTCCTTTTTTACCAAACTAAAATTCCGTGCTGTTTAAAAATTTGGTTATTTTTGGGGGCCTTTCGCTAGAAAAATATTAAGGGTATTTCTACCTAATCTTCTAAAATTTAAATTTGAACATTTGTTTCTAGAACAGGCCAAAAAAAAATATTTACATCAATTAAACAAATTACTACTTATAGTGCAATAACAGTTTCTTGGAACCAGCGTTGTATTTTATAAACTTTGCTCAACACCTGCAAATTTCAAGAACTCATTTTTTTGCAGAGGCTGTGTGTGACACCCCGTATAATTAAAACAACAAAACTATAAAAAATGCTTTATTAAACATCCCAAAAATTAAGTATTGAGCTACCCAAGAAAAGAAAAGATTATTTCGATTAATAAGTTTTTCTAGGATTTACAAAGCTTTAAACTTTGTTTAAAAATAGAATTATTGTTGAATCCAGGGGCCTTCAATTTAGGGAAATTTCCGGTAAGCTCGTGTGCCAGTCTGGCACTGCAATCTGCCACCATGCCGACATGGAATTTTTGTTATATTCCCGCCATTTGCGATGAAGTCCTTGTAATGCACTTCATTTTATTCAAAGGACACGCCATCCTCGCATCTGTAGAATATGCACGGAATTTCTTTTGTGACACATACTTGATGTGACATGTCATATTTGTGGCGTTTATCTCGTTGCAGGTGCACGTTTGCAATAAGAAAAACGCCTTCGCGGAAATATTTCACTTGAAATTTCCCGTTTATCTAACAAGAATTCAGCGTGATATTTTATACGACACATAAAACACTGCTTGGGGGCCTGTTAGCAATTTTCCACACTATATGCAAAATGCCATCCGGTGGAAAGCAACACTCTTGGCCTAAAAGTGTATTGGACGAGAGGTCGTTGCAATAAGGAGTCTAACATTCTTGCTACAATACCTCCTACAATCAAGTATCGAGTGCTCAAGACCGAGTACTCTATAATAAAGACAGAGTAGCTGAAGCACTAACGGCCTCCACTCTTTACCAGTACAAGTGCCTTGATACTCAACCTCCGTGTATTATCCTTGTACTTCATGTTATAGCCGCGTCAATGATAGGCAAAAAATGACGAACAAGAGAACGGCTACAAGCACCAAGACTGAGATTTTACACTAAAAACAAAAAGCGCGACACAAACTATTGTATACCAAATTCTTTTTTTATCGATGTTTTATCTTTGATACGACCAAGCCCTCTCGTCCGATTTCCCCAAATTACACCCTTGAAAAAGCACAGGAAACTTCTTTAGATACTATCCGTCTTCACACTCGAAGTCACCCACCACAAATCGAATATGTATACCAAGTTTCGATCAGATTCTAAGTTTGCCCGACTTGAGAAAATATAGAGACAACGTCTCTACATTAAAATCGTATCGCCATCAACATCTCTCAACTTTAATAAAAAACTTTTCATTCGTATAAATTTCGTGGGTCGCCATGAAGTGGCTGCTTAGATGGCCACTCCATATGCATACTCAAACTTTTTTCTTTATAACCACGTCGGGAGTAAGTTTGTTATTCTCCAGTGACCTTTTCTAAATCTATAATTCTGTTTTTCTCCAACGCTACTGGGAGCTAAAGCAAGAAACCAACCGGAGTCGAAGACTTGCGGTTGAAGACTGCCTGCTAATAATTCACAGCGCGATTCTCGAAGGAATTGTACGTTTTGAAATAGGTTCCTTGGCGACCAGGTCTGCACATACTCTTTCTAATAATTGAAAGGCCAACTAGGCGGATGAAATAAACACAAGCCACATCTGAGTTACATAATTATTTCACGAGACAACTAAGTGACGGTTGGATAGGAAGGTATGCTTAAAATATTCCGTCAGATCTTGTGCGAGATGTTTAAATATTTGGAGGTGTTTTTTGATGAAAAATTTAAGAGTCAGGTTTCATTAAATGAAGATAAGAGGAAGTTGATTAATGATACTACAACAATGTCAACATCAGGGAAAATCTGTAATTCAAAAATAAATTAATCTAGACAGAAATATTTTAACTTGGCATTAATAAAATCTTGAAAATTTTTATTTTATATATGCTTCGAAAAAGAAAATGTTTGAGAAAAATAAATCAAGTCTTTTAATTAAGAATTTGTTTGTTTTGTAGAAAATTTATGTAAAGCTTGTTTACCTCCTTGATTACTTACTGAAATGTAAACCGGATAAAGTTAAGTATACAAAAATTGTGGTTGTTTACTTCTCCCATTATGCGTAGAAGAAAATCCCAATTTTTGTTACAAACAAAAAAGACGTTTCAAGAAACATCCAAAAAAAAGCAATTTAGGGATAATGTGGTCTTTAGCCATTAGATTATTGGGCAATATGGATACATAGTTATTAACGTCATTATGCCGATATAGAGCTAAACTGTAGCTGAAGTTGCAAACCGAGACAATCGCCAAAGTTTATAATCAGCCTATATGTTGTTAATTGCTTATCAATCCTGTGTCGTTTAAAATTTTTTTGTAATAACCTACAACAAATCAAAGTTAAATACAATTCGAAGTAATTTATTTTAACTAAATGACGAGGTAAAACACGTATAAAGATTATTTCCCAATTTTTACTTTTGTTGTCACTGTGATAAATGCATGACCCAATGAGACATAGATTTTTGAAGTTATTACCAATATTTCAACGCCTGATAAGGCTCGCTGTGTCAGTTTGATTGTTTTCTACTGGTATTTTCTACATTTATACTACTAAATTTAACTCTAAATTGTTATTTTGCTCATAAATAGTTTACACGTTGGTGTATCTTTCAATGTTGGGACGTAAACCACAAGTTCTTTTATTTAATAATTTACGTTTTTGAAGGCTTAGATTACAGTTAACATCTAGTTTAAATGAGCTGTTTAAACTTTAACACAAAATAAATTTATAAAATTGAAATTATTTTTAACTTCTTTCCCAAAATAAAACAGTTTTTGTATAGTTAGTTAATAATATTATTAATAATATGTTTGTTTACGACAAGTATACTTTATATTAAAGTATTCTAAACAAAACAGTCAGAGTAAATCTAACAAATAATGTTATTTATTTAAATTATTAACTTTTTGGCAATAATTTTAGGGCCTTTTTGTTTGTTTTTCAAGGCATAAAATTTATAAATAAATTACAAATGTCTGATTTGATAAAAAGAGTCAGTCATTTTATCTCCTATTACTCTCAGCACCTACAAACAGAGTAGCAGAATAGTGTAAGGCCTGTGTGCAATAGCAAGGGCTCTACTTTGAATGTTTGCACTATCACAGCTTTGTTAGATTTTCAAATATAGCATATTTTATGAATTGAATGGACGAAAGGAAAGAGAAAACAACAGTCACTGACTTCCTACCATTGAAGACTGTGCATCATGTGAAACGATTCTCCATATACAGGTTTCTTCCACCAAATATTCTTGCCACTTTCTTTTTTAAAAGTTTTGATGTGTTTTACTAATTTTACCAAATGTGAAATTTTAAAGTTAATGTAGTGATGAGAAGCTTTATCTTTATCATCAGATAATTTTTACCACTCCGGTTGTTTAAAAATGAAGAGAGTAAATTAAGACGGTAAGGAAAATAGCATGATACTAAGACTAACAAGATATGATCACTTGCCGTACGAATTTTAGACTAGTTTGCGCATGACGTCATCGCGTGACAAAAATGTACTGCGGTATTAGAAAAATCATGCATTTAATAGTATTATTAGAGAATTACTCGAAAAATTACTAAAACTTTTGTTGATTCTAATGTCTCAGATGAATATTATTTAATAATACTTAATAAAAAGACATTTAGGTTTATTTTTACAGTTCAAAATAGGGCGGGTTATTTAAAAATATTTTTTTATTAATGGTTAATTTGTAGGGTGGAATTGTGGGTAGAGTGGTACAAACCACAAAAAATAGATTTGTTTAAGCATAGGCTTTTCCTGCGGGCGGAAATCTGGGATAAAATAATCTTTTGGAGTAAAAGGTTGCAGTCTGAAATCCCTAAAATTAATTTCGAAAGTAAAATCAGTTTTAAAATTGAATTAACACGTATATTAATTAAATATAAATTGATATAATAAGATAATAAAATATGTAATTAAATATAAAAACCTTAAAAGCTAATAAACAAATTAAAATTCACTTGCATGTGAATTTTAAATAATATGTATAAGCATTCAATAAAAAAATAATCCAAATAAAATTAATTAAATAAGTACTTACATGCAATGTATGTTTTTAACAAATTCTCTCTTTTTTATTCTTTCCTCACGATCCTTCTGGGCAGATGTTTGCACTTGTGGTGACTTTGGTAAATTAGGTAAAGGTATAGCGTCTCGTTTTAACCTCCACTTATTTTTGGAGACATGCAAGAGTTTTTCCTTCACACAAAAATCATCATCAGAAAAATGTTTTGAACATATTCTGGCATGTTTTGTATTAAAAGCATGCTTTTGAGAGCACTTTTGCACCCATAAATTATAAAGTTTGATATTGGTTGGAAAACTAAAGTATCGACAATCGGAGGAACAGTTTTTGCTTTTTTTATTATTGTTGCTGGTACAACCCATCACCGCACAATAAACCATCGTTCACAAAATTAAATAAACAATATTCAATTGCAAAAACCAGTAAAACACTCAAAACAGAGAGAATTTAGACGATAATAGTCACACTAATGACACCACGTTTGTCACCAGATTTCAGATTTGTCACACAATGACGTCAGAGTCGAAAGAGAGAGAGGGAAAAAAGCTGCGCGTGATCATATCTTGTTTAGTCTAATTAGTATCATGGGAAAATAGTAATCTCAACAGGTTCTAAAAAATTTTCTTGGGTATAAATAAGACGTAAAAATGCTATAACGGCCCTCCAAAGAACTCTTGTGCTTTCTCCACCAAATGCTTTTGTTGACAGTTTCATATAGAGTATTACATAAAAAATGAGTTACTAAAAACAGAGCAAAAAAAGATAAGGAAAAAAGAACGAGTGAGCTACAAAATACAAGAAAGGAATCAATCAATTTTAAGGTAGAAGCAAAAAGAAAATTGATTTTGGGTAAAAATTTCCTGAAATTTATAAAAAAAAGTCAGCCTGTATATAACAAATCCTGGAAATCTAAATTAGATTAAATTAATATAAGAAATAAACAGTTTAGAAAATTACTAAAAACAGAAGCGCCAAGAAAGTTAAAATATTAATCTTTATACAGTGTATAAAAGCCAAATGGAATAAATTTATTATTTCGGTTACTGTACATATTTATAAAAAATCTCAAAACACGTCAAATTTAAATTATAGATTGACATTCTTTAACGTAAAAATGCGATCCCTACCTTCAACCCCCTTCGAATGTCAGGTTCAACCCCCATTTTTAGTATAGGCTTGTGATATATCGTTAGAAAAGATTCTTCATTCTCTACTCAAAATGTTATTGTTTTCAAGTTTATTACAAGAATAAAGATATAATTAAATTTCGCTATAATATACTCATGATGTAAAATGTAATGGAAAATGTTGCCAAGACGCTCGCGGTGAACATTTTAAACATCTACTTCAATGAAATACACAGTTCTTTTTAGTGATTTTCTTCATTAGAATTTATCTCTATCGAAAGATGTGTAGATGAAAATGCATTTGCATCTTGTTCAACTCCTTCTGTTTGATCTGAAGAAGAAAGATTTATATCATCATCATTTTCAGATGAAGATGAAATTGTATATGCAGGTAAGTTAGTTTCTTTATGTAGATTTTGATACATTCTTCATTATGTAAATTTTATTACATTTTCCATTACATTTTACATTTTGAACATATTATAGTGAAATTTAATTTAATTAAAATGTAATGGAAAATGTAATAAAATGTAAAACACTAAAAAGAACTGTGAATTTCAATGAAGAAGATGTTCAAAATATTCACCGCGGACGTCTTGACAACATTTTCCATTACATTTTATATTTTGAGTATATTAAATCAAAATTTAATTCTATCTTCATTCTTGCGACAATCTTGAAAACAATAACATTTTTAATTAGAGAATGAAGAGACCTTTCATTACGATATATCACAAGCCTATACTTCCTATTTAAAAAATTGGGGGTTGTACCTGTCATTCGAAAGGGGTTGAAGACAGTGATCGCATTTTCATGTTGGAAGATGTCAATTTATAATTTAAATGTGACGTGTTTCGAGATTTTTTATAAATATGCACGGTAACTGAAATAATGAATTTATTCCATTTGGTTTTTACACACTGTAAATTTAGTAATAGTTATTAACATGATAAGTGCGGGAACATATGTTTTGCATATGAGTGCAAAAGTTTTTACACGAGTACAGAATTTCGCACAAGTGCAAAACTATTCCCGCACGTCTCTTGTATACTTTTTTGCACGGATCCTCCACAAGGCCGAAAAACGATAATTTTAAAATTTATCTTTAATTTGTCGAAAAAATCAAGTGTGATGATGTCGAAAATGTAGGCAACTAACTGTCAATATTTGATTGCCTTAAAGAATAAATGCCTTAAAGCTCATTTTTTCTTTAAATCAATTGTCAGTGTCAAAAATTCTGAAATTATGTTGGAACCCTGTTAGATTGCCATGGAAACGAAACTAAAAAAGCTAATTTTAAATGGTGCTACCAACCTTAAAACACTTTGACAATTGATTTTAAGAAAAAATGAGCTTTACATACTTTCTCACAGATGACGCTGTGCTTAAACTTAAACTTTAAATGCAATATTGTGAATGCATTTTTGTTGTTTTACCTGAATAAAAGTGGTAAAGTGCCTTGTTTTATTATAAACTTGGGCTCTGATACGATAATCTAATTTTAAACCGTATTTTAAGCGAGAAAAATCCCTGTGCTGGAAAAACAGTAGACGATTAGACGATTGTAAAATTGACTGAATGTTCACTCAGTGCGCAAGCACTTGATTTTTAGTAGAGTAATGTAAAAAACAATTCCTTTTCCTCATAATGCATAAGCGACAAAGTTACAATTTACTAACATTTATAAATGTTTATTAAAATTTTAACAATTAAACAACCATCACTTAATTACTGAGATGACCAGTTCTTAAAAAAATATTTATTTGTGGTGAAAATGCAATATTAATTTGAAAAGATTTTTAAAATAATGTAAAACTAACTATAGAAAAGCTCCAATGTTAAAAAGAATATTTATATTTGTAACTTTCTTGCTTTGCAAGATCATGTAAGTAAAAAAATTGTAAAATATTCAGTTTTGTTTTACATTGTGTTGGTTATTATTTGCTAATTCAAAATCATATTAGCTTGAGTTTTTGCTCAACGGTAAACAACAAAGCTAATTTTATTGTATTTTTTGCAAAAATTTAATCATTGGCACAATGAGACATCCAATTTAGCATAAAATCCTCTTGTGTTGAAAGTCGCAAATCAGATTTTTACTTTCAAAGAGCTCTTAAACTCAATGCAAAATTGTCATCCTGGCCTATAACAAAAAATCCCATTATAAAACTAAAACTCTTTGTAGATAGCTCTTGAACAATAGCTACAATTATGTTTTCCACTTTTTGCAAAACTAAAAAACATTCATTTTCAAGAATTTTTACAAAGGCAGCTAAAAAAAAAACATTTTAGCTTCGACAAGATCATTAACGAAACACATTACAGCTTTTATTCTTACTTGTTCAAATAAAACATCCTGGAAGAACGAGAAAAAGTATCAAAGGTTAAAAAAGTGTAATTTCTCGTTTTCAAGCAGCTTTTGTTTCAGGGTAGATTCAATATAAATTTACATAATTGTCGCAAAATCTAATTAAGTGCTGTTTTCAAGTCGGTTCAAATTACAACATCTTAGCAGTAATTAACAGAAATGAGAATATGCGATGTGACCCATTTTATGACACTCCCAAATTCATTTCTAAATTGATTTTTAAGCTAAACGTATCATGAAATAAAAGATAGAATTACGGCGAATAATGGCAGCAACTAACTTTGTTAAATTTCCAATGGACTACTAATTTTCTGGATGAATGCTTGCAGTTTCTTTATAATTTCCAAGCTTCCTCTCACTATCTATCTTCGCGAATGCTCTCAATACAATGTACCAGATCTAAAAACCACTTTAAATCTAATTTTTCTTTAATATCTATTTAGAGATAAGTGGTCGATATTTTTTGTAAGAGGAATGCCTTGTGGCTGTACAAATTATCCGCCTTTTCCAGCTAATATCCCGACCGTTGGTAATTAAAGGCGATCAGTGGTTTGTTCAAGCCTCGCTTTCCCTTACGGAAACGCAAGGCTTTATTAATACTCCGGGAATACCTCCTCCCGGAGTACCTCTACGGTACCGGATTTACCTGACAGATGAAATAAATAGCAGGGTTAATTTATAAAGCGCGAGATAAAAGACCAGATTTATTCTTGTGTTGAATTTACGTGATACAAAACTCCGCATATGGTAATAGGGAGATAAGATGAATGTTTTTGTCACAAAGAAATTTGTGCTTTTATCAAAAAGCCCGTCATTCAGTTTTCTAGTTTTGATTCAATTTATAAAAATCCCGAACAATACGGGCAATTTTTCACGAGTTGTGCATCGTGCATTGTCAGGGTAATTAGAGTCATAGCGAGTCATCTTGGGTTATAATAAATGCAGCAGTCTGTCCCAATTCCTCAGTCAGTCATGAAAAACGCGAATAAAGGAAGAGTAAACATAATTAATTATACCGCTGCTTCGTGGCAGTCGAGAGAGACTCTTAGAGAAACTTAAATAGCCAGGTCTAGACGTTTCAATATTTCTATATTAAAAATGCCCCTTCACTCGTACTTTGACTCGAAAATCTATAAAAATATTACGAGAGTTCACATTTCGAGTCAATTTTCTCAACAAGACAGGTTTATTGTTCCTGTAATATCTGAATTTTTTTACAAGATTTCCGCGGTTTCCGCGAGTAACAAAGTCACTTTTTCATTTTCCATCCGCAATTGAAATTGTTTTTCGGTTTGATCAAATTTTCGAAAACATCCTTGTCACTTGCCGAAAATGTGTGCTTCAACAAAGCACATACGCTTCTGTACAATCTACCTGTCCGTCAAACTGTCAACTGACGATTCAGATTTATATTAAATTCGTATATTTATAATAAGCGCCAGGAATATTTGTTCCGACAACAAGCGGAGGAAAATTGTTTCACGTTTGGGCATATCCAATATTCTTACATGCTTCCGGTTTAATTAAATATTTTGTTTATTTCGTGTTTGCTATGACGATTTTATGACAGTGTTTTATTAAAAAACGAAATTTACAAAATGTAAAATTTACCAGCTGCTTATAATGTAACTAACTCAAACCTAAATAGTTAGATAAGGTACAAAACGGGTAAATGGTCAAGATTTTTGACTACGGAATGTAAATAGTCATATTTATATTCTTATGGCAGTCCACTATAAAAGTTCCATCCAAGTTAATAGCATCGCTTTTTTGAATAGCATACACCAATTTTATAACTTGTTACTACAGTACTTTGTGTTAAAGTGTACCTCGTTGTTTGAGACGCATTGTTTTGCCTGTTATTTTAATTTAGTTTTTAAAATTTTTTAGAATATTTATGATAGCTAATAAAATTTAAAAAAATAAGTGGTATTCGACCTATGTTTTCAATAATATATAGTTTATTAAAGAGTTGTCACTTTGACAACAAAGATGTCTTTTTTTGATGGTACCTTCGCTACCACTATGTGTCCTCCTCTCAAACAAGTTGAGATCTTTACAGTAGGTCTGTAGAGATCTTTACAATATTTTAGTTGTAAGAAAACTAGTAAGATTCAATCTAAATATTTTATTAGAAAATATACACCTTTTGATCATATTATGATCATTTCTCAAGATTGAACACAAGGTGCATTTTAGAACAAAAATCTTCAAAAGCAAATTTTTACATTTAAAATATTATTTATAATTTTTTGGTGATAATTGGTTCTCCAAAATCGTTTTTATTTTATCTTTGGGCGCTGAAGATCATAAATTAAATGAGCCGTTTTAAACAAATTTTGGGGATAAAGCTCGAAAACTTTGTTTTTTCAAAAAAAAATAATAATAAATAAATTTTGCTTGGTCCACAACTCCATAACATAAGTGTCCTGCTGGTTTATTTACACTAGTTTATCAAGATTTTCCTGAATCTTTTATTTTTTCTGTAGATTGCCGGCCCCTGTAGTTATGTGCTCCTGAAAATATTATTTCTAGACTTAGATGTTAGTTTGACAAATTTATTATTACCGGCTTCAAAAAGCTAACGACTACAAGAACTATAAGAACTACAACTAATTCAACAAGACTACAAGAACCGTTGATCTTGTCGGCTACGTAATCAGAAAACTGCATTGTGTTTCTTTTAATCTTTGGGTTTTATTTCTATAGAATGTGTCTATTTCTTAGACAGCTTTTTTTATAGTGATTGTTGTCTTTAAGCAGATTTTTTAAAAAGTTCTCTTCGATTCGGAAATTTTCTACATTATACGTATTGCTGCAATCGTAATTCTTGTGATGCATAGGACATCTAACAGTAATAATTTTTGCGTTTTTCTCTCAAGGTCTTCTTAATATGTTGTTGCCACACTTTTGTAGAACAATCACTTTTTGTTTCTGTTCTTCTTCTTCTCGCGGAAGAGACATGAAATGATGACTTTATGTCTTTCTTTTATTCTTGCTATGGGTCATTTACTAAGGTTTATGTTGTCTTCTTTTATTAAACGTTTGTCTTCTACATTTAGATAATTTTTATGTTCTTATTCTTCAATCGCTTTAGTTTCTTCCTTTTTTGATTTAAAAGCAAACTTTTTTTTGTTTTATATAGATGTTTCTTTCATCATTTTCAATTTCTTTCCGCCATTTTTCTCCGTATTTTAACTAGTTTGTGTTCTGTCACATAGAAATAGTGGCTGCATACAGTTCTGCAACATTTTTCCTTTGTTTTTTAAAGACCTGACAATCGTCTCAAGAGAAATTTTTCTTATTAGACGCAGTTCCGAAAGGATTAGTTGTATGACCATGTTTATTGATCATAGCAACTTTTAATTCTTTTTTTTTGTCCTTTTTTGTTTCAGTTATGAAACTTTCATCTTTGTTTTAATCTAATCTAGTTTAATCAATGTTTATAAAAATTGATATTTTTGATAAATCATTTTGAGTTTCTTCAATAATTTTTTAGAGATTGTTGCTTCCGGATTATGAAAATTGTTCTAATTGTTTATAATCCTTCTCGTGGTATGTGCAGTGATTGAGTCTTAGTGCCCTTTAAATTGAGCGTTTGGCTATTGATATTTTGTTCTAAAATGGATAATGTGGCTTGCAGTTTAGTACAATCTGAGAATTACTTGGTCTGGAGTACCAATTTGTTTTCAAACTTCCATTGTTGTTTCTTATGACAAGAATATCCACATAGAAAATCGTTTTATTATTTTCTTCTTCTATAGTAATTACAAATTCTACTTCTACTTCAACGTTATTGCAACATTAAACTAGCGCGTCGACGTCGGGGATTGCCACATCAAATCAACACTTTTTTACTATATCAGTAACCAACAATTTACAACAACTCGATTTAAATAATTTGTGTATTTAAGATAACCACATTTTTGTAAGCTTAGGTTTTTTAATTGTTATTTTGTTTATGAATTATTAATTAATTTAACAAATTTAGTATAAAGTGTATCTCTTTACTCGGTTAAAACTCTAGATTAACTCAAAATTTACAAACTTCATGCTTTCTGATAAAGAAAAGATCTTCACTTTCGTTTGACTTCTGAAAGCAGTGACCAGTATAAGAGTGTCCCAAAAATAATAAATCAACAGAAGAGGAGTTAAAAGAGGGTGAAGAACTCACTAAAATTTTACTTATTGTTTTCCAGTAGAAACATGTTAGTAACATTTTGTAAATACTCGCTACAAAATAAAAAATTCTGATATTTTCAATTTTTTTGATCTGTAAACTTTAATTTAAGTGAAGTGTTGTTAGCATAAATAATGGTTTATCACAAAACTTGTAAAGATAAATCAATAAACATATAGCAGTAGAATTGTCCGATGAAGACGCCACATGAGAGAAGCATGAGGGTACTATATTATTTAACATTTGACATAATCATGACAATTAAAAATGTTGTCAACGCCACTGTTTAGGTTTTCTGCTATTTTTATTAAAAGATTTGCACAACTTCAAAATTAATTATGTTTCATTGTTTTTTGTTCGCTAGATTGTGTCTTCACATTTTTTTCGAGAATTTTAACATTTTTGTAATATGCATAACCATAAACGAATTTGCAAAAACTTAGAAAAATATTTTGTTTTATTAGTTAATTTATTAGCATTTTATTAGCATTTGTTTTATTAGCATTTCGATTCTTACAAGTAATTTAAGCAAAATATTCAATTTCTTCTATTTGAAAGACACTTAAGGAAAAACCTGTAATGGGTGTTACAATATACCATTGTGATGCTTGTGGATTATAACACAATGAGAGTGTTTGTAACAGTGGTCTTTTCATATACTGTCCATTTTGTTGGAATGGTCAAATGCGTTGTCAGAAGGTCAAAAAACAATTATAAAATCGGAAAGGTTAGGATACAACCCTTGATCCAGGAATCCTGTAAATACCACCGCCGGCGAGGGTTATTCTGAATATCATGGTGGATTAGCTGTTTATTTCCAGCGTTCATAAAGCCCTCGACCAAAGGTCGTTATCCCGAATTAATTGAATTTCATCCACTATCTTTATCGATAAACTTTAACCTGCTTGCATACTTGTTCCAACATTGACCTTAATACAACAACCACCTCTTGTTGTATCACCCTTTATTTCTAATTGGTTGTTGGTTCCTTGTCGGCCGCGCCTTGCCTGACATCCGTTCCTCTTTACCCTATTTTATTAACTTTTAATTTGGTCTGTAAAAGGGCGGTATGTTGATTAAATGTTTTCCAGCAAATAATTAAACTGTTTCCTGGTTTTTGTCAAACAGTTAATTTCAGCAACTAATTTTCGTGTTTACACTAGACAAACAGGACTCTAAAAAGAGGTTTGTCCCGGTTTTGAATTACCGGAAACAAGATTTTGTGAAAAATCGGAAAAATGATATTTTTCCGGCGCTTTTAATAAGTTTGGGTTGTATCCAGAGTGTCTAGTGGCGTTTATTTTAATATAACTTCCTGCCGAGTATAGCCACCGGTTATGGCTTTATTATGCAATGCATAATCTGTGCCGTTAGAGTCCTCTAAATAGTTAATGCCTCAAACCATAGTGGACTAGCTCGTTTATGCAAACTCGACATTATGTATTAAAGAGAGTTATGAACAGAGGGTTCTTATAAAATAAAGATGCTTTTACTACTTCTTATTTTATGAAAGAACTGTAATAAAGAAGTATATTTTGTGAGTTGATTATGTTGACAAAAAGTCTCTAAAGAAAAATCTTAAAATCACAACATTACCTAAGATGCAGCAGTTAGGGAGTAGTTGAAACAAAATTAAAAGCAATATCATGTTTTAAAGTAAAACTAAATTTTTTTTTTGCAACTTTTCTTAAAAGGGTTTCCTGCATTGCGAAACGAATTTTTATTGAAGGAAAATTGTTGCACATTTTTATATTTTCGTTCACTTACTAAAGAGTAAAGATCCAATTTGCCGTTCAATAACACAATATGTCAGTTTTGAAAAATGTCGAAAAAGAAATTTGTGACAAATAAAGTCAGCTAGAAACTTGAATTATTTCTGTTGCACCAATAAATTGGCACACCAAGACAGTAAGAATAAAACAGTAGATGTGTTTGCGTTGTTTGCACAAGTGGATGTTTTAAAGATTAAATCAGCTAATTCAAATATTCTTATCTTTTTTTGTTTAATACTTACAGTGCCGGTCATTTCTTGACAACAATCTGTCATATTTAACTTTGAAGTTTGCATTTATAATTCAATGTTAGAGAGAGCAAATATTCGAATCGCTATTTGAACATCAATGAGTCTGACGTTTGATTTCAATTTAATTTATAATGAAACTAATGGAAAATCTGAATGGTGGTCAAGCAATAATTCAGTGTCTTTTATATCAGTCCTATAGAAAAATAATTTATAATTTAAGCTTTTTGATTTTGTCCTTAAATTATGTCAAATATAATTATTTATAAAAAATCACCTCACTTCATGAAGCGATGTTTTCATCAAATTTATGTTGTATGTTATTAGATATTTATTGTTCGTTGCCTTGATGACTAACAATAGTTTGTCCACTGCTACTAAAATAGTCCGCCGATTAAAACGATTAAATTATGGACGATCTGGTAGATGTTGATTTTTTTTGAATACTTTAATTTTTTAAAATGGTTTAAACATATCAAAGAATATGAAACAAATTAATTGTGTAAATAGCAGGAACTTAGACTTAGAAATAAAATAAAACTTGGTTTTGTATATACTTTATTTCTAAGTACAAGTTCCTGCTATTTACACAATTATTATCATCACCATGGATGCAAATACAGATATTATGAAACAAATTTTAAATCTAACAAATTGTAATCATGAATGAAGTTACAGTTTACAAAAAGATATACAAAAAAAACCCTAAATCTTGTTTTGTAAAATTAATCATTTCAAAGATATACAGAGTTTTTCTGTTAGTTGGTCATTAGAAATATCTGGAAAACTATAATATATTTTCATCTGAGATTTTTGTACATGCATATTGCGTTCCATTTTTAGATAATAACTAGGTAACCCTTGCATTCCATTTTTAGATCTTGATAAAATTAGAAAAGATAATTCATCTTTTGCTTTTGAAATTTACAGAAAACCTACATCAACTGATACTGTGCTTCCTCTCGATTCCAAACATTGTTATTCTCACATATAGTAGCTCCTTTTAATTTTTTATTATTTACACGGTTTAATTTTTCCGAAGACCATGTCGCTTTTGAAAAAAAAAACATCCTTAAAAACATAGCAGTGAATAATCACTTTCCATTACAAGTTTTAAATAAACTTTTCTATAAATTCAGAATCTAATTTTGTATCTCTTCTTTTGAAACCTCTTTATTCTTCTATCTTTTTATTAGCATAATTTTGTTTCCCATATTTTAAAAAACTGTAATATAAAATTTGTTTTTAATTCTAATGGTAGTCCTTAGACCTTTCTCGTACACAACAATAATCAAGTTCCTTTTTTACATCATTCGGGCGTCTACAAATTATCTTGTAATGACTGCAATGCAATTTATATCGGTCAAACAAGAATTTGTAAACATGTAAGGACAATAAAAAAGTACATAAGTACAGATATACTAACACTTCATCTGCTTTTGCTTCTCATATTTTTTCTTCTTGTCATTTCTTTTCTTCTACTGATAGTTCTTAAATCCTTTACATCTGCAATAAAAGTTATACTTGAAAATTTTTAAAAGTTTTATAAATATCTTAAATCTACTATCAAACTTTCTCTACAAACTTTAAACAATTGAATTTTAAATATTTTATTTTTTCAGTTTAATAATTATTAGTTAATTGAACGTTTGTTCATAATCTTGTCTTCTTACTCTCCTTCTTGATTAAACTTAAAAAGATGCTTATAACAAATTGTTGGTTTAATCAATATTATGGCCCGAAACAAGAAAAAGTAATTCCGTAACGTATTTGTTAGAAAAAAAATTAAATTAAAACA
The DNA here is from genome assembly GCA_029207805.1 of Tribolium confusum. Classification (NCBI taxonomy): domain Eukaryota; kingdom Metazoa; phylum Arthropoda; class Insecta; order Coleoptera; family Tenebrionidae; genus Tribolium; species Tribolium confusum. The sequence goes on along the minus strand of JALGAY010000002.1, from coordinate 38,700,392 downwards.
AACAAATGGTAGGTTGTTGCTTGTTGTAAAACGATTAATGATTTTTATTATAAAATTTTTTTTAGTTACCTTGAAAAAATTATACTTAATAATTGATTTGTTTAAATTAGAAATTCTGAAATGTGTCGAGCTTCGTACAGTTCAAAGTGGGTTATATAGCTAAATCAAATTTTTTTTATTAAAATAATTTGATTCAACTTGCTCTAACGTCAACGTGACTAAGAATGGGACAGTAGTACTTGTCCTTGTTATGTACCTACCTAAAATTTCTTCCAGAAAGTGTTTTGAAACACTACCTTCGCCAATGGTTGTGTCTTGCCTTATTGCATTAAATTATTATTTTCATCAAATATGTGGAACTTCAATTGCCGTTCGGCTCGTTTGAAACAATTAACTACAGATTCTAAAAATTCCATAAAATTATCAACTAAAGATAATTACTACAAAAACTTATTTTATAGTTTATTTTACGAACTAATGAAATCAAACCTTGAAAATACAAATAAAACTTCATAAATATTTCATAAAAATTATTTAATCATTGTTTAAGTTTTACATAAATATTTAAAAAATTATGAATAATGTCCTAAATGAGATAATTCTTATAAAAGAGTTACAACCAAATATAATAAAAGATCTTAATCACGTCTACAAATAAGTTCAAAAAAGAAGATTAATTTTTTTAGTAGGAAAAATGGATTAGATCTTCTTATACAAAGCTTGTCTAGAGCTAAAAAATGCATTAAAAAGTTCTGTCAAGGATAGTTGAATAGAAAGGGATTTTGTCAAAAAATATTTGCTGGACCAATAAGGTTATGAATTTGTATTTTCAATTTGCATTATAATTTTATCGTAACCAACTCGGTTCGAATTCAATCTCGTACTGATTGCAGACTCCAATTTCCTTCGTCCTGATTATATTAGAAACTACCCGAATCCTGTCATAAAATGTCTACTTTGGTCAAATAAAATGTACATTTATCAAAAATAACAGAAAACTACAAATGTCCTTAATATTTTAACAACTCAAACAATGAGAGAGAATATAGATTTAGACACTGCGCTTTCTCCAAGACTAGATTTCGCCGAACAACAGATAGAGTAAAACTTCTCCATTCTACTTAAAACTTATTGTTTGTGTTGACAATTAAATGAAAATTTGAATTATAACAGAGCACTATTTGAGCCTTAATTTAAGCCTTCCGGGCTTAATGCAACGTATGGAATTTATTTTTTGAGGTTGTTCTATTATCTCCTCAGGCATTAAACAGCTCCAAAACGCTTTTCATCGTTTTAAAATGTAAATGGCCCTAGAATATTCCGGATTACGGCATTACACTTTTAAATGATTACGAGCATTTGTACTCGAGTTGATTTAATGAAATTCTTAAACAATTGCATTTACCAAATGCATGTCATATGCAAAACACTCAAACTCACATCGAAGTGTCGAGTTCAAAGTTTCATTTATTTTTCTTCAGGCTGTCTGTTTTATTCCTGGAAGATTGCGAATATGTGTGAAATGAGAGAAGTCGAAAGATTGTGACAGATATATCAGTAAGTATGAATTTTTTATTTTAAAAAAGAAAAAAATGAAAATTTTGAAATTGTCTTTATTTTACTTTATGCTTGATGCAAATGAATCAGGGTTTGTAATTAATGACAAAATTATTTTCTTCTAAGCTTTTAAAATCTTTAGGGACTGAGAAGACCGGAACAAATTTATGCTTTAATTAACAGAAATGCAACAATATATAGAAAATAAACACAAAGTACACTTCTGTGTCCGAGTTAACTAAATTAATTTCAAAATAAATAAAATTGATTCAAATAAAAATTGAATTAGTTGTTCTCTTTATAATTTCAAAAATAGAAAACTCTTGAATATGAAACAAAATTTTGTAAATTGTGCACAGGGTTATTGGCGTGTAGGAAAAAAATGTTATTTTTTCCTTTCAAAATGTCAAGTATACGTGTATAGTTACTAAATTAATAAAAAAAATTTAATACGCAAAACATAAGAAACTGTGTTAAACAAAATGTATAACGTTTCGAATTAGGAATGAGTCATCGCTTTGCCTAAATGGTGAAAGGTCCCGAAACATTGGGACACATTCTGGAAAAACGTATAAACCCGGATCACTTTTGTAATATTAAATTTCAAAATTTAACCTAAAATTTTGGTTTTGTGAATTGTTTTATACTGAAAATTCGGGTTATTAAAATGTAGGTCATGTTATATGACAATGTCACGTTGATGTTGTCATACAACATAATTCACAAAGCCAAAATTTTGGGTTGAATTCAAGGTTACTTAATAGTAAGGTTTGCTGTTCTCACGGGCGGAACTACGTCATAAAGTTCTCCACAGCCAACTCCTAGCGCGCTAAATTTAAAATTTATCCGCGATACCTGGCACTTTATTTCCGCATCAGCCCAGTGATGGACTAAATCAGCTGTTGGTGCAAAGTCACGGTAGTACCTTTTGTAGTAAGGGGAAATTATGCTTTACAATAAAAATTACAAAAATACAATCATTTTTTTATTAACATTTTCAATTTACGTAATAATTTTTTTAATTTTTGAATTTTGTACAACTTTTTTTTTACACTCTTTGAGTTTATTATTTAAAAAATTCATTTTGATGAATACTCTTTGTCTGAGAAAGCCGCGGACAATTTCCTCAGGAATATCCACAATACTTTTATATTTTTTCGTTAAAGTGGCCACAATTCTTTTTTTCACAAAAAAATTGTTTTTGTTTGTTTTTTTGAATTTATGGTTTAAAAGTTTTATAGCGGTTTTTAATTTCTCAGTTGGTTCCGTCAAACCTACATATGACACATGATGCACCCATGGTGGAAGTGCATATGAGTGTTCTTGCTGCAAAATATCTGCAAAATATCAAAATATGCTGTGCAAAATATCCACACTCATGTTTTGGTCAAAACCCATAAAAACAGGTTGCTTCCAGGAGCCACACAAACCACGAGCCAACACCACTTGAAGATATTTGTGAGGACCAACTATTTCATCTTCTTTGTTGTTGTATTCATACAAACTTCTCACTCGCATCTCATCAAACATAAGAACAACCAGACTTTCTTTATTCATAAGAGAGTGCCGTTTGATTTTCATAAAATTCAATGAGCTTGTTAGAATCCCATTTTGTAAGGTAATTTTTCCAGCATACTTCCGGAGTGTGCTTAGATTGAGCAGAGAAAATTTATTATTTCGCAAAAATATGTAAGCCCTGCTACTGAAATACCTACAAGAGAACAATTATTTGAACACACGAGATGGTATAAAAGTGAGTTGTTGAAACAAAAATTACCTCAGTGTAAACGCTTGAGCCAATTCTTGGTTTGTCCAAACAACTCGTTTTTTTGTTTTTCTTATCAGATCAATTTGATTTGGAGAAACTGTACCAGACAACGCTTTTTTTATAGCAGCATCCAATTGTACTTCTTTTTTGGTTGATGCTTCTTTTAGATCAGCAAGCTCTCCTTCCAAGGCATTTATTTTTAACTTCAGTTGGTCGATTAATTTGATGGCCTCATCATATTTTTTTTTTAGTTCTTCATAAGGTGGAGAAATTTCCATATCCATCGGAAACGTTTTTAAAACACTTTCAATATAGTGTTGGTCACGATTCTTTGATATTTTTTTTATTTTCGTTAGTAGAAATTGTTGGGACAACTATAAAAGAATTGAACAGTCATGTTAACTTGAAACTTTCGATAATATTTTATTACATACCATTAGGCTTTAACTTTCGTTTGGTAGAGCAATTCAACAATTCTTTCTTAAAATTTAGTTCAAAATCATCTGCTCTGAAATGTTCAGAGCAAATAGTGTTGTGCTTTTTTGGTTCCCAATTTTCGCCTCGCTGACAAAAAGTGATCCATAGCTTTCTGATAGTAGCGGTTTTGGAAAAAGATGGAACGAGTATGCACTTTCCACACTTGATTTGTTTTTACAAAGTGAAACTGCACACGTGTGACCAACCATTTTCACAAAATTGCCCACTAGTTTTGATAAAATTTCGCGAGACGCGGAAGTCTGATGGGTCAAAATAAAACAAATAACAGAAATAATAATAGTAAACTCCCAAACTTAACCTAACTATATTGAAAAGAGAATTAATGTAAATAAATCAAAACTAGCTAACCGCTAAACTTATTATTAAAAATCTACTAAATTAAAAAACTTTAATTCAAAATTAACAGCAAAACTAGATAACACAAACTGAATTAAATGCAAAAACGAACCGTATACGAAACCAGCAGACAGAGCAGTGACTTATGGCAATGACAATGGCGCGACGAGTTGATGCAGTTGCCATGCTGTCAGCCAACCGGTTTTAGTTCGAAATCTGTGATGCACGTTGACCAACACCTGACACTATAATTCTCCAGAGAATTGAGAACTTTATGACGTCACATCCGGAACAACAGCAAACCTTACTATTAAGTAACCTTGGGTTGAATTTTGAAATTTAATAATACAAAAGTGATCCGGGTATAGTTATATAAGGAGTGGAGACATTGACCGGGGAGATAGTCAGTTAGTCAGAATCAGATAAGCAAGTAAATTGAGCGAAGTATTTAAAAATTTTATTCTTGGAAGCGAAGTATTTAAATTAGATCGTTTGTATAGTAGCAACAAATTTCGCTATTAATCAACTATCTGAATAAAAAAACCCAAATTTACGCAAAAATTACAGTATTATTTATAACATGTAGATAAAGTATTGTTGTAATTGTTATAGTTAAATATTATGGGAATAGAAACAAAAACATGATAAAAGTAATTATGATTCAAGACTTAATTATGCAATTTTGATTTAATAACGTAATAAATTGTCCGAATTGTTAGTATAATTTATGTAGTTTTTACGAATTAATGCATATTCAGTGTTTGCGTTCCCATCATATTGAACTAACAATAGAATTTAATTATAAAATTAAAGATATAGATTTGCTTATTGTGCCGCCTATAGTTTTCCAACATTTATAAGTCGGAGGTAATAATTTTTACAAATATTTAAATTAGTAGAAGACAAAAACGTAATTTTTTACTACAGTTAGGAACAAAAAGCAATATTTTACTAATTTTAGAAATTTTAAAAAACTTGAAAATTAAGATAGTTATTTTTTTCTAATTTTAAAAGCTGGAGAAAGTACTTTTTATCAGTTTTTAATCGGCGATATTTTCCTTAAATTTTAGAAAGGCAAGACAATTTTTGGAACACTAAGCGACAAGAAAAACTTTTGAAAGACGCTTTTTACTAATTTTGGCAGCAAGAGGTAAGAATTGCTATCAATTTTTAAATCAAAAAAATGTAATAAAGGCAATATTTTTTGTAATTTTGAAAAACCAAAGCAACTTTTTACTAATTTTCGAAATTAGAGGCAACATCTATCAGAAAGCCAGAGATAATGTTTTAAAAATTTCAATTTTTTTAAATTAATAACGACAAAAGGAATATTTTCTTCCAATTACCCGAAACAATTCTGGAAGTCAGGGACAACAACCAACATTTTACGAAATTTTAGATTAAGAGACGTACTTTTGTTAATTTTAGAAGCCAAAGATCAGTAATTTTGTCAATTTTTAAATCAATAAAAACAAAAAAACCTATTGTAATTTGGGAAACCGTACGCAAAATTTTACTAATTTATTACAAAGTCAAAGACAATATCAATTTTGAAAGTCGAAACCGATTCTTTAATGACTTTGTAGCTGGTGAAAGCGATATTTTTTTTTCTAAATTTTGGAGCCCAAAATGACAATTTTAGTGATATAAACAAATTTTCAAAACTTGAGGCAACATTTACTAATTTTGAAATCTATAAGTGTAATTTTACTATAATTTTAGAAGCCGAAGACGATATTTTGTATTAATTTTTTCAGCAAAAAATACTCTGGAAATAAAAAATAAATTAGGAGTTGTGTAATAAAATATCTTATTTCTAATAAACACAAAGACAATATTTTTTTGTAAACTGGAAAACTGAAGGCATCATTTCATTGATTTTCGAAACCGAGACAACATTTTATTAGTTTTGAAAGCTGAAGGCGAAACTGTCAAAATTTAAACCAAAAATAAACGTCTAATTTTATTTATATTGTTATTTATTATTAACGCAATTTCTTTTAATTAAACATATAATTTACGTGTAGGTAACGTATGTGGTGCTCACTGGGTTATGTAAAAGCCGTGGTTAAATTTTTTACAGATTTTTGCCTTTATTTACTGTACTATTTATGCTTGATACAAATAAATCAAGATCTGGAATTAATGAGGAAATTATTTTCTTCTGAGCTTTTGAAAGCGTTTATGGGCTGGGAGAACCGGAATAAATTTGTGCTTTAATTGACAGAAATGCAACAGTATATAGAAAATAGACACAAACTGCACTTTTGTGTCTGAGTTAACTAAGTTAATTTCAAACTGAATAAAATTGCTTTAAATGAAAACGTGAATTTAGTTGTTCTCTTTGTAATTTGAAAAATACAAAACTCTTGAATATGCAACAAAATTTTGAAAATTGTTTGCTAAATGATTGTAGTTTTACTTGCAAAAATTCTGTAATTATATGCAGTGAAAATAAAATTGTGGTTTGCACGTAAGAGCATAGCAATTTGGACAATAGCAGTCCTTTTATAAATAATGCAGAATAATGGCAGCAACGCGCCGAAATAATGATGTTCGTGCTAGATTAATCCTGTAAATTTGCATAATTCGAAAAATAAATAAACGATATAACCGAACCGATTAGAAACGAGTTTTTAACCGTTCCTTGCATCGAACTCGTAGAGGAGTTGCGGGAAAGTTGGGCCCCGAGTAAACAAATCACTTACTCAACCCCATAAAATTCTTTATGTATTTTTTACACCCAATAAATTTTTATACACCCACCTACGATTTTAAGAGAGCCATTATGATTGTGTTGTAAAAGATTTTATTGAAAGGAATAGAAGCAACGTGCATTTCCCCAACAGCGAAAGCGTCTTTAAGCATTTTTTCGGTGCAGCCTCGTAAGCCTCTTTCGAGCAAAATAAAAATAAATCAAAATTCCCGATAGCTACCTTTCAGACATTTTCCATTAAGAGATCCACTTTAAAAAATATAAATTTAACCTCTTAATAGGGCTGTCACTTCCAGGACTTAGATCAGTATTCTTGCACCTGAACTCATATCCGCAAGTGTCAATAGTAAATTGGAGAGCCTCTACTTGTGAATGCAAGTAATGGTTTCGGGAAAGAAAGAGGATCATACTATCAAACAAAGCTCTCACGGTCCTAACCTAACATCATTTGTCACTTTTGCACCAGTTTAGCAGACTCCACTCCTAACCACTGATAAAATATGAAACATCGCACCGTCGTATAGTGCCTGTCGCTCAAGCTTAAATAAAATTGGACCAGTGCGAAACGTGGAAATAGGTCAGAACTGAAATATTGATTGTTTCTTTTTTATTTAGCAACGGCTGACGAGAGACCATTCCCAAAACTGAAATGGATTCCAGACGGACATATGAGCTTTATTTGATGACACAATAATATTTTTTTTCTAAAAGAAACACCAGAAAAACTTATTAATGAATTAACAGATAGTTGCCACATGTTTCAATTTTGTCATTTCCTTGTTTCCAAATTTTGTAGTCGTTTTGTTTTGTTGTACAGGTTACTTGAGATTTAACCAAGTAGTTTATTAATAACACCGACATTAATAATCAAAAAAATTAAACACGTGAGCGGAGCAAATTGCATTAAAAAAGTTTGTTACAATATTTTTCCGTTGATCGTGAATATCTAAGATATAAAACTCAAATTCAAAACGTGAAGATAGTACATACAACTGTCAAGATTTGTAAGATTGGCAGCAATATTTTGTAAGAAAGGGTGTTAGCATATAAATAAGCAACGACAAAAGTTTACTAACGACCTACAGGCTAGAGCCTGGAGATTTTCTTCTAGTTGAATTCTCCATAAATGTTAAAAGTAAGTCTCAACCCCAATGACTCGATAGAGATTGATGATAATCTTAAAATAAAATCTTGGGTCCTCGACAATAAATGATGGGTTGCCGCACTGATGGTGAAGAAGTTGTAGTGATTTGGATAAAAAAAAACCAGAAAAGCCATTGTCAGAGAGTGCTCTGATTTTCTCCAGACTGGTCGACTTATTTTTTTGATACAACAATCACCGACGGGTGATCGCTGACAAAAGACTGTCTTCTAGCTAAAAATTACGTTCAAGTCCGAAGTGCAGATTCTTAGTTTTCGACGGGTGATCGCACCAAAGGCTCTGAACCAGAAATTCTCTTTGAGTGCCGCATTCCTAGTCTTCGACGGGTTGATCGCAACCAAGGAGAATTTTGCACAACAAGTTAACACTTGATTTAATTAATACTTTTCTTCTAATTAGCTGTCCACTATGTCACAAAAGCCAGAAGGGCCAGAGAATCACTCCTTCGTGGCCCAAGAATAGCCACCGTCTCCGGAAGAAAACCGGATTTTTACAAGTCTGTATCAAAGAGGGTAAAAACTAATATTATTACTTTATAGCTGTGTTTAACGACTTACAGTCACAGGGGAGCGCCTGTGGTTCCAAATCTTTAACAATCTTTAATTGTTATTTATTTATTTAATTATTATATTTAATTATTTTAATATAATTATTATTATTTTACTAATTAAGTTAGTTCCGCGTATAACTTGTACGTGTCTAACCTACCAATGGCCTTTTGTTGTAATTAACTAAAAGTTGTTGTTGTGAACAACAAAACAATAAATAATTAAGGTAACTTTTAAAGACTAGAAGACTCAAGCATATTTCTAGGTATTTGCAGGCTGATTAATAATTGGTGTTGAAGCCCAGCTTCTAAGGCTTTTTTGCTCTGAGATTAGCGGCGATTTATGCTTGGTGCTATTGCGTCAATATCTATGTAATAAGTTCCTAGATTCTTGGACATATATCAATGTTCGAGCTTGGGACACCAAATGGAGCTTTATAGCAGATATCAGACACGACCGTAAACTTACCCTTGCAATAAACAAGGTCAAAATTATGTTGAGCAAGTCGTAGGCTGCTATATATAAGATAGATGGTACTGGCAGTGACACTACAACAACTAGCGCTTATTTTTGTCGGTCTAAGAAGAGATTTCTTAAGTCATAGAGTTGCTTAGCTATTAACGCAACTATATCCAGTGTACAACTAACATGATTATCGTTGCGTATGATGGCTGTCGTATTTATAAACGTCCAGCTAAAAAGTTACCACAACTGCTATTTTATTGTTCTAAAAAGCTTTGAATTTAAACATTTTTTTAATTTTTATGTTTTTTTGCTAGTTTTGGTACTTAATAGAATTACGAATTACCGTACTTTACTGTTTTTCTTATCGCTTTGTTTCTAAGATTAAAAAATACTGGATATTGGTCGTACAGGCTCTGTTGTTGGTACCTTTCTTTAGAAAATTCTAGACATATTTTCCTTCGTTTCCCTAAACCCTTTAATTCTTCGTGTACTGTTGTATTAAATCGTAGAGTGTTTTAACAATGATTTGAGCTCCTTTGTTTTTCTCAATGTGTTTAGCTTCAAAAGCATCTACAGCTGGTTTTTGTAATAAAATTTTAGTTATTCTATTTTTACTTTATCTTAGCTTATGTTTAATAACATATTGAAAAGGCAAAAATTGTTTTAATTACGATTTTGTTTATTAAAATAATTTTTCCCTATTTGGCCTTAACTACTTCGCAGACTGGCTGACGAATAAACAAATTGGCTGAGAGTGTTGTTAGTCAGAAGATTTACGCCGGAAAGAACCGATTGAACCTTCTGGCCATCCCTACTTTTTAGTCTTGTCAATCTTCAAACCTTATCGGTTTCAAAGTCGCCTCTGTCGCATTCTCAAGAGGTCTTTGGAGCTAAGCGGTTATTTGATTAAATTTTAGAGTGCCCTTAAATGTTGTTTAAACTTAAACTTTAAAATGTTATTTTGTCTTTTAACCTTTATAATGGAATTTGTAGGTACAGAAATTTTTTGCTTTTGTAAAGCTTTTTGTGCAAAAATTAGAATTTTAGCGAAGCGCTCCACGGTTGCGGTTCTTTCCTACATTTTTAGTAAAAAAGCCATTTTTAGATTTGAAACTATTTTTAGGTTTAAAACTTTGATAACCGTGGTAGCGCCCTATTACTTTTTATTTTTATTGGAGTTTAAGTAACTTTAATTTTATATTGTATCTGTAATTTTTAATTATTTTGTTCATCATATGCATTGGCTTAGAGAGTTTGTTTGTTTAATATTGGCAACATTGACGCATATTTTTGGCATATTTAACATTTTTATTTTATAAAATTTTTGACATAAGCATATTTTGAATAATAATTTTCTTTGATAAAAACATGCCTTGATTTTATTTCTCAGAAACAAGATTTTTAAATGAAATGTTGCTGTATCATTTTTTGCAGTACTAGCGTTAATAAAAGTTTTAAATAAAAAAATAAAAATTTTTTGACGTTTTTTTAAATAATTAACGCCACGGTATTATCTTCCATCTAATTGGTTCAGCGGGTGATAATCTCCGAGTGATTCAAGCGCGTTTGAATTTGAGGTTGTACAAATAGTAGTTCTTTGAATCAACTATTACGTTAATTTTTTTTTTAATTAAATAAACCAACAAAAAATTCAGGTTCAAATATAAAAGATAAGGTAGTTTGATTAGCCTTTGTTGGTAAAGTGTTTTGTTTCTGACTGAAACTTTACCTGCTTTTAGAAAATTTTTATGGCGATTGAGTGTTGGTTACCAGTCCTGTAAAACTTAAAATTTCCTCATTTCAGGTAAATCCTATTTTGTGGCAAAGCCGTGTAGTCGAAAGTTTTAGACTTGGCTGAGTAAATATGAAAAATGAATTCGAAACGAGTTTTGTGTATTAAAGAAGTTGTGAAGGAACATTCTTAGGATTTTTGTAAAAATGCTAAATAAAAAATAATTTTAGCATAAAAATGAGAAAAGTTACAATAAAGCATTAAGTTACGGGGGATTCTCCTAATAAAACTTGTAACCTACTTAGTAACTACTTACTGTCATTTGGATGCAAAGAGGAAGGGAGAATATTAAATTACAGTATAAATTTGAATTCATTTAAAATTACTTAGATTTCTTTTATTACTTTTGGCTTAAAAGCTTTTCGCTCGGAAGTGGAGTTTTTAAAAACCAATATCTGGCTTACAAAAGAAAATATTAAATTATTTCCAATTTATATTTCGATAAAGGGGAGATCCGCTTGTAATCATTCCGTCCTGACATTTCACCGTATTTCCCACAGGAACTCGAATCTGCATTGATAAAAAGTCCGAAACCATATTAGCACTATCAGGATAAAAGTTCAAGGTCGTCGGAATTTGTCTCGTCTGATCGAAAAGCTCACCGTTATTGAATTTATGAATAATTTAACTTACAAGCGGAAATCAACGATCATGAATAAAGATGCGACGGCACAACAGTGGGCCCGCAACGGACCCCTGCGTCGCATACTGCATCACATGGAGTGGACGCTCATTAGTCCTTCCGCTCCTGCAGCCCATAAAACGCTAAGCTGACACCAGGATTTCACGATGCAACATGTCTAAAGCTTTGCACCCGATCAATACGCAAGCTCTAAAGCGGTCTTACAACTGAGCAGCTTTGCCATCAAGTCAAGACTGCTTGTCACTCTAATAAATTTAATTTACAGACATCTCATTTAATTAAGTGATTGGTGAAGTGAGTGAGCTCTTGACGACTACGGTCGCCCAACTTGTGATTAATTTCAAGAGCACTATGCCGACAAATATGCAATAGCAGTTTTGTGGTATCAAACCCTTTTTTATAACACAAAATTATCAAGGTGGCAAATTTCAACTTTGAAATTTAATGAAAATATCTTTATTGGTTTACTTGAAAATTAACTCAAATCTTTGACCAACTATAGTTCATCATTTTTATAGAAATTGGTTTTTTCTATGCTAAGAGTTGAGGTTGTTTTTATTTGGTCCCTTTTTAAACTCTCATTTCTTATTTTTATCGATTCTTCTATTTATTTATTATTTTAAAAAAATAATTATAAACTTTTGAACATTTAATTTGTTCTTAATGCAAGAAAGTAACTCTTTTATTGTAATTTATTTATTTATTTGGTGAGAAAACATATTATTTACAGTTATTAAAGGATTTTTGGTGGCGTTCCATACGTAGAATCTTTAAAAGTAAATACGTGAATATGAATTTAAATATTTATTGAACTTTAACGCATATCTAATTTTAATGTTGTTTAGTTTACTAAATATAGTGACACGCATTGGAACACTAAATTTGGCTACATGGTTTAAACTAATTTTTTATTCCTACATACGAATAAGATAACTGATTTTAACCAGAAGGTTCTTACCATATTTTCACTCCAGTGCTCTATTCAGAAACTTTTAAAAACGTGTATCATTTTTTTAGATTAGTTTTTACTTTTTTTAATTTGCTTACAGTGCACTGGGTTAAAAATGTAATGACATTCGGGCTAAAAAAATTCTACTCCAAGTTTAAAAACACCCTGTATTTATTTTTTTTTAGAAGAAATTTCAGTTTGGTAGTGTCTTGGTTTTCTGGTTTATACACAGGTAATAATCTAGTCAAAATAGACAAAAAGAAGCTCTAAGACTACAAAAATTCGTATTAAGCTAAAAATTGGAATAAGTCTTAAGTACACTATTACAAATAAAACGTCAAAAGTCCTCGACGATCCCACTTCTGCTAAAAAAGTTACTTAAGGCTAAAGTCAAAAACATCGATTTTTGGCATTTTTCTTGTAAACTGTTGTAGTATCGTAAAAATATGCCAGACAAAAGTTGTAAATGGTGCAAATCTCTGTAAAAAATTTCCGAAAATTGAATAATTTTTTTAGCAAAAGCGAAATCAATAGGGACTTTTGAACATTTTATTTTTATTTATTTGTAATAGTGTACTAAAGACAAGACATATACCAATTTTCAGCTCTTTGCAAATTTTTATAAATTAAGATATCTATTTTGAATGAACTACAAAACAAAATTTTATTTTTTTTAAGTCAATGTACCTCTTTGTTTTTAAAAATAAAAAAAAATCCTATTGTTTCAACATCGATATTAAACTTTTTATTACCAGTTCAAATTTCTGGGCAATCTGTTCTTTTCTTCTCTCCTATTATTCTTCGCATTTTTTGTTTTATTCTTTTTTCTTTTTCAGACATATTTGCTATAGGAAAACAAACCTAATAGTAAATTTTGACTTAAATTGTAAATTTAACAGCAATGCCGAACGAGATAGAAGTTTGTTGCATTGCAGCAGGGTATTTAAGCTGTTTGTGGTGCCAAATTTTTTTTTTATCTTTACGTATACTATACCATCTGTTTCTTGCACTTCAAACATTTGGGAATTTGTTTTATGATGCTAAGAAAGCAATAAATAAGTTGAATATTTTATTGCAGTGCAATCAACTTTTGTCTAACACGGCAATGTTGTTAAATTTTAATTAAAATTGTTAATTTTTGACGAATTAAGTCAAAATTCACTATTAGGCTTATTTTCCTAGACCTTTTCTAGTTTTTTCATATTTTTTGTCTTTATCTTGTTTTATTTCCTTTTCTTATAGAGTCGTCTTATCCAAAAACTTTAAATTAAATTTAATGTTAGTTATTTCCAAAAAGCAAATATTCCTTTTTGAATAATTATTTACTTTCCCGAAATGTCGCTGTATTAGTTTATTATGTCAAAATAATAAAGAAAAGCTTAACTCTTTAATTTACATTATTTTTACGGAAAAAAAACACTAAACAGCGGTTTAGACCGGAATGTTTCACATAACTGTTCACTAGACTTCTCTGTTGCGTTTCCTCAAAAATTAATAAATTTAAATTTGTATGCGTTACCGGAAATGATGCATAAAGATTTATAGACATAGCACAGTATATAAATGAATCAGTATGGACAGCTGACAAAAAATGAAAACTTGTCAAAACGCTAGCGTACCTTTAAGTTAAATGTGTAAGATAGAATAACTAATTTTTGGATTAATTATATATAATAGACAAATAATATTATTTGTTATATACTGAAATGTTTTCTATTTTTTAATAAATTTTTACGTTGTATTTTTAGGATAATTTTTGTCTGATATTTGCCTTTCAATTATTTATCATATTATTTACAGTTATAATAACCCTTTAGATTTACATTGTGTATTACTCGTTGCCTATAATAGTAAATTTAAAAATCAGTGGCTCCATCTTACACATTTAACTTGAAGAGATGCTAGCTTTTTGACAAGGTTTCAGTTTGTATCAGCTGCCCATACTGATTAATTTGTATATTGTGCACATAGGTACTTTACAATAAATTATCAGAAAAACTAATATTGTTTTTACCTAGGAAGATTTATAAATCTTGTATTATATAATAAATTAAGTGCAATAACTTTTAAAACATTTATTAATTTTTGTAATGTGTTTTAGCTGTGTTGTTGTGTGTAGATTACTAGTTAGAGACGCGTTCCCGAAATGACTTTTCATGTGTGTTTTGTAACAAAATAGTTTATACATAAATTAATTTCATCAAATACAGTTGATGTGCGGCTTAAAAGAGTTAATGCTGACATTTTGTGCTAAATTATTTTAATAAAAATAACAAATTTAATAATTTAAAAGAATCCATACGTAATTCGCCAGGTCGGTAATTTTGGTGGCACATAGCGCAATTACAAAAATTTGCATTTCAAATATTTTTAATAAAGCCGCTATTATTGGTTGGTGATTTGATTTCGAGTGAAAGGTTTTAAAGTGTGCAACTAAAGCCATTAAAATCCTTTTGTAAAACTTGGTAAATTTGATTCGGCTAAAAAAGCTCGCTTTGTACTAAAGCTCTATCAGTGTAGTACTTTATTTAGCGAAGCTCAAAGCAAGGAGCCTCCCAAATAACAAGTTTCCGCAAATGTGTAAAAAGCTTTCAGCAAACTTTCGTTGTAAATGATAGAAAAACACAGTCTTGTTTAACCTTTGACAGTACGTCTCTATCATGTTAAGCATTAGTCTTCGAGTGAAAACAGAGACGTATCACTCGTCCTTTTATGTCGAATCGGCAAATCTGTCTAATCCTGAAAGCTTTTCCAATATATGGAAAAGTAGTGTCAGGATTTTTTACGGCGTAATTTTGTTTTAGTGTTTAAAGTGTCATCAATTTTAGTCCCGTGTTTTATACCGACGTTAAGTTTATGACAATTTTGCAGTTTCTACAAGCTATTAGTCGAGATAGGCTTGAAGCAGATGTCAGAAAATCACCAAAAAATAAATTTACGAGTATTTATTATAGCAAATCTTCAAAGTATATCTTCAATTATTGCAAATCGTTATATCGTTATATATAAAAATCCGTGTAAAATAAGTATCGGCCGGTGTTCTCGGAAATGATGCATAATTAGATAAAATTATACTGTTTTAACATGAAAATTATAAATATTTTATTTTATATAATAAATTATGTGTGCAAAATCTGAATTTTTTGTTGTTGTGATGTTACAGCTATTGTGAGTAAACTGCTACTTAGGGACACGTTCCAAAATGACTTTTTGTGGGTGTATCGTAAAAAAATATATAACATTTGTTCTAAATTATTTTATTAATAAATAGTAAATTTACCAATTTTTTAAAAGAGCAAATTCGCCACCTTGGTTATTTTGTGCCAAGTACGAAGGCTTGGCATAAAGAGTATTTCTCGACATGCGAGGCAATTATAAAGAGTAAGTTATTGTTCCGTTAGTTAAAAACCTCGCGATAAACTGATGAATGACTGACACGGCGTGGAAGTAACGACCATACTTCAGAAAATAAAACTTTTTATTATTTTGAAATAACTGATTAAACCATCCGTTGTGAAGCAGAGCCCGCAACAAAGATAAATTATCCAATTTCTATGCGTAAATCCCCGAATTAAAATGCAGGTTAAGATCTATTAAACATCTCGAAAAATAAACTGGATCCATGCTTGAACTACTAATGCCGAAATTTGGGGCCAGGCATCTCGCCCCCAATTAATAGGCTAAAGCTTCTTTATATACGAAACACGTCCCCGGTTTATTATTTCTAAATATAGTCAGAGACGACGTTAAATGAAGCAAAAGCTCCTCTTCGCCGATTTTCGGTAGCTTTACTTCAAATGGAAAAGTTAGCTGAAGCCGGGTTTATTTTTAATGCATATGCAGACTCGAACAAATTTTCACAACTCACAAACAAGAAACTTTCAGTTCAGTTCAAAATATAGATCAGTACTTACTTAAAGTTTTATTATTTGTTCATTTAAAATGTGACGATTGAGAACGACTTAACCATTATCTCCTTCTGTCCTGAAACAAATAATTAATTTAAGTTATTAAATTTCTGTTACTGTCAGTTGAAATTACGACGAAAATGTTTTGTAATCAATTTAAGACAAAGCTAATTACTCGGATCCATAAACTGGCCGAATTTTAATTTAAACTTATACTCTGTTTACTTGTTGAGCGCTTAAAAGATTATTGAAATCTGTCGATTACACTGAAAATGGGTTAAATGGAAAAAAGTTACTTTTCAGGTTATTAAAGCGCGGAAACTTTCATTATCTCAGAATGTTCTTGAAACATAATGGAAAAGTGAAATTTCATTAACATGAGAAGCAGCAATATATTTTTTGCTCTATATCAAATTATCCGACATAAGAATGAATTTTTTAACCTCCAAAAAATAATTTAATAAAGCCATTTAAATCGAAATACTCGTCTCAACCTTATTTCAACCCAACAATTCAATTAAATTTTTTATCAGCAATTCTATAAATATAATTTAGCGCTTTAAAATTGTGTAAACGGTATAAAAAAATTAAATAGTTTACTTATAATTTTAATTACTACAGTAAAATATGAAACCTTATATGTTTATAACAATAGCAGTTTCAATTTTTATTAACATAAAAAATGTGAAATAAAGCTATTTTATTTTGTATTGTTCCGAAATGCATGAGAAATTCAGATCAACGTCCATCAGAAGCAATTTGTACAATTTTGACAATTAATTAATTAAAGTAGATATTATTTAACCCAAAAATTTATTCGGTAGAAAAGTTGTTGTAGTATAAAACTGTTGTAAAAAATGTTTAAAATTTATTGTTTAAATTAAGTGTAAAATAAATAATAAACGAAATGATAAAAGTAAGGTCACAATAAATTCGTACTCAAACCTACAGCTTACTGTTTCAGCTATTCGGCTTAAAATTCAAATACTCAAAATTTTTGATTCTTGATTGTAAGGTAAAGTTATTTTGTTAAAATTGTTAAAATTTGAAAAATTGACGCTTTATGCAAGTAGGTGATTTATTTCTAGAAGTGTGAGCAAATACCGGCTTTTCCAAAATAGAGACATAGAATAAGTTTTTCTAAGCTTCATATCAATTTCTACTACAACAAGTTATTTCATTTAAAAGTGGAGAGTGTCAAAATTAAAATAGTTTTCGATTTTTTTGGACTATTTTCTTAATTATTTGAACATTCTAATTCATATTGGCACAGGTATTTTTTTGTATACCTATTGCTTCTCTGATTTGTTTGGTTCATTTTTTGTCTAGTCCTGCAATCCGGTAAGCCCAATAAAAGCTAATTGCAGGCAAATAATGCAATCAGTTTTATTTATTTAAATATCAAATTTAAAAACTAAAACAATTTTAAACAAATTACAAAATTATTTTCTGGCAAGCAACAACTGGCAGGTAACAATAAGTCAGCATTTGAAATCTGCAAGCTCCGTGTAAAGAGATCGAGAAGGCAGCGACTATCAACAAATGAGAACAAACATTCAATAATGGCTTATTTAATTTACTAATTGTTTCATTTTATTTAACTTTACTAATTTTATTTAAAAATAATAATTACACTGATGGTTATTCTTTCTCTTCCAAATTTATTGAAAGAGAGAAACGTGTTTATTAGGATTAATGAAGAACTAATTATGAGCTCCATTTTGCGCTAGTCTTGTTTGAAAAAACTGCGCAAACAGTCAAAGCTACAAAATGTTGCATATAATTAAAGTTTTGCAAAAAAAATGGCGATTTTTTATAATTTAAACTCTAGATATGCGCTAGAAACAAGCTAAGTTGGTAAACTCTTTCTCGTTTTTAATAAGCGTGTCTAGTACCAGTAATTTATTACCATAATACTTTTTAATAAACAAAAAAAAGATAAAAATCAATAAATTGACGTCTTCTATTAACTGGAAGAAATTTTAGTGTGAAATTCGCTATTGCCTAGATCTTTTCGCTGACACTGACTGACATTCTCATTAAAAAGTATCTCCTCTCTCTCATCAAAAATTCCGAATTTGAGACATTTGCACGCCATGAGGCGAGTAAAAATTCTCGTAGTAACGTTAGTTTGCCTCGGTGGAATCGCTACTAAACCCACCTTTAAGCTATTTAATAGGAAACGAACGGAAGAGAACCCAGTAGGTGATTGTGTTTATCTTTCAAGACTGACAAGTTGTTAGGTTTCCAAGACGTAGTGCCGCTTTCAGTACGAAAAACGGATAGTTGGCAGCTAGTTTCGCTTTCAGCAGAAAAGTGGTCAAGTCATTAATTTCCAATGACAGAACTGCAAGAAATCTACACTTACTGCAATAATTCATCAATTAATCACTCTCTGCTTCCTCGATTATTCCGGAGGGTTGAATTATGCACTTAGCTGGCTTTAACTTTTGACAGAAGAAGCCTCGAGTGAAGCGCGCTTTTTTAAAAATGCAGCTTTTTGCGCTTTTATTTCCTGTCGTAAATTTGGACTTGTTGAGCGATAATTAAGGACAAAAAACGGCGACAATGTTTTAGTCTTGTTAAGTTTGCGATGAGAAATTATAATGAAGGTGGGTTTCCCCAATCTCTCAGGTAGTAATTAATCAGTTAAGCGGATTGCACGTTCTTGAGGTTTATTGGTACAAGGGTAGTGTGGTGTCACGTCTTTGAGGGTTGCGACGGGCGGAATGCCGTATGAAATCGTCGAGGTAGTAAATCTGGTTAGAAATGTCGGAGTTTTTTATTAGCCCTAAATCTGTGAGGGAACCGATTCTAATTAATCCATTTTTTGCGACTCAATTACCAACGAATGACTTGGTTTTGCTAGTAATAACAATTAGTTCGATTAATTAACCCTGAATTAAATTTTGTTTGTGATCCATGTAAAAACATCAAATTAAAAATCAAGCCCTAGAGATATGTCAACAGAATTATTGAAATGGGCTCGAAATTAATTATATTTTTCAACAGGAGCGATCGATTCACGCTTGCCAAACAACGTTAAAAAACTGTAATACCAAAATTGACGATTATAAAAAATGAAATACACGAAAATATTTACAGTACCGATGACAGCAGGATGAATAAATAGCACTCAACAGTTATTAAAAGTTTTAATTTCGTTAATGACTGGATGGATCTAACTAATTTTTACTTAATTAATATTTTAGCTCGGAATGAACTTATTTCGAATCTTTGTTAAGGCTTTAATGCACAAGTTACAATCCCTTTCTGTTCCATTTTCCAAGCACAATGCTTACTTCACTTGTTATTCACAAAAACATTTACAAAAGGAAATGCAGCCGTACTGAATACAAATTTGATTTCATTTTCATAGATATGACCCCAGCAACCAGTTCTTCGAGAAAACAAATATGTGTACCTGACTATATGTTTTGTTGTGTTTTTCGTTCTATAAAATATTCAAAAGTGCGTATAAATTATTCCCATGTTTCACTTCACGTTTGGTCGAATTCTCTTTCTTTTAAACGTGTTCGAATCGCTGATAAAAACACAAATGATCTTTTAAGCATCTCTCAGGGATTGCAATTCTCTGAAGAAAAACGTCTTGCTACATTACCTAATGCAGAT
The DNA here is from genome assembly GCA_029207805.1 of Tribolium confusum. NCBI lineage: Eukaryota > Metazoa > Arthropoda > Insecta > Coleoptera > Tenebrionidae > Tribolium > Tribolium confusum. The sequence goes on along the minus strand of JALGAY010000002.1, from coordinate 38,680,417 downwards.
TTCAACACTTAAAACCGCACCGACACTCACAAACAAACAAGGAATTTAAATGATTTGCTTCGCTTGCAATTAACTAGACTGAAAGTCAAGGATTATAAACAAAAGTTTATTTATTACACGTGACAGCGTGTCATCACATTAAATATCTCAATGGGCGGAATGACTCAATCCAGTCGAAGCGAAACAACACTATATTTCACAAACAACTGTCTCATTAATTAGTTTTAACTAATTGTTTGATTTGTATTAAAAGTACCCTGTAGAACACTGGAATTGAAATAATCAAACCGAACACTCTTATCGCTACCTTGGATTACGAAGTTTCTATCTATTTTTTTTATAATTTTAATAATTTAATAAAATTGGGCATATTTACTTTATCTCAAACACTGAGGCACGGTTGCAAAAACGTTTGCTAAAATTGATGAACCATTAATCTTTCATTAACGCATTTTTTGTCAATTAGGGCAGGGAATATTAAATTAGTCAGAGTTTAATGGTCCGTAAATTGTGGTAAGTAATATATACTCTAATGTACTGTTACTGATAATGACACAAGCCTAGTGAGCCAGGCCGTCTCATTTCTAGTGATCAAGAGTGTACTTTCAAAGTAACATTTGCTTTTCATCATTATCATAATGAAATAAATGATGGTCTTATCTTCTTGTTATGTTTATTAAATCTTTAGCAGTTTGATATAAAATTTAAAAAATATAAAAAAATACTAATTTCTAAAGTGACAAGATACAAAAAATAAGGTTAAAAAAGTAAGAAAATATAAAATGCATCAATACGAAAAAATTTGACTGGAGCTAAGAAAAAATAAGAAAGAAGTAAAAGATCCAAAAGAAAATACTTGGATTATTACTAAACGAAATTAAAAGCGACATATACAAAAAATATTAGATAATATGTAAAAAAATTTTTAGCAAAAAGAACCCAAGCGTCAAAACGCAGACCGAGATTCTCAGTGCTCATTGTGTACTACCTCTGAAAATAGATTTACTGCACATACATTGTGAACCACTTGTATGGAATAACTTAGATAAAATAACTTAGATATACAAGGTGTCTCAACATCCAGATACAACCCTTTACTTTAAAATTTAAAACAAAAACCCCAATTTTTTTAGCATATCTGAATTCTACGTATAATTTTGCGTATTTTTTATGTAGCAACACTATGCCAATTTTCAGTTGTTTTTGAAATAAGGGCGTGAACAATTTGAAATAAATAAATTCGATGAAAAATCAGGGATTTGTGTTTCAGAAAAACACTTAAAGTAGAATCCTGTTATTTTTCAATGCGCATTTTTTGACAAAAATTAAAGATATACAGAGTGTTCCAAAATCAAGATACGACTCATTTTTTTTTTTAAATTTCTAATAAAAACTCAAATTTTTTTTAGCATATCTGAATTCTACGTATAATTTTGCGTATTTTTTATGTAGCACACACTATGTCGATTATCAGTTGTTTTTGAAAAAAAAAACGCGTGACCTATTTGAAGTAAATAAATTCGATAAAAATTCAGAAATTTATACGTAGAATTATAATACGTAGAATGCTCAAAAAAAATTAGGATTCTAAATTGAAATTTCAAAGTTGAAGATCGTATCTTCACGCGTTTTCCTAAGAAACAAATCCCTGAATTTTTATCGAATTTATTCATTTCAAATAGTTCACGCCATTTTTTCAATACAACTAAAAATCGCCATAGTGTGTGTTACATAAAAATACGCAAAAATATACGTAGAATAAGGTTTCCATTTGAAATCTTAAAATTGAGGGTCATATCTCGATGTTAAGACACCCTGTATATTCAATTTTTTTTGTCAAAAAATCTATCTTAAAAAATAACAGGATACGTGTGCAAGCGCTTTTCTGAAAAACAAATCTCTAAATTTTTATCGAAGGTAGTCCATACAAATGGTTCACACAGTATATTTTTGTTAGTAGACAATGTTCTGTATACTTGCCCACCTAAAGGTGGACCTTACCAAACTAGAGACCTTTTTAGTTAAAACACATTATGAGCTAATTTCAAGTTGAGATACTACCTGTAGTATCGCAAATTTTAATACCTTTCTATAGCAACAACCAATCACACCTTAAATTGCTTTGATTTTCTATAAAACCAAGATACTACCGGTTTATCTCAACTTAAAATTAGTCTATGAAGTTTTTGCTGCGTGTTTTGTTTAGATCTTTAATAAATAGCCTGCATTGTCGTACGTCTTCTTAAATTTGCCATTCAAATTGATGGCAAAATTCCAAGCACCAAAGTGAGTTCTTCTGTTGTCTTTTGGTAACGCTTACAACCCGTTTCTCAATAAAACCCACTTGTAAGTCTATTTATATAATTTTGTATTATTTTGCTCACTTTCTCCCTTTCAAGTCTGTGTAAACATGTACATTATTTTGCTAAAAAAAACCTTTTTCGTAGGGTTTCTCTTGTCTGGGTTTTTCTTCTTGGCAAGTTATTGATGTTGTGTCTAGATGCAAAAACTTTCTAAAATTTTAACATTAACATTAGAGGTTACTGCTAAAGCAACTGCTACTCCTGTTCTGATTTTGCTGATTTCTGTTAAGTTTCTCTTTTTTGTAGATTATCCAGTTATCTGTTTTACCTCTTTAGAATGCGTTTTCTGGCGGAGCCAAGAATTGTTTTTATCTATCACCACAAGGTCGAATCTTTTCATAATAGCTTCTTGTTGAATAATATAGAAAATTGCGTTAGATAAATTTATTAATCTATCTGGAATTAAAGACTTTTGAAAGTCTCCATTTAGTATCTTATAGAAATTTACAATATAGCTTTTTCTAAAATTTCTTCAAAAACTCTTAGGAAGCATAATCTGGTAAACTGTTTAAAATCAGTAATAAATTTTTGTGGGCTTTGTTATTATTTATTAGTTATCATCTGCACTTGTCTCTTCAACTTTCTTTGGTAAAGCTGACTAAGGTATTTGTTTCCATAACGTCTTTCATGACTTATACCCTGCACCATAGTTGCCTTGTTCTATCAAGACACTTGAGTATAATCATAGTTTTTCTTCTTAAGAATTGGTTTCTTTAAATACTTAAACTAGCAGTTGCTGTTTCAAATTGATGTTTTCCGTTTTTATTTCTTTTTCCTACATTTTTCTTTTGTCTAGTAGATTTCTTGTTTTAGTTTGATGACTTCTTCTCTAATTTTTCGCTTAACTTTATTAAAAAATAAATAACTAATCTTATAGTGGTAATGCAACACCCAAGTGTTAGAGTTTTCAAATCACATTTACAGTGACCAGATCTGACTTTTTCTTATCATTACCTTTATGTTTAATTTTGTATCTGACTTCAATAACTTTTTGTTGAAGTTTATTTAGTTTGTCAGATGTGGCATTTTGTATCTGATATAAGATTACAGCTTCAGTTTCTTTTTGTCTCCTTTACAAAGTTTTTTTTATTTTCTTCCTCTATTTTCATTTGCATTTGTGTTTTTTTGTTTGTGATTTTTATGAGTTTTTTTAGTATGGTCAGTTTGTTTTAGTACGTAGAACGCGTTTTTACCTAATCATAGAGTTTTAAATTTTTGAGTTTTTAACTATTTTTTATTGCAGATATTTTTTTGTTTTCTGACTGGCAAATATACACAACTCATGATCTCAATGCATTCACAAATTATTCTGTTTTCTAAACAATATGTAAAAGCAGATATATAAAAAATTATTTTTATGTAATTTTCTTTAGACTGCTATGGAGTTGCCTTTGCGTTATAATAAATAATCTTGATAAGCGGATAAATAAAGCTAGAGAGGATATCGACAGTACATCTGGAAATCAATTACAGTGCAGTGACGTTTTCTCGGAAGCTCCAGTTGTACTTCCTGTGCATTACTACGTTTCACCTACATTTTGAATAAAAAACCTTAGAACACGATACATCGCTTACAATTCGCGAGGCCAGAATTCCCTCAGGCAAGGATTGAGTGTTGGAATTGACAGGAACTATCCGTTATGTTTTGAACTTTACATCGTAAATGGTAAATCGGTGTTCGGCACTCAAACTCGAGTTGAAATCATGTCGAAATTAGAAAGGTTTGGTAAAAAGGAATCATTTAGCCTGTCCCGATGTTTCTCCGCTAATCAGCTGTCGTACGTTATTACGTCCGTCCAATTGACTAGAACATGAAAGCCGCTTTTTGATTATGCCTGAAAGTTGTTGAAAACGTCAAACGTGTCCACTTTAAAACAATTATAAAGCGTCAATGCGCCACCAGAGGGCGATCGATAGGGTACAACACGCGACAGTTACCGTTTGCGATAACATCCGACATAGTTTACACCGTAAATTAGAGAATAATGAAATGGGGTAAAGTAGACAGGTAACGGTTGTTTGGAAAGAGGGTGATGGCTCTGGGTCCACCCCTTAAGTACACAAACCTCCAGGATATCGGGAAAATTTTTCTACGCTTCATTAAAATTGAAAAGTCATGTTTGGCTTGCTATTTCAACAAACTGAATGTGCATAGACAATATTTTTCATCTGGAAAGCACAATGTTTGGTTTTCTTATCCCATTGTCTGGACTTCTGACCCAGTGTTAATATTGACTCTCCAACTGGATGTTCTACAATTATTACCATGTAAAAAGTATGATCCTGATCGGAATTTCATACCGTTATGAATTATTTATCCCTGAACAATGTCGATATTCATATCGCCTTCCAAGACTCCGGTATCAGTTTTTATAGTCCGCTTCGACTTCGGAATAATTATTGAGTTCCGACGAATTATGGAAAACAGTCAAGTACAGGTGTTAAATCCACAATTCTATTGACCTCACCGCTTAGTCTGAACAGTAATTGGTAAACAAAGTAGCACAATCTAGAACACAATGGACCTGTCGTTGTTACCATGTTTCTTCGGGTGGAAGCGCCGTTAAAAATCATTAACGGAAACAAAGCACCGTAATTAGTCGGAAATAACGTGGAGCTAACTCTGCGGGAGCGAACGCTTACAGACGTCCCCTATATGTTCGAGTACACAGTCATTGTTACAGAACATGCACCGCATGTACTTCTATGAATTTACCACTCACGCAAAGAGAACCAGAACAAAGCACCTTTCCTCATTTAAACGCAACCTACGCTAGAAAACATTTGCAAAATTAAATTAATTTTTAGACACCTAGATTGTCTCTAGTCGCATTATATCGAGATAATACCCTCTTCTTTGTATTATAAAACGTTAAAAGCATATTACTGAACTAATTCAACTCGGTCCATTAACTACTGCCTTATACTTAAGACAAATAATATTAAAACGAGTTTAGAATTTGCTTAGTCTATTTGGAAACTTAGTTTTCTTCAGCGATAAAGTAGTGTTATAAATTGCAAATAATTATTTTTAAATTAGCAACAAGTTTTAAATTCATAACTACTACAATTGCTAACAGATGAACAAAGTTTTGAAATTGGTGACACTCGTGCAGACTGCGTATGACATTAGTTACATTAGTATTGCATTAGTTACAAAAAATGACGACAGACACACATTACCTTCTGCATACGCGAAAATATAGAATAACTATTAAAAAAATTTTTGTTCAAATTTTGTTGTTGACTGATTCAAGAAAGCATGGATTTTTTAAAAATCTAAAAAGACTTGTTCTGTTATTCTAATTATTTTGTACTGGTATTTTCTTAATATCTAACAATATTAAAGATCTTTTAAATTTTTAATTTATTTATAAATTGTTGAAATAGGTTTTTATGGCTTTTGATGTAGAAACGTAGTCTAACCGTTGTTTTAGTTAATGATTCACTGTGTTGGCAGCTTAAATTACAGTCTGTAGCATATAATTTTGAATGACTTTTTGTATTAAATTTATAGACTAAAAATTAACCTAAAATAATTTAATGCAATTGATATTTTGGATTCTATTTTATTTCTGAAATCAGTGTGTAGATTTCCATTAAATATTTGTAGCTTGCTTAATTGATTTGATGAAAATGACTGATGGAGTCGCTTCTTATTTTCAAGATCTATAAACAGAGAAACCAGATGGTAAATTTTTGTCGGTGTAGGGCCAATATGAAAGCGAACTTATAACAGGACTTTTACTATTAAATGATTGCACTACTATTTATCTCTTGTTTAAAATCGTTGTCTTCTTGTTTCAGTTTGATGTTCTCTAATGATTAATGTTTAATTACTCGTTTTGGAACATTACCTTTTCGTATAATTTTATGTTCCACTTTAATAATTTTATGTTGTACTTTATCTAGTTTCTCTGTTGTGTCATTCTCTATTTGATTCAATTTTAACTAAACTAACAGTTTCTCTTTCTTCTTTAGTTGTTTCAGTTTTAAGATTAAAGCTTTTTTTGTTTTTTTGATGTCCCTTTATTAATTTTATTAAATTTATTTTACATTTTAAAAACAAACAAATAAAGATCTTTTTATATGCTTTCCCAACTTAAACTGTCATGCAGTTAATTTTCAACAAACTTTACTGCAAACTTTGCTAGCTGATAACGATCACGACTTTTCATAATTTTGTTTTAATTTCAATTTAATTCTCACTTTTAAAATATAGTAATTTTGGGTCATTACAAAGTAAAATTTTAACTTTTTAAATATTCTATCACTTTGGGTGCTCTTATAACTGTTAAAGCACTCAAAGAGTGTTATAGCAGCTTTCTCAAAGACGCAGTTATAAGAAAAATAGAAGGTTTTTTGTGAGTGGAAACAATTATTGTAACAGTTCTAATAAACGCAATAATAATAATAAATAAAAAATAAGAAATTGTACAAAGGTAAAAGAGCGAGTAAAAGTCCTGATCACGTTTAGAAGTGGCCAGCGGGAGGTAGAAGAAATAATAACACGTTCATTCAATATCAATAAGAGACTTACAAAGAGAATGACCCTTCTATTAAAAATAACAGCTCTTTTCTACCTCATAGAAAAATAATAGTAAAACTTTAGTATCTCGAGTTTTGCTGTTTTGAATATAAACGACGATTTCTAAAAAATAAAAAATGGAGTAGTCACAGAGTGGACGATTAACGCCCGCGAGACCGTCTTTGCTATTGACTAGTGATTTATTTCCAATAAAAAAAGTAATTTGTTTTCCGTTTGATGTATATGTTTTCAGTGGGCCGTTTTCAACAGTGATTTATTTCGTAATAGCGTAATGCTAGAATTGATGAGATTGTTGCGACTGCGGACAGGTCACGGAAATTTGCATTTTAAAATGCATTTCTTTTACTCGAAGTAATTGTTTTGTTATTTATAGTACGGTAAAATATCGACGTTTTACCGTAATGACTCAATCATGTTTTAAAATTAATGACTGAAAGTATTTCAGGTAATTAATTTCCATACGTGTTATGACGTAACATTAATTTTCCAATAAACCTCTATACCATCATTAAATTTAATTAGAAGATGTTACATTTTAATATATTGTAATTATTTGTTTCATAACTTTTCCCAGAATTTCAGTAAACATTTTCCCTAAAGTTTCACAACCAAAATTAAATTGGCATGACTGTTTGGTCCGTTAATAAGCTACTTGGCATTTGTTTAAATTTAAAATTTTTGATGTTATTAGTTTTGAATTGGGCCAACAAGAAGTTCAATGAGCAGGAGTAACTTCTGGTGAGTAAGAAACCTTAAGTTCTGATACTATACTAGTCTAGTCGAAAAGACAGCTTAAAAAACCGAAGACGAAGCCAGAGATTTATTTCTTAAGCATTTGAGACCAAGAAAAGTGCTTACGGCCTTAAGGTTCATATAGTATTTTTTTAACCACCAGAAAGAACGCCTACCGCCCTAAGATCTGTGCTTACTGCCCTAGAAATTGTAAAATGACTTGTTTCTTTGGTAACAATTTTCTATAGACGGTAATTGTTACTTACTGTTGCTGTTAATGTTTCATTAATAACATACTTACCGGACAGGTAGATGAAAAACATTAATAATAAATGCAACGTAACTACGTAGGATATAATGATTATTAAAAACTAACTTCAAGAAATACTTGTTACTGAACAACTAGAAGTAACAAATTTGATTTTTTTATCTAATTAAGGATTAAACAACAAGAGTTAAATACTAGTCAGTAAATAGGTTTAAATATTTATATCCTACATTCAACTTTTTACAGTTTCTCGTCCCAATTTTAGTTCCACTTAAATTTACTAATAAAAACTGAATTAGTTCCCAGATTACAGCTACTAAAATTACAGTGAGGAAAAAAGCCATCATAAAAACAACAGTTTTGCTCATAATAATATTCCTCTCGTAAAACAGACTAAACCACAAACTCTGTTAATTGTTAAAAATTAGGATTTTGTAAAAATGTAAATTATGTTACTTGTAGTTTAATTTTGTTTTTTATAGACAATTTGGGACAACAGAAATTGACTTACTTAAGTTTTAAATAAAACTGCACGAGTAAATGTGAGGAAACTGTAAACAATGAAGTTCAGGAAATTGCAACTTTGTTTAGTCATCCGTTTTATAGAAAACACAAACGCAATATCAGAGAGAAAATACTAAATTAACATAAAAAATCAATTGCTACACCCACACATTTCAATTTTATTAAATTTTGTTTAATTAAATTATCATTTCCAAACGCAAAATGCCGCAAAATTACTGACTTCTTTTCTTGGTCGAGGTGCGATACTTGTTGTATACCGGTATTGCCACCGGTAGTCGGACATATGCCCATGTTCGGCTACTGAAGCCAGCTTGCTGCTGCTGTTGGTACCTCTGATGACTCAAGACTCATGCAACTTGTTCTTGATTGTATCTCAAAACTTTTGCTTGTGGATAATAACTTCTCTTTCGGCCTGCTTTCCTTCCACACCCTTCAGTCTAACACTAGGACAGTTGTTAATTCCTGGTTGGTCTCTTTTTCAGCTTTTTGGTTTTCCTAGTTTTTCTCTTCGTGTGGGCGTTGGGCGTCAAATAAAACAAACATTCATTAGTAACTAACCTAACTTAATCTAACAACAATTATGAAATAAGAGCTCTACGCTCTTTCATTCATTTTACACTTATTTACTACTTACTTTACTATGTTGCTGACAGAATGAATTTTTCTCGACGCGTCATTCGTTCTGTCGAGCAACCTTGATTGGTATGTGGTTGTTTACATTTTGCCACCAACCACATACGATATAACCTTGACCGCGTTCGCGATTATCTTTTCATTTTTTCATGATAAACTTAAATTAAAAAAATTAAAATAAAAAAATTAACTAACCTATGCGTTTTCCTTTACTCCTTGACATTTCTCAATCTGCATTTATTTTTTTTCTATTTGTATCTCCTGGGTCCTGGTTCTTAACTGACTTTTTTTTTTTTTCTTTTTTACATCAGCTTTTTTTTCTTCAAACTCATTTTCATTGGGGTCTCAGTTTTCTCTCACTTTAAACAGGAATTTTCTTCAATACATCATGCCCTCTTGGCATGAAACCCTTAATTTGTGACCACCTCATGTGATCCGTCTTCTCCCGTGGTCTCTTTACCACGTCTCTATTTTTTATTTACCCCCAATATTCACTAAGTTTCCTCCGTCCCCTACTAGGCTCGGCTTCTTGTCCCACTTCTAGTCATTCATTGATACAGCAAATTTTTTCTTCCAAGACCCAAAAATTTTCTTATGACTTCAATTTTGTTCACCCATTTTATTCTTTTACATATCTGTCAAATGTACGACGTACATAAACGTGCATAATCTGAAACATACCAAAGTTAGTTTCTTTCCACAATTTTTTTTTATACCTTTTTTCTATTTTTCCCTACAGAACTAATTAATAACTAAGCTACTTAATGGTTAACTTAAATTTTATCTATTAATCTTCTACAGGCGAAGTCCAGGGATCATTATATCTTAAAATTCTACTTACGTGTACTACTTCTGTTTTGCTCCCTTTCGCGCCTGTTTTTATTTCGTAATCTACTTCTCCCACTTTTTTAGTTATTACGTAAGGGCCAAACCACCTACACATTAGTTTCGGGCTTTTGCCCTTCTTCCTTACAGGTACAAAAACTTTTACTTTGTCTCCCGCTTGGAAAGTCACGTCCCGATGCATCGCGTCGTAACGATGTTTGTCGTATTCCTGTCTTTTCGTTATATTGGCTGCCGCTTGACTTTGTATAGCCAACAGTCTTTCTCGGAGCTGGATAATGGTTTCGTTCTCTAGCTGCGGTTCCATTAAGCTGGTCTGGCTGGGTAATGGTGGTAAGTGTCCAAAAATTACTAGATACGGTGGGAGTCCTGTTGTTGCTTGCACACTGGTGTTATAAGCAAACGTTGTGGGTTTCACGTATAAATCCCAGTCCTTTTGGTCGGTTGCCGTAAATACCGCTAACATCCCACCCAAAGTCTTATTGTATTTTTCCACGAGACCGTTAGTCTGTGGATGATAAGCCGTCGTAAATAGATCCTTAGACACTCCCATTAGTTTTAAAAGTTCTGTTACCATTTGGCTTTTAAATACCGTTCCTCGATCGCTGAGAAAACAATGTGGGGCTCCAAATATCGTTATCACATTCTCGAAAATGAATTTAGCGACGTTTTTTGCCGTACCATCTCTTAATGCCCCTGCTATCGCGTATCTTGACACGTACTCTGTACACACGATTACCATCGTATTTCCGGTCCTTGACCTTGGAAATGGTCCCATTAAATCGACTGACATCATGGACCATATCCGTCCTACTGGAATCGGTTGTAATAGTCCTGCCGGTTTCCTGAAGTTTTCTCCTTTTTTGGATTGGCAATCCGGACATCCTTTCACAAATTTTATTACATCCTTTTCGAGCTTGGTCCAATAATATCTCTCTTTAATTTTGTTAAGTGTCTTAGTAGTACCAAGGTGCCCACTTAACGGATCACTGTGATGAGTGAATAAAATTTCTCCTATCAACGATTTTGGTATTACTAGTAAATTTTCCAGACCTCTCGTTCCTGTATTCTTTTTATACAAGACTCCGTCTATTATCATAAAATTTTTCGACCTTTTTCTTGTCCCTACAGACCCTTGAGTTTTTTCGGGCTCCTCTATGTTGACTACAATTTCTTTCCATTCTTCGTCCTCAAGCTGAAATTTTCTTAAGTCTTCTTTGTTTATTGCATAGGTTGGTATTTCTTCGGCGTTGCACTCGTCCTGTTCTTTTCCTTGCAGCACTGGGTTTCTAGAAAGACAATCAGCATCCTTGTGTTGAGTACCACTTCGATGTACAACCGTATAATCAAACTCACTAAGCTTAATTGCCCATCTAGCCAGTTTTCCAGTCGGATCTTTAATAGTTTTCAGCCATTTAATCGCATTGTGATCCGTTACAATCTTTACATGTCGTCCGTACACTAAGTGACGTAGATATGTGAGTGCCCACACACAACCTAAACACTCTAATTCTGTTATCCCTAAGTTGCGCTCATTTTTCGTTACACTTCTGCTGATATATGCCACTGGATGCATTTGTTGGTCCTTGCCCAATTGTAGTAACACAGCACCCAAACCTTTAAGACTTGCATCAACTCGAAGTTCACAATCTTTGCTCGGATCAAATCTCTGTAGAACTGGTGTTGATGTCATTTTTTCTTTTAGTGTTTTGAACGCCATATCTTGTTCGCTGCTCCAAACAAATGGTTTATCTTTTTTAGTGACTTCGTGAAGAGGTCGGGTGATTACGGAATAATTTTTTATAAATTTTCTATAGTAATTACACATTCCGAGGAAACTCTGTATATCTTTAACGGTTCGAGGTTCAGGGAATTTTAAGATACCATCTATTTTCTTCTCATCCACCTTGATCCCATTAGCGCCTACTTTAAATCCCAGCATTTCTACTTCTTGTTGCATATACACGCATTTATCCGGTTGTAACGTGAGTCCCGCGTTTTTTAATCGTTCCAAAACTTTCCTTAATTTTTCCAAATGTTCCTCAATAGTCCTAGAAAAAATTATTATGTCATCTAGGTACACCAAAATTTCTTTCCATTTCATATCGGCGAATAATTTGTCCATTAAAGCCTGAAATGTGCTTGGCGCGTTACAAAGACCAAAAGGCATCACTCTGAATTGATATTGTCCGTGACCCTGTGCTATAAACGCTGTGAATTCTTTGCTTTCTTCTTCCATAGCTACTTGCCAATATCCGCTTTTTAAGTCGAGGGTGGTGAACCACTTGGTGTCGTGACCTAGATACGTGAGTATGTCATCAATATTTGGAATTGGCCAATTACTTTTCTTTGTCACTGCGTTCAATTTGCGGTAATCTACACAAAACCTAGGCTTTCCGTTTTTTTTCTTGGCTAGGACCACTGGAAATCCCCAAGGACTCGTACTTTCCTCGATAATTTGATGTTGCAGCATCTCCTCTATTTGCTCATTTATGATTTCTCTTTCTTTGTGTGACACCCGATAAGGTTTACATTTTATAGGTTGCGAACTTTGAACATTTATCTCGTGTTTTACCAAATCCGTACGTCCAATTTGTTTCATCGATTGTGCAAAGACGTCCGAAAATTCATTTAGCAACTCTAGCAATTTTGTTTCACTGTATTTCGGAGCATTTGTTTCGATTTGATGTATTGGGTTTTTACTTTTCCTTTCCTCTGTTGTATGTAACACTACCCCTGCGAAGATACAATCAGTTTCCTGTTCCAACCATCCTAAAGTTGTTCCTTTAAAAATTTTTGTCGGGCTGTTTGCTTTGGAACTTATTCGACCGCGAAAAGAATTCTCGTCGTAACCCTCAAACACATCTAACATCAACCCCCTCGAAACTAAAAATTTTTCATTATTCACAACTTCCAAATTTTCAAAATTTTTGGGTAATTCTTTCATCTCCAGATTCACTTCCAGTTCATCACCTGGTCGAATAATGTAATCTTTTGATGTCACTAATTTGATGGAATTTACGTTGTCAGCGTCTTTTGTCGTCGTGTGCAGTATCGTTGACTTGTTACGTTCGCTTGACCCAGTTTCTAAGGTGATGTCTAGTTCAATGTCTTCTCGTGGTAAACAAATTGTTCCTTTCCCGAAGTCTATGTTGGCGTTATGATTTTTTAGAAATTCCACTCCCAAAATTAGTGGACCCGGTAGTTTTTCCACGACAATTGCTTCAGCCGTTAACTTACCATAACCTAATTCCATAGTTATTTCCGTCTTACCTAAAGTCGGCACTCTGTGATTACCTACAGTTCTTAAAAATACCGAGCTATTCTCCTGAATTTTTTCCACGAGATCCTTACTCACTAAATTATTACTACACCCTGTATCTATAATTATATTAACTTTTTTACCATTTACCTTACCCTCTATATTTACTACCTTATGTGGCGTCCCGAAATTGATTGCGTTACTTGTTAGGACAACATCCGGACGCTCCCTTGATGCTGTCCTTACTCGTTTGGGTATTTCTCTGTTTTCACTTGATCCTGTATCTTCGGTTTGCTTTTACAAGCCGAAGCGATGTGCCCCATTTTGCCGCAAGAAAAACATTTTTTGCTACTACTTGCTTTAGCTTCCTTGAACCAACATGCGGCTGCGAAGTGACCCGGTTTTTGGCAAATGAAACACTTTGGTCGTCCGTCTCTGGTTCTGGTTGTTGGAAGGTTATTTCTCACGGGTCTTTCTTCTTCTTTTTTGACTCTTTCTTTTTGTTGGTCCTGCGCTGATGTACTGTTGCTCCTGTGCGATGCAAAGAACGAAGCACTGTCCATCGCAATATTGTTCATCAGTGTCATTTTTCTGACATCGCTTATTTTAAAGACAAGATTTTTTATGTCGATTTTTTCCATGTTTGGTGTACTGAACATACGAAATGTCTCCGCCAACGACGGCAGTAGCCCTCTCTCAAAATACGAGCGGAATGTCTCGTCACTCATATTTGGGTCGAATTCTTGTTGCAGAGCAAGTAACTCATAGTAATAGGACTTAATGTCCTCATTGACCCCTTGGCGTCTCGTTTCAAAATTTACCCTTGCTCCTTGCTTCGAGTTACTTCCTCCAAATTCGTTGAGGAAATCTTCTTTCATTTCATCCCACGTCTTATTCTGGTTTAATCCGTTTCCTACATAACCATTGTACCAATGTACAGCGGCTTTTTCTAAAAATATTGGTAGATATGCAATTTTCAATTTATCATCCCATGAGTTCGTTAAAGCCACTCTGTTGTATGTTCCGATAAATGACGCTGGATCTACCGTAGCAGGATTGAACGTGGGGGGTGCCAAAAATTTTGGCACTGCCGGGGTTTTTGTCGCAGTAAGGGCCTCTCGTAACGTCGTATTCGCCATCTTTGTTGTTATTTTTGTAACTTTTCGGTCGTCGTTACTTCCGTCGTTTTTTGTTGCGTCAGCTTTTTCAAAACCGTCGACCAGATTTCTTATTGAACCGCTGCCGTCAGCAATTTCGTCGTCGCCGTTGTTTTTCTCTGTCTGTTCTTTTTCGGAAATTTTTCTCTCTAAAATCCTCTCTATCTCCTGCCTCGTTTCTTTAGAAACCTGACTTTTTGGCTCGACTGTAATTTGCACCCGACTATCACTTGAACCCGACCCGATTTCCGTACTTCTATGCTGCGGTTTGAACTGCTTATATTCCTCTTCAATTTCTTTTTGTTTTCTTCTAGTTACGTACTGTTTTGACCCCGACATTCACGCCACGTTTTTATTTATCTTATACCATGTTCTTAGCCTCAACCCCCTTACTCATTTTTATACTCGCATTCTACTCTGTTACTGAGGTAAATGTGACGATTTACCTCACCGAAAACTTAAGGGCGCCTCCACCATATGTCACGGGCTCTACCTCGTGAGGTGGGGTTGAGATTAAAACAAGGTTTTATTACAAAAGATAATTTAATGGTGATCGCAAAAAATGGTACATGATCCAATAATGCTACTTACATCGACATCGTTCACACTTGAAGGGTCTGGGCACACGTCACTCGTTACCTAGTCGACTCGCCTCGTCCACTGCTACCACCGAACTCCCCGATTAACGCAACCCACTAGTTCGCCAACCCCTTAAATGCTCAGTCAGCTATTGCTTCAACCGGCGGTGATTTGGTCAGTATCAGCAATAGCCCATACGCATCGAGGGGTTCACGACCTAGCAGGCCAACGAACTTCCGCTTCGTGACAGTAGGTTGCTCAATGATGGTTACTTTAATTACATTATCAGTGCTTAAAAATCAGTTAACAGGTAAATACCAGTTAGAAATAAATAGTAGTCATGACATTGTCACTATTAGAACAAACATGCTCTAACAAATACTCCTGCTACTAGAGCTTTTAATGCTTTTAGTTAACTTTAAATCAACTTAACAAAAAACAACTAAAATTTAGCAGTTTTATTATTAATGCATCAGAAAGAGAAAATACAAAAAAAACAAAAAATATTGCTGTTGTTACTTTTCAATTTTATTGAATTATTGTTAATGAAGTGCATCACATTGAAAAAAGCTGTTTTTGTCGTAAACAAAAGTGTTTATTGCTAAATTTTGCAATTGTTGATTGAACCTTTTTAATTATTTGTAAGAAAAACCACTTAGGCCATTAATAAGTAATTTTCTGTGCGTAATCTCATTTCAGTCGGATGGCTCAAGTTGTAATAACCTTGCAATAAAATATTAACGCGTTGTTTCATGGATAGTTAAATCTCATTATGCACAGTTAAACGGACCAAATTCTTGATTAAAATTAAAAATTAAACTGTTAAAATGTGACTCTGTCATTGAGTCAAACGAACGAAAGCTTAATTTGCGTCGATCGATGCAATAATGCTGAAAACCTTTTCGTAAGCTTTATTCAACCCCTATTTATAGATATTATCAACACGGTCACCTTTAATAACTCATGACTCCCGACCGGCATTTTCCGTTGGATGTTGTTATCCTGGATTACATTACAAGGGTTGATAATACACAATTCGATAAATACAGCGGTTAATCCTGCTGAATTTGTTAACAACTTTAATCAAATTGTGATTTATTTCTGACGTTTATTGCAGTAATTAACAAAAGTCTCTTATTGCCGCTTCTAATTGTTTTACTTTTGAGTCAATAACTGAAAGAATTTTATCCCACTGAGCTTAAAGTTTTCTGTTTAAAGTTTAGCTAAATTCAAAACATTTTAACGAGCATTAGGTGAATGACAAGTTGTGAACAAGGGTTAAAAGCGGTAAATCGATATTTTGATTGAAAGGAATGAATGTGATCAGCACCGGCTTCAAAACACAAATTTTATTTATATTGAGGAGAAATGTAAACACGACACAAAAGATCGCGGAGATTGAAACTCCTTTATTATTAAATGATGTTTATTTTTAAGCTGTAATTTCGACTTGTTTTATATAAATCAGTCAAATTTGAGCCACAATTGAGTTATTTTTGTCTTAAGCTGACATAATTATCAGTCAATTTTCAGTTAAAATAAATAAAAATTATATTTACATATCAAGTTTAAACGAGTATTTTCCCGGCGCATTCACCAAAATTACAATCAATATTTAGAAAAGTATTCCAAGTAAAGTTTTTTAAAAAAATGTTATAGCAAAATACTCTTAAAATATAAGTTTAGGCTGGCAACATAATTTTTTCTAGTTAATTTATGTGTTGGAACAATTTTAAATTTGAAAGAATTTGGCAGTAACTAAATATGTTTGTACAAAAGTAGGTCTTTGCATTTTTCTAATCACTTTCTATCGGTACGTGCATTTGATATTATTTTGACAAAATAATAGTTTTATTGTTATGATTTGGTATAGAATAGTGTATAATGTTATTACATTACCAATATTTTTATATTTTTTTATTTCTATTTTTTATATTCACATTTTTAAAAATTATTTGGTAATTATACTGTATAATATTAATAATATATTAAAAAAAATTGTTGTTATATTATTACAACATACAAAAATTGATATTAAAGAACTACTTCAATGCTACTTTAAAAACAAACTGTTTATTTTCCCGGCGCATCCACCAAAACTGCAAACATCTTTTAGAAAAATATAATTTTTCAGTATGTGAGAGTAATAAAATGTTGTTTCAGTTGCTGAAAAACATTAAAATTATGTAATTAAATAGTTGTCAGAGTATGAAAATACCTCGTAGCAGACTTTAGTCAGAAAATCCGAGATTACTCTAGCTGCTTCAGCAGGAAAAAGCTGGCGTTTAAATAACACAAACATATTGTACCATTACACGAGTGAATTTATTATGTGCGATGTGGCCTGTGTAAACGATGAAAAATTTACATAATGACTTATTTACCGACATCAGCTAAACCTTATCACATCTTGTATTTCGTTTCCGAAAATTTAAATTAATGATGCTTTCAGCAGCAGCATGCAATCTCTGTCTCTTGATCTAGATAAAAATATATCCAGCGCATCTAAAATTGTGTGCTAAACCCTCCATTACAGGATTTTTCAGAACATGTCTGTAAACTTCATGAACCCGAAATAGAGATAAAGTACACTGTGCAGGTACGCTCTTGCTATAATTGTGCACTTAATATTCAAAAGCCTACAAAATCTCGCATCTCGGATCTGGGCTTTGTACAGAACCGGCTTTAAGAGACTTAATTGTTAATAGAATATAAAGTCACTTATCTGACCGCGGTTATCTTTATATTTCGTTTTTCAGGGGCGCTTTTTGATGTCCAAATAACCTTTCGATTTCAGTAATAAGCAATTTAATAGTAATAACAACAGGTATTCTTCCTCTAGTAGCAATACATATTTAAAAAATATTTACTTTGTATTAAAAGCAACCAATTTCTTTTATTTAGTAAATATTTGACAATAGATATTTAATAAATATTAAATTATAATCAAAAAATTGGATTGTGCTGCTGTCAAAAATTAGTTTTTTCGGCCGAGTTGTTTAAAAAAAAACAGACGAGGTCAAAAAAAACATCGCCGAGTCGCACCCAAAATTTTTCAATCAACCGCCAAATTACTTGTTTCTTGCTGCGGTCAACCAATTTTTGGTAAAAGTTAACTTAAAAACATTTTTATTTAGTAGATTTACTGGTATGCCAACAAAATGATATTTAAAAAAACTTAGTCAAAAACACTCAAAGCAACGGTTATTTATTTATTTAGTAAATATATGTTAATAAATAGGTTAAAATGGAGAAGTGGCGCCATTTCCAAAAAACGCTGACAGGTTTCAACAATTTAGTGTTTTGCCATTTTTATACAAATATACTATCATCATAACCAAAATTTGTGATAGCTTTGCTTCATTATTTAATAGACGCAAAGCAAATTAATAAGTTTTTCGATTTACCAATAAATCCTTGATGCATATCTAACTGATGTAATTAATATTTTTTAAAAATTTTATTTTGTAAAAAATATTTTCTAGATAATTTTTGGTGAAGCAAGTAATAATTTTTTTGGGGTTACATTTATTACAGTGTTCTTCATAACTGTGCGTTGCTTTTAAGGCATTTCAAAAACGATTTGTATGTTAGGTACTTGTTAAATAATTACATATTATAATATTTATTACATAATATATTATTGGTTTAATCCTCGATTTTCTAAAATCTATTAACTTCTTCTAAGTGATTTAATTTTTTTGTTGCTCAGTATATTTACGACTAAGTTCACATTTTTATTCTTTTGTAAATAGAGAATTTGGGAGTGCGTCTTGATTTGTAAATTTTTGTTAACTTTGTCAAATATTTAAGAAGGTTTCCAAAATATCGTTATAAACAAAATTTGTGAATTTTACATTTGCTTAGGGCTCTAAATGAGATTGTTTGTTGTTTTTGTATAAAACTTGCTGAAAAAATCACTGATGATTTCTTGAAATTGGTCGTTAAATTTATGTACATATTAAACACCCAGTTTTGCTGTATGCAAATTTAGTTTTGACAAGGCATCGCAAAATCCCACAGTCGCTTAGCTTTTTCAGCTGAAAAAAATTGAAATCGAATAATGTTGAAATAATATAGCAAAGCTTAGAGATTGAAAATCCTCGAATAAAATTAATACCAAGGGTTTCTCCAACAATGTCCGAACCTTATCCGACCTTTTAGTAAAAAAGTTTGACCCGACCCGGTCTAGTTCCGGTTAAGCAGATGAATTTTCAAAGAGAAATCCGGGGATAAATCCTCCTTTTCTCTTCCTCCATGTGTGTTAACGAACAAGTTTTAGTAATTCTCAAAATAAAAGGTCAGCAAATGAACGTTGATTATGTTCAGGAAATATCGGCAAAATGATTTAACGTTTTAATGTGACTTGTTGTACTAATGACATTGCTTTATGTTCATTAAATTACCGTCTTTTTCTTTTATTAGGACATAAACGAAGTCTGTTGGCATTTAGAGTAATGATAAAAAATTCGTGCAAATCTCTGGAAAATTATATATTTTTACATTTTATAGACCAAGTTTTCCTGGCACGCACCTCTTTGTTAAAAAGAGAAAACGACTTAGCATGCGATTTTTATGTAATTAAGGCTTTTGCTCTTCTATCAAATATTCTCTCGGAAGAAAAAACGAGAAATTGAAAACGTGTAAATTGCCTCCGGCTCCACAACACGTAAATATTTTGTTTGAAATGAATTTTTAATAACGTTGAGTGCTTTATTTTGGTTAAAATTGTGTCGAATTATTTCCATAAATCGATTTTGGAAAGTCATTCTCGCGTATATTTCCGAGTGGCTGTCACTTGAGATCAAATGCAGTTCGACGGTAGGTCTAATAACAATGTCAAAATTGCTAAACTCGATGGGGTGCTCCAGTTTAGAGCCGCAAGAAATGCCAAATTGTACGTTTCTCCTTCTCTACCGTTAGGAGCTGAATCAGAAGCGACCCCATGCATCGCAGCCAACAACCTGTCCATGCTTGTTACGTCATGCTGCAACAAACACAAAGTTTCAAACTAACTAAATTGGTTTCCGGAGGGGTTCACTATTATACAATACACCGGCGCACGTTCAACGAAAATTGCTTTAAAACAAGATAACGATTTTTTCAACAGATAAATCAGTTAGGAATCACGACGGAAGGTGTGCCGGATGTGTGATTATTTTAAATCGGTTCATGTTTGAAAACCATTTCATTCTCAGAGGTTGATGCACTTTGCAAAAATTGAAAGTGACCTGGAATTAATGGCAAAGTTTCGTGTCTTCACAGTGCAGCTGTAATTTCAAAAGTCGGTGCTAATTAATGGAATGGGAGTTATCATTTTAGATAAAACATGTTCGGTGATCATGTAAACACTTGTCTGGGACGGTGATTGCGTGCCAATGGATACTTAGTCCTTTAGATAAAAAGAATTTTTTTTCAATAAACAAATAAAATATAATAAAGGTACAATAATCAATTCCTGTCTACCTAGTAGTGTAAGGAACATGAACATAAATAAAATTTTACAACCAAATTAAATGTTATTCTATATGCACAAAACCACTTTACAATGTACAGTTTTTTACATTGTTTTTTTTTGTTTTGTTTTAGGTTTCTTCTTTTTCAAATTGAGCTGTCTGTTTTTTACAAAATCATTCAATATGTACATAACCATTCGTCTTTTCAGAATGTGTCCGGAGGTTTCGCGACCTTCCTACACTCGTGCGAAGCAATGATATTACTCTTTTCAATTAGTTTATTTTATGGCGTCCTAAAAGTGGTTTAGTAGAATTTTACGTTACGATGCGATTCTCGGCGCGATATCCTTCTGGTATTTTCTCGAACTATTTACTCAAAACTCTCTTTCTCTTGTTGTTATTTCAAAATGTTTGTAATTATTTGCTAATTACTAATTACTACTTCTGATTCTTCAGGTTTTTTTGCATATCTTGTTGTACAATATCAAAAAAGTCTTTTTCTATCATATCTTATTATTTAAATTATTTCCGCTGTTACTTTATTGACCTGACCTAACCTGACTTAAAGATTTTCTGTCCTTTTGCTTTTAGTTGTGTAACCGCTTAGTTATTTCTGAAATTTCTTTTTTATCTAGCCGTTATATCTGTCGTGCTGTTAATAATTAGTCCCTTCTTGTTTTTTATGCTTATATATTGCTTAATTTAATATTTGAATTTCTGGAACTAGAGTTGATACTTCAGTTCCTATTGAAAAGGACTAAATTACCACTTTTAGTCACAAGAAGCTTATAATGTGACATTTAAAATCCCTTAAAATTTAAAAGTGACATTCAAAATTTTTTGGGATTTAAAATATAAAAATAACTTTTTTATTTACCAGAAATGCAGAAAATATCGTATATACCTCAGGACTAAAATGTCTTGATCGACTTAAAGTCTCGTATTAAACCGCTTTTTTGACCTAAAAAACTTGTGGTTGTACTATCTCCAAACTTTTTATACGTTTTATAATAATTAATTATTAGGTCATAATTTTGTTATAAACTCAAATATAACCAAATTTTTTTGAAAATGTTTATTAGTTGTAGTGCGAGTGCATTAAATCGTATTAAAATTTTACTTATTAACTAATATAATATACTATTTGTTAAAAGTTTTCTCAGTGTTTTGTAGAAAAGTTTTTGGTTTATTACACTGTCAAATTCAAGCTTATTTCCAAATTTTTTCCAAAATTGTTTTTCTGTTATCAATTTCTTAGCTTTTATTTTTGCATTTTAACATATATTTCTAGTACAGCTTTAACAGTATTTGTGCCATTTTCTTTTTATATTTTTTTTTTGTACACTTTGCTGCTTTACAAGTTTCTTTTGCTGCACTTAATTTTATTCTCATTTCAATGTTTTTTTCATTTCTTCTGTTACCAATTGCTTAGCTTTTACTATTACATTTTAACATATATTCTTAATACAACTTTCCTGTTTCTGTTGTCAAGTACTTTTGCCACTTTTTTTTAAATTTTTTATTACCCTCTTTACTGTTTTACAAGTTTCATTTGCTGCACTTTATCTTATTTTTTGCATTTTTGTCACTTTTCTTGCCGCGTCATTCGTTCAAATTTGCTTTTTTTTGACTTAGAGTGCTTTATCCATTATCTTCTCTTGTTTTGTCGCAATATCTATTTCTTGTAATTTATACAATATTTTTTTTAGTGTTTTAATTTTTCCTAATAATATAAGATAGTAACTGTAAATTTTAGTTTTTCTTTTTACCTTTAGAACTTTCATCATTTGTCTATTGTTATTCTCTATCGAAATATAGTTCATTAGAATAAAATTTAATTTCGAGACAAAAACAAATCTATTTTATTATCATAAAAAATATTTCTTGGTGTTTATCAAATCATAACCGTTGACATACCTAGGGAAGAAAACACCTTAGTCTATAATTTTATTCGGAATGTTTAAAATTAAATCGCAAATTACTGGAATCTGACACACGAAATTTAAATCTTACTCTATAGATTTTTCGTTTCTTCTAGATGCTTTTCTTAAACATTTATAGATGTGTTTGTGCTCATAAAAAGCTTTGTATAAAATTAAATTGTTAAATGCAGGGTATTATAATCAATTAATCTTTGGCCGTTGTTTTTTACTGTTTTTCCATCTCCACCAATTTCTTTTTCTGTGTCGTTATTTATTAGACCGACTCTACCGTTAAAATCCTCAGCCACAAATATGTTTCCTTAGCAAGTTTCTATTATTTATAAAAGCTGATCTTAAAACTTATTTCTAATATTTTTTCGGTTGTTTTCATTGAGCCCGTAAACTACTATAGTTGTTTAAATAATCAAATAAAAAAGAATACTTGTTACGAAATATCCTCGACGGTGACGTCACTTTCTTGAGTTAGTTTTTAACGTCATTAATTTCTAGATTGCACCAGAAGTAAAAGGCGGCTGGAAGCCCTTTGTGTTCGAGCCTGACTATAGATCTAGAGTCTAGGTCGTTGGCATTACTTTGACTTAGCGAAACAGCGGAATTATCAAAGACGAAGCAATGACGATTAGTAGAAAATAGATTATTATGTCCAAAATTTTACCAAAAATTTGTACTTAAAATGATTCTAAAATTTAAAAAAGTTCTACTTTTTTTGATACATTTAAGTATTTTGCGGCGCATTGAAAGAGAGTATCGTTTGTGAAAATTTACTAAATTAAAATACAACTTTGTTGAAGTAATCACACATAACTGAAACTCGCATAACTAATTTAGGCTAAGTTGCCGCTTCATTTGCATAAAGGTTATAAAACTAGTTATATGTTCGCTTCGAGCGCTCTTGGTGATGACAAACTGTGCATACGGCCCCGACCAAGTCTTGCGATATGCAGGCGAGTTTTAGACTTTAATGACCTGTTTGTATTAATGCAATTGCAAGACCATTTGCAAATCTGTACGTTCAGAATCTTGCTAATTACCTTTAGGAAGAATAATTCCATATCCGTCGAAGAGAGTAAATTGAGCGTAACTAGCGAGTCTCGGATCAAGGAATATAGAATATAAAGACGGCAAATGCCAAATCGTCTGGTAAAGCACGTCAATTTCTGTGACAACCCTCTATATGCATATATGAGCAAAGAGATTTGTTGTTAAGCTTGTCAGATTTATGTGGCTTTGGGTAAGTTTAACCTTGTGTAAGTCTGAAACAAATATATGTCCGTATATAAAGTTTACAACGGTAAAACCCTAATACGTCAAGTTTCTTATAACGCCACATTAATTCACGTTGTTGCTTTGTAAAACAAAAAATCCCACTTTTCTTTTTTTACTTAAACTCTTTTTACGCCTCCATTCACAAGTTGTAAAGATTAGCTTCAAAAGAAATTTATCATCTCAATCTCTTTAAACACAAAATATAGCGCTAATAATTCTGCTTCGGTTTTAATAAGTAAATCAAAACACAATTTTTGTGACTGTTATCGAAAACAGTTAATCTGTTATTAAAAGCAATAGTCATAAAAACGGATATGAACATCAATTTCGAGAGCTGATCGGATCGCTAACCGATTATTTTTTAATAGCGGCCAAGTTATCGTGAATCCGCTTTGTTCAGCGACAATTAACGCAGAAAAGAATCATTTCAGATAAAATAGCGTACTAAAACGGAAGGGATAAACCTAAAACTCAATATTGAAAATACGAATTACTGTTTCGACGTGGTGAACGACCGGACGCTACTGTAACGTATCTGCACTACATCTACGATCGCATTCGATTTAATATTGCATGACGGCAGAGCAAATACACACTATTTGCTTTAAAATCGATGGAAACCAAATCTTCACAAATAATTACCACCAAAACCGGATAGTCTCTATCCTAATACAAAAAGGCAAATAGGCACAAAACGTAATATATTGTTGCTAAATTAACTATATTTATTTTCTTTTAATATCATACAGTTTTAAGAAATCTGTAAAGATAAATCAATCACTTTTCGAGCTCCAAAAACCCTTTGCTTTAACCGTTTCATTGATCTTTTTAACCTTCTGTAACGATTTTCTTTACTTTTCTTTCTTGTTTTGCTTTTCTTTCTGCTCTTTTTTTTGTACTTTTAAACCCATATTTAAAATTTATCAAAACGTTATCGTTTACGGTTATATCAGCTGTAAGCTTCACAAAATTCTTAATTTGACGTACTGGTTACTGCATCGTTTTCTTTCCACAAAAATTTTGGAAATAACTTTGCCATACTTTATTGTTTTTATTAAACTCTTATTCTAAAATTAAAAAACTAGAATATTAATCGTTATAAAGTTTTTGTTTGCTTACACCATTTCTTCAAAAACTTTTAGCACTTAAGCGTTTTTATCTTTTGCGTGGCTTTAAGTTAAATCGTGGAGCGTTTTAACGTTGGTGTGATCTTCCTTATCCTTCTTGTTTTAGTTTTGTAAGAGATTACAGCTTTATTTTGCTTTTTGATAATAAAATTTTTGATTTGTTTTTTTCTAATTTTTTGTTTTAACACCCCGTTAGTAGTGCAAAAATTAATAAATAACAATTATGTTTTAAACGTGAATTTTTCTTGTCAACTGTGGGATCTTTAGTACTGTGCAACGAAATTTTAAATGTAAATGTAAATGCTATTTATGCATTTAAAAACTTGAAAATTTTAAGTAGTAAAATTTTTTGCTAAAATTATTGGCGCCTTAAAAACAAAAAGCAAATTAGCTTAATAGAGTCTCCTCGAAAACGATTTCACTACCGTTTCAAAATTTTTGGTGTATTTTGAACACTAAAAGTCTGTAAGTTAGTTTTAACTAAAAATAGGACCTACATCTGGAAAACATCGGCGGTGTAAAGTAATTTTGGACATTTTTTTAAGTAAGCTAAATTTGAAAGTTAACACAATTTTTTATCGCATAAGTTTCGGCGAATCTTTACAAATATTTGACCCTCGTCGTCTGCAAAATCGCTTTGGCAGTATCCTAAAAATGTTTTTAAAGTCAAATATTTGATTTAACTTTAAGCTAGCCAAATAAGAGCCTTAAATTTGTTGGTAAGCCAAATATAACCAAAAAATTTTTTTTAGTTTATATTACTTTATACAGTTTTAACAGCTAAACACTGCATATTTGTAACTTTCTCTTTTTTAAACTTTTGGATTGAGTAAAAACTTTATGAAAATATTTTTGATTTTAGTTCCTTCTTCGTTTTTTGGGCCATAATTGTCTCACAATTTGGTGGTGTATCTAGAATATTAGCTGGTATAAGAAAGCAGATAGTTTATCTAAAAATAGCGTTATATTAGCTGGAATTCGAACCCAAAGTCTTAGAAGACTATGAATATTTTTATAGATCATATTAAAAACTAGTTAAGCAACTCTTGTCTAGAACAAAATACGGTAATTACTCTAACAAAAAAAAAACGTTTCTAAGTGTGCCAGAACAGCAAAAAAACTTTTTATAAAACGGTGTTCACAATTATTTAATAAAAATGTGTTTTTATATTTACATGTTAAAGACTTTAATATCCTTTACAATTTGTAGTTAATTTTTTTCTTAACAATATATTCCAGGTCCGTGATTTTAATGAATCATACTAGTTAAGAGTTAACTTACAATTTGTGAATTCTACTATCAAAATCTGTACATAAATACCTACTCATTGCTATCACAATTAGGGTTTTTGTAAACCGCTCCATGGTTGAAGTTTTTGCCCATCAAAACTGATTTTTTTTTCTTAAACCTCTAAATCCACGACCTGCTTTTCAGCAGCTGCCGTTTGCACGATTCTACCTCAGGTACAGATTATTCAATGTTTAAATAAGAAAATAAACATTTTTGAATATTGAAGGTTAGCTGCTATTTTTACCGCTTTAATGTTAATTTATGTGATTTTCCGAGTAGAGGAGTGAAACTTAGACAACATAAAAAAAGAGTTTCACTCGCCCAAATATTCTCACTTTCCATTAACAATCATAAACTTTCAGTAAACAATAATTTGAATAAACAATTTCAGCAACATAAACATGTTAGTATCATATTTTCTAATTTAAAATATAAAATAAATTGACTGGGTTTTTAAAGTGCAATTTTCTTTGAAATCTTGATCTCCTCAGGAAAGATTATACAGCATTTCAAGGACTAAAAAATGCCTGACGATAAAATTACACAGTTGTGCTAGTGTTACAAATTCTTTTATTTTTGCTGTCATGTCAAAATTATCAGAGACAAAATCTTGTCTCTAAAGCCATAGCGTTTTACTCGTATTTGCAACAAAACTATTATCATGTTACTGCAATTTTGTCACGTTACTCTGATAATAATTTGATAAAATCACGATATGATTCGTAGAACTTTACAACTCCTATTCAAGTTTTAAAAGCTCGCAATCTCAAGCTTTTTGTTGACATTTTTTTGGATTTAATAATACAGAACGAAAAACTTTTTTTATTTTATAGAAAGCTAGCAATATTCAAATAACTACTTTTGTGACTACTACAGTGCTTCCAACAATTTGTAATGTGAGCGCTTCTAATGTGAGTAAAGAAGAAAATTATTAACAAATATTTTTGTATTTTAATCTAGAACTAGTTTTAGCACGTCTCGTTACAACAATAGTGGCTTGTTATTAAGACAAAAACATCCTCTCATGCTCCGGATGTTCTCCGGAAGTTGTTGTTTCCTCCTGGATTGTTGATTAACGCACCAGCCACACCTCCACTGACCCTATTTTATTTATAACGTTATTAGTTTAGAAAAGTGCTTGATCCTGCATGAAAATGCGCGAAAAGATGGTAAACACTCGCAACAAATTAAATTTCAAGTACCTGGGAAAGTAGAGGTCTGACAGGCTTACAAACCATGGCAATAATTTTTTCAGCCGGGATCTGATCCCGGAAAAGATTGAAAAATGGGACGTTAAGAGGCGGATCAGTGGGGAACAATATGCCAAATTTATTCTGTGAGTGGACATTGAATTTTTCACTGCGTGTAAATTTATGACAGTTAATTAATTGTATTAGAGATTTGGGAGTAAAAACTCAACCTAAACTGTATTTAAAAGCATTCTGAATCATCCGAAATAAAAAGTCACTTAGTGTTCTACTTCAGCTTATATTACACTCGTTATAAATGCGCATCTCGCTTTCTGCAACAAAAACAGGGCACAGTCCTGGCCGGAATAAAGTACTAAAGCTGATTATAAAATATAATAGAGGTCGGTAGCACAGACGTGTTCGTGATGTTCCATCTCAAGAGTGCTTCCGGTAATAATCTCAATTTTTAACAAGTTTCAAAAACAGTTAATTAGAGTCGCGACCCGAAACGCCACATGTGCGATAAAACCAAAAAACGGCCGAATTTATTTTTATATCCAATATCTTTTGTAATATTCTCATGTAATCACAAAAAACAATGAGTATTTGAATTTAATTTTGTTAAAAAAACATTTTTTGTTGTTGCTGAAATAAAAGCAGTGTTTCAAAACAATAAAATATTGTTAATTTTAGATTAGTTTATTGGTTAGTCTAAATTGATTTTGAGCGAAATTTGTTCAACTTCCTAATTTTCCTAACAATCCTATTAATTTTGCTTGTAAATCGTATCTTATTTTATATATGGTTGCGTTGATAACTGCATATTATATTAAATATTTAAGTGAAGTAAAGTGACATATTATTTCACGAGTGAAGCAATAATATATAAATCCACTCCTTAAAATAATTCGTTTTAATTTCAAACTCAATTTTAATTACATGCTATTATTGTTACAAATCTTAATAACATAATTTTTACACCTACTTATTATAGTAGGACAAGCTATTTCTGATACATTTTTTTCGGTAACAGCTGTCGATGCAGTAGTTCTAACTGTTATAGTATTTTTGTTATTCGGAATATTGAAAGCAATTTGTTTTTTATTTTGTTCTGCCGTGTCTATATACCCCTCCGCCACTGTATTCGAGAGCCAGCCCCCATAATGCTTTACTGTTAAAAGATCAGCTCCCGAATTAGCAAGCAACGAAGTAGATTAGCGCCTATAACAATGTCCCGTAAATCCTGCTGGATTAGGTAACTGAAGAAAAGTAGCAATATTCTTAGGGAAAGCAGCAAATGTGTTTATACCAACAGGTGACTTTATACACCTCTGGTTTCTGTATCCTAAAAAAACCGTCCACTACTGACGTTATTAGGGCTAAGTTTAGTATATTTTAGAATTAATTCTAACATGTTGACTCCATCAATTCCGCCTGACGTAATAAAAAATTCTCTGAATATTTTTGCTTTAGTGTTTGGTATTAGAACATGGAAGCATTGTTCATCAACAAAAATTTATCGTCATTTGCTTCTTGTAAAAGTTTGCTAATATCTTGTTTAGTGAAAATTTGCGATTTTTTAGCAGGATATCCTTTAGATTTTCTTTTCAGAAAGGCGATTAAATGCACCTATTTACTGATGTCAACATCCTTCTTCATTTTCATTATTGTTCTGATCATAGAATAAAAAGTCCAGAGACTCGATGATTTATACTGTTTTGATAAATCATCAAAATATGCAAGTAGAACCTTCTTATGCGTAATATTTTTAACATTTATCTTGTCGCACCATGAACTACACCGCAGAAAAGCCATCTCGTACTTTTCTTTGAACTTCGCTGGTACCAAGCAAGAAGCAGCATTTGTCGCTGCTTCCTCGATATCAGAAGGTAAACTTTTTGAGTCACCGATTTTTACAATTTTCTTATTTTTATCACAAAGCACAATTTTTACTGATTATCTCAAAATGCAGTCATAGATAAAGTTGTGTATATCATATGTGGGCTAGAGCACATTACAGTAACTCGTGTGTTACATATACTCGGGCTAACGCTAATCTACACACACTCGTGTAATGATGCTTCTATTCCACTAATATTATAATTAACTGTTCTACATTTATTGATTATTCACTCTCTGTATTATTTTTTATATTATTTTTTATATTATTTGTTTGTTAAAATCACCATTTTAAAATTTTATAATTAATTCAACTTAATTATGCAAAAGTTTTACTGCTGATCAGGCGTGTAGTCATTAATGTCTTATCCACTTTTAATTTATTAATAAACCGCTATCTTCAAAGAGGCAGTTCAAATTTTGTTAATTGATTTAATTGCCATTAAACCCTCCTGCACTAGTTAAACAAATGTAAACACCTTTTTCATTTTTTCAAAAATTTGTAAGTTTGTAACTTATTGGAGTTTGTATATTTGAATATTGAATTGTTTTGATAACATAAATTTGTCTTTGTATTTATGTTTTGATTTTGTTAATAATCTTAATTTCTGGTTTTAAGTTTTACAAAGGGTTAATTAAAGCCGCGATCCGACCCTAGATGCCACATATGCGATAAAACCGACAAATGGCTGAATATATTTTTATATCCAATATCTTCTTTTCATAACCTCGAATCCCACTCACCTCGTATTGATATGAACACCAATATTCAATATATCTGAGTCAGTGCCTATATTCCGAAAGCTCTTTCCAGGCTTTTGGCCAGCTCGAAACCGGGTTGGTTTGAATAAAAATATACAGCCCTTTAGGAAAAATGTTTCGTGTGGCCCTGTACGGTTTAAGAATTAATAAGTAATCAGTTGTAAGTGAAGGGAGTTTACCTGAATATTTTATTCAAGTCAGATTGCTTCTTTAAATGATACATTTCGAGGAAAATGAAAGGCCTTTGTCAAACCCGGATTCAAAAAGAGAATATTTGGGCCAAACAAAGCGAACTTTACTTTAAGTAACACAACTCGAGCTTGCCGGCTTTACAAGAATAATCAGAGCTTGAACATTATAAATCGCGAGTAATTCGTTTACTTTTAATGGGATCGGTGGAGCTTTCTCCCAAATTGTAATAATCGACGTTTAATTACTTTCAAAAGAGATAACAAATTGTTACTTCTTAACCCAAACAAATTTGAACAAAAAACTTATCCAAAAAAATATTTTAAAAAAGCTTTTATAACAAAATGTATCTATTAAAAGTAAAAAAATAATTTATTTCTGCAGAAATATTTATATACAACAAACAGAGTTATATATTTTCTGATAGAAACAAAAAAAATTTTACATTTTAATGGATACATTTTGTAATAAAACCTTCTCTTAAAAAATATGTTTTACATTTTATTCTATGACTAAAAGTACTGGCTTAAAATTGACTTCCAAAATTCTGAGCCGCAGATTAACAAACAATGAATTCAGTTTAGTAAAAAATTTTAAACAAAAACTTGTAAAGCTAAAATTTAGATAAAAAATTAATTCAACTAAATATTGTTAAACAAAATGTCAGCTAATTAGGATAACAGGACAGGTTCAAATTAGACTTGCAATATTCTGAACAGAATAAAAGCTTTAAGAAATCATTGCAATTTATTACAAACAAAACAAGTATCGTGTAATTATGAAATGAGAAACTTTGTAATTATATACTATAGCAGCAAAAACCTTCTCTGTAATTATTAGTGTGTCGTAACCGAAAACATCGAACCACCGACATCCAACAAAAAACCTTTAAAGGTTGTAGGGTTGTAGATAAGAGTACAGACGATAGAGCAGACTAAGTTGGTTATTGTGTTATTTAGCAATAACGTCTACTAAGTTAGTATAAAGTCACTTAGTGTAAAGCTACGGTCTTTTTGTTCTAAATCTAGCAAGAAATAGACGCAAATTGTAACAATGCCGTTTCAAACCCTAGGATAATTATTATACTGTCTAGATTGTTCAAACCGTCTCTCCTTTGTAACTTTATTTTCTCGTCAAACTCGACAAACTTTACGCTTCATTTTACTAACCCAAATTATTGATAACAATCTTTTTTTATTTTAAATGACACGATTATGATCTGAGGAAAATGTCAATAAATGCGGTTCCGACATTTTTCTACAACCTTTAGATGTTTTCATTTCATAAATTCGGCTTGTTTTTACACGAAAATGACCAGCAAATACTGCTATGGGTTTTCCTACAAGTTATGCACTCAAACCTTGACCCAAATTGATTAAAACTTCGATTTTGGGCTAATAATTTACCACTCGATAGAACTAATTCAAATTTACATATTGAATATAGAACAAAACTGTTTTTATCTAAATAAAGTTACATACAATTAACCGAATTGCTTTTCCATTTTGTTTTTCTAACAGAACTGTTTTTATATACAAATTGTCCTAGCAGTCCTAACAAAACTCAGTGTTTTAAGGTTAGTAATGATTGCAATATAAATAATTGAAAACTAATATTACGACTTGTTTCTATGAAAATACAAAACTTTACTCGAAGAATTTTTAAATTATACGATTTAAGGCGAAGCTAATAAGTGAAAGTATTCTTCAATTTAAAAAAAAAACTAAGTTTAAATAAACAATTTCATACTTAATTTAGTGCCAAATGACTTTAATGATTAAGAAACATAATAATTCTATATAAAATTGTATTAAAAATATTTGAAAAACGTTATATTAGGTATATTGTTTTATCTATAATATAGTTTTTGAAATGAATTCGAAAAAACTTGCGAGAAGATTCAAAGTACTTGTAATGTTATAACTTATACCAACATTAACATCGTTTTTGTTTGTTTTAATTTGTTATTATCGTGTGTTTTTTTAAAAAAAAACTCTAGAGTGCTTTGAAACTAAAAGACAATTGTTTTGTATGTCTGTGATTGATCTTTACACACTTGTCAAACTGACAGATCTCATAACCTCACTTGTCGACAATTAAAACAAAAATACATTTTTATAAAAATATTCATTTATTACCTACAAAAACTGTTGAAAATGTCTTCCTTGATGCTGAACACATAAAGCATATCGTCTTCGAACATTATTTATCACACTATTCAGTTCAACCAAATTTTCATTAATTTCATCAAGTTGTTGTATGGGGTCACGTACGACATACGTAACAATGTCATGGCTTGCTACGAGTTTTTTTTTAACGAACACACATTAGAAAACAATATATTTTTTGAAATGGTTTTTTGTTGAGCCATTTCTGTACGAAAATTAATAAGTGCTCATTTCTGCCACCTCTAAGTTTATCCGAAACACGCTGTCGTTTGGCACTTTTATAGTTATTGAGCAGTCACCCTTAAAAGATATAAGTTTACGACACCACAACATTATTCATCCCCTTCCGAGCAACCCTTCACTTTCTCGGATCATTGTTCAAGTTACTTGTCGAACTCCGATCTGTAAGCCTTCTCATCTTACCCCAGGAAGTCGCTTCCGTCAGAACGCGTGCTATAATAACCACTAAATATGTTTGACAGCATATGTAGATTAATAGTTAGAGCATTTTGCAATTATTGACGCGCTCCTCCAGCGAACAGAATAAATTGTGCGGAGGTCCCAACGCCGATAAAATTCTGCCTCTATATTATTTATTTTTTATCACATTTTCATAGAAACGAGGGGTTGCTGAAGTGCTGAATAAAACCGGGTTTCAGTGTTAATCTACTGAAGAAATGCGTACGACAAGCGTTTGATTTCGGTTATGTTTTAACCCTATTAACTCGTTAGAAGTTATTTCAGCAGCAACAACTACATAATTAAAATCGTTACTGGTCCAGTGGAATTTAATAGATGGAGTCGTTATTTTGCAGCAAAAACCTGCGCATGTGGCGAGGATTTTAATTATTCATTGAACGTAGTCTGGACCCCAATATCGGGAAACAATAAATCATAGAACCGTTAATTAATTTTACGGAGCTCTTTAAGTTGGCTTGATGGTGTCGTAAAGTTTGTACGAAATATCTATGGATACTCTCCAGTAAATAATAAAATGTTAACTGACAAACAACTCGTAAAAGCGTGTTAATTAAACTGCTACGAATTCTGTTCACATAACCTCAATATGAATCCTAAACTGAGTTGGGAATTTAGGACTTCTGACTTGTCTTTACTGAATAATTTCGTTTGGAATTGTGTGTTTGGTTTAGGCGCCATCTTGGAGTTGCGCCAATTACACTGACACTGATGGGTTAACGCTCAAAAATAAATTACACCAGCTTTATTTCATAAAGGGATTAAACAGCGAGTTTTCACTCATTTACCATCACTTCAAAACCTTGTTTATACAAGAGCTGCTGTTTCTGACAATATTAAATAATAATCATTATACTATCAGTTGATTTAATTTTTATTAATTAAAATCTTTTTCTATCTTGTCAATCGGTACCTGATTATGATAGATCAATTCACAGTGTTGTGCGAGTGTCAGCAGTTTTTACACTCACTTTTAATGATGGGTTATTACAAAAAAAAAAAATTCTTGCCAGTTTTCTACCTACTAATTTTGTAATCAATAACTAAAATTTTATTAATTAATGACTGCGACTTGTTTAAAATTTGTTGTAAGAAAACTACAAAAAATTTAAGTTAAACGTTTTAAAATCAAAATTTATTTTTATTTTTAACGACTGGCGTCTAACAGTCTTTGTTGTAACAGTTGCCTTCTATTAAAAACAGCTTATTATAAATAAATTCTGTTACATCACAGTAATACTTTAAAGTACTCTAAAAAATTTCTTCTTCAATGAAAACTATCACCTGGTTTTCTAAAATAATAAAAAAAACTCTAAATTTTCAGTCAATCTGAAAGGCCTAGTGCTTGTGAATTTGTTTAGTTCCTACTCAAGTAACACCAAACATTTACTTTCTTTCGTTGGCCTGAATGACAATTTTTGGGATCTCAGAAGTGCTTATAATTAAATATTTTTTTCGTATATTATAGTGTCTACCGTATTTATTAATTTCTAGCTAAATTTGTCGTATTTTACTTATATGAATATAAATAATAGACGTTTAATAGTTCTTTTGTAAATAGGAACACAAAACGTGCTATTGGTTTCATCTAGTAAAAATATCATTGCGTGATTCTCAGTTTTGCGGCTCGACACAACAGCCTATAGATCTTCTAAAAAGTTAAGTGATTCCCTTGTAGTTAATCATTTTCGAGTAATATTCCTGCAGATTTTCGCTTTCCCAATTTGATAAACATCAGAGCCGTTTTCTCTTTAGTCTCTCGATCAGCAGCATAAATTTTGTTGAACAAAGTGCGCTACTCCATCCCTTAAAAGTTTAGCTTTACCGCACAAAAACCGCCTAATGAAATGACTTCATGGAGTTGAGAGTTTCAAACACGTTTCTTTACGAGCCTTCATCAAAAGAAATTTAATTTCAACCAGATTATTGCATTAAAGTAGATTAAAAAGTGTTCACATGCTGTACACAGATCATCCATCATATAACCGGGAACTTTAACCTGTTTCCCACTTAGTTCAGGAGAAGGTTTGAACAGTTCCGTAGTAGCTTCCTCTAATTAGATTCAGAAATTGTGTGTGAGATTTTTTTTATTCCTGCGGTGGTATAACAGGAAGCGACTGCCGAAACGGTTATTGATAAGTGGGTAAACCTGTTTGAGGCTGCACTTGGTGTTTGCAGTGTAAATTCCTGCTAAGCTTCACGCCAGCGGTGAGCTCATCCTGCTGCCTTCCAGGATGCAGCCTTCTTTCTTGACACACTCAAAGTTGATAAGCAAGAGGATCAAAACAACTCTATTACTTTGTTTTTTAGGCCATATGCCGCAAAAAACTGATGTAATAATCTCCAATCTGTTCCCCAGCTTCAAAGCTCTCAATCTCCATGTTGAAAAAATAAGTAAAGTAGGTTATAAGATCTATAAAAATCATAAAATCATCAGAAATCTCCCAAATTGAGTTCTAATAGTACCTGTTAATATAATAATATCTTAATATGACTTTCATGGATCTTGCAGCTTAGTTTATAAAATGGTGTTGAGATAAAACAGTAATAAAATAAACACAATAATATCAATTGGGGTAAAAAACCAATAAACAATAAAAAACAGAAAAAATAGCTTGCGTGCCTAGAAAAATAACATAAAGTAGGCAAAATTAGCAACACGAAACTTTTTGGGGTGTGCAAAGTGGAGCAAAATCATTTAAAAAATTTGTTGGTAAACAAATTTCGTAATAAAATTTAAAAATTAGAGCAAAATTTCCATCAATTCCAGCTGAATGGCATTATGTATTGGCACGCGCCGAAAAATTCAGATGAATAATATCTCGAGGTTTTAAAAACATATCGATAAAGTCTCCGTTATAAGCGGAAAATTATTAATCACTGTAACGGAAAATTTGGCTTGGAGCGCGATTTTTCATAAAAATGATGAAATATTTTTCAGGGAATAATGAAGGGTGGTATTTAAATGAATTCGGTTGTGGCAAGCTTATTTTTGTTTTTAAGTAAAAATTTTAGTTTCTGGCAGATTTTACTACCTGAAAGTTAAAAATTAAAACATTTAGCACGGTCTCCGGCGACATTAAACGAATTATTACAACTTTAAAACTCTTTATAACTACCCTTCTCAGATAATACGAAAGCATGGAGTTATGCAAAGTCGTTAAGTACGTGAATTATGCTTACGTAGAATGGAGCATAATTTAATAAACACTTTGTTATGAAAAAATATAACGTTGTAACCTGTGTTTTCATTATTTTAAAATTGTGGCGATTATTAACTTCCTTTTGCCTAAGAGTTATTACAGTAATTAAAATTATTTAACAGCGAGTAATAAAGTCTACAAACTGGAAATTTTCATATCTTTAATTTGATCTGTATTCTATTTTATTACATCAAAATTTAAACAAATGTAAATAGTAAATTACAAATAGTAAACCAGCAAATGGTGTATACATTTGTTAATATGCATGTGTGCGGAAGATGTAAATAGAAATGTGGCTCATAAAAACTGATGCATATTGTGCATCAAATTTGATGAATAGTCATCAAAATAAAACTATACATATGTAAATTAAATTTCTTAAAATTTAAAAATACATTTTGTTCACACAGGTTTCAAGCATGTGCAATTTTGGAAAGTTGAAATAACGCCAACCGGACACGATAACCATGTCTAGATAAAAGGAACGTATATCAGTTCTGTTAAAAACTATTTTTGAAAAAACAAGATGTCTAAACATCATGGTAGAGACTTACAATAACTGGTCAATTCGGCCGGTTGCTCAGTGGGAGTTGTGATAAGCCGTTAAAAACGAGCGCGGTCGTTTTTTATATTATTACCAGTGGTAAACAATTGTAAGTTATTCTTTAGTACTTACTAACTCGTATAAACAATCAAAACCGTAACCACAAAAATCAAAATTTTGAGGAAGTCAGTTTAGAGTGGTTGCTTTTATTAGAGAATCTTACCACAGCTAACCAGAACTTACTTTTTAAAATATTTTTTGATTTTTATCATAATATTTTTAACAGTGGTCCATCATCAAACCTTAATCTGATTAAAGCTTTAATACCCCATGGTATTGACTGGCCAAACTAAACGATAGATAGATCCATCCACCTGACGTCTGGCCGAACTGGTACTAGTCGGATAAAAGTGTCAATGTGTTTACACATCTACATGTACAACTTTTCTAATTCTTGCCTTAAAATTTGTTATCTGATTCCAAAAGTTGATAATGTCAAATTTTGTTTAAAAACAACACAATGTTGTAATTTTATGTTTAAGTTGATTAGTTTAAAGAGATTTCTGAGTAAGATATCTTTAATTTTAAATTTTTTTAACAATCCATGTAATGATCAATATTCTTAATTTTGGCTTCCAATTTTATTCTATTTTGAACTGCATGTTTCTTTAAAACTAAAACACAAAAAAATCAACAGACTGTGATCTATAACAAAAATAAGAAGCTCTCGCTAATTTATAGCCTTTTTGATAAAACTACCTTTTTTGTCATTAATGAATTTCTTTTTGGCAATATTAACTCTTTCTTTAAACTTGCTCATTTTTTAATTTTTGCTTGTTGTTTGATTTGTTAAATATAAAGATTATATTGTCAAATTTGAATTGTCAAAAATGTTGTAATTTTAAATTGTACTAATTAGTTTAAATTGATCTAGGACAAAATCTCTTAAGGTGTATAATTTTTTTTAGAATCTATCATCTTATTTATTTTGGTTTCAAATGGTGCCTAGGTTTTTAAAAATTATAATTAATTACACTTCAAAATACAAAAGAACTTTATTAAACGATAAATATTATAAGAAATTAAATAGCTTTCGCTATCTAGGCCCTTCTTGCTCAAACTCAGCGCTGTGTAAAAAAATTAAAATACTACATAAAAAGCAAAAAATTCTCTATAAACAAAGCTTATAAAACAATAAATACAAAGAGAAATAAATTTACGAATAACTTGGTAACTGTATTAGCCTCCATACTGCTTGAACTTTAACTTTTCATATTTGCTCGTTTTTTATCGCTTGCTCATTGTTAAAACGGTAATTTGGTTAGGTAATTTTGGGTGCAGCAGGATCATTTGTAAAAAACACTTATTTAAAGTTGTCATTATTAGTTCTATTAAAAAGGGGGCGACGCAATCGTCTGGACCCTATTAAATTATAAGATTAAATTACTGTAATTTTCTCTGTAAATAGGTGTAAGTCTTATTCCCAAATTTTAGTTTTTTTTCTTTATTATTAAGCAACAACTTAAAAATTTTGATAGAAATTATTATATAAAAAAAATAGTAGGAATAAAAGTAGCACGAGTTTGGAATTAAAAAAGGTCAAGGAAAGTACTGCTTGAACCTTGAAAGCAGTAAAGCAGTCAGACGTGCGTGTCTACGTTTTTTATATCATTTCATTTTGATTAAATTTTCTTATTGTTTAAAGTTTATCTAGTGTAAATAGTGTAAATATTGTATTAGACGCTATGGCTGGATATCATTCAGGCCGCTAGGGAAACGGCGCCCTTTAGTAAAAAGACTAGCCTTAACATTGTTTATCACTGTTTATTAATTGTGATATTTAGATTTTTAGCTTGATTGATTGTTTTACTTATTGTTACTAATTTGTTAATTCGATTAACCTTTTTATTCACTTGATTTGATAAATTGTAATTTCCCGTACAATAACATTAATTTTTAACTATAAATCTGTATTTTCCTACTCAACTTAGACCAAATAGTTCAGCTTGTGTAAACCTACCTGTCAAAATTTGTGGAGTTTTAAATTTGCGTATTTGAATTTATTGGATAATTTTAATTTTTTATCTATTTAATTTATTCTAAAGGACCCGTATTAGATTAAAAAATTAAATTTGAAATTAAATTTTGAGTTTTTTTATAATTTTTTTTGTTTAAACTTTTTTTTATTAAATTTAAGTGTAGTATAAACTATTTTTATACTACATTTAACTTTTGCAACGCTGTCTCACTATACGTAGTATCTTGACAGCAAGACTATGTTTTACATCAGCAATGAGGTGAGCAATTTTTATATGATAATCTCTGGAAATTAAAATCTAAACCTTGCGAATAACGCATCTACAGCTATCACAATTTAGGGACAAGCCCAATTACAATTCGTTCCCATTTAAAAATTTACTAACCGCCACATGACGTTTAGTTTTATAAGTTTTATCGTTCTGTATAATATACGATTTAGTTGCTTTCGGTTTTTTTTTTTCACCCTAACAAAATTCCATATTACGAGTATTTTGAATTTATTATTCAAGAAAACTTTATAAAATGATATAAACTAGGAGCAAAAAGCAAGTTTTTATTAACTCATATTTCAAAAATAATATGTAAGATCATAAAACGATAAATAAAAATGTTAGTAAAACGAAATTGTTTCTTCTATAAACTTTCAGCAGTTTTATAGAAAAAACAACAGTAACTAATAGTAACTATTTAAGTTCAATTAAGTTGTGAATTATTTGGTTAGTTAGAATAGTCACTAAATTACGTCAATAAGATAATTTAATAATAAATTAATGTTCCAAATGACTGAAAATAACAAATGCGATTAGTAATTACGTTTTTCCCATTTGGTACTGAAACATGTTACAATAAAAATTTAGATTTAATTTTGAAATAATTTGGTCTAATTAAGCTCTAGCCGCACAATTTCCCAATATGAAATTCCATGTTATTCCTGAAAAACCTTGTAATGAAAATAAATTTTAGTTTCAGGTTTTAGGGCGTGTCAATAAAATAAACGCAATTTCCATAATATGAGACAGTGGAAAAATCTCGTAAAATTTTAAAACATTTCCGAGCCAATCTCACCTGAATGTGTTTTGCACTCTCTTCCCACAATTTGTGTAAAGCTAACGATTCGCGTCCTTTCACCTGATACTTTACATTCATTACCTCCACCGAGACCCATTATTTTTTAATAGCCATTTCGCGCTCTCCTTCTTATTCGAATTTTATTCAACCGTGAGAGAAACACCAAATCGTAACCTTTTTTGCGATAGAGATTAATACAGTACGTTATTCGATTTGACAGACCACCTACTGATGATCAATCTTTATTCAAACACGGTTTTCGGCATTTCAGCGCCACTGGTGCGTTCGAGCCTGAAACTTTCTCAAATAGAAAAGTTCAGATGTGTCAATGTTGTAAAACGCAAAGTCTTCAATATAATCCACTCTAGAAAACAATTGCTTTATCAAGAGTCGCACTGTAAAAAATCTTTTGTTAATTTCACTTTTTTTTTAAATTTGTAGTTTAATTGTTGTAGTTAATTAAGAATATTTTCCGTTAAGCATTTAGGAAAAAGTTGTTTAATGCATATTTTTTTCTGAAGTATCGTTGTGAAGAGGTGTTTTTAACACGATGCGCGTGCGTAAAATTGTCAATTAAATAAAAAATAAAAGTTTCAAGAGGGATTACAAGACGCAGCGAAGGTAAAGAAAACTAAAATTATCAAATTAACTTAAAATTTGAATGTGAAATACTACCGTTTTGCCCCAAACAAAACAAAAATGTTAAAATATTGTAAAAAATTATTTGGAAAGTAGGCAACTAAATATACTTTTTATTTGTCCAGAGACCGATAGATGGTACTGGTTTATATTTTTGTTTTGTTTCGTTTTAACTAACTAACGTACGATCAACGGAAAAAGTTTGTAATTTACTTGTTTTTTAATTCGCGACTAATAATCTCCACTTTATCTATATAAAACGTCTCGATTATACTTGTACACTTTTTTTACACTTTTACTTTTACATTATAACTTCTACAAAACTGGTGTGGAATTAGTAAAATATTGTTTGTGTCAATTCTGTTGTCAAATTCATAAAATCAACATCATTTTGTTAATTTTACAAATAAAATACACATTATTATAATAATAATTATACTGGCTATATTATTCAGTAAAATATTTTTGAATTTTACTACTAATTAGCGTGGACCTGTGTAGACTCCAATTTGTAGTAAAATAAACAAAACTGTTTTTACTGTGTGTGGTTTTGAAATATTCTGCAACAAATAGCAACTTGTAAAAGCCTCAGGTATTAGAATTGAGCTCATCAGATGCACTGATACGTGTTCATGTATAAATTAGAAAAACTCCATTTTGTGCACAAGTTTGAGTCTCTTTTCAAATTATTTCATTTCGTTTTTGCTTAAGGCTGAATTCTAATATTCTCATTTAAAACCAGCCCACATATTGCTTTATTTTCGCTCTGCGCTTGCATTAATTTATCTTTATTACCGCAAACATAATTTTGTGAAATTTGTACTGTCTCTTTTTCGTTATCAAATTGTGTATACCATATTTTTGTTGTTTATGCAAATAATGTATTGTTTACTTGATTCCAGTTTCCGAATCGAAATAATGTAAATATTTTAGTAATAATAAACGTGTGTGTATTGTTGAAGCATCCTTTAGGCTATTCCATCTGTTTTGTTGTATGTCAATATTTTATTTTGAGAGGAAATAGAAAATTAACTTATAGAAAAAAATGGTAGGTACAGTCAACAAACAACCATGGCACATACCTTGACGAGTAATTAAAGTAAATATTGGTTCGTACATTTAAATTAAACCGATTTAGCGAGGAAGGTAGGAAGGGTGGAAACACAACACAGTTTATGGACGAGAGGAAGTGAAGTCGCCTGGAACGATATTGTAGCCAAACCACAATGTATGGCAGTTAGAATTTTACAGTTCAAATATTTATACTTCTACATTTATGTCTTTATAATTTGTAAAACTAAGTTGCATAAATTAAGTTAAAAAAATTTCATTTGAATTTATTACGTTGTGTTTTAAACATTTTTTAGATTTTTTTATGTATCAAAATAGAAAATAATCAATGTGTTTTTGATAAAAAATTAGAAAATCAGTGTATTTTTAATGTTAAAAAATGATGTTTTAAAACTTTCAAAAAAAATTTTATTATTTAAAATTAAAAAAGTGGCTGTTTTTCATGAATCTTAGAATATGGACAAAAAATTGTGTTTCAAAAATATTGAAATAGATGTAGTGGATCAAAAAAAAAGATTTAATGTATAATAAGATTGTGTGGATAAAAATTAATAGTGTTTTAAATTTTTAAAAAAAAACTTTATGAGTAGAATTCAGGAAAGTAAGTGTAGGTCCTTTACAAATCTGCGATAAAGATAACAAAAATAATGTGTTTAAAAGCTTGTAGATCTTTAGATCAACATAAAAAACTAGATGTTTTTAGAATATGAAAAACAAAATGATAAAAATCAGTGTGTTTGAGAAATTTGTAGAAGATATAAAAAACAGCATTTATTAAAAATCAAAAAAATTGCCAAAAATTAGTATTTTTTATAGTTTTTCGATAAAGATAATAACGAGTGCTTCAGAGTTTGTAGATACAATTAAAAAATTAATGTGTTAACAATGCTTTCTCCCTAATTTAAACTAAGATAACAAAAACAGTGTACTTCTATAGTCCGTAGATTTTTCTGTTGATATAAACCAAAAGAATAATAACTTTTGTTTTTAAAGTTTGTGGATTGAAATTGATAAAACTGTTGTACCATCTTAGCAACCATTAAATCCAAATAAAAAACAATAAATTTTAAGAGTCTGTGGATAGAAGTTAAAAAAATCGATGTATTTTACATTATTGTGGATACGTAAATATATTAAAAGAATGTGTTTGAAATCTTGAACCATAAATAAAAAAAATTAATTTGTTTTAAAAATTCACAAATGAAGATACAACTCAGTGTGTTTAAAAAGTTTGTAGGATTGTACGTATTTCTCTATTTTAAAAATCTGTGGATAAAATTTAAAAAAAAAATCATTTTTGGATGAAGAAATTAGATTTTTGAAACAGTCTGTAGATAGAGATTGAACAAATGAATATATTTTAATAGTTTATTTCAGTAGATCTTTTTTAAACAGATATTAAAACACTTATTGTTTTATTAGTTTGTAGATCTTTCTTGTCTTTTAAATCTCAAATTATTGTTTTTTTAATCTGGAAATAAAAATTATAAAAATCTATTTCAAAAGTCTGTTTCCAAAAAAAAGAGTAAATCAGTGTTTTTAATAAGTTTATAGTTTTTCTATAAAGATAATTTGAAAATTATTGTTTTTTAAGTGTCTGTAGATGGTTTTTCAAGCATCTGCAAATAGGAATAAGAAACAGGGTGTTTTAATAATATGTGGAGAAAAATAAAAACAATAAATTTATTTTAAAGGTCTGTAAATAAATAAATAAATAAGAACTAATAGCAATAAAAAGATAGAAATGGTAGATTTTAAAAGTTTGTAGACAGAAATAGAAAAAATTAGGTAGCTTATTTTAAGGATTTGTAAATGAATAAAAAATTATGTAAATATGTTTTGAGAGTCAGTGCAGTTTTTTGTGCATAAGAATGAAGAAAAATCATTAATCTGTTTTTAAAATATATAGACAAAGCTAAAACACAAATGTCTGTTAAAAACTTTTCTGAAAAAAATAATAGTAAAAGTGGT
Source organism: Tribolium confusum (assembly GCA_029207805.1). NCBI lineage: Eukaryota > Metazoa > Arthropoda > Insecta > Coleoptera > Tenebrionidae > Tribolium > Tribolium confusum. The sequence continues at coordinate 38,637,202 of JALGAY010000002.1, read as the reverse complement.
ATATTTTAAAAAATTTGTGCATTAAATTTTAATATGTTTTAAAACTTTATCGCATACAAGTCTGCAAATAAAAATAAAAAAAATGTAAATATGGACTGAGACAATTGTACGTTTAGGAGTCGTAAATAAAAATAAAAAAATAAAACTGTTCTAAAAATTTTTATTTTAACTACTTTGTACAGAAAAATCCATAAACTCATTGTGTTTTGAGTATCCGTGTAAATCCGTGGCTTAAAATTTTGTGTTTTAAGAATTTGCTGATAGAAATAAAAAAATCAATGTATTTCTAGTGCCTGAAGATAGAGTCCGTACACTTTCAGAACAGCATGTTGGGTCATCAAAATCTGTCAGCGAACGACACTAAACAGAATGACCAAGAATGACAAGTGCCGCTGACCTTTTGCTGACCACGTGCCGCATGGCTTCCTCTCCTTCAATTTGCAAATGGGACTGGCCCGACATTATTTTGTCATCTGCACACTTTTATTGGTTTGCTGTTCTGAAAGTGTACGGACTCTATAAATCTAAATAGTTAGTGTTTTTTGGTGTATAAAAATTAGTGTTTTTTAAAGTTTTTAAAGCGTTTAAAAGTTTTTAAACATTCACTGTATAGACGTTAGAAAAATCAAGTTTGGATAAGTGGATATTTTTGAGAACAGAAGTTAAAACATGATGATATTTCAAGAATTTTTGAAGACCAAACTAAAAAAATGTAAACTGAAAGTTTGTAGATATAATTTAAAAAAAATGTTTTAAGAGTCTGTACATAGAAACTTAAAAAAATTGTGTGTTGAAGATAAAATAAAGAAACTTAAAAATTTTTGAAACGTTGAATGTTTAAATATCTGGATATAAAAATTAAAATAAAAAATTATTTTTGATACAAAAAAGAAAAAAATTGCTTTTCAATAATCAATGAATCTTTTTGTAGAAAATAGTTAACAATTTATTATTATATTTTACTGTATTATATTGTATTTTAAATGTTTCTTAGATGTAAAGGAAAGTAGTTTAAAAATCAGTAAATAGAACTAAAAAGTGTATTTCAAATGTTTTAAATAAAATTTGAAAATGTTTTTAAGAATCTATACACCAAGTTAAAAAAACTGTTTTGAGATTCTAGATGTTTGCAGACAAAAATAGAAAAAAATATTGTGTTTTAAAAATCTGTAAATAGAACAAAAATCGGTGTGTTTTAAATGTTTGTAGATGTAAACAACAAAAAAATTTAGTGTATGTTTAGAAGCTGTAGAAAGAATCAAGTGTAAATCTTTCGGATAATAAAAATCGTTGTATTTTAAGAGTATATACTTAAGCAGAAAAAAATAGCTTAGGTAATAATAGAAAAAAAAATATATGACAGTTAAAATATTTTGGCTCATTTATACATACTCTTAAATTTATATCTTCGCAATAATTTTAAACAAAATTAAAAGAACTACTTATCGAAACTCTAATTTGTGACGTTGTATAGGTTAATTTAACCCATGTTTTCTAAAATAAATTATTTCTAATCTGTCTAATTTAAGCCATTTTTCAGCAATAAAATTCAGAACCCTTTTATTCTGTTTCATTCTCTCGCTCTTTCCTTGATAAATTACACACAATAAATAACGCTCGATAACTCTGACTAATGAATTTTACAATTTGCAATTAAAGAATACCACTCGTTTTCCCCTCTTACGTAGCAAATAATTTGATGCAATTTTAATAACAGCCAAATTGAAAAATTCTTGAGAGTGTCACTATGCAAAATAAAACACGTTTCTTTTCTCTGTTACTTCCACAAAGGTTCAGCTCATTTTGCATATATCTGCATATTGCTACGTATTATGTGCATATTTTTGCGTTTAGCTGCCATATTCAAGTCTTCTGGTGCACGTTTTCCAGCTTTTCACTTACACTAAATGGAGTTTATAAAGTGAGGAGCCCTTTTGCGTCTTCCTAGAATTTTTATTTCAGATGTTTATTTTCGCGCAAAATGACAATTTGCTGTTATAACTAAAATTTTCGCGAAATGACATTTGTAATTAAAGCTGAATTAAATTAGAACTTGCTCAATTTTTTTTTATTTAATTGAATTGTTTTTATTTTAACAAACTTGATATTTATGTAGATATAGCGAGTATCTATTTAGCTGTTAAAAACGATAAAACGTTCAATATTTTGTTAAAATTTCAGCACCTGGTGGTTAAATGACCGGGCAAATGTTTGAAACGTTTTGTAACATTCCAAACATTTCATGAAAAAATACAACACACTTTGACCACATTTACCGCGCTTGAAAAAATTCAATGCGAATTTTCATGCGAATACAGTGTATTTCATTTCAATGCACATACACCGGAAATGCAGAATTTATGTATGAATAAGAATATTACGTTTATATGTATTCACGAAGCAATGTGCCGCGCTACAATGCGATATAGCTTTGATGTTCTCCCTTTTGGCCAAACAAGCTAATCGTTCTCGCTGAAAATCTGCACGATTTCACACCGAAATAAGCAAAATGCGGATTTTATTCCCAGCTAATTAAAATTAATTAACAAAAACTGTCATACTACAACCGGTAGAATTATGCCAAAAGCAAAAAAATTTTGCGAATAAAATTTACCGGACGCGTCCACTATTTTTGCAAACCAAAATGGTTACATGTTTTGTTGTGCTATTGTCGCATAATTGCAGTGTGAAAATTATTTCTCTAATTACTCTTTTGAGACTAAACAGTGTAACACCAAACCAACATGTATTGCAAATTAAACACTTAACAATGGCTCTCAAACGGTGTTCAATTGGATGTTTCATGTTACAATGGAAAACGGTACTGTAAAGTCGTTCAATTTATATAAAAAAGAAATAAAATTTCATTGCAACAATCCGCATTCAATTCGAGAGGCGATAAAAGCGAAGCTAAAGCAAAAGCTAAAATGTTTTCATAGTTTGGCAATTAGCTCTAAAACGGGCTCCATTTCCCTCTTAATTTGAATTAAATGAGGTCGAATGCAATTTGCAAATCTTGCACTAACCGAAGAAAACGTCGATATCGTGGTTTTGCCTAATTTTGAAATTTAAGCAATTTACGATTAATTTTAAATAGAAGCAAAAAGGGTTAAAGCCCACGAGATTATTTTACAATTAAATAAAATCCAGAGAAAGCAAATATTGACTAAAGGTGTGAAAATTTTTTGTAACGTTCTTTATAAAAAAATCTTTTCGTTATTAACTAATCAATTAAGAGGTTTTAGATGTTAAGCGACCTCGATTGTTACGATCGTAATTGTCTTCCGAACTATCGGTTTCTTGTTAACCACCAGTTAGGTTCTAACCGGAGACATGCAATTGACTTTACATGAATTAAGCTTTCATTAGCGAAACTCGTTTGAACTTAAACCGGTTTGCAGAAAATTACCGACTATTAAAACTCAGTTTAGAAAATATTTATAAAACAATTTTCTATCATCAAATGTTTAGCTTGAGAGAAATACGAGAAATGTATACGTCAGAATGTGACAATCTAAAATTTCCTACAATTTTGCTCCGTAAATGATAAGCTTTTGCTCCTTTGGGTTTATAATAAAGTCATAAGAAAATCTTCAAAAGTATATGTTTATATCATGAGCAATGATCTAATGATTTATTCATTTATTTTTTATAACATTTTTGCAAAAATCAATACTGTGATGTCATGAATAATGTGAGATTAGAGGTTATAATTTTCAACGCTATATCATTACCTGGTGCAGTCAGTAGTAAAACTAGTTGTTTTACTAAATGTAATTTATAATATCAATCATCAAATACCACTATTGTGATTACTAAATGGGGAATGAATGGCAATCTACAAGTAATTTGCTTTATGAAATTATGTGTTGTGGACTAATATGCAACATTGTATTAGATTATTGGTTTCTGGTTCCACTACTAAGCTAATATTATTAATTATTGTTTGTGGATTTGAGCCTAGTTTAATTTGACTACAAACAAGTAAAAATTTTGTATTTTTTCATTTATCTTTCTTTTTCAATTTTTTAATAGCAAACATTTGTTTATTTATATACATTTTTTTAAATCAAACTATTGTGCTAAAATTAACGTTTTTTAGTATTTATTTTTATTTTTTAATATTTTTAATTCGTTTTTTATAAAAGTTTACGCCATAGAACAAACTTTACAAACCGCGTTTTCTAATATACTATTAACTTTTTGTGTTATAATTTGCAACATTTTTAATATTTATTTATGTTAGACTTAATATTTTGTCTTTTTTTTTGTTTATAAACATAACATATAAATATCATTTTGTTTCCTATCAGCTTTATGACGCTAAAGGCTTTAACAATTTCAAGTTTGGCAAAAATTGTCTAAAATATTAGTTTTTTTACCTTTATACTCATATGGGCTGATTTCAAATTGAGTTACTATCGGTAGTATCGCAAATTTTAATACTTTTTTATGGAGCAACAACCAATCACAGTCTCGATTTCTTTAAATATTTTATAGAAACAAGTATTATCTCAACTTGAAATTAGCCCATTAGTAAACATATTAAATCCGCCATTAAAATAAAACGTAACAATACATAATTTTTCTAAAAAACGCTCAAATTATTTCGATTAATATTGTTTAAAATACTATTGTTTATATTGTGAGGGCAATTATATCAAATTTGTAATTTAGACTTTTACAATTTTTGTGACAAAATGTAAGTACTGATCTAAAAATCTTGTTATTGTATATATTTAAGTTATTTTATAGACTACAGTCTAAAATATAAACATTTTTGTTTATAGATAGTAATATTACTTCTGCCATTCCATCTTAATCAATAATTTCGCCAGCAGGTTATAATTAACTATTTTGGTTACTTATATTAAATCTGACATTTTAAATCTTTCAATTTTAACATCAAAATTGTAATTAGTGTCCTCGAACACGTGAAAGTACTAGTTGTGATGTAATTCGGTCAAATATTTTCCCAGATATTAATTTTGCCAATAATTTTGAATAGAAATTAAAATTGTTAATTACAATACAGTGCAACTTCGATAAATCGAACCGCCAGCGTCGATAACTTGAACTCTCGATAACTTGAACCAAATTGCTGACAAAAGACAGGCAAACTCCTTGTTGTGCGTCTTTGATAAGTCAAATCTCTCGATTACTCAAATTTTTTTTGTTGCAGGTTTGAGTTAACGAAGTTTGACTGTATTTTTAAGAAGAAAGTTAACAGTAAAACTTTCAGTTTATACCAAAATATTTTTTCACAAATAATAAGATTTTATAGATTGTTATATTCTTAATATTTTTTTAAAAAACAAAATTATTAAGAGTGATACTAAGCCTATTTGGGTAAAACATCAAATAAAAGCTTTGTTTCACAATAAGATGCTTGGCGTAATAGAATTAGGTGTCTAATTAAATCAAATCATTTTCTAAGTTGACTATAATAGAGGAAATTTACAGTACTTACCCTTTAATTTAATAGATCGTCACTTATGCAGCTTTTAGACACCTCAACAGACACATATCGACATTAGAGTAAACCACAAGTGCCGCAGCATCCTCAAAGTGCACCTGAAAAGGATTAAAAATACTTTAATAAGTAATGCTAAATTGCTTATTGGCAAACATTTTTAAATAAATTTTAAAATAAAGTTACAGTATAATTAGATGAAAACATTTGTTAATTTGTAATTTGCATGAAATAAATATAACGTAAAATATCCACTAACACCATACACCATACTTCACACGACGCGCGTTTCTACAACAAAGTTGTCATCCTCAGGTAAGTGTTAAAACTCACGTTTTAATTCCTAGGTAAAATCTGGTCTTAGGTACTGTTTAGAAATTAAAGCTTAAGTTTTATATCTAAGGATAACAACTTTGTTGTCGAAACGTGCGTTGTGTTAAATATAGTGTTTGGTGTTAGTGGGTGTTTTACATTTCTTTTAACATAATAAGAAGATCCAACAAGAGAATTTAATATAGTTGAGAAATAAAATTGATAGGTTTCCTGGTCAAATAAGAATTCCTTGAGATTGTAAAGCTTTGAAAGGCCACTACAATTTCCGCAGCATTCGTGTATGTAAAAGCTGAAAGGAAAATAATTACGTGGAACTGCCCCGGCGTGAGATCCGTCTGGATTGTGTCAATACTTTTCTGTTTACGTTTCCGTCAGCTTAACTCCCATAAATGCGAAAAGTTGGGGAAAAGCCGGCAGCTATACATGCTAAAGAGGCGTAAACGTTTGTCCGATTAATCATCGTCGAAGAGAGATCGCTTGTCACAAGCGTTCTCTACGAGCTTTCTCAATCACGTTGAAAGATGTATTAGCCGGCTAAACGTAAAAAATTGAAAAGCTTGTTGCGAATTCATGTTTACGTTTGTTTCAGTGAATGCAAGACAAATACGAAAGTTCAGCGATTTATTTACGGTCTCCCATAAAATAAACATAGTGCTACACGCATCAAATATTTGAGAAAACGTGGTGAAAAGGGGCACATAAACCATATAAAGTGTGCAGAGGACTCCACCGAAACGTTGTATGCCGGATAAAATCAATGGAACGAGCCGGACGTCCTACACCGGCGCCTATTTTCCCTCGACAAACTATAAACTGCACCGCAATTTGGTCCAATGAATCTCATCAAACATTAATAGGCAGCTGGTACTCAAAGCCTGACACTTTTAACGACCGATATCGTGTCAAGATTCAATTCGGACTCTTTTACATACGCCGAAATACGACCGAAAATCAAACGATACTTCTACAAAATTAAAATATTTTATACATACACCCAATCAAGTCTGATCGGAAAGCAGCTGATCTATTATTTATACTACTTTTATCCTCTTTATGAATATATAATGCCGTAATCAATAAAATATAACATAGAATAAAATGTTTTGAATAAAAAACTAATCAATCAAAACGACAATGCTTAATAGGTATATACCGTGGTGGACAAAAGTAGGTAAACAAATATTTTAAATCTAGATATATACTTTTTCTAGTATTTCAAATAATTATTTTGGTTAAAAAAAAACAAATACTAGTTTAAGTTGCAATTAGTTTATTACTTAATTGTAATGGCTTTGTATTATCTATTATATCACTTTAACACAATTTTGTAGGAAAAAAGTATAGAAATTATTTATAAACTAAAATTATTATGTAAATAGAAATAGTATATTGTATAATAAGACCAGAAAATAATTAGTTTTGCTCGTGCATGAAAATAGCCATGATTATGTGAGAGCGGCAAAAATGCATTTTGCTCGAAATATACACGCTATTTTTTCGACGACTAATCACACACTTAATTCGAATAACTATCAGAGATGTCATAATTTCTTTTCATTGATAACAATAAATAATCTGACTATCTATGCATTGCTATGAATAAATTTTTGTTTACTCCGTTGCCAACACAATCAATTTTTATTTATACTGTTGCCAGCCCAACCAATTTCCAGCATTCAATCAAATCCAATAAAAGTTTGTTATTATTGGTAGAAAGCGAAAACGCTCTAGAGCGGCAATTTTGGTGATTGCGCTCGCTCTACGGCAAGTGTCATCTTTTAAATGTCAAATGACACTTAGAAAAGTCTACTTTCAAGTTCAGTCGTCAAAAAACAATTTCTAATATTTAGTAGCCTACTCTTTAGCTTGAATAACTGTTTGACATCGTCTGGGCGTTGAATCAACAAAATTTTGGCAGATACCAATAGGAATTTATTTCTATTCCCCCTTCTCATAGTTTCGCTTCAGTTGTGATGTGTTTACGAATTTGTCGTTCTAAATGTTCCCGGAGATGTTCTATGGGGTTGAGATCCAGTGATTGCACGCGCCATTCCAACACTTCAATTGAGTTTTTGAAAAACAAATTTTTTACTAACCGCGAGATGTGCTTTGAAATCGCTAACAAAAGGGCATTTCCTCTGCAGCAAAATGTACCATACTTTTCTTTAAGATGCCTTTGTACATAAAACGATCTATCGCCCCATTAATTTTTACTATGGGATTTGCACCAGATCGGGAAAAACATCCCCTTACTATCACGTTGCCTCCACCATGCTTTACTGTTAGATTACGGTATTGAATAGTATATCTAGTGCCAACAGGCCTTCGATATAAGATCTACTATCAGGACCTAAAATTTTGAACTTGCTCTTATCACTCTATAAAACAGTATTTCATTTATCTGAAGTCCAGTTCAAATGGCAACTCCTCCAAAAAGACAAGTTTTGCAAAGTCGACGTCTTACAGTCCTATCTGTTCTATTAAGATTATTACTTTTGTAGATTTTGTTTCTAATTAGAGTTGATGTTTTTAAAAATCTTTTACTGCAGTTTTTCTGACTATTTTTTCTACATGTTTGCTTGTTTTTCTGGGCCGACAAGTTTTTAAGTTATATCTTACCACAGTTTCTTAAATCGCAAATTTCTTGAAAATTTTAGAAAGAGTACTGCAGAATATTCTTAAACTTTTTGCAATTCACAAACTTTAAATTCACCATCCTGTTTTGCAAGTCTTCCGAAAGATACTTCTTGTTTATATCCATTTTACAAATTTATCTAATTGTACTTCACTCCACGTTACAAGCTAGAATATTTAATACAAATAACATGGATATAAAAAAATATTAAAACAAAAAGTGTTTCCATACTTTTGTAAAGTTCTTATTTATAATAATCGATGAGATAAGTATATAAAGGTGCTCAGCCAAAAATAGAAAACATACAAGAATGTAAGTCTACTATACACTCTTTCATTTGCACCACACAATATTAAGTTTACAAATAAATTTAATTACAAAAGTTTAATTTGCAAATTAGAAATATACCCATACTTTTGTCACCATTGTGATAATAAAGAGTACCACTGTAGGTTAAAAGTAGCTAAAAAAAAGAGTTTTGCATTATGTTGTTAGAACATTTGGAGGCTTTAATTTAAAAAATTTTGAAGACTTTGTACAACAAACCTTTTAACACCTTGTCATAAAAAAAATAAAAGAGTAGTTACTGATTAAGATGCAGTAGGTTTGTTCCAACAACAAACAGTTCAGAACGTTTCGAAATTGGACTACGCAGTAGCTTTTTAGTAATCAGGAATCTTCATTGCGCATGCTTAGTACAGGTTGAGACCGTTTTGAACTATAGTTTTGTAGTTCTGAATTGTTGTTGAAACAAATCTTAAAATGTCAAAAAAGAAATAAAGTTGAAGTCATTTAGATTAGCATTTCTTGTTGGCAACAATTTCATTAGTTGCTTTTGTCTTAAATCTGATATTGTCACCTTTTGGTGGAAAGTAGAAGTGTTTTACAGTTCGTGCTTCTATGCATTTTTTAAATTTTGTTTTGGTATTTGCAAGACTAGTAATTCCGTCGGTTTTGAGATGACTAATATAAATCAAAATAAAGGTTTTATTTTTATATTTATTAAAAAACACTTTAACTTTAGATGTTAAGATAAGCCAGTCTTTCAGTCTCTCATATAAACAAAAGTTTAAACAATAGTGTTATCTGCATCCCAAAAATTAATATTTTTAACTTGTGTTAATTTTTTGCAGAACCGACGATTTGATAGTAACCATAAACTGTTTTTTTTTACAATTTGGTACAGCGTAATGTATATCATTATCCAATAATTGAGTAAAATCATAAATAGTAACAGTGAAACTTGTTTTGACACTAAAATTTTTCAATATGACAGTGAAAATAGATACCGCGTGTTTATAAATGTCTGGGCATCAAGTTAGCTCTGAAATTTTTGTTAAATTTGCCGCTTTGTTGTGATGACTATTATACATACATCATAATATGTTCATCAGTGTTGTCAAAATCTGCAAATTGCATATAAAATTTTTATTTACAAGCGTTAATCAAATAATTTGTCCATTTGTCCTCTTGGCGTTTACCATTTCTGAAATAGATTTCAATAATAAACAAATTTTGTTCCACAGTGATAAGGTACACATTAGAGCAGTAATGAAGTGTTAAAAAAGAAGGGTTTTAAAAGCAATATTTATAAATTAAATAACAAACTCGCAGACAAAACGAATTAAAAGAGTTAGCTAAATAGTAGCAAGATAAAGACAATACTAGCATCTTCTAGGATACAACCAAAGACAAATATGTGTTCAATAAGCAAATTAATTTTTATTTGAAACTAACACACTGTCCTCAATGCTTATTAAAAACAACTACTTTGCGAACACAAAAGTTTCGACCAGCATTGACTAACCGGCCCAATAGAGCTGTACCAGGTGTTAGATAAAGTAGATGACGTACCGGTTTTGAAGTATTTGTTTTTTATGAAAATGACGTATTTTGCCGATTTTTTTAAGTAACTAAAACGACTCATCAGATAATTATTTTTGTTCAAGTAAATGTTTAGAATTTAAATCTAGTTATAATTATAATTGTTGTTGAAAAGGTGTTTAATCTAGAACCAAAACAATTTTTTTAATATATATTTAATGGTCTAACTGTAAAAAACTCTTCTTCTTTATCAGAGCATACTCTTGATACACTAATGTAAAAAGATTACTGCAGGCTACAATACATTTTATATCAAAAATTAACGAGTAATTTATCATTTTTTACGCTCTTCTACCTAGCCACATTCTTTTCCGACAAATACAACAAAAGCCGCTTTTTTATTAATAAAGCAGTGGAAAAAATAGCAGAACGTGACCGAAATTTTTAGAGTAAATTTAACCAAAAATACACATCTCTAATTGGACAACGACAAAATCCTAGACAAATGTTAATATCCTACCGTTTTGTCAAAGCGTATAAATAAAACTACAAGAAGTTTAAATAATGGCGAAATTTACGAATCCTTGTTTGTAGTATTCCATTCCATAAATCAAGGGATAAACACAAAATGCAAGAGTCTTCTGATATAAATGGTAGGGAAGAGTTGAATGCATAAGATGAATGTTTGTTTTGCCACCTTTAAATTGAAATCCATTTGGAACGCTTTCTCCAATTATTCGCTTGCGAATGCTAGACTGGAACATGTTATTGCTTTGATACTTTGAACGTGCGATTCTCGCAAAATCTACCTAACAATAATTAGAATGTGGGTATTAGGCGAATTAGTATACTATAGTCAACAGCTTTGTGCTAAAATCAGTTAATTCCGGAGAGCCTTCAACTTCAAAAAAATGTACAATTAATTCAAGTTACAAGTTCTCAAAAAAATTCCAGTAATTCTAATAAGTAATTTAACTTAAATTTAAATTAATCTACGTTCTAAACAATTAATACCAAAATAAGTACCGACTTAAACAAAATATTTTTAGTAAATAAAAATAATTCAACTTTTAATACATAGTAACAGTCCATTATAAAACGTCCTCTAGATTGCGTTGAAATTGTATTACAGTTGTTTTAAATATTTTTTATAATTTGACTTAAGTTACATTTTCACATTAAATAAAAGTTATGTTAAAAAATATTATTTGTTTTAAAAATTCTTAAACACCTTCATTGTAGATCCAAGCAAAGAGCATAACACCAACTTTTTCTTCAATTTTGGACTCTTAATTGCTGAAAGTGATATATTCAATTTTAATAAGTGTATTCAGTTTTTTGTTATCAAAAACAGGTCTAAAATACCTTGTGAGTCAACTTTCAAAATTTCAGAAACCCCACCGTTCACCTTCTTGTTTTAAAACCGTTTTTAAAAATGTTTTCATAAATAAGTTTTCCACACAATTTAAAAGAAAACAATATTCTTAAATGCCTAGTTCGAATATTTTTTTGTCAATTCTACGTAAGTTTTGATTCATTTTCAAAAAACTGTACAGCTGATTTCATCGCTGTTAGCCCCTTTACTAAAATTTTATGAATTTTTGTTTTAAAATTCATTTTTGTCGAGGTGAAACGTGTCAACAGCACGCTTACACGAAGAGATACTTCGAGCTTAAAACCCCCGTCGTAACAAAATAATTGGCATCTTTCCATTTTGAGGCGCATAAATTTTTCAGCACGGCTCTAATTGCAATCTCCTTCAGAAATTCCATTTAGAAAACTTGTGCAGTAAACCTGGAATAAAAGTGCATATTTCGATTTTCAAGTGAGAGGAAAAATGTGTCCACAGCTCATAAAAAATTTACATAACTTTAGGGAAAGAGCGATTTCGGTCAGAGAAATTGAGAGTAGGGCAAGTCCATTCGTTCACCTTTTAAGGGTCTATCTGCGATCATCAGGTTTACTACCACTTTCAGTTCCAATTAAACAAAGTAAATGGTGGGTTTCAAAGATTCTTTGCAATTTTCGAGCGTTATTGATTTAAGTCGCCGTGAGCTTTATGTGAGATGCATATCGACAGGTGTAATTTTTCACATACTCACAGACGCCACTTCTTTCTTCCGCCGATAAATAAACACCAGGAGGAACGACTGAATAATGCATTAGTGAGGCAAGATGCAGCTTACCACAGGAACAGCACGTAAATTATTCATTTAAATTATTGCACATTTTTAGTAGAATTGTAGGTACACAGGATTCTTGAAACAACAAATCGATTTTCTAGAAACTAGAAACATATTTGTACAATAGAATGAATAGTAAACCAATATTGGTATTTAGCAACCTTTCAACGAGAACTCTTACCAGGTAAAATTTCTGTACAAAATTTGATCATACTCTATACTGTTACGAGCGATTAAAATAGCAATAAGAGAAAGTAATTTTGAGAAAATAGATCTAGAAAATACTAGAAAGATATCGCGCTCGAATAAGAATGAGTCATTGCTTTCAATACAATAAAGAAAAGTCACAAACCGTTTGACACATTCTAACAAGAACGTTTGACTATTTAAAGAGAGAGAATGACTGGAAGTTAATCAGTCAGTCAGTTAAGCAAACTGGTGTTATTTCCGACAGCGACGTGAGATTATTAAAACGGCGTCGATTGTAGTGTACATATCGAGTTATTTATATGTTTATTGTTGTAAACATAGTGTACATAGTGGAAATAAATTATTCGTTATTAATCCAATTCTTTAACTAACACACTGTCCTCAATGCTTATTAAAAACAACTACTTTGCGAACACAAAAGTTTCGACCAGCATTGACTAACCGGCCCAATATCTAAAGAATCCGAATTCGAAAATACTTTGCAATATGTAAAACAAAAATTTTATCTCGACACGTCTTTGGCATAATCAATAAAACATAGATATTATTGAAATTGAGGTTCCAAACCAAAATGTATTGTAACTGTCGGAAAAAGGCCTGAAAATAAGACAAAACATCGACAAATAATAAGGGAATTTTAAATAAAAGTTGTAAATAGCAATGATATTGATCGTAAAACTCCCAAAATATTTAAATTGTTTACAAAAATAGTTTTCAAGAAAAATTGATTAAAAAATTTGAAAAAACTAATGTATTTTAACCATACTATAATATGATGATAAAATTTCCTTCAGACTAAAATTTTATTAAAATAACAAACTTTTCCGCCGGTTATTTATTAAAAGAACTTGTTTAAGATTCTCTTATCTCTTTATTAAAATTTCTCATTAAGTTTAACTAAACAAGTCTTTCTAAATATTATTTAATTTAACTTAAACATTTCTGACTGAAAAATTAAAGCAAATTATGCAATGTTTTGAAAGTCAAAAGAAAAAAATCAGTCAAAAGGTAAATTTTTATTCACCAGAGAGTATTTTTTTTGGTTTGAGATAATTATCATTGGGCACATAAGTAACGATACAGCCTGCAATAAAAGAGAAAAACTTTTAAATTTCAGTAGTACCAATATGTGAACAGTAGTCTGAAACATTGTTTTAAAAAAACTACAAATGTTGAAAGAGAGTTGTACAAAAATAAGGTTTATATAATAAAGTTTCCGAGTAATATTTTTATTTTTAACAAAAACAATAGGAGAAAGAAAATTTGGAGTATATAGTTTGAGAAAATAGCAGGATATCCGCTGACCGTTGCACCCTAACCTGAAATTCTACAGAATCATTAATAGACACGCCTATGGACCGATGGAGAAGACTGAGTCATCCTTCGCACGAGTGGAGAAAAGTTGCGTTCTGGAAGTACTTATGATTACACAGACATTAACGGGGCAGTTACGGGGCATTAACGGGTTAGTGTAAAACTCTACAGCGATTAAAGTAAGCGATATTCTCAGAAGCGACGTTATTAAACTGGCGACGATCATAGTTATTATTCTCTAATTATTGAGTTATTTAATTGTTAAATTACTATCTACATATATAGTAGAAAAAATTATTTGTTATTAATCCAACTACATATTTGAATCAAAAAAAAAACTCACGTTGCTGTATTAAAAAACCGTTTGTTGTTATAGTAATTACAATCGTTAATTTTATTATCATTATTTTTTAAATATAAAGTAATTTATGTGATTATAAAAGTATTACTAAATCACAAAGCCAATGGGCAAATCACAGATTCAAACGCGACTGATATTTGCTTCTTATCTGTCTCAGACGCTAATAAGTATTACAGCCCACGGGCGTAATATTTTATATTTGGCCATAATAACTAATTTTTTAAATTTAAATAAAAACATAATTTTATATACAGACTTATAAGTCAATAATGACTTAACTTTAAGATGTCATGATATTGTATAATTATTTTACTCACAACTTTATCACGCTAGAGCTATAAGTAGCAATTACTGTACGTCAAATCGTATTATTATTGTCCTTTCAAAATTGCTACTATTTTTCTAGCAAAATTATATGTCTAGTAAAAATTGAGCTTTAAACCGAGCGAAATCTAAAACAGCTAATAGATAGTTCAAGTTCAGACTCAAATAGTCTTTATCTCTCAACAGTTCATCAATTTATGCAATTACAAAACTACCTCAAACCATCACAAAGCTTTTTATTTTCTCGCATTGGCGTGACCTCATCAATTACGCAAATCAGCCAAAAACTGTCCCCCTCTACGCAATTAATAAGATTTGGGAGCATTTTTTGTCACGCAATTAAAACTTTTTCCAATGATGTATTGCCACACTATACCAGCACCCATTCATTTTGAAAAATTTGTTAATAACAACAGAAATATATCTTATCGTAATTAGTGTTGTATTCCCTATACGATTTTTCTCTCCGTGCCCATGTCTGCTATAATGATAAACATCGGCGAGTTATTTATACGTTTTTCGCATGATAACGCCTCATAAAGCTAGTTGAATATTTGGAATTTTTGGCGAAAACGAGCCTTCGAATTGTATCGAAGCTTCGATGCTGAAGCAGATATGCACACTTTAATTATTTCTTGTAAATTATGTCGGCTACAAAGCGAGATCGTGTTTAAAACCGGAAATGGAATTAATTTCAGATGAAAAATGTGGAAATGAATTTTTAGACAAGGTGGGAATGCTAGAAATATAAATTTCCTACTTAACTAGATAGCTCAGTAAAAATTAGACTTTAACCTCGAAATAAACCGACTAGTTGGTAATGCTTCAACCAAATAGCAGAGTCTTCAGGTCAACTCCACAGCCTCTGACATGACCCAACGACCTCTGGTGGCTGGAAACTATGTTTAACGTTTCTTCTAGGACTGGGCGATACCTGTTTTGAGGTATCGGGTATCGATATCATCAAAGTATCGATACTTGCCAAAGTATCGAGGTATCGAGGTATCGGAAGTATCGAGGTATTGGAGGTATCAAGATATCGGAGGTATCAAGATATTGGGAAGTATTGAGGTATCGGAAATATCGCGGTATTGCGGTATCGAGGTATTGGAGGTATACAGGTATCGGAAGTATCGAGGTATCGGAAGTATCGAGATATCTGAGGTATCAAGATATCGGGGGTATCGAGGTATTGGGAAGTATCGAAGTATCGGAGGTATCGCGGTATCGGGGTATTGGGAAGTATCGAGGTATCAGAAGTATCGCGCTATCGCGGTATCGAGGTATCGGAAGTATTGTGGTATCGAGGTATCGGAAGTATCGTGGTATCGAGGTATCGTAAGTATCGGGTGGCGATAAATAAATATCGCATCAAATAGCTTGTGAATTTATTTGTTTTCATCAAAATAGCTTGTGTTTCCAACATCCAAAGCACTCTAAATAGGATATTCATTTATAGCCATTCTTTATCAAGGTATCGCAGGTATCGAAGTATCGAGATATCGGAAGTATCGGAGGTATCGTGGTATCGAGGTATCGGAAGTATCGAGGTATCGGAGGTATTGAGGTATCGGAGGTATCGAGGTATCGGAGGTATCGGAGGTATCGAAGTATCGAAGATATCAAGGTATTGGAAATATCGGTACTTCGATACCTGATTGCAGTCGGTATCGGTGTACGATACCTGAGCAGGTATCGATACCTTTTATAAATATCGATACTTTTCCCAGCCCTAGTGTCTTGCCAAATACAGGACAGTTAGTACGTGCATTACTTTACATATTAGATGTCTTAAATATATCCTTAAAAGTACCTTTTTTTTAATGATGGTTTCAATAGTAATAAAATTATAATTTTTAAAATATTTGCAAGAAATTAAAATTTGCTTTCTTTGATATTATAAAAAAATAAACCTACGGTTTAAATCAGGAGTATTGTTGACGATATGTTTAGAACATCTAAATAAAAGTATCTAAATAAGTTTTGCACAGTTTTTCTCTAATTTTACTGAAATTTATATTAAAGGAGATAGACTTGATAAAAATTTCAATTAAAATTAATTAGACTTCAATTAAGTAGCGATTCTTTTTTGGGAATTAAAGCTTTTTCATTTCAGCACAATGGCTCTCTCGACGTCCAATAATTTAGTTCTTAAGTAAGGTCACTGCATTATTAAGTTGATATTTGGGGTCCTAATAAAATCCATTGTAGAAAAAGAAGAAATTTATTAGATTTTTTCATATCTTTATTTATCAAAGCTCTGTATAAAATAAATTTGTCGCAGGCGCTTATGGTTAAAGTTGAAAATTATTGAGTATAAGTTGTTTTACAGCGAGATTATCCCCAAAGAGAGAGTGATATAAATTTAAAGAATATATCATAAAGGTGAGGCAATTTAGAGGATTTTCGTGCTACTTAATTATCCAAGCCAAGCGAGTGACGTTAATGGTTTTGGTTTTAAGCAGTCCGCTGCACCGACAATTAAAGATTCCAAAGCTTTTCTCATATTTTAACAACGTGTAAAGTTCAGCACTTGCAAAAATTTAATGAACAGCTAAATCTGTCATAAATCTGGAGCAGATTAATTTTGCATAGACGGAATTTCATCTGTCTCCTGTTCTCATCTACATAAATTGACTCCCATTATGTAAAAATAACCAATTTATTTAAATTAGATCACATTACAAAAAGTCGAATTCAATCAAGTCTATCGATTTGTTCTGTTTATGTTTTCGGTACGCCACTAAAAAAAAACTCGTAAAATATTGACGATACGCTGGTTGACAATAAAAAAGACAAGTTGAAATGAAGGAAACGTATCTGAAACGAAGTTAAACCACAACTTGGAATAATGCGAAAAATGGCTCATTTATACCTTTCACACCTGGGCTAGGTTATCAATTTCTGATAAGATGTGACAAAAAATGATTTTTGTTAAGTTTATAGTATAGATATAAAAATTTGTTTTTGTGGACATAGCCACTAAAGTCGTTTTTAGCCAATAAAAAAGGTAATGTTTTACTGCCTCTCCATCATTTAACAAGCATTAGGCACTCTTATTACACCAGAAAATTTGTAAAGCGTAAAATTTGTAAAATTTGAATTTATGGGTTCGAAGAGCGACTCGAAGAATATTGGCAAGACTATGAAGGCCTAAACTGTAGAATATTTTTTGTAAAATTTCTATAATTAACTCGTATGTAGTTGTATTTTTAAATATTTGTTTTTATCACGTGCTAAGACTTTCTCTATAAAATGGTTTTGCTACCAATTCCAAAAATGGTTTTGTTGAACTAAAATTTTTAACATCAGAAATAATGAACGACTAATATCACATTTTTAACATGGAAGAAAAAACTATTTCCTCAGGTGCAATTCGAACTTGGGTCTACCGGTCGGCCGCTCTACCAACTGAGCTACCGAGGAGACCACAGGTTCTGGCTTAGCATTATCAATTTTTATTGCAGATGTAAATGACATTATTATTAATGACTTTAAATTAATTACTAATTATTACTAATCACTAATTGCTAATTAATTATTTAAATTTTTAATTACAAATTTTTTTGAAATTATTTTAGATTACTATTCTATTAACTTCCTTCTATTTTTTTACATTTTTATTGATTTTGTAAGAACACGAAGTAAAATAAAAGTATAGGCTTCTCGTCTGACACAAGCGATAACAATATCTGAGTCGAACAAGCTAATTTCAAGTTGAGATAATTTTGATAGTATCGCAAATCATTTTCGTTTCCATATAAATTTAAAAGACTTCAGATCTGTGATTGGTTGTTGCCGAAGAAAAGTATTAAAATTTGCGATACTACCGGTAGCAATTTAACTTGAAATTAACCCAAAAGTTGAAAAAGATAGTAAAATAATTAATACTAAAGTTACAAAAAAACATAAAAAAATTAAAAAGTTAAAGGTTTGAAATTTGCACAGCGTTGGCTTTATTTTAAAACGCTGCTCAAACGCTTAAAAGTACAAAAACAATGTTCTACAAAAAATAATGAGTGTCAAACCCACAATTTTATTAAAAATTCTACTACCACAGTAACAAAATGCTTTCAAAATACGAAAATGCAAAAAGTTTAGATTTTTTAAAAATAAAGTTACGCGACGATATTTTATATCTGATAGTTTAGCCATTAGAAACGCTTAAAGATGAAAAATATATGAACAATCTAGAGTTGTTCAATTTTCATCAGCGCCTGGCTAAATTAAAAAATAGAAATAGTATACCTATTATATTAGGTTTCAAGATACATAAACAAAACCTTTTGGAATCGAAAACGCAGCTTGACAAACCAAAGACGAATCTCGAGGTTTCCTAAGCGTTCAAGATCACAAAAAGTGCTTATGATCTCAAAGTTCCTATACTATTTTTCAACCATCTAAAAGAACAAAAAGGCATTAATTTGCTTAAAGCCCACGTTTACCTTAGCAGCCCCTAGAGCCCTGCTTACGGCCTTAGGCAGCAGGTTTAAGCAGCTTCGTTTTTATGGTAGTGATTCGATAAGCATAATTGTTGCTTACTGTTGCTCTTAGTGCAGCAGTAATGACAAGATTACAAGGCAGTTGTAGGCAGTTAAAGGAAGTAAGAGTGAGTAGAAAAAAATGTTTTCTGGAAGATACCTTTATCAGGAAAGTGTAGAGGAAAGAATTTCTTACATTTTTTATATGCCAGTATGGTAAAAGAAAAGGTATTTCTGGCATTTATTAACAAGTATAAAAAAAGTTCAGTAGCATCTTATATATAGGATGTTTCAGAAATGAATACAAAAATTTTAATTACTTGTAGATCTCGTTTAGAAAAGAATTTTTTCTAGATAAATTTTTTCCGAATCTCAATTTTTCAAGATAAAATTAGTTAAAGTCTTGGCCCAAATTTCACTCGCGCCACTGGTCAAAACAGTAGAATGCACCATTATAATGGTCACTATGATAACTATAGAAAATTCATGAATTTATAAAATTTCATAAGCGTATCGTATTTTTATAGAGGGGATATAGCGGTAAAAAAATTTCATTTTTCGCAAAAATGTTATTTAGAAAAGTTGTTTGTTTTGGTGAGGTTTATTACTGGTTAAAATTTTTGTATTTTTATTGTCAATCGGCAAAAAAACTAATTTTGTAGTTATATTAAAATTTTAAGAAAAAAATGTTTTTTAGAAGTACTTAATTCATTTTTTGTCAATAATTCTTAGCATAATACCCATGTAAGACGTTTTGAATTCGCATCTCCCTGAGTGTGCATGAATAAGGGAAAAATTCAAATAAGCATGGGTCAGTGTAAGCGGCCTCATGGGCCGATTTCGGTCCTATCCTCATTTAAATATTGTGCTTGTCATATGCATTCCCTGTGAAATAAATCTCGTAAATCTGGCAAGATGACTTGGTGAAATTTCATTTTTACCCATTCAGTACCAGTATATTGGTCTAACACATCTTTTATATTAAACACGATGTTCGAGAAGATGTGCGAAACACGTCAGCAATTTTCTTTATTGGCCGCAACAAACATCATTTTTCACATTTCCATCTTAAGGATTTTTTCCAAGAGGCCCTTAACGCGTCAAATTCACTAAAACGGGCATGTCTTCCAATTATATAGAAATTGCTGAATTTTGATTTATCAAGATGACACGTTCATGAATATTGCTGCTGAACCCATTTTGATCTCTTCAGAACCACTCACGGATGCTTTACATATTTTAAAAGTTAAATGATGGAAAATCGAATAGTGCACTAGTCGACTCTATAATTTAGGTGATTAATAGCACCACGCCGGAATAATTTCGCTAAATATGAATTTTGTCGAAAAATATTAGACACGCATCATTAATTGACAAAGCAGCATTTCATTTTGTTTTGAATGATTTTTCAAATGTCTGAATGCTATTTATAATCAGCAACCCGTGTTAATTGTATTGTCATCATCATTGTTCACATTTCTATTATGAATTTGCAGACGGAAATTTTTCATTCTATTGAAGCAATTTCATTTACAATAAATCGATACGGATATGGGAAAATAATGACTTTATAGTTGAAGCTACGACACTGCACTGACCAATCTAATTAGGTAATTTATTTTTTCAATTTTACGAACGTTTGCCATTATTTTACTCAGCGGTTGACCACCGGAAATCGTATTTAATGTACTGAACAGCACATTATTCTTCCCCACGAAACAGTTACCTCAATACAATTTTTAGTGCACTCCTGTGAGCTTTAATAATGTTTCTGATTCTCCAACAAGTGCTTATTTCAAAATGAAATTTGAAACTAGACAACTTGTTACTTACACATATTGCACATTTGCAAATGCTTGTTGATGTTCTATTCAATTAGACTGGGTTTATCTCTAAATTGCTTTGCGGCTAGATAATTGAATATTAATTAATAAATTAAACCAATTACTCTAATTAGATATATTTTTTCACTCTGATAAATTTTGTTCATTTCGGGAAAATTTCTTTTTATTAAAATATCGCCAATAATAATAATTTATTAGAAATAGCCTGCTGAGAAATATCCGGAAATTACACCGGAAATTACACCAAGTTGCTATGCTTGCCTGCTTAATTAAACCAATTTTATTACTTTTAAATCAAATTTGTTACAAAATTTTTTCCGACTTTGATTTAATCACCATTAAACTTGAATTATCAAAATTAATAAATCTTCAAAGCCAAGAAATTACAAAGTTAAAACAAATTTCTTGGTTCGTAAAATTGATTTAGAAAACTTTTCCTAACTTTTTATGTTTTCTTGGTCATCGGTCATGCAAATCGGCCGTGTCATAAAATAAGACAAATCCTTGTAGTTTTTCACGCGATTAATTTGACTCAACTTGGGTTTTGTCGTCAGAAAGTTTCCTCCCAGAGGAAACATACATGTCTAGAACATTTCCTAAGAAAGCACTTGACATAAACGCGAAAACTTAAGAGCGGTAATTTATTTGCTTGACAAAGCGGTTATCAAAACTCACTAATTTAAATTTTTGTTCTGCTTCGGTATTTGTTAAATTACTGTTGTGATTGGTAATGTTATTAAAACTGAAGTCATTTCTAGGTAAAAGCAAGTAACTTTTACGGAATTTAATCAAGAAAAGTTTCCTGCATACTCTTGATTCGACATAAAACGATTAAATAAATAAAACTGAGAGCTTTCCTCAATAGTCGGTTTCTTAAATGCGAGACCTAAATAAACCTGCTAATGGCTTCTCTTAAAACAACATTATAACAGAAGGCTACTCAAGAATTTAGTTTTATTAGAAATCCTGCTTTTTCTTAAATCTAAAAATTAAATTAGACACAATTTAATAACTAGCAGTTTTACTTCCTGAAAGCTTAAAAGTTGAGTTAATTATAATGAATAAAATTTAAAAGTTGGAAGAATTATCGAGGCGTGGATTCCGTTTAGCACAAGAAGTCTCTCGTAATTACTCTTCTCTGACATTTCC
The DNA here is from genome assembly GCA_029207805.1 of Tribolium confusum. Classification (NCBI taxonomy): domain Eukaryota; kingdom Metazoa; phylum Arthropoda; class Insecta; order Coleoptera; family Tenebrionidae; genus Tribolium; species Tribolium confusum. The sequence continues at coordinate 38,615,071 of JALGAY010000002.1, read as the reverse complement.
GTAAATAATAAAAACCGGAGAATAATTAGAAAACGTTAGAAAAAACTCCACCATGCTTTAATCTTGCATTGTATATTTTTTGCCGGTTATAAACGAACCGAAGAACTTGCAATGAATTTTTCTCTTGCTGGAAATACATGTAGTAATCATTTCGTGAAGTTTTAATTAAGTCGCAAATTCAAAGCAAGATTTTTAAACAATTGTTGCAATTCAAGCAGCCGTAAATTGTTTCGTGTGATTTTTAATTCGTGATTATGACATTTTTTCATCTACAGATAGTATCGCTGACCGGAAACATTAGGCAATGAATATTTTAACTCCGACTCGGCCGTAGCTTTATGAATTATGGCACGACGTTGTAAAATGTTACTACTTTTGAAGGAATAAAGTGAAAAATAATTGGGGAAAAGGTATAGTTGGTTAGGATGATGCGAGGTGAAAGGAGTTACCTAGACTTAACGGCATACTAAAACTATGCAAGCGTAACCTGAAAACTTTATAAGCTGACATGTTATAGTCCTTATGGTCTTATTAAAACTAAATGAAGCCTTTAAGGATTTAACTTTTAATATACTTATTATGTTTTTCATAAATGAAAATGGTTAATTTGGCACTATCAAATTTTGCAAAAGCAGAAAATACGTTGTGCTATGAAACAAATCTTAATTTTAATACAAATTTATTTGTGCTAAATAAAACAATTAAAATGTTTTGGGATACAGGTTAACCTAAAATTTGCAGATTAACAAAATGTTACGAGTTTCCTTAGGGTTCGGGGAGCTCCAAGAAGTTGTTCTAGAAAATCCAATTCTTTTAGTTTACAAGATATAGTAGGTACTCCAGCAGTATTTGATTCCTTCTGTATAAACAGCATTTAGCTTTAAAACTTTAATTTTAGTTAAACTTTTGAACAACCTTTTATTTAAAAAAAAACAAATATCTACAATGTACAATAATAAATATTTATTTCAAGTAGGTATTGCAAGGTGATAATGATGATGGTTATTATTATTACTATTTTTAATAATTAATATTTGATAACGAGCGTTAAATAAAAATTTAAATGGCAAACCTAATTTGTAACTTTTTGCATTTTTTTGTTTATATTTTAAATTGTGCGTTATTCTATTTCACATATTATAATGTTTTTCAATGTTTTACTGTCTTTCGATTTAAATTTGAAAATAAAGAATATTTACGACCGCAAATGAAAGTAAAAATGAATCTTACAATGAGAACTTAAAGTAATTAATTATTAAATTGTAATCAAAAATATTTAAAATTAAGCAGAACTAAAAGAGTTAATTTGAAGAGTACATTGTGATGTAAACAAACAAATTATCTAAGAAAACGGTTAATTTAACAATAAAAAAAGACAGAAGAGTTACATAAAAGTTAATTAGTTTATCTCTTATCAAAGAAGAAAAACTTATCTAGCTTAATTTACACTTAGTAACCTTGAACAAACTCAAATTAAATTCATTTGTAATAAAATTTTAGACTTGAATAAGCTCTGAAACACGCACGTCTGATTTCTTTCAAGGTTTAAGTCGTACTCTCGGTTTCAATTTTTTTCTAAAATTATCGGCTACAAATTTTTGCTCTTATTATTATTTTATGTACTCAAATTTGTGCTCTATTCTGCTTTAACTGTAAAGTTTAACAAATTTTTACCAAAAAATAAATAAAAGAACCAAAATAGGGAAATAAATCATAAACATATGATTCAGTAAGTAGGAATCAAACGTTGCCTGCTTTTTTGTTGTACCAATTAATTGCGTCAATTTTATACAAGTCATGTTTACAAAATAATATTGCTAGAACCAAACATATAAAAGCAATTATAGTTTACAATATCGGTAATAAGCAAAAACAAGCAAGCAAAATAAAGTAAAAGCAATAAAAGACCAATAATGTCAAATTATAGGAACATTTGTTTCTGTTTGAATTTATTGTTTTATGAATAGTGTTTATAAAAAACTTTATTTTTAGTTTAGTTTTAGTGTAATTGTCCAAATTTTAAATTTAAGCAAAACGGTCATAGATGGCGAAGTCTGTTTTATTTCTTTTAGAGCGTAAATATATTATTTTATTAAGTTTTTTTTTTGTAATTTGTAAAAAGGTTAACAAGTTATAACTTTCAAAATACCTGCAAAATAAGCAAATTTAGTTTTTTTGCATCTTTTCAACAAGGACTATTTATCACTTCCTAAAATTTGTAATTTTCTTTTGAAAGCACCCTGTATATCTGATTTTAACATTAAAACTTAAATTATCATCTAAAAAAATTAATTTTTGCTTATATTTCAATCACACACTGTATACCAAAAAAATTACTATACCTAACACATCATATCTCGTTCAAAAAAATTTAAAAAAAAGTAACTTCTACAGCGTTTATCTTCAAAACTATAAACGTTTGTATAACGCAAATTTGATTTGTTAAAATTCTATCAACAAGGGCTATCAACTCTGTGGCATTACTTTAATAAGTAAAAAAAAATGAAATATTTTTTTTTATGAGAAATAAAAGTTTATTAATTTCTAATATTTACATAAAATATTTAATAGTTATTTACGTCATAAGTTCGGTAGGTTACTTGTAACAGGACGAGTCAGACATTATAAACGAGGCAACGTCATGTGGCGAGTCAAGAAAGTCTAGACTCTAGACGAGTACTGTTACAAGTCCTACCAAACGTGTATCGTAATAAATTTTTTCTACTTTGCGCCGGAAACAGAGTCCGATTTGGGTGCGGAATTGGCCAATTCCGTACCCAAATTGTGTGCGGTAACAACTAGTGCAATTTACTGTTTTCGGATTGGTAACACTGGGTAACGCTGTCGTTGGAATGAAACGTCACGTTTATGTCAGAGAATAATAACTGTAATCGAATAAATTTTGTTGCACTTGATGACCAGCAGTATTTCTCAACAAAGTGTTTTGTGTGTGTGTCGTAATTAACCCATAAAATATTCGAAAACGAGGCGGGTAGACAATCGGCGCGGTGTTGGAAAATTTATAAACTTTTGAGGTTAGAACGAACATTTTTAAAATGAAACTTGAAACTAAAATTGATATGGGCCTTTATTTGGCGATTTACAACGCCTACATCTTCTGATAATTTACAAATTATTTGCTAGATGAGTTTATATCACTGCTTGGTCGGAAATAATAATGAAAGGTATCGCTGAGAATCGCAATTAGTGTAATAATTTAGAAATAATAACAACGTTTTTAGAGATTTTCCTTACCGTGTTAATGCCAATTGAAGTATTCAATCAATAACCGATACGGTAGGTAAAAAAGAAACATTTGTGAGTTACTTACACAGAGTTTTAGACAAATTTGAAAACATTTCAAAGTTTGATGACCTCGTTGACACTGCAATGACATTTATTACCAACTGTCTCGTATTAACGCAAAAGTCTCTAAAGATTAAATAATTAACTTTTTTACTTAAAAATTAATTAAATTATTAAAGAACTCGTTTTTTAAAGTCATTGTGGCACTCATTCTTTATAAAAACTCGCGCTCGCCCTCGTTTTATAAACTTGAATTCGTGCCACAAAGTTGACTTTTCAAAACGCGTTCTTTAATATACTATTGTTTTATACTATAAGTATGTTATGCTTTACTATTTAAATCCAAAAATCACAATGAAACTGTTATTAAGCAACACTTATTGGCTCGGATACTGTTATTAGTCATCTACCAGACTCAAATTCATAACGTAAGCGACCATCTACCGTACAGTATGAAATAAAAAAATTTAAACGTCGCCGATAAACGATAGCAACTAGTTTACGTAAAAGTAAACAACTAATTTTAGAACAGAAACTTTATTTAAAATTGAAAGGTAAACATAACAAGTTTAATACAAATAACATTTCTTAGAACCTCTAATACACTAATGGACTAATGGACTAAGCGTAGATACCTAATGTAAATAATTGAAAAAATAAAGTCACTTAATATTGCATGAAAATAACAAATGTTAAATTCAGTTAAGTTCAAAACATTATAAGTTTTTCAAGTTTACTGAGACTAATTGAAAAGTAAAAAAAAACATTATTCAAAATAAATTTTTGAAGTCCTTAGAGACAAAACCTTGGCTTTTGATCGTGCCTTGAATAAATCATTCGTTACAATTACAACTTTTAATAATTCATATTCGTTGCTTTATGATCAAAAACAAATATTTACAAGATTTTCTGATGCTAAAATTAACGCATAATTGTCATTTTTGATACCGAAATTGATTCTCTTTTTCGTTAAAGACTTTTAGCCTCTCCGAAAGGAGGTCTGTTTTTGCTATCCGGTCGAAATGCCTCAGATTAACGTCCTCCTGACGTGCCGCAGCATGAAATAAAGCATGTCCAAGACGGCGGACATGAATTATGTCCCCTTAAACCGGTCTTACTTAGCCGGAATCGAGTGGTCGCGACCAGGAAGGACACGTAATCCTGACGTTAGCGTGATTGGATACGTTGCGGATAGTTGCTGATCTATCGGACTTGGAAATAGATCTAAGGACTTTAGTGTTATTTAGTTGGAAGCTTGTAGTAATTTAGGCAGGGGAAATGTATCCGGCTTAAATAGCGACACACTGATGATGTCGGAAGCGGTCGAAATCCTTCGATATAGAAATGCCGGCGAGGATATTCTTTGCCGGAAAGCGTTTATTGCTTCGGCGGTTTCTTTACGTTTTTTATCCCGAGATTGTTCCCGGAAAGAACCCTTTGCCTGTTTAACCGTGAAATGCGATTAATTCGTTTTGTTTGCTGTTTTAAACTTATTCGATCTCTTGGAATGTCGGAGAACTAAAGAGCAGCCAAAGATGGATGGCCAAACACCGGGAAATTTATTGCAAGGAGGCGGTCTAATATTCATGATAAATAATGCATTTGTTTCATTTTTATTCCAGAAACGTAAAACAGCAAATGCACTTGATTTATCTAAGCTCACCTGTTTTTTAAAAGTGCAATTTTCCGTTTTAATGAAAAAAGCTCACGCAGCATTTACACCGTCAAATAAAAATTCCACCACAAATCATATTAGGTTCAATCACTAAATTCGGGTCAAATCACCGCCGGTTGATGGATTATCTGTGTTGGTCTGCCAGCTGGAAACTCATCCAAATTCATGTCAAGATTCAAATAAAATTCTCACATAAAAAATAACAAATATTTCCAAACGAGGCTGGTTAGTCATTCATTCGTCCATCTACTCGATTTCCAGTCGATGTGTTTGTTGCTTGACCTACGATTTATGAGCAAAGGCAGCAAAATTTTTTTTTCAAAGAACTTTTACCTTTTTCATGTCGATGTAATTTCCGCCGAGATTGTGAAATAGAGACAAAGATTAAGATGTGTGATAGAAAGTCATTACGGCACGGTTTTCGCCGGTATTTTATAAATCTTCATATCCATAAGTCATAACTCAAAATAATAGTCTTTTTGTGTCAGAATATGAATCACTTTTGACGTACGATTAATGGCAAAATGATGAAATATTCGGTTTGACGAGACTGCTATAATCAAACACTTTTTAATTGCATGTAAAACTATAAAAATTAACAAACTACAGTAAAAACTAACTACAACGATAAAACTTACTTACTTAACGTATTCGGGAAGATAAATTTTATGCATGAGCACTTTGTTTGCAGCACGAGCGAAGGAAGTGCTGCATTAGTGCAAATGCGGAAAATTTCTTCCCAACATAGCTAGGTACAACATTTTTTGTAACAAATAAAAATCAACATTTAAAAAAATTACTTGACGTAATTTAGTCAAAAATTTTGTTTATTAATTAATTGGTTGGTAAGACTGTAGAAGATTTTGGCAACAGAAGTTCAAGCAAAAGTTGTTGCTTTACCATTACTGACTAGTAATTTAAGCAATTTTTAACTGTCTTTTTCAAAGAAATGAAAAACACTCTGATTTGGAAAAGCAGTTTTTTCATGCAGGATTACCAAAAAATAACTGCTTACGCTTCACGATAACAAACAAATAATTTTAATGTGGATTGTAAACTACAAGTCTATTCATTCTAAGATAAAAAGCAACAAAATAATAAGTCTATTTTATTTTGGCTAAATGATTATTTAGTGACGTCCTAACAAATTTTTTCACTACTTGCTTTAGCAGTCAACATTATTGTTTACAATTCGTAATAATTTTAACACCTTAAGACAATGAATATATTTCTTAACATCAGAAATAGATAGATAATATCATATTTTTTAATATAGAAGAAAAACTTTTTTCCTTAGCCGGGATTTGAACCTGGGGACCATCCGATTACCGGTCAGAAGCTCTACCAACTAAGCTACTGAAAAGACCACAAGTTTTGGCTTTGCATTATTGATTATAATTGCAGATGTAATGATATTATTTAATGACTATTAAGCTGGTCAATGCTGAATTATAATTCGTAATAATTTTAACACCTTAAAACAACAAATATGTTTCTTAACATCAGAAATAAATAGATAATATAACACTTTTTAATATGGGGGCAAAACTTTTTTTCTCAGCCGGGATTTAAACCTGGGATTATTGTTTACTAAAATAATGTCATTCCGAACGTCAAGATTAGCTAATTTTATGTTGCAGAGTTTATCAGTCCTACAGGCTCAGCTAACACCTACTATAAGTATCACCTTAAAAGAAAGAAATGTTTTATTAGGTACTTCATCAAAAAATTTTTTAATATATTCTTTTTTGAACACTGCCGCTTTCTTTGGTACGTACGAATCGTTTTTCCTTTTAAGAAATGCAATAATATTTTGCTATGTTCGTGTTTTGTTTATTTTTAGGGTTTGCATAAGCATAGAAAATATCTCCCGCAAACTAGAGGCTTTTCTGGTAGCGGCTTTTTCTTCAAAAACCACTATAAGAGCATTCTCAGACACTTTTGTTACCTGTTTTGATTGGCACCAATCTTTAAAATTTCTATAGGTTTTCATGTAGAATTCTTTGGATTTTGCAGGTAATAGTTCAATTTCTGTTAGCCCTCTTGCCGCTTCTTGTATTTTAGGTGAGGTGCAACCGCCAAAATCTTCTATTTCGTCTTTAACCTTTTTTTGAACACATTCGCTTGGTGTATAATTACTATTACTTTTTACTTATTTGTTTAATATTTTATAAACTGCCTTAGTTTGCCTAATTTGTTGTAGTATGTTTAATAATTTGAATTGTTTGTATTTGGCATTATTTATTTATTTATACAAAAGTTTGTCCTCAAATTTTGCTTAAATGTTTTTATGTAATAGTTTTACTAAGTGTCGATAAGTTTCTAAGTAAAAAATTTTTATAAATTTTTTATTTATTTTAAATACAACACCTAACAGAAACAGTATCACAGATAACTTTTATTTCTCGTTTTTCTTTTTTAGTATTTTTTTTGACCTTTATTTTTTGACTGATTTATTGCATTGCAATTAAATTTGCTTATTATTACCTTTTTGTGGTGTTTTAAAAAAATTATAAAAACCACCCAGAAACGGCGTAAATTTTCTGCTCAAAACAATATTTTTACTTTATTTCTTGCATATTTAATAATAAGCGAGATATAATATATTTATCATGTTTATTTTATTAAGAACATACGTAATATATGCTTTATATGCTACCTACTTATTTTACTAGAGAATAACCATCTTCTTCACAAAATAAAATTTTATGTTAAGCTTTTAAAACTTTTGTTTGTGTTAAATTCATTTTACAGTTACTTAATTTCAAAACATTTGTATTTTATTAAAATTTTCTCCTAATATAAAGTGTGTGTAGTTTACTGTTGTACTTAAACTTTGTAAAACAGTTAGTTTACCTAAATTGCTATATTCTTTTTTTCATATATTATATAACAGTCTTAAAATCTGTGTTTTACTCCGTGTTTGCTGTAAACATTAAATAAGAAAATGTTTTGCATTTGCACAATGCAACAAAGAAAATCGTTGTTTGTTTTATTTTAATATTATGTTTTAAAATATTTATTAAACGCGACAATCCCGGCGCATCCACCAGAATTGACTTACAGAAAACATTTATTATAACTGTTTTTTGAATAAAACAAACTTTTTATTTATAATTTTTGCATTTGTAGATAATTTTAATCTTATTTATTCTTTCTTAAAATTCTTAGTTTAAAAATTCGCTTTGCGTCTCGAATACAAGATTGTCGTCATTAGCATAAAACTGCCCTAGCAGGACCTCAGTAAAGCCTCAATTACCTCTCACAATAATAAAAAGTTGCGACGCGATAATTCAAATTTGTTGTCGGTCCTGTGGGAACCCCAGCGAAAATTTTTGTGATGCCGCCAGTGGGACGTGACGTTACGCCAGGCCTAAGGTTGGCAGCACTCGGTGATGAATGGCGCTATGATACCTACTCATTTGTCTGGATTGCTGGTATCTGCTGCTGTGATTGTGCACTTACCATAGATACGCTTCGTGGCGCGTACTTTTCGGATTTATGGCCCCTCGCCATCATCTCGACCGAAATTTTCAAGTATTCTGCAACGATTATTCTCCAATATCCGCCAGATATTGCAGATCGTTTGAATATCATTAGGACTGTTTAAGCTTTATTTACTGCTATTCAGGCTGTTGCTAGCGGCAATCTAAAGCTGTAGACCAAAGAGGATAATAAATTTCGCTTCAATACCTATTCACTTTACCTAGACTCAACTTCACTAACACAACCTAGTAACAATATACAAGGTTTTATTAAAATAATATTAAAAATTTTAAGAGGTGATGTAAGCTTTTCTTAAAAGGATGCTTAAAAACCAAAATTGTTTTATATAGTCTTTAATGTTTATAGTTTTTAAGATGTACACTGTAAAACTCTTTTTTAGTTGTTTTTAAACAAGATACTATGTATTATAGCAATTTTTTTTGGTATATAATGTATGATTGAAACATATGCAAAAAAAATTTCTGGTAATAATTTTAATTTTAAATTAGATATATAGGCTGTTTTTAAAGTAACTTTACAAATTTTAGCAAGTGATAGGCCTTGCTAAAAAGAGGCTAAACATCTAAATTAACTTTTCGAGTTGTTACTGATTAAAATCAGTACTGATTGATAAAGCTGAGTAATTATTATTAATTAACCGATATCTGTTTAATTTTCAAAATGTAGCAATTTCTATAAACATTATTTGTTAATAAATTTGTTAAAATTTTTTGAGTGGGTTTACTGACTATTAATTATAAATTCTGCTGAAATCACAAAACGTCAAAAAGGATGTGTATTTAAATAATATTAATGAAACGTAAATGTCGGTTGCTGACAGAATTAACAAATCCCAGATTTTCAAATTTAGAATAACATCAATAAATCTTGTCCGTTTGTTAATTAAATAACACAATAAATAGTGTACGTTTCAATGCGTATATTTAAAAAATTAAATGAATGAAGCTCAGCATTTATTATCCCTTTCTCAATATTTGCCTAGACTCTTAGCCAGCGTGGAAAATTAATCACAAACCGCACACATGACTATGTTTATACAATAAAGCAACGCACTCGATAAGCTTAAATTAATTACCATCGATCGTAGGAGCAATTAGGATGCGTGACATGACACGAACCAACTTGCCATTATCATTTCCAATATTCGGAAATCCGCCAAAAATTGTCCCGGGACAATAACAAACGCGTCAGATAGAGTATCGAACAGAAAGCGAGTAATTAATTTGTCTCCCATTAAATCAATGTGGAGTAATTAAACCGATTTAATTGCAGTTTTTCAGACGACTAGACATAAATCATCCAACCGGACGCTGCCAGACGCATCTGTCTGGATATCTCTGAGATTATGAAGATTACCGATAAGCGAATTGCCTGGGCTAGACACGACTGAAGCGTCTTTGTTGGAAATGATGGGACAGTTATTAACATAAATTACAGACAAGCGATTTATCGGATAGACTGGGTACAGAGCGCTACTTTGGATATTAGCATTTCATAGCGGCTGCGCATGTTAAATCTTTAATAGGGAATAAAAATGATATATGTGGAGCGTTATCCGCGTTAGCACCTCTTTTGTTCTGTTTTTCAACGTATCTGAGGATACCGAGCTGCTCTTACCGCACAATAAGGTTCTTATTAGCTGCTGCGATTTATGCTAGTGAAATACGAAAAACCAGCCAGGCAAGTGCTTTGAAAATAAGGTTAATCCCTAAATATTCATTCATTATGTTATATAATAACTGTATTTTAAAGTGCTTGTTCAAACAGTAGATAAAATAAACAGTTTTTCGCAATTTTTAAATAAATAATTCCCAAAAGTAAAAAAATCGCGATAGTTTAAAGGCAAGGCACAGCCGATCCTCTAAAACCAGATAAAGGACTAAATAGGCTTTATTGCCGTATTGAACATATAATCTTGTGGCAGATCCTACCAATTTACCTATTTAAAAAAAATTGTTGTTTGACACTTAACTTTAAAATTTTCTTCAGTTTTTGAATTTTCTCATTTAACTTTAGAGAAATTTTTCATTTTGTTTATTTTACTTGCATTTATTTGATTGATAAATCAACTACTATCTATATATTTAAATACAATTATTATTTAGACATACAAATTATAATTCAGACAAATTATAACAAAAGTTATAATATATTAACTTCTCTACTGTTTTGTTAATGATAATAAAAATGTAAAGATAAATTAATGCTTGGTGTCGAGCTACACAATAGCCACGTCCTGAAACATTTGATGTTCATTTTATATACATTCTTCTGAAGTTTTACGTTAAAAAACACTACTTACAACTTAAATAATTACATAAATTTTAGTCAGTGCGCAGGTTAGACGGTAGTAATATTATAAACAATTATAAACATATAAAAAAAAATTAAATTTCCTTTTTTTAAAAACGTGTACAGGTAACTCGACAAGTTACAACAAATAGTGCTTTCGACATAGCAGTGAAATTCTGGCCGTATTCTTAATTCGTAACCAAAATGTAATTAAAACTATAGAAACATCTAACACACTTATATTGTTTTTGATTATCGCTCAGAAAATGCCTAACTTATATTTCAGTTTTTGCTTTAAACCGATCAATTTAAAAAAACGTTACAAAGGTCTAAAGACCAAAAGTAGTTTAATAATTTTGTCTGCTAGACTTTTTTTAAATTTTGGATTAACAAAATTAAAATGTTTTTAAAGTATTTACCCGCAAAGGTAAAATCTCAAAAAATCTTTGGCAAGAACGAGTGTTTGTAGGTTGTCGAAGTTGCTTACTACGATTTTTATGTAAAAATTAAATCATTAAAAATAGTGGATTTATATAATATTAACGTCGTAGTGGTAGTTATTCTGATCTTGTTTTCAACATCCTCTGCGATAGCTAGAGAGCTTGACTTTGTAATATTAAGAGAAAAAAACTGTGGTTTCCTTTTGTCATTCCAAAGGCTTATTTCGCTACTAATGTTGCTTTATATGATTCATAACGCTTATCAATTAAATGTTTCATTTTAAATGAGGTTCCAATTTTTCCTTTCACTATAGAAGCTTTTTTAAAAAATTCTCTTTCTTTTAATATACCTGTCTACAAAGCATTTTGCATACTGTTAAATTTTAAAAAACCTATTCCTTTTTTAATTTTTATTTTTTCTTTTATTCAGAGGTTTTTATTTTCTGCATCATCTTCTAAAATTTTTTCTTGTTTATCAGAAAACTTTCAAAATCGTCTATTGTTCTTCCGAATTTTTTTTACTTACTCTTTTTTAGTTTTTTATATCTAGTTGTAGCTTTTTCTTTAAATGGTTTTTTTAAAGAATATTAGGAAGATTTATTTCTTTTTCTACACTAAAGATTTTGCATCATTTTGGCAACTGATTATAGTAGATTTCACTGAATGAAATAGGTTTTTATCTGACTTTCATTTAACAAAAAAATCATTGTAGCACAAAATAATAATATTTTAAATATTAAAAAATAATATTTAAAATTTCTGTTTAAATTTTTTGCCATTTTTGCTATAAGATCAAAAAACAGTATTGCCGTTAACCAATTCTCAACAATCTGTCAATTAATTTATACAGTTCTGCAATTTTTTTTATTGATTAATAAAATGTCGGTGGTAATTTTATTAATCAATAAACAAAAAGACAAGTATTAAACAATAAGAAATTACCACTCACACTGCTAAAAGAATATCCAATATTGTGATTTTGAGGGTCATGTTAACTAAAACCTAACCTACTGTTTTATGACGTCATTAGACATTCAGCCTAGGATTCAAGTCTCCAAAATGTTCAATTTTTATTTTTTAATAATTTCTAAAAGACGCATTATTTCCCAAATTTAAAGCTTACTTTATTATTTTTATTCTATGTAGTAGATTCTAATAAAGCTTAATTAAAAAAATGTTTTATGCAAGTATTTTCTCAAGTAAAGTTTTATTTAATATTTAAATAAATATTTAAATATTTTTTAATATAAGCTATAAATCTTTACTTGTGCTTCTCTTCAAATAGTCATTTTTCAAGCACTTCTAGACGACGTTTTCAATTTTTTTTTATATATTTGTTTTATACTAACTATTTTTTTTCTTGATCTTTTAGTCGACGGTTTTTAACACTTCTAGAATTGTCAATTTTCTCTGTTTTTACAGAATTTTTTAACTTTCATTGCTCTTTTAAAAATTTTTGTTTAAGAACTTTTATAATCTAAAACAATTTTATTTTTAATAAAAATTTATAGCTTGTAATAATAAAAATAATGATTTTTTTAATTTACATTTTTAATAAATCTTTTATAACATTTGTTTGAGTGCTTTATAGCTATTTAAAGCACCAATACTGTAACGTATTTATTATAGCACGCAAAGTTATACTCTTTTACACGGAAAATACAAAAAAAAACATAAATTATAAAAATACAGTGTTAGACTTGTTGCATAAGACAAATTATTTTTTTTGGGTAATAATTATTGTCTTGTGCATCCCATATAATAATATACCATATGTTCAAAAAAATTTATTCTCTATCTTTCTTTCTCTATAATTTACATTGACATAAAGCGTTTCATAACAACAGCGTCTATCATCCGGTGACATTATCAAAATAAAGTAAAACAAAAAATAAAAAAGTAGCAGCTTTAATTAAAATTGACGTTTAATTTAAAAGCTATTATTATTTATTTATGCAGTTTATTTTAAATATTATTAATTCAATGCTCTAAATTTATGTCACAATATTAGCAATCCAAAATCGTAATTAATTTATATATTTACGTAGTAATTATTGAACGCGCCTTTATGCAATAGTCTGCAAATAAATGTCTCCCAAATGATTAGAGAATAGGTAACTACAATAAAAATAAATAGATGTATAAGTAGTCAAACAAAAAAATAAGAAGAAAAGTAGCAGATAAAGTTTTCAGTGCAAAATTGCTAGTTTTAGAACAATTTACTACAAAAATAATGCTATATCAAGTAGTTTAATAATTATAATTTTATGATAAATATGTAATTACGATTATTATTATTAAAATTGATTTTAATTTTCTTTTACATTTAATGCAACAAATATTACTGCTGAAACAGTCTGTTGAAACGATATTGTTTTACCAAAATGTGGCAACTCCGTTATGTTGCGGTCGAAGGAAGGTATTAAGTTTCTGAGAGAAAAGGAGTCAAAAGAAGGATCAATATTTCCAAATATTGGTCCTTAGAGACAAATAAATTGTTGGTAATGTTTAACTTGGATTTTCCGAGCGGATAATTTCTGGGTCTATAATCGAGGTGCTAGCAGAAAATAAATTTACACATTTCGAAAATGAAATAAAACACTTTTCTATTAAACGTTTTGTGGTGACAGTAATAATGAAAAGTTTTTGAACCCAATTTAGGTAAGTTGTATTTCGTTTTCCGACAAATGTTTTTATTTTAAAATTTGATTTGTTTTATGTCCCACTGAAAAGAATATAAAGATGAATAACACGTAAAAGTAGATTTTTATGTTTCTTCTTTTTTCCTGACTGCGAGTCGTAAAATTTAAAACAAAAGCATCCAGACGCAATTTACTATTTTATTTACATCCGTTTTGAGGTTGGTAATAATTTTAATTTCTCTTTATTACCAAACGTTTGATCAATTGAGGCAAAAAGTGAATGCATAATAAAACGGCATTTTAAAATCTGTAAAATATTGTGCCTCTGCATTCGTTTTAAATATCGTTGGCCTGTTAAATCTAGAGAGCTTTTACATGTTAACACCGGATATATTTTATTTGCGTGCATCGCGACTACACTTTTTTATTCCATCTATTTGATGTTCATTCCGTTTTTATTACAATTAATAATACACGAATTGTAGAACAGTTTTCAACAAAAAACGTTTCAATGTTCCCATTTCTTAAATTCCCCGTTTCCGCGTTTCAGAGAGGTTCATATTTTATTCCATACATTCTGAAAAAGTAACAATATATTCCTGCACATATTGCGTATGGAAGGATTCCGCATTCTCTGCGTAGTCTCCTGTTCAGATTGTGCCAAAAATATTGCAGTTACATACAAGACAAAAAGTATACAAGCGATTTAGGACCGTTCGTAAAGCAAGAGCAGATCTGGATATCTCCATTCCAAGCTTGTCCTCGTCCCGAGTCTCAAAGGTGCTAGTGTAAATATAGCAATATCCAGTGGTGATATTTGAATGTTCCCGATAACAATGAGTCTATCTCGCTGCCAGCGGCCGCCCCCATGGGTCACACAAGGACTATTACACTTGGCAATTATTAAACCGTCTCTTGTCATATAAGGATTTTTGCCTTTGTCAAATATTTGTCCAGAGATCCGAACAATGAAAACTTGGGCTTAACGCAACAGCTGCTTAAATTAGACACGAAATTTATGAATTTTATTCCGCAAATGTTCGAACTTTTACAACACTTATGAAAAAACTTACAAGCAGACAAAAGACATTTAAACTTTTCTTGGAGAATGGATTTTTACATTTAAAGCATTTCTCGAGGTCGAATTAATGGAAACAAACGTTTTATATAATTTCACTGTTTTGGTCTAATGACACCATAAATGGGCTTGAATGGCCGGTATCAATTACAGTGATAGATGACACAAATGTAAAAATTTGGGTCACTTCCTAAACAATATCACAAATTTTAATAATTATTTGTTTCACCTCATTTGTAGCGCCATTATAGTGTATTTGCTTCTATGTAATTTAATAGTTTTTGAAATGTTGTTTGCGTTCTAAATTACAGAAAATTCTATTTATATAATTGACTGATAAGTGAAATTTTAGTAAATATAAAAGTATTGCTAGATCCCACATTTACTGTTAATAAAGTAGCTGTATTAAATAAAATATAAGCACAAAGATAACAAACGTCCAAAACACACAACTCTATTTTTTACCTTGTACAACCTACGTATTTTTTTTAGTTTATTTACTTCCATTAAAACATAATAATTAAGCAAACAGTAAATTACAAAGCTTGTAGATTATTTAATATCAAAATTAAATACACAGTTCTGAAATACATTTTTAGTATTTTAAATATAAATAAAACAAGGCAAATAAAACAGAATTATATTTATTCTAAATATTTTAATATTTTTTTTTTGTATAATACGTTTTAGCAAATACATTCCCATTTTACTCAATAATAAAACCCGTAATTTATTATTTTATATTTAAAAACTGTTTATTCTGTGTTGTTTTATCATTTATTTTGTTAATATAGAGTTTTTATTATTTATTGAACCGTAACAAAGGGTCGAAATTATGTGGATGAATAAGTAACACGAACAGGTAGGCAAGCAACCTCAATGGTTTTGTTTGCTGAAACTCATAAAACTCCTAAACAATTTATCATTGTTTTAATACTTTTTTACGATTATGGCCGCCGCTTTGTTATCGACAGCTTTCTGTCCAAGCTGTTTAATTCAAAACACGGGCGTTTGTAAATATAATGGAAAATATTGTGAAAAAATGCTGTATTATAAAGTTTTTGTTTGTAGTTATTTTTGTTTTTGTTGGTGTTGTTTATTTCCTGTAGGATTTTGTTGTAATTTGTAATCAATACCTGTGTTTAAACAAATTCCAGAATAATAAGCAATTTTGCATTTATGTTGCCAATTTGTAATTTTTAATAAAGACATTTTAAGCAAAAGTTAGTTTCCGCCGGCGTTTTGATTTATTATGTTGTTAAAAGCTTCTTCAAGGCTTAGATCTGCAATTTTAATTAAATAGTATATTTATTTTACCATTTAAATGTCCTTAACGGCAACTTCGTTGCTAATTGAAAACAAAATTTTCAATTAAAACGATTTCAAAAACAAAAATTAAAAACAAAAAACAAATAAAGAGGCACTTTGCTCAAAATAACAATTTATAGGTATAATAAAATATTATCAAAAATTATAGAATACAACGTCAAATTAAAATTAAAGTTAGTTACAGTGTAGCAAAAAAAATATAAAACGCTATAACGTTTACAAAAAAAACAGAAATTAGTTTTTGTGGCAAAATCTGCAACTGTGGTGCGGTTCACTAAAAACCTAATTGTGATAGAAGAAGTTATTCTGTACAGATTTTAATAATAAAGTTTAAAAAGTCAAAATAAAGTTTACACAAAATTTAAAACGTATACAGAGAACTTTTCCTTGTTAAACGATACTGAATATTCTAATTTGTTTTATAAAAATGTTGTTGATTTTCGAAAAAAACAATAAACAAACTTTTTTTTAGCTTTTATTAAGAAACAACTTATACATGTTTATTTTAAAACTAAATTAAACAACCACTCAATTGTTAAAACATTTTAAAAAACAAACAAATTTATTATAAAAACATTTTTTTATTGATGTGACAGAAAAACAAATTTAGATTAAAAATTATAATAGATAAACAAAATTTAGCTGTAAATGCTTACAAAGCTAGAAAAACGAGATAAACAAAAAGGAGTTTATATCAACTGTTAAAAGCTTTATAACAAGAAAACCAAAGGCATTTAAAATGGATGAAAAAAAGGGTCTAAAATTTCCCCAAGAAATGTTATAAAGAAACAAAACTCACAATGGCAATAAATGATAATAATTAGCGGCAGATAAAGGAGAGATTTAATCTTCCGTTGCTAGTAACGGATAACATTTGGTAACAAAGTTTAAATAATTTTTGAAATGTTTAATTAGTTGTTTATTGGAGTTAATTGACAATATTTGAGGGTAATTTTGATTCTGTGAAGTTTGTTTTACGGTGGCGGTGTTTCAAAGGCGGCTACTGAAGTAAAATATTTCATGATATTTATTTTTATTTCCTACCTGTATTTATATAAAGCAGAATAAATCTCTTTCCCATTATGCAAGTTTCGGGTCTGTTGAACAATCTGGTTCTTCGAAGATATGAGGCATTGTCGGCGCAACTTACTTCGAGTAGTCACTGAAATCAAAAGGCCGAGGTCTTAGCATACTTCGCTGCACAACAATGCAAACGAAGGGTTATAATGTCATAGGAATAAGGAATTTCTCTAAAATTTCAGAAATGCTTTCTCTATCAGCAAATTTAATTTTCCTTCCAAACGAGCGCCGGTTATTATTTCAATTACGTAATAAAATTTCCTACAAATCGATTTCCAAAATTAATTATGGCAAAAATAGAATTAGAGGTTTTATTGAGCAAACACATTCATGGTTCAAAGCTCCCCTTGAACGAATCAATCGTTAGAAAACCAATTTAAAATATAAAAAACATGGGGAAAATCTGGGGCAGATTTTGAAGTTGCAGGTACCAAAATCGTCTTGTCTCTTCAATCAAGTGCGCGTCAAAACGGAGCTGCAATAAATTTTAAATGGCATGTAATGTGAGAACCATAAAATATTGCTCAAAAGCAAGATCATTAAAATTTCACGCTCAAGAGTTTTAGGTAGATATCTATTATATAAGTTATAAACTCCTCTCTGGCGGCCTTGACTCAACAAGAAATGCTCGACAAATGACACCCTGTTATTTTTAAAACTCGCTCTGTTAAGCATAATGAGCAATTAATAAATTTTACAAGAATTCTGACACTCTAATTTAAGAAAATAAAAGTCCGAAAACAAGATGCTCTGGAACAATAACAAGTTTTAATTATTAATTAACCAAAACTTGAAAAAATAACACAAAGAATAATTAAGACTTTACTGTCTGAATAAACAAGACTTTAAGAAACAAGTAGTTGCAAACGTGCAAGAATTCAGCAAGAAGTTGTTTCAAATAATTTACAATGCAAAGCTGTAGACTTTCCGCATTTTAATTTTACATATCTATAAAACAAGGTACCAATCTCATTACTAAAACAATAAATATTAAGACAAGAATCTTCATCCTAAATTCAAATCAATTTTTTCAGTTATAAATAAACTCGGGGTCTTTACTTACATAAATTTATTCATTCAAGCTATTACAAAAACATCTATTCATTGTTTTGAATTCTCGATGTTAGAGAGTACGAGTAAACATCATTGTTTTAAATTTTCGTCTTCAATCTGCTTTTCTCTATCAAGAAGAGATATAAACCCACAAATATTATTCCAAGATTCATTCAGAAAACTCCATACTCGGATGGTACTTTAAAGTGATTATTTCCCAACTTTTGTTTCAGTTTCTTGTTCGAGAGATAAATGTGAATGCATTTACACTGAAGTAGCACGAAATATCTTTAAAGATATTTTATCGCTGGCATCCCCTTATTCGCTGTGGTAAATTTTTTTACTTCGTAAAACAACGTTAACGTCAATTAACACGTCTTTTCCCCATTTCTCTGATTTTCGGATTCCTTGTACACCCACAAAATCACAGCGCTACATATTTTATAAATAGCAGAAAGAATCATGTCAAACTATAAAAATTTTAGTTCGTATCGCGAAGTGAATACATATTTGAAGTGCAAAGATAGGAAAGGAATGGTTTTTGCAAATTCGTAGAGACGGATTTGGATTTGAAAATTTTATGGAGAAACTTTTCAAGTGACTGATATTTATGCCAAGTAGTTTTTGAATTTACATTTTTCATGTACTGCCATCAAATATTTAAATTATGGCTTTTATTATATAGTAGTGTCCGGTTATAACGAATCCGGTTATAGCAAACATTTCATTGAAACAAAGCATTTTAAAATAAAGTACTGATTTACATTTTGTCTTTTAATAAATATACCTACTTATTATAACAAACTTTAGTCATAGTGAACCAATGAAAATAATCCGTCACTTTGTTCGTTATAAATGAACACTACTATATTATAAATAGCCTTGTAAATAACAATAATAAATAATAATAATAAAAGAAATAAAGTTCATTTCTAAAAAAAAACAAAGGCGTTTATTGACTTGGTAAAAAAAAAGTTTTATTTCTACAGGATTAACAGTACCACACTATAAACTGTATGTAGACAATTACGAAGAGACTCGCTTACTCATCACCGCTGACTTTAATTCTCCTACTTTTCTAAGTAATCAAACCACTTATTGAAAACTTACCTATCAACAAAGTACTTGAACTTTTTCTAATATAGTCTAGTAAATAAATCTTTTATTTGCTTATAGGCTAATTTCAAGTTGAATACTACTGGTAGTATCGCAGATTTTAATACTTTTTTGTAGCAATACCAAATCACAACCTCGAATTCTTTTAATTTTCTAGAGAAATGAAGATACTACCGGTAATATCTCAACTTAGAATGTAATTAGCCAATATCTTCGATACGTGCTTACAACAATTTTTTCCAAACTAAACAAAAAAAGTGTGACTGGCCTATCCATAAGTCTACTTCTCATACTACCCAAGCTACTAACAAAAGTTATACTGCGTGCCCAGAAAAGTGGTAGCAAGTTTTTGAAGTAGTTTCGCTAGATGAAATCATTATTTAAATTAAGTTCAATTTAAATTAAACGGATTGGTATAAATTGTTATACTCCGAAATTGATTTACGCCTTAAACGAGAACGATTCGGACCAAACAGTTTTATAAAATACTTCAGGAGATGATGGCAGATGAGGAAAATCCAAATTGTCTACTATCGAATTCTTTGGAGCGATGAAGCTAAATTTGTGTATTATGCTCAACTGTGTATATTATGCCACCGAAAACCACCATGTTACGATAAAAAAAAATTTTAATACGCTGGGCGTTAATGTGTGGATAGGCATCTGATGTGGTGGAATAATCGGTCCATTCTTTAGAGAAAAAATATAAGTGGCAACATTTATTTAAATTTATTAAGGTAAAAAGTAATCGGCTATGCAAGTCAACTGTTCTCCGAATATAATATTTTAACAAGATGGGGCAGCACCTCATTTTGCCAAGGAAGAAAGAGAGTTTTTGCATAAAATATTTCCACAGTGTTGGATTGGTAGAAGAGGCCCAATTAAATGACCCGCAAGGTCATGCGATCTGAAACTTCAGACTTTTCCGTCTAGGGATTCTCCAGAGATTTAGACAGCCCAAAAACTGATATTCCAACATTAAAAATTTATATAAGGAAAGTTTTTCAAACTATATTTACAGCAGAATTGTGCACAAAAATTTGTAGAAAACTTGCTGAAAGAGTTCAGTTGTGCCTTGAGCATAATGCAAGACAGTTTAAACAGTTTCAATAAATTTAGGAGTTTAAGAGTCTATTGAAAAACTGGTACCACTTTTCTGGACACACTGTATAAAAAAAATGTTACCAGATTCCCAGTAAATCCACGCAAATTCTTCGGTATATCACTAGCTACAAGAATTCGTTAAACACAGACACAAAAATAAATAAAAAAATTTATTTATTTAAAATCAACAGTGACTGTTTTAAACTGTTGAGTCAAACAAACCTAAAATTTTGAGTGTTTTGCGCTGGTTCCAGAAGTCAAAGTTTATCCAATAAACTTCTTTTAATTATACCTTCCAAGAGCTTCATTTAACAAAAAGAAAATGCGAAAAATTAGCAACAAACTCAAAAAGTTCAAAATTCACCGTTGTCATATCTCTTGATGTATGTAAAATATGAATTTTAGTTTTATTTTGCAACTCGCAAATCAAGGCATAATCGTTTTTATTATAACACTTAAAGTTACTAAACAACACAGTCAAATAAATTTCAATTTATATTTCAAAAATTCTCAGACGAGCAATGAAAGGATTATGGTATCTGAAATCGTTGAAAAAGCCGACTTATTTTATATAAATTTTTTAACAGTTTTCGCTAAATTAACTAAAATTTTAAATTTTCTCGTAACTTAAGAACTAAAACAATGTAAACTGAAATAAAACTTTGTATGTTCTACAAGCAATAGTCTTCGGGAGTTTGAAAACCTTTTTACGTCGGGCCTTCGTTTATTTGTTTGTGCTATAATCTCCTTGATTATGCCCTGAAAATAAATATTTATAGGAGTATACTTGCAAGTAGTGAATTTTTATAAAAAAAATTAAGCCACTAAAGAAATTGATAATAAATTATTTAGACACTTGAAAACATATTACGATGCACTATCTATCGATTTACCATTTGCTAGAATAAGTTATTATGACAACAACCCTAGATTTTACCTCAGCAAATAAAAATAACCACAAAGCTTTTGCTGAAAATTGTAAAATGTGATAGTTTTTATTTAGCTTCACGCATTTCCATGCGATTTAATCAGCGATTTTTGGCCAAAGGTCATCGCTGAAATATTCGGTAGCTTCAGCTGAATTATTGAGTGAAACCGCTGACTACAATCTTTCGAATCGCACACTATAATAATCGCCGGTGTAATTATTTCAGTCCTAGAAGAGGGTAAAAGAAGAATCAGTAATAATTGGTATATCGAATAATCAATAAAGCAACACGTTTTCTGAATTGGGGAGCAAGATTTGGTCATTACTGTTATACCGAAAATCGACCAGTGAAACCGAAATAAAACCCCTAAATTAGCTAATAACGAAAAAATTTCTTTTCTGACGGCTTGAAAATTATTATTCACGACTTGTTATGTCAGATTAACTTTTGAATTGATTTCGGCTTATTAATTTCCGGTGTGTGGGATTTTTATTATTTTGGAAATTCACCAAAAAATTGACTTTACAGGAAATTTCCAATCAATATGTATGATAGCGTTAAAAGCTTAACGCGTGTATTTAAAGTGAGTTTACGACTTGCGCCGGTAATAAAATTAAGGGCGAAAACTTCTCCTGTCTTTCGAAAGTAGTGAACTGAAACGATAAAACGCTCCAATAAAAAAGTTTTAAACTAAACTCGGTTTATTGATAAATATGTTTTCTTTAAGACGGTTAAAAAAGGCTTTCAATCTTTTGAATCGCCAAAGTAAAAATTCCTTGTTGTTTCGTGATTTAACAGAGACCTCCCAGCGGATTTAATATACCGAATTCAATTTAAATTTCTTATCCAATTTCCGGAATTTTCAACAAAGAATATTTAACAAAAATACTGATCTTGTGACGACAGATTTTAATTTCGAGAAAATTTCTGAAATCGCTTCATTCGTGTTTACCAGCCTATTTTCCGTTATTTTAAGTCCCGTGTAACTTTTCCCCCCTCAATTAACAATAATTTATGTAATTTTGCTGTCAATTACTGGTGAACCCATTTGCGTAACCACAACTTACAAGCCAATAAATTTCTCTTTATCGTTTACAAGCCACGTTGATTGTTGTAATTATATCGGAAAACTTATCGAGAAAAGTGTGTTTTCGCCGAGCAAAAATGACAGAAAATTGCGTTTTGCTATCGATCTGTTGTTCTAGTTTAAAGTTGGTTCTTCAAAACGATAATTAAGTAGACCGGAAACAGCAAAATCTCATCTATTTTACATTTTAAATCTATTAACGTATATCAAACACAAATGCGTGTTATTCAAAAAGGCACATGTGCACTTATTTATCTCTCGCTGGATTCGGGAAAGTCGAGTCCGCATAAAGTGGAAATATCGAGTCGCATGGTTTTATCACCGTTTGGAATTTCAAAGAGACAAAGTTAAAATTGTGAACTAGATATTGATAAAACTATTCGCTTTCTCGGAGCTAACACAGATCTTTTTCAGACTCAAATCATACGAAATAAACAGAATATTATTACACAATACCGTTCATTGCTACTACGATTTACAAACAATAGGAAAAGCAATTGCCTATCAGACATGCAAAAGCACCAAAAGTTAATTATTGTCAAATTATGAAGGACATTATTTATGTAAATAGATTTTAATGACGCAAAAATTTCCATACTGGTTTTAACAAAAACTAAGCCAAATTAAAAGCTTTGTTAGTGTTTATTTAAAAACTTCATGTAATAGGTCAGCACACGAAATTGACTGCACATTTTTAGTTTACCAAAATATTCAACAACAGGTGCTCAGATTTAAAATTTCATTTTCTACTAAAAGACTTTTTTGTTTAAAAAATTTTTTATATTAACTTTGTATTAACTCAACCAAATAGTTTGTAAACAGACTCAATGAATTTACATAAATTAATCATATCCCAATGGGGAAGCTTAATCAGGAATGATCGCTAAAATTTGCATTAATATAACCCAGTTATTGTGATTGCAGAATTTCCCGGTAGAGTAGCCACCTTGTGCATAACCCAGACTTTTTGTGAAGAATGAATGACGCTTTCTGATCGATTAAATAAACACTTGCTTTTGAATTGATTTTGGTGTCATAGCAGTAATCGTGACAGATTAGAAAGAAACTTTTCACAACACAAAAGCTTCTATTTTCATAAAATATAAACTAATCAATTGAATAAATACCTAATGGAAACCAATAAAAAAACAATTAGGTGTTTTTCTTCACTCGACAAAGTTTCTTTTTGTTTCGTCAAGTTTTATCGCATTACATTAGTTATTTATCTGATTCCCGAATTGTATTATCTAGTTTCAGATTATATCAGAGTAATTATCATAAAGTTATTAAAGGTCACGTAATTATCTGAACAAGTAGGTATCCTTGCTCTTATGGAAGAAAAAGATAAGAAAAGGTATTAAAGCGAACTGCGGACTACCTCCGTATGAATCAAGCAGAGACAAGACGAAACAATGAAAATCATAGAAAACATAAACAAAGCAATAAAAATAGTAGAAAGCTTATCTAATTTGTGATAAGAAAAATTAAAAATAATTTTAACTCATGCATTAAACATTACCAAACATTTTACACTTTTTTAAAAATTAATACTTATTAATTGAAAGTTATAATTTAAAAGACGTTCAAGAATAATTTTATTTGTTTAAACCATTCATTTATTTTTTAGTCGACCTTAACAAAAAATATAATTAATTTTTGACCGCCCTGTTATAATGTTATTCTATTAATACTATGAGTAGAAGTTCAAAGCGTTTGGTAGTAAAACAAATAAATGTTTTTCAAAATAATTTCCTCTGATTTTTATTTAAAGTACAATTTTAAGTTGTAAATACTGTTTTTTGTTAATATATTAAAACACCTTTAAAGCTTTAGAACATAACGTAGCTTAGTTCGTTTGACTAAAATCTGTATTTTCTCTAACTAAATCACACAAAAAAGCATAAAATAGATAATGAATGTAATTTAACTTACAGAATAATTTGTAAAAAGCATTTTTGGTTTTGTTTTACCACCAATTGGTTGACACTGGCACGCAATCTATTTTTTGTTCAAATCGACTAAAAAATCGTGTGTGGGCCACCACAAAAAAGTGTTTTTAACATTAGCACACAATAAATAACTATTTTAATTTTATGAGAAGTTTAATTATGTAATATACTGTTATTATTGCATTAAATTCGATTCTAAGTTTTTGTTCGGATACAATTCCTCAACACAAAATTTTAACTAACAGATGCAAAATAAAGAAATTATA
This sequence comes from Tribolium confusum, assembly GCA_029207805.1. NCBI lineage: Eukaryota > Metazoa > Arthropoda > Insecta > Coleoptera > Tenebrionidae > Tribolium > Tribolium confusum. The sequence goes on along the minus strand of JALGAY010000002.1, from coordinate 38,590,218 downwards.
AATAAATAGAAAAAAACTTCAAACATAAAGCAATTAAGAGAGTTTTGTGAAAAAGTAAGAGAAAAAAGTAGAGATCGAAAAGAAAATTAATTTTTTCTAGAGATTTAGAATAAAATTAAGATTAAATAAGTAATTTAGAAATTAACACAATATTAGCAAAAGAGAAAATGAAACAGATAAAAACATAAAAACGAATTTACAAAAGATTCAAGAAAAAGAATGATCTTAGGTAAAAATAAAGTTTCGGTAAAAGTGTTAAAGACAAGAAAAAAGATAAAATTTTGTTCAAATAAATTCTTTTTTTTAATCAGTAACCACCACATCCCCTCCTAAAAAAGCTTCAGAACAAACCATTAGCAATAAACAAAGATTGCACACCAATTAATAAAAAAAACTTAAGACTTATTTGACAAGACATGCTGCTACTTTGCCTACGTAAGAGTTCCAATTAATACAATTCAACAGACTGCCGGTTGGACCACCAATAAAATAAAAACAAAAATGTGGTAAAAAAACACATGAAATGAAACGTTGCTACAAGCTTGATTTCTTTGAGCAAGAATAAATGAATAAAAATGTTTGCTAAATTTAACGTGCAAAAATGTCAAATAGGCTGATTTTAACTTGAAATACTACCGATAGTGTCGCAAATTTTATCGTTTTTTCATGGCAACAGCCAATTACAGCTCAGAATTTTTTTCATTTTTTATAGAAACGAAGATACAACCCGTATTATGTCAACTTGAAATTAGCCCATGTGAGACAGAAAGATCCACTATATATAGACAAACTTATTATTTAATATAGTCTTAAAGAGGATTATCAGAGAAACAAAACAGACAATTAGTGGTTTAAATAATAAACTCACTCTGATCGTATTGGTTAGAAGATTTAAAAACCAAGGAAGAGATTTTGTGAATAGATTAGATATAAAGACTACTTTTGTGGCAAAAGCTGTGACATGTGCCCTTCTAGACGATTTGCTTCTGGAGTAAACACAATTTTTGTGTGCAAGTGCAAATGTATAAAAAAGCACATTTTGTATACAAATCTGCTAACATGTCCTTAAGCTCTCTAACCCACTTGTAATAGAATCCTTGTAACGTAGAAATAAAATGCGCAAAGAACAAGATGATTAGGCTATGTAATGCAAATGGGTGATGAAAAACCGACCAAAAAAGTATTGTCTGAAAAAACGATAAAAAAAATAAATAGACAAAAAAAAATGTTTGAACTAGTTGAGAGTAATAGGAACCTGGAGGAGTCTGACGCACAACAAAATGAGATGGAAGATGCTATATAACAAAGTCATGAGTCCAGGCTTAACAAGCTAAATATTATATAAACTAACCTAACGAAAACCCATAAAATAACAATTAAATGTTTGTCTTAACTCGACAAAGTTTCTTTTTGTTTCATCAAGTTTAATAGCATTAAATTAATTATTTATCAAATTGTAGTATCTAGTTTCAGATTATATCGGGGTAATTATCAGAAAAGTTATTAAAGATCATATAATTATAGGGACAAGTTCTCTTATTTAATAGTTTGAAAAGTGGTTATTTCGGAGATAATTGATTTAATCTTAAATATTTATTAAAAAAATTTGGAAGCAATTAAAAAGAGATTGTTAATTAATTTAAGCGCACTTGTATTGATTTTGAATTTGAAAATGTAATTAATTTGTCTGGAGAGGAGAAATGACAGCAAAGTGTCGTACTTTTTAATTAATTTGGTATGTGGCACAAAAATGCAGTTTTACTAACGTCCTCATTATCTAGCAAATGAATAGCACTCGGTAACATTTTTAAATCCAGGTTTTACTCAACTGTTATAAAACCACTGTAATTTTTTGGTACACAAAATATACAAAATAGAAGAGAGTTTTAATTAAAGGAAACAAAGTTTATCTAAAAATTCCATCAAACGTTTCTTTTGGAATGAAGAGATTTGCGAGAAAACTTATGCATGACATCACAATCTTGTAAGACCCTTATCAGACGTCATTTTAGTCCAATCTTGAAATGACAAGATAGTTCAGAATATGCTTTTATCAATTTTCTTCCATTTTTTCTGATTAAAAACAGCTTGTTATAGTATGAAATATTTAATAAAATGTCAAATGTCTATAAACATGGACAAACATTCCAAAATCAATTGTGTTTGTTGTTTTAATCAAGTAGTAACTTTCCTGCTACAAACATTGTTTCCATTTGTCCTAAACATTTCCGATTAGAATTTGATAACAACTAATGTGTTAAAACAAACAACGTTAAAATATAAAAGAGTAACTAATTGAAAATTTACTTTTTTTGCAGAATAAATATCGTAAAATTTGATCGACTCAGTAAATCTATCTCGTAAGAAACTAAACAAATAATAAGCCTTCGGAAGTTAAATCTAGTCAGATCTGAAGCAAAAGCTATTAAATCAACTGTAACTCACATCTAACTATTAGAAACTATTCCAATCAGCCAAAGCTTTTTGTAATAACTCAAGGAAATTCGTCAAGATGATTTGAGACATACTGGCCCGAATACAAATCCGTAAATCAATACTCAGCTCTTAAATTTAATTCAGGTTATAAAAATTTTATAAGTCACGTGAACGCCATAATTTTGGGAATGAACGGTATGTCAACATTTCTAGAGAAGTTTTATTAGACACCATATTGTTAATTTGTTTCAAAAATGATAAATTTGAGTCACCAGCAGATTCTATACAAGATGAGAATTATTTTTGTTTGGGCAAACATGACAGGTTTATCGATCATGACTCTAAATAAAAATTAATTGAGTGGTGTTTGAATATTTAGCACCCTTCAAACACCGCAAGTTTTGATTGATCAAGAATACTATTCATAAAAAAAAAGAAACAGCTTTAAATATTTATGAGGAACGATAATTAGTACCAGAAAAATTTCCATAACTTCATAAAAAAAAGGAAAGTTAAGTCGCGTCAAGCCAACCCTGCAATTATTTTTAGTCCGAACAAGTGATTACCCTTTGCTTGCTCAAAATTTCTCATTCATCATAGTTGATTAAGTTTACGCTCCACATTTGTGACTTAAATTTCAGCCAACAGAACAAAATCAACAACTTACAGCGTCGGCCCGGTTTTCAGCACACGTTCACTGAAACTGAAAAATCCTGAAAGTCACTCGTAAGCTCCCGGCCAGCGACTGTCACGAACATTCGCCGCTGCAAGTTTCCCGAGCGCACTGCGATTTCAGGACTTTCGAAAGCACATGATAAAAGACAGGTGAAATACGGCGAGCTTTGGGCATGCGCCTAAAAGCATGCCAAAATCACCGAGCACAACATATTGCCGAGTTGTTTTCTTTTTATTCGCGTGCCAAGCTGGTAAACATTGGACTCCGATTTTATGAAATGAAAGAGTTGGACGTGACTAATACGGCAAGGATGCGTACGAGGCAAAAACGAAGCTATTTAAACGAGGAAAAACGGAATTTCGGCGGACAGCTCGACCCAAAAGGACCTGGGAGACGGATTAATTTAGCCTGGACGGGATGGGCTTTTAAAGTGGACATCGGCATAAAATACGCACCAACAAATCTTTTTAAATTCAGAAAAAAAGGTTTTTTCAAAATGCAACAGTTAATTGTTTGAGTAATTACTAAATTAAAACTACCTAAAGTGGAAGAAGAGCTTTGAAAATAACAAGCAAAGCGAATAATAATAATGGATGTTTCTTCACAATAAGCCGAGACTATGAATTGTGTCGTGGACTTGTGAATAAATTTATTTAAGAGTCTGCGGTACTTATAATTCGGTCAAAAATTAATGGAAATATTTTTTAAACACAATGGAGAGGATTGATCTAGTAGTGTTTATAGAGTGTTTACCAAATAATAAAAAAAATGTTTAAAATATCAAGCTGACAAATAATTTTTTGTTGAAAACAGGGCTCAGTAATTGATATCCAGATCAGTTATTTATTTATCAAAAAAAATTTTGTTTTTGGTATTGTCAATTAGACACTTTCTCTTAAGGAATACCATCTTGCATTTTGTTATTAACTTACAATTTTTGATAAAAAAGCTTTAAATTCGGTTCTTATTTTATGGTAATTTTTTAATTAAAAATTAAAAGTTGATAACAAAAATCAGAATGGTATGACCTAAAAAAACGTATCAAATTTACAATACCAAAAACAAATTTTTTTGGGTAAATAAATACCTAATAGATCAGTGTTTATTACTAAAGCCTTGTTTTGAACAAAAAAAATATTTGTCAGCTTAATAATTTTCTAAAATTCTATAAACACTGCTAGGTCAATCCTTTCCATTATATTAAAAAAATCTTGATTAATTTGTAGCTAAATTATGGGTACTGCAAAGCCTTAATATCTAGTTTATTTAATAAATAACTCAATAAGAATCTCAATAAATAAATAAACTTATTATTGACACACTTCCACCATTTTTAACAATAATCACATCATCGTAATCACTAATCTTTCCACTTTACTAGGTCAAATTACTACTATTCGGTAACGACCTATCGCTCACCCATAGAGAAACAAAAGTGGGCACGCGATTATTTCCAAAGCTTCCAGCCGATAACCTAACCACTTCTAGCACATTCCAGAATAGCGCGCGATGCTTATGAAGAACGCGATGAATAAGTGACATGACCGTCAAGAATTTTCTACAACAGGTCGTTACAATTTCCCTCTCTAATAAAAGATTGCTCTTTTTGGGTAATATACTTCAGTTCTCTTTACCTTTACAATGTCTTCTGGCTCTTTTTTCAGTACTGGACCGGGCCCACCACAAACTTTTATATAACGTTTTCTCTCTGCGAAAGTTTCCGTTGACGGCAGTTTTTTCTAGATGACATATCTTTTGACCAGATTGAGTTGTTTGTCTGGGCAGGTTAGTGGAAACTTAGTTTCTAATACGTGTAAGTTAATATTAATAAGAGTCCTGGAGATTTTCTAGTGTTAAAAAACGTTGTAAATATTTCTTCTGTAAACCATCAATCACTGCACTTTCGCTCTAAGTTGGTCAGGTCAGGTCAGGTCAGGTCAGGTACAATCGGGTAAGTAAACCAAATTAACTATATTTTTGATGTAACGCGTTACAGAAACAAAAAAAGAACGATTTGACTTTAATTCGACGTTTCGACTGTTTTTATTACTGTCTTTTTCGAGGATTTAAGTCATAGTCATTTATCAAATTAACTATTTTTTCTATTAGTCTTAGATGCAAAATTTTGTTGGTTTTCTGTGTCTTTCTGTTGAGCATTCTTGGCTATGTTCAGTCTTTATATCTTCGTTTCAACATATCGAAAACTTATTTTCTGCAACAGATATAAAGCTGGCACTTTGGTAATGCCAACCTGAAAACTTTTATACACTGACTACAAAATTTGATCATTAAGTTTCACTCGACATGACTTCAAAGCACGTAATTTGTTTTGTTTTTAATGCTCTAACTTTTTCCAATTTTTTTTTACTTTAAAATGTTTCGATATATATTTTTTCTACTCTTCTAAAAAAAATTCTGCTAACTGTTAACGTTTTAAAAAGTAATTTTCTTCTTCTTGTTGTCGATGTTTTAAATTTTTTTAAAAGCTTTTTTATTTTTGTTATTTTTAGTAGAAGTTGTTCAGTTTTCTTTCTTTTAAAATCTTTTTTTTTCGGTTGTTGTCTTTAAACTTTTTCAAGAATTTTATACTTGTTTTCTACTAATTGTTTTATCAAATCTTTTAAAAGTGCCGTTTTTTAAATAGTTCTAAAAAATTTTTAAATTTTTTAGTACTCTCTCTGTGCTGTAAATGTTTCTTGTTCTTCTTTTCATTAAACGTGGTTTACCAAATTGTTCTTGTTTTTTTAAACGTTGCTTTTCTAAATCTTCTTGTTTGCTCTCTTGGAAATTTTTTTCCATCTTTTGTTTTTTAGCCATCTTTTCTCACACCAGGGAATACAAGCGACAAATAAATGAAACCACTTACTTGTGATAGTATTTGCTAATATGTATTAGTTACTGTTATGTGTCAATAAATTAGTTAAAATACTACCCTCCCATTTGTCAATATCTAGTAGTAACGTTAGAGTTATTAAACAATACTTGTCGTTCCTAATATAATATTTTTTATGGCTTAACTTGTTTTACAAACTTTTAAAGATACTTTTGAAAAATAAATAAGAAGGCAGGAGACGTTAAAAAATAAAGAAAGAAAAGGGCGAACGACATAAAAATAAGACAAACGAGAGAAAAAAAAACAAAAAGAATAAGACAAGTAGCAGAGATAAGAAAACAAAAAGATGTCGTTTTTTTACCAGAACTTGATAAAAGTAGATATAAAAGCGTGCAACAAAAAATACAGATAAAATAAAATAAGGTGTTAAAAAAGTCACAAACATTCATCATAAAGTTAAACAAAAAAATAAAAAAAAAAAAAATAAGAGAAATAACTAATGAAACAAGAAGGCAATAGCAGACGACAATCAGAGGAAATATTTAGATTAGAAAAGCGGCAGATAAAAGAACGTGTAAAAGTATGTTAATTTCGTTGATTGTTGTTATATTTTTTAGGATTACTTATTTAAAAATAACTCACACTCACGCTCCATAATAACTAGGGCTATGCAGAAACGTGGAGTTTTTGCCGCTCTATAATACACTAAACATGAGCTAAATGCCTGTCAGTGGTGTAGAAATTTTACGAAAAACGCAAGAATTATTTAATGTAAACGGGACATTGCCTGTATCACCAAGCGCACAAACCTAGTTGATAAAATATTAAAAATCACAGCAAGAATTACGCAGACATTTGTTAGAAAAACAATCTGAAAGATGACATATTCTTTATATCGTAGTTAAGCAACACAAAAACAAATCAAGTGATAGGATAGTGGTAAAGTGTTTGCCACACGATTTGAAGATCGCCTGCTCGAATCCCTGTTATCAGCACGTTTTTTTTTTGCTTTTTCTAGCAAATATCTGAGTAATTCTCGCAGTGATTTTTAACATTTTATCAACTAGATTTGTGCTCTTGGTGAGTACTACATACAGGCAATGTCCCGTTTAGATTAAACAACCCTTGCGTTTCCCGTAAAATTTCTACGCCACTGACAAGCATTTAGCTCATGTTTAGTGTATTGTAGAGCGGCAAAAACTCCACGTTTCTGCACAGTCCTAATAATAACACAGGACTATTGTGGTAAATAAATGCTTTGAAATAAAAACTTGTTCTAAGAATTATAATAAAACAAATGTTTTTGTAAAACCTAAACAAATAATAAAAAAACTTATTAAAACTTAGTAAAAAAATAAGCAAAAAGACAAAAATGCAGAAATGCAAAAAGCAAAACATAATATAAAAATTAAAATATCAAATTTTGAGAAAAAAAATGTTTTTATCAAATTTAAAAAAAGCAATGTTAATAAGAGAAAACAAAACATAAAGGCAGTTAAATTAATGCTAAATCCAAACCTAAACAGAGTAGAGAACAATTAAGTAAAAAGAAAATAGTCAAACAAAAAATTAATAAAGTAACAAATTAAAAGCAAAAATTACTGATATTAAACAATCAATAAAGTTAAAAAAATGTTATTAGCTAGATTCAAAGAAAATATCTGGAGAAAAAAGTGGTATAAAAATAAAGAGTTAAATCTACTTTTAATAGTGTAAAATATCGTTAATTTTTCTGTTTATAATTAAGTGATTAAAACACAAACGTATAAATAGAAGGAAGTTGTTTGACAAAACAGCCGCTTTGTAACAAAAAGTGTTTTTATTAATTTTTACTATTTTATTTGGTAACTTTTCTATTCAGTTGGGATAAAACTTATGCGAAGTAGCTAAGAACGACAAATATTTTTTGAAAAAAAAAAAAACATTGACAGTGCGGATGTCAGGTGAACAGATAATGTAATAATTATTAATATGTGTCTGTGGTAAGTCTCCCATATTTATTATTATTACTTATGTCTAAAAAATCTTTTATGCACCACATCGTAAAAAATAAGAACTTTGGAGAAGCTATACTCGTCTCGTATTTTCGCTTTCTTGAGCAACATTTGCGTCTCCAAACTATATTGACAGTAAAATTTTTCAAGCATCCCTTATTTAAAGGGTGAGTAGTTACGACTGGTGCCCCACTTTATGCGGAAATCCTGTATGTACCGTGATTCATTGATTTTCCGCAAGATGTCGAACACGCAAGGATTCATGTTGATTTCCATTACAACCTCCTCAAACGATTGAAAAAATTATGATTTGCTCGAAAAGTCGTGACGAATGGACGTAATCGCCATCATAAATAATTCTTGGGCTTTACACAGCACAAATCAGAAAAAAGCTTCTATTGTGCTGATATAGCTCTATCAGGCTGGCAGCACTGTCCGTGAAACATTGCGTGTGACCAAAAATAATGTGGATTAGCCAGGGGGAAAATTGGCTCAGCAGTCTCGAAATTACGTAGCGGAGTTTTGACATATTTAATGGTTTTACATATGCAGATTTTCAAGCAGACGAGCACCTTTAATGTAAATGAAAATTTGATTATCAGCAGGATTTTGCAGGGCGGGAAAGCAAAGGGTAAATGCTCCTATTGTGCTCATTTCGACTGTCTTCTCGGCACACAAGAGCTTGAAATGAACGTTTACTACTCTGTTATGCCACTCAGAAATTATAAAAATTTCGTTATAACTTCCAACCCATTAAAAGATAAACTAATTGCTAATTTCAAATGCAATTATTAGAAACTGCAATGTTCGAATTAAAAACATAATTATACTTAGATAAAAGGTTTTATGTCGTGCAACTAAATACCATTTTCTGTGTACACTATTTAGTTTTATTTTAACTAAGTGAGGCCCAAAGTGGATCTCTATCTATACTGGTAAATAATGTAATATGACATAAAGCTAGAATATGCTCCAAATTAATTCTAGAGCTTGTGTTGTTCAACGTCATTCAGAGTATTTTATTATTGCATATAAACTCTAGTAATTTGTAATAAAGTGCTTGCTTTGAATAAAAGAGATTATGTATATTATAAAGAAACTACAAACAATATTCATAAAATCGACAATTTCCGTAATAAAAATAAAATATTTTATTAATACATCAGCCATTTAATGTTTTTAAAACATTTAATTAAAATATAATATTAATAGTTTGTTGGTAAAATAACAATGTGTTTTTGATTTATTTAATACGCAATGTAAATGTGTTTAAATAAAATTCTAGTAATCAGTATTATTAATATTTCAAGCATGCAACAATTAGATTTTGCATTTAAAAATTTATCGCAGATAAATTAATTTTCAACATTTAGTATTTTATTGAACTACAGCAATAAAATCGTTTTATTGAAGAACAGTTTCATATTAACTGTAAAATTTTATTTCCATTTGTTAGTTCAATATAAAACATTTGTAATTGCAGATTAAAATTTAAATAATAAAATCAACAGATGCATAAGATGAAATTCGTGTTTAATTTAACAAAATTGCATTATACTCATTGAGATACGAGTCGATTGTGAGACAAGCCACGTAGTGAAAAGACCCTAAATCTAAGGTAAAGTTGTTGAAACAGCAGCAAAAAAGCATAAAAAAACTCTTTTCAAAACAATATATAAAATAGATAAAACAATCAATTTCTTTAATTTCTGTTGTATTTAAAGACATTCAAAATTAAAACTTAAAAAAAATTAGCTAGACTATCAAAATTAGGGCTTTTAAGCACAGTTTTCTAAGTTTTTATTTTGTGACATCGTTTAAAAACAGTATGTTGAAATCGGCAGAGCAAACACGAAATAGAAATACTACGTTTCAATTTTATTTTAACAGTGAGTCATCAGGAATTACCCTTTAAGATTCTATTAGACATTCCCTACAGCCCCCGAGGGAGAAATTTTTACGTTCACACCAAGTGTGATAAATTGCTAGATCATGTCAGATTAAAGCGTTTATTGCAGTGCTATAATAGATGAAATCACGTATTAATTAAACAGTCATTTTCTCTAAAGACTTACAATTATGATTCTATGAAAATCATTATTTTGTCTCTCTTGACGTTATTTATCAAGATATTGACTTGCTTGACAAAAGTGTACTTTGTATATAATTCCCTGAAAAATAGAATCCATAAATTATCTTACTAAAGACAAAATTGTTTTAGCTTGACGTAGTTTTAAACTTATTAAACAGTTTGATGATGTTAGCGGTTAAAAATGCCAAAGTTTTAAATTTACGTAGATAAAATAAGACAGGGAAGCATAAACATAAAATATGAGTTGGTAAGAAAAGAGTTAAAGACGCTTTTCACCTATTTACTCGTAAATTCCTAGCTTTAGTAAAAAGACCAATTAAATTGACTGAAATCGATTAAAACCATCGAAATGGGGTGAAAAATGGCAAAATTAACATGTATGAGGCAATTTCGTCTCATCCAAACTCGCTTGTTATTTGTGAAATTACTTTCGACGCATATTCAGCATGAAATGCGAGCGTTTCTCTAATAATTAACTAGATAATTTTGGTTTGAAGTGCTTTTCTCACTCTATTACAACGAATGAACTCTCTTGACCACTCTATTTGATTGCAGAGCGGACTTGTTTTGCATTTTCATCAAGCACTTGATCTGTGTACAATGTGAATGTTCAACCGCAAATGTTTATAAATTTTGTATAACTTTAGACTTGAGCGTCAACTAACTCTATTAAAATTAATTTTGCGCTGTTACTAGTTTGTAATTGGAGCGACTAAATTCCCAAGTCTCACAATGAGGCTGGAACAAAAACGAAAACATGAAAATTTTGAATCATAGATGTTCAAAGATCAGAAATTAATCAGTCTGTAAATCGGATGATAAAGCGTCTGTCAAAAGCAAACTAAAATGCAGGATCGATTTATGTTTAGCCGATAGCAAATACCTAATTTCTCGTTTGCGTCTGTTAAAGACTAGTAGATACTTATCTAAATCGAATTCGACAAAAAATACTAATAGCTTTCGCTCAACTTTACATTGCATTGTAATGGGGTATTGAAGTAGCATCGTATTCGTGCAAAATACAATTCGACTTTTTCGCTATTTTTACAAAGGAAACAATTCCTGAAAATATGTTAGCAAACCGCATTTCTGACAAATCATAAACTAGCATTATTGCATCGTAAAATAGAGCATGAAAAATTCACAAATTTCAATTCTTTAAAAAATTTCGATTTGTCAGCTTTGAGATCGCTCCTCGAATTATTTATGCGCCCTAAACCGAGCATATCCGATATTTACCTAATAACTCACCTGTCAATTAAGACCTACCTGAATTAGCTCTGTTCTAATTGTATCAGCCCCCAACGTGCACACCTCGACAACAACGAATGCAAATTTAATGTTTAACGTAACGAAGTTCTACGCGATTAAAAAAACTCTAGTTGCTAACGTCTTGTTAAATTGCTAATGAGAAGTGACAATGTTCGGCATAACGACGAGATTTATTTGCAAAGAACACATTTGAAATTAAATTTCAGATGCTATTGCTTCTGATTTTGTCGCGACCCGACTTGCAGCTGCTGCAACAATAAAAATTTAATAACGAAAGGAAATTAGCGGCATTTGGAAAGGAGTTTGTGGCTTAATGTTTGTTTAAGTTTGCTGAAGCTAACTGTACTAATAGTCAGATTTTAAAACCGGAAAGTAACTTTTATTAAATTTTTCTGGTGTTACTCCATATTTAATTACATAGTGTTGTACAATTTGGTGGCGGCGCCGGAATATATAAGTAATTATTGTTATTATTAGTAATTATTATTAATTAGTATTATTAGTGATAGTAGTAATTAATAGTTGCGCCTATTTGTTAGTAAGGTGACAGCGTGTTAGTTCTGATTTCAACGGTAAAATAACCAAAAAAAATTAATGCCTGAAAAAAAAAAAAAACAAAATTTCTAGTAGTGATGATCTAGCAGTCATATCAGCCTGTGTTTGTGTGATTGTAATTCAACACTAAGACTTACGATAAAACTCACAAGCCAGTCATAGAAGCTTAAACCCTTTATATAGAGGATTTCACTGAGTCTGAGGTCTCAACCAATAAAATTATAATATTCACCAAATGCAGAGAGCGGTATTCTGTACTTGCATTTCTCTAAATGTTAAGTTTAAATTTTAATTTTCTAAGAATGCTACCTGGAAATGTGAGACTGAATATTTGTTCAGGGTTTCTACCGCAAATTTGACAAAAATAGCAAATCAGGCAAAAGTGTTCTCTATGTTAAGATGTTTTTAAGGTAAATTTTGAATAAAACGGTCGGCATCTCTATCGGAATTTGCTGCGCTTTCGGTGACGCAAATAAACAATATAAACGGTTTATTGCTCGGCACCTCAGAGTCACTGAACAGACCTTTATCAATCTGCTGCTGATACCAAAAGAAGTAGCTAACTTAAAGCATGAATTGCATAAAATGTTAATACCGAGTATTGTGACTACTAGTTAATATTATCTATAATATTAGTATTGTTCAAAGGAAATCTTATAAAAAGAAAAACTTTATTTTGATGATAAATACTTATAAATCAGCTGTTTTAAACTATATAAATATATTAAAAAACAAAATTTTTGACGGTGCTTATGAATATTTTATCCAGTGAGACAAGATGTTTTCTTAGATAAGAACTAAACGAAAGTCTTTAATTTGCAACAGAAAACCCAGTATTTGGCAGAAGCATCGTTAACAATCATAAAAATGAAAAAACAGCTAAACTTAATGACTGATTTTTGATGATTGTTATTAAAGATATTTTTTTAAATTTAATCTGTTATTACATGTTTTTTCTGTGCGCATTGTGCAAAAAGCTTTTAACGTAAACTTAGTGTCTTAGCAGCTGATTTCAAGTTGAGATACTACCGGTAGTATCGCAAATTTTAATACTTTTCCATAGCAAAAACCAATAGCAACAGCGCATTTTGTTAATTTTTCATGGAAACGAAACTTCTATCGGTATTATCTCAACTTGAAGTCAGCCCATTAATGTAAAGTAAGTGTCTTAATGTCTTAAACACCTTATAGTAAATTTGTTTGTAAATTTTTTGATGTAAAAATAAAAGTAGTCAAAATTTAATGTTTGAGACCTTCATTTAGAAAACTAAAAAAGCTGATTTTTTTAGAAATCTATGTAAGCTTTTTTAACTGTAGGAAAACGCGTTAATACGAGCCTTTTAAAACACTCTGTATAAGGTTTTGTAATTTTTTTCTTAATTATATTAAATCAATAAATTTATATTATTGTATTTTAAAAATTATATTAAGAATTTATTGATCGGTAATTGAAAAACTTGCAACAGTTTATGAATTATGTATATTGTTATTTAACGTTAATTATATATTTATATTTGCATATTACTTATTTATTTTTGACGTAGAAAGATCACTTGATTTTTAACATTAATAAACAAACTTAAATTAATTTTTTGAATGTATATTTAGATAAAGTGGTTAAACAGGTGAAGAAACGTCTAGGCTGAGCTTAAAATGGGAGCCACCCGAGCAGCATTGATAATTCATAGGGTACAAAGTACGAAGCTGTAACTAAGTACTCCTGTATATCCCAGCAGATGCTTCTCGTCTTGTACAAACACAGCTTCAAATATTTATGACGGGCCAAAGCGAGCACGACTGTATTAAATATAGAAGATGCGTTATTACGTATATGACTTTATATATACCGGAAACTAGCACTGTGCTCTTTAAAGAGCATTATTCATTATGTAAACTAGATAAAAAGCAATCTACAGCCATATTCAAAAGTTAAGTTTCATCGGCCATTATACTATTTTTAAAAGTTCTATAATACCCGGCTTTGTGACTTTCTATTGTATTCACCGAAAGTGATTTTTAAACTTCTTCCGAGCACAATGCGCTACTTGAAACGAAAATTTCAAATTTCTTTGTTATTACGTAATTTATTTTTAAAGCTTGCCACTCCTTGTTAGGTTTTTAAATTTAACCGGTCCAAGTTGACCGACCACGATAGCATAATTACAGAGAGCTTTGAAGTTACTCAGGTTACAAGTAACTGGAGATAATTCAAAGCTCATTTGTGGCTCAGTGCAAACCTCACCAACATTATATGTGGGCATAATTACGTCCTACATGTTTGCATCAAAAAGCCATAAATACCTCCCTAAAATGAGGTGAAATACAAAATAAAATTTTAGACGATGTTAAACAAATATTTGTGATTGCGAATATAAATTATTTTGTTTGTTTTGCAAATCTATACAGTTCAAATATCTACCTACATGAGTTTTGTTTTGTTCACTCAATTATTTTACAATGCTGGATATTTCCAATAAAATTTAATTACAAAGTTATTAATACTTGAAATGACATACGCCAGTAGCAGCACCACGTTCTTTCATATTTGATGAAATAAAATCCCAGTTATATTTAACTAATATCTCTCAACGAATTATTATCTGTAAAAAGCAATTTAAAGTTATGCATTTTTCATTGTAATTCACTTTCATAAAAAAATAATAAATAACTTATTACGTTTCATATTTGAAACGTTCTATTTTGAGTTCATTCCAATTAAAATTCAACAAATCTTCGCGTTTCTGTCGAAATGAGTTTTCGATCATTCAAAACAATTAACTGTAATAAAACAATTAAATTCTCAATAAAATACTTAAAATGGTTTAAACTAATCAAGAATTACGTATCATTTTACATACTATTTTAGCACACTTCAACGCCACTAGCATTAACCAGATAGCAAATAGTGACTTTGTTTAAAAAATATTGATAAAAATAAAACTTTAGGTTTTAGAATCTACTGTTTATATAAAAATTTTTGTTGAATAATATCTAGAAATAACCGCGATATAACCAGTGCAGTGATGGCAAGTAGCTAGTATGTAGATTAGACACACTAATTACTACATATTTTCAATTTTCTAAAATGTACCACGTATGTAGCAATATATTATACATAGACTACTATAAAATATTTTATACAGAATGTTCCTAAATCGACTTTCAAGAGAAAAAATAATTAGGACAATAAATTAACAAGAGTAAAATTTTTTCTGAGAAATCAAAAATAAGAAATTTGTTTCTCTTTTAAAGTCGATCCGGAGAAATACTGTATATTATAATCCAATATATAGGTATTTTTATTTCTAACGTTTACTGGTTTACCTCTGGTAAAAAAACCATAAGCATAAAAGTTCTGATAAAATTGTAAAATTTTTTAAAAATTTTAATAAATTTTTTGCGCGATTGGTTGTTTTTATCAGTTTACTGTGTCTGTTTCCACGACGGTAGGTTGCTGTTACTGGTTGCTACGTGTAACAAAACGGTAAGTAATTCACTTACCGTTCAGTGAACGGTAAGCAATTAAATCTAAAAAAAAACAATTTTGTGATTTATTTATTAAATTTAAATGTACAATTATTATAATTAATAGTAGTAATGCCACTCGCATTTGAGTTTCTAGTGTTAATAGACAAACTTTCCGACGTAGAAGTCACAGGTTGTTGTAATAGTCCACCAACATCGCTGTGTAAAATTTTATGAGCAAATTCAATTTTATTTTGGAGGGAATCTTCCACGTAACTCTCGGCCACCGTTGATGAACGCCACCCACCATGTCTTTTTAATTCCAACACATCAACTCGCCAAAAGTGTAGCCGATGTGCGTCGAAACGAGTGTCCAGTAAAACCTTCAGGGGCTTGCAACTTTAAATACTTTGCAATTTTTGACAGCCAGCCTCCTATTGTGCCGTTTCCTGTGACTTGCCTAGTGCATTTGCCACTTCGATATATCAGAAATAAATGATCTGACGTTGGGTTGCTTGGTCGAATTCCAAATAGTATTTCCAAATAATGAACTGCTTCATTTTCTTTATTAATAACTGTGAACGTTCGCTGAATATTCGTTTTTGTATTTGGAATATTTACTACAAACATTTCTTCATGTTCTTCTATGTCACTCATTTTAATATTGTACAATTCCTCTCGTCTACAAGTGCCCGATACTCCCAATATCATTGCTACTTGCAAATATATTGTTTCCTTAGATTTCAGATGTGCCACCTCATCATCTACAACATACCTTTTGAATTAAAAATTGTTCGACTGGTGCTTCATTCAAGAATTTTTCCATGTCTTCTTTGGTAAAAATTTTAGCCTTTTTAGGCCGATATCCACTATTTTTTCTCTTAAGATAAGCAATTAATGTAGCAAACTTAGAAATATCGGTAGCATCATGAAGAAAAATTGTACTCTTTAGCATAGAATACCCGCCCATAAACTGCCTGGGGCCTTCAAGTGACCACTTCTCACCACAAAATACGCTAGCAAGCTCTTTTCATTTACAGAAATCTTCTTTGCTTCACGCCATTCCTTAAACAACTTGTATGTTTGTTCATATCGGGCTTTAGATTTTTTTGGAATTATTGCCGAACATCCTTCTTGCCAAGCGTCTTCTAAATCATCCGGTAGATCATGACTATCGCTCATATTTGCTTTGAAAACGGAACCACAAAACAGAAATATGTAGGAATGATTGTATCAAAAAGACAATTTTACTTGTTTGGAACAAAACCAGAGCAACCATGGAACAGCCACCCAAAGTTTTCAGTTTCAATCTTCCCGATTATCACAAATGTATTGATATAAATTATTATTATTATTATTCTAGAAACTCCAATCGCACAAAAAACGTTATAAGCATGTCGAACGTTAAGGATTACCTTTCTCCATACTTAATATACTATTATAAATCATTAAAATGTTTTAGCAGAAATTGATAAATCAGGTAGAAACACGATCTTTTCTCAACTCTAACGTGAATAAAGTTTTTGCACTCTTTGTGCACTTATTTCACAATGAATAATAATATTATTAAATTTCTTAGTAAAAGTTTTGAACTATGTAAAGCAAAGTTGCATGGAGTAAACACGGCTTTGTAAAGTTTCGCAAACAACATTTTGTTCTTTTTCTCCCTATGCAAGAATTTTTTACTCGATAGTCATTTCCTAAATAAACCTAAGCAGTTTTTAGTGAAAGTTTAGTCATGAAATGATTTAAAATTTATAAGAATAATCTTCTTACATACCAAGTTCTTGTTAACATAAAACGTCGATTCCAGTGAACAATATTCTAAATGGCTGGAAACACGAAATACCCGGGAATAAATAGCGGAAACAATGAAGCATTTATAGGTAAAGTCTAAATCGCTGTGGTTTTCGAAAGCGTGAGATATTCACGTTTCTAGACACAAAACAGACGCTCTTTCATTAGCGCAAATACTAGAGCTTCGGTAAATCCCCGACGCGATGGATGTAATAATTGAGCGTTATGGAAAGACATATTTTGTAATTAAACGAATAACGCTGTCACACATGAACATTTAATAAACTCTCTGCTCAATATTAGAGAAATATAAATAGGAGTTTCACGCTCCCTTCCGTAGTTACCACTAAATTTCTTTAAAATATAGTAAAAATAATATAATTAATTAAGTAGTATTTTTTATTAATAAATAATAAACATATAATAAATATTTGTATGTTGTAATAATAACTACAATAGATTTTTTTATGTTTTACTAATATATAATATGTACATGTGTTATAGATATTTTAAGTAATACTAAACCTTTAGATATTAGGAACGTGTAATCTCAATATGTAGGTTATATTTGATGCTACTAGGGTTGTTATCTGATGGCCCAATTCGATCTGAACGTAATTTATTCAATTAATTAGACCTTGTTAGAGTGTACGTAGCGTTTGTTATAATTAGACGTTCTCACACGCACGTCTTTGTGGCCAGGAAGACGTTGACGTGAGAAGAGAATGAAGGAAAAACGAGTCTTTCTAACCATCCACCCTTCTTCAACCCTTCTAACATTACCACCTTAATAATAGTGCGCCTCATTAACACAGCTAATATTTTGCTCCGGATTTGTTCAAATATTTACTTAGATACCTATTTACACCCTAAAGCTAGATATGAAATGGAAATTATTACGCAAACAACTGCACCACATATAAACACCAAGAGTTAAATAGAGGTATTGTTGCTAATAAGATTCAAGAAAAAAATCAAAACGGATGACTTAGACAAAACTCACTTTAATCATTTTGTATTTTTAAAGTGTTATTAAATATTCAGGAAAAGAAAACTGGCGGAGACAAAGCAGGAAAAGCTGTCAGAAGTAAGTTGACATTTCTACACGTGAAAATATAACTTCGTCGCTGACACAATTTTTAAAAGAAAACAATAGGTTTTCTCAAATATGTTATTTATATTATAAGTTCAGAATTTTTAAGTCGATAACTTTCTTGCAAGTAGCTAAAAATAGAAAATTTTGTTTATTTCTAAATAATTTATTTTTATTGTAATATAATAATGTTCGAAATGTCCCCAACGAACATCTCTTTTTTCAAACATGTTGTCTGTTATATTAAGTTTAGTATTTCAAGTCGATAACTTTTGCCGAGTAGCTAAAAATAGGAAATTCTGCTTATTTCTGAATAATTTATCTCTGTTATAATGTAATGTCGTTCAATGTCCGAAGTGTCTCTGGGGTATGTCAGTGGGTTTGTAAGGGAAAAGTTATTTTTAGTTTAATTAATTAACACTTTATAAACAATATTAATAATTAATAGCATAGATGGCGTAAGATTTTATTTAATTGTCACCAACTGCTTCTATCTCTAAGAGTTCTGTAAGGAAACAGCATACTGCATGTATATTGTTAAAAGTAAGTTTATTTAAAAAAATTGAAAAGTGTCAGTATGTCTGTGAGATGGCGAAATGGCGTCTGTCTGTACGACCGCTAACCGTACACTGCTTATAAGCAAATTATCTTATTTTTGTAGTCTAACAATGTCATAAAGAGGTTTTTATCGAAAGAAGTTTACAAGAAAACAGTGAAAAATAATCTTATAATAAAAATTTGCATACCGTTTATTCATATAAATAAGTAGTTTTCATCGCGAATTATTGGACCACTCCAGTAGGGTAATGGGTCCAGAGTAGTTATAATAAAATAACCTAAACAAATTAAACTTTGAAAAATTGGCACAATGGACATAGGAGCAGCCATTATCTCAGGTTATCTTGAAGTTGATTTATCAACAATTGTTGAACCCAAAATTTTTATAAAATGTGGAGCAAGTTAATAAGTGTTTATGAGCATCAAGTTGTAACAAAATATCGTTTGATAAAAAGTTTTTTTCTTTAAAATAAAATACCTCTAATACCTGGATGTATTATCATTCACGACTTAGGAAATATTTGCATTTTAAAAACTAAAATTTGAGACTAAATCCTCATTTTTTTTAACGGTTGGAGTAATCGATTAATCACAAAAAACTTTTTCTGTAGAGCGTTTAATTTTCTAAAAACTTATATGTTGCGGATTTTCTGATATTTATTCATCTACGAGTTATAAAATTTAGAAATGAAAAAGAAATTCTTGTTAGATTCTTCAAACTTTGACTTCTGATATTTTTTAAACGCTAGTAGCTATAAAAAAATTGTAAAATATTTTTTTCAAACCATTTAATTTTATACATAAAATATAAATAAAATTTTTCCCTACGATTCCCTAGTGCCGAGATATGGATTTGGCAAATAGAACTAAAAAAAAATATAAAACTGAGATGAGAGAGTTTTTCCTATTAAAATTAAGAGCTCATCTTAAAAAAACATTTTGTAAAGATGCCTAGGTACCATTTTTTCTGTGTCGGAAGTTAAAAAAAATATTTGATTTTTTTGGCCCACCTTAATAAACACGTATTATGAACTTATTTATAAACCTTTAAAATTATGTTACTTTATAAATTTTTCTAATCAAACCTGTAAAAAGAAAAATTTTGAGACTGTTTCCTAAATCTTTCAAAAAAGATTGAATTTTTTAATTATTTTATTGGGTTTCACAATCCTAGTGTTCTATATGAGTGTGCATTCTTTGTAAGTTATTTTAGAAACCCACAGCATATCCACTAGATTAAAAGTTAAAATTGTCCGAAAAATGCATTCCGGTTTCGGAGTAATTGCCCTTCGTGTTGTGTTTAATTGAAACACTATTTGGTAGTTCTGGTTACACTGCCTTTTAGTGAACGACTGACTGCACGTAATTTAATGTCAGTCGAAACTTTATTCTACGAAGTAGTTGTTTTTGCCTAATCGTAGAGGTTGGTTATGTTAGTCCTTAAGCGTGAGCCAAAGTGGCAACATTGTTGCCTGCCAAGCGCCAATATTATTATGCCAACACTCGCTACCTTTAAGCAATCTTTGTTAGATAACACAACGTTTGTCTACACAATTAATTAACTTTCTGTTTCCTTAAATTATAATGGAATTGTTATATAAAGTCTAATTTTTAGTAAAATTTTTGAGATTTTTAATCCTGCGGGTACTATTATGAAATAAAATCTTTAAATAAAAATTATATAAAATGCTATAGTGCAAATTGTCGATGTAGAAAAATAAGTTTTAAGCTCTCCACAATTTTTGAATTGTAAAAGTTAAAGGTAAAAGTTAATTGTGAATCAGATACTTTTAACCAATTAAATATATCTAAGGTTGACGAAAAGACTCTTAAAAATAAACAAAAGAAAATCTTTTTTAATGTTTACAATTACAAGTAATACTATCCTGTATATTATAAATTTACCTTACAGGATTTTATCCTACATTTTATCTCACAGGTGGTGTAAAAAGCAATGCGTTTTTGACTTCTTTGTTTGTTTTAAATCACTAAAGTGTTTGTACCTACAAAGTCTTTTTTGTCATTTTTGGCCATGAATCTCTCGCAAAGCCGGCGCAATACCGATGAAGACTTTTATAATATATTTATTAAATCATTAAAATGAAGCTTTGTGCAAAAGTTCTACTTTTTTATCCCTTTTTGAAAGATTGCCTATTTTTTGGTTTAAATTCTGAACTAATACGTAAATTTAATATATTTTTAAACTATTTTTTGCAGTTTGTACTTCTGATAAATTAGCATTTTGTGTAGTTGACGTTTCAATCGTTATCATATCAATTAAACTAAATTACAGTTTGAATTTGAGTTTACCATCATTTTGTTAGGTTTGTTGAATCTGAAAATTGCACTAAAAATAACCGTAAATAATTCAATGCAAATGGGGCCGTATAGACAAGATCATAACAGTATTGAAAGTGTGGGTTGTATGATAAAATATCGTCCCTCGAACCATTTTGGCGAGATGAAGAAATACGGAAACCGCCATCTTGCACACATTAAAAAATATGAAGGCACTTCCTTTACGAAAACAAAAAGTTTTATGTGATATTGGATCGATTCGGTGTGATACGAAGCCATCTTAGAAAGCGCGCAACAAATATTTTTCTTGGTAATAAATCTCCCAAAGTAGAGAAGTTGCAAAGAGTCACTTAATCAAGTTTACAAGTTTTCTTTCGTATGGTAAGTTGTCGGAAAGATTATGTTTACATAACAATGTGCTAAGCGGCCTGGAAAAATTCAGTCTTAGAAATGTCCTCCTTTTGGGTTGCTCAATCCGCTGCGTTTATTTTAAATTCGTTCAAGTGCATTGATTGTTACTGACTTCAAAGTAAGGTTTTAAGTGGCAAATTTCAAATGTACACAGACGAAAAGTCGGTCAGATCATGGTTCCCACAAAATAAATAAAAGAGAATTTTATCAATTTGTTAGGTAAATTGTGGAGCCCTTAATTGCTTTCTTCCGGATGATCCCAGCTCCGGTGGAATAATATTTGGCCTCGCGGGTAGAAGCGGCTCTAAAGTAAATTATTTATCGACTGATCTTAAATACAGCAGCACAAAGAGCCAACAAATTGAGATAATAATAAGTTTTTAGTTGACATTTTCACAATATAAGTCACTCTTGACACTACTTTTATTTAACCATTTTGTTCAAGTTTTCTATTACTTATTGTTTCAGCAATTTCTCGCTTCCACTTTTCCCAAAAGCTGTCTCATCTCCTCTCGGGATTCATTGCTCTTTTCAACTCTTCATAAAACGTTCTTGTGCTTTTATTAAAAACAAAATATATTTTTTCGAAATTTTTTGTAATAACATTCGTGACATCCGTGAAGATTTATATTCATCCAACACTTCGCTACATTTGCCAATTTTTATGTGAAACTGGTAAATGCGGCTGATGGCATCATAAAATATTATCCTTTATATCCTGTATCAGGACTTGGCACATGCGAATTTTCTATTAGGGTAATGTCTCGACATTGTGTTTTCATTACACGAATTACCCAATCTCAGCCGAGTGAGATACCAACTACCAGTACAAAACGATCTGGAACTCAGCCAGAAATGATAATAGCACCGTTCAAATAAAAATTACAATTAATAAGAGACACAGACCTAGTTCTAGTCTAGTTGTACGTGAATCAATAATTTCCGACATGTTGCTAATTTATAGAAAATGTAGGTTTGCGTTATTTGGTTGTGCAACCAAAATGCATGGATGCAACTGCAATGTTATTGGATATACCAAATTTAGGACGAAATGCAGGCAAGCAAATGTTTGCCGTGCTAGAGGGGATACAGAATGCAGAAAAGATTTTACCTTGATATTGATTCTGCAAAATTAACTGGGCCGGATTCAAAACGATATACAGAGTGAGTTAAAAAATCGGACAAATCTAGAAACAAGTATTTTAATTAAAATAATGTCACACATATCGTATGTATGTAGAGTAGTTTCCAACGATAATCGAGCAGGAGGCGAGGGTGAAACGGAAGCGGCTGGAGTAAAAAAATAGCTATGAAAAAAGCGACTTACGCGCTTTTAGCAGTGGCAAGCGCTGTAATCCGCAAGCCCTCAGTAATACAGTAGGACCTCAATTATCCGACTCATTGATAGGTAGCGCTGAGCCGGATAATCGAAAAATACAGATAATTAAATAGATACGTATTTGAACCTTAAAATGAACACTAAGTGTAAGGCTGATATATACAATAAGCAACAGAAATGTGTTTTTATGAAAAATGTTAATTAAATTGAAAAAAATTAAAAGTATATACTCAAAAATCAAACAAACTACAAGATCTGTATGTATGTATGTAATATAATTCAAAACTCATCAATTTAATAATAATACAATAACAGTTTTATTTAAAAAAATTGGTTATTTTTTCTGTTGCTTTTTACTATGAAATTTTAGACATTAATTAGATATTGTAGACCGAATTTTTTGTACATTTAAAATGTCATTGTAATCACTATCTTCATCTTGTTCTAAGAAATTTAATAGCCCATCAGCATGTAAAATAGCATTTTATGACTGTTTTTGAATTGCTTACGTCTTCTACAACGCATTGATTATCGCTTTCTTCTTCGGAGTGAGTAGAAGTCGCAGACGTAAGGCTTTCAGCTAGTATTTCAAAATCCTTAAAAACTTGATAGTGTTTTTCATTTTCGTCACACTGCAACCATAAGCTTATGTCTTCTTCAGTAACACTATCAAATTCTATAACATTTCTAATTCCATTCGATAATTCTTTTGTCTTTACTGTAACATCTTCTTTCTTCTCACTTTCATCATCTTAATCTAGACCAATTTTTTTCCCAGACTTTTAAATACTAGTTTTCTTGACGTTTCCCCAACTTTCAGCAAAAGCGTAAGTAGCCTCTTTAATGTTTCATGATTTGTGAAATACACGAAAACTGCAATATTTTCAAGTAAAGAACGTAGTCATATTTTTCTACAACGTTGCTTGAAAGTATCTTGGACTTTTTGGTACATAGACTTGACCAAGGATGTAACATAAGGAAGCAGATAAAATTTGTTTATTATTCTATAAATGATGAAATTTCTCGGAGTTTGGAAAAGTTTATTGAGAATGATAAGACGAAAAATTTTTTGTTACCACGTTTCGAGGGCGGCCGCCCTCATCATCAGGTTTATTTATACTTTGAAATTACATTGAAGTTACATTTTGGTCCGTATTAATATTTATGTTATAAACAATTGGGTAGGCTGTGTTCGTCCAAAAACAGGAAATATTTTGGGCGAACATAGTCCTTACATATTTGTTTAAATATGTTTGTGACACACTAGAACCATGTGAGAAATGTCACCTCGGTTTATTAAAATTAAAATTTAAACAAATATGTAAGGACTGTGTTCGCCCAAAATATTTCGTGTTTTTGGACGAACACAGCCCACCCAATTGTTTATAACATAAATATTAATACGGACCAAAATGTAACTTCAATGTAATTTCAAAGTATAAATAAACCTGATGATGAGGGCGGCCGCCCTCGAAACGTCGTAACAAAAAATTTTTCGTCTTATCATTCTCAATAAACTTCTCCAAACTCCGAGAAATTTCATCATTTACAGAAAAAAAGGGAGAAAAGAAAACAACACATAATTTGTTTATTATTTGTTTTTAACATTTCTGCTGGCGGATGAGGGGCTGCATTATCAAGTAATACATGGTCTTTCTCAGTAGGTTTTTTAATTTCAAAAATTTCTTGATTTTGAGGACAAATTCCTCGAAAAACCACTTTTTTATAAGACAAAAAATTTTTCGTCTTATCATTCTCAATAAACTTCTCCAAACTCCGAGAAATTTCATCATTTATAGAATAATAAACAAATTTTATCTGCTTCCTTATGTTACATCTTCTGATTTATTCAGGCTTCTCTTGACTGTAATAAACTACTGGAAAATTCTTCATTGCCATGTCTCATGTCTCGGAAAGATCTTGGTTTCGGAGATGTTCCAAAGAGAACTTTTTTCACCAACAAACGACCAGATACCAGATGACCTTCAAAACGTGTTTGCTTGAACTACTGATAAACCGCGTTATCTAATGCTTCAAAAAATAAGGACTTGATAGTTTTCCGTTTTGACGTGGAAGCAGAATCGGAATGTGTTCGAAATTTTGAAGTCAGTTTGCTTGTCGATTTTATAAAAACTGGCCAATTTTGACATAGTTTCTCCTTTCGGATATTTGTCAATAACTTCTAGCTTTTGAAAAATTGTTAAAATTTTCTTCTTTCTTGTTGTGTCTATCTTAACCACAAAAAATAATAAAAATAATTAATATAACAGTAAACACCAAAACGGTAGTCCTACAAATGAGTAAATTTAAAGATTCTCTATCTGTAACATTATTCATTCTTATTTGTTTTTATAAATATTGGGCGCTAGCCACTGTCTAAACATACGACACTATAATAGTACTTAGAATTGATATGTAAACACACAATAGCGCTAATTTTCAAACGACTAGGCAAGGATAATCAAAAGTGAAAACTTAATTTTGCACGTAGAATTGAAATCTTTAGTAACGCACAGACTATTATCGAAAAACACAGATAGGTAATCGAGGTTCTATTTTATCTTCTACTGTATCTTTAGTGTAATATTTTTGTAAGAGGTACTTGCTCTATTTCCGTCGCTGGTGCTTGCTTAAAGCCATTCCTAAGAGCGTAACATATTTCTTGTTATATAAATATAAGCTATACGATTTTGACAAAATAATACATCTATTCGGTCGCGCGGTTAACCACCTCAATAAATAAATTACTAAAATATTGATCTTTTTTTATTATATTGAGTTTGATTTTAACAATAACTTCTTCTAGGTTTTAACAAAAACAAATACAATATTTTTGTCTTTTTAATACCAAATCTGCTTTTTGTTGATAACGCCAAATTCACACGAACCAACATGTCGTAACTTTAGCCATACTTAAATTGTTTATGCTTTGTGGACGGGGTTGCAGCAGTTTACTACACACCTTAAGATAACTGCGGCTATAAAAATTTTTAGTTTAATTTTTAAATTTTTTATAGAAATATATTACAAAAAATTTGTGCTTTTTTGTGACTGTTTTAAAATGAATTGTATAAGAATGTTATAATTAATCTAAAATTAAAATGTACCTAAATTTAGTAGACAAAATAAAGCTATCCGAATTCTTAAAATAAGAATTTTTTTATGTAGTTTAAATCTAATAAATCAGTAGAAATATGGGAGTATGTATTTAAATAAAATATTATTACAACCGAGATTACAACCAAAATTGAAATTGAAATTTGATTTAATTGCAATAATAACATTTGAAACGTCAATAAAATAAAATGTTAATTTATGAAAAGTGTGAATTGAAAGAAAAGTTGTTTGGAAATATTTCAATTTACTTGAAGTTGTAGATATCTATTGATTGTGTGTTAAAGTTTTTGTGGTCTCTGAAAAGTCGTTTATTTTTGTCATTATTGACTTAAAAACTTTCTTTTCAATATATCGAATCTCAAGTGATTAAGCAATAATTGAAAGTTGGTATTTTTCGAATGCATTTAATAATAGAATTAAAAGATCAAAGATTAACCGATGATAAAGTTTAAAAGTGATTAAAGTTGTTGGGAGTAATGGCAGCAAGTTGTTCGGGAAATAACGAATTTGTCTTGTGAAGAGGCAATCAATTACTTTGTGAGTGAAAGTAGTTAGTATGAGGAATTATAATTGACAGAAACACTTTAATAAAGTGAGGAAGTTGCCCTTCCGAGCGAGAAGTTTACGAATAATAAATCTTTGACGGCCGCCTGCGACCACACAAATCACAACAACGTCGTCCCAAAGGTCTCGCTTCTGGATTTCCTTCGATTTCCGCTCAAATAGAATCGTTGTAACGTTTGTTTTCAAGAGTTGTGCAGCCGCCGAATGCGATTTTCAGGCCTAAAAGTGGCTATTGTAAAACTCGACTTGTCTAAATGCCGTCAAGGACTTGACACCTTCGCCCTCCGATATGCTATTATTCCCCGGAATTGGAACATTCTACTTCTTTTCACAACGCTTTCTTTATTTACTTCAGTGTCGTAAAAACACTCATTCACCTTCTTAACTTACATTAAAAACCGTTTACCGCTAACTACATACATAAAAACATATCGCGCTCTACCTTAATGTTTTACTTCGTTCTGTTCCGGCAAAAATTAAATTCTGACTCCAAACAAAGTTAATCGGCGCTTTTTTTCACAACTAAAATATGTAACGACGAAATTTCCGGTCTCTTTAAACTTTTCGGGGCTATGTAATTTGCAAGCCTGTCATATTCAGTTTTTCTCGCGGCGACTTAATAAAGAAAATGTAAATATGGGGCGATACCGTCTTTGAAATGTTAATGACACTTTTTTCTTGCAAAGTTTTATGCATTTTACTTATAAATTAATTTTTGTAATTCTAAAAATAAAGATGTAAATTTTAAAGTATGATATGTACTTCAGTAAAATTAGATTTTAACTTGAAAAAAATTTCGGCTAAACTGGATTTTTATAAAGATTTTTATTCAGATCGTCTAAACATATTTTTAAAAACTCCCTTGAATTAAAGTGTAAGTTTTAATTTTCTAGGAACCAAAAAGAATAGGTCAATTAATATTCAATTGAGTATTTTTCTATGACAAAAATAGTAACAGAAAACAGATTCTGCTGTCAACTTAGGAATAGTCTGTAGTTACATTTTTCTATGTTTTCTAGTCGCAACTGTCATAAAATAAATGGTTATAACATTTAAAGCTAGTTATAATATTGTTTCTTGCTTGAAAAAACTAGAAAATTTCGCATTTTTTTAAAATTATAGCTGTTCTTTTTTATGTTACAGTGTTGATCTTTACAAAAACGAAGTGACATATTTACATTATGTGTGTACAAAACAAGCGCTATCATACCAATAGTTTTACCACAATTGCAATTTGAATTTAAAAAAAACGTAACAGACCATAACTACAGACTATCTTTAATGGAAATGCACAGTCTGTTTTTGGTTACTATTTTTGTCATAGAATTATTTATTTTATGTTTCGTTGATTGATTTAGACGCAAATATTAGTTTTATCTGATTTTTTTGCAAATAACTTAAAAACTTTTAATTGAAGGGTAAAGGAATAAAAAGAGGAATGTCCAAAAATTTGTTTTCTTACAGAGGTGGGATTCTTATTCTTTTTTCATCAATACGGCAGATTTTTTTATTCGATATAACTCTTGAGTAAACTTAGGAGTGTTGACAGTTATTGTTTTTAAGAGTTTTTTTTTATCTGTATCGCATTTAATATTGGTGAAAAAACGATGAAAATGCTAGTTTAAATTTTTGGACAATTTTCTTTTTATTCCTGTACCCTTCAATTGTTAAAAGTTTTTATATAACTTACTTTTTTCTGTTGTTTTGTCTGGTTAGAATCTTGCATTTCATATTTGAACTAGTTACTGTAATATAAACTATAATATAATAAGATAAAATTTTGTATACATTTGTAGATCTAATGACAATTTAATAATATTTAGTTTAATTTAGAATTTTTTTATCTAATTTTTGGCTTTACTGGTTTGAGGGTTGGGATTAAGTGTTCGTGGTTGACAACAATAGAAAACTATCTTTTTGGTTAAAACTATTAGGATGTTGTTATTGCGATAGCTTTCATTTTTTTTGTCAAAATATTGGGTAAATATTGGCTGTTGCCGAACATCACCAACAACACGATTCTATTTGACCAAATCTATATTATGGCAAAAATTTTTCAATACTTTGACAGGAAAATAAAAGAAGGTATCGCAATACGAAAACACTCAAACAATTTTAACCAAAAAGGTGGTTTTCCACTGTTATCAAACTGAAATCAAAACTTTATTTTACAGACAAACTCTTTCTTTGCACTTTGCAAATAATTTTGTAGGGCAATTGTTTGTTTTTCAAACTGTTTTGCACCTTGCATCTCTGTTGAAGTAGCTTGTCCTATTTCTATCGAATTACATGTCAAAGCAGTGAATTAAATTGTCGATGTCGTCCAAAAATTAAAAATCTTTTATATCGTTATTTTTGTTTTTAGTAGATATATTTT
The DNA here is from genome assembly GCA_029207805.1 of Tribolium confusum. Classification (NCBI taxonomy): domain Eukaryota; kingdom Metazoa; phylum Arthropoda; class Insecta; order Coleoptera; family Tenebrionidae; genus Tribolium; species Tribolium confusum. The sequence continues at coordinate 38,561,341 of JALGAY010000002.1, read as the reverse complement.
TAGTTGTGTTTTCAAATTATCTGAGTGTCATTAGGAATGCAACACTTTGAAAAAAACATGTTTTGGTGACAATTTTTTTTTGTATTGGTAGATGTTTAAGTATGCTATGATAAAAATTGCAGCCATTTATCTGTCGTAGTTTTTATTTTAAAAAAAGTTTTATCTCTTAGTTACTTATAACTAAAGAAGTTTTATCTGTTACTCCAGAAAATTAACTTATTGTTTGTGACTTTGGGTGGTACTAACAAAATGCCTAGAGCACGAAGACCTAGACAGTATCACCGTCTGATTGATTTTGATAGGAGTCGAATTGTTGGGTTTTGTGAGACGAATTTTTCATATAGGTAAATTGCTCGCCGTTTAAACCGAAATGTCGCTACTATTGCAGAGCGTATCAAGTGTGGAACGTAGAAGGAAGAGAAACCCGAGTAAGACCCCGCGGACAACCTAGAAGTACCCAGACGTACCACAAAGCGTCAAGATCGCCGCTTGAGACTTATGGCTCTCAGAGACCGCTTCTCTACTAGCAGGCAGATTGGAGACTTGTGGTTTACCGAGCAGGGAAGACCTGTTAGTATGCGAACTGTATACCGCCGCATTAGGTCCTTTGGGCTATTTTTGTACTGGCCACATTTAGTCCTGCCTTTAACTCCTCATCACCGCCGCCAAAGATTGGACTGGTGCAGAGAACGACTAGGCTGGAGAAACGAATGGAACACAGTCGTCTTCAGCGATAAATCAAGGATTTGTTTAGGGATGGACGATGGCCGTAGACGGGTAAAAAACGTCGTGGCGACAGGTTACAAATTGAGTTTGCGGTCGAACGCCACGTACACTACACCGTGCGTGTTATGACTGTTATGATTTAGAGTGGTATTGCCTATGGAAGCAGATCACCTCTAATCTTTATTCGAGGTAATATGGCAGCAGTCCGTTACATTGATGATGTCCTCCAACCCGTTCTTTTGCCCTATCTGGAAGATCCCAAATGTGCTTATCCAGCAAGATAATGCCCGGCCTTATGCGCCACCTAGAACTTTGAATTTTTTTTAAGCTGCTGGAATAAATTTTTTGTCTTGGCCTCCCAGATCCCCTGACTTAAACCCTATAGTACATGTATGGGATATGATAGGAAGACGGCTAACAAATTTACAGCATCTTTCACAGACTTTGGCTGAGTTACAAAGGCAAATTCAAATTGCTTGGGACTAGGACTAATGTCTAGGCGTATTAACGAGTGCATTCATAGCCGAGGTGGTCAAACACATAATTAATTTTTTTACCCTTAGTTTCTTAGTGTTACTTTCGAAAATTTGATCGTTTTGTTCTTACGTTTGACTGAATAAATCAGCTCTAAAAAATTATTATTTTTAGGTGTTGCGTTCCTAATGGCACTCAGTATATTTAGACTGAGCTTATTTTTTTTACTCTAGCAATTTTTTTCTTTTAGTATTATTTTTTATCCTGTTAAACTAAAAAAAATTGCTAGAAGAGCATAAAACACGTCTAGTCTTAATATTTTATTACAACAATTAAAACTTTGGTTTCCATAAATAAATAAATTTGTTGGGAAAACCAAGTTTTAGTTTTCTTATTCAAATTCTTTAGCTAGACATGTTTTAGCAAATGTTGTTGCTTCTTAAGCAAAATCTTTCTATTCTCTCAATGTAAATTATTTATCAACTATTTGAGTTAAAACGCATAAAAAATAGCTTAGAACATCCGAAGTTTTTTCTCCAAAATGACACTGATAGCGCCTATGTCAAAAAGAACAGATAATATTTGTAACAAACAATGTTTTTCTTTTATTTTACCAAAATATTTAGGTCGGAGCTGTTTATTTTCTTAGTTCCCTTAGCAAGTTTTTTCTCTTAGTGCTCTGAACTAAAACAGAAATGCATGGCTTGATTTTGAATTCAATTTAATTTAAAGCGACTTTATTTAAAAAAAAATATACAAGAAAGATAAAAAAGATAATAAATATATAAAAATGGAAAATTAGTATATAGTTAAATTTTAATTGATATCTTAATGCCTCAATTAAACTTTTAAGAACTATAAGGTAGGTACTGGCTTACTTTTAGATGAAAATTAAAAACAAAAGTATATCTATTGTATACTGTTTGAAAATGAAACTAACTTTTCTAAAGATGATAACTGAAGCGGCGAGTATCTGACGTTATCTTACCGGTCAATGAAGAAACATTAAACTCAGTTCCGATATAATACCCAATCAGAGTTCTCCTGTGGTGTACAACTTTCCTGTAAAATATACTCGTAATTGAGAAGTCACCACAATTCTAAAAATAAAAATGTAAATTCTGTTATGACACTTAATTAAGTTAATGGCTGTATTTATATCAAAATTCCCAAGAGAATGCATTGATGCACTAACTAATAAATGAAGTGGTGTTGTGCATTTCCTACATCTCAAATGCTAGATCGATTATCTCGCAGGAATGACAGCGAAGAGAATTCAAATTAGCCTTAATTACTGTTTGGCCCACCTCCCAACATAGCTAAACTTACACGCCAAACAGCAAACCACACTTATGAAACTTGGTGTAATAAATTAATGCTGTTATTATAAATGAACCTTTGGTGATAAAATAACTAACATATACTTAATGATGAGCAATTTGTACTAAGCTGCTGGCCATCTTAGGGTTACTATGATAAATTATTAGAAAGAGGATGAGGAAATTAACCTTTATGTATTATTCATTGTCTCCGAGAGTATTCTCATTTAACAATGTACACTAGACCCCTACACAAAACTTATAAAACGCTCTGAAATATTATTCAACTCGTACTGAAAAACAATGCTAGTGCAGTACATGTAGCCGAAAGTTTGGCTTCATGTTTGTGTTAACTTTTAACGAGGTTTAAAATTAGATCGATACATCATTGTTGGGACGTTTCCAGCTTGTTCGCAACTATGTGAAATCAAGTTATAGAAAAAAGTCACCGAATTGAAAATTTCACAAATTCAATTCTTGTGGCTTTAGAATGTGCTTCTAATTAAATCAACGCTTACATGCGAGCTCTGATTTTCCGGGTTCGTGCGGCTGGAAAAAATGACCAAGTCGTGTTAGTTGATATGTAAATGAGTGGTGAATCGTACATCTACCAGATAAATAGTGTAAGTTGTCTAACTAAAGCGGATAACTGTAGAAAAGCAAGCAGAACGTTGAAATAGCACGAACTTAAATCGTGCCGTCTTCTGCACTTAATGCAAATTTTCCATCAACGGGAATGTATACGTTGAGCAAACCTTCTGGTTATGGGACCCTATTAATTATTACTTCACATCTTCTCTTTGACGACACAGTCGCTTTACTTAATGCTATACATGTGTCAAGTTTTTGTGACAGTCGTGCGCTTAATAAATGAAGGAAGGAAACTCTACATAAACCTAATATGCAACCTGTCTGAATAATTCTCGCTTGGGATTGAATTAATTACCAGTTTTATCGACTTTAACCATCATTTACATTTGGAATATTTACGTCGTAAAATCATAATAATTTTACTATAAAATTATTACTAATCATTGGCTATTTTAAATGCGGACGATAATCAATTATGCATTTTCAATTAATTGCCAGCACGAAATGCAACTCGGAATTTATATCAGTGGTTAACTCTGTTTATCATTACACGAGAGTCGTTTTGTTTCTCTTGTCTGCAGTTACTTTACTAATCAGATCATTTTTTGCATAAAATAAATAAATAGATTAAGGAACAGTCACCGAAATCTTTCCAATTAGTACAGTTTGTTATCAAAACTAACTAAAAGTAGAAGTATTTTATCTATGGCTGCTTTGATAACTGCATATTATATTGAATATTTGAGTAAAGTAAAGTGACATATTATTTCACTTGTGAAGTAACAAAATAAAAATCCACTCTTTAAAATAATTCGTCTTAACTTCAAACTCAATCTTAGTTACATATGCTATTATTGTTATAAATATTATTAACACAATTTTTACACCTACTTATAGTAGGACAAGCCATTTCTGATACATTTATTTTTATAACAGCTGTCGATGCGGTAGTTATAATATACTATAAACTAACTGTTATAATATTTTTGTCACCCAGAATTTTTGAAGCAATTTCTTTTTTATTTTCTTCTGCCGTGTCTGTATATTCCTTCGCCACTGTATTCGAGCGCCAGCCCCCATGACGCTTTACTGTTAAAACATCATCTCTCGAATTAGGAAGCAATAAAGTAGATGAGCGCTTATAACAATGTTCCGTAAACCCTGCTGGATTAGATAACTGAAGAAAAGTAGCAATATTCTTGGGAAAAATAACATATATGTTTATACCAACAGGTAACTTTATACACCTCTGGCTTCTGTATCCTAAAAGAAAACGTCCACTACTGGTGTTATTAGAGCAAAATGCAGCATATTTTCGAATTAATTCTAACATGTTGACTATATCAATTTTGCCTAACGTAATAAAAATTTCTCTGAATATTTTTGTTTTAGTGTTTGGTATTAGAACATAGAAGCCTTGTTCTGATCTTTGACATCTTCTAAAAGCATGGTGGTAAGTTTTTGGATCCTACAAGCTCTACCTACTATTATAATTAAAGCAACCTTGAAATTAACGTTACTTAATAAGAATAATTTTTGCATAAAAAGAATACAGTACCTTCACTAACAAAAAATTATCATTATTTGCTTCTTGTAAAAATTTTTTAATATCTTGTTTAGTAAAAATTTGCGATTTTTTAGCACGATATTCTTCAGATTTTTTTTTAGAAAGGCAATTAAATGCACGTATTTACTGATGGCAACATTCTTCTTATTTTTATTATTGTTCTAATCATAGAATAAAAAACCTAGAGACTCGATGATGTATACTATTTTAATAAATAATCAAAATATGCTGGTAGAACCATCTCATGCGTAATATTTTTAACATTTTTCTCGTTGCACCGTGAACTAAACCGTTGAAAAGCCATTTATGGCATATATCGCAGCTTTTCGATATCATAAGATAAACTTTCTGACTCACTCATGTTTACTATTTTCTTATTTTTACGACAAAGCACAATTTTTACTGATTTGCATTTCCAATCGAAAAAAAAAAGATTTCATTTGTTTAAGAAGCGCTTGTTCGATTGAGTTTAGAGTTTCCTAGTTTTCTTGTCAACAAAAGAGCTCACGTAGGTAAGTCAGAAAGAGAAAAATAAAAGGAAATAAAATACCAAATTCAATTGAACAAAATTTATTTAAGTGAAGAGAAAATTATGAAAAATCAAATGTATTATAAAAGTAAATATCAATGTAAAAGTTACAATTTATAATAATCTACATAGATCTACATCAGTGTTTGTAAAGATGAATAATAAAATCGTTCTAAAAAGACTTTCTTAAAAATTTGAAATCACAGAAGGTCAAGTATACCTTTAAGTCTATTTAGTTCGTAAGTCTGTTAAACCGCTTAAAATGGACTAACGATCGAAATTACCGAACTATATATCAAAATCAGCTAGTTTTGGTAAAGTACACAAGTTTTTACAATTATTACTAACAATGTTTAAAGCAGTAAAATCGGTATTAGCCAAAAGCACAAGGAATTATTAAATAAAACAAACAACATTATAAAGTTTCAATTGACCTACTTAATCTTAGTTTTCAAATATTATCAATTAACGTCAAAGATCTTATTTTTCTATTAATGTCTAACGACTCAATTCGTTAACTATTTACAATATCTTGCAAAAAAAACAAGACAAAAAAGAAAAAAGAAATATGAAAGTACATTATTAAAATGTAACTTTATCAAGAACTACACTGCAACTCTAACAAAAATCTAACTTGTGATATAATGTTTAAAAGCTTTACAAAGTTTTACTAGATAGAAATGGAATCAAGGTATGCTAATCAAAACTTTACCACAGGTACTTTTCTAATCTAACTCAGAGCTTAAACATCACTTCCCTAAAGACGTCACTTTCAATTCTTAAAATTCTTAAAACTAAAAGCTGTTTCAATTACTGAAGAGCTTGTTTGTTTATTTGTGTAGAAAAGCGTTTAGACAATGGTATACAAATAAAAAATGACTACAAAAACAATGACACAAAAATATAGACAAGATGATATATTGAAAAAGCCTCACTCAAGATAATTTCAACGCTTTCTTGAATGGTATAAGTGTAACTTGTTATTACAATAGTTTGTGTCATTAAAGTGTACCTCTTCTTTTAAATTGCATTGTTTTGCTATTTATATATTTTAATCGCTTTTAAATAATTTATGACAAAAAATATTTTAAAAAATAAGTAAAATTGAAAAAAAATTAAATGCTTTTTAAAATGATGTATTACTCGAGCTGCAATAATTTAATAACGAGTTGTTACATTGCGATTTTTTTTAACTAAATAACAAAAAAAAATTGTAAAGTTTTTTTATGGGCCCTTTGATATAAATTTATATTAAATAATAAATTTATTATTGTCATTTTATTATTGCCCAAACCATCAACGTTTCGAACGTATCAGTAGGTAATCTTCAAGCATGATACAAACAAAAATCTTGCTTTAGGAACAAACAGGGGAGACATTGTTATCTATGACACAAACTGTTTTAAATTTGTACCAATAAATTAGTAACAAAATTAAAATCTTAGATTTTACATGTGACAATCAGAAAATATGTGTTTGTGACTCGTTTACATTTCTTGTTTTCCTTGAAACTAACAACAAATTTCCTAACTTGACAAACAAAAATTTATTTTCTACATGAGATTATCCCAGATAAGTATTGCCGCAGGTTTCATTAATGGTACCCTCAACCTGTTCAACTTAATAAAACGATAAAGAATAATATTAGCATCAGTAAAATACCCGACTCACTGATAAATAATCCTTTGAAAATAGCACCACAAAAGCAACTCAATCATGAATCAAGAATTTGAAACTAAAAGTCAGAAAAAGACAACAAGAGTCAGCATTGAACCGATTTTCAAGATTTTTTTTTGAAATTTTGACACGCTTGAAGTTTGTACAAAAGGCTTGTGAAGATTGAATTTTTAGTCTGTCATTTAGAAAACAAAAAATGCAGAATAAATTCTGAGTTCGGTTTTTTCTCTAAAATTGAAAGCACTAAAATGTAATAATACCGTAAAATCAGTTAAACTTGTAGTGAAGCTATTCAAGGTTTGTGTTTAGTTGGTGCCTCTGCTCTAACTTACTATCTTAATAAATACTGACATACTGACAATTTGATAAATAAAAAACTAAAAGAATAACATTGACCGGTTTTCTATAACATGCTAAAAAAGTTTTTGTGTATTAAATTACGTGTTTGCCATTTTGCAAAAGTAGTAAGCTAGATGCACGACTTGTTATAATCTAAAAGCAAAAAAGTTCAGTCATGGGATCACATACTAGAAATTTGAGAAGCTATTACGATTTATTTGTAAAAAGTTAAATATTTGACTGTTTGCAACGACGCGACGCTCATTTGCGGGGAAAATTCAAAATTAATAGATTTGCAAAGAAAGAAATTTTGAGGATGAGCACTAGATCTGTTAAGTCAAACCAACGTTCGAGTTTTATAATAATCTAAGTCAGATAAACCTCAGATAAAAATTTCAAATATAAACGTACCATTAAGCTGGTTTAGTTTGAGTTTACTTAGATTTTATTTTAGAAATAACATTTTAATTAATTAACCAACTTGTGATACATGTAACAAAAACAGTTCTGTTCATGTTCTATTATCCCCTTTATTAGATATTAAAAGATACCGAAAGTACCTAGCTAGTGTAAGAATCTATTTTGCATGTTTCTGGTTTTAATTTGTTTATTTTTTTGGATTTGCCAACCTGAAATTTCTTTAATATGTAGCAGGTCTCTCCGTTTAAAATGATTTTTTTTCAAATAATTTTTTTATGAACACCTTTGCTTCTTTATTATTTATTTTTAAGTAATAGTTTTTCATAAATACCTTATTTTTGTACATTTTTTTCATGTTACACCACAATCTTTGTCCTGTGTTTGTCTCACTTACATCCAGCATTTCAAAATGTTGACGTCTCTACAATAGACCGGTTTTTTTATTTAATAAAATTATATTGTAATGTTATTATTAATTATTAATATTATGATATTTATAACATTATAGTTTTAATACATGTTATGTTTATTATTATATGGCCCCACATTCAGCGTCAAAAACTGTATAAAACACATCGTCTCTAACCATTAATGTAGCCGCGCCAATCGACTATTCCCAGTCGAAAAATTAAAGAATTTGAGATGTTTAAAATAATGCATGACGGAGGGACCATAGAGACCTCTGGTCTCCTAGTGTGTTTGCCGGCATAAAAGTCCACTCAAGTCCGAAAGTGGAAAGACAAAAAAAAATAATAAGTAATACCAAAATCAATTAAGCTAAACTTACTTAATTAAAAAAATAAAAATAAATAAACACAAATTAAGTGTATTCACTAAAATGCAGCGACTTAACTGAAGTAAATATTACACAGAATGTTTTTTTGAAAACAGTCTACCAGGGTAACGATCTTTAAATAGAAACAAATCTAAATAGGTCAATTTTTATTGCTAAAGGTACATGTTTTTATGGTGAAATCACGTTAAATTTACCACCCCCTTAAACACAGGGTTTTCCTGGAAATTAAATAGAGAAAGTGGATCAAGTAATACCTCCTTTTGTAAGTTTTTTTATGTTTTAGTTTATTTTTGAAAAATCTGTTTTGTATGTCAAAAATGTTCACTTCGGTCTAGAATATAAGTATCTAATCACTTACTTATTTTAGCTTTATGAACGCACTCTTAACTGATCTGACAAATTTTGCTTTGAATAATTACAAATAAAGTGTTTTCATTTAAATTATTTTAAAGATTTATAAAGGTTTTGTAGTTAGAGTCTTGTTATATAATTTTTGACGCACTACGTGAGGCGATATAATAATAAGTACATTATATATTAATTTTAATTATTATTTTATAAATAATTATGATGATAACAATAATTAATAAAAGCATACTCCATAATTTTATAAAATAAAAACCGATTTATGAAAACATTAACGATTTGAAATGATTGATGAACGCAAGACAAACGCTTTAAAAAGATTGTGGCATAACGAAAACAAAAATAAGATATTTGTTAAATAATTGTTACTTGAAAATAAAAAATACAGAAACCAAAATGTACACAAAGAAATTATTTAAAAAAAAATCAGTCATCGTTAATGGAATAAATTGCTAGATATATACCACATTTTGGGGTGGTAAATCCAAATAAACTAAAAAAATTAAGAACCAGATACAAAATAGTATTCTATAACTAACAAGGTATTTTAGGTATTTTTAATCTCTAATAAAAAAGGTAACAAGAAAACATTAACAAAATTGTTTGGGTTATGATTTGTGGCCCAAGCTAGTCGATTAATATTAAAAGTCATTTTCAAATTCAAATTCAGATAAATTCAAAACTGAGGCAGTTTAATAGAACATTAACATCTGAAATTTTTAGCCACACATCTAACGTGAATTATTAGAACCGAAAAGTTAGTCACAATAACAGATCTAATGGGCACCCTTAAAATCTCTCTTTTCACAAATTTCCTAATTTAAAATTTTGTCTGCAAATAATCGCCGCGTCGCAAACACTTAAAATATTTAACTATTTTACAACAAATCTTAAAAATTATCAAAATTTTTAGTCTATAATCTCATTACTAGACTATCTTGCTTTCATATTATAGAAAATCCGTGTTCCTGGCTTCTCACTTTTTTCAAAATGGTAAATACGTAATTTCATGCAGAAGAACTTGTTTTTTAGCAAATTTTAGAAAATAGGTTAATGTTTCTTTAGTTTTTGTTTAAAAAATTGTTATTACGTCAGCATTTACCTAAAAAAAAGAACAGAAGTACCATCTAACAGAACAGATCATGAATCGTTTGACCATAAATTCAAATGATTGCACAATACTATTAAATTTTAGTACCTTTAATCTCAGAGAACAAAACAAACTTAAAGTTTATATTAAATTTTTTGTTTTTTAAATTACACATACTTAAATTTTAAACTTTAAAAACCTCACTTTTAAACATTTTCAAGCTCGCTGGACAAACTAATTCATTGAATTTATCTGCATCTTTTACCAAAATTTCTCTACTTGTTTCTAAAATGAAGATGAATAAAGCTAAACTCCGTTCTAAAAAATCCAGAAAATTTGCGCAATGCTCATCTAGTGGAGTATTCCTTCTCTCCATACAACTTTAATCCGTTCTCTCAATGTATTTTGGAAACTGTCACACTGTGCAAGTTTCTTGTATTTTTTTGCAAGATTTTTTAATTTTGATTTGACTGAGTTTCTAATTCTTGATTATAAAATTGTGGCGGCTTTATTCTCAAAAATAATTTATAGGTAAATAGGGCACTTTTACTGATACTATTAGTCGCTTAATTAGGCTAAATATATTTAAGATACTACAAAACCTGCGGCAAAATACTTATTACCTGAGATAAATACAAAAAATAGATTTTGTTATGTCAAGTCTAAATTTGTTGTTAACTTCAGAGAGAACAAGAAAAGTAATCAAATTACAACACATAATTTGTGATTGATATATAAAATTTAAGAAATTAATTTTATTACTACTATTTTAACGTAAATTTAAAACAATTTAATTTTTTTATGATAAATAATAATATCCCCACTGTATGTTCCGGAAGAAATATTTTTTTTTTGTATTTTGTTTGGTGGTGATTGCTAATACGTATGAAAAACATGTTAATGGTTTGTATCAGTTTCACTTTTTTTTGTCTTTAAAATTAGCTAAAAAATTTTGAATTTAATTTTTTTTTCTTGAAAACATTGATAAAACTATTGTTATTACATATGATTACTTAATTTATTACTGATATTGCTTGATTCGCAATTTTCTTTTGTGAATCATTAAAGAACAAATATTTGAAAAAAAAATGTTACAGTTATTAATTATAATCTAACTAGTGAGTACTTTGTTACCAAAATAATTTTTATAAAAAATAATTGTTTTTAAATTTGCTTTTCGCAGCTAGTAAAACTGTAATATATATCTCTTAATCATAAAATAGTAGTATTAATTGAAATGTCGAGATTTAATTAAAATAACGACTTATAATTAATGATAATAACAAATAATTTTGGGGATAATAAAAGTAGAACAACAGAAAGCATGTTCAAAGCTTTTCAAAATTAGGTATTACTTTCTATTTAAATTTCAAGGGTGGAAAAGTTTTGGCCTGGCAATAAAAATTGACAAAAACGTTACCAAAAAAAGTGAGGTAGACTGTATTAAAAAAGTCACTCTATAACACCGAAAATTTAAAACCTCAGTAGGTCTAACATATCCTTATACCTAATTGACTCTCTAATCCGATATACTACTTCAAACAAACTTACTGATAAGGTTATCACACTATACGTCAAAATCAGCTGGTTTTGATATATACGCAAAAATTTCTACGATTATTAACAATGTTTAAAGCAGTAAAACCAGTTTTAAATAAAGGCACAAAAAATTTATGAGTAAAACAAACAACACCACAAAGTTTTAATTGACCTACTTAACTTTACTTTTAAAATAAAGAGCACGATTTTATTATTCTATTAAGGTTTAACAAGAATTTTGTTAACTATTCACAATGTTTTCACGCAAAAATTTACTAGTTGTCAAAAAAAAAACACTTGGTGGAATGTCCGAGAGAAATGATATAGAAAAGCACATTACCATCAATGAAAGGATTTCACCAAATATCACAGCGCAAATTTAACTTAGCTTTTTGTTTGATGTTTGCAGGTCTCTCAAAATTTTACTGGACCGAAATAGAATCAGGATATGCTGATAGTAATTTTTCCACAGGTATTTTTCTAATCCAAATTGAACCTCAAACACCACTTTCCTGAAGAGGTCAGTTTCAAGATCCAAGATGCTCAAAACTAGAAGGTGTTTCAATTACTCACGACTTAATCTTCTGCGACCAAAAAGAACAAGGTTTTAACCATAAAAAAGTCTAGAAAAAAAACCTGTTAGTTTTCTATTGAGCTACATGACTATGGCAAAAAATACAAATTTTGAAATTATTGGGTAATAAGATAAATCCGCAACCGGCTTACCGTAGAATAAGAAAACCCATATTTAAATTTAATCTAATTTTAAATTACCTGCAGATGGTGTTTGGCCTTTTATTAGGCGTTCTTTTCTTGTTTTATAAACAGCCAGAAGATCTCTGTCATAAACACTGTAGTTTTATTGAGCTCTATGTAACTTTTTCGAAAAGAAACCAAGAAGTTACTAACAAAAATTTAGTGATACATGTAGACAAAATTAAAGTTTAAAGTTATCCACTGTTGTTCAAAGAAGCCGTTTCTGGAGTGAAAACCTTGTCTTGAGAAAGACACGGTTTTGTGGTAGTACTGAGATTCAATGTAAGACTGCTGTGTGCTTGAAGTAAAGCTACGCCTTGCTTTCTGTTCTCCGTCGCTGAAAATTAAAATTAAATTTTATTTTGAAAATTTGCAAAAATGTATGCGATAAGTTGCACTGAAATAAGGTAGGTCTGACGTACCTGTCTTGTGAAACGCAGCCACGTAATTGTGGGCTTTCGGGAGCTGAAAGACTATCGATGTTTTGCCAGTGGTAATAAACTGATTGTGGCACTTTGTGGGCACTCCGTTGAAGAAAAAATGCAAGGATTTCTGGGTTGGGTTGTTATGAAAGACGAATCTGACCTAGTGAACCAACGGGTCTTGGGTGAAGACAAACCAAACAGTGGGTCGTTGTATGGTTTAAGCTGGAGTGTAGTCGTCGATAAATTTTTCGTCTCTTCTACCATGTAGAATTACTTCCTTACGATTAGTCGAATTTTTTATGTCGGAGTCACTATTGCAGTTAATAACAAATATTTTGTTCAGGTCCATTACATAAGTAGATACTTCTAATTTTTAAAATAATCCAAAATGTGCAAACTACTGCACTTTTAAAAAATTTTTTGTTTTTTTTTGTTTTTTTGTTTGGTTTAAAACATTTTTAAAACTTTTAAAAATGTTGTTTATATTGTTGCCCTAGAAATGTGTGATAGTACAATTTTAATAACCTTATTCAAAGCTTTTTTTACCTTTTCCAAAAATTTACTAATAAAAAGTATAAAGCGTTTCAGTAACTTTATTCCTATATTGGGAACCAAAATTCTATTCACAGTTGGTAGCATGTGACACGCTTAAATGAATTTCAGCAGTTTCTCGAGCAAACGTGCAAAAACTTTTGGTTTCAAACACTACTTTTCTGAAGAAATAAGCTTCAAAATCGAAAATGCTCTAAAGTAGAAGGTGTTTCAATTACTCAAGACTCAATCCTCTGCAACCAAAAAAAAGAAGATTGTTAACCATAAAAAGTCTAGAAAAAACCTGTTAGTTTTCTATTGAGCTACATGACTATAGCAAAAATTGCAAATTTTGAAATTTTTAGGTAATAAGATAAATCCGCAAACAACATACTGTAGATAAAAAAACCCATTATTAAGTTTAATTTGATTTCAAATTACCTGGAGATAATGTTTAGCTTTTTATTGTGCGTTTTTTTTCTGGTTCATAAACAGACAGAACATTTCTGTCATAAAAACTGTAGTTTTCTTGAGCATTATGTAATTTTCTTTAATAAGAAACCAAGAAGTTACTAACAAAAATTTGGTAATATTGGTTTCCGAAATGAAAAGCTTGTGCTAGGAAGACACGGTTCTGTGGTAGTACTGAGATTCAATGTAAGACTGCTGTGTGCTTGAGATAGAGCAACGCCTTGCTTTCTGTTTTTCGTCACTGAAAATTAAGATTAAATTTTCTATAAGAAATTTGCAAAAATGTAAAGATAAGTTACACTAAAATAAGATAGGTTTGACGTACCTGTCTTGTAAAACGCAGTCACAGAATTGTGAACTTTCAGGGGCTGTAAGACTATCGATGTTTCGCCAGTGGTAATAAACTTATTGTGGCACTTAGTGGGCACTGCGTTGAAGAAGAAATGCAAGGACTTCTGGGTTGGGTTGTTATAAAAGAAAAATATGATCTAGTGAGCCGATGGGTCTTGGGTGAAGACAAACCAAAGAGTGGGTCGTTGTATGGTTTAAGCTGGGGTGTGGTCGTTGATAAATTTTTCGTCTCTTCTACCATGTAGAATTGCTTTCTTTCGATTAGTCAAATTTCTTACGTCAGGGTCAAGAATTGTAATTGATGATAATTACTTTGTTCAGGTTCTTAACATAAGTAGGTACTGTAAAATTAAAAAATTACAACTCAAAATTTGCAAACTGCTGAATTCTTAAAATCTTGTTTATTGTGTCGTTCTAGAAACCTGTGATAATACAATTTGAAAAACTTTATTAAGAACTTTTTTGTTTTTTTCAAAAATTTTCTAAATAAAAGTATAAAATTTTTAATAACTTTTTCTCTATGAACCAAAGATTTATGCAAACTTGAGGGCATGTGATACCATCTCTAGTGCTTAAATAAATTTCAGCAGTTTCTCGAGCAAGAGTGTGAGGGTTTCTGTGTTGGGTTATTAGAGAAGAGAAATCTTACCTATTGAGCCAATAGTGTCTTATGTGAAGATAAACCAAACAGTGGGTCGTTGTATGGTTTAATCTGGGGTGTAGTCGTCGATAAATTTTTGGCCTCTTCTATCATGTGGAATTGCTTTCTTTCGATTAGTCAATTTTTTTACGTCGGAGTCAGCAATCGCTGCTAATAATAAATATTTCGTTCAAGTTCATAACATAAGGAAGTACTTATAATTTTTAAAATCACAATCCAAAATTTGCAAACTACTGCACTTTTAAAAAAGTTGTTTATATTGTTGCTCTAGAAACGTGTGATAATACGACTTTAAAAATCTTATTCAAAGCTGTCTTTGCCATTTCCAAAAATTTTCTAAAACGTTTAGTAACTTTCTTCCTATATTGTGAACTAAAACTCTATTCACAATTGGTGACATGTGACACTCACCTCTAATGCTTAAATAAATTTCAGCAGTTTCTCGAGCAAGAGTGCAAGATCTTTTAGGTTGAGTTATTATAGAAGAGGGATTTTACCTATTGAGCTGATGGTAGCTTACGCGAAGACAAAGCAAACAGTGGGTCGTCACATAATTACTTGGTGTTTTAAAATAAATGCAAAAAAGTAATTAAGATTGATTTAGTTATTTAAAAAATTGTAAAAAAGGTTGAAAACGTAAAAAAATGATAAGATAACTACATTACATTTAATGGGCTATTTATTTTTGTTGTAAAAACCAAACACTCACCAAAAAAAAAAAGATTTTTTTTTAAATGTTAAAAAAATACAAAAATTTTACAATAAAAGGTATAAAAAGTTTAATAACGTTTTTTCTATAAATCAAGACTCTATTTACACTTGGTAGCATGTAATACCACCTCTAGTGCTAAAATAAATTACAGCAGTTTCTCGAGCAAATGTGCAAGAACTTTTGGGTTGGGTTATTATAGAAAAAGAATCTTACCTATAGAGCCAATAGTGTCTTAGATAAAGACAAACCAAACAGTAGGTCGTTGTATGGTTTACTCTGGGGCCTCTTCTACGATGTGGAATTGCTTCCTTTCGATTAGTCAATTTTTTTACGTCGAAGTCAGCAATCGCAGATAATAATAAATATTTTGTTCAAGTCCATAACATAAGTAAGTACTTCAAATTTTTAAAATTACAATCCAAAATTTGCAAACTACTGCATTTTTAAAAATGTTGTTTATTTTGTTGCCTGTTGC
Source organism: Tribolium confusum (assembly GCA_029207805.1). Lineage (NCBI taxonomy): Eukaryota > Metazoa > Arthropoda > Insecta > Coleoptera > Tenebrionidae > Tribolium > Tribolium confusum. The sequence goes on along the minus strand of JALGAY010000002.1, from coordinate 38,545,526 downwards.
CTTAGAAACCTGTGATAATTCGATTTTTCTGGCTTCTAGCCAGATATTTAAATCGCCAGATACGTGTGATCTTCATTTTTGAGATTTTATTTTTATTTGTTGATTTTCGCAACATTTTCTTGGCTCTAATTGTTTTACAATGACAAAAAACTATAATCAAACCTTTTTTTGCATTTTTCTAAAAAAGTTTTAATGAGAAATATAAAACGTTCAATACTTTTTTCTTCATAAATCAAAACTTTATACATAGTTGTTGGCAAGTAATACCACCTAAAGTGCTTAAAAAAAATTAGCAGTTTTTTGAACAAATGATCTAAAACCAGTTTTCTTAAAGAAACTGCTTGTAAAGCAACTGCAAATCTTTTGACAACCATAATTTTTGCTATAGCTTTAGAATTGACAAAAAATATCTGTGACACTTTCTATATTATAAATTCCAGCACTATTGTATTTGCATCTTCTTTTCTCGTCGTTACGTTTGTGCAAATATGTTCTATGTTTGCTGACTACTTTTTAAAATATAGGTTATAAAATTTGTGGAGTAGAGTAATGCTTGTCATTAAAAATAATTTTCACTCTTGCTTTACTGTTTTAAAGTGGCATGCATCTCTTAAAATAAAATAATGTGCTTTACATATAAGCATAAGCAAAACTCATTAAACTGAAGAAGTCCCTCGATACTGAAAGCTTTATTAAGACATTCTTTTTTTTAGTTTTTTATAGTAACATTCTATTTACTTCTGTTTAAATTGTTTAATACCATTTCTTCTGATTGTTATGTGGTACTCTAACTCGTTTCTTTATCTGTCGCTTTTCTTTTTGATATATTTTTACTGACGTTGAGTTATTGTGATAAAAATCATTAACTAAATGTTTAATTATTGTATAAATAAACTAATGAACATCATCTGCTGTTATAATCGAGCACCGACGTAATTATCCCTGTTAATACAAAACAGTAATTTATGGCGATTGAGTTTTTGAGCGTTTTATGTAAAATTTATTTAGTTCCGTCAAATTGTTTATTGATTTTATTATCGTTGTGTATTTGTTTATTTTACAAATTTAGTTGGTGCACAACTCAGTTATTTTAAAGCTTTTAGTTTAATCTATATATTCAAGTATCATTTTTCGTTCGCTGTCATTTTTCCCCTTTAAAAGCACTCCAGGTGTCCATCAACCCTGAATTCTTCTCAATAACGGCCTAATGGGTATAATTAATTAATAACCGGGCTAATTTTATAATGCGTCGGTACGCCATTGATTCGGCTTATTGTGATTTAAGGAACGTGCTGGGGTTCGCAGACACCGTTGTCACGTTAGACTATGCGCGCTGAATGCATAAAAGAGAGCTTTAATCAAAGGGGGATGAACGGATTTAAATTAATTAAATATTTGAATAGATTCAAGTTCCTAAAGGAAATTATGGGTTATTATAATGTTTTCTTGTTAAAATTTAATTTGTTTCTATTTTAGAACTTGGCGCTTGTCGCTTACAGATAACATCCCCACTCGACTTTTATTCAAAATGTTATTCAGGTTACAGAAGATTAATTACCATATTTTGGTTTATAATCACCAATTTTTTTTTTCTAATTAGATATTTAGTGGTTAAATTAAATGCAATTCGATAAGAAGCTTTAATAGTATAGAATAATCAGGAAAATTGTAAATAATTGGAAAACCAAAATTAAGAAAAAATTTTTTTATATTATTTGCAAAAATTAAAAAATTAATAAAAAGAAATAAAAACAATAAAGTGGTTTTTATAGTCACGTCTACAATGTTAGTAATTTCTAAAACTGTCAGTGAGTACTTTACAAAAAAGCGCCAAGCTTTTTCAAAAACAAGTACGCTAAACATGAATTTAAAAAATATAGTGCCGTTTAAATAAAATCATTACTCTAAATTGAACAGTGGAAACACTAAGAAGCAAACACACATAATATTAGTAATTTATTTCTGTATTAAATGTTAAATAACTTTTTAAGTTATGCTTCTAAATTTCGGCCTTATGTAATTTTTAAAATGGTGATATTTTAAAACGTAATATATTTAAATCTAGTATTTACAAAAACAACACAACAATAACTCTATAGATAAATAATTCAATCACGCAACATAACGCCTACAACTATAGCTCGATATTGTCGCTTGCTGCTCTGTTGAACCGCTGAACTCAACTCGACTATTCAACATTGAGTAGCAGTTTACTGCCTTTTTACTTGCTTATGTACAGTTAGGCCACTTTATAGTAAATTTCCGTACAGTTGTCATTCATTTCAAGCATTTTTTGAATTCAGTCAATGGTCGTGACTAATATCTCTTAGTAACATGCGCTGTTGGTGTACATTGCGTCGTCATATTTTTGAGAAATCGTTAAGTAATCAGGTGGCAAATTCTTCTAAGATAGTTCTCTAAAACATTGTTTATCCTTAGCAATCTAACTAGGCTTTCTTGTTTTTGCAATGACTACAACGAGCTTTTATATAACGAGTCTTTTCGGGTTTCCGAAGTCGTTTTTCGTTTCTTTTTAGATGTTTTGTTTTACCACAGTTAAAACTCTTAGGCTTTCCCTTAGAGTAAGTTAATATGAGTCTTTTAATAGTCTTAAGCTCTTTTAACAGCTCAACATTCTCAAATCTTTCTTTTTGAATAAAGCTGCTTGTACAACTTTAGCTGTTTGTTTATCTAAACTAACTGATGTCTCGTATTCTAAGGTGAGTTGGAAAGAGTCTGATGATTCTCCAGTTTTAGAAAAAGTTGGAAATTCTTATTTTACTTTATTGATAAAACCACCTGTTCCCAATTGGTTACAAACTTATACGAATATAATTCAATAGTCTCTCTATTTCTGCTTCCTTTTTTTGTAAGATTTCGTTAGGCTGTCGTTTTTTTTATTATTCAAATTGTTTATCTCTGCCTCTGATTTAAACTGTCTTTTATACTTTGGCCACAACAACCGGCCAGTAAAAGTTAAAGGTTTTACCCGTTGTGAAACCGATTCTGCTTTGTAGTTTGTTTTTTCTTGATTTTTTAATTTTTGTTTCTATTTCATTAAGTTTTTGTCAAGTATTTCTTTTAACTATTGTTTTCGTTTTATCAAATTTTTTTCTAATTTTTTTTTAACTTCTAAAACTTGTTTGAATTTATTATCAAATTTTCCGAAAATAATTTTCTGTTTTTCTAGTGGTTGTTTCCTAAATTTTTCTAAACGTTTTTTTGATTTATCTATCATTTTTATTTGTAGCTTTTCTTTTGCTTATTTTAATATTTTTCTTGTTTTTTTCTAGCAACTTTCTTTGTTTTTTTCCCAATCGTTGCTTTTCAAATTTTCTTGTGTTTTCCTTTTTTTTTCTGTCGGATTCTTTCAACTTTTTTTCAGAATTTTTCAGTTTTTATTTTTTTGCTAATTGACATTGTCTAACATTTTCTAAAACTTTTAATTAGTCTTCTTTTTACTAATTGTTGTTTTTCAAGTTCTTCTAAAATCTTTTTTGCTTTCTTTTTTTTACTGAAGTTTTTCAACTTATTCTAGATTTTTTTATGTTCTTCTTTTTCTTCTTATTGTTTTTTCAATTTTTTTTTCTTTTATGCGCCGTTTTTTAGCTTTTCTAAAATCTTGTGTATCCAGCCGTCGTTTTCTAATCTCTTTCAGATTTTTCTGTTGTTTTTTATTTTTTCAGTTTTACTTTTTAAATTTTTTTTTGAAACAACGTTCTACTTTCACGTTTTTCAAACAATAAAAAAGTTTGTTTTTTGATTTTTTTCCAACTTCTCTAAATTTTACTTCTACCACTAGTGTAACGAACTTCTATATTCGAGTTTTTACAATTTAAACAGTTAAGTTTTAAACAAATAATTTATTTAAATACTATTTACAAGAACAGTTTTTTGTATTTTAAGTACTACAATTTAAAAAAAAATTAAAGTCGGAGTAGTTTGGACGGATTCTGAGATAACGTTTTTTTTAGTTCTTTTTCTTCGACTAAAAAGTGGTTATTACTTGATAATAAAATAACCACTCTGTGTACCTGGATTAAAACTCAATTACACAATGCAAATACTAATTAAGCTGTTATTAACATGGGACCAATTGAATAATATTCGGCCGATTATAGGTTTCAATCATCATAAAATCTAATTATAAATAATTTGCGGAAATGCTAATTGCAATTATTGACCATAAATAAGCTTATCACAACGGCATCAGGGTTATTTGCAAAGTTAGTCATAATTATGACTGAAATTTCTATCTAGGGACTCACAAAAATAATGACGATTAGTAACTTCTCAAGTATTACACCGAGTTTCAATTAAATTTACTTAATTTAGTTATTAATTATAAAAAATATTGAGGATAGTATCTCAACATACCTGGAGTTAATTAATATCAACCGCCGATGTTGTCCGGAATTTGTTTGGTTTATCTGATTATCCTAAAGGTCGGTAGGTTAGAGGAAACGGCCGATGAAGATAAACCCATAAAAGCTCGACCTGCTTGGATCGACCGTTGCTATATTAAACTGACTTCATATTTTTTGTTAATTAATTATAAAAAATTGTAGTATCTACATTGAAGTTTGTTAATAATTTATTCAAAGTTTTGAGATAATATAGTTACATCCGTTTTATCTCCTTTGATGCGCAGATGTTTTAAAAAAGAAATAAAAGAATCTTGCATTTTCTTATCCTTATAGAGCAGCTTTATACTGAAAACCAGAGAACTTGTATACCCGTGATCATAAATATTCGTGCAATGTTTCTGAGTTTTGTTTTATTTTCATTTACACTATTTATCCTAGGTATCATTGTTTGTATTACAAAAACTCTTTTAGACAGAGTTTGCATTGCTTCGATATAGCGGTTGTAGTAAATCCCTTATTTTATAAAAAAATTTAGGTTTTTTCCAGCTGCGGTAATTTTTTGAGAAAATAATGAGTGACAATTTGAGTCATCATTAAAAAAAATAATAAAGCTCCGGTTTGAATAGTGCGTTTTTCCTCGAAATAATGAAGAGAGAAAGAGGTCGTTATAATGGTGTACACATGCGATATTCAATAAACTCAAATTGAGGAAGGAACAAGTATTCAGAGCCTCCGTAATTATGTATTTACTGTAACGAATTAGGGAATATCAAGCACGACACATTTGCATTTCTGCATGCTCTACAAAATAAATTCAGAGTATCTGAAACTGTTTTCATAAATCAAAACCGAGTAGCGTTCTGTTTCTTAACACAATAGTTTGAGAATATAAATTTAAATTGTAAGCATCACACCCGCATGTTTATATTCAATAATACAAAGAGACTGCCATCTTTTGAATATCAAATGTCTGTATGTAACATAAGTGAATGTGCAAATGGTGGCCAAATACAATTTTAAAATATTTTAGCATTTAAACAGCGGTTGCTATACAGACGAAATTAAAGCTGTGTTTACAGTTGCTTAACCAAATTTATTTTTAATTTTTATTTTATTTTTAATTTGGTATTGAGATGGTGCCCTATGTAAAGTAATGCACATACTAAGAGCACCTAAATTTTCGTTTTATAAATAAAACATTAAACTGTCGGTTTCTGCTACTAATGGTCGTTAGGTTATGTCAGAGGCTGTAGATGCACTCTGAAAACTTTCGCAACTTAAGTGTTGCATTATCACAATAAGATTTGCTTTGACAAAAAACAATTTTATTAGCTGCTTCTCAACACAAATCTGGTGCATGGTTAGAAGCTTTAACTTCTCAACAACTTTTGGACAAATTGCTTTTTGCCTACGCATCTTTTCTGAAATATGTCAACCTCATTTTTTATTTGTGACGAAATTATAGATCACTTAGGTCACCTAGGCTTATCTTGTATCAAAATCAGTAAAAGATTTTCTTGGTATAATAAAATAAATATGATCTTAAAACGTGCGATTTTTCAGTTGATATTTAGTGTATGTTGAAACCATCTGGTTTATCAAAATGCAAGAGGAAACGATCTGACGGTGTGAACATTACGTCTTGGAAAAATGGTAGTTTTTTGGAATGGAATGTTACTCGTGTTAACACAGTTGTCGCAACAAATCTTTAAGAGATCTGTTTTATTGCTGCTGCAGCTGCTGCTTCTGCGGAGTCTTTCAAGCACACGAAATATGTGGAGATTAAAAAAAGTATGAATTTGTCACTTTTGCTGTAAAAACTTTCGGTCCATGAGAAGTGAAGACCAAAGCACTTGTGAATGCTTTGAGTAATCTTTTACGACAAAAAACAGGTGCGAGAAATGCTCAAAAATTTTTAACTCAAAACATTAGTCTGGCAACTTAATGCTTCCAGTGTGCTTATGATAGCTAATAAAGAAACTGGTCTTGAAAAATTATACGGCATGTTATATTAACTCAAAATTTTAAATAAAAATTAATAAATTAAAACGAAAATTAACACTTGTATTAAAATCGTATATATAAGAAAATATTGGCAATTTCTTTATCTACAATTTGTAACAAATCCTAATTAAAACATCTTCTTCTGCCACAACTAATCCCATTCTTCTGCATTTTTTAAACTTACTTTTAATTTTGAAATTGGTCATATATAACAAGTCTCCTCTCTTTTATTTGAACTTAGCTTTAATCCGAATTGACAGTGATGATCTTGGACACACCAACCACTGTTTATTTATTAAAAAAAGTAAAAATTATAGTTAAACCCACAGATTTAATCAAAACACAATTTTTAAGTATTTATATCTGTATTTTTGTATATTTATATTATTCTTACATGTTCACGAATTCTGGTTTGAATTCTTGTTTTGCCGTCTGATCAATATAAACTGCATTGCGGTGATTATAAGATAACTTGTAGACATCCCAATAATATAAAGGATTAACTTGATCCTTTCTGTGTACAAGATAAATATAAATAAACAAAAAGCAATAAATAATCACTTTTGATTACAAAATTTAAATAAATTTTTTCTCAAATTTAGAAACAACAACTGCTTTTGGAGATCATTTTGTGAAAGATTGAATTTATTAAAACTTTCGATTATTTATAATTATAATTATATTTTTTCTAAATTACTTTAGAAAAAATATAATCTTTCAAACTTTAAAAAGTTACTATTTGCTGTTTAGTTTTCTGTGACAAACTTTTAGGAAAAAAAATTTAAATTATTGATCTTTTGTTAATTTATTACTTTAAATAATAATATATAATAATTATATTATAATTATAGTAAAATAATAATAGGTAATAAAATATCTGCAAAATAATTTGAAATAGTTAGATATCAATTAAAATTCATAAAAAGCAATCACATTCTTTGTTAATAAGTACGATAGAATCTGACCTTTAAGAAGCAGCAGGCGTTGTTAGTGCATACTCTGAAGTTACTATCAAAAACAGCACTTAATTGAAAAACAAATTAACAAAAATACAATGGAATCGTAAATGTACTGAATTAGAGTGGGTTGTGCTTGACTTGCTTAATCGAATTAATAAGTTATACAAAAATGACACAACAAAACTTGCTCTGATTTGGTTTACTTTTGTTTGTATAATTATAATTCAACAAAAACAATATAAATCAAATATATGTTAAAAATTAAAAAATAGGAATAAACAATTTTTACCTACCTTTTTTTTGGTCACAACTGATGGGTAGCGAATTCCTTTCTTTTGCTTGTTTTGACCCCACCTATAGTCCTGAAATTAATGCATTTTTTTCTGCCATATGTGACGAGTTTTTTCTGCTCATTTTGAACCTATCTTTTTTCGCAATGTCTTTGAACTTTTCTCCTCTAATAAAACAATAAAAATTTATTTTAAAAAGTTTACCTGTTTTTATAAATTTAAATATTACAAAAACACACGTAAATTTATTGTTAAATCTATGTCAAATAATAATAGTCAAATTGTTTATCTTTGTATTCTTATTGCAATTTTAAAATAAAAAAATTGTATTTAAACAAAATCTATATACAGGTATACCAGAAATAATGGTCAAAAATTTAACCAGTGATTTTATTAAAAGAAACACTTTTTCTGTATACCATTTTTGCGACAGATGCTAAAAATTTTGAATTAGTTACTGCTTAGTTACCATTATAATATAGCTTGGTTACCATTATAATACTACATAGGTCAGTGACAGGTATAATATTTTGTACTAAATTTTTAAATTACTTTATCTTAATAACGGTTGAGATTCTGAAGAAATGGAATCTAGAAAAAAATCATTTTTAAGCGAGACCTATCGCTGGCTAAATTTTTGACCATCAATTCTAATACACCCTGTATTTTATTTAATAATAAAAAAACTATTTTTCTTTACAGTAAGAGATGCTTCTTGTTCTCCGGTTGGTGCAAGATTGACTGTGAAACAAAAAAAAAAGATAAATTTACAAAAAAAGAAAAAATGTTTACATTATATTTCATCTCCATTGTGTCTTTGATAAGAGATATACAAAAAATCATTGTATTATATAAACAGTATTTTAAATATTAAATAAAAGTTTTTTAAAATAAAACTACCAATTACTTGAAATTTAATTTATTTGAATAATTTATTTAGAGAATTTATCCCTAATTACAAATTTTTCTAGAAAAGAATTGAATCGACTTTTCCAAGCTTTAAAAATACTTTTACAACATTGCAACAATTGTTTTTCATTGGCTACTTTTCACCCCTTTAACTTTTTTATAATTTGATCTTTAAAAAATTTGTTATAACATCTATTTTGGTGCTTTTCTAGCCATTATGACACCCAATGCTATAATAAGGTATCTATTACAGTGCCGATGTTTCATTGCAGATTTTTTAAGATATTATATACATATATTTAACATTATGGTATTTAAAAATTATATTTCAAGAGTGTCATTCTTAGATAAACATTAGTAACATATACGACAAAAAATTAGAAATAAGAAATTTTAACATCGTCATTAAAAATTGTGTATAGCAACACTTATTTTTTGTTAAACAAAAAAGGCTATAATTTGGTAGATTTGCAAGTGATATCCAAGGATTAGAATTCTTTCTATATTGAGTAGAATAGGTACTTTTTCGGATGAATGTAGTGATTACCCTTTTCTTCCTAGGCAGTAAAGAGCACCTGTCATTAAAGTCGGATGAAGTTACATACGTTTCCCGACCTATACCTACTGAGACTGAGTTACGGTCCACACATTCACAAACAAAACAAAAAGTTTTCAAAATTAGAGTTAAGGGTTATTACGTTTATTATTTAAGACGTAAAGAATTAGGCAATGTGGAAAATAACCACCTGTGTTGCTGTAAGCTAGAGAAACTATCGATGATCGATGACACAACCTGTAAAATAAACGAGTTCCGAAACACAATAAATCGTACTTCCAGACATCATTAATAAGAATCAGAAAAATATTTTGAAGAAAACAATTCCCGTGAGTCATGCCAGATGTTAGAGTAATTACTTTCGTTAAATCCGAAATATGTGGCTCTGATCTTGTTCAATAGTTGGAGCATTTTTGCTTTCTTTGTCTTTTAGTTGAATTGAATTTCTTTTAAGACTTAACTTTGAAGTTTGTTTGTTTGTAATTAATTGGACAGATATGTTATAAACGGTCTGAATCAAAACTCTTTTCGTGAAAGAACAAAGATAATCAGAAAGGAATAATATTTCATTATTTTATCGACCCTTTCCAGTTCATTGGCCTATTAGTTAATGACTCTTGATAAATTTATTTGTGCATCTTCTCTATATTACAAAAAAAAATCGGTAAACGTGTCATATTGGTTTCGTGCGACAAAACTCTCATAACCCTGAAATATTGACTGTGTTTAAACAGTTAATGCTCCAAATTATAGCGGGCACATATTTTGTGTACTTTCCTTTGTAGATTTGTTTACACGCATGAAAAGTAAACTCCAATTTCTACATGATTCATGACAGCAAATTAGGCTAATACAAACATGCGCCTTGAAATATGTGTACATAAGCCTAATTAAGGAAATTTCAGTTAAAAAGCTAAAATCACAAAAATTAATAATATAGAGAAAAGTAGTTTACATACTCATCACAAAAATATATTTGATAATATTTAATCAACTTTATTATTGTTGTCACAAGTAACTGGCAAATCACAAAGTAATTTAATTCAATATCTCTCATAGCAAATGTTCCGTATCAAGTAATTTATGAGTAGGTAGCACCTCCTATTAATCTACTTAAAACGTATGAGATCAGTTGCTACACACAACATGAAGACAAATTTACTTTTATTTTTGTTTGTTATTACTAATGAGAACGTTCGAAGTAGTTATTATGGGTTTTCCAATAATAAAAAGATTTTTGGTTCGGAAAGAAGATTATCAGAAGAAGAAAAAACAATTTTAATACTTAAGGCACTTGATGCTGCTTTGGCCGATTCTTCAAATAACTTTTTCTATTCGAAACCTATTATTGAAAATTCCGGAGTCTTTAAATTTGTTAAGAAACTACCAAATACCAATTTATACACCTGTGACAAAAATGGAACAGTTGGGCTTCCAGGTTTTCTCAATAAAACGAATAGTGTTTGCGACTTGAAGCTTCCGAATAATTGCAGTTCTAACAATTTTCTTGGAAGAAATAAGAGTTTAGTTATAGAAAATCCTACAAGTGAATACCCAGATACAGAATTCTTTTACCAAGCTTGGGAAGAATTTAATAACGATTTTAAGACCAGTTCTGATTTTGGTAAAATGTTTGATTCAGAAAGAGAAGACGACGTATTAGATTTTCTGCCAAATGTTTTATCATATTTTCAAAACTTTGATGACAACTTTTTAGGTGATGAGTTAGGTCGGATATCTAACCAAGTTTTAAAGTTAGTTAACGATCTTAAAGATCATCCAGGTTTTGATTCTAGTTTTTTGAAAACAAAAGGACTGGGTCGTGACTGGTTGACTCTTATGGAAATGGTGCAAAATAATGAAGACTTGATGTATTTCAAACAATTAACTTCTAAATCTTCAGTTCTGAATGATGATGATTCGTATTTGTGGCAATATTATCAAGAGTTTTACTCACCGTGGGATGATTTTATAGAAACTGCTTTAACAGAATAGAAATAAAAATTTATCATAATAAAGATTTAAAGTATATGTGGCACTTTAATTGAGTAAAATGTAAAATACTGCGTCATTTTTCCTGTTTTAATTATAATAAATTTTTGTTTGACAATTTATTTTTATAACGAGTTCAATAATAATAAATTATTTAGAGTTAAATGACAATTTTAAATCAAATTGTGTCATCAACATCATAAATCATTCAGTACACGTTAGGCACTATTTACTCAGCTATCGATTTCATGATTTGATAGTAACTATTATTGACTTGTTGGCATAAAAAATTCAAAATGCTTTTTTACTATAAAGATTCTTGCAAAATGGCATTTGAAACTGATGGTTCCAAAAGTTGAAATGTGAATTTTAGAAGTGCAAGATAAGTCGCTTCTTTCTTTCTGCAGTGGAATAATATAAATGTTTAAACCGGAAGTGGCAGTGGAATACGCAATTCCGTATGAAAATATGAAAAATGCATGGATTGATCAAAAATCGTAATTCAAGATGTAGTCCAACGGCGAGCATCGATATAACGAGTCACGAGAGACCATTCATAAGAAACAACAGGATGAACAGTTTCGTTTCGAGTCAGATAATAAAACTGTTCCATTATTTTACTGCTTAAATTTTAATACCAATCTCTTCAAGAGGTACCCGCAGTATCGCCAAAAAGCGCTTCTCTCATCGTCGAGTTTATTTTCTAGACCATGACGGTGTAAACTTCCAACCCGCATTTTTATCCATATTTTCTCCTCGCTCGATTCAACTCGTAAAAACTTAATTCCTTTAATAACAAGCGCCTAAACAAAGGGTATACACACGATTTTTAAGATGTATGGGAACTTCAAACGGGCCCGTATTTTAATTAGATTTTCTGCTTCGTCCGGAGAAAAGTAGCTAAATGGCAATTAAAATTTTAATTAAAAATAGTAAATGCTAATGCGGCAAAAATGAACTCTGATCCGAATAGGATTCTCAGTGACTTAGCTTCCTTTCTTGTGGGAAATGAGTTTATACAAATTGAAACTTTTGCGGGTAGGAGAAAACGGGACTCTACATTTTCAGATGAAAAGTTAAAAACTGAGACAAGGCCTGCCCACAATAAAGGAAAATAATCTTGGTAAGTAGTGCGCCATTTCCTTTATCGTCTACGTTTTTGTAAGAGTTTCACCGACTGCCGCTCTTTGCACGATAATAGCTTCGGATGCTGAGAGCGGTGTTTCATATCCTTCCACAAAATTTCCTCCTTATTTCCCAAATAATGCACTGCACAGCATTGGCAATATTAATCAAACATTTGAAGTACTACTTTCACAAAAAATAAAATAAACTAAAATCAAATATAACAAACTAGACACAAAAATCTAGTTACGGCCGGTATATTGAAAACAAAAGCAGTTAATTATAATGTGTGTTCGTTAAAAAAAAACTCGTAGCAAGCCATGACATTGTTACGTATGTCGTACATGAGCCCATACAACAACAAAATTTTTATTATTTATATTATTCATGTATTGTTGGTTGCTTGCTATGTCATTTTACTCGTCACAAATTATTTTAACCATAACCTAAGAATATCCTCTCTTCTCGCCAAAGCGAGCTTGGTCTTGGTGTGTTTTCCTGGAGTTGCCTTCGTGGTGTTTTTGTTTTTCAAACATTCTTTATTTTATTTATCAGTATTTTTCAATACTAAATTTTGTGTATTTCTTGATTTGTACTTATGGTGTACACCAGTGAACAAAAGGCTTTTTTGTTGAAAGGTTATTTTCGAAATGGAGAGAAAGTTAACGGTGTTTGGAAATATTCAATTCAGCCTTGCATGGAGGAGTTTCGAGAAGCTTTTCCTGACGTTGTTGTTGTGTGAAACACTCTCCACCAAAGTGTGAGCATGTTTCGTGAAACTGGGACCGTTACACGTAAAGAGGGCAGTGGAAGACCAACTAAACAAACAGAAGAAGTTATTCATGCTGCACAAGAGTTTCTACAGCAAGATCCAGAAACGTTGATTAGACATCTGTTTCAGTAAGTTGAACTTTCTGTTAGTACATGTCACAAACTCCTACGAGAAGATTTACATATGTACCCTTATCGTCTCCAAGCCGTTCAAGAGTTACGACCTGTAGATTTCCCTAGAAGATAGCAGTATTGTCAGTGGTTTTTAAATAACATTGCAAATAATAATGAACTCCTTCAAAAAACTTTCTTTACGGATGAAGCGTGGTTTTACCTGTCCGGCTACATGAATTCACAAAACATGAGAATTTGGGCAACAGAACATTCTTATGAAATTGTAGAAGAACCTCTCTATTCACAAAAAGTAGGTGTTTGGGCAGCTATCAACAGTTTTTGTACGTAATAAATGAATATTTTTGTGAAAATGTATTTTTGTTTTACCTGTCGAAAAGTGAGGTTATGAGATCTGTCAGTTTGACAAGTGTGTAAAAAATTAATCACAGACATACAAAACAATTATTTTTTAGTTTCAAAGCACTCTAGAGGTTTTTTTTTAAAAACACGATATATACAGCTTAACTTTTTTCCAATATATAGGCTATTAGGGAATACTTTAGCATCAGTTTAAAAGTTTTTTTTAAAAATTATGGTTTAAAATTTTGAGAACCGCTGAACTAAGATAATAAATTCGAGTCAGTACAATAAATAAACCTATAAAACTGTAAAAAACTATAAAATTCGATTTTTTTGCTATTCTGTACCTACCTTTAAATTTATACTAAACTATTTCTTAACACTCTGTATATTTATTTTAAGAATAAGAAAACTGCTCAAAAGATTGACCTATACTAATTTAACAAGTAGTAATAATTTGTAAACTTATTAGCAATAGGACAATAACAAAATATGTATTGATTAATTTGGTTTTTCTGGTCAAATAATATTTCTGTACATTGATAAATAAATAAATAATTAAAACGTAATAATAGTACTCTATCTATCGTAGGTTGACAGTTTTGTTGACAGTGTAGAATTAAACTTTCTAAAAACAGAAATAACCTGTTTAATGTAAAACAGTTGTTTTCTATCAGAATCAGTATATTCAGAAAGTAAAAAACTGTTGTTAAAAAAATCTTTTGATTCAATTTTTGTAAGAATATAATCTATCAATGAAAGGTTAGAAAGATCGTGTAGTGTAGTATTTGATTAATCCGAATTTTTATAATGTAAATTTTTAATGATTTATTGAAGTATTGAACTGGGATAATTGTGTTAAATTTGTGCCAAATATTTTTGAAACATCTGTACATTTTCAAGTAAATTTTATCTCGTTATAGAAGAGTTTTCACCCTTCTAAAACGACAAAAAACAAACCGGGAACATTTGTATTTATTTACCTAGAAGTTAGCTTCATTATGTAGGAAAAATAAAGGTAAAAATATTCCGTTTGCTCCTTGTTAAGAGAGCAATCTGCTTGTTATCTTACACTAACATAACACAGTAATGATTACCTTTCAAACCTAATTTATTCAATTTCCCTTCTTTTGCATTAAAGATTTCTTTGCCTGGACCAAACATTTCAAACCGTCCTAGTTTGGGGCCAAAATATTTGTTGAAACATTTCGGTCGGTTCGCTTGGCATTTGAAGCATTCCTAACCCACCCCGGGCTGATTCACACAGACATGTAGGAATAACATTGTCGCAACATCGTATATAAACAGGAACAGTTCCGTTGCATGACGTCTCAAATACGCACTCCCTATCGGAATGGATAGTTAGGATAACAAGGTAGTTTCCCATGGGATTTGAAATTTTGAGGAGGCATTAAGCGGGATCACAGGCTTGTGCGAGCGTATCCACTGAGGTGTACTACACAATTCCGATTTATATTAATATTGTTGTTAGTTTACTGTTATTGCAGGGGGTTGAACCGGTTTCAGTGTTAGATTAGACTTGGAAATAGAACCAAACAATAAAGGTGTTCTGTGTGTCATTAATGTATGACAATTAATTTTCGACAGATTTTACGCTTATAACGACATTTAAATGAGGAATGTGTGCTTTATAACGTCATGTCCATTTACATAAAATAAAGGTTTGGAGGGCTAATTTGGTCCTTGATGCTAATGGACACTTAACAAAAACGATCCGGATAAGTGTCAAATTTTTTGCTGAATTAAAAATAATTCTCCTAATTTAAGTTATACAGAAGTTGGAAGTGTAGTGTATTTGTCCAACTACATGCTACTCTAAATTTAGAAAGTTTGGGTTTCGCGGTCCTCGACAGACCAGACCTCCCCCCCCAAGTTATAAAGTGTCAGGTAGCGACACCACCCCGGACAGGCAGTACGATTCTGACGGTGAACGTATGTACGTACTCCGTGTGGTGCGGTCAGTTCATTGTAAAGATTTTACTTATTTAGTTTTCATTAAATTTATTAATAAGTAAACTGTCGTGTATCATTGAATGAGCACCCAACACCACAGATATCAGAAGTGGGATTAGAACAAGTGTACTTTGTGTAAATTAGCGAAAAGTGGAAACAATGGAGAAGCTTAGTGATGTACCCGGATTGTCTGAAAATATTAAAAAATCGTCCGTTGCGGCAATTCGTGCTTTTCACAAACTTCTGTACGATGGAGTAGAAAATGGCCGACGGAATAGACAACACGTGCGTGATTTTGCAGGTTTTGTATTTGCTGATGCCGACGCGTTAAATGAAAAGGTAGAATGGGCAGCCACAAATTTAACGTTGGGAGATTTGACGTCCGTGTGTGCTATTTTGAATATCGACTACGAGGGGTCAGCTAGAGAGGTGGCGGACCGCATATGCACCAAACTTACAGATTTAAACTCGTTGAGACCGATGGGAGATCCTGAAGAAGAAGAAGAACAAGAAGATAACGAAGAGGAAGCTAATGGAAGCACATCTCGAAGTACACCATCATCAGAAAATGAAAGATTAGCAATACGACAAGAGCAAACACCAAGATTCGTGATGAACTTTAAAGATATCGAAGACTCAATTCGTCCTTTCAGTGGGGAAGGATCATACCAAGTTGCAAACTGGATACAGGACTTTGAAGAAATTGCAGAAATTATGCAATTTTCAGAATTGCAGAAATTGGTGTATGCAAAAAAGTCCCTAATTGGATTGGCAAAACAGTGTGTTCAGTGTGAACGAGGACTGAATAACTGGTCCAAGCTAAAAGAAGTACTTCAAGATGAATTTGGCAAGAAAATAAACAGTGCAGATATTCATAGACTTTTGTCTGAAAGGAAAAAACAAAGAAATGAGTCAGTGTTAGAGTATTATTTCAATATGAAAGAGATTGCAGCCAGAGGCCAAATTGAAGAAGAAGCCGTAATTCAATACATTGTTGACGGAATCCCAGACGAAATGTCTAATAAAACATTTTTATATGAGGCAACAAACTTGAGGCAGCTGAAGACAAAATTAGAAACCTATGAAAAAATCAAGAGTAGACTGTATTCATCGCCTATGGACAAACAACGCATTAATAAAAGTGCAGCGATAAACGCTAATGTGGTAAACAAATCAAAGAGTGCGACAAATGTGAACACTAATAATAGCGTGAGGTGTTACAATTGTGGGGACAAAGGTCATATATCAGCAAAGTGTAGCAAGCCGAAAAGAGAAGTTGGTTCATGTTTTGGCTGTGGATCTAAAAATCATCAAAAAAAGGATTGCCCAGTTAAAAAGGACGCGACAATTCACCTGGTGGAACAACGAATTATACCGGCTTTTATAGTAGAGGTGCGTTCAAACAATTTTATTGGTGAGTTAACGGCAATAATTGATTCAGGTAGCCCAATTTCATTGTTGACTTCTCGTTCGCTAAAAACAAATGTAAATATTTTACCTGATAATTCAAATGTAATATATTGTGGCCTGAACGGTACTAAATTGAATATATTAGGGCAAATTAAAGAAAAAGTTTTAGTTAACGATTGTGAGACCGAAATTGAATTCAAAGTAGTACCTGACGACACTATGAAATTTGATTGTTTACTAGGTCGAGATTTCTTAACCAATGATAAGTTAATTATAAGTTTAGGTAAAGTTGTAACTGTAAAAAACAAACAAAGTGAGGTGGACATCAGAGTTCAAGATGAATCTCTTGAATTATTGCACATTGATATTGGTTGTAACAATGAATCAGAAATAAATCTAAATATTAACGAACAAATGAGCTGTGATGTCCATCAGCAGGTAAAAGATATCATAGATGAATTTTATGTACAACCAGACAGACCCGATGAACCTTATACGCAATTAGAATTGAAGTTACATCTAAAGCCCAATCATGCGCCATTTTATTCGAAAGCCAGACGATTATCTTTTGCGGAAAAAGAAGCGGTGAAACAAATTACAAACGAATTACTATCTAAAAATGTTATCAAACCGAGTACGTCACAATATAGCAGTCCTATTGTTTTAGTGCGAAAAAAAGACGGAAATTATCGTATGGCCGTTGATTACCGCGAATTAAATAAGTTAACAACGCGAGACATTTATCCTATTCCGCACATAGAAGAGCAAATCGATAATTTAAAATATAAGGCATATTTTACGCGTTTGGACTTAAAGGATGCGTTCCATAATATCAAATTAGATCCGGAATCAACTAAATACACGTCATTTGTTACTTTCATGGGGCAGTATGAGTATATCAAAATGCCGTTTGGTCTAGCGAATGGTAGTTCATTTTTTATGCGTTTTATAAATACCGCGTTCAGAGACTTATTAAACCAACAGAAAATTCAAATTTATTTAGATGATATATTGATTGCCACCAAAACTATAGATGAAAATATTGCTATTTTAAAAGAGGTTTTAAAGGTACTCGTAAAAAATAAATTAGAGCTAAGATTTGACAAATGCGAATTTTTATTGAGTAAAATAAAATATCTTGGGTATAATATCGACAAAAATGGAATAAGTCCAAGTGATGACAATGTAAAGGCAATAAAGGAATTTCCGGTCCCAAAAAATTTTAAAGAGCTTCATAGCTTTATTGGGTTATTATCCTATTTTAGAAAGTTCATAGGAGGGTTTGCAACCGTGTCAAAACCATTGTCGGAGTTATTAAAGGCAAAAGAATTTATATGGACAGACCGTGAGAATAATTGCTTTGAATCACTAAAGCAAAAATTGATATCGTCACCCTTGTTAGCGATATATTCGCCTAAGTTAGAAACGGAACTACATTGTGATGCTAGTTCGCATGGTTTTGGTGCTGTTTTAATGCAAAAACAATTGGAAGATGGAAAATTTCATCCAGTTTGTTTTTTTAGCAAAAGAACAACACCTACGGAAGCGTCTTACCATAGTTTTGAATTAGAAGCTTTAGCAATTATTTATTCTTTAGAAAGATTTCGGATTTACCTACAAGGTATTAAATTTAAAATTGTGACCGATTGCAACAGTTTGAAGCAGACATTAGAGCAAAAAGAAGTGAATCCGAGAATTTTGCGATGGTCATTGATATTGCGTAATTATAATTATACACTTGAGCACCGTTCTTCTGATCAAATGAGACATGCTGACGCGTTAAGTCGTGAATTTAGTATTTGTTTAATTACGGAAAATACATTCGAGCGCAATTTAGAGTTACTACAAAATTTAGACCCAAAAATCGTGGAAGTTAGGAAAGGTTTAGAGAAACAACAAAGCAAATTGTATGAAATGAATAACGGTTTAGTTTATCGAAAAATAGGCGAAAAAATCTTATTTTACGTACCGTCATCAATGGAAGAAAATATAATTAGAACCTGCCACGAAAAAGTTGGACATCAGGGCATAAACAAAACAATTAATTACATCACGCGTATTTATTGGTTCCCGGAAATGAGAAACAAAGTTCAAAATCACATCTTAAACTGTTTTAAATGTATCACATATTCCACTGTCGCAAATCGAGTCGAAGGTAAATTACATTGTATTGATAAAGGAAACGTACCATTTTATACACTTCACATTGACCATTATGGCGCCCAAATAATATTAATGACTGATTATTGATTGATCTTATAATTAAATAGAGTAGATTTTAAGTTAATTAGATAATAGAATGTATGGTATGAAATTTTGTATGAATGTTTAAAATGATAAGCCAATTCTAATTTAGTCAATATGTATGGGATTTATTTCCTTATGTTATTGCAATATTAGGTGGAAATTGATGTTATGAGTGTTTAACAAATAGAGCAAGGGATTTGTTCCCACATGTTTATGATTAGATGAGATTTGTTTCCACGTTGGTAGGAATTTATTCTCAGAGTGATAGAGATTTGTTCTCGAAATTAAGTTGTTTATTTGAAATTTGTTTTCAGGTTTAAAATTTTGAGATTTGTTCTCACATGTGATTAATTATTGTATTTTGAGGTTTGTTCTCAGATTATTGGAAATTTGTTCTTAGATTTAACTAGAAGTCTAGGTTTGGCTACTTTTAGGATTTGTTCCAAAATGTTAAGATTTGTTCTTATATATTAGTTTGTTTAGTAATTATTTGAAGCTTGAGGGCAAGCTGGAAATGTCAGGATGGACGAGCTGTAGTGTATTTGTCCAACTACATGCTACTCTAAATTTAGAAAGTTTGGGTTTCGCGGTCCTCGACAGACCAGACCTCCCCCCCCAAGTTATAAAGTGTCAGGTAGCGACACCACCCCGGACAGGCAGTACGATTCTGACGGTGAACGTATGTACGTACTCCGTGTGGTGCGGTCAGTTCATTGTAAAGATTTTACTTATTTAGTTTTCATTAAATTTATTAATAAGTAAACTGTCGTGTATCATTGAATGAGCACCCAACACCACAGAAGCGTGCCTGCATTTTTGCTTGCAACTAGTTTAGTTATTTTAAAGTTTACATCAAATAACTTCCATTTGTAAACTTTAAATTAGCTCGAAATCGAACTCCAATTCAAGTAACGTCAAATAGTCGCTTTTACAGATTAGTGTGTCAACAATGTTTTCCAGAAGTTTCGGTTCGATCTACCTTATTAAAAGTGCATTAAGTTTTAATTAATAATGACGATGTATAAACATAATCACGTTATTAAAATTTAACAATCTTTCCCGATTATGAAGCTTACCATTACCGAGATAATGATGAGCTATTTCAAGTAATGGCAGGAGTATTATCATAGCAATTGCAAGTTAGCTAACTCATAAAGTTTCTCATTGAAATTTAACGGTTTAACAATGATAAGAAGATGGAAATCGCGATAATAAGCTTTGTTATAAAGGCGGATAGGCGGAAGTAACAAGTTAAACGACAAAAGTGAATACATAAAAAGTGCAATGTGCCAATGTCCGAAATACAATTAAACTATTCTTGCAGAAAATTTAACAAGCAACAAAAATTCGTATCAAAGAGAATTTAGAATTATCCGGTAGAAATTAAAAATAAGTGTTTAATATTTTATAAACTTTTGCTGAATTAATTAATTTTAAATGTAATCATTGAATAATTCTAGTGGAAAATGTAAAACGAACTCAACTAGACGAACAACTGTTAACAATTAACAATTTATTGCTAAATTAAAATTAATGCAAAACTAAATGCGGATACACATATTTACATTTGTTTCAAATGATAAAATGTTAAAAAGTCTAATTTCAAAAAAATGAAACAAAGAGACTAAACTATTTTACTTTTGAATTTTAAGAAAAAAGTAAGTTTTGCAATAAAAAGAAACATAAAAATAGTCTTGAAATCACTTTTTGTATAACTTTTTTTTACATTATTATTCAGGCATTGATAATGGAACTTTAGTTTCTGAAAGCGCTTTGCCACTATTGTATTAAAATTTTGATTAAACTTGTGAATTTTTTAAGATTATTTTTTAGAGTGCTGGTTATTAGACCAGTAGCTAAAATTATAATCGAAATGACTGACACTTTTTTTGGTTTTCACATTTTTTAAATTTGTGAAAAAATTGTATGTAATTTTGATATTTTTTAATTTGTTTTTTTAACAAATTTTGTTGTATTATATACAAATGTTTACTAAATAAAGTGGTCAACAATGAAATGTCTCATTCAAAAGCTTTGTCGAAGTTTAAAAGCTTGTAATTTCTGGAATAATAAAGTAATTTGAATGGTTTTTTTTGTTGGGTAGCCAGTTTTGTAGACTTTTAGATATATTGTTAAATTTTTTCTCTAAATTAATAATTCTCTAAAACTAGAAAGTTATGAACACTCCCATTTTACAAAAAAAATAATATTTAAATTTTTCGAATGAGTTCTCGGTAGCCGTTTATTCTATATCTCAATACGGTTTTGCAAACTTTTGATTGCGTTTACAAATTAAAATTAGATTTTCAAAACATTTTTAATTGATGCTCAATTAAAATCTAAATGATTAGGCAAGGATACTATATGGTAGTAATAAATATTAAATATATCATTAACTTATTTTGGTAAATTACGTCCATTCTTTTTATATTCGAAAATTGTTACGGGAAAGTGGACAAGGCAGAAAAAAACTATTTTATAAGGCCAACGTTTCGAATCATTTATTGATTCTTTTTCAAGGCTTATAATAAATGTTAAAATTTGTTTCGCATGGTACCAACTTGGCCCGGCCGGCACCCTAATATACAGCTCGTAGTCTTTACTTGTTAAATGATTATTTGCCCGCTAAAATAATAACGTCGCCCAAGGAACTACACATCAGATGAAAGACGTTCAGAAACGGTAGCGCCTCTATGATATTTCTCCTCTTATCCGATAATATCCTATCATATTACACGCAGAAAGTGGCTAAATACACGTTCGCCGATAAAACATCTTTACCCAATTTAGGCGTTTTAAATATTCAAATAGAGAGCGAGGACATAAAAATCTACTTTTAAATTTTTTGGTTGGATGGCATTTCGGTACAAAGTGTTTGTGGCAGGAATATCGAGAATGCTTTACAAGCTTGTCATTGAGGCAGGCTTCTTAGTGGACTACCGCCTGCGGCGCGTGTGTACGCGTTATTAGCTGGTGCTCGTCGCGGTCGGCTATGATGGATGCCCCCGACACCGCCGCCGCCGCTACTTCGCGTGCTAACGAGACGCCGTTCTGCATCACGGCAACACCACTCCCGCGTTCGCACGCTTCTTCTATTATGTTTTTTCATTCTAAACAGATTCTCTTCTATATCCGAAGATTTGGCGCTAATTTTCTTTTTTCTAGGGCGGCGTTCCGCTAACGCGATTTTATCACAAAATTTGTTTTCCGTGTATTTTGTAAGATTCTTTTTGTGTTTTTTTACAAGCGAGCTTGTGTGCTTTTATCTGTAATTACAAGCTTTTGTTCCTACTCCACCTTCATCAAGCCACGGAATCTTTTTATGCACACAAAGCAAATAATCTCCAAATTATTTATGTGCCTTCATTAGCTAAATTGCGACATTATAATTAACCAAAGTAACAACTGTTGTTATTAAGAAAAAATGAATTCTTAAAAAAAATTGTGTGTTACACACACAGCAAACGGTTTACTATATTACTAATATTACATACCACAAGAGCTAATTTATTAGAGAATTTCTGCTCCTCAGTAACCAAAGATTTTGCACCTGTTTGACTCATGTAAACATTCACAGTGTGGTAAATAATACCATTACTAGTATGGTATTTACTGAAATTACCTCACCGTGAAAACATTTCGTAATTTCTCAAAGGAAATTTCTACTGAAAAAAGCTTTGTATAATCTCTTCTTTCTGCTTGACAGTTACATACTTTTTTCGAGTAAATAATCAAGTCAAAGGTAGATAGAGAGATGTAATCAATGTTTTAGACCCTACCAATATAATCTTATAATTCATGAAACGATAGTTTCTCATGACATTTACATTCCCATAACAATAATAATTTGCTTGTCTTAGCATTATGAAGGTATAGCTGTTAAATAGGGAAATTTCATGGATCAGTCCCAAGGGTGATAAAATACAAATCAAGTGTACAAGTCGATTAAGTTAACCCTTGCTCTGGACATGTAAATCATAAATATAAAATCTCTATTTTTATAAATTATTTTAATAGCAACTCAAGTCTTACAAAAATTCTAATAAAAAATAATTGGAAGTTAATTATTTAAAAGCTTTCTGAAAGGAAAGTAACTTAATCTAATTCGATTTTTTGTTACTGTATTAAAGAGCTTTTAAAAGTCACGGATTTGATCAAAGAGATAATTTTATGCAAGAACTAATCTCAAGTTGTAACACTTCAGAATATAAAAAGTTATCTAAAAAAATAATCCAGTTTATTGTACAAATAAGTTTAATTGAAAATCTTACCATATTTTAAACCTTCGTCTTTTTTTCAGAATTTTTTTTATATGTCAATCATAAATTTAACATAACAAAAAATTTATTTGATACATCAAAACCTACTTAATTCTTAGCAAAAGTAAGAGAAAAATGTACTGATTTAATTACTGGTTAATAATATCTGATTTAGATAGGTTATTTAGTTTGCAATTGAACAATTACCTACATATAATAAATTTAATATCATATAAGATAAACTTATTTACCTAAAAAAAATATATTGGTGACTTCACAAAAGTTGATGAAGTTTCCAGCATAAATCCATGCGACGTCAGCTTCATTCTTGGATCGATGTCGTAGATTGGTGTTGAGTCATGGTGATGCAACGTAGTGTTAGTTGTCAACCTTCCTTAGAATGCAAATGTAATAATTTTGCTTTTCACTAGTATTTTATTCGAACATAGATGTTTATTAACATAGTAGTTTTAAACAACATATAAATATGACCTGATTAATGATGTTGGATTAATTTTTATATTTAATTAAAATACAAAAAACAAAATTCTAACAACAAACAAGTGAGTTGGTCTCTGCTTTTTGATAACAACGATCTTGGATTCTGGATTAACTGTGTTAACACCAAATTTTACTTCTTGTTTCCTGATTAGTTTTTTGACTTGATTTTGTTAATTTGTAACTTTCTTTAATGTTTTCATTTTATGGCTCTAGCACAGACTGAGAAACTTGAAGCGGAAAGTTAGTTTACGTGTATGCATATGTCAGAATCAAACACAAAATACTTGTAACAACGTATATTTAAAAATAGAATAAAGTATTAATTAAGGATAACAAAAATGTACAAAATTATGCAAATAAAAACATTTTTATGGGAGTTCTGATTTTTTAGTATGTTGTACAGTCACCTCTCCTAGTTGTTATAAATCTAGAGTTGTTATGAATCTTGAAATAAAAGTCTGGAACATTTCTTAAAACACAAAAATTATTTGATAAGTATTAAAAACAGTTTTAGGTGTTAAAAATGGGGTGTTTATTTTACTCGATTTTGATCTTAAGTATCTCAAGTTACTCTGAAGAACGCCTTTCTAGAACATTCTGTATATCTCAAACGGTTTATAGTAGAGCAGAGACTTTTTTTATAAATAAAGAACAAACAAATGACAAATTTTTGTATTGATTCCAGAATTTGAATTTTAAAACAAGTTATAAAGTAATAAAATTTTACAAAGAGTAATTTAAACAAATTTCAAATGCTCCTATTTTGTTCTAGAAGTAAAATTTAGGAACTAATAAAAAAATTGTGTTATAATTGCCTCTTAATGATAAAGTGTTCTACTACTATAAGCCGTGTCGGATATAACTGAATAACACTCCATATTTGAAAAGGTAATTTCGTAATTTTTGTTTAAAGTGTTCAGTTTTTTCAGCTTTTGCAACAAAAATAAAGTCTTTTACTCTGTTTTTAAAATCCAGAAATTTATAGAAAATAAGATATTTACAAAAAACCGTTTTAAATCCCAACAAATGAGTTTTAAAAAATGTCTTGAATACTTATTTTAATTGATCTCTCTAGATTTACATTAAGAGTGCTTGCTGTAGCTGTACTATCACTACAGTAGAATTTGATGTTCGAAGAAAAAATAATAAAAATTTTAAAATGTTTCTAAAAGTTCAATAACATTTTTTGTTTTCTACTTCCTCGGCATTTAATTAATAATCAAACAATAAAAAAATAGTAAAAAAACTAACTAAAAAAACGCCAATAACTTTTACTACTGTAGACACAATCAAACACTGAATTTACATTATCTCTCTCATTAATAAAATGTGTTTAATAATTGTTCTTGTCAAATCGCCTATATGTGGCAATTGTCACAAAAAACGTATGTCTCGGTTAATATTACAAAACAATGACTCATGACAGCTGTCAGTGCTCCGATTTTTAACCTCTTGCATACTTTTCGAGTTTCTGTGTCTTCCTCTAATTGTAAGTTAAAATCAGTTCTTTAACTGAAATAACGCTTACAGAGTAAATACTTGAACGTCTGCATACAATTATCATGATTTGCAATGTGATTTTTATCAAAATTTCCTAAATGCAAAAATAAGACAACATTTAGACAGTTGACAGCAATCCATATGCCTACGTTTATGCTAGAAACAGAAAAACGCAGCAAACCACGACCAGAACAATTATAGAACACATAATACAACTATTTAATAGTTTTAAATTCGACCACAAGAGAACGTATTGTTTCTTGCTTATGGTCAATATTATTTTAGTTCGTTCGCAGAAAATTTTATTGGTTCAAGTTTTGACATTTTGATGTTTAAGTGTTCTCATCTCTTAAACATTTCGACTTGAAACTTCAAAGCTCATTAAGCACAGATAATTTTGTAAATTATGATATATGGACAGGGACATTTTGTACGCCCAAGGGTTGGTGAGAGTGATTTAGGTTGACGCGGAGAGTAAACGCTGATATTGCCTTCATTCAAATTTAATTGATAGAGCAATCACCGTCATCATGCGCTTTACCATCCTAAAAACACAACTTTAATGTACTTATGTAAATTAATGAGATTTTCATAACAGTTTTAAGTCAAAATTTATTACATTGTCGTATTTAGAAAATATTACCACTTATCTTCTGGTTGATAAAATATTGTATTGAAAATCCTCTAATTTATGGTTTTGCTTTATCGTTCACGGCAAAAACTGAAATATTACCTATGATTTCAATATCTAACACATTTCTCATTCCGGTTTTATGCAGCACGAAATTGTCCCCTCTCAAAGAAAAGAGTCAATCTCGAGGAAAATCTCGCAAAAAAACCGTTAGTTATTCAGACAACTTTTGTAATTATGATAAGGCTTTGGAAATTTGGTCCGTTTCTTTACAACGGATTAATTGTCTTTCTTTGCTTTGTCAGCAACTATTACCTTTCCATTAATCACCCGATCGAAATCTCCTGAAATTAATCCGAGAAAAAATCAAACAAAACTTTGCACACTTTTCACTGAATTTAATTTACTTCTTCGTTGGACCATTTGTCATAGATTTCGTTAGGAGTGGAGAAATGAAAGGCGCTGCGAGCAATTTTGCTCTTTTTATATAACAAGCCTGTTTGTTCCGAAAATCTTTTGTTTTGGTAGTCGGTGTCAGGTTGCAGCGAATGAGATAAATGAGTAATCGAGGAAAATTAATTTATTACGTTATCTTCGTGTTAGTTATCGAGCTAATCTTTTTAATCAATCTACGCGCCGCGACAGACGAGGCGTCGGCACGAGCGGAACCTGTAATTTGTCAGATCATGGCACGCCATCTGTAGACTTGGCCCTAGCGATAGCCCTGCTTAATTACCACCCGCGATTTTACGCCGCATTTTTAAACTCAGCCACTTATAAAGTAGAGACCAGATTTTAGGTTTTTTGATTCTTTGCAATTTTCTAGACATTTTAATGAAACTCGATTAAAATTTGTTTTATATTTTTTTAATATGTAATTTGATACCTATTTGTTATTGTCTAAAATACCTAATTTACGTTTTGTTATTTAAAAAATTTTTTGTAACCTATTTGGTCATTTGTTAACCTATTTAGTGCCTATTTTAAGCAACAATCCTAATTTTTTGACGCTCTAAAAATCCTGGCTTTTTTACAATTAAAATTTAAATCGCACAAAACGAGCGATTGTATCTTCAAAATTGCGATCAGAAGCAAGGAAATTTGTCGTGAAATTCGGCGATGGCAATCTCGTGATGAAAGTGGTAAAAAAGTCGTTCAGTCTTGTTGCAGACTTAGAAATCCAGAAACAAATCACCCACTTTGTCGTAAGTTATCGCAGGAGAGTATGGCGGCAGGCTGTTTTCCCACCTCCAAAGATAACAAGCTTACTCAAATAACAAAACTAATACCGGGGGGCCAAAATCCTGTGGTTGCGTCTAATACTGGTTAAATATTTATCGGAAGCTATTATTAAATGTTGATATAGGCTGAATTAGCAATTAATTGATTACATTTACACGAGAAACAACAACAAAACCGAAATTAAATAATTTCAAATTTTTTTATTTAATTTTCGTTCTTCCGGGGCATTTACATTTTCCGGTGTGCACGGAAGGCACGACTTGTCATATTCGCACGGTGTAATTTTGTCACGAACTTGGTCACGTAGCAAAAATACATGAAGTATAAACGTTCTTATTAAACTAAATTGGATGTAATTGTCCAAATGGTGCAACTCCCGTGCTCGGTGTTCGACCGTCCTACGAGGGCGCAGCCCTAAAGGGCCTTAATAGCTTACTTCTGCTGTTTCTTAATCAAGGGCTGTTATGTTGTGCTTCCGTGTCTTATTCCCTCATGTCAGAAATCAATATTAAGAAAATTAAGCTGACACAATCAGTGCCAGATTAAGCCTTTTAGGGAGCCGGAGCTAACCTCAAGTATTATTTTATTGCTAAAAAAATTCAAATTGAGCTCAAGTTTTATTTAATAATAAATTTAACAAAAGGTAAAATGAAATAAAATTCTCTGAAGTATTCTGAGAAATCAAAAATAAGAAATTATTTCCTCATTTCACGTCGATCCGTGGACATACTGTATAAAGGTCTATAATAGGTAATATGAAAAACATAACGGGCTATCCAATTCGAGCTTGATAAAGTAAACTTTAAAAAAAACACAAAATATTCGGAATGTAATGTAATTTTTATTTCATTTTAAAGATTGATCCTTGCCATTATTAGTTAAACAAGATATCATTCAAATGTCCTCCAAGGAACTTCTTACGGGCCTTGATCTTTTTGAGGTAATTTTCAATGACTTTCCGGCACATTTCGGGCGGTATCTCGGCCATTACATTACGAATATTAGTTTTCAATTGGTCAAAAGTTTGAGAATTGTTTGCGTAAACACGATCTTTCGCGTAGCCCCACAAAAAGAAATCCAAAGGCGTCAAATCGCAGGATCTTGGAGGCCAATTGACATCAGCCAATCGCGAAATCACACGTCCAGAAAATTTCTCTTGCAAAAGAGCTCGATTTGCTTGTGTTACGTAACTGGTTGCTCCATCCTGCTGGAACCACATATCGTCAAGATCATGATCTTCGATTTTCGTAAAAAAATAATCAGTTAACATGCGGCCATAGTGCTCAGAATTGACAGTAACGGTTCGTCCTTGGTTGTTCTGAAAAAAATACGGCCCAATCACACCACCAGACCACAATGCGCACCAAACAGTGACTTTTTCCGGGTGTAATGGCTTCTCTAGAATCAATTGTGGATTTTCTGAGCCCGAAATTCTACAGTTTTGCTTATTAACATATCCACCAAGCGAAAAATGAGCTTCATCACTGAAGAAAATTTTGTTCGAAAAATCAGCATCGACGGCCTGTTTTTACAACACCCAATTTGCGTATATTCTTCGTTGTCCATGATCAGCAGGCTTTAACTCTTGTGTCAAATGGACTTTATACGGATAAAGATGCAAATCCACATGCAAAATGCGCCATAATGAGCCATAAGATAGGCCTAAATATTGAGCTCAATGAGGAATTGACAAATTTGGATCTTTTTTCACACTTTCAGCTACAGAAGCGATATTTTCAGCATTGCGAATGTTTCGATAATGCACAGGCCTTACAATATCAGTAACAGATCCAGTTTGTTCAAATTTATTTACTGTATTCAATATGGTTTGCTTTGTAGGACGATTATGACGACCATAATCTGCTCGTAAAGCGCGTAATGTGGATACGGCAAAATTACTATTTTTATAATTAGATTTAATAATTTTAACGAGTTGGTCAATTGTTAACTGCTCCATATTCTTAAATGGCAGAATGTCAACTAAATAAATGACAGCGTACTTGACGTTTATCTTTGACAGATGTCGGTATAGAGATTTTTACTTTATCAACCTCGAAATGGATAGACCTGTATATATTTGGTGGTTTTAAAAAAAGGATAATGTGACGGTGTGCTTTTCCTAATTGAGTAAAAGCTCGAAATCGTATACCTTTACTTCTTGCGACTCAAAGGGGACAATCAACATGCATAAAAGCCTATAAAAGGGGATAAACAGTTTTGGTGTCGGCTTACAAAGGCGTCATTCTCAATTAATTTCCACATAATAATTTTATTGAAGTTTGATGTAATATGAAGCTTTTGTGATGCACAAACAGGCTATTATCTTCACACGGTGGGTTTTAATAAAGATGTTCAATTTGTTAACTTTTCATTAAATTATTGCAACACAAATTAAATTGCATTTTTTTGAAAAAAATTGTGCGCTACCTGCTATCATACTGGGAACTGAAAAATAAATGGATGCTCTTTACAACTTAACTGTGTGTAATTTATTGCTTTAAACCAAGTCGTTTTCAACTAAAATAGAAAATTCTTTCTGTGTCTCTTATTACTAATAGAGCACACTTTCAAGCTGTTTTAAATTTTAAAACACTATTATGCCTAAAAAAGAACTATGAAACAAAACAATATTTTATCACTTGACAGCTATGATCAGGTATTTGTTATGACTTAGAATTTTTTCTCATCAACGTAAATTTTATCACATAACGGCTTTACTCTGTATTATATGTAAAAATTCTAGTTTTTAATATTATAATGTGATACAAAAATGGCGTAACTGTAACATAATTTCAACATTGAAGAAGAACATTGACCTTGGGAATTGCCACATGTAATCAGCACGTTTATTACTACAACAGTAACAACATGAAATTAGTTACAGTTTATATAATATTAGACTTAAATTATGTGCTATAAAAACTAAAATTATGTCTTTACTTAGGTGCTTATAAACAAATTTACTGTTTCAAAATAAAATAAACACTTAAATACTTCACAAACTCAATATAAAAATAAGTATTTTACATTTTTTATTAAATAGATTTGCTCTGTAAAGTAAAAGGTTTTTAATTGTAATACTTGAAACATAAATTCCGTTTCAGGACTCGTGACCAAACTGTTTTTTCAGCATCTCACTCACAATAAACCACAAAGCGGGATCGTGCTGTGAATTAGTGATTAAATTACCACAACTCTCTGTAAAATAACTCCAATCAAAAACAAACGTTTTGAAATAATTGTAATTGCATTTAGAATAATAAATACAAATTATTTTTAGACAAAATTTGCTAAAAATTTGTAAAAACACATAAAAAGATAAGCGGAAAAATAGGATACAGTTTTTATACCTGAGAATTGTAGCTTATACAAGCAGAGCAGTGTGAATTGCGTTCAGTATCTCAAGCACGTAAAAGTTGTGACTTTGTCTCTTTTTAAATAATTTCCATTGACATTGCACAAGTCTATTAGAAGACAATCTTTTTTTTGCCGATTGACAGTAAACACTACATTTTAGTAATAATTTAAGCGCACTCAAATATCACATTTTTAAAAATTGATAAAATTTACATTAATTTCATTTTTACACAAAAATTGCTACAATTGGTCTCTAACTCATTAAACTTAGTTATTTTGTCTTATTTTTTCTACACTTTCTTATAGCTATAGAGCATAAAAATAATTCGGTGGTTTTTTCAATAAACCTTTTCTATTTGAAAACTTGCCCTTTTATGTCCGCCACTATATCTAGTAGAAATAGGTTTTAAGGTCAGAGAAGCTTTAAATTCAGAAGAGGACTAGTAATATATTTCCCGGAAGCACGCTTTCCTTTGCTTATATTGTTTCTGGTTTTATCTTGTAAATTTCCGAAATCGTCTTGAGAAAAACATCGTATGCAAACAACCATTAATAATAAATTTTTAATGTTAAAAGCTGTCTTGATTTGTTAATATCGTGTCGACGTGCCTGAATTTTTAACTGCCCGATTGAAACTTATTTTTTCAGCAGTGGTGGTTCTGAAAATCATAACAGTCCCGGAGCGAGGCAAGTTAAGAGAATCGGCCAACATTAAGGATAATTGGGTAATAACATTCTCCAAACTTGACTCTGTTGTTCCATTGAAAGACTATTTAGGTTAATCGTAATAGCAAATTTATTGCGTTGATTAGACGTAGTTCTCAAGATGAAAACCAAAAGTACAGCTGTTTGCTCAACTAAACGGTGGTATGCTCCAACGACTTCCATGCATTATTATCGCATGCAAGTTGATAACATCCTCGAAACACGACTAAAAAGGCTGCTTCAGGGGTGTAATTGCTGCGCTTGTGGGTACACGAATATCACCAAATTTGTTATGCAATTATAATGTCACAACTGAAAGAAGCTTTGACACTACCTACTCAACTCAATTTAATTAAAAACATACACATTTTTCAACCTTATTGTTTTTCATTGTGAGAGTCGGGAAACAAAATGGCACAAAAGAAACTGCAATAATTGAATGAGTTTAAATGGGGAGTAATTGAGCATGTGTCTGCTGAAATCAACCAGGAGAAAAAAGCTCCGCGGTTTTTCGTCTTGTCAACAATGAAGTTAATACTTGTTAGTTACTTTTACAAGTTATTTTTATGCGAAATATTTGATACAAAAAACGCCAGCTCTGTTATTTTTGTTTTATTTGTTATTTGTAGTTCTTTTCTCTTATACAAAGTGTAATCAAATTAATGTTTCGAACTTTAACAATATTGTCGCAAAAATATTTTGTTAAATAATCATACTCATAGACTCAAAAAAACTCTATTGTTTATCGGAATAACAACTAAAATATGAAAGAAGCATCCTTTCTTTCTCCAAGTGGAGTAATTTTTATATAAATAATGGCAATGGCAATAGAAATAAACTGACCGAAATTCTTTCAGTCATCTTCTTAATTATAACTTAGAAAATTGCTTTAATTTTTTAAAACAATATTCGATATTTAAAGTGTATTCTCTGCTTCAGATAACTTTATAAAATCAGTACTCAGTGCCCTTTTTAGAAGTTCTAGGATCTCAATCGGTTTATAAGAATGACAATTAATTTTGCCTTGACTATACGTGATAGACATTAGGTTCATTCAAATTTATGCTGTTAGTAGTGTACTTCAGTAGGTAGTAAGCAAAAACGATAAAGTTTTTCAATTTTTCGTCGCAGACTGCGTATTATTTTGAAGTTCTACTTCAAGTGGTACATCAGTATATTTGACTTTTCAATGTAAAAAAAATATCTTTTCTAATTCATTGTCATATTTCAATTATCGCTCTTACTGAATGGTTTAATAAAATTTTAAAAAAATTTGTATGGGCCTAATATTTAAATGCTAAAACCTTTTCTAGACTCGTTCACTAGCCAAAGCGTTGCCGCTCATTGTTTAAAGTTTTGTAATGACCCAAACTAGGTTATACTTACCGCCATAAATCCAAATTTTTGCGCTGAATTAAAATTCTAATAAAAGTGGCCAGAAGTTGTAATCGTCGTCTAGTAGAAAAGAGTTCTACGTTGTGTTTGACAGAATGACGGCAAAGTTTTTTAAGATGTGACTGCATGAGGGTTCAAGTTAGGAGAGTACAATAAAACTACCATATGAAAAGAAACATTTATTTGTTTGTTAAGAGATGTAAAATAGACAAGATAAAAGTAAATTAGTGGTCAATGACCACAGCAAAACAAACTGTACATCATAAAATAACAATTAAATAAAACAATAATAAAATAAGCACATTAAAAACACATAAATATACAATAAAATGCATGTAATATTCTGTTAGAGTATTTTGTAAATAATTAGATTTTTACTGCAAGAAGCACCGGATTATAACCTTTCTAAACCGTGTCCACAAGCAAAACTCAAATATGTTACCAAATAAAAAATTACAAAAATATTCAACAAAAACATTTACAACAATTTTGAAACATTTTACATTTAAATCTGCGAAAAACATGTCAAGTCAGGTAACTAAATTCTGCAAGAGTTAAAGAAATAATTACAAAGGTGTGACATGTGTGAATAAAATGGTTCAAATTACTGGTCCAACCAAATAACTTGAGATAGTAGCTAATTAATAGAGAATGTTTTAGGACGAAAATTAGTCATGAGAATAGTCCCATTGCCATCTATCCCCTCTCCCTATCGATCGAAATTTAAAGGATTCTTATCAAGTACATTTGGCTCATAAATGAAACCAATGACCAACTTCATCGAAAGCCATTTTCTATCCCTAAATAAAATCATTGGTAATTCAAACAGAAGAACACTTAGTAAAGAAGTTAAATATAAGAAAGGTTCCAGTAAAGAGCACTTAACGCTCCCATCTAAAGCCTGACCCCTCTTTCCCCTCCCAAAATATTTATATATAATATCCCGAGTGCATGTCGAATTGTCGATAATTTGCTCGAGTGCACGTTATGCACGAAAGCAAATTAAACAATGAGACATGCACAAGAAATATTCGAAGTTTAACTATTTCCCGAACAAAACTTAAGCCTTAAATCTCTTGAATATCTTTGCTTTGCGAGAAATAAAGAAAAAATAAGAATTTTTAGATTTGGTTTGAATCGAGGTTTGAATAATCACGGCGACATATAGTTTCCAACATATTTTCAATATTTTCAAAAGTACCACACTGAACATAAGGTTTTTTTTCTTTGATAATTTGCACTAATGCAATAGTTTTGATAATTTACACTAGTGCAGAATTATCGCATAATTCGATTATGATAAGCTTAATTTCAAAATTTTGAGTGATTTGATTGGCTTAACTGTTGTGAGGAAAATAGTCACTAATAAACGCAACAGCAGAACGCAATATCATTTGATAAAACGCAGTAGAGGCTACTTTCACCCCATCTAGAGCACCTCTTCTCCGTCATAAACACTGCCTTTGAAATAACTTATAATTTTGATAATGACTCAGAAACAAAAATAAAGTCAAAAATATTATTTATTTTTGTCAAATAATTTAATTCAAAATATAATCTATAAAGTTAATACAACACAATCTAAAATTTTGATTTCACAAAATTGTAATTCAAACGGTCAATTAAAGTAAATAAGTTCTCACAGGTTCGCCTCCACTTCAAAAACAAAAACCTCATTTCAACAAATTATTATTAAGATAATAATTTAAAAAAAACATTTAATAATAATAAAAGAAGGGTTCAGATTACCTGCAGAACAGTTAAAAGCACATAAAAGTTTATTTTTTATTGGAATGTCGTGACAAGACACATAATTTTTGATTTATCCACAAAAATCTGTTTTCCAAAAACTTCCAATTAAAACACTAACACTAAAGATCTTCTTAATAGTTTCACAGCATTTTTACGTAGTTATTTTGTTAAAATCCCAGTTTTCAATATTACAATACCAACATAAACTTTAGAACAGTTGGCAATCGTGGAATTATTTCAAATTTTAAAGCGAGTTACTTCAGGTTAATAAAAATTTAAATTTAAAAAGTATTGATTAACATCAAATTATAATCTAAAAATGTAAATATGTATTTAAATGTAAATAAAAACAAAAACAAATACTGCAATGTACTGATTTGTTTTTATTGACAAAACATAACAATCTTTGTTATAATCAGAAACAGAAACTAGTTTAGAGATATGTTCACAATTGGGTTTAATGGTCCCAACTGGATAGATAGTACCTTTTCAACAAGGGCTATTACAAGGTAAATTTTTAATATAGGTCATTTTTTATTTTTAAACCGTTGTCTGCTTCTGTTCAACACATAAAGTATTTTGTGTTAAAAAAAGACAGACAACGGTGTAAAGATAAAAAATGACCTTTACTACATTTAAAATAAAATAAAAAAACTTTGATGTTTACAAGTTTAGTTTAAAATAATCTTATAGTTTTATTAATAATTCAAGATTGTTCCATTAAGCACTTAGAAAAAAAAACTTAGTAAAAAGATAAAATGTTTGTAGAATATAGTAAACAAATATCTGATTTAATTTCTGTTATATTTTTTACTTCAGGAGAATATCATACAAAAATTGTTAATTAATAATAAATTGTTTAAAAAATACATTTGTAATGCTTTTAATAAAAAACTGGTAGGTAGTGAGCTTATAAGCACAAAGCATTTTTAATTAGTTTAATAAAAAAAAGTGGCAGAAGCTTTGTGTTTTTGTGGCCAATTCTTATTTTCGATTCAGTTTGGGATTTGTAAACAAGCCGAGTCAAGATTGGTAAAATTACACAAAGAGAAGAATATAAATGCGTTATCAGATTGAAACTTCTCGTTTCGTTTTTTGCAACCTCAAGTAACACAGTCGACAAATAAACAAGATTTGTCCTGAGGCTTGAAAGGGCAGAGTTCTCATAATTCCATTGCTTATTTGTTAACGTACTCATCTCGAGCGGCTCCATATTTACATATTTCCGCATGTGTTAATGTTTACCACTCAAGCACAGCCTCGAGCTTTTGAGAATACGACAAATACAGATAGATAGACCGTCAAATTAGGTTACATCCCTCGCATATTCTCTGTGAAAACAATCAGCTAAGCTAATAACAGTCAGAGCGTGTCGAGTTGACACATTTTAAATGTCAGTGCATAGTTAAAATGTCGTTTTTTCGCCACAAACACAAAAAAATCAAATATGAAAATTTACCAGTGCGAGATAAAAAGCAGGACAATAGAACTGTAATAAGTCAAGGTTTTTCTCTAGATGCGGTGAATCTCTACATAAATAATTTTGTTAACCCCAGAGACACTGACTCCACCAGAAGAAAATTAAACTTCCAAGGTGAGTTAATAGTCGTATTTAACATTTAATACTTTCTCCTACTTAGACGAAGGTACGAGCAAAAGTTGGGATGTTTTGACCACGAAATTGCACCAAGAAAAAGAGGAAACTCAAGAAGACTATTCGATGGAAACTAAAGCCCGAAATAATGCGGCTATTTTTAAAAGACTCAAGCGGAAATTAGAAACCATTAAAAATTTCTATCCAAATATTTACTACAGCGATCAAAGCGTCATCGATTTGTGGGCGAAACAGAATGAATTGTACAAAATGGATTTAGACGTTTTAGAATACGACAACGATTCACCTCTCTGGCTATGGATATGAAAGCATCTAATGTACGAAAGCTCACACATAAACCATGTCAGAAAGCTTTCTTTTTTATTAACAACTTGCTACTCAAGCTTCTAGAAGCTTATACGTGTTTTTGTGTATGATTTACCCCGTTATGCATATTATCCACCTACATTCCTGTTCTTTATAGTCTTAATAACAGACGGCTAAAATTTCATAAATATATAAATTTGAAGTAATGTTTCAGGTCAAGTTATGATTTATTCACATTTAATGCTCTGTTTGTATACTCCATACAAATTAAGTGTTACGTACAAACTAATTTAATACAAAATCAATAATATTTGTATATAATGTCACAAACAAGTAGTTTAAGCCAACTAAAGTAAATTGTAAGTCGATCTATTTTGAACATCAATAGCACAACACTTGAAAGCGGCATTTTTTGACAGTCGGCCCTTCAGCAAGTTATCACTTTAACTAAGCTCTTACTAGTGCCTTTTTGCATTTTTTGCCAACTGTAAGTCTTTAAGATATTCTGATCTTTTGTTCTTTAATTTAGTTTTTCTATTTTATTCTTTCTATTTTCTAGTTCACATTGCTTCTCAGGATAATTTCTAGGTACACAAATGACTCAAGCAGTAATAGCAAAGTATTATCTACATTTTGATGCAAACCGCAATCTTCATCGTTACTATTTATCTGACATCCCTACAACTTGTGTCATTTCTAATACAATTAGATTCTATTTCCTATCAAGTAGTTTATTTTAATTAGCTTGATAATTTTTCTCAAAATTTCGCTCCCTGAACAAAAGGAACAAGTAATATTTTTTATAAAATTTTTTGTTAAAAACTAATGTATCTGAAATTTTTAATAGCTACTTTTGACACCTTTTCTTGAAAAATTTTTTCAAACGAGATGAGAATTTTATATGTTGATTAAGATTATTTAAGCAGGTTTTTAATAATAGAAGAACGAATACAGTCAGTAATAAGCTCTTTGAAAATAAATGATTGTAGATGACAAAAAATTGTTGGAAAAAGATAAATTAATACTAAAATAAACAATATTAGTAGATACTAGTAGAAAAAACCGAAATCCTAAAGTATCAAATAATGTTGTTTTTTAGTACTCTGTTTATTATTAAAATGTCCAGAAAAAGCAAACTAAGAGAAAAAAATATATAGTTATAGTTATTTTACATAATTAGCCTAAAAAGCCACTAATATAGAATAAGGAAAAACATAAAAATTGTTGCTATCAACCAAATTAAATTAAGTACAACACCTCTAACCCAATCGAATTGTCACTTCTCTTTCACTTCTGGAAAAACATTTTTTTATTTTGAACATTATCAGCACAACATTGTGACAAGGCATTTTTGACAGTCAGCCCTTTCAAGTTGTCATTTTAGCTGAGCTCTAGTGCTTTTCTTGCACTTTTTGTCGGTTCTGTCTTCAGACTATCTAGATGTTCTGTTATTTTGTTCTAGTTTTTAGTTTCACTAAACAAAAAACAAATAACATTTTTATAAAAATTTCCAGTTAAAAACTAAAATATCATTTGTTTTGAAGAACATTATTAAGTTCAAAATGTTCTTACCACTCACTTTTAACACTATTTCTTGACCAACTTTTTCAAGCAAGGTATTTTGTATGTTAATTACGATTTTTGAAGCAGGTTTCTGATAGAATGCCAAATAAAGTTAGTAATAAATTTTTGGAAATAGATAGTTATAGATGACGACAGAATGTCGTTATCAATCGTTATTGGAAAAGAATAAATAAATACTAAATTAAACATTAGTGCTGGTAGAGAGAGGTCGGAATGCTAAAGTATCAAATAATGCTGTTTTTCACTACTCTTTCACTATTACAGCTGCTTATATTTAATCTAGCATGTTTCTCTTGCATTTAAGTTTAAAATGTTTCAAAACTGTTAAAGCTTAATTTTTTAAATGCCTGTGTATTATTTAAAAATTTATTTGAACTTTGTGGACACGATTTAAGAAGGTTTTATCTTTTTTGCAGTAAACTAATCAAAACATGCCATAATAAAATGTTCCTTGTATTTTATGATTAATTTAAAAATTTTCGTTTGTTTTATTTTACAATTGTTTTGTATCATCTACATTTTGTTTTGTTTATATTATTAGTTTCATTTATTTTATTTATTTAAAATGGCAAACAATTTACTTTAAAAAACAAACAAATAAATATTTTCTTCTCTTAATAGTTACAACTTAAACAAAAAGTACAATTTAAAAATGATGAAAATAAAAGAACAAAAAAGAAGTATTTTTAGTAGCAAAGATTCAGAACAACGAAGACTCACAACTTGAACAAGAAGAAGCAGTTCACCATCTAAGAAAAAAATCGTTTAGAACAGCAAACATTGTTTTTTTATTATCGATTTTAAAAAACCAGTGGCAGAAAAAAATGATAGTAGCCAAAATGTCAACTAAATAGCAAAAATTCCTTTAAAAAAATTTTAGTACTTTTAAGAGGTTTTTACGAGTAAGAACAATTTTGAGCTAATTGATAACAGAAGCATAGACAGTAACCGAAAACTCAATGTCAAAATGTCAAAATGATTACAATTGAACGTTTTCCTACGTTCAACGTTGGATGTCAAAAAGTCAATTTTACGACCACTATTGTCTTCTCGCAAATGTACTTGTCAGCGTATAAAGAGATTCAGAAAAATCTCGTAAGTTGACAGCAATTAAGACAAAGTTATTGTTAAAATAATTAATTTTTAGAATTTATATATAAATTGTAAATAAAGTTTTTTGAATAACAGTTTAAAAAAAATTAGAACAAATTTGTTACTCGATTTTTGTAGTGTACGCAATCATTTTGCCCGACACCAAACTTTTTCCTTAAAACCCTATTTTAATTAACTTTGCCGTCATCTTGTTAAACACAACGTAGGTTTTTTTTCCAGATGACAATCAGTTGATCAAACATTTTGAGGTTTAGGCAGTAAGTAGGGCCAGTCTTAACAGCATCCCACCCGAAAAGCTTCCTAAGTTTTTCGATATAGTCCGTTGTTCTGAAGTTTACCCAGTGTAAAGACTAGTTTGAGCAGAAGTTCTGATAGTGAGGCCTAAGTGCCAGAGAGTTCTTCAATTTTTACATCTAATTTAGAAATTAGCTACTCGAGCTTCTAGAGGATTATACGTGTTTTGTAAATGATTTGCCCTGTTGTGCATATTATCCAACCACATTTCTGTTTTTATAGCCTTAATGACAGACGATTAGAGTTTCATAAATGTATAAAATCAAGTAATGTTTCAAGGCAAGTTATGATTTATTCACATTTAATGCTCTGTTTGTATACCTTATTAAATGTTACCTACAAACTAATTTAATACAAAATCAATAATATAATGTTGCAGACCAATAGTTTAAGCCAAATGAAGTAAATTATAAGCCTATCAATTTTGAAAATTATTAAGTAAATAGCATTAACTTTGTAACAAACTGTAATAAATCTAAAACTTTTGTGACATGTTATAATCAAATCTAAAATGCATTTTTTTGCTATTTGAGCATTGCGTTTGGTTGTCTCCAAATTTGTTCGGCAATTCAGAGAGTTCATTTTTTAACAATGCTCTCTAGAGGACGGCAGTTTTATTCCACAGTGACCAATTTCAGACATTTACAAAGACATTTCTATAAATCTTGAGATAAAGTGCACACACTATAACTGCTATTATTGGACACCTTTTCTAAAATGTAGAATATTAGAATAAATAGTATTAAACCCAACTCGCTTAAAGTTAAATTAAAAAAAAAACTTAAAAATTCTGGTCTCCAGATCCCTAAGCAACTAAAGCTTTAATGTTTTAACTGTTATTACAAACTAAAACAATTTTATATTTTTGTGTAACAAAATAAATTCTTGTGAAACAAGTTTCATACACATTCAGCTAAATAAATTTAAAAGACAAGACAATGTTTTAAAATTATGTTTTCTTGAGTAGTGCAGTACTTTAAGATTTTATTAAAACGTTATGAAAACAAGCTATTCTTTTTAGGAAACAAGTTTAAAAACTTTTAAAAATAGAAAAAAAAATGAAATGACACGAATATTTTATGCCACAGAATATACTTATTGTAGATAACTTCACGGCTGGATCAAGAATAAAGAATTTTCCCTTCGGTATGATCAATCATTTTTTTATCCATGTATAATCAATATTCGGCTACAACTACATTTACGTAATATCAAAAAGTGAAAATAAGCGTGATGTCATGAAATAAAAATAAATCCGATCCTGAATAACAAATTAATAAAAAATAAATAAGTTTTCAGTACATGCAAAACGCCCCCAGATTCTTTGAGCATCATTTGAAAGGTAAAGTAAAATATAAATTTTAATTCGACGGTTTTAACCCTGCTGCATAAGCAAGAATGTTGGTTATTTAAAAGAGAATCAAAGACTTTATCTAGATTTATTCGAATAGCAAACACTGCACTGAAAGCCAATTTTTCACGTAAATCAAACTCATTCTAATAGCTGTATTGTTTTTAAAATGGTTTGTAACATTTTTCAATCAGGAATCAATTGCTGTCACGGTATATTATTTTCACTGATTTTTATCCGCTGACACGTACAATGATTTATTTTTCGATTTCATTTTACAAAAAAGCACTGGTCAGCTTTTGTGTGTCGTTGCAGCTATTTCTATTTTTCGCATCTTCGGTTTATAATTAACCAAACCCCCAACACCGGCGGTTGGGAGATTAACCGAACAGATAGCTCCAATAAATTTTGTCACTTCAGGAAATCACAACGGACTTTGGTAAACAATGCTGCTGTCAGAGGCAACACCTAATAAAACATCCTCCTGTTGTAAACCACCCCTAAGTGAAAAAAAAATTTGCCGGCTTTTAATCTTAATCAAAGTCAGTACACGCAAGTATTGAAACTATAATTAGCCGTAACTCATTACCAAAGCAATTACTTATGTGACACATTGGCGGAATGACCCAAGGGGTAGATTTGTGTCCACGAGTATAGGGAAGTTCGGGCGTTTATTTCGGCCAAAGTTTTCAGATTGTCAGCCAAACATATATTATTTTCGGAAGTTTCTGCACATACTTGGAAACGACGCGCTTCACCGAATAGGGAAACACATGTGTCTCTAATGAACGGCTTCAGCTTCATGTAATTTCGTTTCAGTTACGCTCCACTTTCTTACTTATTTAAACTGGGCCGTGTTATTAGTTGCGGTAAAAGGGCTTTTGCAAGCCATGTTTAATAGAGACCATAGATATCTCCCGATGACACACTACAGACAAACCGAATTCCAAGAGATTAATCTAACGCAGATTCTTCTTAGAGCTTTACAAAAATGATTTTCACAAATTGACTGTAATATAATCTATATAACTATGTTTTTATTAAATAAATTGTTTGTTAACAAAGTTTTAAAAATAAATAAATGGCATTCAGTTTCTTTAAGCTTATTTCCCGGCGCCTCCACCAAAATTGCAAGCAATAATTAAAAAATTCAGTAAGTAATCAACACTCTATCAATGTCATTTTTAACAAAACACATTGGTTATTTTATGCTACTTTTTACAAATTTTATCAAATAAATTAACAAAATTAATTAAAAATACTTTTCCTAAAAAATATTGCAGTTCCCTCCAAAAATTAGGCAGACAATGCTGTTGTCAAAGAAACATGTAAAAAATATTTTTAAATTTTTAACATAAAAATCTTATAACATTTGATCAAATTTACAATACGGGTTTTTTTCTGATTTGAAAAAAAAAAGCAATTTTAAACAAATTATTTATTTAACAACAATTTAATTCACGTATACATAAATAAATCAAAAATAATTGTTAGTAATATACAACTTAATATCACATTATTATCGTCTTAAATAATTGCCAAAAATTTGCGCGTGGTAATTGCTGTCTCTCACTAAGTCGAACTGTCGCACATTTATATAGATAACACTTTCAACAGATAACACAATTTTTTTAAAGCAGTTTGTTGATCGCCGCGTTTGTATGTACTCAGACTTGGTCCACCACGAGTTTTCAGATATCGCGTCTTTTGTAGTCTCTATGGACGTTCATCTTTGTTAACACAAAAACACCTAATATTTTCAGTGTAATTTTGTATCTGTTGCATTTTTTAAACAATACTCTAAAAGCTTTTAACAAATTACCGATTTTAAATAAATTTCCTTGTACTTTCTTCATAAGACAGCTTGCACCGGTTGAGTTGAGGTCTTCTTTTCAGTCTTAGAATCAATTGTAGATTTGCTCCGCAATAGCTAGACAGCTGGCTCTCT
The DNA here is from genome assembly GCA_029207805.1 of Tribolium confusum. NCBI lineage: Eukaryota > Metazoa > Arthropoda > Insecta > Coleoptera > Tenebrionidae > Tribolium > Tribolium confusum. Next base: position 38,502,895 of record JALGAY010000002.1, on the reverse strand, counting down.
TAATGACAACAGTCAAGCTGTATTTTTTTATTAATATTTTTAAATCTAGTGGTTTTACGCTGCTGCTTCAAACTGTCTCTTAAACATTAGACTCAAATTGTCGAAAATTTGACATTGGTTTGATTTTTGTACTTTGTCCTGTTTTTAATGTCTTTGTTTTTTCCAGACCTTTGCTAACTTTTAAGAGTTTTGTTTGCAATATTTTTTTTATTTCTAAAACATTTTTTCTTAAGTCAAATTTTTCAAATGCCGAATTGCATGTAGCGTGGACATTATGAAGATAACAGGTTGTAAAACCTAGAGTGTAATGAAGCACATTATCATGTACCATCCCTTTTGCCATCACTTAAGCATAACTTTATAAAATTTTAATATTTTATTGAATAAAATAGGTTCTAGTCAAAGAAAAACACGTCAAAATTAAAATAAAAATTTACAAATTATGTTGACGTTTTATGATTTGTCTAACATTTTATTGAAATTACGGGTTTCGATACATGACCACGACAGATAAGCATCGTAAATCTTTCTATGCACTGAGACAGTTTGGCTCTAAAAACAAATAAAAATTTTGTTTGTTTCGAATTACTTTTTTGAGTAGAAATATTGCTTCAAAGATTACAGAGTTTATTTCTTCCAAATCAGCAGATTTCAAGAACTGGCGATACTATAAATCTAGCAAGATCACCCGATACCTATGACCCTCTCAATTTTTTTCACTTTTACAGTTGACTCATTGAGCGCCAAAAAAAGTATTTGTAAATAGTATATTAAAGAACGCGTTTCAAAAAGTCAACTTTGTGCCACAAATTCAAGTTTATACTTGTATAACAAGCGCAAAACGTAAGTTTTTATAGAAAATGAGTGCCACAATGACTTGAAAAACGTGTCCTTCATGCCATTTTTCTACTTTGCGCGTTTTACGTAATGTTTAAGTAAAAAAGTTAATTATTTAATATTTAGGAACTTTTACGTCAATACGAGACAGTTAGTAATAAATGTCATAAAACTGTCAAATTATTTTTGAAGTGTTTTCAAATTTGTTCAAAATTCTGTGTAAGTAACTTACAAATAGTTTTTTTTAACCTACCGTATCGGTTATTGATTGAATACTCCAATTGACATAAACACAGTAAGGAAAATCTTCAAAAACATTGTAACATTATTCTTAAATTACCAAATTAATTGCAATTTGACATAAACGCTGAAACATCACACGTCACAAATGACGTTTCATTCCAGCGAAGGCGTGTCACCAACCTCAAAAAAAAAACATTACACTAGTACTTTACGCACGCAATTTGAGTGCTGAATTAGCTAATACTACACCCAAATCGGTATCTGTTACAGACGCAAAGTAACAAAATAGATTTTTTTAAATTATTTTTAGAACAAAAATCTTGTAATCCACAAAAAAAGTTGTTCAAAAAAGTAAATATGTTACTATATAAATTTTTAAAATTGTATTTGAAGCAAACATCATTATATCCGAACTTTTTAGTCACCAGTTTCAGTTAGATAAATTTTTATTTTGTGAAAAAAATTTAGTCTAGTTAGGCGTATATTCACATGGTGTTTCAGAAATTCATAAATAATCCAATTCGGTATCAAAACTGTGTCGCTGAAATGTTTTTAGCGTGCTTTTAATAAATCTGATACACATGGGATTACAGCAATAAATTAGTTTGCTTTGATAACGGTTTATCATTTATCAATCCCCTCATTAAAATTTACCATTTTGGCTATTAGCACCCACACCAAGAGCTCTTCACCTTTCATTTTTATTAATTCTGGCTAAGCACAGCCGTTCCGTATAAATGAATATGCAAAATAATGTTCATGTGGGACCTGAACGTTACTTAAAGACGGTATTACAGTGTTCATCCTGATATTAACTATATTAAAAGAGGCAATTCGTTGTTATACAGCAAGAAGATAATGTAATCCGATAAACTGGATGTTATCGAGATGTAGCAGAAAACACATGATGTGCACTCTAAATATCAAATATTTATATCCATTCTATCTTGAGAACAGGGCAATATATTTTTCGGTTTTCCTGAATAATGCTACCGCTGTATCTTTATGTTGGTTTGTCTGCGATGCACGAAGAGGTGTTTCATGAATTCACAGCTAATCAGACCGAGAAAATTGAATGTGTGCCATTATTTCCTTTTATGTGAAAGCTTGTAAAAAAATAAATACGTTTTCACGGGTGGAACAAATTTGCCTCTGATTAATCCTACAAAAACGTAAAAAATACAACAGCCACGACCAATTTTTAATTCGACGAGAGTTAGTCTTGTTAATTTGTTCAAAAGTTTTTTTACTCTCTGTTTATATCATTCGTTTGGCGGTTTTAAAAAAATCGTATTGCTTAGTCAAACTTAATTTTCGCTGAAATAGTAAGAGAATCTGGAGAATGTTATTTCAGCGAAGAACGCTATACAGATTATTAAACCATGTCTTGTTTGTTCAGTTACCTCGAATTAACTCCAGATACCTGAATTTTCAGCTGTCAGTTTTCACTCTCACATCCTGGAAACATCACAGAATAAAAAAATTTCAAAGCAAACAACACGATCCAGTTGTTCCCTAATTTGCCTGATAATTTTTTCCTCAGATCACGCATCGCGCGTTTATCAAGATCTCGACGACATAATTTATGTACGTGATAAATAGGAACACAACAGTTGGATATGCAGGAAAGGAAAGCGAAACTCGGATCTGCTACATATTTGTCAGCTGTCTCTGTGTTTTCGAACAGGAGGAGCACATAGAGAATAATATAGTCTAGTTTGAAGTAAGCTAGACGTAACTTGGAGAATTCGCAACCTCAAATAGTGCTATTTAATGCATTAGACTCGCTTCAGGCGCCTCCATGTACTGTCTTGCTAAATGCGTTCTTGTGATACATTGTTAATGCTTCTGCAGCGCGCCACATCTCGGCTGCATACCCCAAGATGACCTACTTAATTTCATCAAAAACCCAAAAATGTGGGTCAAACAAAGGTGCTAGTTCTGGTTACACTGCCTTTCAGTGTGTTGCTGGTTGGGCGATTAGGTGATGTAATTCAATGTCGGTCGGGGCATTAGTCCGCGAAGTAGTTGTTTTTGCCTAATCGTAGAGGTTGGTTATGTTGGTGGCCGAGTGAGAGCCCAAGAGATAACTTTGTTATCCGTCAACATTATTATTAAACCAACTCTCGCACCTTCCAACACCCTTCGTTAGATGGCACACTGTGTCTGTCTGTACGACTACTAGCTTTCACAATACAAGCCAAAAAATAATCTAAAAAAATAGAAAACGATTTTAAAGAAAATTAAAAAACAACAATTAGAAAAAAGAAAATATCGATAAAAACTACGCGTAAAAGAATGAAAAAACAAAGTAAAGTTTTAGAAAAAAAAACAAAAACTACTACCGAAAAAAAAGGAAGTATAATAAGTAAACCGTCTGGAAAGATTCAAAGTCTAGAAGAAAAAAAAATTATATAATATAAAATTTGATTGTTTACACACAGTTTGTTTTCGAGAAAGTTGTTATCGAAATAAAGAAAAAACTAAAGCAAAGCTTTTAAAATTTAAATAAGACATGAGCAAAAAAGTTAGAAGATTGTAAACAAAACAAATTACAAAAAACAAACCAGCTCGAATTTTAACAACTAAACATCATAAATAAAAGGCTAAAACATAAAAAATTAAAATATAAAAAATATTCATGTTTAAAATTTGTGCAGTACTGGCTTTATTTTAAAACGCTGCGTAAACGATCAACTTTTTTAAAAAACTAGAGAATGGTTGTAGAGAATTAAATTGTGTATAATAGAGTCCGTGAGACACTTTATCTCTAATATTTTAGAATCCAGAAACGCGCGAACATCAGAAGAAATTAGTCTTTTTTTCCTTCTAGAATAAAGCGTTTACTTTCAATTATAATACCGAGCGATTTAAGATTCTTAAAATTTTACTTGATTTTAATATAAAAAAATTCTATTTTTTGGCTCAGGAAACTTAAAGTTTGTTTTTTATAAGCTTTATATTTTCGATTTGGAAGGTTTCTAGAATTTTGAGTATATAAGGTTTTTTCATCTACTCTCATTAACGTATTTTTAACCAATCAGAACACCGTATTAATCAGAGTTTAATGGCTTATCAATTTTGATAAACGTTTATGCAACCGAAAATAAACTGATTTTTTTAGATAGTATTTTCCACATAAGCTAATCTTACAATTAACATTTTCCAGAATTTTTTTGATCAAGTGGATTGAAATAATTTTAAAAAAAATTTGTCTACATTTTAATGTCCTTTTTAAAACTACTAGTACACAGTACAATGTCTATCGTCGAATATTTTTAAGAAACTAACTATATTTAGCAATCTAGTAGCTTAGCGCCATCTTCCACGGAGTAAGAGAAATGCGTTCTACACGTATAGTAAACTGCATTATACATTAGCGTAATATTGATTATTTTATCAGATTTTACTATATAAAATTAAGTTTTTCTATATTATTTAAAATATTTTTTACTGCAATATAGTTTTGTATATAAGTTTAATATGTTGTACTTTCATTACTCCATTAGTTCAAAAATATAGAAAAACATTTATCCTACGATGTATACTTCATAGATGACGCCACGAACTATAAAATATTGAAATTCCATGGAATAGTTCCAGAATTTGATTTTTATAGATTTTTTTTATGTAGTATATAATTTTTCTTTATACGTTTAGCAACAATAAAAAAACTCGTTCTTTTAGTTAACAAATTTTTATTTAAAAAAATAAAAAATAATCACATTTAAAGAGAACTCGAGTTACAATCAAACTAAAATTAATACTGCTTTTGTACTTAAATAAAGCTAAAAATTCTTATTTTCTCTTCCTCGTTTCTTTTTTCTCTTCAGGCTTCTTGTCATCACCTCCGACCTCAATCGTTGGTTTCTCCACTTGAGACGGTTGTCCCGTGAAAGAAATAGGAATCACCCTATCCTGGACTTTTTCCTGGCTTTTCGGAGCTGTGATGGTCAACACACCATCCGATGATAACTTCGACTTCACCTGATTAATATCATGCCCTTCTGGCAATTTATACCTCCTCACGAAATGTCTGGAGATAAACCCGTGCTCGTCCTCTTTTTCCTCGTGTTTCCCCTCGATAGTTATGGTATCTTCAGAGGCCTTCACTGTTATCTCTTCAGGTGCGAACTGTTGAACGTCAAGACTGACTTGGAATTTGTTCTTGTCGACGGACAATGTCGAGCCTTTGTCTTTCTTGGAGGCCTGCGAACGCCAGTTTCTGGAGTACGGCGAAGTGAGCATCATTCGACGGATCCTGCGAGGAACGCACGGTTGGAGGAAGTCGTCGTCGTCGAGGCCCATCCCGAAATGCTGGTCCAGGATGAGGGACGGCCGAAAGTAGTCCAGGGGGTCTCTGACTAACGATAGCAAGGCCATATTTCACTGATTTTTCAGCACTGGGTAAGAGAAGTCGCTTTGAATTACTTTGTATTGGTGCTCTTATAGCTTTTCAAGATCGCTTATCGAATTCAAACTGAGGGCGATGCGCGCTCGCTCGCTTATATAGATAGTTGGGTAGAAAATTCTAGATGGCAGCGCGCGGTCTCGAACTTCTAGAATAATTATTGGGGATCTGCGGCTGTTATCGAATATTCGAGAAGGGTAGTTTTCGAGATTTTTTAAAAATTTTTGTGTTTGTTATTAATTTTTTTGAAGGAAATTTTTTGTTTGGGATTTTGGGATTAGTTTAGTATAAACTAATTTCTAAAATGTTGCTAATTGTCTTAATAAATATTTTTTAAGGTTTGTTTATTACTTAATCTTTGTCAATCTCATTTTCAACAAATAAGTATTTGTAATTTATATTATATAATTTATATTAATGGTAAAAACACTAGCTTACAGTAAATCCACACAATCTAAACTCTTTAAATTTTAAATTGTATTAGAAGATTTTATTAAAGACTGATTTATTAATCACTTCCCGAGATTTTCTTGTTGCACATATTATTCTATCTCTGAGCTGTACAAAGCTTAAAAAAAGTTAACAATTTATTTTTTTGGAAAGAATTTTTTTGTTTGAGGTTAATTTGGGACCTAAATTAATTTCCAAAATGTTGATAATTGTCTTAATAAATGTTTTTTCTAAGGGTTGTCTATTATTTTATCTTTGTTAATTTTAGTTTATTAATATAGGTACCTATTTGTAGCTTTTGTTATTGTTAAAGATACTAAATTACAACAAATCCACAAAATATAAATTCCTATTTAAATTTCAAATTGTATTAAAAAAATTTATTACACGCTGATGTTTATTGATTATTTTCTGGGATCTTCGTTTTCTCTTTATATATTTTTTTGAGTTGCTTATAACTAAAAAAGTATTGACAATGAATTTTTTTAAAGAAATTTATTTGTTTTATTATATTATTTTATTCTTGAAATTAATTTGAAATCAAATTTCTAAAATGTTGCTAATTGTTTTAATAAATGTTTTTTCTAAGATTTGTCTATTATTTTACCTTCGTCAACCTTGTTTTCAACAAGTATTTGTAGTTTTTATTACTACTAGCTTGTGTTAAATCAAAATAGTATAAATTGTTTTAGAATCGATGATTTGTATAAATTTGATAAAGCGTTACAGGAGAATATTCTGTAATATAGAATAAGGTAAATATTAGATATATTTTATATTCGAGAAGCCTCAATTTATCAAGAAATGTGAAATTATTGTTTTGTTATTACTTTATAGAATGTTTGAGACTATTAAGTATATGAAATACAGCATAAATAATCTAAACTGTTCAGTTATTGATACTTTGTAATATAAGAATATTCTAGAATGTTTAGAATAACTTAAATATATTTTGGAACATTTTAAAAGCTTCATTTTATCAGAAAATATTATAATGTTTGGCTATCGTTACTTAGAATGATCTAGAATGTTTGAATCTACTTCTACATATTATGTGAAATAAATCAAGATAATATAAATTGTTCTGGAATAGATGGTTCGTTACATGACAAAATTCTAGAATGTTCAGATTCAGAATAACGTAAATTCGATGGTGCGAAACAGAAGAATATTCGAGAATGCTTCAATAACGTAAACATAATTTAGAAAATTTGAAAAGCCCAATCAAAAAATGTTATATCGGTTAATTATCGCTTATAGAATGTTCTAGATTCTAGAATGTTTGACACCATTACATCGAGTGAAATGCATAAAAATTTAGCAAATGCTTTTGCTTGATTAAAACAGGACAAACCTATGCAATTAGCATTTGCTGAATGGAGATAACTAGCTAGTAAAAGCTTTTGCTACCCTTTATTCATATCACCCATCATATCACGGAATATTATACTGACTGACATTAATTACATTTTAATTAAGCATTTTACAATAAAACTAAATCATTATTGAAGTTAGTCTAAAAGTACATAGAATAAATAGTAATTTTTGTCAGAAAAAAACAGAAAAAAAACGAAGTATACTTAATATCAAAAATAAGATATTAATTCGAAAATTAAACAGTATTTTAGTGATTCTACTTATTGCTAAGTTACAAGTAGGTATTTAGTAAAAAAAGTATATCCACACGTTGAGCTTGGTCCAAAAAATTGTAAAATAAATGCTAATCTTATTTTAAAAAAATAATAATCAATCGATACACAGTTTCAAAAAAAATTATACTAAATATAATAAATTTTTAAATAATAAAGTAAATAAATTTCATTATAAACGCTGATTTTTTTCTACTATTATATTTTACTTTATTTCACTATAAAGTGCATTCAAAAACACAAATTAAACAAAATATATTAAAATAGCTCACTTTTACACAAAATTACTAGTGTTTAAAAAATAGAGATGTTTTTATAAAAGCTTGTATTTGGTAGACCAAATTATTGGGAGAGCATTGCACTGACATTTATCTGTTTCCATAGAAATATGTTTTGTTGTTACAATGTAAAAGTAAAAATTGTGTATATTAGAGTTTGTAAATCAATAAAAAAGTTAGTGAAAGCATTTTTTTACTATATTTTCTTAAAAACTTATTGATATTTATTTATCATTGTTAATTTTGTAAATACAATATAACTTTATTTATTCTTAGATCTGCGGTAGCAGTGTTTAATGAATTTGTGTGACCACAAGTGAGTTATTGATTAATTATCTAAAATTTACCTTTTATAGGTTGTTTTTGAATGTATAAAAAATATATTTTTTAGTGAAGTGCTTTCTAAAGTAGTTATTTAATAAATAAAGATGTTCATAATGGTAATTAATATTAATCAAAACTCTTTAAAGAAAAAACGAGTCTTAGCGAGTGTCAGAGCCGTCGCCAGAGGAAAAGGGTAAGAGAAGTCCAGAAATATTCAGAATTTTTTTTTAAACAAATTAAGGTTATTATATTATTTACTATTTCTATGTTGATTACTGATATAGTTTATTCATTAATAAATTAAACTTTTTTAAATATCCCAAGAACTTAAACTTAGTAGAAACACCGTAAAAATTGTTGTTAACAAGACGGATTTGGCTTGACTATAATGTATTTTCTGGCAGACTGTCAACTCATTTTTCTTAAAACAAAAATCCTCGCTTAGAATTTTAGAATTATTCATCAATTTATAATTATACATTAATATTTACATTAATGAACAATTTTGAAGAAATTATCCAGTTGTAGAAAAAATAATATTTGTATGTCTTATGTACATAAACTTGTTTTTAGTGCATTTGTGGCATCTAATAGCACCTCGACCGGCAGTCTCGACCTAAAAAACCTTTTCACTTAAAACAGTCATTTTACAGCTCACGCTCTTAATATAAAAATATCTGGTATGTTACACCAGTATCATGCACTTAACGAATGAAAAAACACTTCATAAATTTTTAAGTTGGACTTATCATTTATAACTAGTTTTTTCAAAAAAAAGATATGAGCAATTGAGATGAAGTTATTTTTATCATATCACTTAATACATAATAACTAGGTACACAATTAATAATAAATTTTCTCTGACGATATGTATCTAATTTTTTACCTATTTTGACCGTTTATTAACAACAATAAATGTATGAGATTTGCTACGAAATTGTTTATTAATATGAAAATTAATGTATGTCTTGTTAAACAATTAAAGTGTAAATGTATAATTTTACATAAAAAAATAAATATTGAAAGAGGGTTTTTCTCTAGGTAAAATAGTTTACGGTCAACAACAAATATTGTAATAAAGTCGTATGATAATGGAGTACTAATAGTCTCGACAATTAAAACTTTCACTCGCTAACGCTCGTGCCTGCTTTGAAAACTCTCAATTTTTATGATTATTATTAATCTTATTTATTAACTTCTATCTTTATTAAATAACTGTTGATGTAACAATTATATAGGTAAGAATAAACCTGTAATAGTCATTCCTACTTTTCAATAAACTAAAGTCAGCTAAATAATACTAAAAAAAGCAGTTAGAGTCAATAGATAGCCATGTAGCATGACAAGGCAGATATACTCGTAATACCATTAATTCTTAGCTTAAACATTTTTTTTTTAATTTCTTAAAATAGCTTTTAAGTTCATAAGTGTTTATCAAAATCTGATGATCTAATCAATCTATCAAAAGCATACTTTAAAACAATCTTTATCCGGTTATTGTAATTTTCCTTGTATCTATGCAAAAAAATCAAATTTTATTTAGAAAAGTGTACCAATCATGTAACATTTTTTAAATAAGATTAAAATACATAATAATTCAGAATAATTCCTAAAATTAAACAATGAATGCATTAATTTAAATAGTAAAACAATGTCCAAATAATTTTTATTTTTACAATTTCCCATGATTTACTAAATTTAAGCATAAATATAACAATGTAGGATTTCCACTTTGTGCTAGCCTTGCAAAATCTAAAGTAGGTACACTAAATATTTTTTTCCACAGTAAGATTCTTTAAGTGTTGATAAGCAGCAAATTTCTAAATTAGAACTGATAACACATATAAAAACCCTCTCAACTAAAACAACAAATCATACAAGCACTATGTTCAAACTATTGTTGGCCCCTATACTTTTTTTGGGCTCTCTTCAATCCACGCTAGCCCAGTGTGATACTCCTAGTCCTACAACAGCTAGTGGAACTCACGCTCCAGCAGGTCCTTACTGTTCTGGTGATCTCATTTTTGAAGACGAATTTGACGAGTTTGATTTACAAAAATGGAACCATGAACAAACTTTGGGAGGTGGTGGCGTAAGTAGTAATTTTTTATTGAATTATTAAATTATTACTAATATCAATAACAAAATTAGAACTGGGAATTTGAATGGTACACAAATAGCCGTTACAACAGTTACGCCGAAGATGGAATTTTAAACCTAAAACCAACTTTGCTTGCTGATGAAGCCGGTGAAGAATTTCTGAGCTCTGGTCATCTAGATATTAATGGAGGATCTCCGGCTGATGAGTAATTGAAAATAACAAATCGTAAAATACAAAATAATAATAATGGTAATTTTTAGATGCACCAACCCAGCATGGTACGGTTGTATCAGAGATGGTACACCAACAAATTATTTAAACCCCATCAAAAGTGCCCGTATCCGTACCGTCTACTCATTTTCTTTCAAATATGGCAAAGCTGAAATTAGAGCAAAATTGCCAGCTGGTGATTGGTTGTGGCCTGGTAAAATCAAACTTAAAACAAAATTTCCAAAATTTATATTTTATTTTTTCAGCAATTTGGTTTTTACCCCGGTGGAACCTTTATTCCGGGTGGCCTGTTTCAGGCGAAATAGACTTGATGGAAAGTCGCGGAAACAAAAATCTTGTGAACGGGTCAGGAGTCAATATCGGAACCCAAATGGTAGGTTCAACCCTCCATTGGGGCCCTGCTTGGAATTTCAACATGTATGAGCTAACTCACACCGAAAAGCAAAACCCGAATGGTTTCGACACCGATTGGCACAACTACCAATTGACATGGGACGAAAAAAGTATAAGTTTTGCCATTGATAACGAACCTATGGCGACTTTCGAACCACCAGAAGGAGGATTCTGGGAATGGGGAAATCTGGATACTTCCGGATTGGATAATCCTTGGAAACACAGCAAATCTAAACTAGCACCATTTGATCAAGAGTTTTACTTGATTTTGAATTTGGCCTGTGGAGGAACTGCTTATTTCCCAGATGATGCGACTAACCCAGGAGGTAAACCATGGGCCAATACGTCACCTACAGCTTCAACAGATTTCTGGAAAGGAAATGACCAGTGGTTGCCCACTTGGCAGTTGGAGACTGATACTGCTGCTTTTAAAATCGATTATGTAAAGATTTGGGCTTTGTAATTGTGTATTTTTTTATTTAAAATAAGTTTTCAAATAAAAGTGTTTTTATTTACAATTTTATCTTTTTGTGATTACAACTACCTAGCTGCTTTATTTTGTTTGCCTAGAGATAGCAATAAATCAAGTGACTCATTTTGTGATTGTATACAAAATGTTAGATAAAACTATAAGAGTAGATCTACTAAAAAATTTGAATTGGCAACCTCTTAAACAAAAAATTCGATAAAATCATTTAAATTAATGTATAGGTGACCAAATATAATAAAAAAAAGCATGCGTTATATATAGTGTTATAATCCGGAGGAAAAAAATAGATGGGTGGTAGATGTTAGAGTAAAGTAATTAAAAACTGATTAATTACCACTACATTATTATTTTCATCTTCTTTATTTACACACGCTTACAACTTTTAACTCTAACTTTACATTCTCACTGTCTAAATCTAACTCTTCATTCTAACCGTCTACATCTAACTCTTATATCTAACTGTCTAAATCCAACTCTCCTATCTAACTCCTCATTCTTACACATTTGCCCACACAATCCACCCTCACATTCAAATCAACCAATCAGTGCCGTTTCATCCACCTGTTTTGCATAACTTTTCTAACGCTCGACCCTCACATCTGCAAAACCTCTTAAACTCAGACTTTCAGTCACCAAAAGACCACCCAGTACTAATTCTACAATTATTAAATAAAATAATTCTATCAATAGTGATACTGTTTATTTATCATACAATAATTGTTTTCAAATAATAAAAATTATTTTTTATGACATTATTGCAAAGGAAAACGTCAATCTACCATGGATCTAAGTATTTTTTAATGAAAATTATTAATTTAAAATTTTTTAACGACACTAGTACTGCTATAGGAATCTTATTAACGCAACCTGTTGCCAAGGTGTTATTAACATTAGTAACGTTATAGAATAGAATAAAATAGAATAGTTTTTAAGCACATAACTGTTATCAAAATCTGAATGAACTAATTGTTTTACTTTATCAAAAGCATTAATTGTAATTTTCCTTGTAACTAAGCTGAAAATTAAACGTTATTTAGACAAGAATGCATATTTTTTCAGTAGCTTGGCAGGTAAAAAGAGAATACTAAAAATGCCTTTGTTAAAAAATTAAGTTTTTATTTCTTTATATAAAATTAATACTAAATTAAAATTAATAATATGAGATCGAAATGTATCTGAATCAGAGCAGGCTGTGCCACCGTAACTGTACTGATGTATCTTATGTTAATACCCACTTCCACGGTTTGCTCTGATTGATTTACATTTCGATCTCACGACATAATTTAACTACTGCGAAATTATTTAGTCCACAATAAGATATTTTTAAGTGTTGATAAGTACCAAATTTTAAAATTAAAACTGATAACACGTATAAAAACCCTCTCAACTAACCGAACAATTCACATAACCACTATGTTTAAACTACTGTTGGGTCCTAGCGTCCTTTTGGGCTTCCTTCATTACACTACAGCTCAATGTGATACTCCTAGTCCTACAACAGCTAGTGGAACTCACGCTCCGGCAGGTCCTTACTGTTCTGGTGATCTCATTTTTGAAGACGAATTTGAAAAATTTGATTTAAAAAAATGGAGCCATGAACTAACCTTGGGAGGTGGCGGCGTAAGTAGTACTTTTTATTAGATTAATTATATTTAAAAAAAAATATTTAGAATTGGGAATTTGAATGGTACGCAAATAGTCGCTACAATAGTTACGTAGAAGACGGCATCCTGAACATAAAGCCAACTTTGGTTGCTGATGAAATGGGTGAAGAATTTTTGTGGACTGGCCATCTAGACATTAATGGAGGTTCTCCTGCTGATGAGTAATAATTAAAAATCATGTAATAAAATACGTAGAAAACTTATTTTAATTTTTAGATGCACCAACCCACAATTTTGGGGTTGTATCAGAGATGGTACAGAAACAAATTACTTGAACCCCATCAAAAGTGCCCGTATCCGAACTGTCGACTCGTTTTCTTTCAAATATGGCAAAGCTGAAATTAGAGCAAAATTGCCAGCTGGAGATTGGTTGTGGCCTGGTAAAATTCAACATAAAACTAAACTCGCAAAAATATTTTTTTATTTTTTCAGCAATTTGGTTTATGCCCCGCTGGAACCTTTATTCCGGTTGGCCCACCTCCGGTGAAATTGACTTGATGGAAAGTCGCGGAAACAAAAATCTAGTCGCTCCAAATGGAGTCAATATTGGAACTCAGCAGGTGGGTTCAACCCTCCACTGGGGCCCATCTCCGAATTTCAATATGTATATGATGACCCATACCGAAAAACAAAATCCTAGTGGTTTCGACGCCGATTGGCACAACTACCAATTGACATGGGACGAAAAAAGTATCAGCTTTGCTATTGATAATGAACCTATGGCGACTTTCGAACCGCCAGAAGGTGGATTCTGGGAATGGGGAAATTTTGATACCTCCGGAATGGATAATCCCTGGAAACACAGCAAATCTAAACTAGCACCATTTGATCAAGAGTTTTACTTGATTTTGAATTTGGCCTGTGGAGGAAATGCTTATTTTCCAGATGATGCGTCTAACCCAGGAGGTAAACCTTGGGCTAACACGTCACCTACAGCTACCACGGATTTCTGGAAAGGAAAGGATCAGTGGCTGCCCACTTGGCAGTTGGAGACTGATACTGCTGCTTTTAAAATCGATTATGTAAAGATTTGGGCTTTGTAATTGTGTAATTTTTTATTTAAAATGAGTTTTCAAATAACAATGTGTCTTTATTTACGATTTTATCTTTTTGTGATTACAAATACCTAGCTGCTTTATTTTGTTTGCCTAGAGATAGCAGCAAATCAACTAATTTTGTAATTGTATACAAAATGTTAGATAAAACTATAAGAGTAGATCTATTAAAAAAATTGAATTGGCAACTTCTTAAGCAAAAAATTCGATAAAATCATTAAAATTAATATACAGGTTTATAAGTTGAGTGTTGGGTGTTTCGGACGAAATAAGATTAAATAAAAAACTTTAATCTGTGGGATGTTTCGTAGACTATATTTCCACTTTTTCAGACCTGATACAGGGTGTTTCAGAAATAAATACAAAATTTTTAACCAGTAATAGATCTTACCAAAACAAACAACTTTTCTAAACAACATTTTTGCGAAAAATGAAATTTTTCCGAATTTTTTTACCGCTATATTCCCCCTATAAGCCAATCAAATTTTCTAAATTCATAAATTTCCAATAGTTATCATGGTGACCATTATAATGGTGCATTTTTCTGGTTTGACCAGTAGCGCGTATAGAATTTTCGCCAAGACTTTAACTAATTTTATCTTGATAACGGTTGAGATTCGGAAAAAAAATTATTTAGAAAAAACTCTTCTTTAAACGAGAACAAGTGATTAAAATTTTTGTATTCATTTCTAAAACATCCTATATATGTGACCAAATATAATAAAAAAAAGCATGCGTTATATATAGTGTTTTATTTATCTTACAATAATTGTTTTCAAATAGCAAAAATTATTTTTAAATTCTAGATCGTAATCCTCGATGAATTTTCCATAAGATGAGCTTGTTTTTAAGACAATCTGTTATTTAAAAAAATATTTGAATTAGGATTTACGTATAGGTACACACCTAAGACATCTCTTCAAAAAAATACAAATTTATTTTAGCTCAGAATTTAGAAAAATTGATCAAAGCTAACGTATAGATCTCCTACAACTGATGATAAATTTGCAATTTTCTTTTTCTATCCATAATAACTAGGAAACAAAATAACCAAAAAGACGTTCTTAAGTTGTAAAATACTCTACAAATAATAAAAATATGCTTTTATTAAAATTCATTTACTTTTCTAATGTCTAGAACCATCTAAAACTTGCGCAAGATTTCCAGAACAATCTTATTGTTACTGTTGGAAACTGGTATTAATCTCCTTTAATTGTTGATAAATCTGTCATTTTTTTATTCTAGACAAAATAGTTAGAGAACAAAATAATCAAAAAAAATGTTCTTAAATTACAAAATACAGTAGAAATAATAAGAATATTTTACCAGAACCCTCTTATTGTTGTTTTTTTGGGAAATATTTGGCTGATTTTTATAAATTTTCTATTGTTAGAAGCTGGCATTATTTTAGGCAAAATAATCCAACAAACGTTTTTAATATGGAAAATACCCTACAATAATTAAAATATGCTTTTATTAACACTTATAAAATTTCCAAAGTCTAGAGCCATCTAGAACTGGCCCAAGTTTTCCAAAACCCTTTTCCTGTTTTTTATTTGCAAATATGTTACTGTTAGAAGCTGATATTGATTTCCTCCAATTGTTGATAAATCTGCCATTTTCTTATTCTAGGCAAAATTAGGCAAAATAATTAGAAAAAAAATAGCCAAAAAGACGTTCTTAAGTTGCAGTTAATAGCTATTTATTACACAAGTGTCTTATAAGACAAATAAGTCACGAAAGAAGTGTTTAGCCAGGAGAGCTTGCTCGAGTGGTCTAATTTTTCTTAATTGACTTACCTATTTGCTGTTAAGACATGAGTACATAGTTTATAACATAGTTAATACATAGTTTTATCCAACACCTCTCTCTGTAAGAGTTCTTAAAAAATCATCAAAACCCAATATTATATATGGAGCATATTCAACAGTTTCTAGCAGAAGTACACAATAAAAAATATTTGATGTTGAAGATAGGTCGATTTTGTTATTAGAGAATGAAATCTAATGTTTTTACATTACAGGTCGCACTAATTTTTGGTGTGTCAGGTGGGTGTCGATGTTGTGAATAATTGAACATGTCAATCAATAACGTAGAAGATAAAGGATCCTTTATGTTGGTATCTGTACCAGCAGATACAAAAACATATGTTTTACGTAGCTTTACGATTATGGAAGAAGGATTTGCAGTTAATGTGCTGAATATTTGTAGAAAATATATGTTTCTCCGACCTAAGAATATTTCTCACAACAGGTTGTTTTTGTGCTATAAAAATGAGAAATGCACAATATAGCCAGTGGAAATAAATATTCTATCCAAAAATACCATCAGTAGTAGCTGATTTTTTGAAATTACCAGAATCAGAGTCTTACACAAGACACACTATGAGACACACATCAGCGAGTTGATTGTCCAACGCTGGAGCCGACCTTGGTATGATCCAACGTCATGGCCGATGGAAGTCGACAACCGTGGCACAAGCATATGTCGAAGAGTCAATTTTGAGCAAAATAGACATTGCTAAGAAGACACAGAGTGGAAATTCGAAAACAGAAGGCAATGCTATTGTAAATACTAAAAAGCAAAAATCGAATGAATGTAGAAACAACATTGAAGTGACAAAAAATGAAGCAAATAAAGTTATATCTTTTAATATAAATGTTAACGTAAATCTCAACAAATGATTTTATTTGAAATTCCTGTTTCTTATAATTGTAATTTTATGTATTGTATTTTTTGATGTTCAATAAATTGTTCTATTTTCTGTAAACTGTTCAATTATATAAAGACAGTTTTATTATTGATTCATAAAACCACTTGTGTTTTATAGACCCGAGACCCCATAATTCAATCAAAAACATCATTTTTATAACGTCATAATGAAGAGGTGTTGAATAAAATTTTTACAGTTACAAGCTAGCGTTATTATAGGCAAAATAATTAAAAAACAAAATAACCAAAAAGACGTTTTAACATAGAAAATATCCAACAAATAATAAAAATTTCTAAAGTCTAGAACCATTTAGAACTCGTGCGAGTTTTCCAGAACTCTCTTGTTGTTTCTTTGAAAATATGCCTCTGATTGTTTATAAAATGTTTATTGTTAGAAGTAGATATTGATATCCTTTACTTGTTAGTAAATCTGCCATTTTCTTGTTCTAGACATAATACTCAGAGAACAATATTATCTAAAATAAAATTTTTAAGTTACAAAATACCCCAAAAATAATAAAAATATGCCTTTATTATACTTTTATTCTATTATCATATTCATTTACATCTCCAAAATTTAGAAAAATTTAGAACTCGCAGGAATTTTCCATAACCTTCCCATTGTTGATTTTTTGCAAATATACGGATGATTTTTCTAAAATTTATAGCTATACTGTTGGAAGCTTGCATTAAGATTCTAAGCAAAATAATTGATGAGCAAAATAACTAAAAAAACATTTTTAATTGCAAAATACCCCAGAAATAATAAAAATATGTCTTTATAAAAACTCATTTACGTTTCTAAAATCTAGAAACATCTTGAAGTGGCGCAAGTTTTCCAGAACTCTCTTATTGTTACTGTTTTGCAAATATCCTGATTATTTCATTATCGTTTATGTTTCTAAAGCCCACCTCAAACTCGCGTGAGTTTTTTAAAACACTTTTGTCGTTATTTTTTTGTATAATTCCACCGCTTATTTTTAAACTGCTAGCATTATTAGAAGCTTAGACTGGTCTCCATTAATTGTTGATAAATTTGCCATAGGCATAATTAGTGAAGTAGAAGTTGGAAAGTACCTACCCCAAAAATAATAAAAATAAAAAGATTTTATTAATATTTACCAAAAAAGTTTCTAAAGTCTTTATTTTTTAAAATACCCCGCTCATTTTTATACAATTGCTACTGACATTCGGTTAAAATCCGACATTAATCTTCTTTAATTATTAATAAATTTGCCATGGCCAAAAATAAATAAATAAGATGAACTATTTAAACTGAATCTTTGTTCTTCTTCTAATAATAAGTATAGTAACAATTACACATTAAAGAGCAAATTTTGATTAAGTTGGTAACAAAAAATTGATGTTTTTAGTATAATATTGATATTTTGCTTTTAGCATTATTTTCAGAGATATTTTTAACAAATTAATTTTAAACAAAATTTAACAAATCTCAGCTGGACAAATTCTCAATTGCTATGTTTTAAGCAAAAATTAATTTTATTGTCGACCTAATCAATTAATAGGTGTTTGTTTATTACGATGTACTACATCAGACAACGGAGTACCTATCCTTGTTTATTATTTATGTTTGTAAGAAATTGATTGTAAAAGATAAAAACAATAATTTCTACAATAAATAAGTTTTTTTTTAAAATAAAAATAACCAATTTGCGTCAGAAATATTTTAATAAACCATCACATTTGAATAAACTGTGTTTTGTATTTATTATGGTGAAATAGTACTGAAATCTTAAAATCCTACTAATTTAATAATAAATAAGCAATCGTTCATCATTTCTTATATTTAAAATATATTTATTTGTTTAAAAATAGAAAATAAATACTCAGATTTTGGAATTTTCTCGTCTTCGAACATTCCAGAACCGCTCAGACCGTTCCAAATCTCCCGCACTTTTCTAGAATTTCCAGAACAATCCGCGCCCTCTAGAACCTTCCATGGAACTAAATATAAAAGCCACTCCGCGTGCGCTCACTTCAGTTCGAATTTTGAAAGCAGAGTGTGCAAATAAAAAGAGTTCAAATCGCAAATTCGCAAAAACCGACCAAAATGTCTCTTCTCTCACTAGTCAGAGATCCTCTGGACTACTACCGTCCATCTCTCCTCCTCGACCAGCACTTCGGAATGGGCCTCGACGACGACGACTTCCTCCAGCCGTGCCTTCCTCGAAGAGCCCGTCGTCTGCTGCTTTCTTCGCCCTACACCAGGAACTGGCTCTCGCAGGGCTCCAGAAGGGACCGAGGATCGGTATTATCCGCCGACAAGGACAAATTCCAGGTCAGTCTAGACGTTCAGCAGTTCGCACCTGAAGAAATCACGGTGAAGGCGTCGGGGGACACAGTGACTATCGAAGGAAAACACGAGGAGAAGGAGGACGAGCATGGGTACGTCTCGAGGCACTTCGTCAGGAGGTACACCTTACCAGAGGGACACGATATTAATAAAGTGGAGTCGAAGTTGTCCTCAGATGGAGTGTTGACTATCACCGCGCCAAAGCATCAGGATAAGGCGGTACAGGAGCGGGAAATCCCGATTGCCATCACGGGACAACCGTCACAAGCAGCTATACAAAATGGAAATGAGGAAAATGAGAATAAAATGGAGGAGAAAAAGGAAATCAGGAAGAAGAAGTAGGGTGTACTTAGGCTAAAATAAATCTGTGTTTTGTTCCTATGTTAATTTAGGGTAAATCAATTTTTCTATCAGAACTCGAGTTACAATTTCTTACAATTAGTTAAATAAAAAAGACTGATGTTTTGTATAAGTATTTTTTCTTAAATAAATGTTTTTTAATTCTATAAAATTGTGTTTTGATTTCTTTCCCAAATCCACCGTTTTCACATGACGTCATACGGCAGCATCAGGACAACGTTTCTGGTGCTTCTTATGGCGAATAAATTTCGAGAATTTTTCTCATTTATTCAACGAACAATATTCCCATTATTATATAAAGTGGCATAAAGTGCATGTAGAAATTTATTTAAAAATGTAGTTAAAACAAAATTTCTTTCAACTGTTTTATGTAAAT
The DNA here is from genome assembly GCA_029207805.1 of Tribolium confusum. Classification (NCBI taxonomy): domain Eukaryota; kingdom Metazoa; phylum Arthropoda; class Insecta; order Coleoptera; family Tenebrionidae; genus Tribolium; species Tribolium confusum. The sequence goes on along the minus strand of JALGAY010000002.1, from coordinate 38,483,007 downwards.
TAATAATTATTATTATAATAAAACGCGGGAAAATTTAAAATTTTGCTATGTTTCAGTGTTAGACTAGTTTTTGATATAAGTATTTTTTTCAAGATTTTGGATAGATTGAAAAATAAAATCCAAAAATAGCATTATAACACTTGGAGTGAAATCATGTAAAAGAAATTGTTGGATACGTCGAATTATAATTGACGTTTCTGTCAACATTGTAATACCAAATAAAAAATACTGATTAAAAGTTTAAAACTCGTAGATACTACTTAATGTGAATAAATATTGAGGTGTTAAGTCTTTTTGAGTTAAATCAGCTTGTAAAATACGTAAATAGAGACACGATTTTGACAGATAAATTTTAAAAAGTTGTGAAATTGTCGGAAAGGGTTGGCACGCGTGGTTTCTGTTAATTCTAAACAAGGAAATTATACTTAATTTCAAGTAGTTAATTTAAATTTTTCCTAAAAATAGAATTTAATTGCTTAAATTTTGACATGTATACTAGAAAGTTGTATTTATTACATCACTAGTGACGAAAATTGACTTGTATTAAAAAACAGAGAATTAAGCAACTAACACCGAAAATGGCTGCATGTCCAAGTGTTTATCAATGTAGAAACTTCTCAAAATTAATTTAATTGGTCCAGTCTAAAGTGAGTGTAAAAAAAAACCCCAAGTTGATTAAACCGACTTAGGTCATTCGATAACAAATTAACAATTTGTCCCATTGTGATTTTATCAAGAATTTTCTTTTTTAATTTGAGACTTGAACGATAAATTAGAGAAGAACAAACAATTTTAATTTTCATTTCTGTAACAGATGTTTGAAAAGTATACCAATGGAAAGAAAAAACTCGTAAGAAACACAACATTGTTAGTCCTAGAGTGTAAAAGAAGGCATTTCCAGCCAAAATTTCTGTTTATTCTGACTAAAATTTCAGGAGTTTGTTTAATAAATAAGGCAGTAGTAACCTAGAAACTGTTTTAACTTTTTCTAGGGAAGAAAAACACACTTACGCTACTGTTAGTTCGGCCGGTAAGTAGTACAGTACATTTATTCCCCTCAGAATAACTTAAATAAAACTCTTTGTAATGACAATTTTTTTCTTTTTATTTCTTGTTTCCATAAATTTTCAATTACGTGGCCAAGTTTTTACGATTTGAATTTTTTAAGTCGAGTGTAGAGGACATCTTTGGTAAGAGTTTTTTTTTCACCCTTTTACGAAAATTGGTAATTCCCAACTGTTTAGTGTTAGAAAATGGAGGTGTGAAGCACTTACCAGAAGAAAAAATGAAACAGAAAGTTTTGATTATTATTTAGGAAGATATAATTAATTTTAAATAAGTATTATTAAGTAAGTAGTAAAAAGTTGCAGTTTGTTTATTATACAATTTAGGTACCTTGAAAGGTAGTTTTTGTGTCAGGAACACGCTAATCTCAATGTATAGTGTAAAATTCTATTATATTTAAAAATTAATAATTTAAAAGAAAAAATAAGATTACAAACTAATTTGTTAATTTTTTTTTATTAATTCCTGTAAATTTCGCGAAACATTCTATTTCTTTCATTATTTTTCCGATAAAAGATAGGGTGAAAAGAGATTTGCAATAGAAATAAAATTGGTACATCCTATATATAAACTGAGACTTTAGAAAATGTAAACTCTTTTTTTGTGATTGCGTAAAATGTCGGCAAGAGATTTTTGATCTCACCTTTCAATTGACAATAATGTAGCAGTTTAAAACAATGTTTAGTCTCATTTGTTTAAATAAAATTATTGTCTTTTCAGTGTTATTTTCGCGACTAAATATGAATTGAAAACAAAACTTGAAACATCTTGTTTATGTAGCTAAATATTTAAATACAGTTTTGATTTATTATTAGAACTAATTGCTTATATAAAACGATGATTCAGTACTTAAAGACACAAAGGTGCTTCGACATTTGGTGATATAATAGACATTTTTTGTTGTTTTTTGCAAATTTATCAATATTTCACTTTGTTTGAATTAGTCGTACACCAGCTCTCCAGCAGGACGCATCACAGCTGCTCTAAAGCTACGTAGTTTTATTTATGATTATTTACTAAACGGAATTTATGGAGATTTTGTTCAGTATTTTTTAGACTCTCCAAACTCTTGAAAATGAAGAGAAATATGAAAAAGAAATATGTCAAAAACAAGTCAAACTTTAAAACACAGTAAAATTTTAAATTTTCCCGCGTCTTTATTTTTTAAATAATTATTAATTTATATAAAACAGTTAATAAAAATTTAGTTTTACCTACATTTTTAATAAATTGACTTCTAGGTGCACTTTATACCACCTTTAATAATAATTTGAATATCGTTGGCTAAATAAATAAAAACAATTCTCGAATTTTTTTCGCCATAAGAAGCATCAGGAACCTTTCCTGAAGCTGATGTGTCAGGTGAGTTGCACAAACTTTTTTTGCGGTTAACTACAATTTTTTTAGTTTTTTTTTTTCACAAAACAATATTTCAATCGTATCATTTATAATGACATTACAAATAATTTAAATTTTATATTTTTTCAACGAATTATTGTTAATTAATTAATATCTATTTAAAGGAATATTAAAAAAATTATGAAAAAATTCAAATGGGTAGAGAAAAAAACGAAGTTTTTAATGGCAAACGCTACAGTCGATGTTAAACTAGTTTTTGAGAAAAGTTAAGATATACTCAAACAGGCTCACCCATGTATACGTTTAGCTTATCGATTTGTCTGTCTAATAAAATTATAACTTTTCTCCAGTATTATACCAGCCTCACCTGCAAGGACACACGCAATTTAAACCTCATTTGAATTTGAGCATCTTTGATAAGTTAAAACCGCTATAATTATTAACGATACTTTATTAATTTTGCCAAGTAAAATCTTTTTACTCCAAAAACTGAAAGTTAATCGCAATTAAATATATAGGCTGGTTCAGTATAGCTTCCGTCTTCTACAGTCTACAGCTCAGTTATTTCTTGTTTAAGCTGAGATTTTGTAATTTTGTAGAGTTTACTTATCATATTTTTAAAATTAATTTAAAAATAATATAAAAATATATTTATTTAAAAAAAATGCACAAAAGTACACTTGTTACTTAGACTTTTTTTTCTCTGCTTGTATAATTGATTTTAAAAATTCGACTTTTTGGTTTAACTGGAAATTTTCATAAGCCAACAAATTATTTTTACGAATCTAAAAAAAATCCTCAACAAAAATCTTTTTCTAAATTTCTCACTTCCTGCAGCAATAAAGCTTTTCCAGAGTCACGACAATTTCTAATCTGCTCTGACAAAACAGTGTCTTGTTCCATACACTGATTATCTAATACATTTACTAATTGATTATGAACCATTTGCAAAGTCTCCTTATGCGTTCTCAACTCATTTATCTAAAAAAAAAAAATGTAAAAAATTATTTCGTTTAAAAAAAAACACACCTTTTTATTTTTCTTTTCTTTCATCCTGATAAATTTCCCTCGAAGATTGGTGAAGTGTTCTTTATTTTCTGAAATATTTTGCTTGAGCTGTTCAATTTCTGTTTGTAGCTGGACGTTTTCTTCATGCACTTTTTTAATGTCTTCGCATTTTGTGTCCAGTAATTTTAACAGTCCTTGATGACTTGCTAAGAGTTCTTCGTATCTTTCAAAAATATATTAGTTTATACAATTTTTCGTTAACCATTTATTAACAATTATTTAAATTATTGAATAACTTTGATATAAGCAACCAGACGTACAGTCACGTGCCTAAAGAATGTCCTGTAGTCTAATCGGGGTCATAAAAGACTGATTTGAAGCCGCAAACCATGATTTTGAAGTTAAATAAATATTCCCACGAAAATTTTACTCGATATAGAAAGACTTTCAATCGCTAGAGGTAATAGACTACGTGACTGTACATAGAACCAATAACAAACAGCAGCAACACTCACGGATTGCGTGAACACAAATTTATGTTTAGTAGTTTTCGTAAAAGCTATGAAATTTTTGATCAACGAAAAAATACATTGCAATTCCGACAATTAAAGGCACTCACTCTCTAACGCTCACTCGTGCTTTAAACGGTCTTAATTTGTACATAACTCACTTATATTGCATATTGACGATACTCATAGTAGAACAAGACGAGCTTAAATCAACTTGAGAATTAGTACGAGAAGTGTCTGGATCATTACTTTTCTGTTGTAAAATATCTAAAATTCAAAAATAACACAAAGAAACCATAATTTTGTTGTCAGACTTAAGAGCTGTTGGTTCTCTTTTAAGGCCTCTTTGAGCTGATTGCTAATTCCTTGATATTTGATCTGATCACTTTGAATGGAAATCATGAGTTCTTTTTCATTTTGACTTGACTCCTTCAGATTACTTTCAAGAGTTTGTACAGTTCGCTCCATTTCCTTAACTTGTTCTTTAAATTTTTTCCTGTCCTAAAACCGATTCAAATATTTCTTTTTCAATACAAATACCGCAAGATCTAACATCTTCAATAACACCTGACATCATGTAAAATAGTCAAAAAACTGATTTGTAAACTCAATGACAGTTCACTAAATTTTACAAAAATTACAAAGTGGAAATTATGGTCATGACCAACTAAGATAAAAAAGGGACGTTTTATCCTAAATGGTCATAATATGGCAGCAAAAAACTGATTAAAACATAAGTTGTTTATTACAAATATCACATTTTTTTGTAATTACTTACAAATTTAAAAAGAAAAAACCTCAAATAGTAACAAAGAGGCTTTCTGTACTATAACAAGCCATAAAATCTAATAAAACTGTATAACCTGATAAAAAATTAAAAAAAGACTCTAAAAAAAATTAAAGAGCCAGAATATTTGTACAATTTTAACAAAAAATGTGACTAGCTATCAGATTCCTGTAAAATAGTTTAATTCTTGCCATTTGACCCAGTTATGCAGGCATAGAGACGTTTGCCCCACCACGACTCCAGATCAAAAGGTTTAAAACCCTCGAGAATGAGGGGCTCATCCTCGTAATGAATTGACTGATCACCTACAAAAAAAAACATTTTTGATTGGTACAACAAAACTGAGAGCTTACTTTGAGGGCTTGAACCACCATCAGAATCCTGGCTTACCTCTGCACAAACCTTGTTCCAAGCTGCAAAAAATCACTTAAAACAGTTACTACAAAAGTGATAACGTACAGTCATTGACAAATTTGATAATTTCCTCATGTTGTGGTGATATAACTTCCTGTCTGTGCTGGTGTGTGACTGATTTTTTGTTGTAAAAAACTGGCTTAGGTACTCTGGAATATACACGAGTTTTTGAGTTTTTCCTAATTGTTTTATCGTTTACTTACGTTGGTAGTTCATTATCCTCGATTTCAACTGATTTATTTCGCGTATATTCCCGAATATTGTCCATATTTTGAGATATGCCTAAAAGTGAGGTTAGGAACAAAGCCCCTAAATTTGAAATAATTACCTCGCCGTGTGGTTTTAGCGACAATTTTACTGGGCCCTTTTACATTATACATCTTAATTTGGAAGATTTAGCATATATATTAAGAAAAAAACTCGCCAATTTGAATTTTTGGTGGACGTGAAGGAAAGTGAAGGGACAAATGTGAAAATAATGGTGTAAATTTCTATTACGTAACCATTTACTAAAAGTGTCTTAAATCATTTTCTGATCGTTTACCAACGTGAGTTTGCAAAAATTATCGGTTTTTGGTGAAAAAAATAAATAAAAATAAATTGGATTAGAAAATAGTGGCAACGTTGCATTTAATCACGTGCATTTATCAAGCGTGCGCATTGGTGCATTTCAAATTTTGTTTCTGCAAGTTGGCGTCCAGAAAGAAAATTTCAAAAAGCGTTGACGATTTTCAGTGTGGTGCCCTTCATGATGGATTTTTTGGAAACTACCATAAAAGTGATTGAAAATAGGGTAAATTATCATTTGATTGTTGGGCTAATGTCAAGTTGAGATAATACCGGTGGTATCTTGGTTTACATGGAAAATGAGATTGTGATTATACCACGGAAACATTAAAACTTACGGTTCTACCGGTCGGTAGTATCTTAACTTAAAATTAGTTTATGTTTTACTAATTATACTAGTTATACTAATTGTTTTATAGAGTGTTGTGCGCGAAAATCTAAATTCCTCCGAGCTGGACTTACAGCAGTTGGAACAGCACTTAGATCAACTCAATGACAAGTTTCAAGAAACACAAGCAGAACATAGTCGAACTTTGGAGATATTAGAGATTAACAACTTGACCAAAGCTGCTTTCAATACCAATTGTAAAATAGTGAGAAATCTTTTGACAAAAGTCTATAAGAACCTACAAGACCTTGAAGGGCATCTAGACACGATTTTTCAACGGAAGAATTCGGTAACGGAGAGTTACAGTGACAATGCAGAACGCATAAACAAAGTGAAAAATAGGTTTACTAATGACATTAAATTATTTGACATTATGGAAAAAGATGTCAGTGATGAATCGGATAGAAAAGCTTCAGCGATAGAACTTGAAATAAATAAAGTAAAAACTGAGCAAGAAAATTATGAGGAGCTATGGAAAAATGCTGTGGATGAGATTGAAGACAAACAAAGGAACAAGCAAACAATTCAAATGGAAATTGAGATATTGCAAGACAAAACAGACAAGGAAAATCACAATCTTGAGGTGTTAATAAAACAAAAAAGCGAAAGGGATGTTGGTCTATTGGAACAATATAAAAGTGAAACAGAGAAGACAAACAAGTAAGATATTGTTGGGTTTACACTTTTACAGTTTTGTCTGACACCTGTCAGTGTACCTCTTCAGAGTAATTTTGTGAAAATTGGATGTACGTTTTTATTTGTACGGTATTACAACAAAAGTGACATATTCTAATTCGAAAACCATTTTAACAAAACTTTAGCAACAACTAACGACAACTTATTAATCAAATTTTTTAAATGTCAAATTGGAATTTGAAGTTTGCTCAGAATAGTCAATTTCAAGTGACAATTCATTGTTGCCAATTCAATGAGTACTTGTTGATCACGTTGTATATGTTCTATAATCTAGACGGCTCTGAGTCGACCTAGCATCCTTGCAATAGTGGATGGAGTTCACACTAAGTGGAGCCACGGTATATTTATTTTGGTTGACTAAAATAATTTTCAAAATACCTTTTTAAAAAAGAATTAGGTGAATCAGATATTTTATTACAAAGTGCAAATATTTTTATTGAATAATGAGTCCTACCATTTGCAAAAAATAAAGAAAAAAGTCGCTATATCTATGTGATACATCTAACTTATCCCATTCAAAAATGTTTAAGCTTATACATTTTTTTATAAGATCTTTCTAAAATTGAAACAAGAAAAAATGAAACTTAGATTAGTAACATCTGTTTTAATTAAATCAGTTTTGATTTTTTTTAGGAATTTTCTTATATGGAAACGATCGCTAATTTTTAGCCTCTATTTTGTATCCAAAACATAGTATCCAAGTTGTTATGCTTACTTTTTTACTTGTTAAAAAAATTCAGAGTTAATCGCCGTAATTTATTTAATGTAGTTAATCTTACCAACATCTAGATAATATTAAAGAAGTAATAATAATGTTATGCATGCAGTTATCTCATTAAGAAATATTTTTTAATTCATGCATATGAAATTGGTAACATTTTAGATAAACAAAAGATTGATTTAGATGAAACCGTGTTTTTTCAGAATTTATAGCTAAAACAATAAAAACTGTTATGTTTTCGGGAATTTATATGTATACGTTACATAATATCTTTTTCCTTTACATTTTAAATTTTGAAGAAATTTTTAAAACAAATTTTGAAACTTTTGTCATACAACCACATGCTTAATAAAATTTGTTTTGACTTTTGAAGCTGTGAGACTTGGAGGTATTGGCAAAATTTTGGAATAGGATCAGGGAACACAACTATAGTTACGTAATTACTATCTATTGTAATAATTATTAGTTAGTTTTATCATGAAAAATGTCTCTAAAAATAGAAAAGTATGAAATGCGCTTATTTAATGTTTGGGCTAGCGTGGAATATTTTTACCGGGGTTCAGGACCTAGCCGATTTTTAAAGACGATTTTCGGGGATGACTTTACATAAACAAATACTTAGGTGCAACTAAATTTTTTAAATCATTTCATAAATTTCACCATATTTTTTACAATAGTTTTATATCATTTTTGTTGCACCATTTTAGAGATGGTTTTAGAACTTTTACTTTTCGTCTCATGATAACATATTAACCGTAGCCAGAAAAAAACGAAAACTACGAAAATAGTTTAAATTTAAATTGTGTATTATTAGTTGCCTATAGTAAATCCAAAAGTTAGTGGCTCCATCTTACACCTTTAACTTGAAGGGATGCTAGGTTTTTGACAGGTTTGTCAGAAAAACATCAAAGTTGCCGACATTCGCTTTGCATACTGATTTCATATCTATTTTATGGTGGTTTCAAATTAATACCTCGTAATAAGTCGAAAAAACAAAAACTTCATATTTGACTTTGACACCTGTCAAATGGAATCAAAAATGATGGACCCGGTCGCTTCGGGTGCAGTATATTTGACATATTTGTGACAGTTAAAACTGGCTCAAAATGTTTGTAATCGCCACGGTTAAAGTTTTTTGCGAATTTTAAAAATTGTACTATTTTAAAATTATGTTTCCTTGTTCTTTGTTCAGTAAACACTGAATTGTGCCTTCACCACTGTTTTGTGGAAATTTAATATTTTCTTCAGTACATAAGTACCACAAGACATCAGATAACCATAAACGAATTTATAAAAATTCAGAAATAGTATTTTTATATTAAGGGCGTGAAGTGAGTGTTTTTTAGTAGTGGGAATAATTTTTTTCAGTCGAGATCGTAGATCTCTTTTTTCTACAATTCAGTTTGCGATTTTTTAATTGTTTTACTAAAACAGTGAAATAACTACATACTTCACGGACTGTTAGTAGGAAAAAAAAACACTAAAGAGAGTGAAAAAAGTATTCAGTCCAATTTGGCTACGCTAAGTCTATTTTTAAATTGATAGAATTGTTATACTCGTAGTCCGTTGCCGTAAATTTTTACAATCTTTAATGAAATTAGACAATTGGGGTACTTTAACCAATGCGATTTTGAAGGAGTTTTGTAAAGTTTTATGACAACTAAAGAGAATTGTAACAGACCAAACAAATATAGAAACTCTGATCAGTCGGAATTTTTTTTATATTTTGTAACTGATAGCTTATTTAATAAGGTACTTCTTCAAACGCGGCCACCTATTTGAAAAATTTGGTTCTTCAGTTTAGTTAGAGCTTATCAAAAATGCAAAAAATTTCAATATACAACTCCTACTTTCAAAATATTTTTCGACTTACGAGATATTGATTTGAAAGCATCAACCATCGATATGTTAATTGTTTATATCATTTTAAATAATTTTTTCTTCGTGGTATTTTAACAGACTTCAACTGGGAACCAAAGAAATTTATCTGTTGTCACGAAAATGTATGGAAGTATACAAAACTAAGGAAGAGCTTCAGCAAAAAAAAAATGAGTTAAATAAAGTTTCTGAACAATTAAAAAAAAATATTTTAGTAAGAGAAACTGATTTGAAACAAGCTGAAATTGATAGTGAGAAACATACAGAAGAATTAGATGCTGAAATTCATTTGAAAAGGAAAAATATAAAGAAAATAGAGACTGAATTGTTATCCTGTCAAGCTAACGAGAAAAAATTAAGTGATGTAATGAATTTCTCCTGTAAAAAAGCGTTTTTTTTATGTTTTTTATTTGTAGGAAATTGATAATATAAACTCAGGAATTACCACCGTAAAAGACAAACTTCTTACGCTTTCTCCAATTTTTGAAAGCAATGAACATGAAATTGCTGAACTAAACCACAATTTAGCTTCAATAGAATTGGATGATTTAGTTAAACAAACGGCGGATATATTAGAATCTCTGTCAAAGTGTGAGTCTGAAATTAGTGTGAGACAAAATGAACGTGACACAATAAAAACGGTCTCAAGAATGGAATTATCTGAAATTAAACCAAAACTCCAAATGCTAGAAACTGAGTCTGCAAAAAATCTCACCATTGAAAAAGAAATTGAAGACATCGAACTTGCGAATACAAAAATGCAGCAAACTGTTGACCAAACACAGACTAGAATAAATGAGTTAAATGGTAAAAGTGTAGCTCTAAAGGTGGAGAATGAAGAAATTCAACAGGCACTGAAATATCTAACTTTTCAGTGCGACAATGTACAAAAAGAAGTTCAGAGACTTAAAGCTTCCAAAGAAAAGAAAATTAAACTGACTCCAATACCTACTCCTAAACGAACGACACAACTTAAACGCAGATATCCGAGTTCTTATGATGTCGAAAGTGATAGTAGCGTTGATGGTGAAAAAATGAGTTATCAAGAATTTATGGCCAAGAAGAATAGGATGAAGGAGAAAAAACTAAAAAATAAAAATAAAAATTTATTAAAATTTGAGTAACAATTAAGTTAGTTAACTACTGCAGTTTTAGTAGTTGTATTTATCACTTGGTTACATCGCTCACATAACTCGTTTTCACACTCGGCTTGCATACGTCTACATCGGGTACAGATAAATCGTTTCGTTTTAGATAACTTAACCTGATAGTCACTTGTTATATCAATTTTTTTCACTAAAACTGCAGATACTTGGAATATATCTTCTAGTTCACTTTGGATTTCACCAGTTGTTGTGGTTTCCTAAAAAATAAATTATTTCAAGAAGTAAAATTAGAATTTCTTACTTGAATCAGTTTTTCAAATTTTGGGGATAACCCAAGATGGACAACTGCATCTAAAGTACTCGCACCCATTTCTTTGTTAATTTGTTTTTTAATATCTAGTACCACTTCCATTACTTTATCTACAGTATCATTCTTCCAGTTATTTTCTGGTTTAGTGTGAGTTGAAGTAAAGAAAGTTTTGCCAGATTTATGAGGTAAGTGAAGATACATTTCTTCAACGAGATGCGGTACAATTGGACCAATAGCTTGTGTTACAATTTCAAAAATTTGTAACAGGACATACTGGGATGATTTCCGCGAAATACTGTCTAGTGGATCACAGTATAGTCTGTCTTTAATTCCATTATAATAAAGAGCAGAAACTGAATTTGTTAAGAGATTTATGACAGATTTGCAAATTTGCTGAAATCTATAGTCGGCTATTGCTTCAGAAGTCTAGAAAAAAATTGTTGTTTTCTGTCTAAAATTGTGTTTTACATACCTGCTCATGGAATAAATAAAGTAAATGCAACATGTATTTATCCAACAGTGATAAATTATTGTATTCTATGGTTGACGGTTGGTAGTCATACAACGATCCTAATGCAAATCTAATCACACTTCTGATTTTGTGTAATTCGTCAGCACTTGCTTGCAGTACATTGCTACTGATGTGGGCAAGTGCGTCCTGGTTGGCATGACAAGCCACCCACCACCTTAAAGTATCAACTCCATACGGTTTCTTACTTTTGGTCCCTTTCACAATATCCAAAGGATCAACAACATTACCAACAGATTTGGACATTTTTGACCCTTCTTCATCAACAACAAATCCGTGGACATAAATTGTTTTATAAGGCGCTTTATCTCTTAAAGCTACAGATGTAAGTAGAGATGATTGGAACCAACCAGTGAATTGATCAACGCCCTCTAAATACATGTCGGCAACTTTATCGCCTTCCAGGCCTTTTGCCCAGGATATGCCACTGTCAAACCAAATATCCAAAATGTCCTGAAATTTCCGCATTAGACACTTTAGCAGTTAGAAATGTTTGCCGTTTGATACTAAATCCTTCCTAAAATCTAATGCACAAATTGCAAATTCTGCTCCAAACTAAATCATCTAACTGGTGAATTTTCACTCCTGATATCAGTGGGACTCAACTCGGGTTTTGTACAAACGAATATTATTTATTTAAGAATAAGTTTACACAAAAACAAATCGCACATTTGATGTCACACTATGGCCTTGAATAATCACTCGAAGAATCGCACTATTGCCAAATTTACATGTCACCAATCACCGATGAGTGATCTTTTCCGCGTCTAGCAAGCTCAAGAATACAGTGATATCAACTTCTAAAATTCAATAGCTCGTTTTGTAACAGTACTTTTACTTTTTTAATAAAAAAAATCGTTTATAAAAATAGTAAGTGGGTAAATATTTTTTTTAAAGAGATCTTATTTGACTCCATGTATGCATCAGATTTTAAGTTGAAAATACCAAGCAAACAATAAAACAATATCATACTTGTCCTTTTTCGATGTTCTGAATTTCAACCCCATTTCGCAATTCTTCTGGAATTAATTCATTGGTAGACATTTGCCACCAAAAGTCAGTCCCGTGGTTATCTACCAACATGCAAAAGTGTCTAATTAAATCCCTAAAATCAGAAAATCAACTACAGTTCATAACCGATTTAAACTAGAACTTACTCGCTGATCAAAACATCATCATTTAATTTATTAAAAAAGACAGGTATAGGTACCCCCCACTTTCTTTGCCTACTTATGCACCAATAGGGCCTCTTTTGTATCTGATTTATCAAATTACGCTTATACATCTCACTATTGATTTTAGGAATAATTTCGACATTTTCTAGCAAATCCTAAAATGCCAAATTTAAGAAAAGAAAATCAGAAATGCTTTTTTGACCGCATTATTTTCTCAGAGAAACCGTTCATTATTATAGGTTTTTAATAAACGATTTTAATATAGGTCTAGTAATCTAAAAACGCTAACATTATACGGCCCTGTCCCTTTTTGAAAAAAAATTATTTCTTAAAATCTATAATTCTATCCTACCTAATGTTTTGGCCTGCATTTAGAACTTATTTATGAATGCTGGGCTGTCATCTAATAAAGAATCCAGAAGTAGTAAGTAATTTGCTCATTATTGAAGTTAAATTAATTGGGGCCCTATAATGTTAGCGTTTTTAGATTACTATAAACAGATGTACATTATTGAACAGGATTTTACGACAGTTATTTTGTGAATTCAAATGTTAAAAACAAATTGGTCAACAAAAAAATATTGTAATCATCTATGTACTAACAACTGCTCGATTTTTTATAGAATCTGTATCAAGAAACCACTGTTGACTAGCTCTGATAATAACTGGTTTTTTAGTCCTCCAATCATACGGATAACTATGCACATAATCATGTAAATGGACAACATCATTCTTAATTAACTGCAAAACTTTATCAATACCATCTTCTAATACAAATTTTCCTTCAAGTTCTTGCCCAGCATTTGTGTTATAACAACCCAACTCATTTACTAAATTTTCCTAAAATATTAAATCAGAGAAAGAAACCTTTAGAGATTATTTACAATTTGAATTTTTTCATTCAAAGCCACTAAAAAATCTTCAGGACCATGAGCAGGGGCTGTGTGGACTAAACCTGTACCCTTGGTGGCTGTAGCATGTGACGATGGTACAAATTTCAGGTTTTTGTCTTTATAGACCGGATGAACGTAAGTCAAATGTGATAATACTTCGCTTGAAAAGTTCTCTGTTTTTTCAAAATTACAGTTTAAAGTCTTTGAGAGACTATCCAGTAAATCAGATGCTATAACATACAACGAATTATCTTTGGCATTTTTTACTAAACAATACTGAAGGGTAGGATTGTAACAAACTGTTTGATTTGCAGGTAAAGTCCACGGAGTAGTTGTCCAGATTAATGCATAAACCCTTGGAAAAAAAAATCAAAAAAATTTAGCTTCATTTCAATAACAGATTACCTATCAGTGTCCTTGTTAGGAAATTGATTTATTTTAAATCTAACAAAAACGCTTTTACTTGTATGTTGTTCATTGTATTCTAACTCGGCCTCAGCTAAAGCTGTTCTAAAAGTTTCAAAGCATGAAATTCAGTTATAAAATACTCGGTTACATTTAAAATGACCAGTGTGACTAAAATAATAAACTTTCAACCAACTGATCACTGGCTTTTAGAAATTCAAGAAGGAACAAATTTTATACTTGCTTGTCTAAATCAAATTTAGTCATTTTAGGGTCGTCCCCTCTTCTCTAGCGATTATTCGAAAGTAATAATTTTAGTCACAGTGGCTTTTTTGTAAAAATAAAAAACCTTGAAGATGGTGACCAATAAATTGGCTTAAAATCCCTATAAATGAGATTCTTTTGGTACAGTTTATTAAATAATTTAAATTGCGTTTTGACGTAATCAGGATTATATGTGGCATAGTGATTATTCCAGTCGCCCATAATGCCCCACGACTGAAATATCCTTTTTTGTTCATTTATTGTATTTTTTGCAAAATTCCTAGCTAAAAACTATTACAAGTGACTAGTTATAATAACGGTAATTGTACCTTTTGATCTAATTTCTAAAGGAGAAGCGTCGGGTTTTGTTAAAGCTTTTAGCTCGATTGGCAACCCATGACAGTCCCACCCTGGTACGTAATGAACCTTGTGCCCCTTTAATATGTGATATCTCAAAATAGTATCTTTAAGTATCTACAAAATGTTTGTATAATTTAAAACACGCGCAATCATCTCAAATGACCTTATTAAGTGCATGCCCCATATGAAGCTTTCCATTTGCATAAGGGGGCCCATCATGTAAAACAAATTCCGGTTCTGATAAATAACTCCGTTGCCACTTATACAACTGATCAAATTCGGCAACCTGAAGTTACTTTAAGATAAGATACTATAAATAAATACAAAATTACGTACCGAAGTAATGTTTTCATCACGCTCCACTAATTTTTTGCTATCTAACCTTAACGGGAATTTAGTTTTTGGTAAAAAAATTGTATCACTGTACTGTTTTTTTTTATTACTTTGAGTACAATAAAAAGACAAGTTTACTTTCTTTTTTTGTCGTAAAATTAATCTTGAATACATTTTTCACTTTTTCAAATTAGTTACATAACCTCACAAAAACACACACTGACAGATAAAACGAAGGAACTACTGTAGACATAATTACCGTTTTTTTTAACTACTTATTTTATTTTTGCTGCTTTAAATGTTTTGTTGTAACACAAAAACTGCTTTTTCTTAATCTACAAATAATTGTTGTGCATTTTTAGTAATTATTGTTACAAAATAACTTTAAAAAATTTATTATTAAAATTGGTAGGTCGTTTGTATATGTCAAATCTGACGTTTCTTGAGTGACGTTTTGTTGACGTTCCCTTAAATTCCAGAAATTGATTTTAATTTGCAAAAAATGTTCGACTTCCCTAATTCCACGTTTTTTCAATAAATTCCTTAATTCTGTGTAATTCCAATAGTCAGTCACGATGAACGTAATCGCAGCTGTCAAGGCGTATGTGACAAAAATGACTGAGGAGAGTGAACCCGGCATGAAAATCTTATTAATGGATAAAGAAACAACCAGTGTTATCAGTATGGTGTATGGCCAGTCGGAAATTCAACAGAAAGAAGTCTTTCTACTTGAAAGATTAGATTCGCCAAACTACAGTAATTCTTTGGGTCTGCGGTACTTGAAATGTTTAGTGTTTCTACGTCCAACTCCAGAAAACATTGAATTACTTTGTAATGAACTGCGTTACCCAAAATACGGCGCTTATTACATCTACTTTAGCAACATCGTCGCCAAAGCTGACATTAAAATTTTGGCGGAACATGACGAGCAAGAAGTTGTTAAGGAAGTCCAAGAATTGTATATGGATTATCTGGCTGTGAACCCCCATCTATTCTCAATTGGTTTACACACTTGTATGAACGGCCTTTCCTGGAACCCAACAGCTTTACAAAGGACAGTTCAAGGAATCATAGCTGTTCTCCTATCTTTAAAGAAGAGTCCCGCAATCAGATATCAAGCCAATTCCAAGCTTTGCAAAGATCTCGGACTGAGGATTGACGAAGTCATGAATAAAGAATCTTCACTGTTTGCTTTTGGTCAAAACAGCCAGCCTTTGTTACTGATTTTGGACAGGAGAGACGATCCAATGACTCCATTATTAAATCAATGGACATATCAAGCAATGGTACATGAATTATTAACAATAAACAACAACCGGGTCAACTTATCAGGAATTCCAGGAGTGAGCAAAGAACTAACAGAGGTAGTGCTATCTGCAGAACAAGACCCATTTTATGCCAAAAACATTTTTCTGAATTACGGGGAAATTGGACAAAATATTAAACAACTCATGGATCAGTTCCAAGCCAAAGCTAAGAGTCACCAAAAAATTGAAAGTATCGCAGATATGAAGAATTTTGTTGAGGCTTATCCACAATTTAAAAAGCTTTCAGGAAATGTAACTAAACATGTTACAGTAGTGGGAGAATTGAGCTCAATGGTGAATAAATATCATCTGCTTGATGTTTCCGAAATTGAGCAAGAAGTTTCGTCCCATAATGACCATTCATCACATTTACAAAGCATCAGAAGATTGATAAATAATGACAAGATTAGAAACACAGACATTGCTAAATTAGTAATGCTGTATGCTTTGCGGTACCAAAATCACAGCAATAATGATGTTGGTGGTTTGGTTGAATTATTAAAAAAGAGAAGAGTTCCTGAACGTCTTATTAAAAATATTGTAAATATTTTGGAATATGCAGGATCACATGCTAGACAAAGTGATTTTTTAAATGTGGAAAACGCTCTCCAGAGCACCAAACGCTTCTTTAAGGGCTTAAGTGGAGTTGATAATGTATACACTCAACATAAACCACTGATTCATGAAACACTGGAAGAACTAGTGAAGGGGAGATTAAAAGATAGTCTTTATCCTTATGTTGGCAATCATTTTCTCAATGGGAGACCCCAAGACATTATAATTTTTATAGTGGGAGGGGCCACTTATGAAGAGTCTTTAACCGTACATTCCTTTAATAAGAGTAATCCTAATTTTAATATTGTTCTTGGGGGTACAACAATTCATAATTCTACAAGCTTCCTAGCAGAAGTTGAACAGGCTACTAAAAATGTTCCCAGGAAATATACGAGACATATTAGATTAGATTAATTGTTTATATTTTTAAAAAAGATGTATATTTTATTTATTTATGTTATGTATTGTGTATCAAATAAAATGTTGTACACTGTGATTTTTTGAAATTGGCGGGTATTTGTTGCCAACTGAAAAAACCTGTTAGTAACCAGCGTTGCCAACTTCAGTGAAACAAGTGAAATGGACGTGAGCAGGATGGCAGTTTGTTTATCTGAAATAACGCAACAAAAACATTAACAATAAGAGTATTGTCATGGAATCAAGGGTGAATGTTGAGGATGTCCTTGAAAGTGTTGGCATGGATGTTGAAGACCGAATCCTGAAACGTTGTCGGCTACCTCGAAGACAAGTCGTGCAATCCAAGAAGTTCTGTGCCAAAGATGAGAGAAATGCATCACTAAAAAAGGTACAAGGGTTGAAAACTTCAAAACCGGTTATAATCCTTCTCTTTTTTTAGGTTTCTGTAATTCTCCAGAAATCAGAGACTGATAGAACATTTGAAGAAGCCCAAGTGTTGAACGAGTGCTCTGAAGCAGTAGAAGAGGTGCAGATGCGTTGGCGTAAACGCGTCGAAGCTAAACGAAGACTAGAAGAATTCGAAGAAACTCCAGAAGTATTAAACCAGAAATGTCTCATTCTTGCACAAGCTATAGCCCAGGCCCAGCATTTGGTAGTCTATACAGGAGCTGGCATTAGCACAGCTGCCAAAATCCCAGACTACAGAGGTCCCAACGGAATTTGGACACGGCTACAGCAAGGCAAAGACATAGGGTGAGTCTCAAATTTGTCCGAAACAAATTTTAACATGACCTTGTAGTGCCCATGACCTCTCTCTGGCCGAACCGACCTACACGCACATGGCCTTGTCTGAGCTGTACCGTAAAAAAATCCTCAAGTATGTCGTGTCTCAGAATTGTGATGGTCTACATTTGCGGTCGGGTTTACCCAGGACTGCTTTATCAGAACTCCACGGGAATATGTACATTGAAGTGTGCAAAAACTGCAAGCCCCATAGAGAGTACTGGCGGTTGTTTGACGTCACGGAAAACACTGCACGCTACTCACATAAAACCTCCCGGAAATGCTACATCTGTAACGAGCCTTTGTTTGATACAATTGTGCATTTCGGGGAGAGAGGGAGCTTACAGTGGCCACTGAACTGGGCAGGGGCTTGCAAGAACGCCGAGAAGGCTACCACAATTATCTGCTTGGGGTCGAGTCTCAAAGTGTTGAAGAAGTACCCTTGGCTGTGGCGCATGGATAAGCCTGCAAAAAAGCGGCCGAATTTGTATATAGTTAACTTGCAGTGGACGCCGAAAGACGATGTTGCCAACGTTAAGATTCACGGGAGGTGTGACCAGGTCATGGAGACTGTTATGAACTTGTTGGATATCCCAGTGCCCTCCTATGATAAAAATAAGGACCCTATTTTTGTCCATGGGACGTTGTTGAGTGAAGCTGAGTTTCATACGACGACCCAACCGGCACTGAAAGTGGAAGAAGCAGTACAAAATGGTTTTAAAGACTGTTCCATTAAACGTGATAATGATCTCAGTTTGACTAAATCAATAAAATCAGAGTTCTGTGATACTAGGAGCAATAGTGATAAATCATCACCAAGTCATTCTGAAAACACGCTAAATTGTCTTCCCGCGAATTTCTCAATCGATGACATTCTTAGCGATCGTTCAAGGTTACCTCGTCAGGAGACACCAAGTCCGTTAGATACTAGGTTTTTACTATCAAATTACTCACTTTTGAGTTACAATCACTTCGCCACTAATTTATTACAATGTCAGATATTAGGCTCGTATTCAGACTTTATTTATTATCCGTACCAAACCAGTTTCTTGTATCCTGGTCTTCACAGTATCATCAACCCCGCTTCTGATTTCTCTATACCGGAAGTTAAAATTGAAAAGACCTGTCCAAAAATCGAACCGTCGTGTGAATTTTGTGATACAAATTATGATTCCACGAATTGTTTATTTTATCCAAAACTCGAAGCTTTATTTATTAATCCACGATACAGGTTTAGTAAGACTGAACAAAAAGAAAAACCCAATGTCTGTGTTTGTTGTGACTACACAACTGATGAAGATGACATGGAACTCAACGAAAATAAAGAGCATATTAAAAGTAAAATTCAGGCAGGTTGGTTTGGAAAAGGCTGCAGGAAAAATAGACGCTGGAAGAAAAAATAGACGCTGAAATTAAAAATAGGTTAATTCGTCAGTATTAATGTGGATTTTTGTATTATTTTTTTACTTTTTATTTATTTATTTACTGAATGTTAATTTATATGATGTAAATGAAATAAAACATGGGAGTAGCACTTCACGCATTTTTTATTATTTTATTTAGATTCTCTACTTATGCCTAATATTAAAGTTGACTGTGACTGGTGGTTGCTACGGTAACGTTTTTTTGTTATAATAACCACCAATCACAGGCCTAATTGCTATAGAAACAAAATGTGTCTACATGCAGTTCAACCTGACTTTGACCTACAATTTACAAAACTTACTTTTGGAAAGGATAATAATCTAATCCTGTATTATATTTAAATTTCGGTTTATCTGATTTCCGTGCCTCTGCTATTAAATCTTGGACACTCTTGCGATATGGGGGCGGAAGCATATCTTCATGCAAAGTACATTCAAAAGGATTTACTTCCTGTTTTTTAAATAAACGTCTTCTGATAATATCCACATCACGCAAATATTCATCTAAGAGTTTATCAATACATGTGGGAGGTGCATTGAATTCAATTAAAAAGTAACTAAAATCTCTTGTTTATTTTAGATTAACACTTTGAATAAGTTTACCTAGCCTTGTGATGAACTTGCCCATGTTTACTGGTCTTATAAGGCATATCTCGTGTTCCTAAGTTCTCTAATTTTCTAATAAATCCACCTTTTTCGAAAATTGCGTTTGCTGATCTTTTTACTACAGACGCCAGTTCAGCCTAAAAAAAACGTCACAAAGGTCATAATGAATGAAAAAACAAACCTTTGGCATAATTCTAAAAAGCACACATAATTCATAAGTAATCATTTTTCAGTATATTGTAAAAATAAAATAAAATAGGTTATGCTAGCGATGTCAAGGAAGGACGTTTCATGCGCTGGAAGTATTGTTTCATTGGAAAGCTCAAATTCGTTTCAAATCTTTGCACAAGCGTTATTTACAAATTAACAAAAATGATAAAGTTAAGATATTAAAAAAACAAATAAAATTTGTTTTGTTGTGTTTTATTATAATTTAAAATTGTTTTTTTATAATATTACAATTCACTAATATTTCCGACTTATGCAACAATCAAAGCCGCTTACTTAACTAGTAACTTCATTTTTTCTGGTTGGCAACAAATTATAAAAAAAATTCAAGATTATTTATTGATTTTAAAACAAACAGAACTAATTATTATACAATTTATCTATTCCGGGGCTCAAAATACTAAGTAAACGGAAGCATCAGCAAAAACTCGATTTTTAATTCTTACATAATCCCCTCGCCTTGGGTTTTTTGTGTTACCAACACTCGTTCGTCTGTCAAAATTCGGCAAAAAACGTGAGGTAAGAATTTGGGGCTCACTGTTTTAACCTGCTACTCATTAATTATCGCTTGTTGTGTGCTAAAATAATGTCTAAACTGCTTTTTGTCACTTTCCCAAATGTCTGATGGACCTCCAGAACAGTTAAAAAAATTCGTGTTTGCGTCCAAATATAACCTCAGAGGAGAGCCTCAGGAAGAGCAACTCGAAGTGATTATTCCTGAGGTACCATTTTCATTATCACTACTTGACTTTCACTAGGTAATAATTTATTTCCTCAGCTTCTTCAAGCCAGCTACTCTTTCTACACTTGGCCCTCAGCCCCCGTCCTCGCGTGGTTTCTCTGGGAAAACAGGCAGGAACTCGTTGGGAAAAAAGTGCTCGAAATCGGTTCAGGGACCGCTTTACCGGGGATTGTTGCAGCAAAGTGCGGAGCGAAGGTAATTCTCAGTGACTCAGCTACTCTTCCAAAGTCTTTAAATCACACAAAGAGGAGTTGCCAGTTGAATAATCTGGTTGTGGATGAGCATATTCAGATAATCGGTTTGACTTGGGGACTTTTTCTGAATAGTTTGGACACAATTGGCGAACTTGATTTGATTTTGGGGTCGGATTGTTTTTATGAACCTGCAGTTTTTGAGGATATTTTAGTGTCGATTTCTTATTTGCTTGATTTAAATCAAGGAGCTAAGTTTTTGTGTACTTATCAAGAACGCAGTTCTGATTGGTCAATTGAGCATTTGTTGGCCAAGTGGGGTTTAAGTTGTCAAGTACACAATATTAGCAACTTGGGGGCTAGTGCTGGGTTGGATATACATAAATTGATTGGGGATCACAGTATACATTTGTTGGAAATTTCTCGACAAATTTGAGTATGGCTGGTTATGTTGCACGTAATATTCGTAAACTCTATGTAGGGAATATTCCATGGACAGTTGGTAATTTGGAACTAAAGAATTATTTTAACAAATTTGGTCCAGTTAGTACGGCTACCGTAATTTTTGATAAAGCTACAGGATTATCAAGGAACTACGGATTTGTCTATTTCCGAAATAAGGAACACTTTGATACCGTACTTAATTCTGAACCACATAAATTAGAAGGGAACAATTTAAAAGTTTATCCATCTACTCAGAATTCTTCTGAATAGTAGTCATGGCAATTTCTTTAGATAGTTTTAACGATCTTAAAGAACTTGGGATCGATTGTGAAGACAACGATTCTTTAACAGATTCTTTCAACAAAGCTGCTAACCATCTACAAAATCTTTTACCCAATCTGGATAATCAAATTCTTCTAACTTTGTATGGCTACTACAAGCAAGGGTCTCAAGGACCTTGCAATACCCCTAAACCTAGTTGGTACGACATGAAAGCTAAATCTAAATGGGAAGCTTGGAATAAACTCGGTGACATGCCTCAAAATAAAGCAAAGGAGATTTACATTGAAACTATTAAAAAACTAGATCCAGACTTCAACGTTTCGGCAAATGAAAGTTGGGTTTCAGTTTCTGTACTACAAAATAAAGAAAACGTCAAACAGACAGGAGATAAGACTATCTTTGATTTTGTTAAAGAAAGAGATTCTTCTCAGGTTGCGACTTTATTACAGTCACCAAACGGCCAGGACCTACTAAATAAAGTCGATGAGGAAGGATTAGGATTGATCCATTGGGCGGCTGATAGAGGTTCACTTGATATCCTTGAACTTCTGATCAAAAGTAACATTGATGTTAATCTTCAAGATTCCGACGGACAAACTGCCTTACATTACGCTTCAAGTTGTGGCCATTTGGATTGTGTGAAATTACTTTTAGTAAATAACGCAAGACGTGATATTGTCGATAGTGAAGGTTCAAGTCCAGAAGATCTAGCTTGTGATGACGCTGTTAAAGAATTGTTAGTAAATTTTAAGTAGTCTTTGTTATGTTACAATTTGCATAATAAATATATAGTAAACGGTTTTATAGTTTTATTTATTAAAACACAAGACAATTCTAACGTTGTAGTTTGGTCAAATTTAAAAATATCTAAAAAGAAAATATAATACTGTATTTTAAATTCTTCAATACACACCTGTTCTAAACTAGCTTGTCCTAAAAAGTAGTCTTCTACGTTAAGTCTACTTCTGGCACTTTCCAGAACTCCGAACATTCTAGACCAGCTTGCATTGTCATCAGTGATGTAGTAAGTAGCCAACTCTTGATGTTTTTCTTGTTGAACCGCATTGGGAAAATTCTCAGAGACAAATTTATCAATTTTTGTAAAGTCGCAAATAGGTTCATCGTTTTGACGTTTTATTTTAATTGTTAGAGTGAACCCAGCTGCAAACTTGTTTTTCAAATGTTGGACAGAGCCCAAACATTTGAAATTACCATTCACCATAATCGCTAATCTTGTACACAAAGCTTCACATTCTTCCATACTATGAGATGTAAAAAGGATACATTTCCCGTTATCCCGAACTGTACAAAGTGAATTCCACAAATTACGTTTAGTTACTGGATCCATACCTGTAAACAATTTAACACTACTAATCCCAAAACATTGCTTTTTACCAGCCGTGGGCTCATCTAAGCAAATAACAGGAGGATCTCCTATAAGTGATATTGCAGTACTCAATTTCCTTTTATTTCCTCCACTCAGCTGTCTCACTGTTTTATCCAAATGCTGACTGAAATCAAAATCTTGCGCTAGCTTCTCTGAAATGTATGAGCACTCTTCTAATGGAACTCCTCTTAGGAGGGAAAAAATAATTAAAGTTTCTTTAGCTGTTAAATCGGTAAGAAGTGCATCGAATTGTGGACAATAACCAATTATTTTTTGCACATCATTGAGGTGGGTTTTTACGCTAAAGCCGCGAATCCAGGCGTCACCATATGTTATTTTAATATCACCAGTTATCATTTTAAAGGTAGTTGTTTTACCAGCACCGTTTATCCCCAAAAGACCAAAACATTCGTATTGTTTTACACCAAGACATAAACCGTTAACGGCCAAGAAATTTTTGTAGTATTTAGTAAGATCTTTCAATAAAAGAGTGTTTTCCTTGAGTAGTTTTGCTTCGGAAGTGTTTCGAATTTTATTTTTTTCGTCTAAGACATCTTGGTCTTCGTTGAGAACTTTTAGAAGTGTTCTGATACCATAATTACCGAAACACTTCAGTTGGGGAAACAATTTGTATTCCGATAAAATTAAAATGATTAGTAAGATTGTTCCTGTTAAAAACGAATACATGATATTTTTGCCGATTCCAGGACTTTCCCACTTGAAATAATCTTGTTGTTTTTCTAGAAACGAAAGTTGTTTTAGTATTTTCTGATAGAATTACTGACCACAGCAATAATTTGATAACGAGTTGTTGTTATCACAAGCAATTTCCCAACAGTCGTCAGCAGATGTAGCATTGACATATTCCATACAATTTGCAACCATAAAATTACACATTTTTGTAGTTGCGTAAGTAGTATAACAGTCTCTAATTCCTGTCGCAAGAGAATAATGAGGTATCAATAAGAATCCCATGTGAAGACCATCTGCTACGTATTTTAAAAACAATTCAGGAGTTAGGAGAATTTGTACCACGAGAAAAGCAGCAACCCCTAAAATTCTTTATTAACCAAAAGTCGAAAATTGGTTTATTTTACCAGTAATAACACTAAATAGTGTCATTCTTGTATACCCAGTTGCTGGAATCTCAAACAAATACGAAGCCAAATACATCATTGGTAACATGGCAAAACCAAAATAGAACAAAAGGAAAGCCAATCTACCTGTAGGAAAGTTATAATATAGCTAAACTTCAACATTTCTTACCTAATTCATCAGCCTTACTAAATCCTTCTTCTTGGAAACAAACCAAAGTTAAGACAATAGCTAAAATCGTGACTCCAAAAGTCATTAGATCACACAAGAATGAAGTCATCCAAAAAATATAACTGTTAACACCTGATGCGAATTGCAAATGTTTTGATTTACAAACACGTTCCTTTACGTAAAATAAAATATAAAAAGATGAGACAAACGCCATACTGAATCCTAAATTGAATGCGACTTGGAATCCCTTACTGTTACCTTTGAGTAATCTCTCGACCTACTTGAAGTTAAGACAATGTAGCGCTAAATACATTATTTTTACCTTGGTATTGCTTGTAAACGGCAAAGGATGGTGTACAAAAGAAATGTCGCGATCCTTGCCCAATAGTGTTTTGTAGAGAGTATTAAGAACAAGCGCAAGGCTTAAAGGAGCTGTATGATATGGATTGTTATTAAACCATACAGTAATCTGTATATCTCTTCTAAAATCATAATCAAATGAGGCACCGAAGAGATATTTTTTCTTGACTGTGGCTGGAATTATTTTTGACTAATAAATGTGAAGTCTGCTCTGGTTAAGTCACTCACCAAATTGAGCATAGCAGAAGTAATATTTGATACGTTTTGGATTTTGTATTCTTTCACAATTTCTAGATAGTTTTTACTAAAATTATTTTGCAAGTGGTCTTCGAAAAGAATTACAGTATCCTGATAAAGGTCCAGAGTGAGAGGTAATTTGGGCAAATCTCCTAATTTGTTTTTGTGTAGATTCCTACTGACGACTATAGCTATTATGAGGAAAGCTACAGGGATTATGATTTGGATGAGTTGCAATAACCACGTTCTTAAAATGGATAAAGATTTTTTCATTAGCATTGCAATGAATTGGTTCCTGATTAATTCAAGTCCAGTTAAAAGTGTTATCTTTTTTGAGGAAACTAGAAAGGATCTTTTATATAATGACGAGGACAATTTTTACTACTTTTTCTTTGAAGTGATGATGATGCAATTTTACTTGTTGAAGTATTTTTGTGCAGTAAATCATTTTCATAAGTGGTATTTAATCCATGATCAGCCCCGGCTCTAAAATAGATAAGATAAAATCTCAAATATTTCTTCTATAAATCACTTCATAAACACGTCTTCTAAAGTAGTTAACGAGATACCATAACTACGGATTCCTAAATCTTTTGTATTTATTTCTAAATCGTAGAGCAAATTTTCGAAATATGCAACATAATTTTCCTTCAACAAATATGTCAATTCTGAGCCTACATTACCGTATATCTACAAGATTTTTTTATTAAAACATTATAAAAGTTCTGGTTTTACTTCAATATCTGGAATATATTTCTTTAAAAGCTCGGTCACTTTTTTGGGATTACAGCTTGGCAACTTATCCAGAATTAAATGATATCCAGTACCATATTTCTTTTTTAAGAAGAAACTTGTGCCGTAACATTTTAGTTCACCATTTGCCATTATTGCTATTCTATCTCCTAACAAATCAGCTTCATCCATATAATGTGTTGTTAGTAAAATACATCTTTCGTTTTTTTGACTTTGAAGCAAATCCCATAGAGCTCTTCTTGAGGAAGGATCCATGCCAGCTGTTGGTTCATCGAGAAGAACAACTTTAGAACCTCCACAAAGTGCAATTCCGACACAAAGTTTTCGCTTCATGCCTCCTGATAAAGTTTTAGATTTTTTATTAATTTTTGGTTGTAGTTGAAGTAGTTTCACGTATTTTTCTATTTCTTCACTAATATAATTACTATCCAGACCTTTAAGTTTACTGAAGAAATACAAATGTTCCTTCACTGTTAAATCATCAAAAAGTATGTTATGTTGGGGACAAAGTCCCATATTTGCTCTAACACATTTCATATTTGTTAAAATATCACAACCTAGGATTAATGCCGTTCCACTAGTTGGTGGGATTATCCCTGTTAGCATAGACATGGTGGTGGTTTTTCCGGCACCGTTGTGACCCAAAAGTACAGTAATTTGGTTGTCGTAGATATTTAAAGTAAGATTATTTACTGCAGTTCTTTTACCGAAGCATTTTCGTAAATTTCGAATTTGTATACCGGGGTTTAAATTTTGAGGATTCTCGAAAAATTTTGTGTTTGGAGTAGAAATATCATCAGAAGTGTCAACATGGACATACTTGGGGTTACCACACCAGAAAGAATAAGTAAATAGGAAATACCATGGTCTTGGCGTTCCATACTCTCCAGGGAATATAGCTTCGACATATAACGCGATAAGTAAGTAAATTAAAGTGTCTATTGCCAGCATAACCATTACTAAACCAAGAGTTAGGGAATCGTCGGGTGTGTTAGGGTGCCATATATTATGCCATTGGATACCTAAAAACAGACGTCGATTCTAGAAAAAAGTATTGAAAAATATTTACCTTCGTTGGTTCCTTCGAACATAAGGAAAAGTTGAAAACCATAAGCCATTGCAGTATTAGAGCCCAGGCTTACTAATAATTTAATCGAGAGGCTTAATTGGTCGTATTGTGATTGTAGGAATAAATATGGGGCATAAGAAAGAAACCATAAAAGACCGGCAACTGTAGCTGCAGTGTTTGCTTTTGAAAAAAATACACTCACGGAAAAACAAAAAGTAATAGTTGCACAGATGTAAAAAAATAAAAACAGAAATAAAATTAAAGGATTTGAATATGTGAAGATGCTGTATGTTGTGTTTGGATACCACGAAACTGTTAGTAGTGTGGTTATAAAAATGATTGAGATTACAAGAAAAATTAGAGATTTTATGAACCATGCAGTCCAGTGAATCCAATTTGGTAATCCCATAATTTTCATTGCTTCCTAAAAAAATAAATTAGGGAGTTGGATGAGGAATTGAAGGAATACCTTTAGCTGTTTCTCTTTTTCTACTGTAATAACCTTGACTGTGTTAATACAAGTGTAAACAAAACTTAGCATTATGAGAAGTCCTATAAAACTTATCAGTGCTGGTAAGAGAGGATCTTCTTTCCAAGCCGCGTGTGGAAATCTTTGGATGTGTATAATAGGCAGAAATTGTCGTCCTGTTAACATAATTTCCGAGGGATATTTAAATCCCAGTTCAGCGAAAAGAATAAGATGGGTTACAATTGCTTGAACAGATAGAAATCCTTCTGCATAGTAGTCTAAAAAATTCTTTTACATTACTTGTTATTAGAATTCGAGAGATTACTAGGTCTAGCTCCGAAATTTTCTCTTGGTTCTCTTGGTCCCGGAGTTTGAAAAAGCGGGAAGAGTAAATGAGTTTTCCAATCGCGAAATTGAAAAATTTTGTTTAACTTGTCTATCACCGATTCTGAATAGTTATCTCTTCTTGTTCTAAAGAAGAAGTTACTGTGACCTCGTAACTCACCTGGGAAACTAAATTTTGAAATGGAATCAATGAGAAATAATTTTTTACCGCAATGTCACTTCTAGTTTCTTCGGGAGAACAGATGCGTTATACAGTGCATCGTCAAATTGAATTCCGGCCAAAGTATTAGGTGCTTCAGGAGTCAAAAAATGGTGTTCCAACATTTTTGCGTTTTTGTAACCTTTGATATTTTTGAAAGTGGGTTTTAAGAATCCCATAGCGTGGTCTAAAATTTTATTTGGAGAAGGTGAATATACGACTGTATAATCATGAAACAACGACTTGAAACTTCCGCCCCCATTTTTATTTACGGCGTTAAAAAAGAAAATTTGAGGCACTGGGTGGTAGGGGTAATAGTGAACTTCAGGGTTTTCAACTGGTTCTACCAGACTTCTTAACATCACTAATAAAATTGAAAAAAGGACAGGCGCTAGTATCTCTATTGTTGTTTGTAAAGGTCTGCGGTACTGCAATTTCCAGTTTTTCCACATTAGCAAGAGAAATTTGTCCAACGTTTTTCTCATTGTAAATATACACTTTTAACACTTACAGCAAAATGACAGACATTTTAGGTTTCTATCTGCTGTTACGTTGACAATTTTAATTATTTTTGTCATCATAAAACGTCACGTGAAATGAAACAAATTTTTTTTAATAAAATTAAAATTTATTTAAGTCCAAGTCAAAATAACTTAAAATAAATACTGCTTTGTGTCTCCATATTAAAAATATATTATCACCATTTGACATGGAAAGGCACGCTTATAAATAAAAAAAATAAATGATTTGCTCTTTTAAAATTAGCGTTGCAATCTTGTAAAAGACAAAAAGACCTAAAAATAACAATGTTAGCAACAAAATTTTACACAAATTTAAGTAATTGACCTGTTCGAGACTTGATTGGCCTAAAGAATAATCTTCAATATTTAGTTGTTTCTTCCCTTTTTCTAAAATCCCAAACATTCTAGACCACGGAACACTTTTATCTACAATATAATAAGTTAGCAATTCTTGATGTTTTTCCCTCTGTATTGCTTTAGGGAAATGCTCTGTTATAAAGTTTTCAATTGGTTTAACATCAGCGTCTTCCCCAGTGGAATTCTTCTTAATTTTAATTGTCAACGTATATCCTTCAGCGAATTTATTTTTCAAATGTTGTGTGGACCCCAAACATTTAAAATTGCCATTTACCATAATAGCTAGTCTCGTACACAAAGCTTCACATTCTTCCATACTATGCGAAGTGAGAACAACACATTTTCCTTCATCTCGAACTTTGCAAATTGCATCCCATAAGTACCGTTTTGTAGCAGGATCCATTCCTGTAGTCGGTTCGTCTAAATAAATTACCGGAGGATCACCAATCAGCGAAATGGCAGTACTCAACTTCCTTTTATTCCCACCACTCAACTCTTTAACTTTTTTATTCAGATGTCTTTGGAAATCAAAATCTTTTGACAGTTTTTGCACCAAGTACTTGCAGTCGTTAACTGGAACTCCGCGTAAGAGAGCAAACATGATTAAAGACTCTTTTGCGGTTAAATCATCAAGAAGAGCATCGAATTGGGGACAGTACCCAATCAATTTTTGCACCTCTTTTAGTTCATTTTTGAGACTGAAAGTTTTGACCCAAGCTTCTCCATGTGTTATTTTGACATCACCAGTCATCATTTTGAAAGTGGTGGTCTTGCCAGCACCGTTTATACCCAATAAACCAAAACATTCGCATTCTTTCACACCCAAACACAAACCATTAACTGCCAAGAAATTTTTGTAGTATTTTGTCAAGTCTTTAAGAAGCAAAATGTAGTCTTTTTGTAGCTGCCATTCAGGTGTGTTACGAATTTTATATTTTTCTTCGGCTACATCACTATCTTCTTCTTGATTTGGCTGGGGAAGTTTGTTTTCGTAATTTTCAACAACCCAATCTATTATTCGTGAAAATACTTTGTACTCCATCAGATTCAGAAAGAAGAATAAAATAATTCCGAACGAAAGCGAGTATAATAAATTTCGGCCGATTCCAGGACTGGCCCATTTGTAGTAATCCGGTTCGCGTACTAAAAAAAATTCTAAAATTTTGCAATTCTACTATTTGGTAGATTACTAACCACAACAGTAATCCTGCAAGACAGCACTTGCATTGTGACAAGTTAAATCCCAACACATATCTTCAGTCATTTCTGGTCTATTTTGGACGCAAGTTTGCACAGCATATTTACACATCTTATTAGTGGCAAATGTTGTATAAGAGTCTCTAATACCTGTCGCGAGTGAATAATGTGGCACTAGTAAGAAAATCCAGTGAAGTGTATCAGCAACATATTCTAGATCTAGTCCAGGTGTTGCCAAAACTTGTACCACCAGAAAGGCAGCAACTCCAGTAAAAACACTGAAAAGTGTCATTCTAGTATAGCCAGTTGAAGGAACTTCGAATAGATATGAGGCAAAATACATCATTGGTAACATAGCAACTCCGAAATAAAACAGAAGGAGGCAAATTCGACCTGAAAGAATTATTTAACGATTTTTATACTAGTGAATTACAAAAAAATACCCAAGTCGTTTGCTGAACGGAATCCATCTTCTTGGAAACAAGCTAGTGTGATAATGATTGCTATAATGGTCACAATAAAAGTGATGAGATCACAGAGGAAAGACATCAGCCAAAATATGTAAACTTTAACGCCAGATACAAATTGCAAATGTTTTGATTTGCAAACACGTTCTCTGACGTAAAACAAAACGTAGAACGATGAAACGAAAGCCATACTAAATCCTATATTAAATGCTAGTTGGAAACCCATACTGTTGCCTTCTAAGAGTTGTTGGACTTTGGAATCTGCTGTAAAGGGTAGAGGATAATTCGCCCATCGAATTGTGCGATTTTTGCCAGCTATATATTTATAAACTACGTTTAGGGCCAAAGATAGAGCTAAGGGTGGGGAATGGTAAGGGTTATTGTTGAACCAAGCTGTTATATGAGTAAGAACTCCAAGAAAACCTTTATCAATACTAGCTCCAACAATGTACCTTAATCGAACAGTTGATGGAACAGTTTCCGTCTGAAAGAATTTTTTTATAGAACTATTTTTGCACTATTCTCATTATTTTACCAGATTCAGCATAATCTCAGTGATGTTTGTTACTTTTTTTATTTCGTAGCCTTTAAGCGCTTCTTCATATAATTCTGAAAATGCATTTTTGGCATTATCCTCGATAAGAGTTATTGGATTTCGATACGAATCTAAAGTTATAGGCAGTTTCGGCAAGTCAGCTGATTTATTTGTGTTTCGGCTGACTATAATTGCTATTATAAGAAATGCAACTGGCATTAAAATTTGTATAAATTGGAGTATCCACGTCCGGACAATTGACAAAACTTTTTTCATGAGCATTGCCATAAATTGATTTTTAATTAACTTAAAACCACTAAGAAGAATTGGATTGCCGACAGTTACTAAAAAAAATGTTTAAGCTTTGTCTTAACTTCGAATGAATAAATAGGTACATGAAGTTTCATTAAGATTATTTTCGTAATTTTCTCCTCTAGTTAATTTTGATTTAATTCTATTTAACATTGTTTTATTACACTCTGCTTCTGGTACTACACCATTGTAACTTTCTTCCTGACCATGATCAGCACCGACTCTAAAAACATTTTCTATAGAGAAAAATCAAAACTTACTGACGTTACGTACTTCATAAATACTTCTTCTAAAGTTGTTAACGAAATACCATAGCTGCGAATACCTAAACTATCACCGTTCTCTTCTAAATCACGTAACATTTCTTCAAAAACGGAAGAATGTTCTTCTGATAATAAATACGTGAGTTCTGAACCAACATTTCCATGTACCTGAATGTTAGGAATGTGTCTTTGTAAAAGCTGCGTGACTTGTTCCTCTTGACAACTTGATTCTTTATCCATAATGAGATGATATCCCGTTCCGTATTTCTTCTTGAGGAAAAAGCTAGATCCACAACATTGTAATTCACCTCCAGCCATAATCGCAATTCTGTCACCTAACAGATCGGCTTCGTCCATAAAATGCGTTGTTAGTAACATTGTCCGTCCTTGTTTTTGGTTTTGAAGCAAATCCCACAAAGCTCTTCTAGCTGAAGGATCCATTCCGGCTGTTGGTTCATCAAGCATAACGACTTTAGAGTTACCACATAAAGCCATCCCTACACAAAGCTTCCGTTTCATACCCCCCGATAATGTAGCGGATTTTGCATCAGCTTTGGGTTTCAGTTCTAACAATTCCACGTACTTTTCAATTTCTTCATTTATGGCTTCGTGTTTGAGACCTTTGAGTTTGCTAAAGAAGTAGAGGTGTTCACGAACGGTGAGTTCGTCGAAGATTATGTTGTGTTGGGGGCACAAACCAAGGCTTTCTCTTACACCATCCATATCGGTTTTGATGTCATGTCCGCAAACGATAGCAGTACCGCTTGTTGGAGGAAACATTCCAGTCAGCATTGACATGGTTGTGGTTTTACCAGCTCCGTTATGACCAAGTAAAACCGTGATTTGATCGTTGTACATGTTTAGGGTGAGATTACGAACGGCAGCTTTTTGGCCAAAAACTTTCCGCAGGTTGTGGATTTGGATACCTGGAGTGAGATTGTTGGGTTCCTTTTCGAAAAACTCGCCTTGTTGCGTTGGAACACTTGAAAAATCTTCGGTTCCTTTGGAAAAATGAAGATTAGAGCTGTGGTGGGAATAAACTTGAGGTACAAACCTACGTAGCGAGGGTGACCACACCAGTAGGATGAAGTGAAAGGGAAGTACCAGGGTAATGGTACTCCGTACTCTCCTGGAAATACAGCTTCAACGTATAAAGCTATAAAGAGGTAGATGAAGGTGTCGATTAAGAGCATTATCATGATGTAGCCGAGAGTTAGGCTGTCATCAGGGGTATTTGGTCTTGCTATGTTTGACCACTGGATTCCTGAAGAAAGATTGTACTTTTGGGTATATTACCTTTGCTGAATTTTTTACCTTCACTGGTGCCTTCATACATTAACATGAGTTGAAATCCATAAGCCATTGCAGTATTTGAGCCTAAGCTTGCAAACAATTTTGTTGAAAGACTTAGTTGGTCATATTGTTTTTGCATGAACAGATATGGGGAATAAGAAAGGAACCATACAAGTCCAGCAACTGTTGCAGCTGTGTTTGCTTTAGAAAAAAAGACACTAATTGCAAAACAAAAAGTAATAGTAGCACAAACGTACAGTAACAGGAAAACCAACATTACTGTAGGATCTGCGTACGTGAAAACACTATAATCAGTGCTGGGATACCACGAAATTTTCAAAAGTACTATAATTAGAATTACTGATATTAAAAGAAAAACGAAAGCTTTGATAAACCAAGCTGTCCAGTGAAGCCAGTTTGGTAAACCCATGATTTTCATTGCTTCCTGAAACGAATAAAATTAATTTTTTTCTCCCTATTTATTAAGGTACCTTTAGTTGTTTTTCTTTTTCCGTTGTTATGACTTTAACTGTGTTGATACAAGTGTAGACAAAACTCAACATGATGATGATACCAACAAAACTTTCTAAAGCTTGTAGTAAAGGATCTTCAACCCAACTTCCATATGGAAATCGTTGCATTTTAATTAATGGAGGCATTAGACTTGCAATAGTGTCTTGAAACTGGCTTAAAGTAGATACTTCGAGGTGTCCTCCAATTGCCAAAATGTATGTCATAACTAGTTGTAACGTCAAAAATCCCTCCCTGAAGTAACCTATAACGAAAAATTTTGGTGGTTTGATGGTGACTAAAAATTTTCTAAAGAGAGTTAAAAAAGCAAATGCCATGCAGGTTTTGATTTTGCCCAATGCCAGTCTTTATGTTTTTTATCAAATGGTTCCACACAACCCTACCTGGTTTACCACCAATATCAGATCTTGGAGATCTGGGGCCAGGTGATTGATAAATTGGGAATAAGAGATTTGTTTTCCAAGTTCTTCTTCTGTCTAATTCACGTATCCTGTCTGTAAACATTATGAAATGTACCCGTTTACGAATTAACGCTAAATTTTCCAAGGCTACTCTGTTGGTGGCGCTTTATCTTTAGATCTAAATCTGGTCTTTGTGGAACGATACGTACCTGGAAGAGCTCCCGTGTTGTTCTCTGGTGCTCGAGGTCCCGGCACTTGGTAGACCGGATACAAAATATTCGTATGCCAGTTGTTTTGGCCAAATAAATCAAATCCCACTCGAAGTTCGCTCGGAAACCTACAATTTGGTTCAAGTCACCGAAATCTCACAACTAAGATTTACCTCAAGGATACTTCCAAATCGTCTGGTAGAAAGTCTCGATTCCCTAAGGCATCATCTAGTTGGATACCAGAGAATGTTAGAGTAGCGTTGGAGTCGAGAAAATGAGCTTCTAGTTGTGCCGAGTTGTTATATCCGATAATGTGTCCGAAAACACCTTCGAGAATTCCCATTGAACGTCTTAAAGCTGTGTTCGAGTAAGGTGAATACACCAATGTAAAATTTTTAAGAGTTGTGTTGCCGAAATCAGCCAAGAATTTTTGATTTGGTTTTGTAGCTTCATCCTTACACAGAATTGGGAGTACACAGAAAGGTTTGTAGATTTGGGGTGGATTGGTTTCGGGATCCACGAGGCTTCGAATTACTACCAACAAAATTGAAAACAAAACCGGGGCCAAAATTTCGACGAGGGTTTGGAGAGGTTTTCGGTATTGGAGAAGCCAATTTTTCCACATCAGTAGAAGAAACTTATCCAGTTTTCTACCCATTCTTGCTAAACGATAAGAAAATGAGTTATTAAAGTACTGTTAAAATTTAAATAATGTACTACATAATTATTTACTTATTTATGATATTATTCGTACATAGTACACAATACATTAATAAGTACACACGAACGAATCTGAAATAACTTAAAAAACTGAAAAATAATCTACTCTTTGTCATCGAATTGTTCGTAGGTTCCCACTCGTCGAACTTATTGTGTCAAGTATTTGTTTACCAAAAATAATGTGCCATTGTTTAATTATTATTTTATTAGAGACAAAGGATAGTTTCTTTAGAAATAGAAAATGTAGTAACTAGCTACTATAATATATTGTATTGACTGTTTCGAAAAATTTTCACGGTGACTCAGCTATTAAGTGCGTGTTAGGAAAACCTTCACTTCCAGAAACGTGGTTTGGGAAGCGGGTTTTTGACACGCTTTTGTCGCTAGCGACAATACATGCGAGGCTGCTAGAAACCCACTTTGATGTACAGAATTTATAAGGTAGTGCCAAATCCTCTAATGTTTGAAATCCTCAAACAAACAGATGAAAAAACGACTTCTGGATGTGAAAGGACAAAAAAACATTCTATACGTATCGTAAAAATGATGACATTTGGAAGAAAAAGATACAGGTTCTAGACTTTTTTAGAATTTAGAAGAAAAAAACAGGTTCTAGAATCTAGAGGACATTGAAAAACGCCAATTAGAGAAACAAGAAAAACGAATATAAAATAATAGAAGCTTGTAGTACTCGAAAAATAACGACTAGAAACAGAAGAACTTACTTGGTTTGTTTTTTTTGCGAGATAAAAACCAGTAAGCGTTATAAATTTCAAATACTTATTTGCGATTGGTTAATTTTCGAAATCTATCAATCACAAATGGTTATTTCAAATTTCTAAGGCCTACTAGTTTCTTTTTGGTAAAAACAGATCATCGAAAATAATAAGTTTTTCGGTAATATTGCAAAACAAGGAATGGAAGAAATAAAGCGCCGCCAAGAAGAACCTACGAACATTTCCGAGAAATTTAACAATTTAGTAGATGCCTTCAAAAGAGACCTAAAATTGAAAATTGTAGAAGTAAAAATAGAATTTGAAGTGAAAATAGAAATCAAATATGTAAGAAAAAAGTCAGACAAAATAGAAGCACCGATTACGTAAGGTCAGACAAAAATAAGGGAAGAACAATCTCGTTTAATGTTTAAAAACTCAAACAAAAAGACAATAAACAACGTTTGGAAGAGAAAGGATAGAACTTCCAGAATAAATTCGAAAACGAAGAAAAAGAGAGAAAGAAATTTTGTAGAAAATGTTGAAAAATTATGACTGGAAGAAAAAAGCTAATACGCAAACAGAATAAAATTCTCGGAAAATTTGACAAATTAGATGCTTCCAAAAAAATGCGACAGATAAAGTTGTAGAAACTAAAGATCTGAGAAAAAAGATGAGGGTGATGTAAACAAATAAATGACATTGTAAAAAAGATTCCTCAAATAAGGAAAACAACGCGATGATCACCAACGAATCGACGGCGATTTTTCGAGACGGTAAAAGGGTATTATGGAGTTGTTCAATTTGAGTTGTTTGTGTAAATTTATTCGTTTAAAAATCTACCTTTAAATCGTAAGAACACGAATTGAGTCAACGCTAAGGATTATTAAGTAAAAAAAATACAAGAATAATTTTATCTAATCTTATCTTTCTTTGGCGGAACCTAGGAAATTTCGTCGTAGATTCCGGATAGACTTACTGTGTGAAATATTTGTCTAGCAAGTGTAGTTTTTCATGGTTCAATTATTATTTCAATGAAAATACAAGAAAACTTCTATAGAAATAAAAATGTAGTTCTGTGTTCTAGTAATTCTATGTTTGATTTTTAAATATATGCCGCATGACTCAATTGAACTTAGCCGGAGTTGCAAGAAAGCATGACAATATTTTTATACTTCGTGAGATATAGATACAAATGAGGAAATAGACATATACGTTGTGATATAATTTATATTTAGCGCCTTAACTGATATAGATTTCCTTCTTTAGAGTTCAACAGTATTATAAGTGAAAGTTAGATGTCAGGACATTGAATTTATTCATTATATTTGTAATAATATATGCTTCCTTTGATTTTTTCCTTTGTTGTTTAAAATAAGGAATATTATAGAATGTTATTTCTTCTTCTTTTTTAGTAACATTGTTTAGTAGCCCCACTCCCATATATTTTAATCAATTAAATGTGATATATTCCTGAATGCAGCAGGTTTTCCTGCTAGTATTGACCTTGTCCTTACATGACCGTGTTGTATAACCATGAAATATTAACTCACCAGAATGTAATTCCCCATTTTGGGCACTTTCTATTCTTTCTTCTCCAATTATTGAATATGAACAATTTTGTGTTGATGTGGACGCCATTTTTTTGAATATTATTTACGGTATTATCAGATAATTTATTAAAACATTGTTAATAGGCTAGGTTACCGCGTCATGATAGTTAAGTTACGGATTTCAAACTAAGGAACTTGCCAATTTGTGGAATGAATCATTTTTTAAAATTTTATGAATTACCTATTTAAGGATTGGTAATTTCTGATAAGCTCTTCAGAATTACCTACATTTGAAAAATCATGAATGATTAATAATCTATATTTAGTATTTTTTGTGCTGGTAATTGATTATATATTAAATTTCAAAAAACACTTTGTTCTCTGTTTAAAAAAAATGTGTTGTAACATTATTTCTCATAGAGATATTATGCTAACATAACTTAAAAGATTATTTTTTAACCTTTGTACCTTTTAATTAGACCAGATTTGGATAATAGTCGGCATTAATTTTGGTAACTTTTATGACTTTTGTTCAATTTCGAAAGACATTAACCTATTTTTGGATGGTGCTATATTTAAGGCATCAGAGGCTTCTGTTTTTTGTTTAAGATAAAAATTTAAATGACTAAAAATATCCTTCAAACTTCATAAACATTTTAATGGTGTACTTTTTCATTGTCATATTGTCAGCTAATATCTTATTTATATGCGTGTTATCTAAAATTTTGCTATTTATGCCTCATTTACGTTTTAAACTTTTCATTAAGATATAATTTAATACCGAGTTTATTAAAAATAGTACTCAAAAAACTCATCGTTCTTTGAAACGCTCAGAGATTTTTTTATATCGCTTCGATGACTATACAGTGTCATTTAATCATATTTGGTTTAACTCCTCAATCAATACAAATGACGATTACTTAGAACCAGAAGTCAGGGTTGGATTATTCATGTTTTATTGATTGACACGCGTCATTTAATAACCGTAAATGTTAAGGGTGTAAAAAATGAAAATGATAAAGCTATAGCAAAATTTAAAATTTACTTACGCGAGTTGAGATACATTTAGTATTTAAAACACTAAAAACTTTTTTCTGGAATAAAAGTTTGGTTTGCACCAAACATACGTGTCAACTGTTTTGTGTAAAGGACGGACTTACTTTTGTTTAAAATATACACTTTTTATGGTTAATTTAAATTTTGTTTAGATTAAATCATGACTAAACATGTACACAACACTATGGATATCAGTAAAATTTATAATAATTGTTACCTGACCTTTTCAACAACAATGCTCCATTTATGGGGCCTTTACATGGGTTTACTGGTGCGCTTAAAATTTTATTTTCCTTT
Organism: Tribolium confusum; assembly: GCA_029207805.1. NCBI lineage: Eukaryota > Metazoa > Arthropoda > Insecta > Coleoptera > Tenebrionidae > Tribolium > Tribolium confusum. The sequence continues at coordinate 38,444,751 of JALGAY010000002.1, read as the reverse complement.
CGTTTGTTATATTAATTATTTTATAAGCATTTTAACAAAAGAACTTTTAAAACTTACGAGAAATTAAATTAGGAAATTATTATTTTAATATTCGTATTTATTCAAAGGATAAAGATAAGTTTTATTATAAAATGATTCAACATTATTATAAAAAAAATAAGATTAAAAACGTAGAAGATTAATATTTTCATTGAAAATTGGTTATTTTCGGACTGTCTAATAATTTACTTGAAAATCAGGAAATAATTTAGTTTTGTATTATTTGCTGAAGTAGCACTAATACATTCTATAAACAAAATTATCTTACCTCAAATAGAAAATTATCACTTCACTGTCACTACATTAAAACAATAAAATTTCCCTCTGCTGAAAATGTTATTGAGGTTTGTAGGTTAAGCGCTGAAAATTGTGCACCCTGAAACGCAGGCGTTTCAGTCCTACGAAACATTTCGTCAGGATCGTGATATTCATATATAAATTATCAATTTATTTTTTTTAATCAAGAGATTTTGGTGCATTTGAGCAATTAAAAGATTGTCTTATTGTGATATCTGTAAGCATTTATAGCCATAATAATCAGAAATGAGATGATTTGTGTTTTTTTACAATAAGGTAATGAAAATTCGTCCACGAGTACTTGAATAAGCAAAGATTCTTAGTTACAATTAGGCTTTTCCTTATCTTATCTTTTAAATTAGCGAAAATATTTGTTTAAAAATAGCGAGAAGTCGTCGATTTCTGTAGGTGTTGGGAAAGAGCCAACAATTTTTTTTCATCTAATTTAAGATCTTTTGCGGTGTATAAATACATATATTCAGAAATGAGTGAAGCTTTGCATATTTAACACCACAGAAGTAAAATTCCTGTTTGTATTGGGCGAATCAAGTTTTATCGACCACCTAGAACCTTTCTTAAAACACACACAAAAAAAATGAAATAAGTATATTACTTTATTTAGGGTGGTTTAGTAAGTTTGACATGTATACATTACAGTAAAAGGATATCTAATTCACTGAGGTCCGATCGGTCGATCCTGAATCTTATCGGTCAGTTACCATTTGCTCCGATTTTCAAGCCACAACAATGGTCGTGTGGCAAGTTTATGAGAAAAACTATGAACTGGAGAAACCACCAACTTAATTGAACACTCTTACGAAAGTAATTCGTTGTTCATAATTTATAACAAAATAAGTACTTATATCAAATAGCTAATTAAAAATAAACTACAAGTTTAGTCAAAAATTTAATTAGCCATTTCGATATATTTTATTATACAGGGTGAGTCTGCTAAAAGTGTTTTTTAACTTTTCTCAAAAACTAGTTATCACATCAACTTTAATGTTTGGCATTAAAAACTTTGTTTTTTGCATGACACAGGTGATTTTTTTCAGAATTTTTCTAATATTCCTTCTAATTAATAATAATTAATTTCTTCAAAAATATTTAAATATTTCCAATTTTTAACATTATTCTAAAAGAAAAGATGTTAAAGTATTATTTTGTGCAAAAAATATTTAAAAAAAAATGTAGATAACTCGAAAAGATACAAAATTTCAAACTTAAATACGCCATTTTTTTCTAAGAGGGTGGGTGGGATCTTGGTAATACCAAAACACTAGTTTTCAAAACAGCCAATTGCAAGCTACTATTCAAATAACCCGGGCAAAAGTGGGCGGTTTTATTACTATACCTGTTTGACGATCGGACTCTAAAGGGGTAGGTATTGTCGAGTTACAGCAGTGGCAGGTTCAGCTTGGCAGTGCTGCACCAAAACGCGTCTTAGGAATCAAATAAATGTTATTATTTTTTAGGGTTATCTACATTTTTTTTTAAATATTTTTTGCACAAAATAAAATTTTGAAATCTTTTTTTTTTAGAATAATGTTACAAATTGAAAATATTTAGATTTTTTTGAACAAATTAATTAATATTAATTAGAAAGAATATTCGGAAAATTCTGAAAAAATTCACCTGTGTAGTGCAAAAAACAAAGTTTTTAATGCCAAACTTTAAAGTTGATAGGATAATCAGTTTTTGAGAAAAGTTAAGAAACACTTTTAGCAGACTCACCCTGTATTATGAATGAATAAAATTAACTCTAAGTCAAAGCCCAACCAAAGTGGTGTCACATGGTTTTACCTTATTATTTTTTAATCTTTTTGATCGCTGATGATGGTATAAATAAATACCGAAACTAGTCCACTACTACACTACATTTTGCGCTTTGACTTAAAGTTAATTTTATTCATTCATTTTATTAAAACTTAACCCAACTTGGAGGTAGTCAACTTCTCCACAGAAATATTTTATTATAATACATTTGAGCACAAAAAACCGTTGACGTTAAGTTATAATTAACCCGAACGTATTTACATAAACAAGAAATAGCTAAACCCAACTGTCGACTAACGTCGTATCCATAGTTGATGAATAAACGCCTCTAGAATTCTCCAGAATTTCAAGCAAAATATCAAGCTTTGAATAGGTATTAGGTAACACAAAACTTTACAGAACAGATTTTGGAAATAAAAAAGGCATTTACGACAACACTGTTTATTTATTAGAATTAGTATAATAAATATTGTACATCTAAAATTTTTGTCTATTTTCAAAACCCTAAAAATTGCTACTTTTGATACTTCGTGAAACTTAGAAACACCTGAAACAGAAATTAAGTTATTTAAACCTTTAATATAGCTACTTTTCATTACTTGTTCTAGACTGCACTGTCCCAGAGAGTAATCCTCGATGTTAAGTTCCTGCTTCCCCCTTTCTAAAATCCCAAACATTCTTGACCAAGTCATGGAATTATTATACTGCAGCTGGTAAGACACTAGTTCTTGATACTTTTCCTTCAGTTCAGCCCCCGGAAAATGTGACTGAATAAAATTATCAATCACTGTAATTTCTTCATCAATATGTCTCTCACTTTTCTTCACTTTAATCGTCAGGGCATACCCTTGCGCGAACTTATTTTTGAGTCGTTGGGTAGATCCAAGACACTGGAAGTTGCCGTTAACCATTATGGCAATTCTCGTACACAAAGCTTCACATTCTTCCATACTATGCGACGTTAAGACTATGCATTTTCCGCTGTCTCTCAGTTTTGCCAGAGCAGTCCACAAGAACCGTTTCGTGGCTGGATCCATCCCTGCGGTAGGTTCATCAAGGTAGATAACAGGAGGATCTCCGATCAAGGCAAGAGCAGTACTTAACTTCCTCTTGTTGCCACCACTGAGTTCTTTCACTTTCTTGTTGATGTGTTTCAAAAAGTCAAATTCAAGGGCGAGGTTTTGACCTAAAGAAATGCATTTGTTAAGTGGTACTCCTCGGATCAGACCGAAAATGAGCAATGTTTCTTTGACAGTGAGGTCGTCTAGTAGGGCGTCAAACTGAGGACAGTACCCAATCAGTTTTTGGACTTGTTTTTGCTGGGTTTTGACATTGTACCCTTTAACCCAGGCGTCGCCGTAGGAAATTTGTTCATCTCCTGTCATCATTTTGAAGGTCGTGGTTTTACCAGCACCGTTTACACCAAGTAATCCAAAACATTCGTAAGGTTTCACTCCTAGGCACAACCCGTTGACTGCAAGGAAGTTTTTGTAGTACTTTGTAACATCGCGGAGTATTAAAGCATATCCGCTTGTCAGTACACTCTCAGGTGTATTTCTGATTTTTTCATTTTCACTCTGGACGTCAGTTTCTAGAGCTGCAGTTTGAGTAGGTGGCTTATTGTAATTCATTATTTTGTTGAAAAGGTAACTGAATAGACCATATTCATTGACTAAAAGTATCACAAAAAGGACTATTGACATGAGAAATGATACAATTATATTTCGTCCTATTCCAGGTGAACCGAAAGAATAGTAATCATCAATGTCTGGAAAAGTTTGAACATTAAAAGTTACAGAAGATTTAGTAACAACTTACTGCAACATAAAGCATTTACTTTACAAGCCATTTCATAAGTCGCACCATCTCTAAGACACACATCTCTTAAGGTACTTATAGTACCTACATCATAAGCTCCTTTTGCAACTGTATAAAAGGGAATAAAAAGAAGGACCCAATGTAGAGGTCGCGCTACATACAAAACACCTAGACTTTCAATTTCCAAAACTTGCATCGCGGTTATTCCAATAATACCTAAGTAGTAGACAAATTAACTTTTACTTATTAAATAAAATCTAATTTACCAGCAACTGCTCCTATTAACATAGTCCTAGAGAAGCCAGATGATGGAATACTAAACAAATACGATGTTAAATAAACAAACGGTAATACGAAAAATCCGAAATAAATAAGGATTAAAGTGAGACGACCTAAAATTAATTCAAAAATAATTTTACTAGATTCTTACCGAATTGTGTCTTACCTAATTCATCCGGTGTTTTAAATCCATCTTCTTGTAGAACGGCAAGTGTAATAAGAAGGAAGATAATTGTTATAAGATAAGTTATTAGATCGCAAAGGAAAGAAGTGCCCCAAAATATGAACGCATTTACCCCAGAAACGAATTGTAGATGTTTGGATTTGCTGACTCGTTCTTTTATATAAAATAAGATGTAGAAACTAGCAACAAATGCCATTCCGTAACCCAGTTCCATTGCAATTTGGAAAACTGTGTAGTTGAATTCCATGCTTTTTAGCTAAAATACCATTTGTACAATTTTATATAAACATTAGATTCCGAATTCTACCTGAATTTTTTGACTGATTGGAAGAGGATAGTTGATGAAACTGATAGATTTATCTTCGCCTAATTTTTGTTTATAAATTGTATTCAAAACAAGACTGAGTGATAAAGCAACTGCATGGTAAGGGTCTCCATTGTACCATGCCGTTGCTGTTGTTTCGTTAAATGAGGCTCCTACAATGTAGTGCCTTTTTACATTTGATGGTGAGTCAGTAGTCTAGAAAAATCAATTAGTTTAAAAACAAGCCATTTTGTCAAATACCAATTGAAGGATTTCTTTACTAAGATCTGTAACTATTTTCACTTGATGACCTTCTAAGACTTTCTTGTAAATATCGAGATTCGTATTTGTGTTATTTTCAAGTAGGGTTACCGGTTCTATATAAGAATCTAGAGACATTTTCAGTGAAGGAAAAGTAGTTTTTGGGGCAAGATTTCTGGCAGTTAAGACCGTAATTATTAGAAGTGCAACAGGTAGAAGGATTTGAAGCACAAACAAATACCACGACCTGAGAAGGGATAGATTCTTTTTCAAGAGCATCGCAATGAATTGATTTGTTAACAAGCTGGAACCATTTAGATATTTGATCTTCAAACTATTCAATCCAGTATGATCAACAGTAACTAAAAATTTTGATTAGATTTTTTGAATTGTTACAAAATTGTATTGTTTACTTGTACTTTCTGTGTTTGTTTTATTTAGCTGTTGCGCAAGTTTATTGTCATGGTCCGCACCAACTCTGTAAGTAAGTTTGCGTGAGTTTATTTAGTAAATTATAAAACAACTTACTTCATAAATACTTCTTCTAACGTTGTTAGAGAAACTCCGTAACTTTGAATACCCAAAGCCGAGCTTTCATTTTCTAAATGACCTAACATTTTTTCAAAATTGCGTGATTCATTTTCAGGTAGTTGATATGTTAATTCAGAACCTACATGAGAGTAAATTTCTATTTTTGGTATATAGTTTTTCAAAAGATTAGTAATTCTTGTTGGTTGACAATTTTGTGTAACATCCATAATTAGGTAATAACCAGCACCATATTTCTTTTTTAAGAAGAAACTAGATCCACAACACTGTAATTCACCTCCTGTCATTATTGCAATTCTGTCACCTAATAAATCAGCTTCGTCCATATAATGCGTGGTTAGTAAAATTGTTCTTCCTGAAGAATGTTTTAAGAGAAGTGAAATTAGTTTTTGAAGACGTACCGTTCTTTTGTTTTTGTAGCAAATTCCATATTGCTCGTCTTGCTGAAGGATCCATTCCTGCAGTAGGTTCGTCAAGCATTACTACTTTAGATTTGCCACATAAAGCCATTCCAACACTCAATTTTCTTTTCATACCACCGGATAAGGTTTTTGAACGAGCATTTCTCTAAATTTTAAATGTTTTTAGATATTGACTTACCAAAAATTTTACAACTTACCTTATCTTCAAGCTCTAAAAGCTTGATGTAATGATCAATTTCTTGCTTGATTTCATTATTTTCTAAACCTTTTAATTTACCGAAGAAATATAGATGTTCTTCTACAGTTAAATTGTCAAAAAGAACGTTATGTTGAAGACACAATCCCATGCTATCTCTAACACTTTGTATGCTAGTTCTTACATCGTGGCCACTTACTATAGCCGTTCCACTAGTTGGTGGAAACATTCCAGTAATCATTGACATTGTTGTAGTTTTACCAGCACCGTTATGACCAAGTAACACAGTGATGTGTCCTTCAAACATATCCAAATTTAAATTTTTAACTGCCTTGTTACTCCCAAAAGTTTTTGAAAGATGTTTCAATCTTATACCAACAGGAAGTTTCTCAGTAAATTCTTCATAGTATTCTCCTTTGTTATTAGCTGATTGTGTACTACCTATTACAAAATAATAAAAGAAAATCTTCAGTGAAATATTTACGTACTCAGAGGTTCAGCATCGTTACACCAGTATGCTTTAGTGAATGGAAAATACCACGGTTGTGGTACTCCAAATTCGCCTGGAAAAATTGCTTCTATATAAAGAGCAATATTTAAATACAAGAACGTATCAAGGATAAACATTAGGAAAAATGCACCAAGTGTTAATTCATCATCAGGGGATGAAGTTGAAAACAAGTTGCTCCACTGGACTCCTTCTTCAATTGCTTCAAACTTTAAAATAACAGACGTTGCAAAAGATAAGCCTGAGTTAGCTAAAAGACTTGAAGCTAGCGCTGCACCTAGAGATACAATATCATTCTGCTGTTGTTGTAGCGTGTATGGTAGATACGTAAGGAAGAAAACAAGACTTCCTACAGCAGTTGCAGTGTTCGCTGTAAAAAAATTTACAGTTAACTACCAGATTTATCTTCTTTAAATTTATTACCTTTTGAAAAAAATACACTTATTAGGAATGTAAATGTGATAGTGCTGCATGCGAATAGAATTAAAAAGACAAACAAAACTGAACCATCAGATTTGACAAACACTGGATTTTTGTTAAAATTGACTTTGAGAATAATGGTAATTAAAATAATTGCAATTAATAAAATAATGAAGCTACGTAAGAACCAAGCTACCCAGTGCAACCAACCCGGAAGACCCATAATCTTCATTGACTCCTGGAATAAGTTTTTATTGTAAAAGAAGTTTTAAATAATTAGTATTTAAAACGTACTTTAAGTTGTTTTTCTTTTTCTGTAGTTATGGCTCTAATTGAATTAATGTAATTGAACATAAAACTCATCATTACCATCAGTGATACCATAGTTTCCATTTGGCTCATATAAAATGCGTCATTTAGCCATTTTGGGTAAGGAAAACGTTGCATTGATACAGAAGGATTTGTAGTATTTTTTGTTGGATTGTTGTTTATAAGTGAAGAAGTGATATATTCTTGTATAGAGAGAAATCCTCTCGAACGGTAATCTGTTTATTTAAAAAATAAGTACTTATTCTTTTTTGTAATTTTTTGTAATTGTTCTTTACCTGGTATTCCTTCTGATCTAGGTCCTGGCGTTTGAAATAGAGGATATATTAAATTGGTATACCACTCAGCTCTACCTTCATATTGTTCTGAAGGAAATCTAGATGAGATTGAAATAAATTAGAAAAATTTAATTAATAATTGTCATTAACTTACCGCAAAGTAATACTTGTATCACCCACAAGTTTAGTGTTGTCCTGAATTCCTTTTAAAGAATCATCCATTTGTAAAACGAAATCAAATCGTGAATTTTCGATGGCATTGTTTAGTTCGGCGGCAGTTCTATAACTTGTAATATTTACAACTAGAGTAGAGTAATGTGAACAAACATTTTGAAGAAGTTTTTCCAACAAAGGACTGCTTGGAGAATATGCCATAAATCTGTTTTATTTTTGGAAAATGATTTTAGTTACTTTATAACATTTATAAAAGTATAAATTATTTTTACTAGATTTTAGATAGATACTTACAGTTCATGCTCAACATAGGTAGATTTCTCGCAAAACTCGTTTATCGTCGGCGCATATGAATCGTAATATTTTGGGCCTTCTTCAGTAACTGTAATTAGACTTCTTACGCCAACAAGAATTAAACATATTAATACAGGATAAACAATTTCAAAAACAGCTTGAATCGGACGTCTTCGCAGCAGAGTCCAATTTTTCCACATCAACAATATAAACTTATTTAGATTTTTAGTCATTTTTCTGAAAAATTATATTTTAACTTATCTGAGGTTTTCTCCATTTCTGTATTCTGTGTATATAGAGTGTAATCAATGTTGTCCAGAATCCTAATTTGGTCATAGTCTTTATTGAAAAGAATTCTAAATACCCAAATTTGTCTTGTCAAATGTCGGTGATTTTTGAGATACATGCTGTAGAAATTTATTCTTCAAAAAAATGTTTTTGAGATTCATAATGTATGACAAAAATGTTTTGAACAAAAACTTTTTATTGAATAAGAGAATTTTAGGTATATAGCGTCTTTTTAACGAGGCCTATTATCCAGAAAAAATTTCTGCACAACATTTGATGTACATATTTTAACCAATTTGCTTATTATTCTGACTAGTGTTGAGGATCCGATTTGCGATAATAGTTAAATCATTTAACTCTAACAAATGAATAAAGAACTGACAAAGTCCAGTGAACACTATAGAGTCCGTACACTTTCAGAACAGCATGTTGAGTCATCAAAATCTGTCAGCGAATGACACTAAACAGAATGACCAAGAATGACGAACGCCGCTGTCCTTTTGCTGACCACGTGCCGCTTGGCTTCCTCCCCTTCAATTTGCAAATGAAACTGGCCCGACACTATTTTGTCATCTGCACACTTTTATTGATGTGCTGTTCTAAAAGTGTACCGACTCTACTATAGAAGAAAATCCGAGCAAGGTAAATAAGAAAACAACAGATCCACAATAGTGGTTACAACAATATGCACAACAAAGATTTTTGAATATATGATATAAGAGTCAGGTCATAGCCTGATGATGGACAGTATAATATTAAAAACAAATAGGCCGAGGCGTATGAATACATAAATAAATCCAACAAAGCAATTACGTTCTAAGACAGGAAACTCACTACTTATTAAAATACTTGTAAAAAAATTTTGTATTATGATTATGACATAACAAAAACCTTATCACTACTTTCGATTCTGGAAACCCTTATCAGAAAAAGTAAAATTAATGTACCTACGATTTTCAGAATATTTAGATTGAACTTTTAGATGGATAAAGTGAATGATGTATACATTTAAATTAACAATTTTAAAACTAGTTGTTTGAATATTTTGAAAAATTTAATTAAAAAAAATAAAATTAAATAAGAAATATAAATCTATAATTTTCTTTTACTTACCATTAATAACAAATACAATGAAATTCTAAATCTTCAAATATTTTTGTACTTTGAAGAACAGCACAGGTTGGAAAAAATGTACTTAATACTTTTTCGAACTGTTCTAGCTTATAATATATATTTTCATTATCTAATCTGTTTATCAATAACGTAATTGTTTAAAAGATTGTTCACATTATTATCTGTGAGAAATTTGTCAAAAATGTTAAATGCGATGGCTAAAATCAGTACCTGTATGTCTGTATTTTCCCGTATGCATTATTGTTTTGTTCTTTTGTACCACAGTAAATGAACGGTTTTATAACTTTGCAAATATGTACTCTTATTTATTTTTATTTATTTGACAATAATGTGTATCAGATAAAGTAAAAAAAATACATTGTATGTGATTCACTACTGATATAACACATAATCACATGTCTGCATTCATGCTAGTAAAAAGGAAACGTTCTTAATGAAATGAATCATTTTGTTTGTTTTTATTTTTCAAAATTTTCAATATTATTAATCATCCTAGATAATTTAAGTGTGGCATTAAAATTTGAACAGATTGACGTCAAATTCGTAGAAGAGGTCTATAGTATTTTTAGAGAATTAGAGAGGCTATTAGAGAATTTAATTAGAAAACTTTTCTGTCTTTTCAGTTTTTTTTTATAAAATGCACCGCTTCGAGTAAAATGAAATCAGCTTGCAGCAAAATGGTTTGCGTTACTTCCTTCCTTCTTGATCACCTTCTGGTTTATTTTAAATTTGGAGCTTATTTCAATATTTTTTCTTTTTACACAGCAGCCATACTATCTGCTTTGATTTTAACTTCGATTGAGTTTGCATTTACTTATATTTTTTCAAATTTGGTTCATTTTTCTTTTACTAATTTTTTTTTAATTCTCATTACAGTTGTTATCATTTTCCTTTAGTTTTTTTATTTAGAAGTTTCTCTTTCTTTTGAGAATGTTTTTTTTTATGATGTTGTACATAGTTTTTTATCTGTGTTTCTTTGTTCAATCTTTTTTCTTTTGATATAATGCTTCCTAAATATTTAAATTCTTGTAGATCTATAGTTATAGCGATAACTAACTACATAAATCTTTGGCAGAAGTTGTGCTCTGTTCAATTACTAATTGTCAGTTCTTCTTAGTATACCTTGTATTTTATACTGGGTATCAATTAATCAATTATTATGAGTTATTATATGAAATAGGTAGTAGAAATCCTCTGTTCTGTGTTACATGACTTACTAATTGATTCGTGAGAAAATTGTTCTCATTTTGTTTATAAAAACGGACAGCCCATCTAATACACAATGCACCAATTACTAATTATTTATTTGTTGTCTCAATTCCTGATTAATCAAAGTATTATTGCAACTTTTCAATACTACTTTCTCAGTGATCTAATTTAGCAATTATTGCATTGAAATTAAATTAAATTTGTACCTCCTTAATACACTAAGGAAAAAGATTTGCTAAAATACTTAAAAACCAAAATTTTGTGTTTTTAGCAAATTATTTTGGTAATATAAAAAGTAATTTTCTAGTTAGGTGAATTAAAATTTTACCTTATCAGTTAAACAATCTACTACTATTTTCAATTTTTATTTAGTAATTTTGCTTTGTACAGTCTATTTACAATTTGTATTTCAATTATTTTCGTATGTCAAGATAAAATCATTCCTATATACACCGTTTCTTTACTTAGTCATGACAAACACTAGAGCTAAATCATTTTTTCCAGTTTATATATTTTCTTCTTTATTTATACGAAGTGCTATTTTCTTTGTTATAAATCTCTTCAGATTTTTTTATATACAACATCAAATTTTTAGACATATGATACGGTCTTGAAGTTCCATTTGAAAGGGCTTTATCTTCACAAAAACAAATAAATAGTGTATCCACAATTGTCTGAAACAATTAAAATGAAATCTCTAGAACGTATTCAAATATTTTGAGTTACCTCAAAAATTGAAAATAATATTGTAACAATTATTAAATTAATTAAAAAAATTAAACCGGTAAGATACGGCTTATCCTAAAATAAAAAAATATGAAACAACACTTTCCAAAATCAAAATTTCTGACCATAAAAAATGTGTAAGCTATTCCAGTTGATAAAACAATTAACACAAATTTTGTCATAAATAAAACAAAATCTCCTACTGAATTTAAAGCAATCATAGATAATGCATTTTTGGTTAAGAGATTTGCTGCTTGTTTTCCAGATGCCATAAAAGATTTTCCTCGGATAGCTAAAATATAGATTATAGTGGTTAACAGAAAAAGGTGTTTTCGCTTACCAGTTTCTATATATGCATTTTTTGTTAAATATTTTAAGAACGTTGCGACATGAGTGCACCCATAAGTAGAACAACAGGGACATACGCACTCAGGAGTACAACAACAACAACAACACACGCATTTTACATATTTGTTGTTACATAGCAATGTTTTCAATATGATTTTAACCCCTCTCATTACTAGTAAGATCATTGATCCAAGAGCAATAGTACCAAGATGAAATTTAACTGTATTTTTGATTCCTGTTGTAATAAGAGAATAAGATTTGTTCCTACAACAACATAGGTACAGGTATTTATCAGAAACAATTTTTTTCTTACTTTTTGAAAAACCACCCAGAAACGCTTGCAGCTATTACCATGTATTGACAACCTGTGAAAAACTCTAAACTCAAAACTGCAATTATGCACGTAAAAATTATTGTAAATTTTACAACACCGTTTAATTCAAATGTATAGTTATTACTGTCATTACTGACAAAATCTCCGGCTGTTAAACTTAATATTACAACTATTGGTGTTAATAATATAATAATAATTTTAAAAAACAATGTCTGGAACAAATCAAATGAATTTTTTAAATTTTATATCTCTTGTTACTTACAATTAGTGGCAGACACAGTAAAAGCGGAAGGCTGAAAATAACTCTTGTTGTTTCCTTATAGAGCAGAATAATAAGTTGAATTTTCTTAAAAAGGACGCATAAAATTAGAATTATTATAAGAGTGAAAATTGTGGATATAGTAGCCAGTGGTGTAAACAGACTACCACCAAAAAAACCAGAGGCAATCCTTCAATTTGAATCAATAATTTTTAGTAATAAATCTAACACCGAACTCACCAAAGTAAAGCGGTTATAACAAGAGCAAGAGCTACACTCAAACCTAAGATGCCCCACACTATCACACCTGGGGCAAATTTGTACAAAAGGAGGGTCAAAAAGCAAATAGCTGGAAAGGAGTTAAAATAATGATAAAACAGAATAAAAGTCATACCAATGGTTATTAGACTTGTTATGAAGAACGTGGCGGTTGATTCTTGAATGGAGGCCCATAATTTCTAAAAAATTGTATAAGATATGTATAAAGTATGGGGTGATTCAAAAGTATGGGGCAAAATTTTGTTTTGTTTTATTTCAAGTGATAAACAGGGACTTAACACTATTTATTTTTTACACCAAAAGAGGGATTTAATACAACTTATCTCTCTATAAAGCTGCACCAGTGCTTCGGCGCCAAAATTGAAAATAAAAATTTGTTTTTTATTACTTTGTTCGTAAATGGAGACGGTACGTGATATCAAAACTTTGCATGTGTTCGAGGGAGATACTATTTTATTTGAAATTTAGTGCACAATCACTTTTGCAATAAAAATTTGAGTTAATAAAGTAAAAAAATGAGATTGATTGAAGTGTTTTTCGAGATATATCATTACCCAATCTTGAATATATATATATATATAAATTTGTTATCATTTGAAATGCGACATTGTTTTTGCGGAATGCATTATTGATGGATGCTCCACTGATCACCTTATATAAGGTTTGTTCCAACAACAGTTCAGAACGTTCCAGAATTGAACTGCACATGCGCAATATTATTTTAGCGGTCCGAAATTTTTACTGCGCATGTCCAGAGCGATTCTGAACTTTATTTGTCGAGTTTATGTTCATTGTACCTGCAGTTTCATGTTTTCATATCCAGAATCATCAAGACAAGTACCATTTTTCTCAAAACTGAAACAACTGTAATATTTTTTTAAACTATTTATAACTTACTATCCTGGAGGACAGTCACTAGTACATTTACGTTCACCACTGAAAATATTATAGGACGAAAATGGTTTCTTGGTATAATCTTTTCCGGAACAAATTACTCCGTCGATTTTCTCATTAAGCTCACCACAAAAATTACCACAACTATCATAATCCAGAGTTAATTTACGTATATCTGCTTTTGAGAGAGTGTATGCAAGGCACGGTATCTGTTAAAATAGTCCTAGATTCAAGAATTATTTAATAAAACTTACTAAAATTAAAAGAAATGAACCAAACATTATTAATCCTATTTTGTCTGTCACTTTTCGGTCTTCGGTTGGTATTGGTAGCAGGGGTTTTTGCTGTAAAAGAAAATTAAAAAATTATAAATAAAACAAAATTTAAGGTGTATCAACATACTTTTTGTCTGTTTAAGAATGCTAACGACATTTTTAAGACACTTCCTATAACCGGAGTAAATAATACGAACTTTTAAAATAAAACACTTTGTTAGTTACAAAATTTCACAAATAATTTAATCTTTTTGACTAATGTACGTGCTCTAAATATTTATCATATTTAATATCTAGAGAAACATCTACATTTTTTATCGTTCAAATTATTGAATTCGATCTTATCTCGTTTTTAAGAAAGATTAGCCAGATTTCATTTGATAAAGCTACAGATATTTAGATGTTTAACCTACAAACACGACGTCATTTTAATTTAAACAATAATTTTTGTTTGAAAATTACATTGTAAATATTTTTTTTGCAAAATTTTCGCATCAAATAAATTGTTATATCAAAATTACACCTACAATTTAAATATAACTATTACGCTAATTTACTATTGTTTTTTAATAAGTTATTTAAATACCAAAACCGCAAATTCATTGTTTTTCAACCACTTGTTTAGGAAGTATGTCACTAATGCTAGACTAGAAGCAACAGTAAACAACAATTACTGCCCATGGAATGATTACTGCAGAAACGACGCTGCTTCCGATCCCTAGGGCGCCATATGCAGATGAATAACTTATTGTTCTTTCAGGTGGTTGAAAAAATTGTATATGAACCTCGAGGCTGTAGTTGATTTTCGTGGTCTCGAACGTTTAGGAAATCTCGGGCTTCACCATAGGTATTTTACTTTTTCTAACGTTAGATATCTATGGGCTTTAACCCTTGGTTTTTCAAGATGCTTTTTCGATTACGAAAAGTTATGCATACAATTCTTTAGGTCTAATATATTTCTAATGTACCTAGAAAAAAATTGTCGCAAAAGACACTTTGTCATGACAGCACAATATATCTAGGATTCGATCGGCAAGATGTGTACCCCGTTTTTTCTTGTAACTGTAAAAACAGCCGAAAAATTTAATTCTACAGTAGATACAAAGAGCACAAATTAACTAATTCTCAGCCGATATTTATTCTTAACCTAGAAGATTATTTATGGGGCCATTCTATTAAAAAACTCAGAGACTCACTTTAGAACGTGGAAAATTTTATTTGTAGTTAATAGTCGATTAAAATTTTTTGAATTTTCTAGTAAGTAATGAGTTTTTAGACCATCGTAACTCATTGATAAAGACATTTAACTACATAGAGTAGTATGCTAGAAAAGAAAATGTAAAGCGAAAAACCAAGAAAATTAGTATTATTTATAGCGTGATAATTAGGTGTAATAAATTGTTTTTTTTTAAATGGCTAAATGATGAGGAGCTTGCGTGCAAATCCGGATTTTCAAAAAACCACTTTTCACAAAAAATCATGTTTTGGTGATTTCTGGATCTATAAGTTGTATCTACAGGCCCATATATGCGTTTGCAACCAAAACCGTTTAAATTCTCGTAAAAGCGTTAAGTAAAGTTCGACATTTGGAGCAAAATCGATTATATCTATCTAGATTTTGCAAATAACAGCGGATATGTCCAGAGAAGAAGAAAAAAAGCTTAAAACATTTAATAAAAAACATTTTGGGGCAGATTGGCTAAAGAGGGAAGACCTTTTGTGGTATAAAAAATTATTACACAGTAATGGAGGAAGAAACGAAGAACAGAATGAAACCCAAAAAGCTATGCAATAACCTGAACAAAGAGGCTGCAGTACATATTTAATTTTTTTGTTCTCTTTGCAAATACCAATTTAAATTTGTTTATTTCAAGAAAAATAAATAATTTTTTCGCTCAGTGTATGTCATTTGTGAGCAAAACTGGATATATCCAAAAGTTTTTTGTTAATAGCACCAAATTGTTTACTTTTTATACAAAAAAATATTTGTTAATCACTTGCAAAACCCTATTAAATTTAAACTGTTTTCGCTAAATAACACTATTTTTTTTAAACAAATATGTAGGGTGTTTTTTTCATCTCCTGAAAAATTTGTAAAAGTGGATATATCCGGTTTTGCACGCCAGCTCCTCAAATATTAAGGCAACATAAAAAAACATTATATTCTGCGTCTCCAAAAAACCCATTAAAATACTTATTTTTCATACGTTTAAACAAGTATAGTTTTAGTTTTTTACAAAAAACGTAGGTAAAAAAATTAATTTATAAAAAGTAGTATAAACAACTCCTTTTTGCATTCTATTTTGCTGAGGAAGTAAAAGATGGGGTGTAAAAAAATAAAGCAAATTATGTGGCTATGTAACTTTTAATTATAACAATTTTTTTTAAATTATTTATTACATAGAGTTTACAGCTTTTACTACTTCATAATCATAACAATAAAAACATTGAAACTGTTGAGATAATGTGGCTAAAAAAAACTTAAAAACCACGTAATCACAATTTTGGTATATAAATATTTTATAATATCACGTTTTCCTAATATAAATTTTAGGATCTCTCGTCATACCTACAATCTCTTTAAATTCTCGATAAAATCCTTTAGGTTTTTTGACATGTAATAGGATCTCGACATGCCATCATTTATTCTATCACAGCCTAAAAAGTTTTAATTATTGTTATGAAACGAGATTTTTTTTAACTTACATGAAAAATCGAAAATACAGTGGTTGGTTACGATGACCACATTGACAATCAAGCTCAAGCATATCCGAATATAAACAGCGAGAATGCCGGCGTTCTATAAAAAAAATATTGACATACAAGATAAACAAATGACGTACCAAAAGCAGTGCGTAGGATATTGCAGTTGTTATAACAGATAATACAAATATAATCAATCCCAAAATAAAGTCTCCAATAAAGTTGATCGCTATAAGCCTTTTAGCGTTTTTCAACGTCGCTTTGCTCATCCTCCAAAAATTGTCTTCAATCGGTAAATATTCTTTTGATATTTAATATTCTATCCTATAGGAAATATTACCACTAAATTTTTGTTAAATTTATGTGTAGTTAAATACCAAAAGGCTTGATTTCACGCCTGCGTATTTTTATTCATATACCAATATTAATTTAATTTTTAGTCATTATTAAGTTTCGGTGCAAGAAAGTCTTGCTTAAACGACCAGGTAATTAACCGGTGTAATTCAGCGGGCTGCATGTTATTCATTCAACTGATCTACACCAGTTGACCAGGAGACCGGTTGAATGAATAACATGAAAATGCAGCCCGCTGGATTACACCAGTTAATTATCTGGTCGTTTAAGCAAGACTCTCTTGCACTGAAGCTTAGTCATTATAAGAAATTTGTTTTCATAAATAAGACATGGGATGTAAAAATAATAAAACAAATCAAATAAATCAAATAAAACAAATAAAACAAAGGCAGTAACTTTTAATTATAAAAATAGATGTCTTTTAAAAATTTATACTGAGAGCTTATAGCTTATAATATTTTACAAAAATAAAAACATTGAGGTAATATGGTTTAAAAAGCCTTAAAAACGTAATTTTGGTGTATAAGTATTTTCAAAAAGTGAAAAGTTCACGTTTTTCTAAAATAAATTTTAGAATCTTTCGTGACACAATTTCTTTGAGCTCTCGACAAATTCCATTAGGTTTCTTGACATGTAGAAGGGCCTCGACATGCCATCATTTATGACAGAATCTTCACAGAAGCAGATAAAAAGGGTATCTATTATAGTCTAAAAACAATGTTACTTAATTTTATGGAATGAGAATCTTTTAACCTACCTGAAATACTGAAAATATAGTATTTATAATAACAACATTGACAATCAAACTCAGGCATGTCGGAATATAAACCTGCTGAAAGCCGGCGTTCTATAAAAAAAAAGTAAAATATCGGCATACAGGATAAACATGACGCACCAGAAACAAAGCATACGATATTCCAGTTGTTATAATAGCTAATAAAAGCATAATTAATCCCAAAATAAAGTCTCCAATACAGTTGATCGCTATAACGCTCTTAGCGTTTTCTAACAACAATTTTGTGGCTCTTTTAGCAGACCGAAGATACGACTGACCGTGAATACCTAAAAATCTAAATCCACAAACCACTGTATTTACCTGTTTCTACATAAGAATTTTCCGATAGAAATTTAAAAGCAATATCAAGTTTACTGCAACACCCGCAAAAATTCCTGCATAAAAGTTTAAAAAAGACTTTTGGGAAGCCAAATAGAAACATGAGAAAAGAACCAAATGCCACCGTACCGAGATGGAATTTCAGTGTGTTTGTAAAACTTGTCAAAATGGGATTTCCTAAATATTCCTTGTTTCTGAAATTAAAGTTTGAATAGTAAATTGGGAATTTTAAGGTGGTACCTTGTGAAGAACCAAGATGAAACACTTCCACTAATAGTCATAAACTGAACTCCTGCGAAAAATCGGACAACATACAACAGCATGAGAATATTGAAAGTGACAGCAAAATAAACAAATTTATTCTCTTGATCTTGTACAACTTCACGAGCAGAAAGCAGGTACAAAGTGGTGAATCCGAATAGAGTTAGCACTGCGCATTGAATGATAGTCACCTAAAATCAAAAATCAAAATATTGCTTTTCTGTTGGGAAAACTTACTATTATGGGTACAAATATTAACATTGGTGGCTTCTCTATACAGACCTATGACTAATTTAATTTTTTTAAACAAAACTTTAACAGTTATGATAATTCCTAGGGTAATTATTGTCCAAATTGAAGCTATAATAGTTTCTATAGTAAGTAGTATTTTTTGTTCCTGGTTAAGCCTTTGGTGTGAATATTCAGGGTTAGGTTGGCTTGAAAAAGTAACAGCAAGCCTATGGCAAAAATTTAAAAATTATAATCAATCTGTGGTTTTCCTACGTACCAGAGTAACACACTAACGCCCATTAACGCTATTATGGAGAGTGTGAGAAGGGTCCAAATCCCAACAGCCGGTGCACATCTCAGCAACACTATCATTAATACACTTAAACCTAAAAATTTACTCTTTATAAAAAAGTAGTCATAAGTTATTGATTTTCGAACTTGTTGTTATTAAAATTAAAACAATGAATCTCCAGGCAACTGCTCCTTCTTCAATAACTTGTTCATTCTAAAATATAGCTTTAAGATAATTATTTTGGATCCAAATTATTTACCTGAATTGTTACATTATTATAAGATCCTTTTTTTCTAATACAAATGCCTGCAAACTGGTAACTATTTTTTAATGTTAACACTGACACTAAATAGTGAACAACCTACCTGTCTTCCGGACATTGAGAATCGCATGTCACATTATTAGAAATTCTAAAAGTACACAATTACAGTCAGAAATTTATTTGGATAAGTAATTACGCTGTAGTGCTGAGATCTTTTCCAGAGCAGGAAACTGTAGAAAAAAATTGTAAAACAGTCACCAGAAGGATGATTAGGAGGCCGAAAATCAAAAATGCTTTTTATCGGTGACTTTTCTGTTTTCAGGACGAGCAGGCAGATCCACATTTTCAATTGATGTTTTTAATTTTCGGAATTTAACAAGCTGAAAAAAAAACATTGATTTGATTGTTCTAAACCTGTGATATTTTTGTGGCTGTTTTCTTACAACTTTGTAGAGGTTTACGTTTAGTTTTCTTGGACTGTATTGAGAAACGCTGTTTTTCTAATTTTAAAATGCGTAAATAAATTGTGAACATGTTTAAGGTGTGGCTCGAAAACTTTGTTTTATTAATTAAAGATTACATGCGTTCACGGCTTTGGGATCGGTGTCCTTACTAGGCAATTAAACAAAGAAACTAAATTTTGCAGTTACTTAAAGATTCCAGTGATTTAAGGTTCTCAGGACGCCTTCAAACATCTATGTTTTTCACATTGGTATCCACAATATAAACAATAATAAACTGACAAATTCTTTATTAAGAGCATTTTTAATGAAGCAAGTTAATGAAATGAAAAACATTGAACAGAATAACAAACTATAGTCAAGTTTTTTCGAGTAACTGTCCTCTTAATACTGGTTGAACTTCCCATTTTGACTCCTTTCCTGTAACAACACCATATTTATTTATCTTTTTGTATAACATTGAATGGTAGCGTTTAAAAAAATCCCGCCAAAAAAACTTTGGTACTAATTTGTTTACTTTTTTAAAAACCATCAACACCGCAATTTACATCCAATATACATCCGGCAACGAGGCAGAAATATTGAAATGAGGTCGGATTAACCTAGAATTAATAGTAGCTCAGATTTGTAATTTATTTCTCTTAATAAATCGTAAACAACACATACAGTTAGTTTCAGTTGTTAATCTAACAAGTCTTCCACTTTTCGTAGTATTGATTACGAAACCGATATTTTCCTAACTTTCTTGATCAAAACAGAAGCGTGATACAATAACTAAAATATTTGATATTATCGAATTCTAGGAAATTTAATTTTGGCAAACTTAATTGATCAGGTTGTGTTTTATGCAAAGTAAACAAATTAGGCTTATACCTTGAAGGCCTGAAATTGATAAATGGAGCTTAAGTTACGTTTTGCTGAGATTTTTGATACAATATATTTTATTTAGACGATTTGAAATTCGTCAAAAACACTACCTACAACAACTTATTCACGACATACGCACAATTACTGAGGTTTAATACAGTTTTTAAGTTGAACAGCACTATTTTTCACTAAAAGTGTTTTTTATTAACTATTTTTAAGTTATTTGACAACTTTTTTACACAGTTAGGCTAAAAAAAGATTAGGCTAAAAGATTTTTTCAAAAATGGGTCATCGACTGTGCGTGTGTATTATATTGAACAGACTCACACCACAACCACACAACCATAACATAACAATGAGTCAGCTGAAACCTGAAACAGTGAAACTTTTGGAAGGCTAAAGCAGAAGTTGATTGCTGAATACTAAATACTACTAGCTCGATTTTGAAGCCGACGCGACGCATGATGTAGACCGGCAAAGGTCAGATCGCGAATCATTTCAAAATAATAACAAAAAAGAAACAAACAATAGTTGCTCGCATGAAAGAACAAAATAAATTCGGAAGATTAGGGATTGTTGGGGGTGGTTTCAGGTGACTGGACAAGTCCAAATTTGCTAATCTTAATTAGAATAATTATGTTGGGTGAACTTCAAGCTGATCGGGCGACTTTTCGGGTGTGGCCGAGAGCGAAGGTTAAGGGTTATTCGGGGTTAGTTTGAAATTACAGGAAAAGTATGCTGTGTATATATAAAGCTGGTCGGACGACTTTTAGGGGATGGTCGGAGGATTTACATACATCCGAAAATTTCCTGTCATGTCTGAGCTTGAAAGTTAAAATAGAAATCTGGATAAAATTTTACATTTTACCTAATTATTATCCGGAATTTACACTTTTTCTAAATGATTTGGTGCTAAAATTACACTTTTCTTCTTATTGCAATGTCGTATTTTTTCGAAACGATATGTTAGTAATTATGTGATGTGTGTCAAAATTTATGAGGTAAATATTTCTGCAAAAAAATGAAATTTCGGTAAACAAAGGATTAAAACTTGAACTGTTTTCACTTTTAATTTTGACTAATACAGTTTGAGTGTCTATCATGAGTCTATCTACATTTTGTTTACTTTTCAAAAAACATCCAAAATAATCACCGTAGCACAACTTTTGAAATGAAGTTCAGTACAATTAACATTGACAGTTTTTTAGATCTTCAATTCATTCTTTTATTAATTTGTCAGAGCGTGTTTTAGTTTGCTTTTGTTTTTGATCTAAGAAATCTTCAACTTTTTGTAGTATATTAAGTGTTTTCTCTTATCTCAGAACCTAAATTTTCACATTTTTTAGCATGACCAGGAGAGTGACAAAATAACCAAAACATTTTTAAAATTCTAGTAAATTTTTTTAGGAACCTAGTTCAACAGGTGGTGATTTTTTTAAAATAAACAAACTGTATGTCAATAATTCTATTGACGTTTGTATTACTAACAAATGAATTCATTAATCCCCTGATGAACTTCAACTTCAAAATATCTAATATAATTTTTTTCCCGGTGAGAGTTGTTTATATTTTGACACCAGAGAGCAGCTGCTATACTGATTTTCTCTAATAAGTCAATAACAATTTTAAATTTGTATGGATTCTAAAACAAAATGCTAAGTAAATTGAACAATATAATTCCTCTACACATTATAAATATTATATTATAAATGTCTATTGTACATATTGCAAAAATACAATACAAGAATATATTTAATTTGACAAAATTGTAGCTTATTTATTAAAAGGCGAATACATCTGACACTATACTAGGTACATATACAATCAAAAGTGTGAATCCAAGCACTTTTTGTTTAAACCATAACGTATATTATTATTATTATTATAAATTGGAACTTGAATTAAAACATATAGAAAGCCTGCAAAATACAAAAAAAATATTTTTTATTAATATATTTTTACAGTAAATATTTTAATATATTACAGTAAATATATAGTTTAAGTACTAAAAGGCTTGATTTCACACCTGCATATTTTTATTTATATACGAATATAAATTAACTTTTCAATTTTTAAGGCATTATAAGAAATTTATTGTTGTCAGAAGTAAAAATAAAATGGGATGTAAAAATAAAAAAAAATCATATGGCGGTGGTTTTAACTTTTAGTTATAAAAATAGATATATTTTTAATATTATAACATAGAGCTTAGAACTTTTACTATTTTATAAAAATAAAAACATTAAAACTGTTGAGGTAATGTGCTTAAAAACATTATAAAAAACATAATTTTGGTGTATACATATTTAATGAAAGGGACAAATATCGCGTATCCTAAAACAAAATTTAGGATTTCTCGTGATACATTTTCTTTGAGTTTTCAATAAATTCCATTAAGCCTCTTGACATGTAATAAGGTCTCGACATGCCATCATTTATAACGGAATCTTCACAGAAGCAGATAAAAAGAGTATCTATTATAGTCTAAAAACAATATTACTTAATTTTATGAAATGAGAATCTTTTAACTTACCTGAAATACTGAAAATATAGTGCTTATGATAATCACATTGATAATCAAGCATAGCGGAATATAAATAGCAATAATGCCGGCGTTCTATAAATAAAATTAAATAAAATATTGACATTCAAGATAAACAAATGATGTACCAAAAACAATGCGTAGGATATTCCAGTTGTTATAACAGTTAATAGAAATATAATCATTCCCAAAATAAAGTCTCCAATACAGTTGATGGCTATAACGCTTTTAGCGTTTTTGAACAACAGTTTTGTGGCTCTTTTAGCAGACCGAAGATACGACTGGCCGTGAATACCTAAAACTGATCATTAAAATTTAATTCTCTAAACCACTGTATTTACCTGTTTCTATATAAGAGTTTTCCGATAAAAAATTAAAAGCAATATCAAGTTGACTGCAACACATCATGCATACGCATCGGCAGCAAGCATTCCTGCATAAAGGTTTAAGAATGGCTTTTGCAAAGCCAAATAGGAACATGAGAAAAGATCCAAAAGCAACTGTACCAAGATGAAATTTCATTGTGTTCGCAAAACTTGTCAAAATGGGAGTTCCTAAATATTCCTTGTTTCTGAAATCACAAGTTTAATTTGTAATTTGGGAATTTCAAGCTGGTACCTTGTGAAAAACCAAGATGAAACACTCCCACTAACAATCATGAAGTGAATTCCTGCGATCAATCGGACAACATACAAAAGCATGAGAATGTTGAAAGTGACAACAAATGCTGTTAGTCCCCCGATTTGATAAACATATTTATTTTCCCGGACTTTTACAAGCTCAAGAGCAGAAAGCATGTAAAAAGTGGTGAGTGCGAATAGAGTTATAACCACACATTGAATGACAGTCATCTAAAAACAAAAATTAAATTGTTGTTTTTGTATTGAGAGAACTTACTATTATTGGTACAATTATTAACATTGGTAATGCAGCGAAAACTTTGGTAGCTTCTCTATATAGACCAACAATTAATTTGATCTTTTTAAACAAAACCCCAATAATTACAATAATTACTAAAGCAACTATTGTCCATATTGTAGCTATAATAATTAATGTAGTATGTGTCATTTTTTGTTTATTAACAGTTTCGTATGTTAGTGGTTCCTCGTTGAAATTTCTGTCTGAAAGGTGGGATGTTGTAGAAACAGAAAACCTGTGGCAAAAATTTGTATGTTATAATCATTTGGTTGTCCTACGTACCATAATAACGCACTAACGCCAATTAACACTATTATGGAGAGTACGAGAAGGGTCCAAATCACAACAGCTGGTACACATCTCAGCAATGTCAACATTAAGATACTCAAACCTAAAAGTTTACTTTGAATAAAAGAATCATGGTTAGTCACTGATTTCCAAACTTATTGTTACTAAAATGGAAACAATGAATCTCCAGGCAACTGCTCCTTCGTCAATAGGTTCTTCATCCTAAAATATAACTCTAGAACAGACACTATTTTATGGATAAAATTGTTTACTTCAGACTCTGGTATCACAAAATTGTAAGATCCCCTTCTTAAAAGACACTGTCCTGCAAACTCGTAACTATTTTTTAGTGTAAATAATGACTGTAAAATGTGATAAACTTACATGTTTTCCGGACATTGTGAAACGCATGTTGCATTATTAGAAACTCTAAAAGTACACAGTTACAGTAAAAAATCTATTTTGATAAGCAAATTACGGTTTGGTCCTGTAGTCTTTCCCAGAACAGTAAATACCATCAATTTTTTTGTTTTCGTATCCACAGAAGTTTCCACAATCATCATAACCTGTTTCATAGTGTCGTAGGTCAGACTTTGTTAACACATAGATAACAAGAGGCAACTGAAGTGTTTAATTAAAACAAAGAAAAAAATTGTGGAAGACTTACCAGAAGAATTATTAAAAGTCCGAAAATCAAAAAACCTTTTTTATCAGTGACTGTCCTGTTTTCAGGACGAGCAGGTAGATCCACATTATCAATAGATGTGTTTAGTTTTCGAAATTTTATAAGCTGAAATAAAGAGATAACATTGTTTTGTGCGTTATAAGTCGTAATATTTTTGTGGCTAATAAATAGTCTTAAAATAACTCAGGTATTTAAAGAACGCGTAATCAAGTAAATTTAGGGAGATAGCAACAACTAATATATCAGGAACTCTGTTATTCTAATTTAAAAATCTTTAAATAAATTGTAGATGTGTTGGAGGTGTGGCTCTGTAACTCTATTTTATTAATTAAGGATTGCATGCGGTTGCAACCTTGGGATAGGTAGTAGTTAAATAAACAAGGAAACAAAATTTTACAGTTCCAGTGATTTAATATTTTATGGCGCCTTCAAACACCTACTTTTCAAATTATATTCACAATTTAAGCAATAATAAATTGACAAATTGTTCTTAATTAAGAACATTTTTAATGGAGGAATTGCAATAAGTTGATGTAGTCGTGAGGAGAACCACTGACCACCGATCAAATTTAAAAAAAAAGAACAATAACTTTTGCTTTCATCTACATCAATCTAAATACAAAAATAATTTTTGGTAAATAAATAACTGGGGTTTCAAAATACATTAAATAGAATGCAAAAATGACAATAATTTGCCCTACTGACCTCTTCTGGCCTTGTGATACTGGTTGAATTTCCCATTTTGACTCCTTTCCTGTAAATAATAACACTGTATTCATTTAACGTTGTCTATAGCAACGCAGTAGTAATGTTTAGGAAAAAGCCCGCCAAAAAGAGTTTTCGGTTTATACCCTGAACTGAAATAAAATAAAGCTTATGTTTCACTGAAGATTTGCCATTCAAAAGCACAAAACTAGCCGATTTGGAACTCGTCAAAAACACAACTAGTTACACAACAGTGTATACTACTCGCTGGATTTTGAACGACGGATTTGGACCGCCGAAGGTCACATCGCGAATGGTTTCAGAATAATAACAGTTGCTCGCATGAAAGAGTTAGACATGGGCTCTACCAAACAGAAGGGAGTGGAGGATAATGATGCCTTGGTTAATTAACTAGGTCATTATCAAAGCTTTTGCAACGGGATGCAACTCATGCTTGAGCAACCTCTTCACAGGGAGAGGTCTAAATTTAATTTAGTTAGACCTACCGCACTTTAGATATGGTAACTGAATATAAAGTTTTCAGACTGAATATAACGTTTCAGTTCAGTGAAACCATCTGTTGTAGATTTAAAAATCATTTATTTTCTAATTTAATTCTTTGTTTTTTTATTACCTATTTGCATAACAAAATTTAAATTAATTTGGATCTTGTGATACTATTCATCTTCACTTTTAGTTTTGCCAATTTGTTATAGATAAAGTAAATCTTGATAAACAAAATTTGGTGGTAACTCTTATGTGTATTTATTTCTCTATAGTTTTTGTTTGCATCTTTTTTTTCCATTGTTTTTGAAAATTATTTGATGTGTGATAATGATAATGCAAAAGCCTTCATTTTTTATCATTATTTATTTATAGTACATGTTTATGCACAACAAAAGCAGCAGTGATATGACATCAAATGTCGTGATATTACCTTATCAGATAGTAAATTATCACAAACTATCTTTATGAAAACTCTAGCTGATAGATCAATACAGCGTCCGGAATTAAAATCAATTTCATTGAAAGAGAGAGCCATCTCTCCCCAAATTCAGAAATTTTGATGCATCTGCAGTGCAACACAGAAGGAAACCCAAATGAAAAATTGGACAAAATAACCTTTTTTTTTAAATAGTGGGATACGAATCATTAGGATGTAAAACTATTCTCATTTTGCTACTGTAATTTAAGGTCATGAGCTATGACATAAGTTAGAAATGCTCTCACAATTATAAATAATTGAACACATGTGCACCAGCTTATCCCAGACAAACTTTATCCAAAATAAAATACACTCGCAGTTAACTAACAATGCAATCACGTCGTCAAAAAAGCTACGATTTTTATTAGGATTGTTGTTAACTATTACAGTTATTAGAAATAGAGCTACTCCCTTGCATACACGACCCTGTTCCTCTCTTTTTTCCACAATTTTAATTTATAAAAAAATTGGCCCCAAAGAATAATGACTAGTAGCTACTTTCGTAGCTAGTAAAAAGACGCGGTCGAATAATGTCTTTGTTAAAAAAAATCAAAAATTTTCAGCACATCAGATTTAAGAATTTTTTTTCATTTTCCACTTCAGTTCCACATTATCAACTTCATCAGAAATAGCATTCTATTTACGAAATATCTACTTCTGTTTTATGCAAGTGGTTGTTTTTTTAAATACTTTTACTGAATAAAGCAAAGAGGAAAAGACAGTCTAGAAGAACTAGCAAAAAAAAAGAAAGCGCAAAGACTTAAAAAAGACTACAGAGGTTTCTAGAAGAGTATGAGAGACGATGCTTGGTAGAAGTAGAGCACCAGAAGGTTTTAAAAAAAGTTGAAATACTCCTGGATGGAATGTCATTTTAAAAATCTTGAACAATGTTTAGAAGAGAAAAAGATGTTTCTAGAAGAGCGCTAAAAAGGATAAAGGGGCAAAAAATTAGCAAAAAAAATTCTAGAAGGACAAAAAAAAAGACAAGGTGATTCTAAGGAAACTGAGAAATGCTGACTGGAGAAAAAACTGCCTGTAAAAAAATAAAGAACAAATGAAGATTTTAGAAAAACATTATTGAAAAAAGAAACATGAAAACCACGAAAAAAAAAACGATTTAAATCTGGATGGCTAGAGGAACAGAAGAATAACCTCGAGAAATTCGACATTTTGCAGAATAAATGCTGTCGAGCAGCTGCTTCCGTAGAAAGCAAAAATGCACGTTGATAATGCCTTTGCTAGAAATTATTAAAACATTTCATGGCGTAGTGCATTTACGAGTTTTGTTAGATTTTTGAAGATGAAAGACTAGTTTCACACCAAAAAATTTATTGACATATTAAAATATATTTCTGCTGTGCGTACAAAAAATCACGTAAAATTGTGCGTTACAATATTATAAAATAGAATTTTTAACATTTCTTTTCTACTGAATCACTTATGGACGGAACTTTGTCTTGCCATGCTTGACATCCTCTTTCCCTACTGTCATGAGCTTCCAAGACTTTCTTAGAATTCTCAACAAACTCCATCAATCCTCGAGACATGTAATATGGTTTTGTAATACCATCGTTTTGCTCACAATCTTCACAGAAACAGAGAAATATTGTATCTATTGCCATCTCGTAAACTGTCATAAAGCAATGAGCGACGAAGTACGCAAAGAGTCCAGCTAGGGTTAAAGGCACCCACATGTGTTGTAACCCTTCTTTGTTCTGTAGCATTTTCACACCTATTAAAACTGTTGCAGAAACCACAAGAACTTTTCCTAGGAAGAGTACAAAGTCTCCAACTGAGTTTATAGCTGTGACGCGAAGAACGTTTGCTACAAGAAGTTTAAATGCTTGTCGACCGGCTTGACAAAAGGAGTAACCATACATTGCTGAAATCACTCTTTTAAAATTTAAACCTGCAAAAGACACTTTTACCAATTTCAATATAAGCATTTCGACTCATATATTTCAGGATTTTTTCGAAGCAGTACAAGCAGCATTGACAGCATTTTAAAAGACAGTCCACACATTTTCCACGATGACTGTGAAGGTACTTTTCTGCACATTTTAAAATAACTCGAAGGAATTGTACAATGGCGATGAGAAAAGAACCCAAAGCTACTGATCCAAGATGGTACCGTGATAAATTGTAGAAGCTTTTGAGAATAGGTGTACCAAGACAGTCTTTGTTCCTGTTGAATAAAATATGTTATAGTTTTGTGAAACGTAAAAAACTTACGTACCTGGAAAAATACCAGTCAGAAACAGCACCAGCCAATACCATATGTTGGCAACCAATTACAAACTGACACATCCATAACATCGCCAACAAGTTGAACCACCTGGTAATTATCATCCATTTATCTTTCTCGTAATAATAAACATGAGGTTGCTTTTCTGTAAGAAAGCCGGAACTTTCAATCCACAAACAGAAATAAAACCAAAAAGAGATTACGACACCAAGTGAAATAAAAGTCTAAAAATATTAATTATAAAAAAGTTTGAACAACTGTCTTTTACCAGAATTGGTTGTAAAAGCAAGAGAGGCATTGCTGCCATTGCTTTTCCTGCTTCTTTGAACAACTGAACAACTAATTCAATTCGTTTCCGCATTACAATAATTACTAAAATTACAATAACTGTAATGATGCTAGCAATTATAGCAAATGCTAGATAAGTTCCAGTTTTTCGGTAATCAACATCTGGAATCAAATTTGCTGGAACATTGTATGTTGAATTCTTGGACTGGCTCCACAAGATCCTAAAAAAGCTAATCTAGAAAACAAGAACTGATGGTGTAATAACTTTACCATAGAATTACTGTGGCTATGCAACAAGCTAAAACGACACCAATTAGAACTACCCAAACGACTATTCCTACCACATATCGGAACAAAAATAAAATTAACACGGAAAATGCTGCAATGGACTAAATTAGACAATTGGAAAAAAAATTTCGGGAACAGACCTAATGCGATGAGACAAAGGTATAAAAATTCTGTCCAACATAAATGAAAGTCTTCGGATACTTCCTAAACAGAAGAATATAATTAGTACATTTATATGTGTGTGCTTCGGAAGTTTACGTTATTCATCCGAGAAAATGACTCACTTAATCAATTTTTTTTGCCACCTGCTGCAACCTTTTGTGTTTTAATTTACTAAACTAAATATAGCCTCATAAATCAAAGTTAATAAATGTTGCCAATTTCTTTGACAGAATTTAGAATATTTTATGAAATTTTGAAAAATTTTCCTTGAAAAAGACCTTAAAAATTTGCCCCATCACATTGCAAAAAATTCGAATTGAATGCAGGTGACAGTAATGGCAGAAACGGAATTTGAAACAGTTTGAGATTATATTGAGAAGATTGATTAAAAGATCGAAAGCGTCAGTTGGTAGAAAAAGGAAAGTCCAGAAAATTTCCAAAGAAACTAAAGAAGATTCTAGAAGAGTTTGGAAGATCGGAAGGACAAGAAAAATTTGGGATACTATGTTTGGCAAAAAAAAAACAAAATTGTATAAAAAGTTGAAGGACGTTAACTGGAAAAAAATTAAAGGTTCTAGAAGAGTAAGAAAAAAATCAAAAGAAATAGAAGACGATTCTAGAAAATAACGTTTGGAAGAAAAGCTAGAATTTGAGACACCATGATTGGCAGGAAAAGAAGAATTTAATGAACGACGATTGTTAGAAAGAAAAGAGCAAAAGAAAATTCTAGAAAAAGTAAAAACTGGAAAAATTAAGACCAAATGAAGATTCTAGGAACGTAAAAAGGGTCTCTGAAAAATTTGAGAGAAGATATTTTCTTGGAAACAAAGATTATAGAAAAAGCTGAAAAACGTTGAAAAAGAAAAGCAATGAGTTTTTTGGAAAGAGCTTGAAAAACTGTCATTGAAAGAGAAAGAAGAGCTAAAGAAGGTTTTCGAAAAACAAAGTACGATTTATAAAAAGCTTATAGAAGAACGTTTAGAAGAAAAAAGCGAGTAAAGAAAGAATAAAGAATATAGAAAAACAAAAAAAGTTTTTAGGTGAGAGTGATAAACAACGATGGGACTAGAAAAATGAGAATTGTAAAATAACGAAAAAGGATCATTACAAAAAGATGCAAAGAAAAAAACTATGACTAAAAGAAAGGGAATAACAAAAAAAGCTTGAAGAGTGACGTTCTAGAAATGAAGAAAGAATTCTAAAAATTCTAGAAGTTCGTTAGATCTGAAGACTTCCAATATCCTAACTTCTTGTTAGGATATTGGAAACAAAACACCGAATTAACGTTACAAAGAGTGAAACCACTGACATTTAACGTTCAAATTTCGTGGCCAATGCATAGAAGACTAGAAGTTCGAAGCATCAAAAAAAAAACGGCTGGAATGATAAAGTCGCAACCATCTCATTGGAGAACTTGCACTGTTGCAAAGCATATCGGCGAGTAATCAGGTCGATAAAAGTGTGTTTTTTTTTACTTTTGAGTTTATTAGTGTAAATTGTGTATAAAGAACCTGAATTGAGTCCACGTCCCAATATACATATACTAACCTCTTTTATTAACTTACTTGAAAGAAGTTTTTTATCCCAGTTTTAGAAAAGAAGGTGTTGACAACTTTGGTACTTTTAATAGGAACACATCTATGGAAAAATCTTCGGCTGAAAATGATATTCAGTTAAATCGATAATTTTGTCTGGAATAAAGTAGCTCAAGTTAATTTTTGATAGATTGCGTGCACCTGAACTGCATTTAAATTCAATTATTCATAAAAGTTAAACTTACTATCCCTCATAAGCGTTACAGTCTGAAATACACTTTCTTTCAATAATAGACGAGTTGTTTCTCCTTATTATAATGTGATAGCTGTAACAAACTGAAATTATTTGTGCAAAAAATTAAAAACACTTACGGGTTAGATAAAGTCGAAGTTTCTTTACAGACTTCATCTCTTATTTCCCCATGATTTATCACATTGGGTCTACCGCAAACATTACCACAATTATCGTAACCGTTAATAATTCGAAAAATATCACCGTTGCAAATACAATATCCCAAAAAGCATAACTAGAAATTTTTAATGAGTGTAATAAAGTGGGACCAAAAAATTACCAAAACTGTCAAAAACAGGGATAGAAAAATTAGGAAGCACACATCTGTAGTGGATCGTTGTTTAGTCTTGAAATCATCACTAGCTTCTGATTCAGATCGCTGAAATTTTTCACTAAACTGAAAAAAAGGGAATTAAATATGTTTTTATAGCTAAATATATTCACAACGCACTAGCTTTCGTAGTCGCTACATTTCTGTTTAGGGTGTGAGCTTATTATAAAAACTAATTAACTTACCTCTCGTGGTTGAATTTTTTCCCCTGTGCTAATTTTCGCCCCCATTTTACCTGAAAGCTTTTGGGAAAATTATAAACTGAAACATTTTGTGTTGAGAAATCAAGTTGTTGATGTAGATAGTGGTTTAACATCCTTTTTGTTTTTATTTAGTTGATATCAAAATTTTGCTTTCATGATATCAAGCTCTACCCACTATTTATTATTAAAACGTGTTTCCGTGTTATACATGATGGTGTTCCGGTTGTTCTTTCTTTTTAATTGACCCAATTTTTTCATAATTTATTAGTGGAATCGGGGTTGCAATGCAGACAGAATGTGTGTGTTTTATAAATGACAGTCAGACATGAAATTTAATAAAAAATAAATGCAACTAAAATTAAATATTGATAATTTTAAAATAAAACACTGATTTTAATACAAATTATAGATTATTAGGTCAGCCAAATGGCTGCCGCAACTGCGCTGGTAAACCTTGAGTCTTGTGATCAAATTTTTGTTTTTTTCAGAAGGTGTTGATTTCATTTTAGCAACATTTTGTCGGACTTCTGTTTTCAATTCATAGATCAGAAAAGGATGTGAACTTGTATCTTAGAGATGTTGAATGAGTTCAGCTCAGCGGTTCAACAAAGCGGCGATCTCGGAGCGAACTGGCTGTCGAGGCGATAATTAGGGGCGATAAACTGTGTGTTATTGGGTTATTTATTGAGAGTTACTGTTGAATTGTGCATGTAGACAGTTTTTAAATTTAAATAAATTATATTTTTCAAAAAATCGTTACAATAATGTAAATACCTTGTCTAATTTTAAAATTTAAGTCCGATTTACCCGATGAGACATTCATTAGTCATTAGATACTATATCCTTATAATGTTTTTTTTAATTCTAGATTTTCTCTATTCAAAGAGTTAATCAGTAAATTTGTTGTAATTATTGCAGCTTCAAACCATTTGTAATTATCGGTGAAAAATTCTTTGGGTGAAGGGTTTCTTTAGGGTTATCATAAAAAATCCCAATAAAAATGAATTAAATTGACGTTTCAATGGTTTATTACCATCTTCTTCAGAATAAAGTCTACAATAACAATTAAATAGTACTTAAATAAAAAACAACAAAGATTTAACATACCTCAAAACAGTGAGACAGTCACGTGCGTGATGGAAGGAAGACTGGTTGGGGACGGGACAATGACATGGTTAAAACCATGAAATGGTTGCAGATTCAAAATGTGTGTATATGTAACCAAACTTCCATCAAGCGCGAGGCTAATTTCACATAAAATATCTACATTATACAATAATTAAATACATTTTACTCTTCCAAAAATTTTTGTAAAAACATTACACAAAATTAAAATTACAATTATTAAATAAAATATGAACAATTATGTCAACAAGAATTAAAAAACTACAAAATATGACAGCAAACCAAAGATTAATACACAGTGGCGATTATTAATATTAGTTGTAAGTTATGTTATTATGATACGATATTTTTGTAGATGTCACCTACTTTATCAAGGTCAGTTTGTATATTCACATTATTGAAACATTTGATATATAAGTTTTCTAAAATTAATCGTTTAACTCTATTTTGTTCAATATGTAAAGTGTTATATTCATAATTAAAAGAATGACCTGTTTCTAGAGAGTGTTTGACCATTCCTGTGAATGTGCCGAGTTTCCCCTTGTTATGTTTCCCATTTGTAATTAGTTTTTGATCTAATCTATGTGTTTATAAATTTACTTTTCAATTCAATTTACAAATTAGAAACGATGAAAACTATATTTGCTGATGGAACAGATAATGACCAATTTTTATTTTCATGCAAACAATAATAGATAATTTAATTTAGTACGCAGTTATTGTTAAAAAATAATATTTTTTGTTAACCGTTCAATAATATGAACTTAAATACATTATTTCCGCCAAGAAATTTTTTATTATGAATTAATAATTTAATTAGGTAATGGGTGACTTCTTCACAGTCGTTTATTATTATTGTATGATTTTACATTATTAATGAATAATTTAAAAATTCTAAAAGAAGATTTTTATCTTAAGATACAACGGTTTACGATTATCGAGAAAACATTGTAATTAACTCGTATGTTAATGGTGGACTAGTAATATTGATAATTAAAAATACTTACTCGCTAACGCTCGTTATTTCTTTAAACAATCGCGATTATTAGTTATTACTCGCCTTCATTAACATCCTTATTTATTAAAAAACTATTAACCAATAATAATTTATTCTGATTTATTTATATTTAATGACTAAAAATGGAAGAAGCGTAAATCAAGAAAATGTTACCACTTTCTACATTTAAATAAACAACCAAAAAAGTTTTTGCGTACTTACTGATTCTGCATGTGAGGAGTCCCAAAGCGGGTCATTTGTAAATCTTAGGCACTTTTAGCAACAATTGTGACATAATTCGCCATTATATACCAATCAACCAATTTAGCCGTCATCAGCTAAACTTAGAATAAAGTCCATTTTCCATTTAAGCTCGCCTTACAAAACTTTCACTAGCACCCTTCAATTTCCCCCGCAATGTTGCAAGTGAGACAATTACCGGCGTACCGTGCCATGTAAACAAGTTGGGGTTGTAACCAAGACAACACCTTGACCCTAGCCCACATCCATCAGGTGGCCCTTTTTTCGAATTATCTATGTTTTCATCAATTTTTACATAATAATAACATGCATGTCACTGTTCAATCAACAAGGCGATTGATTTTCAATGAAAAGCAATAAAAGTATTGAATGTGTGACCCCATTTGGAATGTAAAGATGCCCTAATTTTGAAATGCTTTATTTCCAAATAATACTCAATTTATTGTCAATTTTATAGCTAATTTTGTCAATATTTTAATACTGCAATTGTTACCAATTAAAGTATGTACATAATTCCAGTAATATTTAAAAAATATCTTTTATGATTTTGGTAAAAAGACTGGCTAATAAAGACCCTTGCTATGCTCGTGCCTCAACTTTTGCCCTTTTTCCGACCCATTGACTTTTCCCCCGTTAATCAGTGTATAGCTAGCTCCTAGCAATAGGGTCATTTACTAGGAAATCAATCTATAAGAGGTGTAATCAGCCTCTAGATATTAGATGAAGAAATCAGCTCCAAAAAAAATTGACAAAAAATATCGCCTCCAGCCTCTAGCTTCTAAAATTAGTAAAATGTCGAGCGGATTTCCAAAATTGTCTTGAGTTTTCATAATGTAACTATTGTCGTTATTAATTTCAAAATTGATTAAAAAAATGCCTTAGTATTTATTAATTTCTAATATTTGATAAAAAAGATCTTGGTTCTTAAAATTATTGAAATTTTACTTTCACAATTCCAAATTATTAAAATGGCGCCTCCGACTTATAAAATTACATCTTCGTATTTCAAAATTAGTAAAATATTTTCCCCAACTTGTAGTAATACTAATATGTTACTTATAAAAGTATAAAAACAATGGCGCTTTGGCGTTATTGATATAAAAAAAGATCACCTACGACTTCTAAAATTAATAAAATACGTATCCTTGGTTTGAAAGTACGAAAATGTCTCTTCTGGCTTTCAAGGTTGGTAAAAATCTCACTTTCGGCCCTCAAAATTGGAGAAAATGTCAACTTTATATTTATTATTTGAAAACGATGAAATTAGCGCCTCCGGCTTCTTATATTAGTAAAATGTCGAGTCTGGCTTTCACAACTAATAAAACATTGTTTCTAGCTTTTGAAATTACACAAACAATGTTACCTTTGCATTTATTATTAAAATTTTGACAAAACAAGCGTCTGGCGTCTGAAATTAGGAAAATACTTCTTCGGCATTTCAAAGTAGTAAATTGTCGCCTCTAAAATCTAAATTAGTCACATATCGTCCCTGTTTTTCAAAATTAGTAAAAGGTTCCTTTCTACTTTTAAAATTTCAAAACAATCCCGCTTTTACCTTTACTTATATAAAAAAATATGGCTTATGGTTTCAAAATTTGATAAAATTACGAGTATATATCCTTGTCTCGAGAATAGTTAAATGTCTCTTCTAATTTCCAAAATTAGTAAAATATCAGTTCCGGCTTCCAAAATTTAAAAAAATG
The DNA here is from genome assembly GCA_029207805.1 of Tribolium confusum. Classification (NCBI taxonomy): domain Eukaryota; kingdom Metazoa; phylum Arthropoda; class Insecta; order Coleoptera; family Tenebrionidae; genus Tribolium; species Tribolium confusum. The sequence goes on along the minus strand of JALGAY010000002.1, from coordinate 38,408,781 downwards.
TCATTTTTGTATAATTATTAATTTAAAAAAGTTAAAAATATCACCTCGAGGTTCTAAAATTAATAAAATATTGTTTCTGGCTTTTGAAACTACAAAAACAATGCCGCGTTGAGAACTGAGAAAGTCTCGTACATGTCAAAAATTCTAAATTAGTAAAATGTTGTGTCTGAAATCCGAATTAGTGAAATATCGCCTCTGCTTCCAAAATTAATAAAATTTCGCCTTTTAACATTAATAATAAGTAAAATGTTCCTTCCCATTGCTAAAATTACAAAAACAATGTTGTTTTTGCTTTTGCCTTTATTGATTTAAAAAATATCTCCCACAATTTCGAAAATCGATAAAATTATAATATATCCTTGTCTCCAAATTAGCAAAATATCTCTTTTGTCTCCCAAGATTAGTAAAATATCGCTTTTGGCTTTCAAGTTTGAAAATAAATCGAAAAATTTTATATTTCCTAATTTAACAAAAGGTAGAACACATTCATCTTCAACCATTAGTAATTGTAGTCGTTTCTTGTTTTTAAATTTTAAACTACATATCCTTAGCTCAATAAATTAGTAAAATATCGTTTCTCCAGCTCCAAAATTAGTAAAATGACAATTTCGATTTCTAAAATTACAACAACAATGTTTGCCATTATTAATTAAAAACTGAAAATAAGTATTGCGTCTGGCGTCTGGTGTCCAAAACTAGTAAAGTACGTCTGCGAAATTCAAGATTAGTAAAGTGTCGCTATCGGCTTGAAAAATTGATTATATTTAATAGGTATATAAATTTAAAAAAAAGTAAAGATAACCGATGTTTATAAAATAATAGATACACTTTCGATAGATACACTACATAGAAAATATCGCGTCCCCAATTCCATAAATTTCTAGTCTGGTTTATAAAATTAATAAAAAGTTGCAACCGTTTTTGAAAATTACATGAAGATTACACCTCTGTATTCCAAAATTAGTCAAATGTCACTTTCTGCTTCTGAAAACAGTTAATCTTTGTTATTGACTTAAAAAAAGGAAAAATGTTTCCGGCTTTTAAATTTTCACCAAAATTAGTAAAATGTTATCTACAGTGCCGCAGTTGCAACAAGAGCGTTTAACACATGTCAACTAAAAATAAACACGATCCTAGCACTAGGGTAAAATAATTTCTAACAGCGAAAGAGCCAAGATGGAAATGACCAAAGAAATTCATTCGATCAATACTTTGAATCAAACTTAATCAAACACTGATTTTGTTTAAACATTTATTAGTGGTCATTCGTAAGCAAACAGAAAAAACTCATAAATTATTCCTGTTGACCTAAAAACCGTGACAAAAAAGTGATAAAACATTTACGAAAAAAGAACAACAAAACAATTTTTATTTCATGAAACTAGTAGATAATAAATTACACCAAGTCTTCTTTCTGTTTCGTATTGGCTTTTTCCTCCAAAAACTTTATTTCTGCCCGACTTACAGCTTGGAACACTTCAGCTTTCACCCTTGCTTGGGCTAACGGTGGTAGCGTTTTAACAGTATCAGCTAAAGACAAGAAGAATTGTCTAACATTATCGCCATCCCCAGCTTCGTTTTGTTTTTCCGCTTTGTCTTCAATAGGATCTACTTTCGCTTCTTGTTCTTGAACATGTTGTGATCCACATGAACTCGCCCACTCTTCCACATCATCAGTACTCATTTCCTCAAACACAATTTCTGTCGGTTCTTCTTTAACAGTCAGTTGCTCATCGTCAGAAGCTGCCGAATTTCCCAATTCATTTTTATACCGCTCCAGTAAAAAACGTCGTCTTTCCAAAACCGACTTTTTGAGGAAACTTAAGGCGTCCTCAAACCGCCATTTTGTGCCGCGTTTTGAAAATCCAGACTCGCGGTTTCTTAAAATTCTTCTGTAGCTGGCTCGAAGTATGTTCCATTTTGCTTTACAAAGGTCCACTAAAAAACAAATTATTATGCAGCTTTTTGATATGGAATTATACCTTTTATTCCTAGCTCCGAGGCTATATTGTTCCATACATCTTCCTTATTGTGTAAATCTCCATAAAATGCGTGTTTTGTATCGTATAATTCGGGATGTTGGCCCACTAATCGGATAAGTTTGTGCAGATTTACCTTACTCATTATTACAAATGGAAAACAAGATGTCGACCGGATCGACCAGCTCAGAACGGTTTCGGCTTGATTGAATGTGTTCGAGAGTGAAAGCTATCGAACGAACATGCACGACATACCGAACGTAGTTGGCTGCTCGCGAGACGCGCGAAAATGGAGCCAAATTTAAACAACAATGAAAAATATTACTTACAACTTTATGGCTTGTATTTATCATCAATATTTTGATTCAAAAGCGCCATTAAATATATTTGTCGTACCATTATCTATCTATAAGATAAAGGTAAGCTAAAATAAAGCTAAGAGTCAGAAAAAAGTCTGTTTTGATCAAAAAATCAGTATTTAAAATTAAAAATTTTGCGAAAACTATTTTTTTTAAAATTTTATTATACGAGAAGATAGAGCAGTTAGACCAGATGGTAGTGTGTTTTTATTGTTTCCATTTACCAAATTTAATTACCAGAATTAACTACCAAAATTAACAGAAGATGCATATCCTCCATTATTTGAAAATTAACTCATTTATTTGATAAAAATGATGCTCCCCAAACGAAAGGATCCATCAATAAGACATTGGGAATACAAGAAAAAAAAAATAGAAAAAAAACTGACTACCTAAAAAATATTAATAATAAACTAAACGCTTTACAAATATACTGAAATATTACAAAAAGGGTTGTTAAACTTTTTCTCATCTTTAAGCGTCTTTAGAGCCAAAATTGTGGGAAATAAAATATGGTGACGCGGGCTTTATTATACAAAATTTAATTCTCTATAACTACTCGCTCTAAAATTTTTGTATCTTTCGCCGTTTGCGCAGCGTTTTCAAAGAAATCCTGCCCTGCACAAATTTTAAATTTTGAATATTTTTTTTAATATTTCGGCAACTTTTCCGGTTTTTCTTTAACACGTGTATTAAGAATTTAATCCTTTTTATGACAGGATTTTTTTATTCGTTTGGAAACTTCATTAATAAAAAAAATCATATTCTTAGCTTTAGCACTTTGACCACGTTTGTGACGTAATATCTATTTGAAACAGATTTGTTCGTCTGAGCGGTGGAACGTTTAAATATGTTTCAAACATACTTATTTGGTTTCTTTTTTTAGGCAGGACCTACAACACTATAAAAAAATTTCTCCATTTCGAGCCTACCTCGGTCTAACGCTGTTAAACACTTTTTACCCCAAAACACCAATCTATTGCTAAAAATTGAAAATATTACTGGAACAAAATGGTTTATATACTGACAATTAAAAAATACTGACAAAATATCATATTTTACAGCCGCTTTTGAATTAAAATACTGTCCATTCTAAATAATACTTTCAAAAAATCTATAATTGTTTATTATCAGTATTATCGTGTTTTAAATAGTAATAGTAATTATAGTGGGTTGGTGCTTTACCAACCATACTTTTTTACGGAATCATAAAATTTCGAGTAAATAAACAACAAAATGCTGATGTTTATTTTTTTATAAAATAAACAAGTATAAAATTTTAATTTTCCACCATCTTGCTAAAATATCATAACTTTTTTAAATTTTAGTTCGTCTGTATTATAATTTAAAATCTACTTAAGGTAAAAAAACAAAAAATCTCTAACAAATGAGGATGGTGAGCATTTCTTTCCGAAACATGTAGACGTCTTCAAAACAAAAATTTTGTATTGTACCTACGTAAATTTTAGGAATTTTTCCGTGTTAAGTGTTGGATTGGGAAATAAGAAACACTGATTGCTTATGAAAGATACTGGCTTTAATTTAAATTAAGTATCGTTGATCCATAATGGATATCACAGTGTTGTATCTTACAGAATCCTGCTTAAACCTAAACATAATAATAGAAACATAAAAAATTACACAACCCTTACATAAATGGCACTTACACATCACATAAAACGAACATTGCAAACTCATTTGGGTAACTACAACTTAACTGACTAGTACAAATTCATAAATAGGAAGGTAATCTACATTTATGGGTAACAAAAGAGACTGAAGTTTTCAATAATTTTTCTGCCTATAATTATTGTGTTTCTGAATCACTGAAAAGTTTTGGCATTTTTAATAAATACGTATATATCCTCTTGTATAAAATAACATTTTTTCAAACAGAGCTGATGTTTGATTTAAATGCTTGCTACTTGTAGCAAAATGTTTTCAAGCTTTGGATATCTTTGGTTCTACTATTAAATAAAATAAAGCCACATTGATGCAGTGACATCTACAGCACTACAAATTCAAGGCAAGAATTTTTCTTTTTCTCAAAGGAATGCTATCTGCATCAATTTTAAATACAGGTACCAAATTTGTTTGGTGCAATTTTAATTCTTAAAGAATAGATAACTTTATCATGCAAGTATAAAAATAAGTACTTGATTTTTAACCAGAGCAAACTTCAGAATGTTCATCCCAGGCTGATACCTAAAAAATTCGCTCTAAAACTGTTTAAAAAAGTTTTGCTAAATTACCTGACAGTCTCTACTGCAGTACCACTGATTGCCACAACCCGCACACACAAAGAGAGCAGATTTTTGGTTGCAACCCTGACATTGAGGTACTTCATCACCGGCATCAGAACTGTTATCTCCTCTTCTAGCTTCAAGCATTTCACTACTTTCATCAATCACAAGCCGATCAGCGCTGTCCTCAGCTTCCTGTTCCTCCTTGTCAAAAATTAATACAAGTTTCCTATATCAAATATTTACTTACTTGTGCAACTGATTTGCTTTTGTGTGGTGCTTCATACTGAGTACCGACAGGAGTTATAGTTATCTCGTTTCTGGCCTAGAAAAAACCTACTTAATTTCACAATTTTGTGTAAACAAACTCAGCTTACTTTGCTCGTGGAAAGTATTTCTGAAATGGACATGTTTGCTGTATTATTTAGGTTATTTGGAAGGGCTGCTGGATTTGGTGAATGTGAATTTGATCGTTCTGGAGCTGTGAGAAGTCGAGCTAACGTTGGACTAAATGAAGTTTTGGTGTTGGTCTTTGCGGGGCTCTAGAAATTCACAATTAGACTCGCATTACCACAGCTAGTATAAATACCTTTGTGAGAATACCATGAAGCAGTGAATTAGTAGGAGCTACAGTGGTTGTTGTAGGAACCGGATGAACCGTCACTTCTGGATACGGCGGAGGCGGCTTGATTGCATTTTGGATGAGTTCGTGCCGTTCACTCTGTGACAGTTTGGCAAATTGCACTAGCATGTCTTTGAAGGAAGGCTCGTGCGTTGAGGAAGACTCCGCACTTGACGGCCGTGACTCAACACGATTCTGCAAAATAACAGTTCGTAGAAACTCTAAAACAGCTAAATTGAATTTACCCCATCCATGGCATTCAGAAGAATTCCCAATTCGCTCTGCAAATCCATGTTTTGGTGGACTTGAGCACCGGACCCTAACGCTAAGTTTGAAAAATTAAAAACGTTTTTGCCATCGTTGTGCGAATTTCGGATTCTGCGTCCTCTCCGTGGGACAATTTCGGGATGTCTCTGACGGTAATCGGCAATGATGGATTGAACGTCGAGGACCGGCCGCTGCTTGTTTTGTCTAAAATCAAGCGATCCGTTCATTTCCTGTGAATATTGAGGCTTTGGTAGGATATTTCGGTGCCTGTTTTTGTCGTAACTTGAGTTAAGGTTTCGGAGTGTCTTGTTTGGATTTGTTAGGTTCGCTTTTAGGATACTTTGGTTTGCACTTTTGAACCGTTCACTGTCTGTTTGAGATTCACTGTATAAAACTTCACCGTTTTCGTTTTTGTCACCACCGAGGATCATCACTTGTTTCCGGCGTTGCATCCGCAACAAGAGTTCTTCTTTCATTTTCTTCAAGTGGATAATGTTGTTCCATTCGCGTTCCTTTTCCTTTGCAAGGTCGTTCAAGGTGCGAATTTCGGCCAAAATCTGCTCCGTTTGTAATTGAAGTTGTTCCACGGTATTACTTTCGGACATTTCGATAAACTCGTTTAAGATCTTGTCACGGGAGATGAAGTTTTCTTGGATATCCAGACGCAGTCTTTTATTCGCAGAGTCTTGATTCTCGGCTTTTCGTTTATTAGGAGCTTCTTCGGAACTTGTATTACTTGAGCTTTCTTCATTGACGTTATTTGCGTCGAGATTGCTCTCCATTTTGACACTGTCGCCTATTTCTAAATCAGTTTTTTCGTCTTTTAATTCATCAGTTTCAGTTTCTTTCTTTGGTGATTCTTCAACATTATTGTCGATTTCTTCTTCGAAGCCGTTTTCTTCAGGATTTGTTGTCTTGTTGGTTTCTTCATTTAGTCGTTCTTCTGCATGTCCTGGAGAAGAAGGTTGGGCGCTACAACCTTCTCGAACATCCTCCATTATCTGCATTTTGGTCAAACTGAAACAAAATCGATACATTTGACGTTTGTTCGAAATTAAATAAAACTGAGTGATAATGTTTGTTTACAAAAGATAAATTTTGCAATTTGTCTGGTTTTCCACGTAAAAAAGCTAACTCACGTCAGAATCTGCATCTGTGTCTGCATTCGGTTTGGAAATGTTTAGATTAGCTTGTGAAACACGTGCATGAATTTGGTGGAAACACCGCGCTAGAGGCTAGACCCACACAAAGACGCCTTGAAGCACCGCGAGCATATCAGCGTACTGAGAAGTAGGTCGGCATCGTTCGGTCACGGACCCTCGGGCAAATGAACTATAGCCCGACCGTAAGTAGGGGGACATAGAAAGCCGGTCGCTTGCGAAACGCCTACGTTTAAATATCGGATGCGCAGCTAGCTCCCCGGGAGTGCGACTTACTCTTGGGGTAGACCCCCAGCTTTGGCCGGCACGAGCCCCACAGCCAGGAGGATCGCAATCGCACTATCCGGAGATGTCTCCTCCTTGAACAAATCCGTGGGGAGGTTGCGGTCAGGCGTAGCGCCCTTCTTGAGCCGGCACCGCGTTGGTAAGCCCAGCAACTCATGCTGAACGTCCCGTTCGTAGCTCTCGTCGGTGAAGTGTCTGGAGCAGATCCGCGCCGTCGAGCAGTTCTGCACGAACTTTCCGCACGCTTGCACCCATCGGGCGCGGGTTGAGGCGTCCCCTGGGAACCGGTGGTAGCGGATTGAGCCACCCTTGGTCTTCCGGTGGGAGCTGTTGCAGCCCATCACTGCGCATTGGGGCATGTTGCCTCAGAGGTTCCCTCGGAAAACGTGCATAAGTTTTCACCTAGTGTGAGCTGATAAGGAACTGGGTCGGTGCGAGTTAACAGGGACTTGTTACGTCACTGTTGGTTACCTGATAAGTGGTTCATTGCTAATATTAATCAAATGGGAAGGTAATGTTTGCTGGGAGGTTGCGAAATAGGACGCGGTAATGGGTTCAAAGAATATGGAACACGACGGGCTTTCGCTTATCTCTCCGAGATGAGAGGTTTAATGTAGGACACTTTTGGAATGAGAGTTCAGAGAACAACAGCTTTATCAAAATTTGGTTCTTTAGGTTAGGATTTAATGTTCGTGTGCCAGATTTTATATAAATTAGTATCACAATGCAGGACCGGAAATGCCATATGCTACATCATTATAAATAGCTGATTCAATTTTCAGGCGTGAAACTAGCTTCTTCCTCTTATTGACATATTTTTACGGTTTTAGTTTTATCAGAGACCTGGCGATTAATTAAATTTGTTGGACTTTGTTCGGGAAAACCTTGGGTACTCGAACGTTGGTATAATGAGTAATCAGGCATCACTTTTGATAAGAATACACTTGTATGCACTAGGCTCAAAAAATATCTCAAAACAAAATTAATATTTGTTGGGTCTACATTTAGTCACAGGTAATAAAAATAAAGTTGGATCTTGATCTTGCATTTTCTAATTTTGTCTACCGACAATTCATCCCTCTTCCCATAAAACAGATTAAGAGTAGATTAGGATACCACGAATTCACCCCAGTACGATATATTACTGAAAATTAAGCTATTCTTGTTTAAGATAAGAATGCACAAGTTTCTATTTTCCTACAAACACACGTGTTGTGTCACCTCAAATGTTTACTTCTTCCAAGATTATACCACGTATGTTTAACTTAAAAAGGTCACACTTTCGTAATGCAACAACTGATTCAACCATCCTACCTAAACCTCCTGCTTTCCCTTTTTTTTTCCACCCAATTTATTTTCCTACAAAATCAACAAATCGCGTGCAAAAGTTGGTATTTAAAGAAACCCATATAGGTCCCCCCTTATATCAAAGCATGACCCTTGACCCAAGTTCTTCAATAAGCAAACAGATGCCTCCCGAGCCAACACCTGCATTCCACGTGAATGGTCTCTTGGCACGTCTAAAATCTGGCACAATCGAACAAAATTGTTAAAAATTCCTAGCCCATCGTTCCTTGAACCCACCAAGGCGCGCCACTATTTGAACGGAAATTGTCATCTTCCGGTCAAAGCTAACACCCATCTGCACCCACCAAAAGACCTTGCACAAAAACACGTGGTTTGTTCTTTCACAGACACCTTATTTGGGCGAAACACCGGTCCTGCGGCTTGCTCGAAGGACCGCAGAAACGCACTGGTTCAGCTCAAGCTTGGACCAAGCGCCGCGCCCCTCCAAATGAGCACCGCTGACGTCACGAGCGTCTATCCGCCACCGCCTAGATGATCGATTTTGTGCAATTAGATCGGAGATGCTCCGGAGGCTGACTCCGAGAGTTTGGCCCCAAAACGCAAAAGGGGTCAAAAGCACGCAACAGGCGAAAAGTTTTCGGGATTTTAAGGGTGAATGAACGTGGTTGGTCGCAAGATGTCCGTTCGGACTGCAATTAGGGTCCGCTGAGTCACGCTGGAGCTGTTGCAGTCTGGGGCCACATCTCGATCAATACATCCTCAACCCTCAACCTCACACCCCACGTGTGCTCGCCCTATTCCAACCAGCAAAGGTTAACGTCATCCCCTCCAGCGTCATTTTCAGGACTGATCGGGAATCGCAGATTAATCATCTGCCACTTGTCGCCTCATGGAATTGTTGGGTTTCACTTTTGGTAGATTGAATGCGTTTGTGGAGACTAGATACTTGGGGAAGGCATCATTGAGCTCTTACCGTTCATTTTCATTTCAAAAATTACTGTTACGAAGTAAACTGAAGATTTTGATAGAATCGGTAATAACAGAATTGATTGTCTTTTTATTTTCAACAAAAAAATTGTAACCAGGAAACTGATTTTATCATGATAATGTGAAAGCTATCTTTCAAAATGGTCTTTTTCTACAATTTTCTATAGAATCGGTACAATGCACTACAGAGACAAGAATTAAATAACAGTAATAATCTACGCTGTTCTTAAAAAAAATCAGATATATTTCCTGTTATAGAGTAAAAAGCGGTAGTAAAAGTAAGTAATCATCTGAATAACTCTCAAATTATACGTGACACTATATTGTAATTGGCTTGTAACAACGTAATATCTATAATATCAACATTTATAACACAAACATAAAATTAATGATAGTTTAGTAATTTGTTGGTAATAACAAGAATGTAATATAGTAAATCAGTTCAAGTACATGACATTATCAATTAACAATTAAAATGCGATCCTATTCTGTTGGAAAAGGCAATTTTAATAAATTCCGTTTATGTATTTGAAACAGTATTTGTAGCTCATATGTTTCGAAATTTATTGTTATTCATTTCCGCATTTTGGCTTTTTTGTAATTGGTTTCTCTATTATTCCACCACAAAATAATAATAATGAAGAAATTGTGGGCTGCAGCAGTTTGAAAAATCACTGGTGTGAAATGTACCGCACTTATTGAGTTAATTAAAAAGCGAAAAACTTTTATTACAGCGTAAAACCATTTGCGATCTCTATTTAAGCTGATTCATTTTCAATGTAGAGTGAGAAAATTTTACTCCTCTTTTTCGTTTTGTATTAAATTTAAAAACTTGAAATTAGATATCTCAGAGAGAAAAATAAAACTGTATATTGTATATTTACAAAAGAATGAGAATCTGACTAAAATAGTTAATTATTGAAAAAAAGCAATCCTGATATAACTAATTATTACCAATAGCTGATTCATGAAGGGTTAAGAGCGCGAAGTGGTCAGCCTCGAAACCGAAAACCCATCATAAGTCGGCGATAAGTAATAGGTAATCGCTTAAATACGACTACTATTTTGAAGAAAAAAAAAAAAAAATACGACTTTTGTCACGTTTTCATATGTAAATATACGAAAAGAAAATGAAACGTGCCAATTAGGGTGGGCCAAAAAATAGACTATTTTTTTTTAACTTCCGACACTAAAAAATTGATTCCAAGGCACTTTTAAAAAATGCTTTTTTAAGATGAGCTCTTAATTTTAATAGGAAAGACTTCCTCATCGCAGTTTTACATTTTTTTTTCAGTTTCATATTGTAAAATCGAGCTCTACAAAAAAGTTATCTTACAATTTTTTTATATCTTTTACCATTTAGAAGATATCGGAGGTCAAATTTTAAAGAATTTAACAAAAATTCCTTTTCTACTTCTAAATTTTATAACTCAGATATAAATAAATATTATAAAATGCGCAACATATAGCCTTGTAGAAAATTAAACGCTCTATAAAAAAGGTCTCTTGTGGTTAATTGATTATTCTAACCATTTAGAAGATATTCGCATTTTAAAAACCAAAATTTGATACTAAATCTCCAATTTTTTTTAATGGTTGAAGTAATCGATTAACCACAAACCATTTTTTTGTAGAGCGTTTAATTTTCTACAAAACCGTATGTTGCGCACTTTGTAATATTTGTTTATCCACGAGTAATAAAATTTAGAAGTGAAAAAGAAATTTTTGCTAAATTCTTCAAACTTTGACCTCTGATATCTTCTAAACGGTAAGAGCTATAAAAAAATTGCAGGATACCTTTTTTAGAGCGTTCAATTTCCTACAAAAAAATGTATACAAATTTGTTCTGTACCACCAAGTAGTGACGAGATATGGATTTTGCCATATGGAACTGAAAAAAAAAATGGAAAACTGCGATGAAGGAGTCTTTCCTATTAAAATTAAGAGCCTCTCTTGAAAAAGCATTTTTTAAAAGTGTCTAGGAACCAATTTTTCAGTGTCGCAAGTTAAAAAAAATAATTGATTTTTTTGGCCCACCCTAGTGCCAATACGCCACCTCGTTTAAACCATTCCAGAAGAGGCAAAAAATTTCTTGACATTGTCAAGAAAATGCAAAATCTATTGTGTAATCGTACAAACTTTTCTAAAAGAAAATATGCATTTTGTGAAAATTAACTTTGAGACAGTTTTCAGAACTATTTAAAAAAATAGTTTTTTGGATTCCATAATATAGTGTTTTTTATGACTGTGCATTGCTTGTAAACCGTTTCAGGGACATTCTGTATATTAAAGTAAAAAATATATGATTATCCTCGAGATGCGAATTATAACCTAAGACCTCACCTCTTTTTTAATATTATTAAGCCTGTATTTTTTAAGAAAAGCATTGATGACATTGGATTTATGTTTTTAACTATTGCCTACATTATTTGGACAAATTTTTTTAGAAGTTTCAGTCGTCTTGATAAAAAAATCACAAATAATTTTTTACAAAGAATTTAAATTTAAGTTTTAAATACACCACAAAAAGTAGTGTATTCTATTGAAATTTGATGTAGATTGCAAAAACAAACGCAGTGTTCTATTTAGAAATCAAAAGTTGTGGTCATTTCCGGTAAAACCGAAAGTACTAGAAAGTTCATTTATGTATTACTCAATTAGTGAGAATTTCTAACATAACGATTACCAAACTTAGTTTTTCCATTTCAAAAAATATAATCAAAAAAAGATTTTTTGTTCGACTTAAAATAGCGATAAATTTAATCGTAATTTATTTCTTTGTATATTGGATCGCCTACACAAACCTTAACAACAGGAGCAAATTATTTCTCTCCGTATTTTTACCCCCGGTCGTCAAAAATTAAAAAATTTAAATTAAAAATAGTTCTGCGGGTTACGTTATTTACTGAAAGAAATGTTAAAATACTCGACAAAAATGGCACAATCCTCCGTTACCCGAACAAAAAACATTGAAGCATAATTTTGAAATAGTGAATATCTTTTGAAAATCACAAAAACCTAAACCGTGGCAATTTGAACACTTTTAACCACTTTTAATTGTCAAATTCAAAATAAAATAATATTCTCATACTCCTCTGGTGTGGCGCCTTCATCGGTCGTTTCAGTTGCCTATTGTCTGTAACTACTAATTACGACTTCGTCATGTTGAATTCGAAAAAACACCTTTTATTTTACTTTTTGAATAAATTTAAAAAGAAAGTTCCCGACACATTGCGACAATTCAATGCAATATTGATCAAACTTTCTCAAAGAAAAAAGGGGAAAAAATCTATAAGAGGGACGCAATTTGGACTCCACAAATGGAAAATTGGTAACGTGGGAATTGAATTGTTGGTATTGCAATCTTCGAAACAATTGAAGAGATACGTTTGTAAGCCAGTTAGAGGGGCTCTTGTTTTGATCCGGATCGGTTTTGCTGCGGAATTTATTGGCTCGAAATTGGAAATTTTAAACGTGAATAGAGTTTTAGCAGAATCTTATTTTCCAGAGTAAACAAAAACTCAAGACCTTGTCGATATATTTTCGTAGGTTTTTTCTTGATGATGTTGCCTCCCCTAAATTATTTACACCTAACAATGGCGTGCAATCAATCATGTGATATGCATTTGACGCATAATTTTCCCTTTCTGATGTAAAATTTTTGGTGTAGGTATTGTTGCGAACGGTTATTGTTCATGTCAGTATGCAAATTACTTAAGTGCATGGTAGGCTGCAACAAGCAGACAGAAAATATTTTTGTCAAGGTCGTAATGGCAGAACACGACATCCTGCAGAAACCTTGAACCCGGCTTCATCGAACTAAAGTGGCACGAGGCCAATACTGGGACCAAAGCGCACATTGCATTTGTATCTTTGACCTCTAAATGTCATTTCTCGCAATTCGATTAAGCGACATAGTTGGGTGGAAATTTTCGTACTTTATACTATTTCTATAAGAAAATAAGAATTTGACTTAAGAAATAGATTATTATTAATAAAGCAGCCGTATTTAGGCTGTTACCATCTACTCCGAAGTAATACAAGTGAATAGCCACAGGCAACGGCATTGAAAAATCAGTCACTAACCCAAAATTTATACCTGCTCTTAGTAAAATTTAAAGTTCAGTCAAAACACTAAGTCACATTCTCATTTTCTGATGAAAGAGGTATGTCTACCTTGGGGACGAGTTATCGGTTTGGAGTTCCTGGATTTTGTCCAGAGACAACGCGAAGTTGTAAGTGGGTAACGTCACGTTTCTAAGCGAAAGTTTGGACATGAATTTTAGCTTCTCCGAGTTGGCAAATTCCAGTGACTTTTTTTTCGCGATTCGGATGCTGGACCTCATCGGTATCTTGAAATTTCGCTCATCCTGGTTTAAATTAGCCAACACCTTAGGGGGTAGATTTCGCTCAGGAAGCGCATCAGGTTTCAGTTTTCTGCGTAATGGCAATCCGAGGAGTTCGTGTTGTAAATCCCTCTGATAAGAATTTTCTGAAAAATGTTCACTACACACGCGAGCGTAGCCATTCACTTTCACGTTTTTCTTGTTTGTGCACAATTCCACCCACTTGGATTGAAGCTGGGGGTTGGATGGTAACATGTGATAAATTACTTTATTGCCGCTACGTGTCTTGCCATAATAATTCCCGCAAGTTTTTACTAAACACTGGGGCATTTCGATGCCTTTTTCGTAATACATACGAACAAACTATTCGTAGGTGCATTCGGCGCTTGCAATGCTTCATCCCCTGCTGATTGGAATTTTGCATTTTAGCCCATATAGACCCCTCAGTTTGGGTGTTTCTCGCGTGAGGCATTTAGGCAGATGCCCTTCAAAGAACACCCTCTCTCATTTACCCTAGTATTGTGATATGTGTACCGCTCTGACGTCAGCGAGTTTGAATTTCTTTGGGGAGAACTAGGTCGATAAATTATGAAAGAGGAAAAAATTAATAGTGTTTTTATCTTTCCAACAGATTTTAAAACCTTGAGTTCGAACAGAAAATGTTTTTACGGGTTTTTTAAAGCGACAATAAAAGATACCTAAATGTTTAAATAATTTGTTAAAAGGATTCAAAAGTCAAAAGCAGGTACGAGTACATGTATTTAACATTTAAATTGTTTTAAAATCCCGTTATCATCATATTAGTTTGTTTATTACGACTAATTCAAAAATTCTGAAATTAGGAACAAATATTTTTTAGGTTGAAGAACAAAATTTTTGACTCTTTTAACAAAATCTTTTTTAAATAACCTCGTTATCATTTGCATTTTAATCGCCCTTTACGTTACCACATAAAATCCTTCATGATAACGGTGTCAAGTGTAACTTATTGTTAAATCAAAAGTAGTTTTACAATCAAGAACAAAAAGGAAGATATATTATTCGAAATAATTTTTAGACACAATGCCGCTATCTGGCTGTCCATGTGCAAAAGTCCTTTCTGAGATGCCACCCTAAATGTAATCAAATATTTACAGAAAATATTTTACAGAAATTTTACTTGATAATATTCCTCGTTAAAACGATGTTAAATATCTGAATTTTTCAGATCAAATGTCGGTGGTTTTTGAGAGGCCCGCTGTAGAAATTTTTTGTCAAAAAAATTCATTTTGCAGTAAATTTTTTGAGTAGCTTGGCTGACCAAAATAAAATTTCATTTAACGACAGAATTTCGAATTTTCTTGTAGATAACAAGTTATAAAAAGATCTAATATTGTTTAATAACTCACAATATTTGCAATATTTTTTTCGCTACGTTCGCTCGACTTGGCTACCAATTTGTGTTCTATAGAAATTTAAATTAACTAATTTTTTCATGACCTACGTACAGTACTTTTCAAAAAAAATATTTTGTGTTTTGGAAATGATCTTGCAATGAGCGCTACAGGTATAACTTGCTTATTACAATAGTGGTTTGGGTGATTTAATAGCCATTAAAAGTTAAAACACTAATATTCCAGTAGGCCTATTATAGCACGCAAAAAATTGGTATCAACGCAATTACATCACTGCACCTACCTAGTCTTTCGGAGGAAACGTTAAGCCGTTGGTCCCGGCCACCAACAATCGTTAGGTCATGTCAAAATCTGTATAGATGCGATCTGAAAACTGACACTTGAGTGTGACAATTTATTTATTATACTATTATAATTCATGTACAGTCTTATTCACTCTAAAAAATTGATCATTTTCCGCGGTTATACAAATTTTTAATCAATACTTTTTTATTTGTTTTATTTTATTTTTTTCTTATTTCATCTTTTTTTTAGTGCGTAGAAAGGTTTTTATTTACTAATTATAATGATATACTAATGAAATTTATTTTTAAACATTTGATGTTTTTCATTGTTTTTAGCAAAAATTTCAAAGAAAGAGATACAAAATCAATTATTTATTTAAATTCTTTTATTTGATTGGTTCATTTTTTAAATTCATTTTATTTGATTGGTTCATTTAAAATTGCCTGATATTTCACAAGTAACATATGACATAATAGTAAAAAAATTGTATTAATCATCAATTAAAAGTGATTTGATTAAACGTAACAATTATTTTTTATTAATAGGAACGATTTAATAAGTATTTAACTCAAAATCTTCCTCTTTGTTGTTGCTACAACGAAAAAAATTCATACAAAGATTACCTAACCTAAAAATTTTACGAAACTTTTACTTTCAGTGAGTGCAGTGAGTGCCTAAATAAAAACTATTTTAAACGTTTAAATTCTAATAATAACAATAAAAAAGCCTCTTTAGAATCTTTAGGCTATACAATACATTACAACATTAAGAAAATTATAGTTTCTCCAAAAGGGTTAACCACGAAGGAAATCGCTCCCATGAACCATAAAAAAATCAACGTAACATTTAGCATAATGGCACGATAAATATAGGACATTTTTTAGCAAAATGAGAGGAAAAACACTAAAATTTATTCAAAATTACATTTATTTCTGCCCAAGGGGGCCCCTGTTATTTTTTATTACATAAAGACTGAAAACAAGTACGTACATTTTGAAAGAAATATTATAATTTATTAATAATAATTAAAAATTTATTCTTTGCATTTGATTGGCTATTTTATTTAAGTGACTGTGACATATGACAGATGACAGATGTAAACATAACCTCAAATTTTTGTTGTCGAATAAAAGTGATTTTAAATTTAATTAAACGTGATTTAAAATGTTATATCTGTTTCACATAGGATTGTTTATAATAAAATCAAAATAATTTCAACAAACAGGGTCGGCCCAAGAACTTACTTCACTATGGAGGCTCTTTGTTGCCCCCCCGAGGCCCAAGAACGATAAAATAACAGAAACAGGTGTCTGTGTTATTTATTGGCCGTGTCGACTAAAAACAACACTGAGTTTTCGTTGTGACCCAATATAATCCCTTTTGGTTATCACCAAAACGAAAAAAATCATCACTTTAATTTCCTAACCTAAAAAAATTCTAACAGTAAACACCCTCTAAAATCCTTCGACTTTTTCTAAGAAGGTGATTCAGGGAGAATGATTAGCCTCCATAAATAAAAAAGTCCTACATTTTAATGACAAATAAAAGTGACCTTTTAGAAAAAACAAAAATGGAACGCTGAATATGGGACATTTTTTAACAAAAACAGAGAAAAATTGACAGAAAATTGGTCAAAATTCTATTTATTCCTGATCAAGGGGACCATTTTTTATAATGTAAAGACTGAAAACCAGTACGTGCATTTTGAAAGAAATTATAATTTGTTAATAAATAAAAATCAAAAGTGACTTGAAATAATTAAATTAAATTTAATTAAACGTGATTTAAAATGTTATTTTTGCTTCACAGTGAGTTTTTGATAACAACAAACAGGGTCGGCCTAAGAACTAATTTAAATATGGGGCCCCTTTGTTGCTCCCACAATTAAATAACAGATGTGTGTGTGTTTTCAATTACCCGTGTCTACTAAAAACTACACGGAGTTTTTGTTTTGACCTAATATAATTGCTTTATTTTTAGACCCAATATAATCGCTTTGTTTTTTGACTCAATATAATCGCTTTGTTGCTATCACAAAAAAAAGTGCAATAAGTAATAACTACCTAATCTAAAAATTACAACAGTAAGAAGCCTCTAAAACCTTTCGACTTTCTTGGAGTAATTCAAGAAGGAATTAGCCCCAATAACTAAAATAAGTCTTCCATTTTTATGTTGTTGAAAAATAACATTTAGCAAAAAATGGAACGCTGAATACAAGATATTTTGTAGCAAAATTAAGGAAAAATCACAAAATCATTAAATATTCAATTTATTCCTGACTGAAAGGACTCTTTTCAACATTATTTAAAGTTTATAAAATTTCTTCTCTATAAAATTTTTTAGCAATACGATATGGAGATTTCAATGAATAGAGACGATTTAGTAAGTATTTTACCTAAAATATCCATTTCTTGCCACCACAACAAAAAAAAATGTGCGAAAAATAAAAAAAATATCTAACTAGAATTTTTTTTATCAGTAGCAAGGTAAATACCAGTTAGAGGCCAAAGTTGTTTAATTAATAACTATCTTACAGTTGATAAGTAATTGTTTTTTGCAAAATAATAAAATTTTAATTAAAACACGCAATTAAAAATTAATTAAAGAAAAATAAATAAGGTAGGCAACCAAGAATACGCTTTTTTTAAATTGTATAAAATAAAGTTTCTAATATGATATATTACTTTATACACGTTAGAATAATTTTATAGGATAAGTGTCCCATAAATGAAGAAATATATGCATACTAAGTGTTTCAGTAAAATTCTTATACACTATAAATGTGTAACAATAGAAATAGAATATTTTGAGCTTATTAGGGTGTTTAAAGTATATAAAATTAAATAATTTTTTTTTTTTAATATAATCTCAATCACAAACATGAAAGTCGACATATCTATTCTTTCCAAATTTGATGCTATTGTTAATAATCTTTTTATTTCTTTTAATGTTTTAAACTTACAAAAATATTCAAGGACATTTAATAATAAAAATTTTACTATTAAATAAGTTATTAAATAATACTATTTAAAGCAATAATTATTGTTCGGATGTACCCACACTCGCACGCCAAGATTTTTTTTTTGTAAATAATAAAACAAAAATGTATAGTAAATTTTCACCAATCTATAATTTTTTTATGATTTTATAATATTAATATATTTTGCTAAACTTTCTGTTGTAAAACAAATTTTGGTCAGATACACATTCTTTCGCAGGCGTTTTGCACGCAATATAGTGTCATAAACGTCATATAATTTAAAAACGTGATTACAAATATCATATGTTATTTAATAAATAAAAAATTAGACAACAGTGGTTCATCTACATTACATATTGCTTAAATAGTAAAATAAAAAAAATATTATTTGAAAATGTAATAATTTGTTATATTTATAATATAATATATATAATATATAATAATTTATAATATAGTATATATTTATAAACCGAATATTTATTAATATCTGACCTAAGGGTGAATACCTATCGCGTCGCAGGCGCAAACGTTTGACCAAACACCAAATATCTATCGCGCAGCAGGTGGGAACATCTGGCCCAAAGCCAGTATTCAACCAGATATTCAAGTTATACAAACAAACAAAATTTTTTATACTTCAATCTAAGGCGGCGTTTGCGCCGTCACACATCGCTTTCGGTTTTAACCGAAAGCGGCGCCAGTAGCGCAATATCGCCTTCGGTGTCAACCGAAGGCGGGCGCCAGTAGCGCAATATCGCCTTCGCTATCAAGCGAAGGCGGCGCCAGTAGCGCAATATCGCCTTCGGTGTCAACCGAAGGCGGGCGCCATTAGCGCCCTGGCGCTTGCGCCTTTCGCCCGGAGGGCGAAAACGCGGGCCCGCGTAAAGGGTGGCCGTAAGGCCACCGTTTTAAGCGGGCTCGTTTATTTATTTATATCACGTATGTGAGTTATTACATAACTGTCTAATGTAATAAAATTGACCAAATCTCATTTTTTCTGGTAACAAGAATAACATCACGTTCTTAACGGTCAGAATACTATGATATAGATCAGGATTCGGCAACTGCGGCCCGCGGGCCGCATGCGGCCCTTTGCAACTTTTTGTGCGGCCCGTCAAAGCATCAATATAATTTATTTTTAATAATATTTATACTCGTATATGATATAAAAGCACTATTTAAAAAAAAGATTTAAGTTACATTTAAATGTGTGGCTCGCATAAAAAAAAATATTTTGAAAATGGACCCCTGATATAGATCGACCCCTGATATAGATGATACAGAATGATAGACTTCAATTGTGATTGAAAGTTCAAAGGCATGGCGCAGCCGAGCTTTTGAAGCCAGGCAAGGCATTAAATCTGCTTTATTACCGTATTGAACATACAATTTTTTTGTCGAACCTACCAGTTTACCTTTTCTTTTTAGAAAATATAGCTAAAAAATCCGGCTAAAAAGCAGCCTGAAAGTGTGTGTTTATTGCTTAGCCTATAAAATGCTGACCAATTGACTAGCCAATAAATGTGACAGTTTAGAGCGCTTAAATTGTCACTAAAATGTGGTGTTTACTGTCGATCGGTGAAAAATCTTATTTTATAGGATTTTCAGGGTGACGTATTAAAAAAACTAAAAAAGATAAACTACAAAAACTAAAAGAACACTTCAGAATTTTTAGATCACTAATACCACTCGTATTTAGCCCTTGAATGTATGAGTAATTATCCAGCGGAACTGATGACAGTGATAATTAATAATAAAAAAAAATCTAAACACCATCCACTTAAAATTGTCGCCTAAGTACTAAAACATGACAAAAAGATAGTAGAAAGTATATCAAAAATTTAGTAAAGATTTAACTTTGACAATTGATAACTACAATAGATAAGAAAAATAGTATTATAGTGGTAATGCAACACCCAAGTACCAAAGTTTTCAAATGTACAACCTACATCATGATCAGATCTACAGCCTCTGACATGACCTAACGACCATTGATGGCCGGGACCGACGCCTTAACGTTTCCTCTGGAAGATGGGATAGCTGCAGTTTACAAGAGATATAAGCATTTACCGTTCTTTTTTTCTAAAGTGGCTACCCTCTTAGTTTCTGTATAATTATTTACTAATCTGTAGGGTCACTTCTTATTTATGTATTGCATGGGTAATTGTTACAAGTGTATGCATTTTATTTTGTCTTAGCTTCAAATTGTTCCGATTTTATTTAATCTATTTAAAAAAAATTGCTGCCACTCGAGCTGTGATGCTGTACAAAATAAAAAATTGCGATTTTAATGGAGCAACTTGAATCATGCAATTCCGAACAATACAGTTATTTTTCTAATTGAATCATCTTGTATTAAGAACCCTTGTTGAATCATCACCCTTAGAAACGCGTTGGAGGATAATTGCACTATTTTAAGAACATCATTTTTATGACCTTATCTCGTAAGTCCTTAATCCAAAAGTAATAATAAAGCACGTGCAAAAATAATGGATTCACCTTCGAATTAGCATAAATTATTAAAATAAATCCCAATTTCGGCCGTAATTAATTTTTGTCAAGGCCAGATTTCTCAAATGCATTACAACACGAATTCGGAAGCACTAAAATAGCTTCGAAGAGCAAAAACTATTATGGCGAAAGATAAATAAATTTCATTAATAAAAAATAGATAAGTCAGTGCTCATATTGCGAAAATACGGGAAAAAATCTTTATTGTTTTAGCAAATATGGAAAATTGCTTTTAAGAGGTTGTAATATATGGTAAGAGAAAACGGCAATTGATGGTAAAAAACTTGAATTACGATTCCAGTGGTTTGAAAGTAAGTTATGGAGTTTAATGTTTCGAATGGAAAAACTATTCTGAAAGCTCAATTTCCTTTCCATAATCACACGTCAGTTTCATGTGACAAACACAATTGACTAAAAATTCCCATCCAGTGGAGACAATGGACGAAAAAGATGACGGAAAGTTTGGGGACCGACCAAATGGTATAAACTACCTAATTATTCAATTTGCTAAATGGAATCTCCCCAGTTGATGAACTTATTTTGATTTCAACTGTTGGATAATCAAAGTGTTCCAATAAACAATAAGAATTTATTTGATGTTTCAAGGAAAAATCGCGCCAATCTTTGCTGTTTGTATTGTATGTCAGTTCATGGCCAATCTGAAAGAAACGCTCATCCGGCCTTCGCAACTTATTGTCTCCAATGAATTATTAAAGAAATTGGCATATGGTAGACGGAAAGACCGAGGAATGTTAAATGAGTAGTTTCATCATTTAATAAATAAACTCACCTCTGGACATTCTCGGCTTCTAGGCTTTCCTCTATGGAGTTCTCTGGAGAGAGATCTTCCATTTTCTCATCTTCTTCTTCTTCTTCTGGTTCTTCAAAGAACACAGCTTTTTCAAGACCAGGACAGTCCATAATGACGTTATCGTTTTTGAATTCGATACCGTCGTTTTCCGCTTCAATATTCTCCAGCAAGAGATCATCATTAAAATCATTTTTGCTTTCTCCCGCTAAAAATTTCTCAACAGCGTCCTCTTGCGTCCCTGTCATTTCTGGTTCGTCTTCCGGCTTATTTGTATTTGTTGCTATCTCTGTTATGTCATTATTAGTATTTTTTTCGTCTACTTCGTTTACAACCTCGACACAATTACTATTAATAGCCTCACAATTATTTTGAAACGTCAGCATTACTGACTTTTCCGCCATTTTCATGCTTGTTTAAATTAACCATTTAAATTGCCAATAATCTCACTTTTATCACCAGATCCATGCAAAACACACACTTCAACTTTGACTTTAACTCCTTCACTGCGACTACCACTAGGTTGCTATTTGGTTAACTAGCAAATGTAAACGCATTTCGACACTTTATTTATACCTCGAAAATATTTGCTGACCCCAATGTATTGATTGCGTTATGGTGGAACTACAGGAAACTTCATAAAATTCATTTGAACTTTGGCGCTCCACACAGTTCTGAATCGCAGCACACACGCCATCTCCCGTCTACCAAACGCACTAACACTCGTCCTGAAAAAATAGTTCAAGGAGAAATGGGACTAAAGTGGAATTGATTTTATTTTATAGAATATAGACACTGAACGTGTCTGTAAAGTAGGCCATGTGAAGAGAATCCCATATTTTACACGCATTCTTTGTCTACAACTACTAATTATATTATTAGAGGCAATTGCCTCTAATTATCTAATTAGACGAGCAGGGGAGAGCGGGGAAAAGTTTCTATTGGTGCAGATTTCGGTGCAAAAAATTGCACTTTTTTGTGAGGTGGGGATTTAGTGTTCCCTCTTGACCTTCCGACGTGACGCCCCTGATTAAGACACACCCATAATTAAGAATCATCAAGCACATCCAATTGCATATTAATCCGGCTGATATGGAGTCATTAAAATTTAAATTGGTCGACTGTTGAACATTAAAATTTATGTCTACAGCTTTTTACCTTGACGAAGAAAAAGAAAAGCGTCAAGAAAAATCAACGACGACTTGTAATTTTGCTTACTTGAATATCTTGTTTTAAATTTATGGTGTTTCGGAGGTAAAGCTTTGTTCCAGAGTCTATAAAACTGTTCTTTTATTGCTGTTATTTACATAATAGCTACACTAGCATTAATGATAATGACGAATTAATGTAATGCTATTTAATTGACCAAAAATTATATTAATCATGGCATTAGGTGAAATTGTATATTATTAAACTAAATTAATCTATTTGCTGATTTTAAAAAATATTTGTAAAAAGCTTAAAAAAGTTAAACATTGATATAAAAATGAAAATAACAGTCCGTAACTACTATTTACTGATTTATACCATACTTACCTTCATATTTGGAATTGAATGAAGCCATTCTTATAATGACTAGTCATTAGACGAAATCATAATCATAAAAGTACCTTTATTCTAGTTATAATGGGTATTCTGTATTTATTTTTTTAAATGATTTACAGTTTCAGCAGTCGTAGTTCTGTATTGTTTAAGAGTAACCATTTTCAAAGATACCATCTTTGAAGATTACTTTACAGAACTTATTATTAGATAAAAATCATCACGAATCTAAGAACGTGCTTGAAATTATCTCCGCGACATTAAGGAAAAACTTCCAGAAAATTAAGTTAAAAATGTAATATTATTTTGAGCGAAAATTACAATTGGATGACGTTATGCATAACTCGTCCAAGCGCCAAATAAATCATCAATTTTGAGATAAGATCGCTATCTAGTCTCTGAAGGTGTAACCTATTTACGAAAAAATTTATAACTTATAAAATTATCGATAAAATTTTCGATAAAAAAAATAAATATTGAAAAACATTAGCTGCCAGTTTGTCATAAATTCATCAACGTTGATACTGTTTTTTGAGCTAAGAATGTTATTTAGGTACAGTGGTGGCCACTGAAATGTGAAATACTTTGACAGAAAAACATTATGATGTTGCGAACTTGTTTTTAAGCTGCGGCATTTGTACGTCTGGAATAACCTTTGTAATCACACTGACAACAACGAACTAAAACGTTGCTAAATTTAGTACCATCGTACATGAAAAGTCATGAAAGAGATGATTTGCATGACGCGGAGGCTAATTGAGAAGTATTTACCTACGAGGGCACGTAGCCACTTACTTTACAGCCATTACTGTACTAGTCAGAGAATGATGAACTTTTATTTTCAAAACTGTCTTGCAATCATGACATTATACTTGACAATTTTAGGAAGAATTTAGCATCAATTTTGTGGCTATACTTCAACTCGAATGAAAGTTGAATAAAACCCTTTTTAATAAGTAGAGAATATTTGATTGGTCTAATAGGCAATAAAGCGGTAATTCTGAAACAACTTTGAGTTAGATTTTCTGTTGCCAAAATCTTCTAGGGATTAGAGATTTTTAATTTTTTTAAGTATTCTTATTTTATCTTTTAGGGAATATTTTAATTTGGAATTTATTATTAGGTACACAAAATATTGTATCTAAATATTTCAGTGGTGCTGTAAACAGAGTGCTCATGCGAAAATTTTATCTTTCCGAACACGTTTAGTAAATAACCATTTTATGCTTAAGAATTGAAAAAAAATTTTTTTTCTGACCCACTGACAGGTGACTGGAGTAGGAGTAGAAGTAGGAGTCAAATTAACGTAGAATTAACACCAATGAAATCACAGTCCCCTGAGTTTTTTACGCACTGTCTCAAAATTATCTCTAGAAACAAAAGTTTATAAAAAAATTCTTTTGTACAATGATAGTATATTTATTGAAACCCCATCATTTAAATTGTTAAATTACAAAAATTATACAATTTTTTAACGTATTTAACTTCAATTAAAGGGCGACATCTCGTGTTAAGAAAGTGTATAGTTAAGTACAGCTTTCTGCTATTCTATTCAGCTTTCTGTTAGGTAATCTAATCCTAATAATTTAAGAATTTTTAATAAAACTCGTTGACCAGAAAGTTTAATACAAATCTTGTGTGTCAACAATTTTACAGTGCTCAATATTAAAACAAGAGTTGCGTGATTTAGTTTCTGTTTTTTGAAATAGTAATTAAAATTTTATAAAAATGTTAAATATGCAAAACAACATTATTCTCTTTGTATATAAACAAAACATAAAAGTAAACACTAACATAATAGCTAATTTTAACCTTAATTTTAACCTGTAAAACGTTTTTTTTAAGAAAAAAATTAAAAATTCTAGGAACTACATTAAGTCTGATTAGTTTGTTCTAACCTGAACAGCGGATTTTATTCAGAAATTTTGACCTACCTGTTTTTTAAAAACTTTCAATACCTAAGTATTTTTTTTAAATTTAGTTTTTTTTATTAGATATTTTTTATATAATTTTTGCTAAACTAAAATCTTTAGTTCATAGAACAGTTATACGTTTAAATTACATGGATATGTTGGATTGGTAAAATTAAATGGCGATGCTTTTACTTCATCAATGAAAATTTTGAATTTCTACAATTTAGAACAATTATTTGCTATTAACATTTGAAAGAAGTTAAGTAGAAGTTAAACTGAATATATGAATAGAAGATTTTTTTGTGACACCAATAACACCAGGACACCGACTGTGTCATCACATTAAATATAGTTTGTAGTTATAGAAAATAACTAATTTTTTATTATGTTATGGCACAGTCGGTTTCTTGGTGCTCTTTTTGCCACAGACTCATTAATTTTCTGCTCTATTAATAGTAACAAAATTGCAATAAAATAGCTACAATGCAAATAGTTATTTAGTTAATTTGTGTTTTAGCTATTACCTATCTCAATGATGTAAATGCACTGCTTTAGAGAGGAAAGTGTAAATCAATCTACATATCTACTGCATAAAACAATTGTTTTAGTTTAATTACGGCTTTTATAATAAACACCTATTTAATTTAATAATAATTTGTTTGCCTAGCTCGCTTGATTTCAATTTTTTAATATTTATTCTCGAGCATATAAACCTGACTTAATCAAACTTATATTTGAGACTTATTTACCTTGCATAATTTTGCTTCTAAGTAGTTGTTTCGCTTCTACGTTGCTTGGGTCTTACGTAGTTTTGATTCCATATGATTTACTGCGCTTTTGATCAAAATTAATTTTGAAGACAGTCAATCACTATCTTCTAATGGGTTAATTTCAAGTCGAGATACTACCGGTAGTATCGCAAATTTTAATACTTTTCCATGACAACAACCAATCAAAACCCCGAATTTTTTAAATTTTTTATGGAAAGAAAATACCACCGGCAGTATCACAACTTGAAATTAACCCGTAAAAAAGAAGAAAAAATGTTAAAAGTTTTATTTGTATTCAACATTTGTGCCCTAATATTTATGCTTTTTAACCATAAAAATTTCCTTATTTGCAATTCTACATACAGGTCCAACAAAGCTTTGTACCTTGCTTAAAATTCACATTTTAAATTTCTGACGTCTATATATCAAAAGTAAATGCATTTTGTACATTTTACATTTCACCATAATTAACAATTTTATTGTATTTAAACACTTTATACAGAGTGATTTTTTATTTGCTCCCGCCCGAAACTCCAAAAATAAGCAACACATTATACTTTGCTAGTTTTTTAAAATTTAATTTTTAACATTAAGGCATAGAAAGATGTGAATTCATGTCAACCTTGTTGACAATACTTTTGACAGTGCTTCCAGAGTCAGTTAATTTAGATCATTTGTAGTTTTCCCAAAGTTGCTTATCGTTTGTATAACGTGTTGCCTGTTTTTGAAATCTCGGGCGAGAGCAAATAAAAAATCACTCTGTATTAAATACATAGTTATGTTTTATATTTTTGAGATTTAGTTATTTCTATTTTGGTATTTTAGTTTACATAACATGTTTCTTTTGTTTTGAATGTTTTTTTACAAGTCACATCACAATTTAATGAATTTACTGTAATTTTGTATATTAAATAAGATAAGGTATCACAAGACGTGTTATGATAAGTAACATAATAAATAATAAAAACCCACTTGTTCGTACTCTCTATTCCATTTCCAAGCCTGCTTTATCAATCCAGTTTTGTCACCTTCATAAGCAGTATACAGTTGTAAACCTACCATGGTATTGTGTGGTCTCACATGAATTATAATACCATAAACTAGCGATAAAATATATTACAAGGTAATTTACAATAAAATGCAGTAATTTTAAATGCAAACTCAACGGTCGACCATTCCTCACTTCTTTATTTAACAACACAAACAGACCTCATGGTACATTAAATTCACGTAATAATAATTTTTAATCAAGCTTTTTTGAAATGGTAAAGCTAAATTATAAAATCAATACTTTAACAAAACTTCCGAGATTAGACAGACAAAATCTCCCTTGAGAAAGTTTAATATCAGCTTTTATCACCTGACAATATTAAAAAAATATTAAGGGGTCTGGGATTTTTCAGGATTTTAGGAAACTTTGGCCACCTGGCCCAAACTTTTGACAAAGGTCGGTTTAATTATTACATGTGTATTAAACGAGTTTTGTCAGGTCAAGGCTTCTTATTAATGTTGTCTCAAATGTAAATAAGATTAATCATAAAGACAAGAGCATAATCCAGCAGTAATTACCTCGCCGGTAATAAATATCAGCTAGATTACAATCAAGGCTTAAATTGGGTCTCTGCGCTCGATTTTCTTTCATTAGTCACCAAATCGGGCCAGCGAAATGTCAACTGTCTGAAGAAAAGTCGAAGATTTGGCCATTGTATCACAATTGAATTAAATTCTTGAATAAAGGATGAGCCTTGAAATATAGATGAGGGGTGCCTGGCACAAAGCGCCCCGTCCAGTACATTTCAATTAACCAGAGCGGAAAATGGTTCTTCGCAGGGTGCATATAACTCCAGAATAACATTATCGCGATTCCTATGCAGCATTTTATCTCGAATCGTCACCCTCTTTAATCTAATTGGCGTGTTTCACACATAAGGACCAAACTCCAGCTTCCCCCGATTCTAACAGGATTTACAGACCGAACTGATTTTCCAAAATAAGATTATTCGACAATGCTGGTGAGAGCGTAATTAAGAAATCATGATGTGGTTCAAGCAAGGGCCTAATGGAAGTCGTCATTACGTTAATTACGACGCTTTGTTCCGGAAAATTTCGAAAGGGTTTAATGTGTTTTTTATGAGAGGTTTTCGAAAATCCCTAAAACTTATTGTTTTTCTCTAGATGATAGGTCGAGAACGGCAACATCTACTTTACATGCAATTATCTTTTCTCACAGTTGTAGCACCTAAATTGGTTTATGAGCTGGAACTAATTGCTGCTGATGCGAAATTTAATTAAACGAAATTTTACATAAATACTTTACATAATAACACTTACGGCGTTACTTAATCTTTCCTATTAATAGGATTGTTTACGTCGACTTGTGGATTTTATTAAATTGATACGCCGCACGCATCGCGCTTCTTTCCGGACATTAATCATATTTCTGAGCCGTTTCCATAATTTATTAGCCAATGCTTGAAAACATAATTGAAGATATCCTGACGAAACACTATTGAAACAACACTCGAAATTACATGAAAAAGCTTAAAAATTAAAAAACAAAAATTATTTTAAGAGCAGATTAAAACATGAGCTTACACGCAGTAAAAACTTTGTTTTGTTAATTTTACTTTTTTTAACAAATATTTTGTAATCACATTCAGAAAAATGTTCTACAAATAAAAAAAAATTGCATTCGTCAATTGTGTTGTCAAATTAATATCATTTTTTTAATTTTTCAAAGAAAATAGTTAAATGTGATTAAACAACTTTAAAATGATCTAACTATAACGTCAATCTAAAATATAAAAGTGTGAATAAACTTATTTTTGCCTTTTAAAGGTTTTTTTGAATTGCAATCGTTTTTGATTCTACAGTCGTCGCCGTCGGTTCCTCTTCGTACTCGCATTTTTAAATATGCAAACACGAGCTAGGTATGAGCTCGTTATCTTATATTAATTAGTGTTGTGTGTTGTTGTATTTCTAAGTTATTCTTTTGTTGGTGAAATGGTGGCAAGTTTTAATAGGTAAAATGTTTTCAGCGTTAAAATGTTTAAAATGTTTCCTAAAAAAAAATTGTATTTTTACAAGAAACCTAAACCATTAGATGACCTAGCCAGAAAACAAATTGTTTATGATGCGGCGGTATTTGCCAACGGATATCTTACTCTCTATAGAAATGAAATTTTATTATAACAAAATAATAATAATATTTGTTAAGGACTTGTCAGGATCCAGACAAAAGCTCAAAAGTTATTTTGATTCTCAGCTTTGAATAATATTGTTTTTCCTATTTGAAACACACCTGAAAAGCACGTAAACAAGTTTAAAAATGAGTGCTTAGTTGTCTTAAAAATAAATGTTATTAATCTTTAGTTTTTATTTAAATTCAAATTACTTTTAATTCTATTATTACAAAAGATGATCTTGCCATAATTTCGTTTATGAAATATAGTTAAAAATATATTCAGTAATATTAGAAGTGTTACACCCAGAAGAAATAACTTTTTGGAAATGATTTTTTAGCAACAGAATGAGTAAATTCAAAGCTAGTTATAGCAACCATTGCAACGGTTTATCTTTGACAGTTCCTACAAAAAAAATTTAACCTCTTAGTGTTTGTTAAGAAAAAGGCTTATCAGAGCTGATAAGTAAAAGTATTTGCAGTTGTTGTGTCTCCAACTACTTGTTTGTAGAGCAACAAAAAGCCTCCAATCTGACGGCATCAACGATATCAACATTTTAGCTGATTCCCCGGAGGTAGAATTGAAGCTCTTCGAGAAGTTGGTTTGTCTTATCGCGAAATTGTTCGTCGGCGCCGTTTTGTAGGTTCTACTGCAATAACGGTAATGCGTGTGTTTAGCGTGTGCTCAGAAAAAAAAAGAAAACCACGAAACTGACCAACAGGTCAATGGAGGTGTACACGAGCGCCAAAACAGGCACTTCAGACAACTCTTGGAGACCGTTTTGCTACTCCGCGACAACTCGGTAACAAATTGTGTAGAGAAGAAGGTCACTTGTTAGTATGCAAACGTTATATCGCTGCATTCAAGATTCTGAACTTTTTTCTTACCGTCTACGGTTAGTGCTTCTTTTAACTGCGGAACACCGTTGTCAACGTTTGGACTGGTGCAGAGAACAGCAAGTTTGAGAAGCAAAATGGCATAATGTGATATTTCAGCAACGAATTATGCCTAGACATGCACGATGGCCGTGGGAGGGCAAGACGCTGTCGTGTAGAGCGACGTGTTATGGGATTTGCTGTTAAGAGTCATGTGCACAGGACTGTTAGAGTAATGAGTTAGAAGGCTATTGCCTATAGAAACCTTAATATGATAGCTGTGCGTTATGTTGATGACGTCCTACAAACTACTTAACTGTCTTATCTAGATGGCCGTCAACATGTCCTTTTTCAGCAGAACAACGCACGTCTACATATTTCTCGTCAAACTAACAATTCCCTTTAAGAAGCTGGCTCCCCCGTTCACCGGATTTAAATCCCTTAGAGCATGTGTTAGATATGATAGGGAGAAGACTGTCTTCTTTGCACCGGCTTCTACAGACTCTGGCACAATAATTAATCCTTGATGTTCAAGTTGCTTAAAACGAGGTATCGCAAGCACACATCGACCATATCATTTTGTCGAGGCCTAGATGTCTACAGGAGTGTACTTAGTTACAAGGTCGCCATATACATTATTGATTTTTTTTAAAATTAATGTTACTAAAATTTCTTGCAAATTTCATCGTTTTATCCTTGTTGTAGGTCTACCAAATTGCCAAAAAATTACGTCCAAAAAATTATTTCTTCTGGGAGTAACAGATCTAATGTCACAAGTATATTATAAAATAAGTGCTAAACTTCTGCGACATGAATTACTAATTTCTTTGAAAATGCCGTGAAAGAGAAAATGATTTGCAATGTAGGTTCAGTCTTAAAAATGTGACTAAAAAAAACTTGAACTGCCGCAGAGAAATAATTTGTTAAAAGCATCAAGTTTTGATTTTTTACCTAAATTATTTATGCTGAACTTTTTTTGGTACCACAGCCAATATTTCTTTCAGTTCTACAATTGACATAAAATAATGCACAAATAGATAATGTTTTAAAGTCTACAGATCTATTATTTTACCTAACAAAAGCAACAACCAAGCATATTGAACTTGGCACTAAAATGCAAGAATCAAATGCGTGTCATATTAACGTATTAACTAATACATTTTAAGGTCTACTTCTAATTACATGTGAGTGTTTTTAATATTTTTTTTTATATTTTGCGATTACAGTAAAAATATTGTAGCACTTTTTCTCAAAAAACAATGTTGCAATATTCAACTTTGTAACATTGCTTATTATAACTTTTTATGTTAACAACACTGTAAATTGCCATATAATGACAACATGAAAAATGTCTTTAATATAATTTGTTGTTTTTAACTATTTTCAATATTTAGATAATCACTTCCAATTAGTTACTTTAACAAATTATATTGGCTATATTAACCAAAATATTTTTTTGAATTTTATTAATCATTAGTGTGGACTTGTGAACCCACTCCAATTTGTAGTCAAATTAAGAAAATGGTTTTTATTGTGTGAAG
This sequence comes from Tribolium confusum, assembly GCA_029207805.1. Lineage (NCBI taxonomy): Eukaryota > Metazoa > Arthropoda > Insecta > Coleoptera > Tenebrionidae > Tribolium > Tribolium confusum. The sequence goes on along the minus strand of JALGAY010000002.1, from coordinate 38,377,424 downwards.
GTGACTAAATTCACAAAAGTCGAAACATGTAACAAGAAATTTATTTACTAGACTCATTCTCACGTTGCTAATGTATGTAATGATTCTAGTAATTTTATGAAGAGTGGTAGTAATAAAACTCTTGCCAACGTTTTAACACTTCTTCAGAGCTCAAGTGTAACTTTTTTTTATGTTCTAAGTGGGCAGTGTGCACACTACTTATTAATTTAACTCGTAATAATAGCACAGCATTTCAGAATAGTGCCCAGCCCACTGTCCCCCATTGCCTTTTTGTTTTATTTACTCCGCACTAATCTACCCTTTGTGGCAAATGCTCATCAATCGGCTCTACTATTGTAGCTGATTGTGTGGTCAATCAATAAAGCGGAAACAAAAGGGAATCTCAAAATGGCCAGTAGGTAAACCGCTTGTAGCTCGCAGTTCATTTACTAAAAATATTCCTAACAATTCTCTGTAATTACTTTGATTAATAATTGTATTAAAATTGGTAGTTCCATCGACCTTAATGTGCATTTAAGACACGATTGGTATTTTGTGGTGGAATATGAAGGTAATTCCTTGACAGATCAACCAACGCCTCGCCTAACAATTACCTGCATGTTATTGATATTTGGATCGTAAAATAACGTTTTAAAAAATAATAACACCAACTTTCTATTGTAAGTATTCAAAGGAGTTTATTTGGTGCAATAAAGACTTCTCTGTGGTTGGTCTTTAATTCATATCTAAAATGGGATTAAGTAAATTGTGTTCAACATATTTTTTTTATATTAGCACAAATAAAAATATGATCGTGAAACCACTGAAAACTTGTGGAGTTCGATAAAAACAATGGCGTTTTAATTGGAAAACCACTAATGTAAAGATAATTATTTAATGGAGTTTTAGTTCGTTGCTACATTTGTACACAGTTACAAAATTTGTTTTTCAGATTTTCTCTATAGTTTATTCAAATCACATCGTGTTACGGCAATCTGTTCAGTCGCTTGAAATTTTTTAATTAGCAACATAACATGCATGTTGATTGTTTTTGTAATTATATTTAGATTGCATAGAGTCTAACAGCTTGTCTCAAATTTGTTATAACATGAATAAATAAATAAAATAAAAAAGTAAAATTCTAGTCTGGATTTTGAATGTCAAAATTTTTAAATTTTTTATAAAATGAAAATTGATATAGCTCGAAGTGGTAACTAATATTGTTATTCCGATAAATAATTTATTTATCACATGATCATATATGATCTAATCGAAACGCATAATAAATAATCCTTGTTACGATTTTATTGACAAATTTATTTTGCAACAGTTTCGATTAAAAATCATTTCATTTATTGTCTCATCGAATATAAAAGAATCCTAACATTATGTTTATGAGTAAATTGCTGGAGAAGGGGAATTGAGATAAAGGGGATGTAAAATAAACACTATTGAAGCTATTCATCCGCTAAATCTTATCGCTACTTCTTTTTTTTTAAGTTTTGCTTATTTTTTCATGAGTAGTTATTCGTTGTAGTGGAAAGAGACCAGAATCATGGGGTAATATTAGTCACCACTTCATCTTCATCATCAGGTGTTTCCTTCCCACTACTCGATTTTTTTAAGAACTTTTGGTGATAGTGAGTTGAGAAGAGAAGAAAAATGGTAACAGCTATCATCTACTGTAACAACGACAACTCAAAAGTTCTCTTGAGTATAGATGGGGCATTGGTATAATATTCTCACCAACAAAACGAACTTTGTTGGTGGGAACAATACTTCCAATTATTTGCACTTCAATTTTCGATCATTTCCTAAAATTTGGATTGTCCATTTTATTTTTCCAAAATAGGGGAGTGTTTTTGTTTTGATTTTTCCATACCTGTTATCACAGCTTTCTACCTTAAATGTAAAGTGTTTCAAAGTTGCTGCAGCTAAATTTATTTAATGTTTATGTAACTTACCTAATTAGAAAATGCCAACAGAATGTTCCTTGTACTTTACTAATTTAAGTGTTTTGATTTGTTTATTTGTTTTGTTTGTACGATTTTTATTGACAACTGATATACTTTTATTTTATTTATTTTACTTCTCATAAACAATTTACTGCAAGAAAGAAACAAATACATACCTACTTTTTTCCATATTGTTGTTTTATTGCACTGTCTCTTCTTGAGTCATTATGCAATTACATTTTAATAGACTTCACAGCCATCTTGTGAATCACAACGACGCGTCGGGTTTCTTTACTTTCAGATGACAATAAAGATTTTCGGTCATTTTGTATTTTTGTTAAGTTTGATTTTGGCGCGTACTTTTGGATCTTTAGGCGGTAAGTGTGATCATTTTGGATCACTAGTTAAATTCTAATAAACTCACATAAATCCAAGTTATACTTGTGTCAAAAGTAAAATGAAAAAAAAGAAGTCACACAAAAGTAATAAAAAAACCGATTCGTTTATTAGGTATTATATTGTTAAAGTAACTCGAACAAAAAGACAAAAAGCGTTGTATGGACAAAATGTATTTTAAATGAGTTCTAAAAATGACAACTAAAAGAGAAAAAGAACAAGAAAAACTAAAAAAAGCCTAAAAAATAATAAAAGAGGTGAAACGTCAGCCATAAGTAGAAAAAACCGGAAAATCTAATCTGCGTCTGATTTATCCCAAAATTAACCAAAATTAATCAACTTGAAATATACACAGATGATATATGGAATTAAAAAAAATAAGTTCAAAAGAAAAAGATCAAAAATTCTACAATAGACTGTGACTTTGTTTTTATCTATACAATTTACATTAACAAAAAGTTCTAGAAGATAATTTTGATCAAATGGTAAAAGAACCAAGAAATATTTTTAAAAAACTTAAGAATCGCTGATTGAAAAAATAAAAACAAGAAAAACTACGATCTAAAAAAATTACGTTTAAAAAAAAGAGAAAACAAATAATAATAATAATTTAGAAGATCTAAAAAAAGTTAATAAGATAGAAACAAATCTTAAATAGGTTAGTAAAATAGAAAAAAAAAATATTTTCTTAGCAACGGAGACTTTTTAATTCGCGGATTGATTGAATTTAAAAATTTTTAGCAGATGGAACACTAATTAACAAATGATTATCAATTAGTAAATTGTAGACTCGATAAACATTTTTTTCTGAACTTATTGTTTTCTTGTTTAAATTTTAACACATTAAATTTGTTGTCATAGAAATATAGTGAGGTACTCTTCTGAAGAAGATAATTTTCTGGTAGATTAGAAGTAGACTACTAGAGGTAGACTTAATAAAATTTGTTAAGAACTAAAGTGTTATTGGTTTGTTTAAAAACATTAGCTTCCGAATGGTATCAATACCTAACACAATTTAAAATGGTGGGCTGTTTCATAGAACGTGAAGGCCCATTGCACATAAGAAACAACAGAAAACAAAATAAAACCGTAAAAAAGAAAATTGTTATAACTAAGCAAGTCCTATCAGAAAAGCAGGTTTTTCCGTTATTTAAATAACTTTTGGAATAAGTAATTATATTTTATGTTAATGTGTTTTTAATAGTTTTAATGTAAAAAAGTATATCGTTTACGAAATTGATTGACGTTTTATTTTGACAAGTAGATAGATAAATTTATTATAGTTGGTTTTAAGTTAACTGTTTTACAATTTCACAGCACTCTAGAGGCCGTTTTTTAATAAGCACTTGTTACTTTTTGTAACATGAAGTTCGGCAAAAGGTGGAACAAAATTTAAACCAATCGTTATCGAAAACAATCCGCAAATTTGGTACGAGTATTAAATAAACATTACGAATACGATATACCTAATCCTTGAAAATTTTTTTTACAAATAACAATAAAATCATATAAATTCAGAAAAATTTTGTGCTCGATTACAAGTCGCAGTAAAAAGCCCATACACAAAACATATGCCATTTTTCTTAAAAATGACATTTAGAAAAAAGATTTGATTTGTTTTCTGAACAATGCGATACTACCTATACACTGCTATTGTGTTTTTCAAATTTGACGTAAAACTTGGTATTGACAATGCTGGTGTGAACACGCCATTAAAATTTAACTAATTTTTAAAGAATTATTGTTACAGAAGAACAGAATTCTTATCTTATTTGTACATTTTTATTAAATGAAATAAAAAATTATACAAATTATGTAACGAAAAGAGAGAATGACAACATTGGCAAATAGCTGTAAACACGAGGCATTACACGAACTGTAAACAAGTTAAACACAAGTATATACAGTATTTTTTACATGAATTTAGGAACGTAAAAAACACCCTATGGCACCAAACAATTTCACTTTGCATTTTGTTGTCGAAACGTGCGTAGTGCAAAGATAAATTGTTTGGTGCTATGGGGTGTTTTTTACGATTTATTCTACACACCATGAGATCCAACAAGAAGATGAACTTAGGAAATTGCTTCTTTTAATGTAGTTTTTACCACTAGAAAAATTGAATTTTTGTGATTGAATTTTATGTGGACGCTTATTGTTCAGGGAAAATTTAATATTGTCAATTGTCCATAACACGTAAAACGAAATAAGTGCCTTGTCATACATCATGATTTAAATGAAATGATGCACGTCCATTTGTAAATGAATATTCGTCAGGAAATGCATTATGAAATATTAATACGCATTAGCACCACGGTAATATTGTTTTCGTCTGAAAGACAAAAGCAGAAATCTACTTTCAAGTTGATCAAGATAAATCTACATGTTCGTGTTTACAATAAACACACCTTCCCTTGGTATGTTTAGAATTCAATTTTTCTCCTCATTGTTATGCACATCCTCCACCCTTCGTCCTTCGAATTTATCTGTATTGCACACGTCATTCCAGCTACATCTTAATTACAACACGAATTACAACTGTAATGAGTTACCGGTAGATGGACGCAATAATTGCATTTCCATGCAGCTCTTTGTGCTTCTGGTTTTGTCAACATACGCACATCCAGCCGTGAGTAAGTCGATGAAGTCGGGGCTGGCGGAACTAAAGAGAGCCGAGACTCTTCAAGAATCGCCCTTATGCAGGAGCGCAGAGAAGTTTCACGAACTTCTCTGATACGATCTGACTTTTTATTTGTGGTGCGTCTCGTTGTCAAGGCCGCACGGGGATCGGCGTTAATATAAATTTCAACAGTGGCGTGGAATACGCCACTGGACGAAAGAAATCGAGAAAGCTGCATGAGATTTGATTTACGGTGGAGGTTTCGTATCGATTCCTGCGCCGGAAATAAATCTCGATCGAGAGAAATTTTACGGCTGTCGTGCCAGAAATATTAGTTAAAGTTATGGAGTGACAGTGGTCTGTTGGGGGCTGATTCCCGTGTTGGATGATGCAGCAGGTCGAACTAGAGGTGGTCTTTGAGAATTCATAGCAGGAGCGCAGGAATTCAGTCTGCAGTTCAATCAAGTAGCGAGGAAATTGCTACTACGCCACTGTTCGCAGTCGTAAAAAGCGAAAAAATGGAACTAAGTTTTGCAGAAAAGTTTCATGGATTTTTATTCTATAATAATGTTCTGATATCTTAAAGTTGCATTATCTATTTCTGATGTGTTTTTGCATTAATAATAGATATCTTTAAATCACTAAATCATTCAAATTGAAAGATTAATATTTTTAATATCGTTCGAGTCAAAAAGCGCGTATTTGTTGTTAACCAAAACTTGTTTTGAACACACAAATTATAAAAAAATATAATTTGTAATTGAGACCTTGATCACAAGCATATACAAATTCAAATTTAAGAAAATTAGTTATATAGTCATATATTTAGTTACTAACACTAAAGATATTTCTGGCTCTTGAATTTAATTCATTTTGATATTTTATGATGTTACCTGAAGCACGCGTATAAAAATACCTGTGAATATCATTAAAAACAATCTGTTAAATTATTGCTTTGTTGATAATTCTTGCAGACATTCTCTCGCGCGATTTTAAGATTATTCGCAACAAAATCTCTGGAAAACTTTTGTTGGCAACAATTTGTTTCGTGCAAAGTTTATGGAAGAAATTGTTGCAAACAAGGTCAGAAACTGCAATTTAAGTTTCACTAGGATAAGTAATTGTTACCTAAACCAAAAGACTAAATTAAAATATTAATAAACATTTTATATACCAATTTTTTTAACAAAAGCCTCTGGTTTGAGTAAAAATACTATAATTTCCTTTGTGTTTTGAAGTATTCAAAAAGTAAAATATTCGTTTGCATAGTAGCTCAAACTGAATATTTTTGAGATATTTTGACAACATTTTTAAATGGCAGTATTTTTAAATTTTTTAACAATGAATAAATTAGTATACATGGGACTACAATTCGATGTACACGCCATACATTATTTTCACAACTTTTTAAAGCTTCCAAGTAGTGCAAAGACTCTTTCATGACGCATGATTTATGAAATTTTTCCTGAAATAGCAGAAATGTTAAAAAATCCACATAAAGTCAAAAAATTAAAACGTCAAACTCCCAAATAAAATTTAAAAAGTTTTATTTTCGTTTTTAAATAGTTAGTTTATTTCAGTCATTACAGTCCTAGTCACATACTTTGCGGCTATTTCTGTGCTATTAGGAAATGATAATGATAAATTTTCATTTATCAAAACTCTTCTACAATTATTGACATTACTTAACAATTTAAAGAAATTTTTTTTTAATTAATGCTTTCTATAAAGCTTTACTACTGATTTGTATTATAATTTACGACTTAAAACACATTTTCATTTTGCGATAAAAATGTATACTTTTAAGAAAATGTGAGCTTTTATACGCCGGATATACATGTCGTTCCTGAACAAGCTTACAACCAATGCACAGCTATAAAAAATGCTACTCATGGAATTACGGAATGTGAAAGACAAATAAATTTAAAAAATTCTATGTATTTTAAATAGCACTAAAAACTTTGATTAGAAAAGTTTATGAGGTTATTATATCTGATTTTTTTTTTCAAAGAACCACTATGGTGCAAATAAATGCCATTCTATTAATTATTCTATAACAACCTAATGCTTTTAGTATGTGAAATTGAATTTAAGAGGTGATTATATGGATCACAGTAGTTTGAAAAAAAAAACAGATAATACAAAATTATACAAGATTTACTAGAAGTAAGAGAGAAATTGCTAAAAAATTCGGCAACCTCTCTTTACAAAAATACAAAGGTTTCAGAATGCAAACTTTGCATCAAGTTATCTTCAAATACAGGCTTTCAATGTTGGCGTTTATTTTTAATTATTACGGTTATTAATATGTATTATAATAATTTTAAAAAATATTGAAAATCTTGCTTAAACGCTGAATACAAATGTATTCGTTTTGCGCAAACACATTGGAATGACAAGAAGGATAAAGCATTATTTTGTTGCTGGAGAGAAGGCAGCATTCAAAAGGTTTTAAAAACTGTGAAACACAGTTAGTGCAGTGTTGCCGAATTGAACAAAGTTATATAAGGCAAACACCGTGTGAGAAATAATTTGAAAAACTGTTTTCCACACTTTTACTTACTACAGCGGGTTTAACCTACAGCACTTCGAATTCGGATTCCCTTAATTTTTAGACAGCTTGTATAAGGTTTTTCAGGTTTCTTAAGAAGAGTTGTACACGTGACATTATCAAACTTTTTTTGTTCGTATGTTTAGTATAAGATTTTTTTATGCATTAATAAATTATTAGTCTAATTAATAACTAATCACAATTCCAAATTTTAATTTTTTATGGAAACAAAGATACTACCGGTATTATCTCAACTTGAAATTAGCCTAATAATGTACAATTCTAAATTATATTAAATACAATTATTTACCAACGACACAAAGAATTTTTTATAAAAATAATAGTAAATTATGTATCAGTCACATTTTAATATTTATTTCAAAAACATAACATACGTTTGTAGTTGTTAAAATTTTATTGCTTATCATTTTAATTTTAATGTTTGTAATAATATGTGGCTATAAAACAGTAATATTCCATTGTATAGCAAATTTTAATTAAACTATGAATTTTAAAATACGAGTAGGTTAATATGTACTCGTAAACTTTTTCTATTCCAAAACGCCAAATTTATTGAGTCCTTCAGAGTGATATTTCCTATTCTGCTTATAAACATCTTTAGTTATAGATGATTCTTGAATAAGAGAGATTTTTGTTTTATTTTCTGTTAATTGATAGATTTAGGTTTTCTTGTACTCTGTGACCTTTTATATTAAGAACGAAAAACTAGGACTTTCTTAATTTTCTGTTAACTTTTCATCAGTAATCAGTTAAAGTAATCGTTTAGCAACATTTACGTTAAAAAATACCAAGAGTGTAATTTGATTTCATAAGCAAATTGGCCATGTGAGTTGAGATCATTTCTGGACGTATTGAATTAGTTATTACTTATTGCAATGATTAGATTTATTATAGATATGCAGCAAGTAATGAGATTTTACTGGACGAGTAAGAAAATACCAAAATGTTTGAAATTTTCGTCTATATTTGGCCTTTTTAACAACATTTTGGTTGTTATTTTCAAAAACATTATATATCGTAAGTCATGAAAGAGTCTTAGTTTAGTGTTGAAATGTAAGTACACAGATTGCGTTTTTCTGAAATTGTAATTTTCAATATTTTGTAAAAATGCGAAATTTACAATTGACAATACACATAATTTACAGACTTTTTGTTTACTTTACGAACTCTTTTTCTTGTTTTTGACATATGAATCAGCTAAAGTGCTTATTCACAAGCTAGTTTGCTTTAATTTGCGTACCATAATGTGCTTTTTGTATTGTTAGTAGTAGAGCTTGATTCGTGACAAAAAATTCGAATTTAATCTAAAAAAAATTATTTGTTAATGTCAATTAAATTAAAGGCGCTGATATAAGAAAGAAGAAAACCTACTGTACAATTTTATTCTCAATTAATTTATTCTATAATTAAATCGCAAATCAATGGAAACGGTGACATTAAATTAGATTTTTTCTTCCACAAAATTTAAATCTTACTCTATTTTATTCCATTAAAATTACCTTGAAACATTGAAACATTACCTGTTTATAGAGTCTCTATAAAATATTTTTTAGGTGTGATAAACTTTTAATTTGCTTAACTTTTTTTTCTAACATATGTTTATGTATAAAATATAACAAATTTATATTGCTTTTATATTTTATTTAAAAATTGAAAAATTACATTCTTTATAACAAATTTAAGGATCATTGTATAACATTTGATTAAGTGGGTATAATACATGCATATACAATAGTTTTTTACAATAATAGTCTTATTTATTTCAGCCTACGAAAATTAGTTTTCATTGTTTTTTTTAATTTCTGAATTATAGAGAAAAAAAGTGGGCTGACTTTTAAGAGCTTGCAATAAACCAAATAATAGTCATTGTTATAATTATTTAAGAGCAGGCGGGGGTGTCTGAATACACAAAAATCACGAATCGCGATTTGCCTTTTAATTATTATCGTTCAGAGAATTTTACTGAACAGAAAAATCTATATATACGTATTGATGTGTCTAAACATACACCAGAAAAAGTGATGCATGTTCAGACAAGGAGTGGTGAGGGAACACACTATTCAGCAATTGTAGACAAACAAACAAATAATGCATTCATTCATTTGACAGAATAGTACTTATTTTTATAATATATATTTTCTAATTTATCGAGGTTTCGTATCATATTCGATGAATTCTGATGGATAATGTCTTTTATTTTCGATTGACGAAGTACTAAACTTTTTTGGTTTATTTTTAGAGTTTTCTAGAAAATTGGCTACAAACATTAACAATAAATAAAAAAAATAGTTGTCATTTATTAAAACAAAATACTTCAAATTATTTTCGGTGCAATAATGTAAAAAGAATATTCAAACTATAATAACATTTTATTGGCTAAAAGGTACAAAAATGACTGAAACTAAAAGTTTTTATTATAGATTTTAGAAACGTCAAAAATAATCTCAGCATAAAATAGTTATCACAAAATTTTCTTTATTTAAATTTTGTATGGTTATAGGACTAATTTAGTTTTATTATTAAACTGCTAAGGAGTGAAAAGAGCAAGGGTCTAGGGTTGTCCCCATTTGCAGGTGGCCATGAATATCGCTAGTCTTTGGTGCCAATTGTAATAGTGAATTTTGTTTTCGCTTATGATTTTTTGTTTTTGAGTTAGTGTCATTTCTAATCGCGTGTTTTAGAAATTATAACTTTTTTATTTTTCAGCCAAATGAAAAAGCAAAATATACCGCGAGGTCACCGCCAATCGAAATTTCTTTCTCAACTGTTGGTAACTGCGGGAGATTTGAATTTAAAGCACGTTACTTTAATACTATTTCCAAAAATTTTCAGTTTTGTAACGATGATGTCAAAACTCTCATTCGTTCTCATTGGTTGTGATTTTAAAGTGTCTGAGTCACCATGTCAGTTTTTACTAGTCGTGCTAGTAAAATTTTTATTAGCACTAGGCATAAATGAAATCGCATAACATTGAACGTGAATTTTAAAACTTTTCTAATTTTTTTTTACACATTTGGCTGACTATTTTGCTTTGTTTCACCGTTTACTGTAGGTATTCAAATCCAAATTTAAATTTGCATTATATAAATTTCATTAACGTCATAGTAGTTTGTAAAGATTTTTTTTTTAATACAAACTGTGACAAATGGTGATAACAGAAGATAGGAATGGAGATATAAATCAAAGCTTGAAACGATTTATTACAAATAATAGATTTATGTATATGCATAGAAGACAGAACAGACCAGTTTGAATTAAATTACAGTGAAATGGAAATCACCTAATTAATTTATTACATCGTTTTTGTTACTTTATAATGCATAAATAACTCTGTTATACACGTAAAAACTTAATAATCCTCACGCAATTATCTTAAAAAACCCTATTGACTAGCTGACAAGTCCAGTTTTCAGTATATCGATTAAACCATCACAGGTTATTATTAAAAATTGATTCCATTACATTCGCTTCGTTTTTTTTTTTATTAATTATCATAGTTCCTTTGATTAAAAGTATACAAGCAAGCAAAAACTTCAAGCCTAATGCAGTAGTTTGAGTAGAAATCACGTCGATATCGAAATAATCCTTTGTAAATGCCACGTCTAAAAGGAAATTAAATTCACAACGTTAAAGCTGTTTAAATGCTCAAGTAGTAAAGTTGTAATTACAAGTTATAATAAAATAGTTATTAGACATTGACGTTCTGGCTACACTCGTAAAAGCCTTATTAACACGTATGCTGAACATGTTTCAAACAATCGCGACGTATTAAGACAACATAAAATACTTTTTCAGTATACCTACCACCAGTTTGAAATATGAGTGCCCAAGTTCAATCAACGTTTACATCCCCAGTCAGACACATTTAATTAAATTGCAAAAACGGCATAAAGGCACGAAGTCCCTCCAATATAACTTTTATTAGAATCTTATTAAGGAAGTAGGAAACACTTTTCAAAGGTCTAGAAAAGCTTTAATTCCTGAAATACGGGCTACAAAATATTAGCTTTTATGAGATACTTGATATTATAAAATATAATACCTTCATAAGTTTGTTATCAAGCTGTGGGTGCATTTTACTTGAAGCCAATAATATGTATCTAGATCCAACCACGTATTTCAGTCTAGACACATACGTTACAGATTGTACAGAGAAAGTTCATGAACTTTGTTGTTGTATATAAAATTCACACGATAAATAATTTATATTTTCTAATGAAGATAATTCAGATTTTGAATGGCGTATAATGGCTTTGTTTATAACAGTTTTGGGAATTTAGAATTTCAAAATAATCATCACAACATAAAGAAACGATGTGAACAAAAATTTTGCAGAAAGGATGTTTGTCACCTACAGGAGGTATGGTTTGTATTATGCAGGATCAAAGGACCGCTTGTACTATTATTGTGGTATTAAGTTTCAAGACGTGATGTTGAGAGTGGGATACAGCTTGTTTGAATAATCAACGTTAGTGGTTCTGACAATAAAAGCACACGAGATTATTAGACTTTTACTTTCAAAAGTCTTTAAATTGCAGTTTTCACACTTACCAACCATTCACTTTATTTAGAGTTTGTAAATTACGGCTTGATTAAAAGCATTTAGTGCTTGTTCTTTATGTTGTTGAAGGATTTGCGGCTTTGGCTTTATTTTCGTTATTGTCTGTAAAGTGTTGACTTTGAAGTCTGCTTAGTTTGTCTAAAGCAAGAATGACGCTGCAAAATTGGTGCTTAAGGCGAGAACCTCTTGATCATCTTAAATACACAGTCCTTAACAAAATCTAAATTTAACTACAAGATGTATATCTAAAACTCCTATTTCAGAATTCAAAGGCCGATATTAAAATGTTGCGAGATTAATTATTCATGTTACTTGAATTCTGTGGCCTTTCTTGCATTCAAGATGATTTATGCAGTACTAAAATGGGTCCTTACTGAGTCGCCATTTCAGTAATTGCTTTAATCCATTGACTGTTATGAAGTATTCGGGTCGACCGTATAACAGAGACAAATGTTTACAAAACGATACGGAAAAACTGGTTACGGGAATATTAATGTATTTTTAAATTGCATGGAGAGATAAAAACGCCGATGTTACAGGAATAATTATTGAAAGAGATTCGAACTTGTAAGTTGAGCAGGCGCGTTTTTAATTTTATAATTCGAAAGCATAACAAAAAAAAAAAAACAAAAAACAGCAACCAGGAAACTGCTGTCCGTTTTCAGGGTTGTTACTTTATCACTAGTGGAGCGTATTCTAGTGCTGCTATGTTGGTGCCGCAAACCGATTCAACTGCAGCCATAACTATTTTTTGTCTGTTACAGTTAACTTTTCTAGTGATTTTAATGTCAGAACGACTTGGTTAAAATATTTAAGAAGTACATGTCTTGCAAAAAAGTTAAATATATTTCTAATTGGTTAAAAATTCAGTGCTCATTTAAAAGAATTTGACTTAAAAAATTCAATCTAATATTATATCAAGTTTTTTAAATTCTTAATTTAAAACTGTTTATGTAAAATCAAATTACTTCATTTTTCCCAGTCAAAGTTGCTTAAAACATTTAATGTTGCTTCTCTAGTTATATTTCATGCAGAATCTAGCAGGACAATAAGAATAAGTAACAACTTTTGCAGGAATATTTTAATTTTTACAAAAAGTTGCTAATTGGCGCAATTAAATTTCTTGCTATTAGCAAAAAAAAATTAAACAAATTTTTGAAGCAAGATTATTAAAATTCGGAGGAATTATTACTCGCAGGGTCGCAGGAACAAAACAATTATTATTTGTTAATTTGTTAATCAACACATTTAAATGAGTCTTATTATATTTTACTCATTACTACTATTATAAGTAAAGAAAACATAACACTGACAGGTATTATTTCACAAAATGCTTTCATATTAGGTACATTATCATTATTCCCATTTTTAAATACGATATGTTTAAAAGATTCTAAAATACTTTTTAAGAAGGTGGAAATATAGAAAGAAACAAAGTCACTAGCCTACTAAAGGATAAATTTTCTTGATCATGTGGTATGTTAGAGTTAAAATATTTACTTGGCTGCATCATACACTAGTTGGTTAGTAAACAAACCATTTAACGTCTAGTTATTTTAATGGAAAATTATCATTCCACTAAAATAACTAGGTTTGCCAGCTCAAAATTTCTTTCTCAGCTATTGAAAATGGCGGGAAATTTGAATTTAAAATTTCAAATTATTCTTTTCATTAGTTCTTGCCGATTTAAAAAAGTATATTAATGTGAGTTCAAAAGAAAGTCATGTTAAGAAAATTGAAAAAGGTTTGGATTGGTAGGCCAAGATTATTATACAAAATAAAAACTGTTGAAACGTACTATATACCTAAATAAAAAAAAATACAGGCCAAGTATTTTTCGCGCATTATTTAAACAATCAGTAAAAGGATTGAAATGAAATTCGTGTTGAGGTTTTAAATCATTTTATTATCCGCTAGTTTATATAAGCTACATTCTAAAACTATAATAATTGTTCTTTGGTTTAAAACAAAACTTATTACAAAAATCAATAAATAATACTTAATTGTACATATTTTAATAATTACAACAACTATAGTATCGCTATTAAGCGTTTAAACACCATATTTTTCTTCTACAAACAAATTTCACAACGTGGTATTTATTGTCTACACTTTTAATACTTTTTTAAAGTAAAATCAATTATACAAAATAATTTTTTACGATATGTTTTGTATACATCCTAAGAGATGTGTGTCACAGATAGTTGTTTTTTAACTTTGATAAAATAAAATGATAATACTGCAACATGAAAAAATTAAATAAAATATGTACAGAAAAAATATCAATAAAGTGGCTAACGCTAACGTCTCCTGAAAATATTTAGGACCTAGGTTAGTAGTGTTAAGAACCTAAAGTAAAATATTCGTCGAATGGCAAACAAATAAACTTTTTTTTTAGAAACAATACTTTTCCAATTCTTTATTAAACTTTAAAATTTGGTAAACATTTTTCTTTAAGTTTTAGTTATAACAATTATATAAAAAAGTCAGATGAAAATTTTGGAGATGACTACCAATTTCTTTATCTACTTTTCACTTAAGACTAATTTTCATTTATTTTATAAAATGTTCGATCAAGTCGCTTCAGGATATGCAAAGCATACAATATATATTTTTCTTGTTAACTATGAAAATTATTTTATGTACAAAAGTCGAAGACTAATTTTTTACATGAATTTGTGATCATTTATATAAATATATTGCTAGATCTAGTTCTCTCAATCAAAAATTGTGAACATGGAAAAAGTTACAGTGAAACTACGTGAAACAAAAAAAATATTGCACGCAAGTCTAATCAAAACATAACAAACTCGCAACACAAAATCAAACTCAATATTACATAAAACATACACTTAAATTTATTAACAACATTTACATAACATTACATCAAACATAACATTAGTTCAGACATTTATATACTTTTATATACATAATATAAATACAAGATACAATATTTTTACATTCAGGAACATTTCTTAATAATTGTAATAAGCGTGGAATGTTGTATATAGTATATCCATAATTTCGAGACAAATCCCAGTAATGTCAACAGAAGCCACCAACAAATCGCTAATTAATACCAATTCACACCCAAATCAACCAAAAGAATTACCATTCCAGCAACAAGTGTTAATTTCTTGTCCTCACACTCCGCCTTTTCAAGATTACCGCCGCATTTTTCACATTTCAGATTCAAAACATTTGACAATTATCAAAAAACAATTTCAGTTATATCTCTCAATAACGCTTCTTGTTAATTGTCAATTACGAAAACCTAATTACGCAAAGCGTTACTTCTTACCGAAATGTAAATCATATGTAAAACATTATCAGCTGCTAATTGGTGCTTAACCAGAAATTCTTCATTGAAGGGCAAAATTTAAATTCACTATATCTTGAAAAGTTAGACGAGCAGATGGCAAATGAGAGTTTTATCAGCAGTTTTTCGCTCGAGACGTAATCTATCCACATAAAATAGCAACGATACTGATAAAAGTGTAATGCAAAACTGGTTTGTGAGATCCACTGTTCAGAAAATACAATTTGCTGCATGTAATGCGAGTATGTGACAAAAATGCAGATGCATCATGATGAAGCTCTCGATATTACAAAATACGTGATAAAGTCAGGTTTATATAATCGCGTTGAGAAACAACGTCAGACCCCAAGTCGCACTGAGAGAAAACCTGCTCGGGTAGCGAAAAAATTCACTACACAGCCAGCCAAATAATTTCGAAAAAGAAACTATTTGTTTTTTTACCAAAATATTTAGCAGCGACAAATCAAGTTTTGGTTTTCTTGCCAAATTAATTAGACTGAACATGTTTTTTGTTACCCGAGAAAGATTTTTTTTTGTCAGTACATCAAGGAATGTAAAGAATAGTTTGCTTTACAGATCTATTAAAACTTCTTTTCTATCACTGAAAGAAAAAATTTGCTCGAACATAGTACAAAAATTTGGTAAAAACGTCCTACTAAATAATTTTGGAAAGACAAGCAAAAATTAGTTTCGTTACCAAATTACTTCGACAAAGTTTTGGAATTCTTACTAAATTAACTAGGCTTGGCTGCTGGACATATTTATTGTTAACCGAGTAAATTTTTTATCTCAGTTCAAGCAGAATAAAAAATACTTAAGTTTAGATATTTTTTTAAAGTTCTCTGCTATCATTGCGAGAAAGAACCTGCTTGGGTAGCACAAAAATAACTAGAATACGCTCAGCTAAATAATTTTGATAAGACAACAAAAATTCGTTTTCCTAACAAATTATTTGGCTTCGACAGACCAAGATTGAGTCTTCTTACTAAATTAATTAGGTTGAACGTGTTTTTTGTTACCAAAACAGTTTTTTTCAGTGTAAGAAATACAAAAAATTTTGGTTTCAATATTTTGTTTTATTTCGATATTAAAAGCTCTCTTCTATCACTGAGAGGAATAACCTGCTCGAAGATAGCACAAAAATCAAGTAAAACACGTCTACTAAATAATTTTGGTAAAAAAAAAAACAAAAATTAGACTCTGGACATATTTCTCGTTACTGAAACTGAAAAAGAAAACTGAAACTGAGTGTTGGTAGTAGATTATTTTTGCCAAAGACACCAAGTTTTGTTTTTCTAGCCAAATTTTTTTTTGCTGGGCATATTTTAGGAAATCTTTTCCCTATTTATGATTAGAATGTGTGCAATTTTCTCGTGAAAAATGCGTTTCTGATTCAATTCCTGCTTCAGTGTCGTAATGAGTGAGCCTTTTAGTCATCAGAGCGCAAACTATAACTAGCAGTAACTAGAGATTAATTTGGTTTGATGATTGCAGCACTCGTTTTCGATTTAATGCCAGTGTTCGGTTGACTAAACTGCCGCTAATTATTTTGGTTAGTTTACATTTGCCATAACAGTATATAAATGTTTATACAATTAATGTTCAAACATTTACATTACCATTTGAGCATATTTCCGAAGGCTTTCAGCCTGCTAAAGTGATTACTAAGCATCAACAAAAATCCAGGACTCCTTACGAATTTGGATTAATAGAGCGTCTTGTATGCCGATAATCTAGGCCGCGTATACAGATTTAGTGAAAATAGAGTTCACGGAGTGTTTTGACCTGCTCTCTGTACACGAGCTCCAGCTGTATATATCCGAGCAGAAAGTGCAAAGATAATAATTAAAATGTAGGTTACGTTTGAATTAATTGAAATTGTTTGGCGCAAATGATTTCTTTTTGCATGGTCTGAGAGATATTTGTACCGTTTAGAGACTCTGAAGCCGACTTTCGATCGCCATTAACTTAATCGCGCCTTAGAAACGTAACGAGCTTTCGGAGGGAGCATTTGCCATAAACGGATATAACACACAGTTTTCTTTTTTTAACTTGTCAAAACAGTTTCACATGAAAAGCGTAATGAGAGTATGTTTGCTTTGAAAGCAATCAATCTACAGGTGTGTCTCGTAACTGTAATTCGATAAGTCACTATTTTAAGGCGGTCTGACAAATGCCAACCCTCTGTAGTTTAGGGTAATTTAGCTTTCGTATTGCCAGCTCATACAATCGTTCTTTCTGTTTGAAGCAAAGAGAACAATACCCGACTTGAAGTTTCTTTTATGGGATTATTGACTGGTAGAACACGTCAGGTGTCAAATCGTGAATTGTTCCATTTGTTCCGATTGAAACAATCACGTGTTAATTGAATTTTTTCCAAAAATTCTGCTGCTTTATAATTTCATTTCGATGCAAATCTGCGATTGTGGGTGGTTGTCATGATTTGAAATAATTACATTGAGGATTTACGTTCTTTAATCCTATTAAATTTTGATTCAATCAGACCAAAGCGGATCAAAATCACGCAAGAGATTTTATTATTTCGGTCAGAAATTTTCCCTAAAGTTGTGTAACGTAAATTATAGTGCGGCTTGAAGCGTTCGCTTATAGGAAAAAATTGCTGATCTGATTAAAGTCATGTAAAAGTGGAATGGTATTTTTGTGGTCTGCTTCGGTTTGTGTAAATTTTGACCTTCTTTTGCCATTTTTTGCAAACTCACGTACAGGATATTTCGCTATGGTCGGAGACTTTAAAGATGTTGGAGTGTTGGGTAAGTGAAAAAATTGATTTAATGATGCCACGACCAAAAGAAATGTGCAATTTGTCGTCGGGTAATAACATGCAAAAGTATTCAAAAAGGATCAAGTCATTCAATTACTGGCTGGCGTGGAAGGAGTCATTAAGAGGTTTACTTCTGACGACATTTACTAGGTAGCACAAATTGTGAAAAGTTTAGAATCCATAAAAATGAATCAAGTAGAAAGATAAGTAGCTAAACACTGTTGTCCTCGTTTTTTAAGTACCACCCAACAATCACCACTAAATCCCATTAATTATAAAGAAGAAAGTACAGTTTGCTGACACAATTGAACAAATGTGTATAACTTTATTAGTCCTGTTGTAAATCATTGCTAGAACACGTTTCTACATATCCTAACAATAAATCGATAATATTAATTATATATGACATGATATACCAAAATCCAATTTGGAATCAAGATCTAATCTATTGTTGCATATTTATGTCACTCAAAAAACTGTCTATGTTTTGCTTGTCATTGGTTTTAACAGTTATGTGTCCCATTTATTGGAAAATTTAAATAAACCCCCAATAATTTTGTACCTGCTGGTGTAATTAGCAACATTTTTATAGTATTCTAAAAATGTGTGAAAACGTAAATAACTGTATTTCCATTTCCTGTCTTCGCAATTATTTTATATTCTTTCGATCGTATCGTTGTAATTATTATCATTACCAGAAACATTTGATTGCTTTCGCCAACACAAATCAGTTTCTATTTTTCAGTTTCAAAAGCGCGTGAAAGAAACAATCGATATGTTTGTAACGCCAAATTTCACTTATTTCCATAATTTGATAAGATACGCCGTTCATGTCGCAATCAATTCATCAAGTCGAGATGGCTTAATTTTTTCCGAATTTGCTGCTCGATCAATGTCGGGCTGTTTTGCGTGATAAAAACTTAATTTGTCAAAAATCAGAGCCAATTTATTCAGACTTTCTCCTTATGTACAGATTGTTCCACCAGCTTATCCCGATTCTTCGAGGAATAAACCATTCGAAGTATGACTCAAGCTACGACTTATAGGTTTGTCACAAATTGACATTTGAGTGTAAAAAAACAAACCTGATATTGAAATATGGTTTGTACGTGTTGTCGTTTACATTTAAATTAATTAAAAGTATTTTTCAAACTCAATTAAGTTATAAATAGATTTGTCTGACAAAAAATCAAATTTATTTATTGCCATTTTGCTGCTACAAAATTAATATTTAGAGGTTGTAATTTTTGAATTAAAAAATATATTAAGCATCTATTATCTGCTTTTTTTCGAGGAACCTCTGTGGTGCAGATAATGACACTATAAATTTAATTCCATATATTAAAAACATTACGTTGTTATACAAACAATATTTGCACCACAGTGGTTTTTTCAAATAAATCAGATAATAGCTTATTTTTTAAATTCCATTAATTTTTGTGCTAAAAGAGTGAATGTTTTAATTCAGGTAAAAAATATGATTTTTTTTCTGAATAAAAACTTTTTTTTTTTGGTTTTGAATTCGCTTCTAAGTAGTATCCAAATAAAAATTGTAACAACAAAGCTATAAATATTTTCTTTATTGTTTATTTATTGCTTGCAAAATTTCTTTTTTTTATGAACAGAAATTTCTAATTATCAGTTTACCAACTAATCTGCAGTTTACTGAAGTACTTCACTACACAAAAAACAAAAACAATCTTGGAACACTGCTATCAGTAACCTCTGTTAGACAAAAATTGAACTCAAGATGAAACGTTTTAAAACGAATTAAAGATCCTTAAAAAAGGTTAAATGCTCCTTCTGTTGAAGCACGGAAGAAATAACCCACCACAGAAGCTTTATCTATAAGAAATGTCAGCTAAAAATAGATATAAGAAATGCTTTTAACGAGATGTGTATAAAAGAAAGAGCAGGATATTTGCCAGAAAATTTAAAAAAACAATATTTATATGGAATTAAGCAGTTTCATTTTTGCAACTCATAAAAATTTAAATATGGTCTAAAAATCTCAGTTGTTCCTCTGCGAATAAAATTTTTAGGATTTTTTTTTTAGAAATTAAGATGACAATAATAGGCGATTTCAAAAATAAAGAAGAAGGAAAAAGTATAGATTTGCAGCAGCAGATTTGATTTTTTTAAAAAAAACTAAAAGCGCCGACTATCCATGACTCGATAAATGGCGAAAATTTTAAAAAATGGGTGAAAAATCAATTTTTACCAGAATTAAGCGAGCCATCCATTATTGTCATAGACAATACTCCTTGTCATAAACAGGTGGTAAATGTCCAACCAACAAAATAAAATGTTTTTTTGTTTAATATATTTTCATAAATTAAAAATTGTTTATTAAACATAGATCTTCGAGTAACCTGTAGCTTTTCTAATATTTTAGTGTAAATGTCAAATATCGTTTCTAACACCGGAAATTTCATTTGAATTGTATTCGAATAAAGATAAATTTGTGGTAACTGTTCATTTTAAATGCTGATGATCATAAGATTTTAACTAGAACATCTTGTACTAGACTTATGTTATAAGCTCTATCTTTGTCATCATGTTAAGCTAAAAGAAGCCAGATAGATATATGATGACATTCGGTTTTGGGTTTGGTTCATTGCTGACCATGATACAGAATGAGATGGTAATAAGAAGGTAGTTCTTTATTTGTTTGAGAAATCGAGATAAACTGGTGGAATGATCTTTAGTAATTCCATGCTATGGGTTGGCCGAAGAAAATACAATGGGTCATATTTCAATTTCTTTAATGGGGGTTTATCTTGTCTTAAATTGTCACTCTTTAACATATGTTTTTATTCGCCTTCCCACTTTCTCTTTAATGAATATAAATATTTCACGGAGGTAAATACTAAATATAACCAGGTAAGGTAAATAATAGAAGTAGATGTCTCTTTGAACTTTCCAATTTTTCGAGAACGATTGTAAAATGTATTTAGATTTCTAAAATTGGCGTTTTGAAAGAAGTCCCAAGTGCTCCATTGACACGGTGAACCCTCCGAATTGGAGCAAACAGCGAAACCACA
Organism: Tribolium confusum; assembly: GCA_029207805.1. Taxonomy (NCBI): domain Eukaryota; kingdom Metazoa; phylum Arthropoda; class Insecta; order Coleoptera; family Tenebrionidae; genus Tribolium; species Tribolium confusum. Next base: position 38,356,196 of record JALGAY010000002.1, on the reverse strand, counting down.
ACAATTCGGAATTTTCGAGGTGAATAAAGACGACTTCATTAAAACATTTATCGTGCCCTGCGAACGCACTTTCCTAGAGTCAGGGAGACATCGACCGAGTAAAATCAATACCGCAGCCATGCAGAGTTTGAAACGGATGGAAGCTAGCAGGGTCATGAGTTCACCTCGACTGAAAGCGGAGGTTCTAAATTTAAACGAACGCTGCAACTATTCAATTTACTGCCTGCTTCCCTTTATGCACAAAAAAGCAACTATTTCAAATGCTAATTTGTTATTAACACTTCACTAGTTGTTTGCTTTCGAAACACCGTTGTCTTCACAAATGCTTAGCAGGAAGTCGATGCTAATAGAAAAGGTACATTCAGTGGGCGGCTTACTATTCACCTCCGAGGATTTGTCACTGAATTAATTCAATTTTGAGACTTTACACAACTACTCCAATAGCTGAATAAACACTCACGACAAATTAGGTATAATTTCAAAACGTTGCAACAAGGTTTTTTTTTGACACTCATGAGGGTACTGAACAGTTCGAGCGTAAACTAATTACACGAACTAATTTTAAACTGCTCGTAATCAATTGAAGGATCAGATGCGGGCGTCTACTTGTCATACAAATTTAAAATATCGGTGTTTTTCTTTAATAAATTTCAAAATCACTTTGATTTTAGATAGGGAGCACCCTTTTACCGAATCTGAAATGGAAATGTCGCCGCGTTCTAAAATTGTATGTAAATGTACTACAAATTACAAATTCTAATCATCAATGAAAATGAATTATTAATCGCGCGTACGTTGATTTAGGTGCGAATGGAGTGTTATTGTTTTCTGACTTTAGCGATTTGTTGGTTTACAATACGGTAAAGAAAATTCCGTAAAAAATTTAAAACAAACCTATTTGGAAAAATAGTCAAAGTCGAACCCTGTGAAGGCAGCATCGTTATTGACGCTTTGGTACGAAGATGACCTCCAGGTTGATGGAGGTTGAAGCCGATGTTATTCTCCCGTTGCGGTCACCGTTGTCCAATTCCAAGGGCTGTGGTAGCCCTTCTGACTGAAAAAAAAAGAAATTTGTCAGAATTGCTTCAAGTTAATTACATACGCAAATTTGCGGCCCAAAGTCACGTTAAAGTAATGGCCAAAACCAACCGCACATTATGCTAAATGAGACATCTTGGAACAAATTGCTGCCGCTCCCAGGAGAACTTTAAATGATAACACCAGATAGCGATAACTCTAACTCTCAACAAGAGAAAGGAAACTTGACTGATGCAATATAAATAAATTTTCATAAGTCCTGAATAGTGGAAAAAATGCCCGACCAAAATGCCATTTTACTGCAACTATTAACTATTACAGAATAAAAGTTTTTAAAAAATTTCTACGTTAAAATATAACATGAAGGCAAAAAAATTTCAATTTAGAGAGCTTAATTAGACATTTTATTAAAATCTGTTTCTTTATCAGAGAAAAACTAATATAAGAGTTAGAATTTTTTTGCATTTGTAATTAGATAATTTAGAAAAATGACCAGTCACAAAAAGAATTTCAAAATTTTTACTCTTACTGGATTTTCTCTCTGGTAAAAAGCAAACCTTAGTACGTTTACATGTATTATTATAGCTAATACGAGTGCGGAAGTTCTGACGAGGTCGCAGCCCGAATCGTGGAAGAGTGTTTTAATATCCTATTATAACTCACGTGTGACAACTTTATCGAGTGCTGCAAATTTTGATAAACAATTGTTAATTAAAGAAATCACATCATGCCTTGTTGAAACCTTTATTGTAACTATTGTAATTATTTATGTTGCTATATTAAACAGATATTTTGCTTTGATTTCATTACCAGACAACCAGCTATTGATACGATAACACTGGACAACAAATAAAGACTTGAAATTTTTATTTTGCATAAAAATTAATTTATACTAATATTTAAAAGATCTAAATGTAAATTTAATAACCAAATTGTAATATTAGTTTCAAATTTTCTTATTTTATTTAAAAATAATAATAAGAAATTAAACAGAATATTCAATATACCCATTATGTCGTTACAAAAGCAGCCTTTTAGCTCTTCTTTTATATGTAGTGTTAAGGGCATCTCTTATAAGGGTTCAGCAATAATTAGCAAGCATGGAAAAGTTCCACTTGCCTTGATACCTGTTTTCCATATCAGAAATATCTTGGTGGAAGCGTTCCCCATGTTCATCACTTACTGCATCACAGTTCAAATGAAGAAAGTCTAAATGTGAGTCTAGGAAATGAATTTTCAGCGACATATTACACCCCATATCTTTGTAAGATGCCAACATGTTGTTAATTAAGTCAACGTAACTTTCTGCCCTTTTGTTACCTAAAAATTTGGTTGGCACAAGATGAAAATTATTGCAAGCATTTTTTTCATTTCCTTATAAAGTTTTTTCGAATTCTTTATCTTGGAAGAGTTTTTTAATATGTGGTTTCCCAAAATTTTAAAATTTTGTTTCGCTCAGCATGGGAAACTTTTATCGAAAATATAAAAAAGCTTCTACATTCGTGTCCACGGCTTTTACAAAAATTTTTATTAATTGCAGTTTTACATGAAGAGGAGGCAGTAACATTTTGTGGGTTGACAAATGGTTGTTCTTTACGTTTTTAAAATACAATGACGTGGAAAGTCTTTTACAGCCTCTTTATAAATTTTATTTAACAATTCAACTACTACATAATTACTATAAGAGCTCTTATAAAATTTATATCACTAAAACTTGAACTAATTTTTAACTTTTGCTGTCATATTTGAGTTTTGTAGGCCAAAATTATTTATTTTTTGTAAAAAATATTTCCGATAAAATTTAGTGTTGTCCAGTGTAATTATCGCAAAAAATTCAAATGTTATTTGGTTTGTAAGAATATTGACTTTAAAATGTTATTAAGATCCAATTTTAATGTGTTATACACAAAGTATTAGATTTTTTTAAGCGTTTTTGATTTCGAAACAAGACCGAATAAAATAATAATAAAATATAAAAAATATAATTGTTGCAATAATTTAAAAAAATCCAATATCTAACAGAAAGTTGGCGGAACCAACAAGATTTGTATAAGTAGTGAAAAATCGAGTCAGGAAAAAGAAACATGTTTCCACTGTTAAATTATTTTTTTTTTTTTAAAAAAGATCATTTCTTATAATAGTCATAACAATATTATTTAATGTGAAAAGGTAACGTTTACAAAATTGTGTGACGTTTCATTTGACAACTCAATGAAAGACATTCAAGACAATTGCTTTACAATTTCAAATCACTCATTTTTTTAAATGAGCAATCATTATAATGTAAGAAATTTCGAATTAAGTAACGTAATAAAAATCTGACGTACATAATGTTCAGTAATTACGTAATGAACTCCATTATGTAACTTAAAAACAAGGGTTGAATGACAATAAACTCTAATTCAAGTGGCTATAGTTAAAATAATATCTTACAGTTTGTGCTTTATGACAAAAAAAATAGAAGTAAAATTAGAAATTATCTCAGTTACCAATAACCTACTTGACAATATCTGCTGCATATCTATCTAATTTTAATGTTTTCTAAAAAAGGTTTGAGAAGAAACAGAAGCACACAAGATTAAAGCAAACTCTAAAAACAAAGCGGAAAGAAAAATAGAAAAAAAGATTCTAGTAGAACAAAGGAAGCATCAAGAAAAACTTGTAAGCCGACTATTAAAAAAAACTGCTATTAAAAAGAAAAAAAAAATTAGAAAAAAAAATCAAAGATTGATTAGAAAAAAACAAAATAATATTCTAAAATAACTTAAAAAATATTGTACAAAAAAAAACAAGCATCAAAAGATCTTAGAAAACAATGACTATAGAAGAACAAGAAAAATTTACTAATCTCAGAAAACCAAGACTAAGCGAAAAAGAAGAATAAAAAACTATGTTCAGATAAAATAAAGAAGAAAAAACGATTCTGAGAAACAAAACACAGTTCTTAAAAACACTAAAAATCAACGATTGAAAAAAAAAGAAAAAATAGGGATTAATAAAAAACCGTATAAGAAAAAAAACAGAGCTATAAAAAAATAAAAAAATATTTGTATACAATTTAAAAAATAAACGTCAAAAGAAAATCAACAAGAAAAAAGTTGAAAAATTTAAAAATCTAACTAAAAAAAGAATCTTAAAAAAACTTTAAAAACAACTACTAGAAGAGAAAGAAAACACCGACATAAAGAATAGAAGAAATTCTTCAAGAAATTCGTTAGCCTACAATAAAATGTAGTAGATGACATATTTTACTTTTAAATTACAATTTTCAACGTCTACTCCAAAAGAAGTTCATTATAGGCTATTTTGTATAAGAATATTAACAAATGGATGCGAAATCCTGCTGGCTAGAAGTACTCGTAAATCAAAAGCAAAACGCAAAAGCCAAAGCAGGTATGGTCCGATTTTTAACTATAACTCCAAGAGTCAATTAAATTTAGCAACATGATCTAAACAAAATGATATAACTGCTTATCTTTTCACAAAACTTCGAAACAAAAATAATTAAATCTAGGTTTATGATGGGAGGATCACAAAGACGCTTCATTTTCTTTCTTTAAAAAAGAGAAATAAGTAACGCAAACACAAGAGTTTTGTAATAGAAGGATATAAACAAAATCGAATTCATCGCTCTATTGGTAAAAAAAAGTAGCAATCTTCATAAAATAATAAAAATAAAAAGGCTAGAGTAAATCGAGAAGAGTTGGCGCTAAGTCGCTGTAATCATAAACAGAATATTAAGCAGCATATGATGACAAATGAAAATTTTTTATACAAGTGAATTATTACTAGTTTTATTGTGTTGACGCACCTACAAAAATTTAAAACTTTCAGGTTTTTACCGCTTGCCTGATTTCTACTAATTTTTAAAAAATGTGCTGCAACTATTAAACAAATACAGAATTTGTAAGCTTATCGAACCTGAAAATTCTTTGGTAACAGGTTTTATATAGAAATGGTGAAGTGGTCCTTCTCTCTTATACCCTTAGAAAAGAGGGATCGATTTTTTAAAGAACACTCCAAGAAATAATTTTAAATATTTTTTCTTACAATTTTATTGTACTCCATACTGTAGAAGTGCAGAGAACAGATGGAGCGAGGAATGATATTGGTTTTTATTTTTTTTTGTTGCAATTTAATTTAATAATTTATAAGAAAAATAGATAGATTTTGTCAAAATATTATTTTGTCCTTAAAAATAAGATTTTTACAATTTTTTTTTAGTGACTCTCCTCGATTTACCCCAAATGAAAAGGTGATGTATAAAATACTAAAGAAAATACAACACACCACCGTGAGATAAGAGTCACAGAGTAACCCTATAGGTACAAAGAAAAAAAGTAAATGGGTTATAGTTCGCCATAAAATTCGGGTGACCCAACTGAGAGGAACATTCCGTACCTATCATTAGCTCTTTATGTTGAGTCGAAAATTTTCTCCCAAGCTTAATTAAATAATAAAACATGTATAAATTTTAATTTGAAATTTATAAATTGGTCAAATTAGACCCAATTTCATGCCACAGGGATGCTGTAGCGAATATAATGGGATGTGGGATAATATGGGTCTACGTGATAATTAGTTGTCCACCAACTTCATCACATTTTCCTTTATTTACCATTCAGCTGATTTATTTATTTTACTAATTCCATTATTCCCAAATAATGTTTCATTCCTTTGCGTCATATTTTCCCTAATAGAATCATAAAACTTTTGTTTTGTTTTCCCTTTGAGCACGGATCGCTTTTACACCTCGACAGGACATGCAATAATGTTGAAAATGGAAATATCGATTCAATTATTTCCCATGACATGACTTTTCGTTGTGCGCTTATTTGCACTCGACAACAGCATTTACAAAAAATACATCAAAGGCCCAGAACAATGTTGGAAAAAAACACAATAAACGTGCCCTATCCTTTTGAACAGTCCACTTTGTGCGACGAAATGAATTGCAGCCATTGCATTATACTCCAGCTATTAAGGATTGTCGTCCGCAAATTATAATTTTCCACCGAAAAAATGTTTCCGCTTAACATATGCTCCCGATGTTGTTTATTTTGTCCAAGACTGTACAAATGAAAAATTAAGTGGGCATATTCAAGGGCATAACTCATCCGTTCGAACTATCTCTGGTTAAATTAATTTACGAGTCTTATTAAAAATGAGTGGTGACATTAACGTGATGGATTGGCCGCAGAAATGTCATTAAAAGATGCTTGCTGGGTCGAGGTTTTTAATTAACGACTGAGAGTTGGTATTAATTTATATCGGTGATTTCCTAAACTATTAATTTCATTAAAGGAACCAGTAGCGCGAAGAATTTTGTACTCGGGTGTATCGTAAAACACTTGCAGCCATAAATTTTGTATTGTCTCTTCGAAAGGTATCTGCAATATCTTTGTAATTTTAATGATAATTGCAAAACGCTCATTATCTCAGATCACACCGAGTGTTCCACTGGAAATACCACAATTCAAAAAGCTTTAACTAATTTATGGAAAATATGATTTATAGAAAAGGTCTGATTTAAAAAGAATATTTCATAAAAGAGCTGAATTTATTAATTTCTTTATACTTGTTGTCTAGCAACGAAAAAGTTGGAAGCAATGAAAATTCGACATCTCCGTTTTCATTGTCAAATCTGTACGACTTGCAACGCTATCTAGAAATTAACCAAAAGTAATTCAAAATTCGAATTGTACTCGATCAGATCATTTTACACCAAACAGAATTAAAAACCAAAGATTGTAGTTATAGATCCCGTTATCAAAAGCTACTAGTAGTATAATCAAAATTTAATAACATACAAACCACTTTGAGTTGTCATTGAAGCATTTTGACTAATTCTTATCTAATAATAGCTCCAAAATAATCTTGATATAAATCATAAATCAAATTTATTATTAGCAAATATTTACAATAAATTGTTAGCTATTTACAAATGTATACATTAACAGCTTATTATTAGTATTTTACTGTACTATAATCATTGTTGTTAACTTAAATAAACGTATACTTTGTATGTAGTTTATAACACATATAAATAAATAAGTCGTGAGGCAAATCTCATATTTATAGCTTGTACAGCGAGCTAAAGTGCACTTAGAGAAACTGAAAACCAAGCAAAACCAAAATTAAAATTTCAAATATCTTTTTACTCGAACCAATAAATTTCTTATCGCCGCAAGAGTCCGCCATTTTTAGCAAGAAATGCATTTTATTTACGATATAGTTTCCATAATTTATGACTTTAATCAATATTCTATTTGAGAAGTTGAAGACTGCAATTAACAATCACTTAGGAAATATCCAATTAAGTGAAACTAAACCAAGCGTGACAATTCTTTGATTACTTATATTTGTGCGATCCGCAAATTTTGTTAAAATTCTCCATCATCAAATTTCCAATTAGCGCAAAATTCCGGTTTTGTTTACGGAAGGCTTTTTGCTTCAGCCGGCCGTAATAACAATAATTATCCTAGAATAACAATAATCTGCAACGCCTGAAGGTGAATGATCGTGTTTACCAACAATGAACTGCTATTTCAGTATTTATGCACTGAATTGTTTCAAGGTTGTTATATTAGCACGTAAAATGCAAATTGAACATGAAATCAAAGAAACAAATCATATGTTAGTTTCGTAAGTGCTCGATGATTGAAAAGCGATCATCTCTAATGTGGGAAACCTAAATATGGAACAGGGAAATTTTCTGAAAAAAAATTGCTCCATTTTTCATCTGCTGAAACCCAATATGTATTTCCAAAGAGGACGGATCACCAATAGATCCTATTTATAACTTTGGAAATGACGAAAATACATACTTGACGAGGAATTCAGAACTACTCCGATAGAATGTTAAAAATCATTCTGGTTAACTGGGAAATTATTTTGCGACCTTGTCGGGAAATTGAAAGTAATGAACTTAATCAAGGAGTTATGGTCGTTTGAAAATTGCACAATATGATCGTTTCTAATTAGCACCCTGTATATCTAGTAGAATTACAAAACAACAAATAACACAACCGCTTTGTCAAACTGACTTTGCTCATTTAAAATTTTAAAAAGGGTTTAGTTAGTCTTATGTATTTATTCAAATTTGACGTCAAAGTTAGCTAAGATATATAGTACAGTAAACACCTTATACAAATTTTTAAATATTGCAGCTTAAAAGGGCTGAAATATGTGATTATTATTTATTGAAAAATTTCTGTGTAGCTAATTTTTGAATTTTAAGTATTTTGATTGGCTGCTTAAAAGTCGAAAATTTCGATCGAATCGCCTCATCAAAAACTGATTTCTATTTTTGTTTTGTCCACAATATTTAACTGACTGATTTCAACTAAAATGCAAAAATGTTGTAGATTGAAGGGGCAAAGAAAAGAAAACTCCCAAAAACAAAACATATAATTGAAAAATGTCAAAAATTACAGGTTATAATTTAAAAACGGCGAAATTTAAAAACGGAAATTACTAATAGAAAAAGTCAAATTTTGAAATGCATATAGATTTGGTTTGTGTTTTAATTTTTGTCGATTTTGTCTCATAATTCACATGTATTCTACTATACTCCATTTTTTATTTATTTGCCGTTGTCTGTCTCTTTTCACAACATTGTTGTATATGTCGCTACGTCATATAGATTATGTGTTAAACAGAGACAGACAAAGGTATTAAAAAGAAAAACGAATTATATAAATGAACAAATTATGTTCCAATTAGTTTTATTATACTAACGTCTTTAACGTAAAATTAAGCTTTATACACTTTCTGTTGTTGTTTATATCAATTATATTATCTTATCCTACTGTATTATTATGTTTGTTATTTAATTTTTCAATGTTTTAAGATAAGCGCGTAGAAAGTCACAATTTAATCTGATTTTTCATCAGCCAATCTAATTCTGATACAATTTGAGATTCATCAGTTTTTTAGCTTTTATACTCATTTAATACCAAAATTAATTATGCGACATGTTTGATTAAAATTGTTTTCTATTTTAACGAAATATTGTTGCAATGTAAGAATTGTTGTTGAAACTGAAGTAAGTTTTGATTGATACAGATCCAATCGTATAATTTATTATTGATTAATTTGATTTAAAAGTTCTACCAAGACGATAGTGAAATGCTCCACAACTACCCATATTTTGAGAATCTTGCACTATTTTGACAATTGGTTAGAGCAGATTCTATCTGACCTTAAAGAGATCTTATCTAACAAAATTATTGTTTAAATTTTTCTGAGGTCAAAAAACAGTACAGACGTTGACAAATTTTTGATATTTTTCACTAATAATCTAATAATATGTTTGCCGTTTAACTCAAAATTGTTAAAGGTATCGAACAAAAAAAATATCACTGAAACCGTTGCGAAAAGAATATGCAATATTGTCACTTTGTTGGTCATATAAACTACATTAAACTACTGGTTTATAACGTCATTAGACAGACGTTCGGCCTGTAATTGAAATCTTCAAAATTTTCAAATTTTAATTTGCAACATTTCTTAAAAATGCAGTATTTCATAATTCTATTGCGATATTTTTTTCAATTTATGAAGATTATAATAAACACTATTTCAAAGAAATTACCGGTTTGTGTCTACTCTAGATGGTCAATTTCATGTCCCGAAACAATGTAAAATAATTTTTTCTACTTTACGTCGGTAACAGTCCCATTTGGGTGCGGTAATAGCCAATTCCGCACCCAAATTGCGTGCGGTAACAGCTAGTGCAATTTACTGTTTTCGGATTGGTAACACAGTGTAACACGCTATCGCTGAAATGAAACATCACGTTTCTGTGGGCGATGAGATTACAGTAATTATATTCGAATAAATTTTGTTGCACTTGATGACCAGCAGTATTCCTCAACAAAGTGTTTTTGTGTGTGTGTGTCGTGTGTCGCAATTAATCTATAAAATATTTGAAAATAGGGTGGACACTGGACAACGGTGGTAGACGTCACAAACTTTTCTTTTGAGGTTAGAATAGCGTTAAAGTAAAACTCGAAACTAAAATGGAGTTTTTGGCCTTTATTTTGACCATTTACAACCCCCATAGCATTCGATAATTTACAAGTTATTTGCTAGATGAGTGTATAAATCTGCTTGACTGAAATAACGATGAAATGAAGGAGTCGCTGAGAACCGCAAATGGAGTGGGAATTTAGAGATAAATGGAGATTTTCCTTACTGTGTTAATGCCAATTGGATTATTCAATCAATAACCGATACGGTAGGTAAAAAAAGCATTTGTGAGTTACTTACACAGAATTTTAGACAAATTTGGAAACATTTCAAAGTTCAATGACTTCATTGACACTTTAGTGACATTTTTATTACCAACTGTCTCGTATTAACGCAAAAGTCCCTAAAGATTAAATAATTAACTTTTTTACTTAAAAATTAAGTAAAACACGTAAAGTAGAAAAAGTAGTATAAAGAGCTTGTTTTTTAAAGACATTGTGGCACTCATTCTTTATAAAAACTCGCGCTCGCGCTCGTTTTATAAACTTGAATTCGTGCCACAAAGATGACTTTTCAAAACGCGTTCTTTAATATACTATTATTTAACTTAAAAAAAAATGGAAAGTACGCAGGTAGGTAATATTTTGTGTATATTAACCCATTAACTTCGAGAATATTCTGAAAAGTACTTAATTGCTTGATTTCTTTGAAATTAAAAATCCTAAAACGTGTGGCAATAACGTCACCTAGTATGGCGGCCTAGAGCTACCAATGGCCGTCTTTTGTAATTTTTTGCCGTCATTACGTTTTACACTATGTCGTATTAGTGTTTTAAAATTAATGAAAGATGTTTGATTTACGACAATCACAGATGAACTAGTGTTAAATTGTAGGTGATGAACGCATCTGTTAGAGAAAAAGATTAAGTGGAGTTATATGCAATGAGTAGGTTTATTCTGTTGTTGATTGCTTTAGAAAAGTATCTCAATATAAAACAAGATGTTTAGAGATAATAAAAGAAGAAATTTAAAGTAATGTAATAAAGACAAGTTTCTCTGGATTGATACTACCTTAAATGGGAAACTGGACTATGACGTCATGTGACGGTGCTCCATTTTATAAAGATCCAAACTAAGTTAGTTGTAAATTAATTGTAAATACTACTCTCATTATTTGTAAAAATTTTTGATTAAGCTCTACTTTTAAGACTTTCAAAGTTGATGATAAAAATTTTAACACACATTATTTACGTAAATTTTCAACTAAAGTGTGACAATTCCGGTTATCCGACATAACAACTATTTATGTGATTTTAAATGGCAATTTAAGTTCAATATTTTTATTTTCAGAAAACCACCACTTCGTTAATTTAGGTTCGTAAAAATTAATTTACTAGAATTTGATAGTGACAAATTTTTCGGTTATTCTGTAATTCAATTTTTGTAATGCCTAAGAAAGTTGTAAACGTTTAAATTGCAATAAAAAGTGTCATAAATCGTTAGTCATCCAGTTACCTTTTTATCTAAAAATCATGACAAAATGTTCCAAAATGCCGAGTTGATCATAGAACAAACAATATGTACTAATAAACTAAAATAAGAAAAACAGATTGAGATTGTGAATCTTCTAGAATCCAGTTAATTAAAAAATGTCACTATTTTGTTTGCTAGGAATTTATGTAAGCCCTACGTTTTCGTTTTTATTGACAAAAATAACTAGATGACGAAAGTGATTATAGGACACTCGCTAGAAAAAAAACTCAAATTGTCATAAAAAGTTGGAAGTTTCTTACCTCATCATTCCCTAACAATTGAAGATAACTGTGACACCCTGTTAGGATTAACAAATATTTTATAGAAAAAGGTGTAACTGGGTTTTTGAAAAGTAAATAAACTAGGTATATCTGTTTTTTTTATAGAGAAAAGTCCTTCAATAACGAAACACCTTATCTCAGAATATCCAAAAAAAGACGTGCCAAATTGTTGACATTCTTGTCAATTAAAGTCCTTAAGCACGAGAAATGTATAAAAAAAAACCATCTCGGCCTTGACAGTTAAAATACAATGATAATGACATTTAGAATAATGAGATCTATATTCAAATGGTTAAAACAGTAAAAGACTTAAAAGGCTTCATGTTACCAAATAGTTTTTTAAACAAAATCAGTAACAAAACAATTTCTAAAATGTTGTAGAATAAATGAAGGGTACAGGAATATAAAGAGGAATGTCTAAAAATTCGATTTCTTATAAAACTAGAATTTCTATCGTTTTTTCACCAATATTAAAACCAATTCTGACAAAAAAACAGATAAAAACAATGTCTGTCAAGACTTCTAAATCTACTCAAGAGGTATATCAGATAAAAAAATCTGCCGTATTTATGAAAAACGATAGGAATTTCATCTCTGTAAGAAACAAATTTTTGGACTTTCCCTTTTTATTCTGTACCCTTCAAATACTGCAAAATTATTAATAATCGTTCAAAAGTAAACTAAACAAAATCAAAAGCCTTATATTATAGTGGTGTTGTGTATTTACAAAACTAAAAAATCATCAAAAAAAATTTGAGGCTTTTCTCATGCCTTTCAGACCTCGAAATTTACTTCCAAAATAAAAAAAAGTAATAAAAATGTTTATTTGGTGCCTTTTACGACCACCTTCAAAACTAAATTAGATGACTTTATACATTTTTCTAAAGCTCCTTAAACAATTGACAAAGTGTCAACACTTCGACACGCCTTTTATGAGACATCCTGTAAACACATATAATAAAATCAACTGAAATTTAGTGAAATCAAGTTAAAAAATACAATTGTTTAATAGAGTTTTTAAATCATGACCAATATAACGAATGTTTCCAAATATTTCTTATCAAAGCCCCTTGGGAAGCCTTCGACAGATTGTGCTGCAAGTGTTTTTATTTGTCGAGGTTTTTGTTTTCAATATATTTTATCTTTAATTTGAATTTTGTGACGTTTAACCTATCTAAACCATGGTTAAATGGCAAAAGATGATTTATGATTATTTTTTTTAAGATCATTTTGTACATCAAGAAAAAGGATTTATAACTGAATGTTGTTCGAAACTTTAGGAAGCTATCATCGCTAAGTGCGATATAAATTTGCGACCTTGTCGGAAATTGAAAATAATGAAGTTATTAAAGATTTCGTTAAAGTGATTATGTTAAATTTTCAACACACTTATAACAGTAAAAAGCTCCCGGTAGACATAAACACGCTTGCAGCTAATTGGTGTTTATCTCAAACCGAAAATAAGCATGTGCACTTAATTTTACAAGCTACCTGAAGCATCTGGATCTTCTAAAGTCAAAAAGCGGTGTATAAATTGAAAAGATTCCGACATTTGGAACATGCAATCTCACTTAATCGTCGAAAGCGTTCATTTCAACACACTTCAAGTTTTGCTTTACGTTTCACGATAAAATCACAATAGAAATGCAAATTTATAATGTTAAAGCGTATTTAGCACATAAATTTAAATAATGCAATATGATAATCGCGATAAGCATGAAAGCTATTAATATGATTACGGTGCATTTTCAAAGTAAACACTTGAAATGCCAAGAAGTTATGGCACGGCACTACAATACACAAGTAATTACGATATTTTAATGAACCGCAAACGCTAATTAAGCGATCGATTAACGCTAATACAAAAATCGTGTAATGGATACTCACTTTCCAAACAACGGATGCCAAAGGTGTTTGTGCGCATCTTGCATTTCCTCGACACTGGCCGTGGTGCTGCCAACTTCGGGTACGTCGTCATACTTTAACAACTTGGAAGCGTTCGCCGGATCGATGAGATGCTGTTTAACCTTCAGCTTACTCGCCGGTGCCGTTGAACCAGAAAGATCAATAGGCTGCGTGTGATGTTTGGAAAAGTCGGCTGAAGATTTTTCCTTCGGATAGGACATGTTGGCAAAAGACTTGCACGAGACTTTTTGTTTGTGTTCAGACTTCTTGTCATCACTCCTCTGATGATAGAAATTCGGAAAGTTCGCTTTCGGGTCGAACTTTTGCTTGTGCAAATATGATTGCGAGGGCGGCTTCTGTTGGTTGACCGGGTTTTTCTGCCCGAAAAGCGGGTAGTGTGGGATTTGCAAGTTCTGTTTGTTGGATTGATACGAGTTAGGGACGTTCAGGAACGAGTTCTGGAACGGCTGGTTGCTTCCACTCGGATAGAAATTGCTAGGGAGTGTCTTGTTGGGTTTGTGGTTGTTTATGCTGGGCGGTTTCGCTGATGCAGCGAAGTTTAGCTTGTCCAAGTAATCCCTGAACGAATTTTTCGGATTTAGGCCCTCGAAAGGGAGCTTGGGGCGTAGCATGTTGGCCTGCATCATGGCTTCTTGCCACATGGACAGCTCCAGAGAGTTGTAGTTCATCTGGGGTTGCTGCATGGGGAAATTCACTGGAGGCGGAAATCTGTTTGCTCCGATCAGATGATTCAAGTCTGGAACTTGACCGGGATACATGGGAAGTGAATTCGAGAGCATCTTCATCACTTCCGGGTTGTTTCCGAATGACATGGCTTCAAGTTGGTTGAGATAAGGAAGCCAAATCATCTGATTGAAAGCAGCAGTTGTGGCCGCATCGATGTCGCTAGCAAGATCGTTGAAAGCGCTCTTAGGCTGAGAGTCTTGAGCAGAATTCAACAATTTGTTTACAGAATCATCCAAACTCTTCTTCTTCGGTTGACTTTCCTTAATTTCCGGAGCTTTTTCTGGTTTTTTATTTAAGACGATTTTTTCATGGTTTTTCTCACTCGCACTTTTCAGATCTTTGAAATTTAGAGATTGATTTTGTTTGAGTATTATTGTTTCTAATTGTTGCAAAGTAATGACTAAAATATCTGGATCTTGAAGAAGATGCGGAAATGCTAAAGCTTCCGGTAGTCTTAATTCCGGTCTTTGCTTGAGTAACCTCGGGATCTCGCGACCTGGATTTGAAATAATCTGGCTCAGTCTCTCTTTAGGTACCAACATAGGATCAGGAACATTCAAATTCGTATCGTACAGTATTTGCCTTAACTGTGTTAAAGGATCAGGCCCTGAATCAGTCTTTAATAATTCAAGTAATCTTGGGGTTTCAGGAGCGTTCGTTTTTTCTGTTGTTTTTGTTTCTCCTGTTTTTGTTACTTCATGATCAAGTAAAGTTTTCAAGGTTATATCATCCACTTTGAATTTTTTGGTTGGCGGTTCAGATTCCTCTGTACTGTTTTTAACTTCTTCAGAACACGTAACTGTTGGACTTGCTGATTTTCGGCATTTTCCTAAATCTAGTGGTTCTTTTTGTTTAATGATGGTGACTTCTGAATTAAGAGCTATTTTTTGTGACGTTGTAGTGAGAAGTGATTCGAGAAATACTGATTTATTTTTGCAATTGGCACTGGTTGTAACAATGTCAGGGGAGGGTGGCACTGCTGGAATTCCACTCGGTTGGGGTGACTGAATAGCTTCGGAATTCTGCGAGGGTGGTCGGGGTGTTGATGATCTAACCGGTGATGAATTCTTTGGAACTGTCAGATCTGTTGGTTGTTCTAGATCGTCTATGACGTTATTGCATTCATTGCTGTCGTCATATTTTGGTTTTAATGATAAGTCTGTAGGTTCATCTTCGGTTGGAGTTGAAGATTCGACAATGTCTTCAGATTGTTGTGGTTCATCTGGGGGTTTGGGTGATAGTTGTTTTTGTTCAGTTTTGTTTTCATCAAAGAAATTTTCTAATTCATCAGGTACAGATTTGTAATTGTTTTCATTGATATCACTTGGGAAGCATTCTGCTTGTTTGACGTCGTCATCTACTTTGGTTTCATAATTTGATAAAACTTCAGCGATTTCGGAACATTCTGGACTTCGGAGGGATTGCTCTAGCCTAGTGAGGATATCGTCCATTGCTAGATTATTGTCGTCGTCTTCTGTATAGTCACATTCTTCTGTTTTGGGTTGGTCGTCGAAATCCTCTTTGTTGGGTGTTTTTGAACAAGATTCGATAATGTTGTTGATGAAGTCTTTTTGTTCATCGATGTCATGGTTATCTTTATTCCATTCTCCGGATTGCATGTGTTGGTTAAATTCAAATTCGGCGACGGCTAGAAGATTATCCAAAGGGCTGACGTCACATATTTTATCACTGCACTTTTCCGGAGCGTGCGCACTGTCATTTGTAGTGTTTACAGTCGGGGGGCTCGGACACTTTTTGGGGACGTGAATTTTGTGGGACGGCAGATGGGACTCGACGTTGACCGGTGAGCTCCAGGTGGGTGAGGATGGCCGATCGTCGTCTTGGAAGTCGTCCACCTGCACGGCGGCGGACCGCCTCCGGACCTTCTTGCGCGATTTGCGTCTGTGGTGGTGATGGCGGCTAGCCTCCTTCAGAGCGGGCGCGAGGGTTTCGGTTCGGGGGATGGCCCGCCAACCCTGAGCCGTCTTGGTCAAGAGGATGCGATTTCGCTTGTCGTAGTCCTCGCATTTCACGTCCACGATGCGGTTGTCTTCCTGGCGGACCCACACAAAGATGGGGTTGACTCGCGGCGGCCTCTCCGGCGACGATGGCGGCGTCGAGGCGTGGGGGCTGTGCTTGCTGCGCGACCGAGTGCTGGCGGTTCGGCGGTGCTCGCGGCGTCTGTCTGATTTACGGCGGGACCTCGCTTTCCGGGACTGCGGCGGCTGTGGGGCGGCGCTGGGGCCACGTGACTGCGCCGTATCGATCAGTTCGCAAGCTTGCCGCCCCGGCCGCCGCGAGCGCTGCTCGCCCATAACCTCGCAAGGGGCGCACTCCCGGCGCGCCCGGGGGCTCTTCAGCAGCGCGATGGGGATGAGGTCGGGCACGGGGGGCAGAGCCCCGCTCATCTCATCCACCCCGCGCGATCACCTTCGCGCCCCCATGGCCCGACGCGCTCGCACCATCGCCACGAACCAACTAACCTCGAAACTGGCACAATTACACAGAAACAACACACACAACTCACTTCGCTTTACTCTCGAACTAAACACGGCAAGTGTTCTTACGCCACTACGAGAATTCAACGACGGCGGCCGAGCGGACGCACGAACTCTTTCGGATCAAGCCTCGTGACGTCAACTAACTTAGGGGTTTGGAAATTTGCTTAGAGTTTGTTGGCCCGGAGGCGGGCTCTAATGATTAGGCTCCACCTCCAACGCAGAACTGCTGCGCCAAGCTGTAAATACCACCCAGACAGAGGCGCCTCTAGTGTCGGTGAACGTTACCATTGAACGAAATATTGTAACCTTGACTGCTACATCGCGGTTGGCCAAGCACTTGAGGGGGTGTAACTAGAACGACTATAGATATTCACGACTCTTTTAACTGCATTCCAAAGACGAGTTTTGCAATAAGGTTTACAAAAAGGAAACGAAAGAATAACGACTTTTATTGTTTTATAATATAGATGCAATAACAGTAAAAGTTCTGAAACGAAAAATTTATTATCACTTGCATTAGACGCGAATGAGATCGTAAAATGAACGTATTGCTGTGAAAATAATATAATACAAATTTTTAATAGAATTTAGAGCAATGGTAATAGCAGACAAATAAAATTTAGTGAGAAGTTATTAGTGGTAGATATATGTAAATTTAACTCTGCACTAGAAATACATAAATGTTTATTGTTTAACGCATTTTCGTCATACATATTTTCTCACTAACCTACAAATTTGTTTAAAAATATGTTCTTTTTTTAATCAACATAAACCTATTTACAAGTTACATTATCTCACGTGTATTTATAGAGAGAAATTCTATAGTTTTAACAAGTGATAACTTACACAAAAGGCTTAGTTTCCTTTCTTGGAAAAAAGAAATTGTGTGTAGATATTTACAAACTATAAACTAAGGAATAGGTGAACCTAAACTAAAGTTGTTAGATATTAGTAGGTACACTTATAAAAGTTTCTAATTAGCAAAAAGGTTTGGTTTGGATAGGTATAATTAAGAATTATTAAGATTGTTAAAAAGGCGACTCAGTTCCTACGAAAATTTGAGTAAGTACATAAAGGTGTAGGAAATCGTTTAGATAAAGAATATGATTAAATAAACACTGTAAATTTATTTAATTGCATTAAGATTATTACACTTATGGGCTTATTTCAAGTTGAGATAATACCGGTAGTATCTTTATTTCCAAAGAAAAATAAACAAATTCAGGGCTGGGATTTGCTGTTGTCATGAAAAAGTATTAAATTCAATCTATTTTATTGGAACAAAAAGCAGATGTTTTGTGACACTCTTGAAAATGACGCAACGAAAATTTTATTCAAATTCTTATTTTCTGATAAATTAAAAATGTTTAAGTAGAGTATTTTTTATCTACTAAGATACATACATGTAGGAGGATATGATGTGCAATAACTTAAACAATTTTTTTTCATGTTTCCGGATGAAGTTGGCAACATACAAGTATCTGTTCTATAATTGTACCGCATCATCAATTTTCAGAAATATTGCCATCAGTAAACACACATTCACCTACAAATTCACAAAGAGGAAAGTCAAACCCACCTTTTAAGTTTATTTATAGAAGAGATCATTTTCACGCATTACAAACATGTATTTTTACATTTTTTTTTAAAGACAACTGTTCCAGTCGTATAGAACCAATCAAAAAGAGCTCTTGAAAAGACAATCATTTTATATGTCATTGTGGCCGTTTGCGTATTAGCTTTGTAACGATTTTTTAGGTGCTTTATTAAGTAGGTATATTTTTTTTAAATTTCTTCACACTTAGAAATATTTATTTTAGTAACAAGAAATATAAAGACATGTCAACTTAACCAAGAGTACAAGCTGAGCCAAAGACGAGGTAACATAATAAATAAGTAATACGTTCTGTGTTACTTATGATATTATTTTTCCTGTCTATCGAAATTTACTAAAATTTTGTAAAAAATTGTTTTGATTAGATACCTGTCTAGTACATGTAGGTATATCAAAATTATTTTTATTTTGATTCTTTTGTAGATCGTATTGCTTTATGCTGCTCTTAGTGCTGTTACATTATGTCAAAACAATTATTTTGGAGAATTTCTCGTCTCAAGATGCCTTCTGTGTTCAGTCTTAATAAATGATCATACCTACATTGTATCTATTTTATAACAAAATATGTACTTAGTTTGGATCATTTTAATTTTTCTATAAATAATTTTTTGAGGCTTTTGACTTGTGTCCCTATTTTGGGTTAGATCATTTTTTTATTTTAAAATTGATAATTTGTCGCAATGATTATCTTTCAAAATCTTTGAAATAGTCGTATTAAAAAAATTAAATTTGCCTGAACCTCTTTGTTTAAAGGTAGATAAAATGTTTTGTACTTGTGCAAAAATTTCTATTATAAAACGAAAAAAGCGTTGAATGTGGAAACCCTCGAACGGCGTAAAATTGAAAATGCATGCCTGCACAAATCGAAAATTACCGGCGTTGTTAACTACGACTATGACTCTTTCCGTAATCAACCAAGCACTTCAGAGGTGTAATTTAACACAGAAATTCGAATTCACAGACAAAAATTTAATGAGAAAAATAGTGACCTGCTAATTCCATTGGTGTTCAGTGCAGTCATAAATTAAACCGACTTTTCACACGACGGAGTAAATACAAAAAGTAGAAAGTTCGGAATTAATTTCTAGGGTTAATTAATTATCGAAAAGACATACCTAATTTTCCACACATTCAGTAAAATTCAAAAGAAGCAAATTCCATCAGGACTTAATTAATTTTCCAACGAATATTTATTATGATGTGATAAGAACACCTATCAGGATTGCAAATCCTACAATTGGTTCGTGATGTAATCAAATAAAAGTCAAGGATAAGTTATACTGAGGGGTGCAACACCCTTATGTAAACTGATTTAAAAAACGCGCTAACTTTCAGATTTATCCCTAGGTTAGAATCGATTTCTTTGAAAAATAGTTTTCGATTTAATATTTCAGATTTAAGTTAGTAGATCATATTGATTTAAAGTTATTTAGAACCCACCAATCATTTCAAGCCTGACACTAATCTAGATAAATAAATTAGCTTACTTAAATATTAATTTTGTAATTTGTTTTGGAATAACTCGGCCACATCCAAAAGTATTTAAATGTGCAAGTCTGTTTTTGTAATTCGCATGTCCCAGTTTATTTTTGTGTCAAGCCGTTGAATTATTAACGAGCGTGTCAGTGAAGGCCGACATTTTTAATTATCATATCAATAATACACATTGCTTCATACGTCCTGTGCACTGTAATTACGAAAGGTGTAATTATTCAGTAGCAAAAAAATCAATCCGAAAACGGCACTTTTAACACGTGCTTGTTGTTTAATAAAAACGCCATCACGATATAAAAGAATGTGCTCCCCTCATCGAAAGGCACTTGTCACTGACATAGTCAATATGTCAATTATCACCACCACAGGCAATTACTTGCGGGCTTGGCACGAGACCCGCACATGGCCCACCCCAGATAACCCACGACGACCCTTGTCGTATTAAATACTTACAATGGGATAGGCGAGTTGTTTGTTTTTATTTCGAGCATTCGGTGAAACATTGTTCGGGTTTAATACGAAGCAAATGCGGTAATGCGGGTGGTAACGGGCAGACGGGGCGGGATAGATAACGAGGGAAAACATGTAGGATAAAAAACACTTTTTTGGTTTTAATTTAAAAGATTCAGAGTATAGATGATTAAGAATTTTTTTTGCTTAATTTTTTTAATAAAAAATAAGTATTTAAAAAATGAAATAAAAGATAAAAAGTAGGTTTATAAAAGCTAAACTGACCCTATTTAAGTATTTATCAAAATAAACCTATACTTCTAAAAATGGATATAATGACGGGTCACAGGAAGATATCAGTCCCTAAGCATTAATATTTTACTAGGAACTTAAGGACTGATGGGTCATTTTCTTGTTAAGAGAATGCATTAGACTTTGGGCTATAGCAACAAAATCAATAAAAATAAAATCTATTTGTAATCAATCAATAAATAGAGTTTTTAAAATGTTAATACTACCAATTTCTGAATAAGTCTGAATAGGTAAAAGTCAAATTATTAAAACTTAACCATTTTTGAAATTCTTAACTTTTTTTTGTTATTTTAGCAGATTTCTGCTCTTAGTGTGTATTTATTTATTAAAATTTATAACGTTCAATTGACAGCTATGGAAATTCCGTATTTACAGTCACGTAAAAATTACCCAATTTTTTAATCTTTCTGAAACATTTATTAAAAAAAAGTTGTGTTGTAAAATACAAGAATATTTATCGAAACTTCATTTTTACAACTGTTGATTGTTGGATGAAGAATGCTAAATTAATTTACAACATTTTTAAGCCAGTTGAAAGACGCCATTTCATTTTGGAAAAACATATTAGTCATTCATCAATAAATTTTTGTTATACTATTTTAAATTAATATCCATATATCCATATCCAATAACAAACTGTCATTTTTGACGTTTTTGAAAGCAAGTTATAGATTATTTTATTATCTAATAATAAGTGCTATTCTGTAACGCATTCTGTTAAAAGTTAAAAATTAACGGCTTCTTTATTTTTTTAACCTAAGTTGTTATTTTTTAAAATATTATTTTAGTAGATTTCTGTTAGATAATAATTTATCTTGCATTGTTAATTTGAGCAAATTCGGTTAATTTCTTAACAGAATTGCAAAATGAAATTTTTAACTTACCCATTATGTTTAACAGAATGTTACAGAGTAGGCCTTATTTTATAAATTTTTTAATCAACATGTCAAAAGTCGGGCTATTGCTGTTAATCACATGTTATTTTAAACATTGATGAACAAGACAGTATGAAAATGTAAATATTTTTGTTACGAAAATTTCGGTTGCAAAATTATTGTAAATTAAAATTTAGAAAAATTGGCAAGATACAATTATATAGGTACAGGCTGTTTCAAAAATAAATATAAAAATTTTAAGCACTTGTGGATCTCGTTTGAATACAAGTTTTTCCTAGATAATTTTTTTTGCGAATCTCAATCGTTATTAAGATAAAATTATTTTATCCACAATTACCTTATAATTGAAGTTTTATTCACACTTACGAACCGTATAAAGTAACACTTTATCCACTAGTGGAATAATGAAATCACTTTATTTCACTAGTGGAATAATGAAAACATACAATCTTAAATCAATCGCATTCTATTTACTATTAATATTGACATAACATTTACATTAATAGACATTTCGTTTTTTATTTTATCATATTTCACTTCGTTTCCATTAATAAGAAGCTTGTAGTTGTCGGTTCCAGAACGAATAGTAGTTGTAGGAACAATGGACGTCTCCTCTAGTAAGGAACGACTAGTACCAGGAGAACCTTGGATTTTCCTTGCGATATCAAGCTTATTAGATACAGATTCTTCGATATAAGTTTCTGCTATGGCGGAGCTCCTCCACCCACCATGTCGTTTAATTGTTGTAAGATTAGCACCTTCATTGGCAAGTTAAGTTGTTGAAGTCCGCTTCATACAATGGTCGGTATAAGCTTCTGCGTTCGCCAGATTCAAAAAAGAAGCAACTTTAGAAGAAACTTTTGATAAAGTGTTAATTCCAACAGGTTGCGATGTACATTTTTAATTATCGTATCGTAAAAAGAATCTGCCAATGGATAACTTCTTTGGACGTAAGGACATGTACTTCTAACACTTCTCCACAGTGTTGATAGAGAATCCTTCTTTTATAATTATGAATTTTTGTGAAACGCCCGTCTTGGTATTTGGTATCGAAACAATCAGGTATGCGCACCTGTCTTCTACATCACTGATTTTCAAATTTGTCAGCTCACAGCATCGACAGCCACCAAACACCCCCATTATTAATGCAACCTAAAACGTTCCAAAATTTATTATCTACAATGTCTATGTAATGATAGAGATTACCTTGATCATCAAATATTCTTTATCGCAAGCCCTTGTCAAAAACTCTTCCACGTGTGCTCTTTCCAATACTGCAGCTTTCTTCGGCCTGTATCCTCTTGACTGATTCTTCAGATAGGTCATGAGCTTACTATATTTTCCATTGTCTATGTTTTTATAGACCTTTATAGCGGTCTTCAGCATGGAGTAGGTGCTCCGACCGCATGGATAAAATTGCATACCCCTTCTTCAAATTTAAGAAATACGATAGCAAAACTTCCTCATTTATTGTCATTACTCGACCTCCCGTTCTTTTTTCTATTTATTAAATTGTAAAAATACTTTTTCATAATCTTCCCTGGACTTCGCAGCCAATAACTGGCGAGTCGCTTCTTCAGCTTTTCCAAGAATTGTCGCAGAAACAGTACCTATCACTTTCTTCCACTTTCACCAACTTGCACAAATCGTTTTGTACAAATGGAGTCGATAAATAATCGAAAATAAATAGCAACCTACCATGTTTTTTAGTTAATTTTAATGATTTTTGAAGTAACATCCGCTCTCAGATTGTAATGTCAAATTATTTTTTGATGATATAAGATGAAATATTGGATTCGTGTTTTAGTCGCGTTTCATCCACTTAGGAATATTAAACGCTCGACTGCGTCTCGCGCTTAAACATTCTTGCGTGGATAAAACGCTGTCTAAAACACTTATACAATAAATAACTATAAAAATTTAGTACATAATACCATACCCGCCACTGACCTATGTATTATTATAATGGTAACTAGACTATGTTATAATGGTAACTAAGTGATCATAGGTATATAAAAAAGTTGATTGCTTTGATGAGATCTATTACTGGTTAAAAAAATTTGTATTCATTTCTGAAACACCTTCTATCTGACACAAAAAAATGTTTTGTTTTAATTATGTTGCCTGCAGCACAAATATAACAACTGTTTAATAAAAAACTCTTCTAGATTGTTTTAAAATCGTAATGCAGAGATTCTAAATAATTTTTTATGTTTTTGATTAGATCATATTCGTGTAGCTGTCAAATAAACGTCATTGATTTCGTAAACGGCACTTTCTTACATTAAAAAAATAACAAATAACTTAAAAAAATATTATCTAATTTAAAAACTGTTAAACACACTTATTACTGATATCTATATGTTCTGTAATTTACACTACATAAGCACGACACCAACTTTTGCTTGAATTTTAGACTCATAACTGTTGTAACAGATATTTGTTTTTAATTATTAAATTTGGTCTTTTGTTATTAAAAATATGTCCAAAACTCATTGTGAGACAACATTTTGGATTCTAAAAGCTTCACCTACGATCTTCTTGTCTTAAAACAGTTTTGAAATACCATTAAACGAGCAAAAATGTACTGATTAACTTTGTTTCTATATTAACATTTTAGGTGTGTGGTGCACTTAGACCAATACGTTTTGGCGTTTTTGCATAATTTCAAATTTTAGCTGGCTAGACAAATATAACAATATCTAACTTTGACAAAAATAAATGTATTAACGCATTTTTAGGATAGCTATTTTTATTATTTTATTACATCAAATATCTTCTACCTGAATAAAAAATTAGAAAAAATTTTTAAAAAGTTTTTTTCGTCTATATTTTTACTATGTCTACACCGACGCTTCTCAGTTCACGTGCTCGAGAAAAATCATTCTTTGTTTTTCAAATACGTTTAAAAAAAAAAAAATGAAAAAACATGGCTTTTATAAAACAAAAACCTATTCACGAAAAAAAGTTTTACTCGAGTAACAAAAACACATGCAGCTTAAATATCAAATAATTGGAGTATAAGTAAAGAGTATTGTCAATTGCAAATTTCTGCAGTACTTTTGAGGTAGCAACAGTGACAACAGTATTCTTATTTTTTACTTTTAATAAAAAATAAGTTAAAGATCTTTAGGGTTATGTTTCTTATAAAAATTTTTATCAACGAGTTTTCTTATAATAAAATAGTAGCGGTTTTTCTACCATATCTATGATAAAGAAAATTTATCTTCCAATAGGCTATGTCTTTGTATCTTTTTATATAATTTACTTCAAAAGAGTAAATTTTCTTGATCATTTATGATATATTCTTCAAACATTTTCAATTTTATTTTGTTTACTTTACCTAATAGAATAAAGAAAGTTGTACCTACATAGCTGAAACTGAAAGCTTCTTTTTAAGTGAATCAGCTACTTTTGGATAAATAAACAATTTCTCTTAAATTTTCTTTTATTTGAAATGGGTAGGAACAGATATTCTGTATCAAATGCCAACTAGATTATTTGATTCTGTCTACGTTTGTTAGGTTCCTGAATAAATTCATCAATTCCAACTCGAATAGATCAATCAAACACAGTTTACATAAGCGCCACATTTACAGCTAATTCCTTTTGGTAGTTAATAATGGTCGGTTCTGATCATTGTTTGTTTGCATGAAGCTTACGACCAGATTGCTATGACAAAAACTTTAGAATTAAAATAATGACCTTTTTGCGTTCAACATACGGAAGGTAACATGACTTGGTAATTTGACGTAAATAAGTGCAAATACCATAAAAGAAAACAAGCAGTTATGATGTTGTTTTCTTGTAAACAGCTGTTAACGTATGACAGAAACAATAATTTATTTCACGTAAATTTATTAAAAAAAATATTGTTAAATGACAAGTCAAGCAATTTTTTATTTAACGAACAAACTAATCATATGTTAATATTGACTGTGTAGGTAGTTATTTGTTTGTTAGTTGGGTACAATAGAAGTCCTTGCATAAATATGCTACGTGGTATGTAATTATTAATAAAAATTTGATAAATAAGATTTGTCGTCTAGACCAAGGTTGAGACAATTAATTTCTTGTTAGGAACTTCCTACAAAAATAATTCGTTTTGCATAAAAATTACTCGGCTTTTTATCAAATTATTAGAACTTTATGTTTGCTTTAAAATAACAGTAGCATTTATAAATCTACTTTATATACAGTTACGAACAGTTAAAGTAGTATAAAATGTTAATTCAAAAGGAATGTTATCGTGATGAAAACTTGACTTTTCTTATCCAAGAATTCCCACAAAAAGATGTTGATTGCAGCTGTTACCATTCAAGTGTTTCATTAACTAAATAAAAAGTATATTAGACAAGTCGTTTAGTGTCAAAACCTATAATCACAACTGTTCCGCATGCATTAGTAATTAAATGAAATTGAAATTGTTTCGAGTCATGCCATTTTATTTAATTTACTTCTTATACGAACTCCAAGATCACTATACAGTCTGTTCCCAAGTGTTTTTATTTTACGTATGCAGAGAACACTCGGTATATTCAAGAAATCACGATTACCATTGTAAACGGCATTTCCGCCCCACTGGTACTTGAAATAAAATCTCTTACATTGTTCTGTCATTTCGTTCCCGCAATATAAGAAACGTACACGGTCCAGTTGTTTTTCGTTCTTTTCCTCAAAATCGGAAGTGATTAAAGTAGCGACGCTCAAAAATTTATGCATTGCATTGTTTCTACTATCGTAATCAATAGAGTGTACCCAGTCGCAGTTAAACACGTAAGCGCTCCTAAAACCATTATTAGAATGATTTAAAACGAGTAATTTTCTATAAATATTCATACAACTTACATACGTGAAGGTACTATTTTGAATTTTAAATGAAATGCAGATAACTATTGTAAATGCGAGTATTCGGTCCCATTATAATCGATATTCAATAATGCGCTTTCTATAGTAATTTATTATAGACTTCAGTCGTAATAATAACACAGCGCTTTTGAGAAAACCCAGATATCGCAATAAATTGCTTGAATATTGATCCTGAAGACAAAAATAACTCCATTCAGGTACACTTCATTGAAAACTAGAAAGACCTAATTGATTGAAAAAGCTTAAAAATTTATGTGAATTTTAGAACAGCCTGTATTCCGGTTTTCTTTGATAAAGTTTTTTAGCAAAGCCACAAACTTTAGAATAAGCACCTTGCGTGCAATCGTGTAGATAATTACCAAGTTTTTGATTTATAATTTACTCATTCATTAACTATGTTCAACATCAAATAAACTCAATATAAATATCTAAGGTCTGGATGTGTTCAAGGTTTTATTTATCTTTTTGTTTGTCATTCCTACCTATTTCATCCTTGTCTGTATTACTTATTTATTTGTCCTCTACTTTGTGGTGAAACTTGTTCAAATAAATAAAATAACAATTTCTGATACTTGTTTCAAGTTATAAGTTATAATTTGGCTTCAATTTATCTTGTTGTGATTGGCGTTTTGTATCGATTTTAAATATTCTCATACTTAAAATTTTAACTTTAAAATTACACAATAATTACAATAGTTATTTGTGTGTCAAGGGCAAAAAGTACATTTTTTACTGTGTCTGATTTTAAGACGAGGTCGAAAAAACACTTTTTAGCAGCCGTGGTCCACTAAAAATTTGTCAGTCGACTTTAACAAAAAATTAAATTTTTAATAGTATTCGGAGGTAAAGATTTTGACAGTTACCGGAAATTGTTTACTTTTTCGTCAAATTTAAAACCAAAAATTCAATTTTTTATGGTATTGACTAAATGTGTGTTAAACAAACATTTTACTTTCTTTACTTTACTTGAAATAATACGGGTACTACCAATAATACAGCAAGTTTTACTAATTTTTTATAGCACAGCTCCGAATTTTTTTAATTTTCTTTTCTACCAATATTATTTCAAGTTGAAATTAGCTTATTCGTCTTTATTTTTTTGATATGAGGTCATTTTTTTACCTATCTTCGAAGTATCTAAAATAAAGCTTAATAAATAAACCTCGGTTTTAGTTAAGAGGATAGCAAGGATATCAAATTCCCCATTTTTCTTTGTTGACTAGTGCGCAACTTTCTCTCACAGTTCATAAGATTCTGTATTTATACTTACCCAAATCCAAAGTGGTTTTTATGACAGGGTGCTATTGTATTAAAGGTAATGACAGTAACAAAGTAAAGGTGCCGCTGGGCAATAAAACTATAAACATAAATCTTCTTACTAGTACTAGCCGGACCTCGACTCAGGCAAGCAAATTAAATTTACAACAGACTTTGACAACTCTTTTAAAAGCCTCATTATGGCGGTCCTAATGACAATTTCAGTGTCGTAAAAACCACTTTGAACTTGGATAAGTATACTATTAGATAGACTACTACCTGATATAATAGATAAAACAATGTCATACACCAAAAAATTTTTTTTATACAAATGTACGTGGTTTTTAGGGAACCAATCACAATTTTAAATAATTTTTAAATTTGGCGCTTTTAATTATAGCCACAAATAAACACGCGCCCCACAAGTATAAATTACAATAGCAATTTTGCACTATTAAAAAAAACCTACTGTCTTATGACGTCATTAAACATTCAGTCTACAAATCAAATCTTTAAAATTTTTGATTTTTAACTTGCAATATTTTCTGAAAGAAGCATTATTTTTCAAATCTAAAAGTTCTACATCTTTATAAAAAACTACTTTCTTCTAAAATCTAATTTAAAAAAATTGTCGCTTTATGCAAGTATTCTATAGTCTAAGTACCTAAGATTATCTGATTTCAAAGTAAAAAACAAAGTCTAATAAAAAAATTGTATTAATCATAATGTGCTTACGTTCTTGTTATAAACTAACAGGTGTTTATTTAAAAAAGTTGTCAGGAAGAGTGCTATAAGATTTTAACAAAAGAAAATGTAGCGAAAAATGGATGTCGGAACTTGATACAATGTAACTGTGGAAGACATTATAAATAAATAAATCATTTTGATTATTTTTGAGTGTCTTTTTACAAGATTTTGAGTCATTTTTATTTTCAGTTTTATTTAGTTTCAGTTTTATCTATTTTTGCGTGTTCAGTTTCTGTTTGTTCTAAATTTCAGTTTCAGTTTTGTTTGATATTGGGTCTAGTTAATTGTTATTTTGTCGCGATGGCTAATTACACTTTAGAGCACCAAGAGTTTGTAATCGAAAGTTACTTTTGAAGTGGTAGAAAAGTTGAAGGCGAATGAATCTATTCGATGGAACACAGAACATGGTTATTGAAGAAGAGTAAGTGATTTTGTTCACAAGATTTTAACACTTTGAAATCGGCAAATATTGCACTGGAAATGTTTCTCTATACAAACTAATAAATAATTATTTCCAAAAAACTTTAGAGATTACTGATTTGATAAAATATTCCGTGCAATAGATTTCTGACATTTTTGACAACTACTACTAAGAGTACGGCAGTCAAATTTAACTAAGAAATACTTTAAAAACTTGTTTTGCACTCTTGACAATGTTTTTAAATGAACACTTGTTATATGTGACAGCTCTGATCATCATTCACAGTTTCAACTGTTTCAAGCAAATTTTTGAATCAAAGTGTTTTTATGTTGTGCAAAAACACACAAATGAGAAGTAATAATTTGTTTTGGTAATTTGTTATAAGTCTAATTGACTATAAATCTAAAGTAATATTTTTAGGGTTGTTAATGGTCTTGATGAACAAACAGCAGGTGGTCATCACTACAAAATGATTAAAACCAATTTTTTTAATCTACTTTATTGAACATGTGAAATTTATTGATAAGTCTAAGAACTTTTTGTCAGAAATTATTATAAAGGTCACAAGAGGCAAACAAGTTTGGGGTGAATAGGATGTTTTCAAAGTCGCAAAGTCTTTTATTGACAAACAATATTTTCTTAAATATTATAGTTTTATTAATATGTAACAGAGAATAATAAGCAACGTTAAAAATTGTGTTGACAAAATTTCTTGTGTCTTATCTGCAGTAAAGTCTAAGATTAAACTATTAACATAATCAAAATTGTCTTTCATTCCTTAATTGTAATCTCGAATCTGTTAGGATGGGTACCTAAATTGATGATAACTGTGAGTAAAATCCGGCCAAACTTTTTATTAGCGAAACTTTTGTGGGGATTTGGTACAAATATTTTTATCCTCGTAATATGATCTTCTTTTGTTTGGATTCGCACCAAGAACTTACCCCAGTTTAACCCATTAGCGTTTCACTGAGCCACGTATTAGAGTAGATCCTTGGTAAACTTTATCATATTTCCAGAAGTTCCATCTTATAGATATTAGGGTTGAAGATAACAATCCCCTAGATTTAGGGGTGACATCATAGACCGCATAATGAGGTGATTTACTAAGCCATACAGTGCCTGATGATGTGCGTAGGATACGTTGTTATTAGGGCACAAACTCAAACAAAAGTTTTGACAAAATTTCATTAAGATATGAGGTTGTTCCGCGAGCAATTGTAGCGGAAGTATTTTATAAATCTTATTATGTAATTGCAAAAATTCTCGTAAAGCGTTGTAATTCTAGTTTAAAGTAAAAGTACGTTTGCTATTTTCATTAAACCGATTTAAAGTTTCATTTGTCATTTTTATTGCAAGCCTCAAAAGCTGTTTTAGTAGTTTTATCCCTTGTATAAATCTTTCAGGATTTCGCACATGAATTTTCCTTTTCATCCCGTTTCCACAAAATTAAAAATTTATAATTAATGTCTGTACAGCTTTGTTAGTTTTCAGATAACAATTTAAATAATTTCAACGTTATCTTTATAAACTCACAAAAATCCGGATACATTTCTCGAATATTCAACATATTTGACTTAAGCGAGACAAATCTAAGAGATAAAACGTACAGTCATGCTCAACACTTAACTTATGATTACATGCTGGAGGTAATCTTGCTGTCATGCATTTTCCTGCAACAATTTCGAATAACTTTATCGCAACTATGTAAAGGGAATTGCTGAGATAACCGTTTCAGGATTTTCAGTAATTCAATCCTGCTTTCATCAACGGAATAAAACTGCCAATAAATATTTGAAAAGTCAAATTATTCGCAAGACAAGTTTTCCCACATTCATTAGAGGCTTGTGAAATTAAGTACTCGAGTTATTAACACTGCCAATCTAGCCACAAGCTATTCGCTTAATTACACAAGAATATCACACTTTACGTTCTCCAATTCCGTAATTATCATTAGCGCCATTATTCATTTGGTGAGCAAAAGAAAGTGAGGCCAGAAGTGCTATAAAGTTTAGAATTTCCTTATCAAGACAATTTCTGTTTAATTCAGTGAATGTTGATGAGAGAAACCACACAGAGATATATTAAATGTTAATACAAACACTGGCACTTGCTCCAACATGTTTTAACAAATATCACATTAACTAAAAGTGATCTGCAAATTTTTATGTACAAAAAACAACCAAAATATTTGGACCTACTGTTTTTGTTTATTATCCTTAAAAGTATTATAACGGGTGTCCTAAAAATAATGAGACAATAGAAAAAGATTGAATAAAGGTAAAAAACTCATTAAGTGATTAGTATTTTTTTTAATTGTCTGTAAAATAAGCAGAATTGTCCGTTGAATAAAGCAAAGTAGTCTGTAAAGCAGACAGAAGAGTCTGCGCAAAAGTTCTGTCATTATAGATATATATCAGCACTGATATTTGATCAAAGTGTTTTAGACTGCTTTCCTGATTCTCCGTATCCAAAATTTGAATCTTGTATTGCTAAATATTAAATCTTAACCGAAATGTTGAGCTTCGTAATAATTTTGTACCTTATACGTTTCATTATATTGTTCTTTGGAACTTGAATAACAAGGCTCTTTGCTTTGTAAGACAATAGTGACCTGATCTGACAATATTATTTACTTCTTTTCTTCTTCACAAGAAAAACACCTTCTACCTAATCTACTGTGTAAATCTAATTTAGAATTATTTTAGAATTGTTTGACTTTTGGGTTTTGGGATTAATTCTTGCAGAATTTTTCTGAACGGTAACAGTTTATTTTATCTGATATCTTCTGTAGACAAATTTTTTCAAATTTCATTTTATTTGTTTTGCGATTTCTTTCATTTTAACGTACTTTTCCCAACAGAAATAAACGATTCAACAAGAACAAGTGCTGTAGCACTTCGGAAACCGAATTGAATCTGGCATTGATGGCCACACAGATCGTCAAACGCTTATAGATAAACAAGTCTGACAGTTTCGTCTTTACTATACATAGTTAGTTTTGTTCTTCTAAACATTTCTTTTTTTGTAATTTTAATAAAGATTCTAGACTTATTATGCATCAAAAATCTGAGAATTTGATCTCAATTGTTTTTCTAGCTGCATCGTCAATCACATTTTCTCTTGAGCAAAATTCTCATGATTGTAGCAATATCTACAATTGCTTATTCTTACAATAAAAAGATCTTGAGTTTTTCTGAATACTTTAAATTTTTTATTTTAAATCAAATTTATTAGAAGACATTTTTGAAATCACTCTAGCAAGTAGTACCAAAAATTTTAATTTAAAAAATATTTTTACATAATTTCTGAGTTGTCAAGTCATTAACGCAGCTTACAACTTCATCAACCTCAGATTAATACTGATTTTAGTGGTGCAACTCTGGACCAAGAAAATATCGACTTAGTTGGTTTTTTGAATTTGTAAATGCCAGTAATACCTCACAAAATATATGAAATTGGATAACATTTTTTTCTTCATTCAAAAATTGTCTTCTGTTTAACATTGTTACCAAATTTTTGGAGTTTGTTATTTAACTGGATGATGAATAAAGGGAGATACGAGTCGGATGTTTTCTGCAGGATGGTGCAACTGGTGACATCGTATACAATTTTTGCAACAGATTTATGGTGATCGATTAATTAAAAAGTTGTAGAACACGGCCTACAGACCTAAAAACTACTAAACTAGATTACATAATACATAAACTATAAAAACTAGATTTTTGAAATTTTGGTCATTTAAAAAACATTGCTCATCAAGAAATATCGCACAATTTTGACAAACTTATCTTAGCAATTTCAAATGCATATCAAACAACAAATCACCAAATGTTACAAAATATTTATGAAAATAGGTTTAAAACAAGTAACATGGTCTACAGAAAAATTAAAAAGTCTAAATCAAAAGCAGTTACGATGTGAGAATAACAATGTTTGAAATCGGAAAAAATTACAGAATCAGTTGATAGAGGTTTTCTAAAAATTTCAAAGCATAATAATTTCCCGATTCCAAACATTGTTATTCTAACATTGTAAAGTTTGTTTAGTTATCAAAAAACAACCAACACCGCAATTTACTCTCAAAATACATCAGGCAACATGGCACAACTTTTGAAAAGAGATGTCATGACAAATGACAGTCCCTTAAATTTGCAATTTATTTTTTTTTGACATGTCGTAACAGCGTGTTACAGTTAATTTCAGTTGTTGATCTAACAAATTTTCAACTTTTTGTAGGATTTTAATCTTCCTTTTTTATTCCGAAACCAAAATTTCTACAATTTTTTTGAGTATGACAGGAACGGAACATAATAATTCAGAAATATGACAACGTCAAATTCTAGTAGGTAAATTAAATTTTTGATGAAACCTAATTCAACAAGTGGTAGTTTTTTGCTAAGTAAACAAACTTAGCTGCTTTTTATTCTTTATTATTTAAACTTTTTAATTTTTTTTAAACCATGTTGCTTTTGAAAAAAATGGTTTAGCATTAGACATTTTTATAAATTTAGAAACAAATGCGTTCTAAGCTTTAATATATTACATAATTCTCTTTCTATATTTTCTTTTTCAAAACCTCTCTTTTCTTCTATCTCTTTAATTCGCAAAACTTCACTTTCTATCTCTCATATTTTAAAGAACTATAATATAAAATTTGCCCCTAATTCTAAAGGTAGTTTTTCCATTCCTATGGTACACAACAACAATCAATTATTCTTTTACGTCATTCAGGCAAGTTATCTTGTAATGACTGCAATACAATTTATCCCGGTTAGACAGGACGAAGGATTAAAACTAGAATTTAACATGTAAAAACAATAGAAAAGGACTAGAATACAGATATAGATAATCAACACTTCATTTGCTAGCTTCTCATATTTTTTCTTCCGCTTATTTCTTTTCTCCTACTGATAATTCTAAAATCTTTCACATCTGCAATAAGAGCTATTTTATAATTTTTTTAGAAGCTTTAAAAATTTTTAAATCCGCTCACAAACCTTTTCTACAAACTTTAAATGACCAACAATGAGACAGAATTAGATAGTTCTGGAAAGCGTTCTGCCACTGTTATATAAGAATTTTTTTTAATTAAACTTGTGGATTTGACTTTAATTTTTATTCTTTCATAATTTGCATAAAAATCGCCCCACTTTGAGAACCATGCTTTCATTAAATATAAAAATAAATAAATAATAATAACAGATATATAAAAAATAACAGTTTGTAATAGAAGAATCCGCAAAAATCTTTAAAATATGTTCTGCGCTTTTTTCCTGTTTTTTTTTCTTGGTTTTTGATGTAATTGTATGACTTGTTGAAAAAAGAAAAGAAGAAAGAAGTAAGAAAAAAGCATAAAGTGCTTAATAGTAGAGTAAATCTACCCGATTTTAATTAAAAGTAAAGAAAATTTTTGCAGAAGGTTAATTTCTTTTTTAACTGGTTACTTACATTACATATAACACTGAAAATCAGTTTTCCGGTTCCGGAACGTTTCGCACGACTTTTTGGGGGTCTTTTTCGGACATTCTATGCGTAATTTGGCTTTATGGAAACTATTTCTTAAATATCTCGACTTCCATAAGTCGGATTGACTTAAAACAAAAACCAAAATATTTGTGAAAAATTCCTCTAACCATATGTCTAATTGTCTAAATGTCAAAAATAGAAACACTTAAAATTTTGAATTTTGTAGAGGTTATGTAAAAAACCAATTACACTATCTGCAAGCCTTTAAAAAAAGTTACAATTTGAAAAAAAAAAAACTTCTAAGATAATTTGCCCAAACTGCAAAAGGGACTTTATTTTTGAAAAAAAATTCCATTTTTTTGTAATTGAGGTTATAAATTGTCTTACAGTTTAGTTTACTTTCTTTCTTATTATAAGCCACGTCCTTTCTCAAAATTTCAAACAAATCCGTTTACCCATTTCAAAAATATCGATAAAAGTTTAAAATTTTAGGTTAACGCCGTTTTTTGATTATTTTGAGGTTATGTTGTTTGACTAAAATTCTGCAAATTAGACATATGGTTAGAGGAATCTTTCACAAATATTTTGGTTTTTGTTTTGAGTCAATCCGACTTATGGAAGTCGAGATATTTAAGAAATAGTCTCCATAAAAAGCAAATTACGCATAGAATCTCCGAAAAAGGCCCCCAAAAGGTCTTGCAGAACGTTCCGGATCCGGAAAACTTATGTTCAGTGTTATCTGTATTGTAAGTAACCAGGTAATGAAAAAATTAGCCTTCTGCAAAAATTTTTCTTATTGCTAATTATAATCGGGTAGATTTACTCTACTATAAAGTATAAAAATAATGCAATTTAAGTTTCCAAAAATATTAAATCCTTAGAAAATGTTTGTTGGATTCTAAACAAAACAAGTACATAACTTCAATCTAACCCGAAAGTTTGTTGTGTGTGCATGAAAAATGTTAAAACTCTTCTTTTGTTGTATTATTAAGTTTTTATGATACGATTAATATTAATAAGTTTCTTACTGTGTATTTTGCAAACTTTTTAAACAGGGTCAAAAATATAGTCTAAAATGCTTTTGTTTTGGAACCTTCATATGACGTCAAAGCTTGCACACCGAATTAATTGTTGGTAACAATTTGTAACATTTAAAATTCATTTTTTATTGTTACGTATACTCGTATAATAGTAATCCACCCATGATTTGTAATTTTCCTGAACATTATTTCAAAATTAGGTAAGTACATAAATGCACATTTAAAAAATACTAAATTAATTATTCATATCAGTTATGTTGTTTTTGAGTCAAATATTGGTGTAAAAAATCCTAAATCTGTCAGGTTTTTAATAAAAAGTTGGAAAAATATGTTAGCAATTTGGTGTAAAGTCGTATCGTGTGATTTATTTGGTCGTCGTCTTTGGGGTCATAAAGTAATTTCAATTCCCGGTCGGGTACTTCTGTTTAGTATATAAAGACGGAGGATCGTGCATATAAATCAGCCGACACTGGTCATAGAAAGGCGAAGAAAATCGATGAAAAGCTGAAACGGAGTCAAAGCTCTCAAGCTCGCCCTCAATAGTACTCATTACCTCAACAAACCT
Source organism: Tribolium confusum (assembly GCA_029207805.1). Taxonomy (NCBI): domain Eukaryota; kingdom Metazoa; phylum Arthropoda; class Insecta; order Coleoptera; family Tenebrionidae; genus Tribolium; species Tribolium confusum. The sequence continues at coordinate 38,320,084 of JALGAY010000002.1, read as the reverse complement.
ATCCACAATTTACTACTAAGTGCATTTATTTAGAGTTTGAGGGGAGATCGGGGTCGAACAGGTACTTACTGGCTGTCGGCCGTTGACTCCGACAGCAGCAGCGCATAGCAACAACTTCACTCTCCGTTCCTGGACAGAGGCCACAATGAAACAAACCTCGCATCAAATGCTGCAATTGAACTCAATTACTCCCTATCCATTGCCTTTTATGCCCACAGTCTCAACTTGGACTTAAATGGACACCTCGGATAGCTTAATCAGTACAATATGGTCATGGCTGCGTCATTTATATTATGCTAATGTTATAATAACAGAGATTTTATGGGAACGTTTAAATTGTCGGGTCTGTGCCCACCTGCTTTCAAGACAGTTTTCTACTTCGATTCTTCTATATTTGATGAAGCGGAATTAATTATTCAACTCGTTAAAGTTCCAGACGCGATTCGAGAATAAAAGGTCCGATTAAAAAAGTTCAAACCTCTAGACGTGCAAATTGCTTTGATTGAATTTCTTTTCTAGGAGGTAATTAGAATTAAAAAACAGAAAATTAACGTTTAAGAAGTTCTAGGCGGAATAACGAAAACTACACTGTTAGCAAGTCCGCGCGATTTTATCTAATTGACAAAAAAGATGATTTCTAAGGGTTGTTTCCCCTCCAAGACATAAATTTTTAAAACAGTATTAAAAACTTTTACTGTGCAATAATTCGCTAGCTTTTATTCCAATTTGTTCAAGTATGAAAGAATTATTGGTCTTTTAATGCTCAATTGACTGAGACTTTTGTGTGTTCTTGTTCTTTCATAAATCCAGCCGAAGTAAATAAAATCAATATTTTATATTACAACAGACACTCCAAGTGCAATTTCAGCATTAAATTCTTTTTCTTTACAAAATTATCCTTTTGTTTTGTCAGTAAACACACCGACTTCAAATTGCAAGTAAAATATTTTTAGAAGAATTTATACATTAAATTTTAAAGCTCCCTCGACTTTTGTGAACATCTTGTTTGTTTTTGAGACATTTTCCTTGCTAAAAAATCAAAATATTTTTCTTGTATCTACTACACCGACTTGCCTCTCAGAAAATCCTGGTGACCACTGAACTAAACACGAAAAATCAGGAACTGTGCTACTGTGCACCCAGCGAAATGCACAATTGGAGAAATTTTTGACACAAATTGTTCCTGAAACGGTGATAGGAACAATTTGACTGAATTATATAATTAGTTAATAAGCTTGTGTAAAATATTTTTGGTACGATGTCCAACAAACAATTGTTTAATAAGTAAAGAGGCAATGGTTTTCTAGCGAGGGCAAAATAAGATTCAAGAACCCAGCGAGCGAATTAAGTTTTCACGACGCTAGAAAATCACTTTTCCTATGCGTTGAACATGCTATTTTATGTGTATTTAATAAAAAATAGAGTAAATGTCTAAAGAAAACAATATTTTCTCTTGTGTTTTTACAGTATTTATAAAAATTAGCACAGTGACAAATAAACAGATACCAAAGTTTTGTTAAAACAGTGGTCGCATCAAACTCTTAACCAATGAACGGCAGACTGCAAATAGCATGCCCTGTGTTACTAGCTAGAAAAGTGATGATTGCTAAAAAAAGAAATATTGCTAATGAGAAAAGTCGCAGATTGTCTATTGGTTTCTATTAACATTCAAATGGCTGATTTCCATTTAGTACACAAAAAATAGTATATTAAGTATCAAGAATGGAAAGACCATAATGCTGATCGTAGACAATTGCTTGGTGTTGCGATCGATCATTTCATAGTCTGTTTATGTCATTTGTATTATTGAGTTTATTATAACAGATCTGATATAATAAACTCTATGTTTGTACTCTAAATGGTGGCAATACGTATTACGCGCGTGTGAAAACGGTGCTCTTATTGTCTGATCGTTAAAATGTCTTTAACGTTTGTGAAGTTCTTGAAATTTTTTGTGCCATCACTTTTATTTAAAAAATAGATGGGGTAAGTATATTTAATTAATTTTGAATAAATTTACTTGCTGCCCTGGAACCGTTCGCGTAATATTGCCATCATTTATTGTACAAATGACAGAAACAGACTACGACAATAATCGATTTATTAGTCCTGGTCGAAGTTCCCTCTCTTTTTATCTCAATTATGGTAGCAATATGGCGCAACATAACGCATCGTGTAAAAACACCTTTGCTGTCTTAGAAACAGACTTGATAAACCATCAAATCAAATTCAATTGCACAAAAACAATATTTTCTACAAGCAACTTGACTCAAAATATTAGGTTTGTTCCAACAACAGTTCAAAACGATTCATAATTGCACTGCACATGTGTAGAAGTCTTTTAGCAAACAAAAATCTCAACTGCACATCCTCAGTTCGGTTCCGAACTGTTTTAAACTGTTTTTAAAGTGGGGAAACAAACCTACAGTGTTACAATTAACGATAATTTTGTGTTAAATTTTTTGATTAGCTTGTGTAGGGACACCAATAGCAGAGGTAACAAAATCTTCCAAAAACTGTTGATGTTTTTCGTATTTCAATATCAGATAGTTTTGTCTGAAAATATGCAGAAATTTTGTCTTACTCGTCTTGATTTTTTTTTGTTATAAATCTTCTTGAACAATTTTAGTTTATTACTTCTTCAACATTTTTACAAGAATATAAAAACAAGTTAGTTTTCTCTAAATATACTTCATCCAAGTCTGTTTGTCTAAATAAAGACTTTGTCTACAAGTTTTAAACGACTAAATTTTATTTGAATATTATCTTCACTAGTGTAACAGTCACTTTTTAATGATTGTTTATTTATAACCTCGACTCCTTACTCTGTATATTAGTATTTACAATTTTTTACTTTTTCAATTTGTTTAAACTATTAATAATTTATTTTTTAAATCAAATTTCAAGTCATTATATTATACTGATGAGTTATGTTAAAATATGTATTTCTTCTACTCATAAAATTAAAACTGAATAAAAAAATAATAATTAAAAAAATAATTTTATAATTAGATTGTAGAAAGATCGGACTTAACTTGTCCAAGTTACTTTTTATCTTTTAATTTTATTTATACTCTAAATTAATTGTAAATCTTACGTAAAATACCGATTTATCAAATTTGTTTTTTTTTAATAAGAATATAAAAAATAAAACTTTTAATACTAGAAAAACTTGTTTAGAAAAAATTATGGACATAGCAAAAGCTTGGTAAAGCTAATTTTCTCATTTACACCTGTAGAAACTTAAAACTCTGATACATCCCTCATAGTTAGGTAGCTAAAATTTATCATTTTTTTTTTAATTTTGCAAATAGCAACTATTTTATTTTGATATTTGTTTTCAATTTAGACATATTTTTTTATTTCTTAAATCTAACGCTTTATTCTATTTTTAATATACATTGTTTATTTTTTTATATTTTTAATTTAATGTTGACAAAAATTTGGCAAGTTTTTTAAAAAATATATTTTTTATATATTTTTTTTACATTTATAATTAGGTACACCAAGGTAAGAGATGGTAAGAGCTAGTTCTCGAAAGCGCTTTGCCACGTAAATGTAAGAATTTATTTGATTAAACTTGTGGGATAGACTTAAATTTATAATTTTTTTAATATTTATGAATTTAAAAAAACTTTTGTTATTTAGAGTTAAAGTCAAAATGTAAAAAAAGAAAAAAACAAGATTTTGAAAAAACCCTGTTTGCCACTTTAGAGTTGGAAATTTTTTAAATAAGCTAATTATTAAACTGTCATTACCATTAATTGCCATTATTAAATAAAATGTAAGAAAATATCTAGCATTACTTGTTTTTTGATTTTTATTTTTTCGTTGATTCAGTTATTTATATTTTATCTTCATACAAGAATGGTACAAGCCACGTTTAAAATTTTATGATTGCTTTTCTCTCTGTGTGAGTGATTAATGGGTTAATTTCAAGTTGAGATAATATTGGTGATATCTTCGTTTTTATAAAAGATTAAAAAAATTCGGAGTTGTGATTGAGTGTTTCTGTCGAGAATTATTAAAATTTTCGATATTAGCGGTAGTATCTCAACTTGGAGTTAGCTCATAAAAATATATCTAATTTTCAAACAGTTTTCTTTACTCCAATTTGCTTCATGTACACTCTCAACTTATAAAAAGTATGTACTGGCGAGAAAATTTGGTCAATCTTATTTGTTATTTGGTAAATAACTTCTTACGCTACTTAAGTAGTAAGTATTTTTTACATAGAAAAAAAAAACTGTTGTTTTCTAACCATGACAAATGGTCCCTAATAAACTTTTTCTTTTCTCCAATCTCAGTAGCTGCAATTTGGCAAATTACACTAAATACAATTTTAGAAATTTAAAACTTGACAAAGTGAGGCACTTCTTAAATCTTGTACATAAATTTAAAACATTTTGTATTATTTCTGAACGTGTCATAAAAATAAAGATTTCGCCCTAATTTCGAGGCGTATAAACCAGATTGTAGGCCGTTTCAAAATAAAACAAAGTAAATTGACATCATCTTATTCAGTTTTGTCAAAAATTGTAAAATTTTATTTATTTATTAGACAATCTTAGACAAAACTTGAACACATTATTGCTTTGCTATAGATAAACTATAATGTAATAAACTTCGATTTAAACAACATTAACTAAAATTTTATCGTTACATTTCTCTCTGTGTGAGTGACTAGAAACGTATCTAATTTTCGATTACCTACTCTAATCGGATTTGCTTCCTATAACACTCTCAACTTGTAAAAACTAAGTAAATTCACTGGGGATCATACGTCTTAACCCCCTGCAAGCACCGAGCCTCATGGAAACCAATATCCACTCTTCTCAACATTTTCGTGCATACAAATTTGTGACACGATCTGCATCCTAATGGCTATCATCTAAATTTCCTGTTGTTGAAATGGTAATTTTTCAAAAACGAAATAACTCCTCAGGTGCTGAGCGTCGATAATTCTGACTTTCTCTCTTATCTCACGTTAATATAGGTGATTAAAGCATCGCATAGGATTACCACACACTCGTCGTTTTTCACGCTTCTACAGTGTAAAAACTGAAGGGTCATCCCCTATTTGGTGAAAAACAAGTTTTCGTCCCCTTTTGAGTAAAACTAGATGCTTTAACTCCTCAGTAATTGTATGCTCAACCTCTACATGTATCCATACATTAAAGCAGATAAATAGCGCATGCATATTTTAAAGGCGGTTCTTTGAAAAGCATGGGAAATGTATGCCTATGTCCAGAACTGTTGACGCGAAATGTTGCAGTTCCCATCGCAAAAACAAGATCTTGTGGGGTGCTAAATTCAATACAAACGTAACCAGCACGAACAAATCTTTTTATTGAATCACATGCTTGATAAGATCCGGCCGCAGAATTTAATTTAAACTTCTGAGTAAATACCGACGAGGATAAAAGTTGAGACAAGTTTTTCTCGAGAACAAAACGGTTTTATCTTCTTGCATATAGTTGGAAAAACGCAACGGTTACATTTGAAATGTCACGGATTTATTCACTGACATTCATTCATTAGGAGGCTATTTCAAAAAAAATAAATTTTACAGGCAAAGGCTGTAGGTATTGGAGAGAATATAAAGAATAGGTCTTTATTAATGTGCGCGGAAACTGATTTTTTACCTATTGCTAATGTCGAGGGATGTGTTTTCAGCTACTACCCTTAAAACAAGAGTAATATGCGCCTACTAGAAGTATATTCATTTTTACCATTAGAAAACAGTTATTTAATAAAATTGGCCATTCTGACCAAACTTCAAATTCCAATTTGACAGTGGTCATATATAGTAGCTAAAGTTTTATAAAAATAGTTTTTGAATTAGAACACGACACGTTTATTGTAATGGCATATTTCATAACTGAAGTCTACAACGAAACAAATTGTTGGCAATATTTCCTGGATTCAACGTACGTCCAGTTTTGACAGATTTACCCCGAAGTGGTAGATTTTATCATGTTTAAAGAACACTGAATATGGGTTTTGAAACATTTTTTTAAATAAAAGTAATGTTGCAAAAACAAAACCTGATGGATCTTCCCACTTTAACTGAAGATATTGTTAAAAACATTTGCGTGATTAAAGCTAAGGCCGCAAAATCTATAAAAAAGCTTTAATTGTAAACAGGTTCTACGTTCTTCTAACTCCGAATATATTAATTTCTTTATTCAATACTCTAAAATAACGAGGTAAGTTATGGATTGAAAATACGGTGCACGCTTTAAACCTTATTTTTTAATTTAATTTCTGTTTTTATTTGCTTTATTTTCCATTGTGTTATTTAATAAAATTATTATTGTTCTTGAAAATGAATTAATTATAAAATATCATTTAGTACTTTATTGAGAAATGTAAGATATAACCTATACCAGAAAATCTTATTAGAAAAACAGAAGCATTTATAAATCTGTTTGTCAAACATGACTGTCTCACTCTTGCATAAAATGTATAATTATCAGAAAATGTAGATACAAATACTATTAAATACGTTCTATACATTTTCATTCTATAGAAATTAATCAATAATTTTCTAATTTAGTAAAGATCTTTCTTGAACCATTAACTGCAATAGTTTTACCACTTTTAGAAAACAATACACACTATCATAAGGCAGTAATACCTAGTAAAAACACTGCGAAACATTCACCAAATCCAAGATGGAAGAATGTCACAATTTTGTAATCCGCAATAGAACCGTTTTCTCCTTGTAATGGATGAATGAACTTCGAGTTAAGTTTATATCTGTTATTTTTGGTATTGACTGGGCACCAGTCTAATATGTTTTGTTCAAAGAAAAGCATTGTGGTAAACCAACAGTGCTATTATCACTAAAAAGTTGGCGATAATGTAACAACTTGTGGTGTTACATATTACATATTCAAGCAACAATAAAATTATTACATTGTATGTAATAACAATTTAATTTTAAATCTCAGTCTGAACAAGTTGTAATTTTCTCTCTGAACTATCACATTTTTGTGTGTGTGAAGCTGATGAGAGCGTAGCCCGAGTTTATTTACAATTACACGAGGTTCTGTAATATGTTCTAGTTTACGAATAATATACAAAAAAATTGCCGAAAACAACATAGAATCTATTATTCAACTTAAAAAGAAACAAAATTTTAAGATTTTTGTGATAACAGAAATTTATGCCGCTCTTTTTTTGGTAACCTCATAAAACACAAAATTTATTTATTTTTTTGAAGTTTACTTATTACTAGGTAAGTTTGGAAAAATATTTTTTTTATGTAATTACGGTTTATATCGCTTATTGTGTTGATTGAGATACAATGCTGAGCATTTAGTATTGAATGGATTTATCTTATTATAGTATTCTTATTTCGATAGTGTTCTTCAGGAGCAAAGTAAGTCAAGTACAACTCCAACCAGTTGTCACTCCACTCTTGAAGAAGTTACCTACAATGGATGGCGAAACGTCGAATACGAAAACTCCAGTCCCAGAAAAAGGAATTTTCTGGTCTGTGATCTATGATCTTTTTTTGCTAAAACAGAGAACAGGACGCCCAGATTTGCCTCTTTATATGCTTTAATGTAAAAAATGTTTACGAAATTGACGTATTGACAAGTAAATAAATGAATTTATCAAAAACATACGAATTATTTGTTTAACAGTTTTATAGCACTTTAGAAGCTGCTTTTTAATAAACAATTGGCATTAAAAAAAATTAAGTAATCAACCAAATAATGTAATACTATAACCTTTCGTGACATAAACAGTTATTACGTTTAATTATTAAGAGGAGTATAGACAAATTCCTCTAGTTTAGAGATTCCAATGTAAGTGCGCGAATTTGTAGCTTGTTTATTTATAATAATAGTTGATTATGTATTAAGGGCGTAATCAAAAAAATTATGACACAAGGAAATGTTTAAAGTCCGACGTAGAGTCATCGGTGACGATTACGCCCGTATCACATAGTTTCACTTTATTTTGGATTGTTTTAACTTTTCAAATCAAAAGAATGTTCAAAATTCCGGTATTTTTTTTAAACTGTAAAAAAATCCAGATTAACTAGCTGACTATCTTGTCGTTTACAGGACACGGTATGTTGTTATTTTCTGTTGTGCGATTTTCCAAAATGGAAGCTGATGAAAACGTGTATTCTAGAGAAATGTGTGTCGTTTGTAGTGATTAACAGTTTTTGAAATAAATGATGATTTTTTCTTGCGAATTGCTATTTAATGTAAAAAGTGACGTTTACAAAATTGAAGACGTTTATTTGACAGCTAGACAAATGTACAGTTATTTATTTATTATTGTTGCGTAACAACTTTAAAAAATTCAGTGCTATAAAAGTAAAGATTACGCTCTGATTTGCGGGCTTATAAAGTAGATTATAGTTCCAAAATAAAATAAAAATTAAAAACGGTTTTTACTACAAGCATTGTAATAACGTAAACTACATTTTAACTTTTTTAAATTTTTAATTTTATTGATTTTAAATTTTAATAATTTTTAATAAATAATTTATATTATTTATAAACCTTTTTCTTAAATCGCTTTTAGTCATTTTGTAATTAATAATTAGAAGAATGATTGTACTAACTCTCATTAAAATATTTTTATAAATAAAAGCGCGCGTTTACATTGGAATTCTCTTAAGGGAAATTACCTCCATACTGCTCTTAAATCGTATATTTTCGATAAAAATTAATTTGCTAAATCAGATTTTTAAAAAAATTTTTGCTACATTTTCTATAGTTTTCTGTTCTTCGGGTCATCATTTTTCATCCAATATCCATCACCTACGAATAAAATAATACAAGTTCGTTGCTCATAGCAACGAAGATATATTTGAAATGTAAGAAAACAACTACCAAATTCTTTTTTTTTTAAACTATTTTACTAAATTAATCTACTTATTTATTTATCTTTATAAACAACATGCACGATTTGCGTTATAATTTGGCAAAACAATTCAGTCAGTTTTTGTTACTATATCAAAACTAGAGTTAAAAAAATTATAACACTACAGAAACTATTAAATTACTACAGACGCTTACTGTTTCTTCAAGTTTTCTCAATAATGTCTTATTCACCATGCAAAAAATTCCAACTATCGTAAACGAAAATTTAATATCAACATTTTTTTTTTTATTAAGTAATGAAATAAAATACGCACATTAGTTTTAGAATCTCTCAATGTGTTTAAATCAGAAGTTCTTTCATGAAACGCTCTGTTTACATTTGGCTGCCTTTTCTGAAAAGAACGCTTTCAACACTTCTATCGCTAAAAAGTGGACGCAATAACCAGTCATTTAGAAATTTCCCAGCTCTTGTTTACGATCCAAATAAATTAAAATTAAAATTATTTGATTGCCAATTTTGCTGCTATAATAGAGCTCGTAAATTATTGAGTTTGCTCCCCTTATTAGAAGGCGCCTGTGTCATCACAATTCACCTTTATAAATAGTCCATCTGTATCAGGTTTTATTTATAGAGGGGCAGATTCAGAAACATCCATTTGCATTTAAAAGCGTGTCTATATAAGTATATTATTCAGAAATTCAGTTGCAAAAAAAGGTTTCACAATAAAAATTTAAATCAATTTCTCGACCTGAAAAGAGAACAAATATGTAGAAGAAACAAAAGTGTTCCATTTCCGAATCGTATACAATTGATTGATGAAGTGAATAGTGCAGTATACAAAGACACAAGGCAGTCTATTATACCAGATGGAAATGTTCTGTCAAAACACACGAGGATAAAACAGTACGATTTGTTCTATTTGAGCGAGTCTTGCATTTTATCAGTAAGCCTATTATGCGTGTAAATGTAAATCCAGTGACAAGAAAATAGCATTTTTAACTTTCCCTCGAAGTTGAATGTAAACTCCCCTAATCGGCGTTCATCAAAACTTCGCCAAAGTTTCAACAGATACTTGACAAAAGTTGGCTGCAACTTTCGAAAATCAACGAAAATGAATCGATATTACACATCTAGCAGCTTATTATGCAGTCGCATCTAGTTCTATTGCAATACTTTCACGGATGTAAGTCCCCGGAGGTTCAGATTTGACGTTGAGTGTACAGTCGGAGTATTGATCCTATGCCACCCCCACACTGCAACCCCTTGCAGGGATCTCAACCATCAAAGCTCTTTGTCTGCCGCTTCCTATGTGCATCAGGCTCGTCCTTCCTGCATTTACCTCCTGGTATCGTTGCTAATGTGATTTGTTCAGGTGCAATTTGTTATTCATGGCCTGATCACTCTGATAATGCACGATGCGGTGCTAGCAAACTTGATTAATCCACACAATCTAGGCCAAACAGTTTTTGCTTAAGTTGTAAGACGGGTAAGGATACCCAGAATCCTTTTTTTGGCGGTTTCATGGGGCATAATCCTGTAATCTGTTTACAAGGGACAAAACGAATGTATTTACGGATTCCTCAAGGGTGTTGACTCTCGCGGCACTCCTGTTGGATATTTTTAGCACATGAAATTTGAATGGCCGAAAGTCTTATGAAATATCCAGACTAAACTTCTAAATCATTTAAACGACTTGCTGAAATTTCTTGTTTTATGTTTGAAGGTACAGTCGTTGGGAAAGAAGTTGGAAGTTATGAAAGAAAAGTTTACAATCCCACATACTATTATGACATGTTTAATTTTAAGTTATGGGTTTAGGTGGGTTCGACTTTCTTGGATCCGGTCCAACTTTTATTTGGTTTTAACCGCGTGGTGGTTGAGCAAATATTTTCGACATCGGAAGGCGGGTCGAATAGCGCCTGAAACTTCCTAAATATTTATTTTGGGCAGCGTTACAGGCAATTAGGCTTGTTTTTTTAATGGGAGAAAGATGTTTATTGCAGGAACGCTTTAGCACTCTTGGAAAATTCAAAAAATATTTATTTGCACTTCCGTGAAATATATTCTGCTTGTGAGAGACAGATAGTGCGAGAATGTCACGGATACTGCATGAATAAAGCGCTAAAGTTCCGGTTCAATAACTGTGATGTGATACGTAAACATATTTATAATGTACAGTCACATATATTTAGTATAAGATCAAAAGACGAAACGAAATCAAGCTCCCACGTCAAAACACTGAAGCAAGACGAAAAGAATCAGTGGTTTGAAAATAACCAGGCTTTGGACATCTCCCCTTTCTTTGATATATTAAGTCAAAATGAGAACTGCAACTTTAATCAAAGGGTATTGTTTGTGTTAGCTTTGGGGCAAAGTTTCTATAGCGTTATGTATATTATTCAATTTTTACGGTATCATATTTACTCAAAAATAAGTTCAGTTCATAATTTTTTGTTTATTCATGTACAAAATTTATTTTTTTTTATGGTTCAAAAAATATTTAGATCTTAGTTCTCAAAAGCTAAATTTTCTGAGAAAAACTAATATTGTTATTGTTGAAATAATTGTTAAACTAATTGTTATTTTTCTCAAAATTTTTGGGTAGAACTGCACTACAACACTTTGGAGTACCTAATATGTAACAGCTTAGTGCCGAGTAAATAGTCATATTATTCTCAGATTTTTTTAAGTTGTTAATTGAGTTTTAAAAAAATAAGTTTATAGCTTTATAATATCAAACTATTTTTCTTTATATGATAGGAAAATCATATTCTTTAAGCGTATAATTAATAACAATAATAAATCGTCATTTCAGCTGTCACAAATTGTCGGCCGTAGAAAATGAAGCTGAGAACTGAAAACTTCTGAGACTAGGCTGAGAAGTAAATACTTGTTACTGTTACTTCTCCGTAACGTCAGAATATGTTTTTTGAATTTGTATTTAATTTTTCATTTATTTTAAACTTGTATATTATGATTTTAGCATAGGGTCATTCTTAAGAAAAAAAATTTCTTGTTCTCTGCTTCTGTGATAAGTAACCTGAGTTCCATATGTGACTGAATCAGAGCAAACCGTGGAAGTGGGTATTAACATTAGACACATAATTACAGTTACGCTGGCACAGCCTGATCTGATTCAGTTACATTTCGATCTCACCTTATTATCACCGAGTATTTTTGAAATATTCGGTTGAAAAAAAGATGCCACTCCTGTCCCTTTCCTAACAAAATTATCCTAAATATTACAAAAATATGGTTCTCCCATGACAAAATTAAAAGCTTTTTTTCAAAAATACACAATAGCATTATAAATTTTTTCCATTATAAAGTTTCCATTAATCTATTTAATATTAAAGTAAAAAGATAATGCAACTATTTTTCGTATAAGAATGTATTCAAACATAGTTTTGCAATTTTCTAAAGTTTTATTATTTGCATTTAAATATTTTGTTACTGACACAAGTTTGATAAGCTTTTTCTAACATTTTTTAACTTTTTATAATATTTTTTTATTATTAAATTATTATTTAGAAACTAATGTTTATTACTATACTATACTAACTTAAATTATTTTGATTAAACTTGTAGGATTGACTTGGATTTTTAGTTCTTTTATCATTTATATTGAAGCATCCCACTTTGAAAAAAAGAATGTTTACATCGAATTTAAAATGGTAAAGTTTAAACTTTATGTTGTCAAAAGATGTTCTGAACTAAATTAACAACAAAACCATTTCTAAAAATATATGTATACAGGGTGTTCCTTAATGATATGCGAATATTTAAGGGTGTGAATCTACATGAAAAATTAATGTTAGTTTGCTTTATAAACTATGGTCCAAAAATGTTTCCTTATAAAAACTCGGAGTGTTGAAGTTTAAGGGAAAAAATGGAAATTAATTTAATTGGAAATAATATTTTCAGAACCGCTTCAGATGTTTCAGTGATATTTAGTACGTAGTGAAAGTTAATAATAATAAATAAAAATTGCATTCTTTAATTATTACATTAATTTTCTCGGACAATAGAACGGTTTTTATTTTTTTACTCAAAAATGGCGCATCTAAAGAAAACAACTCAAGAAAGATCTTATAGTTTAAATTGAACGGGGAATTCAAAAATAATTTTTATTTGGAAAAAAACCATTGGCGTACCATTTTTTTATTAAAAAATATCGAAGTCAATACCCGTACGCACGCCACTGTTAAAGCTAAAAATTCTTTTTGACTTGAAAAATATGCACCTTTATTAACTTTCACTACGTACTAAATATCACTGAAATATCTGAAGCGGTTCTTAAAATATTAATTAATTTCCATTTTTTTCCATAGATTCAACACCCCGAGTTTTTGTAAGGAAACATTTTTGGACCATAGTTTATAAAGCAAACTAACATTAATTTTTCATGTAGATTCACACCCTTAAATATTCGCATATCATTAAGGAACATCCTGTATATTATAATCATAAGAATCTTAATGCAACAACTTCATTTATAGTTAAAATTTCCTGAAGATGTATAAAATATAAAAAAATAAAAATAACCAAAAATGTATATTTAAAACCTTGTAGGTATTTTTAATACTAAAAAAGCTGCATTTTTTTGAAAAACTTTTAGTAGCTTCTCTAACGCCTACCGTTTCACGTAGCGTAGCGTAGTTAGTTTACAAATTTTGAGAACTTTTTGTACGTAAAATCATTAACAAATTACTAAAATAATATTAATATAAAATAACAATTTTATATATATTATCCGTTTTTTTCTTCCAAAAACCATTGTGGTGCAGATAATGATACCCTACATTTTATTTACTACATTAAAAGCATTACGTAGCTATAGAGTTACATTTATTTGAACCAAAATGGTTCTTTAACAAAACAGACATAAATATACGTGGAAAAAGTATAGATATACAATTAAATATAAATACACAATTATAAGTATACTTATGGGCCAATTTCAAGTTGGGATAATACCGGTAGTATCATCTTTTCCATAGAAAATTAAAAAATAGAAATAGTTGTTGCCACGAAAAAGCAATTAAAACTTGCGATACTACCGATAGTATCTCAACTTAAAATTAGCTCATTAGTGACATAAAAACTGCATCACCTAGAAAGAATTTTAGTAGAAAAGTTGGTCTAATTAAAGATACCCAATGGTTAAAAATTGAAACCATAATTTCAACTAGTTGGCATGCTAATTATAGTGTTTCTTGGAAAATTTTTGATAATATATATGAGTTTTTTAATCGTTATTATTCTAAATTTTTTTGCTTTTTTTGCTTATGTTAAATTGATTATGTTTTACAATAATGATTAGAATAAAACCATCGATACCAAAAATTAAGAGAATTCTAGGGGGATCAAATTATTGGTCGGCAAAGAATAATTTTTTTCATAGAGTTACTGCAATTTATATTAAGAAAATTTAGTCTATCGTAATAATAAGTAATATTTGAGAAACAATTTAGAATAGACTTTTGATTCGATTAGCACTGTGTAATAAACAGGATAATTAAAATACCCTGACAATTCAATTTATCTATCCATAAGAATAATCTCCAAATTTATTGTCACACTTTTCATATTAAAAGTTAAATATTAAATTTTAAGAATTTTTGTACTTGCATTTTCTCTATTTTTCATTTAAAAATTCAAATGTTTATTAGTCATTAATTAATTAAAAAAATGTTTAAACGTTACATGAAATGAAGCAAGAACCCGAAAGCACCAAACAATTACACTTTGCACGACGCACGTTTCAACAACAAAGTTGTCATGACAATTGATCATATAAAACATGATATAAAAGTGAAATTGTTTATGACAACTTTGTTGTTGAAACGTGCGTCGTGCAAAGTGAAATTGTTTGGTGCTTTTGGGTGCTTGCTTCATTTCATTCTACACACCAAGGAGATCCAACACGAAGTTAAATGTTACACACTAAATTTTTCCACTTTGGTTATTGGTACTAAAAACACATTTTTTGTTACCAATCTAAACAACAGTTGTTGTTGAGATTGATCAAGGATTTATGGTGTACAACCTATGAGTTATTATTAGAGCTATAATATAGTGCATTTACATTTAAGAAAAATTACTAAATTTAGTAATACTTATTGTTTTACACTACAAATAGACTAAAATTTCTCTGCTCAGAAAAAATTGATTGCTGAGCTATAAAAATTCAACAATAAAAATTGTTATAATTTTTGTAAAAATATAAAGTGAAATTGTATGTGTGATGCACTTTCGTAGCATTTTATAGCTTCAGAATTTATAAATAGAACCTATTAATTTTTACAACTCACTTAATTTAAATGTGACATTTAACGCTTTCAAAACCGCTGTTGTATTTTGTGTGCCAATAGAAAGTAAATAATAATATATAAAATCTTATTGTGGCGACTAGACTTTAATTTTCAAAGACCTCAAAATATATTTTAATAGATCTAAAAGCTGTATGTTATACCAAATAATTTGTTGCATTGTAATATTTTTTTTAATTAAAAATTATTCTCAGAAAAAATGTCGTATGCATCACGAACCTTAAATACATTTTACCGATCTCAGACAATAATAATAATCACTATGCAACCCGTTTGCAGTCCCAAAAAACTACTATCACGCCATTTTTTTAAGGTACACATGATTTTTATACTTGAATCCTTAGTGTTTGAGTATTTTTTTGAGACTTATAAATCGCAAGTTTTGCAAGATTTTATTTTCAAATAACAAAATGGCAACATCTACTTTAGTTTAAGGATAAATGATCAAGACTTTAGTTGGTGTTAATGCAAAAATTTAACCAATAAATTTAGTTTACTGAACAGAGGTGTATTTTAACTTCACAAAATAGTTTTAAAAAGGCATAATTAATTAACTTGTAGATTAAATTTGTTTTTTTATCTATTTTTGATTGCTTATTTGTTATCTTTTTATCTGTTTGTTACAAAATATAACAGATAAAATGTAAAAAGCTTGTTTTCTAATTTATAAAAAAAAATTTTTTTCACTTGTTTTACCAAAAAATGGTACGTCATACACAAGTTTTACGTTCAAAATATTAGTAAATAATCTCCCCAAAAAACAGTTTGTCTGCATAATGTCTCATAGTATAATTAGAGTTATTGCTTGGCTCCTCCTCTCAACAATTGTCCTCAATTGGTAAAATGCTCCTAACGTACTTGGTACGTAATATACTCTAATATTCAAAGTAAACTTACATAAAAAAAATAATTTTAACACCAACGATATGCCTAATAAACTTGTCTAATTGCGTTTAGCGTTCTTATCATTACTTTTTTTGATGACGTCTCTCCGTGCTTTCATATTGTAATATTTTTACATAAATCTTTATTTAGATATACAACATGCCATTCTACCAGAATTATATACTCGTAGATATATTATTTTACGTTCAAATTTCAGAAATATCCCACCTTAAATTAATCGCTTTTATTTTACATTTCAGTATGATATAAAAGAATCATAAAATCACGAATAAAATCAAAACTTTATATTTCGATATACTGAAATTTTGAATGCAATAAAACATTGTTATAATGAGTTTTTCCCGTCATCCCATATTACATTTCTTTATGGATAATGGAAAAAGTTTTATTACTTGTATGTAAAATGTATTTTACTTCACATTTATCTTCATACCCTAAAGCTAAGTATGTTGATTATAAAACTTACATATAGTTTAAATAACTTTTTGCTACAAAGTTTATTTTAATTTAAAAACGAAAAGTAGACTTCCTAAATTCTACAAAACAAAATTTGAGACGTTTACCACAAAATCGTAAATTTCAAATGTGTAATAAACAATTTAAGTGCGATCTTGTATCTCAGCAATGCCATCAGATCGTGTTCAAAGTAGCTGATTAACATTTAACAATTTGATTTTACGGTAATTACGATCTGGAGCATATAAAGAGAATTTATTGAATTGTATGTACGCCATACGGCAAACGTACTAATATCCATCAATTAATAATTCATGATTAGAATGATATGGTAGTTTGCAACCACATTGCTAATTATTCCGTGGTTATGATGTGCATAACAGAATGCACCATTTCTTCGACTATAAAATTTTAATTAAACTTTTAGTTTCCGTGATAGCTGATGCTTTTCCGGTTAGATGCACTTTGCATTTGTCATAAATTTCAATTAATTTGCACGGAAGAATAGCATTACTCTAGTTATGTCAGCAAATATTGGCACTTTCCGATCGAAATGCAAGAACTCTGCCGATCAATACTGTTGTTATATTTAAAACATTGTTGTTTAAAACAGTTTAATTGAGCTAAATTCTTTTCTTGCTATTAGCGCCAATAACCTTCACTAAAATTACTAATCAACGTCTCTAAATTTTGACTATTTTTTTTTTCGTTATATAGGATTTCTCTTACTGGGAAAAGTAATAATAACTACTTTTACTAAAACAAAAAAAATACTTCTCCAGAGTATGTTAAGAAAAATCACGTTGTAACCAAGTTACAGCTTAAAAATTAATAAAACAATATTTTAAAAAGCATAAAATATGTAGAATAGGTATAATTTATTTTAGATTGTAAGACAGATATTTACTGAGTTTTATTTGCATCACTAAAATATATTGCTAATATTATCTTGTTATTTTAGTACAAATTTGTTAATGGAAACATAAAATTTTTATTTTTTTTGTTTAAATAGACAGTGATACAAATTCTTTCACTAAAATTAAATTATTATGTTTAATTAAACATAGGAGACTGATTACGCTAATAGTTTATTTAAAAAGTATTTTACTAAAACGCTTATTTTATTCTTTATTTTGTCTATTTGCTAATTAATGTGTTTAAAAATTGTAATGTTTAAACGAAACATATGGGCTAATTTCAAGTTAAGATAATACCGGTAGTATCTCTGCTTACATAAAAAATTAAAAAAATTCTATATATACTACCAGTAGTATTGCAAATTTTAATATTTTTCTATAGAAACAACCGATCACAGCCCTGAATTCCTTTAATTTCACTTGGAAACGAAAATACGACGGGTATTATCTCAACTTGAAATCAGCCCATTAGAGTTTAGAGAATTATCTAGATAGTCATTGAGCGATATATCCAGTGATTCAAAAGTATGGAGCTATTTTATTTACTTATGAATACTGCACTACAAATCATAAAAATCTGCAAAAAAAAATCTTGTTTTACCTCAACTGATAACACAATTGCAACCTAAACTTTGTTATATAAAACATATAAGAAAAATGTGGAGATAAAACAGCTACAAGTTTTTGAGGACAAAATATAGCGATTTAACTTATTTTATTTAAAATCTATTGGCATATATTTATTTTTCTAATAAAAATTAGAGTTAGTAACGCCAAAAATTGATTAATTACCAAAAATATGCGACGGAAGTACTCAACCAGAAATCGAAAAAATTTAGCAGAATTTTGCTATTATCAGAAAAAAGGCAACATTTTTATGTTTATGTACCAAAGATATTAATCGGTTAAGATTTTTTTGAAATATTCCAAAAAAACAGTTTTTTATTTCAAGCTTTAAAGTTTCATAATTTTATTATCACTCGACATAAAGCAAAATTCTTGTTGCAGATTTTTATCATTTGTGGTGCTGTATGTTAGTTTAAAATTTTGCTTCCTACTTTTGATTCACCTGATTAATTATTCAACTTTTTTTTAAAGATATACCTAACTAAATATTTAGTCTGTAACTTTTAAATAAATTATTAAAAATAAGTTGTTTTTAAGAATACCAGACGCAAACACCAAAAAACTTTAGATGTTATGAAGATATATGTTCGTTCTACTGGGGTTATCCAGATTCCAGAAGGCTTTTGTAGACAAAGTAGTCTGTACTGAACTTCATGAGAAAAATATATTTTTCTACAATTTTTTTAAAGCAGTAAAAATCTAGACAAAAAAGAAGAACCCCAGTCAGCATTTTTTTGTTTAAAAAATTTAACACAAATCAAAGTTAGCTTTTTAAAAGAATTAGCGGCGGTACTGACTTCTTAAGACATGCTCAGTAGTCAATAAAATTGTTTTATTTTTTGCATGTGTTGCAAAATGATTGAAGTTGTTACTCTGAAATGTACGTATTATGATTGTCTACAAAATAACGATGACTATCTATTAAAATATTTTCTAAATTCGATTGCTGAACTCTAATTCTTAATTAATAAAACAAAATAGTCACAATTTAGAAACGTTTATTAGTTGGTTTACCTGTCAATATCCTTAATTAAAAAACTAATTTGCTATAAAACTAATTTGTTTCTTTCTTTTTTTATTAGCTCCAGACGTTATAATTCAATTTTTTTGTTCTTAACTTTAGTCTTTCTAAATGCATAATTTTTTTCGAACACTTTCTAAAAAGTTGTTTTTTCTGCTTATACATATGAAAGTAGGCATTTTCGCTACTATAAACCCTATGCAAAAGTACAACTTTTTTAAACTAGGGATGAAAATGTGTGTTAGTAAAAGAACGGGTAAAAAAAATTTACAGTTTGATTAATTGCCAACATAATTATGAATTTAAAAAATAAAATTAGCATTTCAATATCATAAAAAAATGTATTCACTCTCGACTTAAAGTATGGTTTAATCGTTCGAAAGATTGTCTCACTTGCTGCTAAAGCAGGTTTTTTATCAAACCAACATTCCACGAAAAAACCTTACTTTTATATCTTGTTGTAAAATGTACCTAAAATGTAGTCTTTTGCGTTTAGAATGGCCTTGTCACAAAATTTTTATTATATAAAATTTATTTTAATTACATTAATGTTATTGGATAATTACATCTTCACTGCAAAATAATTAGATTATACTTCGCATAATATTTATCAAAAGAAATCTTAAAACACATCAATTTTTTTTAAATATATTGATTATCTAATAAATGTCAAAACAGAAAACAGAAATAGATGAATTACTAAAATATCCTGCAAAGTGTCTATTAGCACTAATCAGTTATTAATTAATAGATTTTAAGACACTATTTTAATAAGATAAAAGAATTTGGCCGATTATTATGTTTTAAACAAGAGATCATGTTTTAAAGTTGTTTGATTTATAAATCGTAAAGTTTAAAACTACGTTTAAAACCTAAATTTTATTATTAAAATTATTAGAACAAAAACTTCAAAATATCTAACATTTAAACAGAGTATAAACATAAACACAACATAAAATAACAGTTCAATAGGGAAGTTGTACTGATTTATTTTTAGTTTTTATTACGTAATCCTAAAGCTTATATAGCTTGAGATTTTTTTAATATCTAAACAAACTGTAATAGATTTAGTACAAAAAAATATTTTTTTATTATGTAATGACATCAGATTTTAATAGCTATTACAACGAAGTTAAACTTACTTCGTTCTAAATAGCAACAACACAATACGTGTTTTTGCGCGGTTGGTTGTTTTTATGTTTACTGTGCCTGTTTCCACGACGGTAGGTTGCTGTTACTGGTTGCTACGTGTAACAAAACGGTAAGTAATTCACTTACCGTTCAGTGAACGGTAAGCAATTAAATCTAAAAAAAAAAACAATTTTGCGATTTATTTATTAAAATTAAATGTACAATTATTATAATTAATAGTAGTAATACCACTCGCATTTGAGTTTCTAGTGTTAATAGACAAACTTTCCGACGTAGAAGTCCCAGGTTGTTGTAATAGCCCACCAACATCGCTGTGTAAAATTTTATGAGCAAATTCAATTTTGTTTTGGAGGGAATCTTCCACGTAACTCTCGGCCACTGTTGATGAACGCCACATGTCTTTTTAGTCCCAACACATCAACTCCGTTATTCGCCAAAAGTGTAGCCGATGTGCGTCGAAACAAGTGTCCAGTAAAATCTTCAGGGGCTTGCAACTTTAAATACTTTGCAATTTTTTAAGGCCAGCCTCCAATTGTGCCTTTTCCTGTGACTTGCCTAGTGCACTTGCCATTTCGATAGTTCAGAAATAAATGATCTGACGTTGGGTTGCTTGGTCGAATTTTTATGTATTTTCAAAGTATTTCCAAATAATGAACTGCTTCATTTTCTTTATTAATAACTGTGAACGTTTGCTGAATATTCGTTTTTGTATTTGGAATATTTACTATAAACATTTCTTCATGTTCTTCTATGTCACTCATTTTAATATTGTACAATTCCTTTCGTCTACAAGCGCCCGATACTCCCAATATCATTGCTACCTGCAAATATATTGTTTCCTTAGAACTCAGATGTACCACCTCATCATCTACAACATACCTTTTGAATTAAAAATTGTTCGTCTGGTGCTTCATTCAAGAATTTTTCCATGCCTTCTTTGGTAAAAATTTTAGCCTTCTTAGGCCGATATCCAATATTTTTTCTCTTAAGATAAGCTATTAATGTAGCAAACTTAGAAATATCGATAGCATCATGGAGAAAAATTGTACTCTTCAGCATAGAATACTCCGCCCATAAACTGCCTGGGGCCTTCAAGTGTCCACTTCTCACCACAAAATAAGCTAACAAGCTCTTTTCATTTACAGAAATCTTCTTTGCTTCACGCCATTCCTTAAACAACTTGTATGTCTGTTCATATCGGGCTTTAGATTTTTCTGGAATTATTGCCGAACATCCTTCTTGCCAAGCGTCTTCTAAATCATCCGGTAGATCATCACTATCGCTCATATTTGCTTCGAAAACGGAACCTCAAAACAGAACTATGTAGGACTGATTGTATTAAAAAGACAATTTTACTTGTTTGGAACCAAACCATAGCAACCATGGAACAGCCACCCAAAGTTTTCAGTTTCAATCTTCCCGATTATCACAAATGTATTGATATAAATTATTATTATTATTATTCTAGAAACTCCAATCGCGCAAAAAACGCTATAAGCATGTCGAACGGTAAGCATTCCTTACCGTTCTCCATACTTAATATACTATTATTGTTAATCTGTTTAATGATTATGTTTAGAGCTTTTTATTGAATTATAGAAACATAATAATAGAGATAAAATTACTAAGTTTGAGCAACAACACACCTGCTGGCGCCATCTAATAACATCGTTGACACCAAAATACATTTATTTTTTTTTTGAAAAATATAGGTAATTTCATAAGTGGTTTTTACAGAAGCTTTTAAATGAGCCAAGGAATCGAATACAATTATTTTTGAGATTTTTAGTGCAGTCGCCCATTGTAATCTAAAATTATACAATATTACATGATATATAGGTACAAGGGCCATTTCATTATCACAGGTAGAACATTTCCGCTAAAATTTTAAATCGTTGAGTCTGTTAGAAATACGTATTGATTTACTACCGAAGATAACCAAATGTTAACCACCTTTTCTGTTTTTTTATTCTGTTTAAAACTTGTTTTCTATTTATACGTTTTAAACACTGTTTTAAACAAATAAAAAAATTAAAAACCATTTGTTTTGTATAAATTAAAAAAAAAAACCTGATACTAAGATTTTTATATCAACCCTGATACTAAGTGGCGCCATTGTCCTTTTTGGCACTTTTTTTAGACATGTTTGACATTCGATTCCTAATTGCATCAGCTCGATGTGTTGTAAATAGAAAGGCGCTAAGAATAGAGGCTTGGGGACCTCGAGAGCTTTGTTCCGGTTGGCCGGGACTTGGGTGCTTGCAACCAATGAATGCTTTCCTCTCCAAAACAACTAACTTGACCGGCAAATGCACACATTTAGAACTCTTTTAAAGCTTTTAAATTTATTATATTTTTGCTTCGCTCATCACGAATTAATCTAGACACGATACATTATAGATTGCAAGTCATAAAATATGAATTGTGGGTGGAATATCATCGATATTGCCAAGGACAGCTTGTCTACAAAATTATTAAATTTAAATCAATAACGTATAAACTTTTTAACGGCGACATTATATGGAACAGATGGGTACAAATTCATGTTTTCATGTGATTAAAGTTTTATAACAAGAGGGATGATAAATTATTAAATTTCTTCAGTTATACACATGTGATTTGGTAGCAACGGATTACAGTTAATTGGGTTGAACCAGAAATGTAATAAATCAATGATTAGTGCCATCCTGAAACTTGTTAGAACTAATCCTAATGGTTTCAGCAAAATTGTTTGTTTATTTGGACGGATTTCAGCCGGAAATAAAGCCTGAAAAATTTATTTACACTAAAACGCGTTTTTCCATTTCAGTTAGAGTAGTTGCAAAATAAAATTATTTATCCTAAAAAAAGTGAGATAATTAAGTCTTTTGTGAAAAAAATATATTTTCAGAAAAACTAGGGAAAAAGTTCGTAATTCTGAGTGGAAAGATAATTAAAAGATAAAATCGCACCGATGGAGACGAAGAAAATCCTTGGAATAAAAATCATATTTATAGGATCAGTGGAAGCGACCTGTCAAAACCTTTGAGGGAGAAATACGAAAAAAATATGCAAAGGACGATGCTTGATGCAAATATGGAAATAAGATAACAGCTAGCAGGTGTTGGCTGAAATGCAGACTGTATAATAAAGAGGAAATGTTAAAATATACGCTGAGTGAGTATAAAGTATGAATGAAGTGGCAGGAGAGATGAACAAGGAAACGTTTAATCAATGGGAAAAATATGAGTGAAACTGATCGAAATAAATTGTATAATCTCGAAAATAATAAAGGTATTTGTATCAATGTGAAAACGCATTTGTCAAGCTTTATCAAAATGACAAAGCATCGGAAAATCAATAGCAATTTATTCTTTTGTTCAATAAAAAGTGTTCAGACAATTTGGTTATCTTTACAAACTGTTTTCGTTTAATACAACTAAAATATCTACTTTGTGAGGCAAAGGATAAATCTCGTCCAATTTAAAAGCGAATTTAAATTTTAATTATGAATACGTTCCAACAAGTCACGTTAAATGAAGTTGTAGGACTTTGATTAACTGTTTTAATTTCAGTTTTAATTGTTATGTTCTGTTGATTGAAAATCAGTGTAACTAGAAATTGATTTATTTGTTTTTTTCAGACAATTTGTATTAAGAAAATAAATGTCGCGTTTTAATCGAATTCAGGTAAGGTCGCCATTATTCTAATTTTTGTTTGTGTAAATAACTGTCTTACTTTAGAATTACTCGTAAAAGAGAGCATTTATTTTCTGATTAGGTACGTAACAATTTTTTTTACAGCCGATAACATTAGCAAAAGTTAATTTGAAATATTTTAAAATAACGATACCTAATTAATTACTGAAGAAAAAGGTACCGGAAATTACTGCAAAATTCCATAAATCATTAAAATTGTATAATTAAAATCAATATTCTTTATAAAGGTCTCTACAGGGTGTTGTGGCTTATTTGGCTCAAATTTAACTACATTTATTTTAAACCAGTAGAGGATGAAATCCGGTAAAAGTGGTGCTTCTATAAATAGTTACAGCGCATCAAAATTGACGATTTTGAAATTTCCTGTTTTTTTAATATCTCAAAAAGTTTTTTAGCTATCTTAATGAAAATTGGGCAGGTTATTTACATCATAAAGACAGATCTTTTAGGCAAATTTTATTAAATTTGCTTAACTGAAACATCAATTTTTGCTAATACCTCTAAAGAATTTCTTTCAGAACTTGACAGATGTTATTCAAAAACATGGTTTTACTATTTTTCTATTAAGAATTTAATTTAGAAACATTTTTGGCTTTTGCAAAAGTTTGATAAAACACACCGTTTTATTAGAGTAAAATTGAAATTAAACTAACTACAAAACTTGTAGGAGAGAATTATAAAAAGGTTGTAGATAAAAACAATGTAAATTAATAGATATAGTTTATGATTTAATGTTTATAATATACCTAATTTTAATTTTTAATTTATTTGGGGTGATTTAAAAGTAAGGAGCAAAATTTTAAACTGACATACAGCACTAGAATCACAAATGTGATAACAGATTTACGTGCCTTTAAAGTTAGGTTTAAAATAATTTTTTTTTTTTTTGAATACCTAGAAAACCGCTTAACATATTCGTATAAAATTTGGTACATAAATAAAGTTAAATGTCCTCCTTTTCACCGTGATAGAGAAATTTTGCTAAATCTTTTCAATTTGCGGTTGAGTAGTTCCGTCGCATATTTTAGATAATTATCCAAATTTTAGCGTTACTAACTAGAATTTTTGTTCTAAAACTTTATATATCAATAAATGCTGAATAAAAAAGAAAAAACGCAAAATTCCGCTAAAACGTACCGTTTTTGAGATATTTACATCTAAAGTATAAAAACAAATTTTAATCTCTAAATTTGGCGTCTTCTAGCTCCTGAACAGTGCAACTTAGTATACCTAGAAGTAAGTTGTGTTAAATCGTTTTATTATAACCTAAAAAACTTGTAGTTTTTATTTTTAAGTTATAAATTTGTTAGGTACCAGTTGAGATAGGACAAAAAAATTTTCCAGATTTTTATTATTTGTGAAGCTGTTTGCTGTATTTCTGGATAAAATATTGCTTTAAACTTTTTAATCACCTGATATACAAATTAAGTAAATGTAGATTTCAAAAAAGTATAAAACTTTAATGTCTTGTTATTGACAATTGTTTACATTTAAAGAATTAACAATTTACTTGGGTAGTAATTAGGTATCGTTATTTTAAAATATTTCAAATTAACTTTTGCTAATGTTATCGGCTGTAAAAAAATTTGTTACGTACCTAATCAGAAAACTAATTCTTATCTTATCTACTTAAGATCATTATAATGGAAATAAAATAGTTTTCGTTAAATTAATTTTTTATTATCTGATTTTGTAATATCGAGGAGAAATATTTATGCAAGACTTATGTTGTTACTGTAAAATCTATTCCACAAAGGACCTTAATAATTGCGACTGTCGTTGTATTCTGGTCTGGTATAACAGCACGTTTTATTATCTCTTAGATTAATTGCAACCCAACCGTTATAATATGAAATTTTGGGATAAATTGGGATAAAAAAAAGACGACCGCTGTAAAGTAAAATGTGAATTATTGGTAGACTATTTGCCACTAAATTTTATTACAAATTCATAAAAATAGTGTAAAAATTATAATTGGGGCATTATTTTGTTTTACATTTTAATATAGATTCAACTATATTGACAATATTAGAGCCTTTTGTTATTGTAATATGTGGTAAGAGGTTATTACAGTATTTTGTGTTTCTAAGGCAGAAAGTAAGCGTTTGCAGCCCGTTAGTGCTCGCTACGCTCAAGCAGCAAGAAGCTCCAAATAAAGGCTGCAAATGTTTTCTCTCTAAGTGATATAAAACCTACAATAGTTTTTCGTCTACTTACCATTTACCGTAATTATTTGTCTTAAAATTTAGTTGGAAAAATAGAGAACTATTGATAATTAATTTTGGATCATAACTCTATAATAAAAAGGCAAAAGTTAAAGAAAAACCTAAAGCTGCAATTGGAAGCTATTACGACACTTGAACCTGATATCTACAGTAAATAGAGACTATAAAGACATCTACACCCACCGTTATAGAGTCTTTCAGTATTTCAGTTATTACAGCGGTTTTATAACTGCAGTAATGTAGATTTGCAAATATTTTTGTTGAATCTTCTTGGTGTGTCAAATCAAACGTAAAACACCTACTAACCACCAAACATTACACTTAATACGACGCGCGTTTCTTCAACAAAGTTGCCATACTCAAGTAAAAATTAAAACTAAACTGAAAATAGTTTTAATTCTTACCTGAAGATGGCAACTTTGTTGTTGAAACTCGCGACGTGTTGAGTGTGGTGTTTGGTGTTAATGAGTCTTTTATGTAGATTTGTGTAAAACAAAAAACATAAACCTTCTGTTTCCATCTAGTTTACATAGTTTACGTAGAGCTGTTGAACTAATTTCTGTAGCACTAATTCAAATTTATAAACTGACAACAAAATGCAAATTGTAAAAAGAATAAGTGCCCACAATGACTTATAAAACACGTCTTTATACTATTTTTTATCACTTATGCTTTTTTCACATTTTTTTAATATAGAAAGGAAAACTTTGGGTGCATTAGTAGCTTTTTTAAGGCACTAGGAGTTTATTAGCTATTAAAGTACTCAAATGTATTTTAAAAATACGTTTCTCAGGTTATAAAAAATTGTTTAAAATTTGTCGGCTAGAAAGTTTATACAAATCTCATGTGTTATGAGATTATGGGCTAATTTCATGTTAAGACAATACCGGTAGTATTTTCGTTTATATGGAAAAGTATTAAAACTTGCGATACTTACTACGTGTAGTATCTCAACTTGAAATTAGCTCATTAGACTACGTTTTACATTGCTCCAATTAATAAAGCACGAATTTGCTAATTCTAACTCTTGAAAAGTAGAAATTTGTCTAATTTGTTTTAAGGTTTATTAAAATAGATTTACAGTTTTCATTTAATTTAAATTATACATTCATGCATGCCTGTTTTTCTGAATATATTTTATTTACCAGAAGACATTAAAATGTTTGAAAAATTTAGCATCGTTAAACGGCCCCATACGGAGCGTTTAAAGCATGTACTGTAATAACAAATGTACCATGTAGAGAAGCTCTGCCATCATATTGATCTGCCATAAAAGTTGTGCATTAACCGTATGATGGGCAAAGTTGGCAAGGTCTGTATCAGATCGAAAATAACAAGTATTTGTATCCAATTATGGTGCTGTTTGGGTCTGGTTCGCTTCTGGACGTTATCGGTGCGTTCCATACAATCGGTGCACTGCTGAGAGGGTACTTTGAAAGGGGAGTGGCCCACAGGGACGTACTAATGCACTTCATCAATTTCTCAAACCTATTAGTAAACCGTAATCCTTGAGGGGATAGTTTAATTTTTGCAACGCACGACCGTGCCACTACCACCCTTCCACCGAAATTTATAGCCCTTTGTGTGTGCCAGCGGCGCGAAATCACATTTCTATGGAAAATTCGCGTTGCTTGACAAGGCTAAAACAGGAAAAAGAGTGGTGTCGGGGAAAGTGTCTGGGAAAAAATGAGATGCAAATTTCAGGAGAGTCCGTCCCTGGCGGATAACACTTCGCTCACGCTGCGTTGTTTATCTACTCTTCGATCGACTAACGTGAATACGCGTCTGACGACACTCCTCGGTTTCATATTCAAGTTCAAGTTCCATGAATACTCATTTCATTCCGCTTAGAGAGTATTTCTTCTTCTTTAACTTGAAGAAGTTGTATTATGTTATCAATGGAATGTCAACAAAAGAATTATTACAATAAATGGCAGAGCTAAACATATTCAGATGTAGTCACTTCCACTCTCTCATAACGAATAAGAAAATGTTAATTATCTTTGTTGAGATAAAATTACCTCAGGGTTTGTGCAGCTGTATACATATTTTTAATTCCACTTGAGAAATAAAGATAATGGATACAGCATATCCTTTTCAAACAAATTGTATTAAATTATTTTTTTTTTACTAAAATTGATATTTTATACGATATGTAAATTATTTTCACCTGAGAATTACCATCAGATTGTGAACAAAACGTGTTGAGGTAAAAAAAAATGTTACTGGACTCCAACTTACATTTGCTAAAAAGTATTATTTTTTGATTTATTAGGATTAACTAGTAGCTTAGTTCACCAAAAAAATTTAAAAAAAATATATAGAACTAGCATTTTCCTGAAAAGGCGCTCAGGGCAATTCGTTTATTAATTTCCGGCTATCAATTATTTACGTTCTAAAACCAGAAGCTAAACAACAAAATTACAAATAAACGAAGAACATTTTAATTAAATTAATTATTTGTTAGGTTGGGACAAAAGCAGCAAAACGTGACGTAATTTACTTGGGTAATCACTGTGCAAAAGATGTTGTTTACAAGAGAAAATTATGTGTTGCATTGTTTGAACAACCTACATAAATCGCTAATAACACATTGATCTTCATTATGATATTGTATGCCTTTATTAACATGAACTAATGTATGAAAAAAATTTACGCCATAAATGATTTATTAATTACATGCCACAGAAAAATTAAACGGTGTTTTATTGAAAACTAAAAACTTCAAGACAAAATACATTTCAGCAAAGTTTCTTTTTGTTTAATTAATAAAACATTATAAAAACTGTTATTGTACTCGTTTGTAAAATTTTCTTGCTTTAGAGGAAAAGTGAAAACATCTCATAAACAGCCAGGGCCGTATTTGCAATTTTACAGTGTTTAGCTCCTTCTTCGTTCCTATCGCCATCTTTCCCAAAGCAGAGTTGTCGGATGTTTTACAAAAGTACAATGGTCAACAATGGAAATAAAACATCCCAAAACTTTAATAAAGTTTTTCTACTTTACGTCGGTAACAGAGTCCGATTTGAGTGCGGTAATAGCCAATTCCGCACCCAAATTGCGTGCGGTAACAGCTAGTGCAATTTACTGTTTTCGGATTGGTAACACCGTGTAACACGCTATCGCTGAAATGAAACGTCACGGTCACGTTTCTGTCGGCGATGAGATTACAGTAATTATATTCGAATAAATTTTGTTGCACTTGATGACCAGCAGTATTCCTCAGTAAAGTGTTTTTGTGTGTGTGTGTGTCGCAATTAATCTATAAAATATTTGAAAATAGGGAGGACACTGGACAACGGTGGTAGACGTCACAAACTTTTCTTTTGAGGTTAGAATAGCGTTAAAGTGAAACTTGAAACTAAAATGGAGCTTTCGGTCTTTATTTTGACCATTTACAACCCCCATAGCATTCGATAATTTACAAGTTATTTGCTAGATGAGTGTATAAATCTGCTTGACTGAAATAACGATGAAAAGAAAGGGGTCGTTGAGAACCGCAAATGGAGTGGGAATTTAGAGATAAAGGGTGATTTTCTTTACTGTGTTAATGCTAATTGGATTATTCAATCAATAACCGATACGGTAGGTAAAAAAGAACCATTTGTGAGTTACTTACACAGAATTTTAGACAAATTTGAAAACATTTCAAAGTTCAATGACTTCATTGACACTTTAGTGACATTTTTATTACCAACTGTCTCGTATTAAAGCAAAAGTCCCTAAAGATTAAATAATTAAATTTTTTACTTTAAAATTACGTAAAACACGTAAAGTAGAAAAAATAGCATAACGAAGTTGTTTTTTAAAGTCATTGTGGCACTCATTCTTTATAAAAACTTGCGCTCGCGCTCGTTTTATAAACTTGAATTCGTGCCACAAAGATGTCTTTTCAAAACGCGTTCTTTAATATACTATTAAAGTCTTGTAACTCCTACAAAAATGTATTAATTTAATGAATAAAACAATGTTTCTAAATACACGTTTAAATTTTCATCCTTGTTTTACCAAACTAAAATCGAAGCATTTTCAAGATTTAGTAATTTTTGAGAGTTTCTTGGCACACTAAATAATAACCTCTACTATGGAGAATTGCTTAGTAGAATAATCCTAAAAAAGTAAAAGTATCACATCAATTAACAACTTTATCGCTTATAGCGCAAAACCCAGTTTTTTTAAATCCTCGTTTTAATTCACTAATTTAGCACAAAATCTAAAAAAGCGTTTGAAGAGTGATGCAATGATGCAATGTTTTTTTCAAAATCTTTAAAAAATTTAAATTTTTTTGAGTGAAATGGGAGCGGTCTAAATTTTTCTTTTTTGTAGTGTCGGTTTGTGACGCTCTGTATAAGAAAAAATTTACAAAAAAATATTATTTCTCTAATAAATACTTAAAGTACAGGGTGTCCCATCGTATATGCATAGTGGAATTTTGAACCTTTAGAATAAACAGAAAAAAATTAAAACTTCTTACTAACTATTCACTTATTGGGCGCTAGAATAATCTTAAAAAATATTAGCGATTTGTTAGTCCGTTTAAGAGAAAAATATTAATTTGTGCTATAAAATTTTATTTTTATTTTTTTTAATTTTTTTCTTTTGCCTACAAATAATGCTCATATATCAGGAAGTCACCTTGTGCAATTAAAATTAATTAAAATCTATTAGTAATTGAGATATCTTTGATTAAAGAGAGACGTCACTTTAAGAAAGATATTTACGACAAATAATTATAATACAGCAAAATGAGGGGTAGTTATTTATGGTTCAGGCAGTAGGTAGTTTTAACAATGGGCTCTATTTACCTAAGAATCGAAGCCGTCTATACCAAAGCTTATAAACTTTTGTCATCATAAATAAAGGTCTTGCCTTGCGATTAGCTTCAATTAGTATTAGGATACCAATAAATAACGCTTCAATTTAGTTGCTTTTAAATAATGGTTAATTTCGCGGCTATTGTTAAAGATTTTTAATTTTTGATTTTTCAAAATCGCTTCCTGACATATTATCTTTCACCAGATCAAAAACAAAAAAATTTAAAAAAATAAAAATTTAATTTTATTGCATAAATTGCTATTTTTCTCTTAAACGAACTAACAAATCGCTAATATTTTTTAAGATTATTGTAGCGCTTGATAAGTGAATAGTTAGTTAACAAATTTTATTTATTTTTTATTTAATGTAAGGGTTCAAAATTCCACTATGCATATCCGATGGGACACCCTGTACAAATAAAGAATAAGCTAGTAAGAAAAAAGGCTTGCTTCTCCCAATTTACAAAAATTTCTACAAGCTAAAAACTTGGTTAAAATTTTAGGGTGTTCTAATTAATTGTTTATCACTTTATTAAAACAGTTAGAGTTCGAAAATTGACGCTCTTATCATAAAAACTGTGAAAACTCAAAACACCAAAATTTTCCTATTTTTTTTTAAATTTTTTGGAATAATTAATATGATAAGAATGATAATAATTAATTGGTTTCTGTCATCATGTCAGCGATAAAAGCGATTTTTTTTTTAAACTCTTAGTAACAATAACTTAATACCCCGGGGAGCAAACACGCACTTCTACAAAAAGCCTCTAAAATTCTCAAAAAAAAACAAGAACTAGAAAACTCTACTGCACCTTGAATTACATTTTTTAAACTAAATTGACCAGCAAAACCACTGAGGAGCAAAGGCAGAATAATTTATATTTAACAATAAAAATTCGTTTGTTTGAAATAATTTACCAACATTTTATTTTTTTTATATTTCAAGTTATCACACATGGCGATCTCATGATCTCAATATTCAGATTGTTGTTAATTGTGTTTATAAAAGTTTTTAGAGCAAAAATTAATACTTGACGGTAATCATTGTAATCATATTGATTGAGAAGTAATTTTTTTGTGGCGCGTGACGCATTTATTAGTTGGGAATTCCTAAGAATATACTTTGGAATATACTCTTACAGCTATATAAAACCCATCTTCTACAGTTTTGCTATATTCATTTTTAATTAATTAATTATTATAGAATTATTAATAAATAAATAATAAATTAGAATTATTAATTATAGAACTTATCGATTTTTTGTTGCAGTTAGAGTTGATTGAACTCGATCATGTTTTTTTAATTTTCTAGTTTCTAGTTTTATATACCTCTTATAAGACTTTTTAGATGTTGGTTCTCTTTCTAAATTTTCTGTATTTTATACGAGTATACAACTTCTAGTGTCTTGATCATTTTGGGTTCGTTATATAGTAGAAACAGGATTCAAGAACGTTTTGCAATTGATCCAGGAGTCTGATGTCTTCAAACTGCGGGCGAAGGTAATCAGATAAATCTTAGACACTTGTTGTTGGTCATTTTCGAAAAATGTTTTTCGGGTATAGAAAAGAACTCTTGATGAAAACGTTTATATTCGACATTTTTCTTATGAATCGTAGATTGTCGATGCTAAGGTTTTTCCAGTTAGAGTAAGCCATTGAGGTAATAATAGGACTGGAGGGAGGGTAGGCAAAGTATGGTGACAACATATTGGTAGGCAAAACATTAAAAGTGGTATATTTACCGTGTTAAAGAAGGTATTTGCAAAATCGCTAAAATTTGCATATTTTTAAACAATTTTGT
The DNA here is from genome assembly GCA_029207805.1 of Tribolium confusum. Classification (NCBI taxonomy): domain Eukaryota; kingdom Metazoa; phylum Arthropoda; class Insecta; order Coleoptera; family Tenebrionidae; genus Tribolium; species Tribolium confusum. Next base: position 38,287,282 of record JALGAY010000002.1, on the reverse strand, counting down.
TTATAAGAAGCGTTTTAAACAATTTTATATAATATGATTTCAGATAAATTAAATATTAATTTGTAAAGTTAAAAAATTATTATTACGGGGAAGTGGACAAGGCAGATAAACTATTTTATAACGCCGACGTTTCGAATCTTTATTGGATTCTTTATCAAGGCTGGAATAAAGAATCTAATAAAGATTCGAAACGTCGGCGTTATAAAATAGTTTATCTGCCTTGTCTACTTCCCCGTAATAATAATTTTTTAACTATATAAATAATGGACGTAAAACACCAAAATAATTAATTTGTAAAGTATGAGTGTTGTATGCATGCACAATAAAGACCTGGCGCTCATATGTTTGCTGCATTAAAATAAAAATATATTTTCTTGCCTTATTATTCCTGTATTTTCAAAAATTTAACGTTCTTGCCTACCAGCAAGTGATTTGCTCTCTCGTATTATACTATCTCTCTCTTATACTATGTACTGACTATGTTGTCACCGCAGCTCGCTTCGGCAACGTATAGGCGAGGCTCGATCCAGTATTATTATGAGATCTTTGGAGTAAGTTAGTCTGTTTTCCGAGTCTAAAAAGCGGTTTTTAGAAAAATTCTAGTTTTCCGAATTTTTAAGATTTTTCTAAAAATAGTCAATTTTTGAATAATTGTAAAAATTTTTGTATTTTAGATTTTACGCATTTCAAGAAAATAAAATTGTCAAAATCGGAATAGTTTCAACAAATTCCGAGAAAACGTCCCTTTTTTCTTTCCTTTTTCGTTTTTTGTCCTTAGCATAAGAGCTTCTACCACCATGCAGACGCTAACATTTTTTCTTTTAATACTATAGAAACATAACAATGGAGCCCAACCATTCAAATTTTTATCTTTTTTATAAGAATGTTGATATATATTTTAAATTTCTCACAAAAACTACATTTAACTCTCCTCATATGCCAACGGATCCTTCACCTCAATAGATTTCAATTTTCATTTTTCGTTCTTTTTATCCTCTACTTGAAGTTCCTTTTTTAAACCATACATACTTAGTTCTAACATCAATCTCACTATGACTTAGCTTAGAAAAACCATCTTCAAATCAAGAGATTGTAGTTCAAGAGCTGTTTCTTTTACCGATGAAACCAAAACATTAGATAAAGTAAAGGCAGTTGTCTTCTCAAATTTATTTAAAAGACTGATTAAGTTTCCCATCATTAAGAACATCTTCTGTGGCAAACTTTGTGCTATCTATGAGGCAGTTGAACCATTTCTCACCTTTATTCAACCTAATAATTCAAGAAATTGCAGAACATAGCTCTGCTCTCTAACAATCTAGCACAATTTTAACTTTTATATATACTACCTCTCACGTAGGAATCGCTGACAATGAGAACACAGATAAGCTGGCTAAAATTGCTGTCATTTTGGCTGAAGTTTTCCCAGAATACATTACAAAGAGATGTCTCTAATTTCATCACCATTATCGTCAACATCTTCTACTGGAATCAAAGAAGTCACTTCGCTGCCATTGAGAAAAATAAAAAAAAAAATACCAGCCGTTAATATAAAAAGCATAGTTTTATTCGAATGCCAGAAATTTTTAATAAATTCAAGAAAATTTGGAACATTTATAACAAAAACTTAATTTTTAATCACCCAACTCATATTTACTCATCTTTTCCTTAAAAACTTTTGCTTAACTTTTCTTCACTCTGCTCAGTATCTATTTCTTATTATAATAGAGAAAAAAAAATTATAAACCCATAGAAGTTTGTACTTGAAATGGGTTGTGTCATACTTATAAATAGAAAGACTCGTTTTACTTATCTCTGCTGGCATTGTCTTTATCTCTCCTCTTGGTCTTAGGTACGCCATTTTTCTTTTTTGTGCCACTTTTCTCCTACTTTTTCTTTTTTATTTAGTACCTACATGGATTGTTTAAAGTTGTTGATGTTGATGAAATCCATAAAACTTAACCATAAAAACATTTTTTTCCTAAAAAAATAGTTCTGATTTTCTGGTAATAGCCAAAACATCTATAGATTCGTTTTAAGTAAAACTATCGATGCGTTATATCTATTAAAAAATAATTTTTTTGGAGTAATTTTTATTCTTTTACTATTTTGGCAAGCGTTTTTTAGCAAGCGAATATAAATTTGTAACAAAATTCCAAAAGGTGCAAGCTTTTCACTCTAATCCTTTCTAATTTCCTTGGATTAATTCCAAGTTTAGCTAAATTGCTGGTTCGGAAAATCGTGATATTTTAAGTCTTTCATAAGGATTAATTTAAAATTCCTCTTTTCTATCCGCGTATATTATGTTGGTAGATTGCACATCAAGCCCAGCAAAGCTACAAATTAGATGAAGCTCCTGCTCGGAGCATATGGATGTGACAGAATTAGCTTGAAAGCATTACGCAGTTGTGTCACGTAAAAAGTTGTCTTTTTGCAGTACACTAATCCAACAAGAATGTAAACTATCTTCAGTGTAAATAATTGCACGTTCCAGTCTGCTACTTAGCGTCGATAAACTGGTTGATTATTGATGCAGAAATGATCCTCTAAACGCGATCACTTTATAATTGGACAGCCGGCAACGATGCATTCGATTCGGTACATCACCCATTCAGAGCTTCCCTCGAGTTTTGGCGCTTACTCCTAATTATCCCGGCCCTTTCCAATCCAACTACCCTAATTTACACGGACATTGGAATTCCGATCGTAAAAAATCGTCGTTATTGCAGATATGTTATGGTAATGTCGTCGTTTGTATGAAAGAATGTTGGATAGGAATTTATTTAAAAGAGATGTTTACGTTTATTTCCCACATTCTGTTCTTTACCCATTGATGTTGATGATGATGATGATAGTCATGTATTGGAGGCGCCACATACGCAACAAAGAGGTGATTAATGATGCCGTTGTTTTGTAAACATTCACTGTGAAATTATATTTGATGAAATGGAAATTTCCCAATTTGAATTTTTACTCGCTGATGGAATATTTTATGGAAAAAATCAATTAATGGGGTGATTTTGCCTTTCCGATTTATCCCATTTGCACTATTTGCGTGATAATTGAACAGAACAACACGGACAGCATTTGTTGTTTTACGTGTTTTATGTACAAAAACGTTTACAACAGCGATTTCTATGCATTATTAACTCAATTATAAAATTGTTAATTGAGCGTACGATTTATAAAATGAACAATGAAAATAATGAAGATAAGCGAATAATTACAACAATTTATTCAATCATCAAAAATGTCACAGAGCAAAAACAAATAAGGGCGAGAGGAAATCAAAATTAAAATAAATTTTTTTGAAATTTGTTTCTTATTTTATTGTAAAATGTGATTTTTGACAAATTAGTAGTCTAAATATCGTAAAAAATTTGTGGATAGTGATAATGGTATTCGATGGGTACCTTGATTTTTCAGAATGTTGAAAACTTTTTGTCGCGGCGCGTGTTATCCAGTTTTCTTCTTAATACAATAATTATTGAAAATTGTTGTTGTAGTCCTTGAATAAAATAATTAAATATTGAAAAGTATCGTATTGGTGGCAACAGTAAAACAGAACTAAAAGATTTTATTGAAAAGCTAAATCAACAAAAAGTTGATACTCATCGTTAGCAACAAGAAACAGAAAAGCTGAAGAAAAAAGATGGGATAGAAAAAATGGAAAAAATGAAAGTCAAGAAATAAAATATTAAAAACAATAAAAAACAGAAAAAAAAGATAGAGAAAGGAGTCGTAGAAAAAATATAGAACAGAAAAAGTCGTAAAAAAAAACTATCAAAATGATGTAAAGCAAAAGAAGAAAAACAACATTCGCAAAAAATCGAAAAGGATAAGAAGAAGAATAACGACTTAAAAAGGAAAAAATAGAAAAATAAACAAAATGAAGAAAAAAAGAAAATCCTTGCAATAAATACCAAAAGAAATTCAAAAAAAGTCAGGAAAGCTAGATAAAAAGCTTTGTAAAGTTGAAGAATAATAAATTAAGCGCAATTTTTTTTAACTTGATAAACAACTGCAAAAATAGACAATTGAGAAACTTAACCAGTAACGACAACGATCCTAGACCAAAGCCAATGAGACAACAAGCAATAAAAAGAGGAGAAAACAGAGGCTAAAAAAGAAAGAGCGAAAGAAGATAAAAGGCGATAGGAAAAAGTTGAATATAACAAAAAGTAGTAAAAGGAAACTAAAAAGATAGAACAAGAGTGTTGTAAAAATCTAGCTAAACGACGTAAACAAATCGACGTAAAATAAAAAAGATCTAGGTAAAAGATATGATACACAAGATAAAAAAATATCTAAAATAAAAAAAACAGAAAATATAACGAGGCTAATACGTAAAAGAAACAAGAAAGGAAATAAAATAACCAAAAAGAGAAAAGGCGACGTAAACAAAGAAAGAATCGAATTTAATCGATGTAAAAATAATAAAAAAAAGAAAAAAATTGGAAAATATATAAAAATTAAAACAAGAAATCAGCAGGAAATAAGCTTACTTAAAAAAGATTTCAAAAACTAGACTATATAGAAAGTGAACCAATGACGACAACAACCTTTGACTTTTTGAAACTACTTGGTAACTAACTATTGGTTGGTATTATATGTAGAAGGTCAAGGCTACGGTAAAAGAAGGCTAAAAGATTGCAGTATATAAATAAACAAACAATAAGAAGGCAGTAAGAAATAGAAGAAAACATAGAGATGATGTGCGATGACGCCGCTTTTTCTTTTCTACTGAAATTTTTTTGATCTCTGTAAATCAAAATAGCCTCTTTGATTAATTTTTGCTAATATATTTGCGACCATAATTTAATGTTTTTTTTTTGCAAAAACATATTTTGCTAGGCGCTATTGCTGATTGTTTTCTGTGCGCTTAATTTGTAGTGTTACTTATGCACCATATCAGTGTGCAAGTGCAAGGTGTATATTGGCACTACAAAAAAATCTGTCAAAATTTAAAGAAGGAAAAAATTAAGACAATAAAAAGCAGTAAAAGAATAAAAAGAAGACAAACAAACGCGTCGTAAGCAAGAAAGAAAACACAAGAAGAACGTCGTAGAACAAGAAGGGTAACGTAGGCGGCGAAATGAATAAAAAACCAAGAAAGAAGAAAAAGATCGCGACGCAGATAAAATTTGTATAAGCAAGAAAAAGAAGAAGACAAATTCCAATGTAAACAAAACAAAAAAAAAAGAATTAAGCTTTTGAATCGATACTCCGAAACAAAAATTAGAAAATGGATTCACTTGATAAAATACTGCTAAAACTGAACTATAAAAAGGTAAACAAGTGGTGTCAACAATTCATGTTCTTTATAAATAAGTACCTTGCCAACCATTGGTTAGAATGATAAAAAAAGTTAAAACAATGGTGTGATAAAATTAAAATAAGTAGGTACTGATTACTACTGATATAACGAATCCAAATTCAAATGATCAACTGGTTTGCACAAGCACAAGATAAATTATTATTACGGAGTTAAGTTAAAATGTAAAATATAATAGCACTAGTTGATTGCATCTATATTTACAAGATCTGACACAAATTACAAAATATCAACTCACATTAATAAAATATAAATGACATAAACAAGTGAGCTGATGCTCACTTGGATAAATTACATAAGAAAGATTAAACGAGCTGTAGGTTCAGATAACATAAATTCCAACGAATTAACAGTTAACTGAGTTGCAAGCTCAAATATAACAAATTGCAGTTGAAGGCAAAATTTACAGAATTACAAGTGAAAAAAATAACGTGCTGATAGCTCGTAATTAATTAAATGACAAAAGCAAAAATTACACAAATATTAAAAATAAATTACTACAACCTTGTGATCGTCCTGTGTCTTTCAAATTTTGGAATAGGATGAAGTCGGTCTTCTAACAAATCTTCTCTCACTGATGCTCAGCAAAATTAAAAATTTTGTAAAGATAGTTGAAATTCTCAAAGCTAATGCTTGATTACGGAAAACTAAAGGAATTCTCCTTACCTCTGTTTCTGTATGGCAAACCGAAATGTCGGTCTCGGCCGTTTCTATCTTGTATTTTTCTTATATTAACTTTCGCTCGAATCGCGTAATGATCCACTATTTGGTGATAAATTCTAGATTCTCACTTAGTCTTAATCCTTTCCCAAATGATTGGGCATTTATTGGTGAATTAAATGCAGTTATAATAACCAAATAATTTTAGCGAAAACTTTAAGAGAGTGTATTTAATGAAATCAGGCAACTATTCTTATCACAAAATTTTAGAAAAACATGTCAATTTTTTTTATTGAAAAACAACGTTGACAAGCAGATAATTCAGTTAAAACAAAGCTCAAAACTGTGTGCACGTTCTTTGGCGAAAATTTCACTACTTTTTAACCCTCCGTTAGTCGCGCATGTATCTCACAGATACATGACTCATTTTTTTTAAAATATTTTTAAAACTGCCAACTTTCTGAACTTGAGGTGTTGGGTATTCCTAGGCCAATGTATTATTTTAATTTGTTCCTAGAAAAGCAAGTTCAAATTTTGATTTTTAGCACGGTTATCTGTGCAAGTACAAAATAGTTATACAGTGCGCCTGTATATATTATCCCGTGTTTCACTACTTGCTTCAACTACTTTATGTCTTACAGACCGCGTTCATGTGTCTTTAAGTGTTTATTGTCTGTAAAAAGTGTAATTTTCGATCTTATTACAATTAGTACCAGTAGTTTAAGTATGAGAGTGCTTCGAACTTTCGTGCGTAAATAAAAATAAAAAATGCTAATTAACTGTGACGGTGACAACCAATTTACAATAATAGACAAACAAACATCTTAGTAATAAAAATGATAATTTAACTTCTCATATAAAAAAGATAAAAGCATGTATAACACTTCGGCGAAACTTTAAATTAACAGAGAAAGCACCGGTGGTATTTGTATAATAAAAATATAGACCCTCCTCCTAGTTCTAAGTATGTAATTTAGCTAAATTAGTGTTGTGCTCTCGTAATCTTGCACATCTGTTCGTACATTGTATTATCCAATTTTTTAATAAATTCAGATCTCGTTACCCATTTAATTAAAAACAAACTTTCGTCTATAAAACCTCATAACATGGTATAAGGATAAACAATGAAAACTTTCGTTGAAGTTAGTTTAAAGTTTTCTATAGTTAGCTTTTCCATATAAAATGAAAGATGAGCAAATTTTTTTAACTCTCTTGTAGGTACTTGGTAAAATAATATCAAGTTGATTTACAACAACGAGAAATTTAATAAAGAAGCACATTTTCCAAGAAAAATAAACGTGTTTCATTGTTATTACAAAGGTAATTTAGCTATTATCTTATTTGTACTGGCATAAATTTGTATAAAATTTTCAAGGCTGGAGCCAAAACATTGCAAATGTCACGTAAAGATAATTACGCGAAATTTATTATTCCGAAGGCTACGTAAAAAATACCACAATGTTGGCATATTTTACGTAAAAAATGTTGCTTTCTGCCGTTTCCTCCCCTGTTTTATTATATTCTTGCAAGGAGAATTTTATTGTAGATAGTAATATAAGTTCGATTGGCGCCGTAGCATCTCGCATCATTTATTTCTTTGTCACTTCGCTCGTCACGCTTAAACCGCCATTTCAGTCTCTTAAAGAAGAAAATTACAATGTAGTGATGGCTGTGGTCGCTTAGCTCTCTTATTTACCATAATAACACGACAAAAGACCCTCGAGGATATTCTTGAAGCTGCGTCAATTGCAGGTTTTGTTACGTTTATGTGTACGTCAATTACACCCAGAGGGCACTTACAAATCTTACAATGTAATGTTTTCGTACCTAATAAAAGCATTTAACGATGAGGATACGTTGTTTATTAAGAGTAATATCATATGTGCATGTTAATCCACAACTTCATCTTTGGATAATGTTATACATTTCGTCTTATCTTAACAACAATTAGTTTGTTAATTACTACTTGAGCTAAAATAATAAAGTAGAGGGAAATGTAAATAGGTGTTTAAACACGCAGCTGATGTTGGTGGCAGAGGAAGTTATAGATTAATAATTATATATGACTTTTAAATTATGGTGTTTTCAAAAAAAAATCTCAGATAAACAGTAACTGAAAATAGATCCTGTCCTGTGGCGAATTATTAGATTTAAATTAAAATCGCCCAGCTTTATAGAATATCAATAAAAAAATATAATTGCAAAAGATATATAAGTATATCTATAGTAACTGCCAAATTCCTTTGGAAATTTTAGAATATATAGATGTTTATGTTCTTGAAGTTCAAAATTAATTTGAGCTCCAAGAAAATATTAAGGTATAGAACACTGTTAAATTAGAAAAATAATATTAATAATTGTAGGTAGTTCTTGGACAAGTTATTTAACTCCAAAATTTTAGTACAAAGTTTGAGAGTCTCTGAAATAATTTAGAAAACGTATATTTATGTATTTTTATTGTTACAACAATTAAGCGCAATGTTTCCAGAAAAGCAAAACACCTTATAATTTTGACAATGGTTGTGACTTTTTACGTGGTTTTGACAAGGTTAACTCTATCTGTATATACCTTGTTTAATAATATAAATAATAGTGGGTCTTGGTTTTGAGTAAACCTTCTATTTAATATAATTTAGTTTTGATTTTAATCAGTTTTTGGAATTTAAAAACGTTTTTCAATTAGGTATAATACTTGTTTTTATTTGATTTGTTGATGCAAATCCAAATTTGTTAAACAAATTTTTATTTACGAATAAGTGTGTGCCCAGAAATAATAGACTCAACTTTCATAATTACCATTAATAGGCCATTTCAACAACAATATTTAATAAATGTTAAGGTAGTTATAAACGGGCTTTAATTAGCAATATTAGCATTTAACATCTCCTACCTTAAATAAACAGAGAACATTATTTAAACTTTTTGAAAAACCATGTTGGATCATAATCTATCAGAAAATTTTATCCAAGATGAAACTTCGTCATTATGACATGTACTAAACTTGCTGAATCATAAATTTCAAAATAGGGAGAATAGACTCAACCTAGTTGGTAAAATGTTAAAAATCACAGCGAGCATTACTCAGACATTTGCTAGAAAAAGAATCTTTTTCTAAACCCCTTATGTTTCCTGTAAAATTTCTACGTCACTGACAGACACTTAGCTCATGTTTAGTGTATTATAGAGCGGCAAACACTCCACGTTTCTGCATAGCCCTATTAATAACTCGTTGCTAAAACTCCAATGTAATAGAGCCAACTCTGAGCATTTGCTGTAGCAAAACAGCAATTTTTAAAGAAATCACTTAAAATAAATGATTTTTTGCACTACTGTGAGTAAAAAGTAGGGAGAGAAATAGATACCTCTCGTTGCTAGGAATATTTGCTCCTGTCGTCAAAGTTTGTGTAGGCAAACTAAGGCAAACAAAGCTTCTATAAAAGTCGTGCAAAAACAGGCGAGAAATGCTTCTATTACTTTGTGCTTATGTCATTGGGCTTTCCCCCTCTGGTTTTAAATCTCACACATTTCTCTTTCTTGACACATAATCTACTATTTTAATAAATTTTATTTTAGTCTCATTTTGGGCAATAGTCTTTTTATGTTGTGTATATTCTCAAATTAAAATTTAAACCTCAAGTAATAAATCAGAAGTAATCGGAAATTATTCTAAATAACCATTTGTTACCTTGCAAAACAGTGCAAACTCATGCAAACGTAAGAAAACACTATCTATTACGTTTTCGTCTTTATTAGTAATCAAATCTTGATAAATTTTCAGACGCTTTTAAAACACTTTTGATTGGTTTAAAACTACTGTTTTGTTACTATTTATTAGCATATTTCGTACGTGGAATTGTTTTAACTATCTTTATTAGTTTTTTTATATATTGCTGTGCATTTTCTTACCAAATCTGCCTTCGTGCATTGATTATTTCCGAAATTGTATTTTTGTGTAATTTCTGCAATTTCTCCACTTCGTGTCGTGCAATTAAAACGTTGCAGAAATTGAATTGAACTCAAAAAAACTTCCGGAGATAATTAATGCACTTAGGAGGTTATAAGTAGTAATTATTAGGAGTATTAGATTAGGGAAGCTTGAAAATTGCATTTTATTTTTCAGTAGGTTTATAAACTGGCGAACTAGCCCCTCTGGTAAAGTCACTTCCAGTCTTTTCTCCTCTCGCCTATATTTATTTGGACATCTAATATCCGATGCTTATTGTGTTTCATTTCCGTTCTTGTTGAGCCATTTATTTCTCTCTCTCTCTTTCTGTTCGGACTTTTTCAGTCTCGAATCTCCATCTTGCTTTAAAATTTCAGTTTTATAATCTTACTTTTGTCGTGATTTTATTTTAATTAAAGCACTCAGCATGGCTTGCTTCGGTGCTCAAAAATAAAAACACAAAATATTGGAAGAAGATTGGTTTTGTCGTAAACTGTAAAAGGGTATTAGAGGTTTTATAAGAACGTTGCGGAGACAGTATTGATTAGTGAGATTGAAATGTAATAAAAGAAACGTGTTGTCCAGAAATCCCCCTTGTGTTGTAATAACGATTTTATGAGACACAAATTTTCTTCAAAGAGTGTTTCTAATTCTTTGCTTTCGCTTTTCCCTTTTCTAAGAGAAAAATTGTGTTAGAAAAATAAGACACGCACGAAACCAATTACGACGAGAGCTGATCATTAATTTAACTTGTTCAATAAAACAAAAGTGTAATTAAAAAATTTGTTGTTTAAATGTACAGACCAATACTTAGTCATTGTTATAAATAGGTACTCAGTTGTGTACACTAAAACTGCGAAAATCTCTCAAAAACTTGACAATAAATAAACGTTTCTTATGCTTTTTACACCATTATATAGTTTGTCTATAAATAATTGAAATGTAATTGAAATAAATAGAATAAATAAATGTAATAGAACCGATTCGCTTTTTGGGCTTTTTTAAAGACAAAGAAACCTCGGTCCTTTTAAGATTGCTTCAACGGCCCAGCTGGTCGTTTCGTACACCTCTCTTTACAAAGTACCCTTATTAAATTTCTCATAAACTACTTTGTCATAAACTACATAAAGTCCAAATCATAAAATTCATGCATTTATCATTTATAGACAAATTATGTCTGTGTAGCGTGCCTCCATTCCGACTTTTGCGGTCGTTCTTACAGTCGTAGAATTTTATTTTTGCTGCTCCTAATATAACATTGTGTTAATCCGAACAAATCGGTATTTTGAACGATCTTATCTGTAATGCTTCGTTCGGTTTATCAAAATTCTACTGTGTTTTATAAAATCGAATAAAGATGAAATTTTGAGGAACTACTAAAATGTTAGTTGATCTTTCAAAATTTTTTAAAATCAGTCCACTCGTTATTATAAAAACAGTTACCGACAGAAGTGAGTGAGGAACTGGGCTAGAGTTACCTGTAATAGTGTAATGTTGGTTATTAACTATGATTGTGATATAAAAAAAGTAAATTAAATAACTATCTATTAGAGAACTTATATTTAAGTATTATATCTATATTATTATCAATATGAAGTTAATTAAAAATTAATTATTATAAAACGTAATAAAAAAATAACATAGAACTAATACAGGTTTTTCCGGTCAAAATAAAACGATTTAACACAACTTACATCTAGATAAAGATAGAGATTAAAACTGATTTTCACATTTTAAACGTAACTATCTCGAAAATTTAATGTCTTACCAAAAGTTAGAATGCTTGCTTTTTTATTCAGATTTTATTGGAACATATACCTATTCTTTTTTGGTTACAAAAAGTAGGGTTATTAAGGATAAAATAAAATCCTTACCAAAAATGTGCAACAAAAGTACCGCAATCAAAAATTAAAATAGTGCAGCAAAATTTCTCTATTATCAATAGAAAGAGCACAACTGAGTTTGTGTACCACATTTAACAATAATAAAAACTTTGAAGACCTGTAATTTAGTTACCATTTGAAATAAAACAAATAAAAATGTAGGCTTTTATTATTTGTAAGCTGTATTTCAGGTTAGAGTTATGCCACGTAATTTTAAGTCACCCTATATAAAATAATTTGGTTATTTACCATTTTTTCAGCGAGCGCTATCAACTCATAAAATTTGTAAATTAACTTCACCAAGTTATATACTGTATATGTCTTACAAACTCACTTACTGATTAACTAACTTCCGTCTGCGACTGCCCGCAAAAAATTAAGGTAAAAATCTTTTTGCAGCTTTACAAAAATTCTCAAAATTAAAAAATCTAAACTTGTTACAGTTGGCCTTTAAGATAACAAGTCAGAGACTAAATCTCTTTTCTTTCCTACCCTTTCAAATCTTGTGTTTTAACTATTTTACGGTGCTCAGTTATTAAAACACTCCCGTGAGTGTCGTATTCCAAATTAATTTTGTCCTGTAACATTTAAGTCAGTTACAAATGTAATAACTTTTTTGATTAATTGCACTGGTGTGAATTGATGTATTTGTATTTTTGTTTTACAAATATTATTAAAATGAGTGCATTATAAACAGTGAGTGCCTTTGCAGGTTCTATTTACTAATGAAAAGTAAACAAAGTTTAATTTCTCGCCTGAGGATGAGAACTTTGTTGTCGAAACGTGTCTGGCAAAGTAAAATTATTTGGTGTTATTGGGTGATTTTACGTTTCATTCTACACACCAAGAAAATTCAACAAGAAGTTTAAAGTAATACACCATCGTGAATTTAACATTTAATTGTTTCACTTCGTAAGTATGAATTTTTGAAAAATGTTGTCCAAGGTATAACACCTTTACTCTTACTGTACCTAAATTAAAATTTCACTAGAAAAATTTCAGAAATAATAAAGTAAATTGCTAAGAAATATTGAATCAAGACGGAATTTGATGCAGTAAAATTACCTATATCAGAGCCGAAAAATTACAGAATAATTTTCCTAAATAATTTTATTCTTTTCTGTAAAATTCAGTTCCACCAAAAAATATCCGATAATTAAAGTGCTGGTCATCTGTAGAAAAAATCTAAAAATTTCGCTTTGAATGTGAATTAATGCTAATCAGATGGTGAGTAAATGATTACTTTCCTCTTTGCGTTTTATATATTTTTTTTTAAAAAATTATAATTGCTGAAAGAACGGGGAAAAAGTTTTGTTGCCATTTTTTAACCAGCTTGATGATGAGAAGATAGTTTTGCATTTTTAGTAATCAAATAATTAGATACACAGAGAGTTTTTCAATAGTACAGACGCAAAGAAAGTTTGGACCAACTTACAGAAGAATTTACATAAAATGTTGATTTTGTAATGTTGAGAAATACAATTAGAAAAAAGAGTGCAAGAAAGTGTTTAGAAGCCAATAAAAACATTTCCAAATGTTTATGTAATTAAGTGAACAAGGGCTGACGTCAAAATCTAAAATTAATCAAAGTTCCGTTTCCAAATACAACAATGTGAACTGTTTCGAACCCTATTTTACTTTAATTAAAAGGTGTAAAATAAGAGAACTTACTCATGATACAACAATCAAATAATGTAATAAATTAAGAGTTTTAAAGCACTTTTAAAGCGCACACAACAAACTTTGAAGAGATTGTGTTGAGGTTATGTATTTGTTTAGTTTGGAGCCAAGCAGCTGTTTTCTAGGAAATTCCGTCACGCTTGCGGGCTCTATTATAAAATAAAGTATAGCTAATAAATAAACATAACATAAAATGTAACTTACAATTGTAATACAAACCGCTATTTTTAAAAGCTGCACATTGACATTTTGACGGTAATTCATAGCCTCCTTTGAAAAGACAATTATTCTTAGCCACCCGGTATAAGTCTAGCAATAAAGCTTATTCGCACATATAGTACATCTAGAACCTGAAGTTTTTTCTCTGGAATTAGTAAATGTTAGAAATCTCTCAACTTCGATATGCAAAATAATAATTTTTCTTCATTTGTATTTTTTGCATAGCAATGAAAATATTTGAGAAAAACTACTCTTTGTCATCGTTGACCACGAATATCTCGCAAAGCCGTTACCGATAGAGAGTTTTAATATGTTTATTAAGATATTAGAATAATTTCTAATACATTTTCGGCAGATTGACTATTTTTTTTATCTAAAATTACTGGCTTATTATTTTTTATAGTACCATTTATTTATTGGTAAAAAATTAATTAGATACACTCGTAGTAAGTAAAAGTTTTAGCTTAAGCCCGTTCGATTAAATTTGTAATTAAAAAGATTGTCAAAAGGGGCTGCAAAAATAGGAATCATTTGGTAGATTACGTTGAAAAAATGCTGAAAATTGGATTAAAAACGCAGCGAACGGAACACAAAGCAAAAGGGAGAAAAGAATATTCCAGTAATAATCCTACACTTAATTAATAAAAACCTGTCTCTGTCCATTATAATTCATTTAATATCCTTGCGAATTTCTGAAAAGCCTTGTTATGCTCTTTACGAGCCTCGTTATTAATGTAACCCTTAGTTTAATCGTCTCGAAAGCCGAGCCACGATAATCGCTAGCAATAACCGATGGCAAAGTTATTTTTCTTCGTTCCGATTACGGGATAATTGAATACCGTATCACGGCAACAAGACTAACAGGCTTCGTCACCCCCCGAATGCAGTGGCGCTACGTATGTAGGGCTAAGTGCGTTCATTAAATGCCGTTGGTGTATTTGCTTATTAAAATAGGCACCCCAATTTTAGGGGAGCTACTATTCATCATGAGAATGTAGCGTATGTGAGCGCCGCGATGCCCACAATGCACTTGCAATAGCCACCCCAAACCGGCCGGAGGGTGCACCACATTCCCATACTCGGCTCTATCCCCGAGGATTTTTCTCATATTGCGGGAACATGTGGAAAAATACGCATGATTAAGCCTTCCACTTTTTATCTGAGGGTTGGTGCGTGTAGATTGCTTTGGGAAGAGAAAAAAGGGACGAAGAGGTGATATTGTAATTGCATTTTTAGAGCGAATTCCAGGAATGGGATCTTTATGACCGGCTATTATGGGCTATTATTAGTAGTCACAGTTATGTTGTCGATCGATGCAACCCTACATATTTTATGACAGAAGTTTTTAATTGAAATATTTAAAAGTTGAGTTATAGAGTTATATCAACGAATTGTTTCTATTGATTTCCGAAAAATAATAACTAGTAATTAGCTTAATTTGTGTTGTCTTCAATTATATTCCACTGTACTTAGTTTGCTTACTAAGCAACAAAAAATTATAATTATTAATAGACATGAATAAACAAAATAAAATAATGTAAATTTATTTCAGTAAATATTTTTTTAAATTTTGAAATTTTAAAAATATTTTTAGATCTCTATTTTCTCATTGAAAGTTTTAATACGTCAAATGTTTGAATAATAAGACTATAAATAACTATTATTTACATAAACAATTAAGAAAAAAAAGTTGTTATCAAAGTGATAACGAGGCCCCGGAGGGATTCGAACCCTCGATCTCCTGTTTACTAGACAGGCGCTTTAACCAACTAAGCCACGGCGCCGGTGAACGCATTTTTTGAAGCTAACGTTGTTGTCTTACAATTAATGTTAAATAAGAAATATTTATTGTTAACAATAACAAAATTTTCTATTATTTCAATAAAGAGTAAAACTCATTAACTATATTTTTTACGTGTTATTTAAGCCAATTTTTATCTCTAAAAGAATAAAAGTCGATTTAAAAGTTATTGATTAAATAGTGTATTGTTGGTTGTATACATCAACATCCATAATTTGCTGGTATAGTGCAAAACAAGAATTAGTGCGTGTTTGTTTTTTCAGAATATATAGGTGTTATGAAACTGAATGCAAAAATTTTAATCTAAAATACAGCACCACAAATAATAAAATCTGCCAAAAATTTTTGTCTTATCTCAACTGATAACAAAATTATAACCTAAAAATTAATTATTACAAAACGTATAACAAAATTTTTTTAACGTAGGGCAACTGTAGGTTTTTCAATACAAAATAAAGCGATTTAACACAATTTACCTCTATACTAAGTTGCACCGTTTAGGAGCTAAAAGACGCCAAACTTATAGATTAAAAGTCATTTTCATACTTTAAACGTAAATATCTTGAAAGCGGTACGTTTTAGCAAAATCTTGCGTTTTTACATTTTTTTTTTAAATGTACTGGCATATTCATTTTTGCTACAAAAATTGAAAATTAAAAATAAAAAGAAAATTGGTTAATTAGCCAAAATGTGAAACAAAATTGTTGTAGCCTGAAAATGAGTGCACCCATCAATAGATTGAACTTCTTAAAATATCCTAAAAACGTTAAAATGACCAGAAACACCGTAATGATTAGTGTTAACAAAACAAAATTAAGTTGAGACTATAAATAGATTTTTCTGCCCAGAGTCTGTAATGATACAATGCGGATGACAATCATTTACATCATTGACAGTTAAGTTATAGTAACTTAGATCTATCATACCATAAATTTTGTACGATACTAGAGATGGTACAGAATTTTATGAGTCGCGAGATGCGCGAAGGAGGAGTCTAAAGTTTGAAATCCTAGGAGCTCGGTTACAATCGTTTTGACCGAGTAAGCACAATTCTTTTCTGAAAACGTTGGTTTATATTATTAATACATAATAAAGAACAAAATTAATTTAAAAATAATAATTAGCAGAGCGATTAAACGGAAGAAGAAACTAAAAAGCACAGCGAAGCAGTCAGTAAACAACGAAAGTTGACCTAACTGATAAAATGCGAGTCGACATTTTTAGATAAAACAATATCACGAAAAAACAAACCCCCACTACCCAGTGAATCTATTGCGCACCTTTTTATCGCGGCTCAGAGATTCTGCACCAAGTCTAGCAATACTACAAGCATATAGTTACTATTAGTTACATCTTAATACTTGAATACATATTTAAGTCATTTAACATAACAAAATACTCAAAATAGTAAATTAAGTAGGTAATAGAGCAAAAAACATAATACGTAAAAAATACAAAAATTCAGTACTTAATACAAAGCTAATTTACAAGAATGTCTTTTTTATATATTCCTAACAATAATTTAAAAAGTGTATAAGTATAGTATCCAAAATCACTAACATTATATGACTTTTCTCTTGATGCAAAAGTTAATTTCCGACTGAGTTTGCACTCCAACCCGTCGACCCCTACTGTTTTTTAGCGGGCGCCATGGTGCTTTAAGTTTGTACTACCCTAAAGCAGTCTTTTGTTTTTCCCAATGTTTTGACTTGTATTTCAGTTAGAGTGATTTATAGATGTTGGTCTCTTATCTAACAAACAAGAAACCAAAACCAATAATTTGCTCATTATTGAAGTTAAACTATTTTATTGAGATCATATAATGATAGCGTTTCTGGTTTACTGTATCTAATAATTTTAAGACATTAAAAATTGATTTAATTAATTAATTATAATAATAATAATAATAATTTTTGTAAAAATTTTTACATAAAACTTTGTGAAAACCTCGTCTGAAAAAAGTGTCTAGTGCTTTCAAAACTTTTTAGTTTCGGTTTGTTTTGGCTAAAAACCTCTATCGTTCACCAAACATACATTTCGCAGACTAGGTGTAAATATTACTACTTTGTACAACCGTCTGCAAAATTCGATTTCGTAGCCGGTGCCGCAAAACGACTTTGTCAATTTTTCTCTGGGAACATCAACAATGATTGATTTCGCAGTTTATTTCTTATTTTGCATTTTTGTTATTCCATTTAGTTAGTTTAGTGATAACAAATATATCTTTTTATTTGAAGTTAGCTACCCTATAAATAATTGTACATCATATTTTCTTCAATGATAAAGATGATGATGATGAGTAACTTTATCTTATCAATTTTTTTTATCTTGGATTTATAAATTTACCCATTAATTGTATGATTGTGTATATTAAAAGATATAAACGATTTTATCTGTTTTTTAATAACGTAATACAATAATATTCCACTAGGTTTGATTTAGCAACCGCTATTAGTTAAATAAGTCATTGGCGCCAATATCTACTAGTTAGCTGAAGCTAATGATGTCATAATTATCATAATATGTACTTACTAAAGATAAAGTTATATTTGATGTACCCGATTAGAATTATCCATTAAGTTAAATTTGTTTAGTCTGCTATACAAAATATATGATTTATGACAATTATTAACAAAGAAGTGGCAGTTTCACAGTACCTGGAATAGCTTTTTCTCCCACTATAAATTTGCAAACGGAGGTTTTGACAATAAAATAAGATCATAAAAAGTGTTTGTACTTCAACCAAAAACCTAACACTGGCGATGTAGGGCATGCCAACTCCTCTTATTTCTTCATCCGTGATTAAAACCAAAAATATATTTCTTGTTGCTCGTTTATTAATAGTAATATTATGTGTATGACTTTTGCTAAGAAATCGTTCATTTATGCATATATTTTTACATTAATAGATGATTTCAGCAAAATCGTTCATTAATACATACTATACCGTAAAGATTAGTCTATAATTTTAAAACAAAAAGGTTTTGATTTTAACACTAAAACAGTTTATGGTCACGAAAAATTTTTGTAATTAGTTGTATGTCAAAAAGCTACTAATAACCTTGCTCTTGATTTAAACAATCTATCAATAATTGTCTTCATTAAAATCCTTGTTTCTTAAATAACTAATAGAACATAACAATAAATATCACAATATGTTTTTCACAAAATATAGACACTGTAAATGCCAGTACCTGTTGCAATTAGGTACTACAATTAAAAATTTTTGGGATTTGTATCAATATCAGACAATTACACAATATATATTACACATATCCTGTAGATAACAATACAATATGTTGTAAAGTATATTCAGATTTTTAGATTTTTAGATTTTTAAGCTTAAATTATCTTTTTTCACTACTAATCTCAGAAGACATCATTATTTAGTTTGTCAAGAGGGTGTGTAATTGTTGTTCTCTCCTAATAGTCAATAATAACACTAGTCTACAACATTTTGGTTCATGAAATGAGACCTATATATTTTTGTTAAAGCCCCCTCAACTTAGAAAAATGTTTAAAAAAAATCAACACGTCAAACTTTTAAGATATTTAATAAGAAATATATTACAAAAGAAACATTAAACAAAAAATTAAAAATGAAGAGTTTTAACTAATAATTTTTTAAAACTACTTGCGTCTGTGTCTCTCACAGCAGACCAACAATAACCGCCTAGCAAGTTCTGATCCCAAATACTTTGATATTTTTTGCAAATACTTTCAGATGTTTGCAAATACTTTCAGAAAACTAATTAAAAATGGAACAACTAAATTAACAAGAATGATAACCCAAATATTTGAAATGTGCATTAACGGTCAACCAATCCCTAACGAATGGAAGTTGACTTACATCATACCACTACATAAAAAAGATGACCGTAGAAATTGTGACAACTATAGAGGACTTTCGGTTACAAGTACCTTTAGCCGGTTATATGGACGGATTATACGCGATAATATAGAATCAGAATATTCTAGCAAAGAAGTAAAAGAACAAAGTGAGTTTCGCGGTGGAACATCATGTATCGACAATGCGTTTTGTATTAAACAAATAATTGAAAAACAAATTGCAAAAAACAGGGAAACACATTTATTATTTATTGATCTGAGTAAGGAGTACGATAAAGTACCAGTTATCAAATTATGGGAAGCAGTGGAACAAACAAAAATAAATAATACATTAATAAAAGCAGTACAACAAATGTATGATAACTGTAGACCTCAAATAAAAATTGGCAAAAAACTGTCAAACGAATTTCGGATATCAAAGGGCCTCAGACAAGGTTGTTGCATTTCACCAACTTTATGTAAGATATATGTAGAACACGCCCTTAAAAATTGGAAGAAAAAATGCTGCCGAATGGGTTTTAAATTAAACAATACCACTCTTTATACTATGCAATTTGCGGACGATCAAGTAGTGGTAGCTCAAACAAAAGAAGACCTAGAATATTTGACGAGAAAGTTAGGTGAGGAATATAAAAACTGGGGAATAAAAATAAATATAGAAAAAACTAAGTATATGGACATAGGAAGCAATGATGGTAATTTACTATTAGATAATGGAACTACATTTGAAAGATGTACAGCATACAAGTACTTAGGAATAACGTTCGAAGAAAACGGAAAAGATGAAAAAGAAATACAAAAAAGAGTAGGCCAGAGTAGAAGAATCATAGGAGCACTTAATGGAATTTTTTGGTCAAAAAATATAGACAGACAAAGGAAGCTAAACATCTACAACACCGTGGTAAAAAGTGTATTAACATATGGCGCCGAAATATGGACTATGACAGAAAATGACAAACAGAAAATACTTGCAACAGAAATGGATGCATTACGAAGATCTGCTAGACACTCAAAGTTAGACCATAAAAGAAACGAAGAGATATAATGAATACAAAGACAACAGTCATTGACGAGATCGAGCAGAAACAATTAAAATGGTATGAACACATACGTCGTATGGGGGAAGATAGGTTACCAAAACAAGTGCTAGAATAGATACCAGAAGGAAGAAATCGAAGAGGACGTCCGAGGAAAAACTGGATACAGAGTATCACCAAGGCCATGAGTGAGAGAAAGCTAGCCGAAGCAGATTGGTTGGACAGGAAAAAATGGAGATTGGGAATCGGAAAGCGACACAAAATTATAAACCGAATATAACCGAAGTATACCTATATACATATATACTTTCAGATGTTGATGGAATCGCTCGCCATGTTCGTCACTTCCAAGATTTTCCGGAAAAAAATTATGAAAAAATGGTAAACCAACTCATAAAATAACTTTTTAAAAAAAAATCTAGAAAAAATGATATTTTACGAACAACAGAACTGTTGAAAGTTAACACCTTTTTTTTAGCTATAATTTTTAAACCGCGTTTCTTAGAGCAAAAACTCGTACAGCAATTTAAAGACGATGAAAGTTTGCGACCAATACCTTATCTTACACTTAAAATTGGTCTAGTAGTATAGTCGCCATCGTCAGTCAAATAACAACATCTTATATAAAAAAGTAAAAAAAAAATATAATAAAACGTTAAACGCGTTAAAGTTTTAAGTAGTACCACCCTTTTATGATCCCACCGGACAGAATAAAAAAAATAAGGTATACCAAAATCGTTGATTAAAATTTAAAAAAAAATATTTTTTTGCATCTTTATATAAGTACATTCTATTTTTAATATACATTATTATTGTTTAAGGTTTTAATTCGTTTTTGTCAAAAGTTTGGTAAGTTTTTTCGACATTTTTAACTTTTTATATAACATTCCTTTTTACTTATTTTGGTGAATTACGTCCATTCTTTTTATATTCGAAAATTATTGTTACGGGGAAGTGGACAAGGCAGAAAAAAACTATTTTATAAGGCCAACGTTTCGAATCATTTATTGATTCTTTTTCAAGGCTTATAATAAATGTTAAAATTTGTTTGGCATGGTACCAACTTGTCTCTGTCAGTGGTCGCCGGAAGAATTCTTCCATGCCAAACAAATTTTAAAATTTATTATAAGCCTTGAAAAAGAATCAATAAATGATTCGAAACGTTGGCCTTATAAAATAGTTTTTTTCTACCTTGTCCACTTCCCCGTAACAACAATTTTCGAATTCCTTTTTACATTGTTATTCAGGTACTGATGATAAAACTTTAGTTTCCGAAAGTGCCTTGCCACTATTCTATTAGAATTTTTATTAAACTTGTGGGGTCGACATTAATTTTTATTGCCATTATTTACATAACCTAAAAGATAATCTTAACAAACCAACAACCTGCAAAAAAAATTCTAGTAACTTCATTGCCAACTCAATCAGTATTTATTGATCACGGTGTACTACAATAAACTTGATAATCAAACATGTCCAATATTATCAATGCTTATCAAAAAGTTAAAAACTGTAAATGTCTACTGCAGTTAGAACAATTGTATTTTTGAAATTTGTATCAGTATTGAATGAACAGTATATTATAAACATCCTGAAGATAACAGCACAACAGAAAACCAAAAAACGCGCTTTTATTTATTTATATTATATAATACAACGTTTCGTGTGCATTCGACATTTCTTCAGGCATAAATTACTTTTTTGTGCGATATAACAGTAAAGTAAGTACTACTATTTTGTGTTTTGTAAAAAATGTATAAAATAAAAAATAGATGGGTTTACATTTTATTTTGTTTTAATTAAACGCAAAGAAACTTGGAGCTTAGAAGCAAAGGTTTACAAATCTTCTTATTTACTTCTTCATCTTCTTTCTACATTCTACTAGAAGGTTTTTTTCTCTGCAGGTCTAAATTGTTACAATATTTCCATTTCATTATATGACCTGGAGCGTTTTTGTTTTTTCACTTTCTTCAGTTCAACTAGGATGGAAAATAAAAGATAATGCCTGAATTCTCACAAAATTGTTTGATGCGTCATTGTCAAACTGATTAAAGAAGTAATGTTTGCCTTGTTTTCATTACAAAAATTTCGCTATACAGTTTGTAATATCCACGTAATAATTATCTAAATCCCATTATAACCTGCCTATGCCTTATCATCTAGCGCTCAGTCGACGTAGTGTAGAGCGTAGAGTTTCACGCGTTTTAACTTTACGCTAATTTTTCTCGGTTAGTTCTTTCGAAACATCGCTAATTCAGTAATTATTGTGACTCCTCAGAACAATTATGTAGATACTTTACCAGTTTAAAGTGAGTTTCAGTGCTAAATTCGGAAAGAAATGTACTGGATTATTTTACTTCTGTGGGTTCAGATCATTAGAGGAAATACTGAGGTGAGTTGACCGAACCGGTAATCAAAGTCCAGGTGGGATTAAAGAATGAACGGAGGCCGAAGTATTTGGATTTGGAAAAGTGATTCGGCATTAGGCGTGCACTCTATACTCATTATTTAACAGAGATAAAAATGTTTACCTAAATACGTGTACAAATGATGATTCAGATTATTAGTATTACACTTTACCCAAAATTTATCAAGAATTTTGTGTGAGAGTGATCTAATACATAATTGCAAATCTTAAAATAATTTTAGGGGAATCCAGAGTGATTCATCAATATTAAAAATTCGGTTGTTCCATTCAATGAGTCAAATGACTCATTCTAACAAAATTTTAATAAATTGAAAAGTAAAATTATAAATTTTATTAAGGATTTGTATATACTCCGCTTAATATAGTTGTAAGATAAATCGGTTACTGTTCGTAGAAATACTACTAATTTATAATAAAAAATAAAATATCTTATCGCAAGATTTTTGAAATTCCATGTTATTTCATAATGTTTTAATTATCGATTTTGCCAGTGTTTCTGCTCATATAAAATGTAACAGAAATGGTTTTAAATGTGTAACAATTTGACTCAAATGACTTGAATTGGTCAGAAAAATAGAATTTATACTTAGCCACGAAAAATTTGGCCACTGTGACTAAAATCATCGAACAATAAATCTCTAGCGAAAAAATTACTTACCACCTTGCTTAGGGGTCATTCATTAATTACGTAACGACAATTTTAGTCATTTTTGACCCCCCCTACCCCCATGTAAGTATACATAAGATTTCTCGAACCCTCTTCCCTTTCTTACGTAAGACTTTATCTCGTTATTCTAAATAATAAAATGTTAGGAAAGAATCAGTTTCACTAAAACTTACAATTCAACTTAAATCAATAATTTTTATTTTTTAACAAGTAATAATTTAAATTATACTCTTCTCATGCTATAAAATGTTGATTAAAATTATGTAATTTATAATAAATACTATATATTGCTAAAAAAATAAAGGAAACTCTTGAGAATCCAAAATGAAATTAGATTCTTTGTATTGAATTTTGATTCAAAATTTCAAAAAAGATTACGTAAGAAAAGTTTTACGACCCTCCCCCCTACATAAGGACATGTAGAAATTTTCGTAACCTCCCCTCCCTCTCAAGACCCTTACGCAATTAATGAATGGCCCCTTATTACTTAAGCTAAGAGAATAACAAACTACTCTAAAACGACCAAATGCTTCTGATTTAAACATTTTTTCGTTCCTAAATTTTAAATAACCAGAGATCTGAAGACCGTTATTTCTTTATGAAGCAAGATCTTAATAATATTGTAATATCACTAGCCACAAGTTCTATAACTATATATTACTATCTTTTCAACTTTATAAAATAGGTATTGTTGCTTTTAATCAGTGGCCAAATTTGCTGTAGTCAAGTATTGATACCTCATCAAATTTTCTAATATATGGTTTGTAAAAATGTTATGTATGTAACACACATTTTACACTGTAATTCCTCTTGCAAATTTTTTTCTCAGAATTAAATATCTGTTTGTGACTTGAAAAAACCCATTATTAATAAGTACTTAGGTACATAGAAATTTGTCTATTGTGACAAATCAAATTGAAAAATGTTCCATTTCCGTTCGATAGAAATTAATATTGGTCATATCTACTTTTAGAATCTCACAGGTCATGCTGCAAATAGATCTAGGTCAATAGTCGAAATGTTAATTGTCGTATTGTTCATTCCAATTTAAACCAAATCATATTTTATTGACCATCAACCGTGATAAGTGATTCAATTAGCAAGTTTCTGTTTTTCATCTAGTTCCTGCATTCACGTGTTTATACTAATTATAACTAGAAACTTTGCGTATTACTTCTTACGAGACATTATTATGCTAAAACCATGTCCTTGGTTAACGTATTACATAACTGTTGTATAGTTTCCCAGTAAATAAAAACATATTTAAGCAGTCGTCAAACACATTTAATTTACCTTGGATTTCTCTATTCAACACCAAGAATTTATTTACTACCTACTTGTTTAATTGTTGAGAATGTGGGCGTTTGAAAACGCAGCACCGTTAAACAAATTATACGTCTGAAATTTTTACAAGAAAAAATTAAAAGTAACTGTGAAATAAGACATGTGATAAATGCAAAAAATATTTAAAAAAATAAACAGTTCTTAACATCCAAGACAAGAACATGTGGAAGATTTAAAAATTATTTTAAAAACAGATTATATGGAAATGTCAAACAATTTAATAAATTTTATCATTTTCAAACAAATATCATCGTAAAATGTTGCAACTGGTGCGATTATGTAGATAATTTGACAACATTGAATATAATCCTATAAAAACAAATTTTTGCATTGCTGAAATTTTTTTAATTTTACTTATTTAAAAGGTTAGACAAATAACAAATTATATCAAATTTCGTGAAAAATTTTCAATCTAGATCATTATCCAAACGAGTATTCTGTATTGTACCTTACTTTTGGACTTTTGGAGCATCTTAAAACAACGAAAAGCTTAAGAAATTATTACTCTAACCAAAAGGTCTTGTTAAAAACAAATGTAAAATAAAAATGTTAATTAATAGTCGTATATTAGTTTGACCTTTCGGTTTGAATAACAACTACCAATTTCAATGTAACTTTGATTGTAGTTCTTGAGCTTATCAACAGTAATTTCTCCAGTGTAGCAAGCTGTCGCCTACGAAAAATGTTTTCTGTTGTTGTAAATCTAATGTTGGAATTGCGTTTGGTTAATGTGAAACAGAAATGTAATGAACAGTATTCTTTTCTTTTTTAACTTTTTAGATCCACAATAATCAATAAACCACTCATGTTGAAATTGTATTTTATTTATTTGTACAAACAGTAACCCGGTTTAGGGTAGATATTTAAAACGTTGAACCGCGAATCAACGTAAAATTTTGAGACCTCTACTTTCCTCTTCCCGATAACCCTATGAGTTGGAGTCAATCCAAAGAACTGCTACTATAGGTAGTACCTAATACTTTTCAAACTTCACATAACCAAAAAGAATCTTGAAAAATTGGCAGCAACTATTACTTGTTGTCATTTGCTCGTAATCACTTTTTACACAAAGCGTTCAAAAACGTCTTAGATCAACTCTTGCTGTGCAACGGCAAAAAACTCATAAAAGTGCAAAATGGTGTTCACTGTAGGACACAAAACATTCATTATTAAATCGTAGACAATGCGCACGCCAATACCTTCGTGTGAGCTAATCGTACAGAAAATAACATTTAAAAAAATAATTTTATAAACAAAATGTAAAAACTATTTCTTCAATCTGCGGCAAAATTGGCAGATTAAAATCATAGTGTCGTCGGCTTCATCAATGAAGCCCAATAATTAGTGCCCATTAAAAACATTTCACACAGAGAACACGTTTTGCATCACTTTTCCGACTAAAGTTTTGCATCACTCCGAATCATTTTGTTTGTGTTGTTCTACTTTTCTTACTTGTCATTGTATTCTTTTTATTATAATAGTCTTTTTCTTAACCAATAAAACGTATTTTTTTTGCAATATTGATTTTTTTTTCGTTATGATAAGTTGCAGCGATTGTTTGAACTCATTTTTATACGGAAAGTTTGTCAAAATGTTAATTTCTGCTTAGTGTGGCCCGTTTAAGTGTAATTTCAGAATGTCTTAGTGATGGTGAAAGTGACATGATATTAGGTGCTTCTATTTCTGAGTTTTTGTAGCTGATAGTGTGATAGCTAATGCCGGTTCATCCTCTACTGTCACAGAGCATAAAAGAACCACACCCATTTCCGTTGAGCAGTTAACAAAACTTCATTGCCTGTGAAGTCTACTGAGAACAGTAGCCTATTCTTTTAAAACTTTTCATTTCCTCTCGCATAGTAGCTGAGTTAACAATTGTCGAACCGAAGAAATTTGCAACTTTCTCAAAATGTTAGTTTTTACCCTTTTTCTGAAGTTACTTTTCGTTTGAGAAAATTTTGTACGGCCAAGGCACTTTCAAATAATGTAAATACAAAAGAGCTTAATGTAACCGGTTAACTGTAATTTCAGTGTTCCAAGAACAACCTGGTTGAATGTCTTCCCGAAATTTTTCTTGAATGCGTTTCTTGTGTGGTGCAACCATACTAGCAGAACTGATGGTATGATGGTAAAGGTAACATCAGTGCTACTATTTTTTGACTTCTGAAGCTGATAACTAATGTTTGTTCATCTTCTGCTGTCACAGAGAATAGAAGAATCACATCCATTTCTGTTAAACTTCATCGCCCGTAAATCCACTGGCGAAACAAATCCCTGTTCTTTTAAAACCTGTCATTGCATCTCGCATAGTTGCAGAATTAAAGATCGCAAAACCAAAAAGATTTGCAACTTTGTCAAAATGTTAGTTTTTACTATTTTTCTAAAGTTACATTTCGTTTTTTTCTGGAGTACGATTTTGGGAGCTTAATGGGTCCGGTTCAACTGTAATTTAAGTGTTCCGAAAACAACCTGGTTAAATATCTTCCAGAGTTTTTTCTTGAATGTGTTCCTTGTGTGGTGCAACTATACTAGCAGAAGTGATGATGTGATAGTAAAGGTGACATCAATGCTTCTATTTTTGAGCTTCTGGAACTGGTACTACTAATGCCGGTTTATTCTTTACTATCACAGAGAATAGAAGAACCACAACAATCTGTTTAAACGGACAACAAAACTTTATCGTCTGTGAAGTCCACTGACGATGCAGAGAATAGATTCCTGTTCTTTTAAAACCTTTCATTGCATCTCGCATAGTTGCAGAATCAACGATTGCAAAACCAAAGAGATTTGCAAATTATTTTCAACTATTATTTGCAACTAATTTTTCCTAGATGTGTCCATTTTTTAGCTTCGTAACAGAAACTGATAGTATTGTAAAAAAATCGAGCGGATGAAGACGATGGAAAACTACTGTCAAACCGAAGGATTTACTATTTCTGGAATAAGTTGATTAATAAAATTTCGTAAATATATATTTCGGTAGTTATCCAACCTGTTTCTTGCACTTCGGCTCATGATCCAGAAAGCAGACTCAATTCAAAATGCATTTTTTTGCGGTAAAATATTAAGATCGGTGGCACGTATGGTTCACTAGCAGAGTACCACAGCTCTGCTTACACAGTTTCACCACATTCTGCTGATTTAAGTGCTCCAACTTGACATTTTCCCTTACAAAAATAATTCTGGAATGCCCCTTCGATTGACTTACATAGGTCAGAAATTACGATATACGTAAGAAGTT
Organism: Tribolium confusum; assembly: GCA_029207805.1. Lineage (NCBI taxonomy): Eukaryota > Metazoa > Arthropoda > Insecta > Coleoptera > Tenebrionidae > Tribolium > Tribolium confusum. The sequence goes on along the minus strand of JALGAY010000002.1, from coordinate 38,259,201 downwards.
AGAAAAACCTAGAAATATTCTCTCTGAGGAAGCTCATTGCTCTGGCACCTACAGTGGCCTCAGGTTTTCGTAAACTCAGATTTGATTGACCATGACCTTTGCCATCCACTCTTTGCTGTTTTAAATAATTCAAGCTAATTGTTTGTCGGATTGTTGATTTGCAATTGAGTCTAAACAATCGGCTTCTCATGGTTTTTACATATTCAACCAACTCCAATTCCGTTCGACCGAAAAAACGTATTTTATTAATTATTTATTCTTGATACAGGATTCTTTTGTTTTCTATTTTTGTTCCTTGGAAGTGTGGTACCCTAAATTAACCTGATGTTCAACCTAAGTAATATTTGTTTATTAATAATGAATAATGCGGCCAATTCTAGTGCTCCATTTTAATTTCTGACCATCTACTTATATCGTAAACAACAAATAATTTCAACGAGCAAGTTCATTAATTTAATACACTTTAAACAATTTTTAGTAACTTCAATACCAACCTATTTGTTAATCACGGTGTAACACAATTAAAAACAAAAATAAATATCCTTCTACTTTGTCTTGCCAAAGTAAGTATCCGTTCCGCCCCAATGACGATAGATACGATTCTCGATAAAATTTAATAGTTTTCAAATAGAACAATAATACGGTATCTACGGAATATATTTATTCAACAATTAAATAAAGCAATTGGTTATAATCCATTGATTCAGCTGACCATTATTACAAAAATTTTGTTCTCTTGCACAACAGTCTGCACATTCTGTTAGCCACTTTATGGTGCAAATAAAGTTTAGATCATAACCCAAAAGAGTAAATACGCTACAGGTCACTCCTTAGTGTACTCACTAATACATAATATAAAAAGTTTACTTATAGCAAGATTACCTTCAAGGTCATAGATGAAAAATTCTGTTCTGTCCCGCCTTCCCCTACTTAATTAAAAAAAATATTATCTCTATAATTGTATCTTTCCAGAATGTTTCTACCTTATCTCAAAATTCATCAGTAGATATCTCATCACCTCAAACATTTAATTTCAATAATGAAGTCACTTCCGGTCCAGTGATCCTAGTCGACAAGAAAACCCTTTACATCCCGAATTTCCGCTACAAGGGCGACCACAAGAATGTCCGGTTTTGGGTAGGCAACGGAAGCGAGCCTTCCTCTGACGGCCTTCCCATCCAAGATGAGAACAACTCATCGGAGAGTCTCCACGCGTACCAAGGACAAAACGTCAATCTTCATTTACCCGAGGGTGTGACTACTGACAATATCGAATATTTCGCTGTTTGGTCCATCGACGAGGAGGTGAGTCTGGGACATGTCCCCATCAGAGGGATTTCTGGTGTGCCAGAAGTGGGCGAAAACACCCCAAACGCTGACTTTATTCTAAGACTGCCAAAGTGTTGTGCAAAAACAGCAGTGTTAACAAATCGTGGTTGTGAAGAGAAGAGTGGGTTTTGGTTTCAACCAAACTTTAATGTATACGAACACAATAACACTCATTTCAAAAATGAGTCGCTGGATTTGAGTCAAGTTGCTTTTGAACCGTACACATTCACGTTAGAGTGTCCTTCTGGAAAGTGAGTTTTGGTTTTGGCTCAAATAGAGGTTCAATGTACTATTGTAGGTTTCCTCTAGATCAAGCAAACGAAGAGTTTGGGTTGTTGGTCAATGGGTCGCTACTTGTGAAAGGAGCAGCAGGAACGGGAATTTGGTCACAAGAAGAGTTCTGTTTAGAAAATATCGAAGGTGAAAATAACACCTTACAAATGAAAATCCTTGTTTGTGTGATGGAGACTAAGATACAAAAAGCAATGTGTTATACTTACATTGCGAGTAAATAACAAAATTTTGACAAAATATTCAAGTTAATTTTTGTTTTGTAGTGACAATCATTTCGTTGCTTTGTTTTACTATTACGTTTTTCTTGTATTGTTTCTTATACCATGTAGAAGACATTCACAGGATCTGTTTTACTGCTTATACACTCGAAATGGGAATTGTATTTCTGTGCATGACTGTTGTCCAAGTAGCACATGTTGAAGACGGCGGATGTGCTGTTTTAGGTGGGTACACTATTTTTAAGTGAAACATTTTTCTAATTTCTTTTCAGGTTTTTTTTTCCAGTTTTTCATGATCGGATCCTTTACGTTACTAGCCATTTTATGTATTGACATATGGATTATTATAAAAAATATTGACGATGAAGTTCAAACAAGAAAACGGGAGTGTTGGTTTTCGGTTGCAGCTATATCAGTTCCTCTATTTTTCCTTGTTATTTCCTTAACCAGGAACCTTACTCCTGACGTACCAAATTCGTTTTTCAAACCTCAGTACCAAACCAACGGCTGCTATTTTGAAGGTACCAAAATATATTTTGCTAACTTGCTACCTACTTCTAATTTGTTGTTACAGAAGAAAACCAAAGAGTTACAATTTTTTATATTCCTATAATGCTTTCAATACTGCTGTGTGCCGTTTTTCTTAGTTTAGCAAAGTATAAAATTGTTCAAAATGATAAACATAAAAGCAGTAATTACTTCTGGATAGAATATGGAAAAACATATAAATTTATGTGAGTATTTCCCCTACCTTTTAATTGAAACTAACAAGCTTTGGGCCTTTCTACAACAAACTGTTGTCGCTGTACATTCGCACTGCTTTCTTGGCTTCTTAATCATCCCCCACTTGTCTTTCCTGCACACCTCATTTGTTGCAGGTTTAGGCAATGTCTTCTCACTTCAGTGATCATGACTATTTCGTGGATTTCAAATGTTTTAATGAGTTTCTTAGATGAAACTAGCGGTATTCTTTCAGCTGCCGTCATTTTTGAAGCTTCACAGGGTATTTTAATTGTCGCAGTTTTTACTATGCATCATTACGGTACTACTTATTTGGAGAAACAACAACAACAACAAAATCAAACAGTCGAAATGAACCCTTTAAATCAAAACAGTCATTAATAGGGTAAATATTATCTTCGTGTTAACACAAAAATCGAGAACAACAAAATACTGCGAAATCCATTTTATCTACCCTAATTTTTATTGATTTTCGTACTCACTTCACGTAATCACTCACTCTCTTTTACTAATGAGTTTAACAACACTTATACATTTGCGATATTGCAGTATAATTAAGCTTGGAATTTTTCAGGTGGAGAAAACATTTTCTGGTTTTTGCGGTTACTTCGTTAGTGCGAATTTTTGAACTGTTAATTTATGTGTCTAAAATTGATGCTACATTTATAATTGATATATTTGAAGCAAATCAGGGACTCCTTGTTTTATTATTATTTGTTCTCAACAAGCAAACAAGAGAAGATATTTCAAGAAGTGTAAAGAAACGGAAGAAAAAACGTAGAAAATATAAAAATCCAGGAACCAAAGAAGAAGAAACCGTGATGGCTACCTGAATGCTTCAATAGTATGAGAGCTACGTCCTATTCAGCAAATGAGAAAAAACTGGTGGAAAATCTCCGAACGCTTAAAACAAGGAGTAATAATAATGATAGTGGAATAAACCCGATTATATACGTAAAAATCGAAGCTATCGTATCGTCTCGTAAGCAAATAGATAAAACCCAGTAAACACTCTTATGTTAAAAAATCGTTTATAAGAATCGAAGGGCTGGCTTTTAAAAAAGTCACAATAAATAAAATTATAAAAATTATAATAAGGTGACATCAAAATGTAACTGAATGAGAACAGGTTGTGCCAGCGTAACTGTAATGATGAGTCTAATGTTAATACCCACTTCCACGACTTGTCCTGATTCAGTTACATTTCGATCTCAGGTTGCAATCCTTTAAAAACCGGTGGCCATTTATTTATGGCAGCTGCTTTCCACATTTGACAATAACTAATCCGTTTGCAATCACCTCATTCTCTAATTCTCATTTTGCTTTTTGACATTCCACATTTGACAGTTACAAAGTTGACATTTCTCTGAACTGATTGAGGAATAAGAGCAAAAGAAATTAAGCAAATGTTTATTGGAGCATTTGCTGTTACAATAATAATTCTTTTGCTCTTCCGGGTCTCAGTCGACACTCTAGTACTGAGAAGGACTAAATTACCACTTTTAGTCCCTGGGAACATTTATAATTTTTTGAATTTTAAAAAGTGACTTTTAAAATCCATTGAGATGAATTGAAAAGTGACATTTAAAATCCCTTGAGATTTAAAATATAAACAAATCCGAATCACAACATGAAAAATAGGATATATAAGTATTTCAAGACTAAAGTGCCTTACTTCCTTAAGTGATTGAAGCACTCAGGCTCCAACATCACTTTCAGTTCAGGATTAAATAATGCACTTTAGTCCCTTGTTATATAATATGCTATTGTTTCTGTTGATCTGAGAATTATTAAACTCCTCTTATCTATTCTGCTTACTATACTATATCGAAAGCAGTTGATTGTAGTAGAATGAGAGATAACAATGATGTGGCAATTTTATCACTGTTTTATACATGGAGATATGCGCATGTATCTGCAGGGTTGCCAGATTCCATACAAAGAATATATCTTATTTTATATTTTAGTTAAAAAAAGTAGACATAAATTGTCTACTTCAACAATTTCGGTAGAAATTTCGACTAAATCTTTAGAAATCATGTATTTGATTGATCCATCAATAGATCTGAGGATCTGGCAACCCTGGACCCATCCAAAATGTGAATAATTGAGGTAAGGTAAATAGAACGTAGCTATAATGTAATTAGTAGATAATTCTAAGTTTGACTGATGAGAATGCACTTTTGCTGTGATCGTTTAATTTATTGTAATTCATTACACTATTAATATTTACTTTCAAAAGAAAGTAATAAAAATGTACCATTTTAGTATTTTTTTTTATGTTTCAATGCTTATTAGTATGTCGATAGTTAAAAGAAAGAATTTTCAAACAAAACTAAATTCGTATTAATTTTGACACCTCCATACCCATACCTTATTAGCACCAAGTCACGTAAAATGAGATAAACGTCGGTGATTATATTATTACATTGAGGCCGCGTATTGAATCTGTAGGACTATTACGCCCTAGAGAAAGTTTGCACTTACTGTTTGCCTACTGATAAGAGAAAACCTTTCAAAAACTCCGATCAGAGCATTTGGAAACGAGGTTTGAACCTACAACCTCCAGAATGCGCGTAAGCGCGCGAATCGCTTTAGCACTAGCTTTTAACTGTTAAGTCCAATAAAACAATAAACGCAAATATCCTTTCAAACACATTTATTTACAATTAATTAACAACATTGGAATTAGAACAATAATAAATGCGTCATGCAAAAATCTCCGTCGTCAGCGACTCAACACTCTCCCTCTGACAGGTCTCGTTCCCATCTCTCTCGTGATCCTGAAGTACCATGACATTGTCGGTAGTAGTCCATATGTAGACCATCTTATGGAAATCGCGGGTATGCAGCGAGTTTACAGGCAACAAAGTTGCCACTATGGCTCTCACTCGACCGGCCATCAACAAAACCTAGTCACATCTACGATTAGGTTAAAAGAGATACTTTGTAAACAAAAGTTTCGGCCGGCATTGAATTATACCACCTGATGGCTTCACCAGCTAGTCCTCTTGCTAAAATAACTGTTTTCTAAATTTGAATAATTTCGAATTTGTACGTATAGAAATAAAAGATAATTTTAGGAGAATATAGTTTATTTTTCCCTCAAAAGCCTTTAAATATAAACATTTTAAGTAAACAACAACTCTGCATTTAAACATCTATAAGCATCTAATTCAGACTTTAATTTTAATACAGTTGTCAGCAAATGGTCCGGAAAAAATCAAAATTATCACAGGAAAATTATGCGGAATTTTCTTAAAAAAGTACATACAACACAACGTATTTTGTACTTTTACTTTAGAGAGCTACCACTTTAGTGACTTAAATACTGCATTTCTGGAACTGAAATCTGAATATAGTGATTCTCGGTGTTAAATAGTTTAGAAAGCGGTATAAGATGACATCAACGCTGCTTAAATTTAGTCATCACGTATTTTAAGCCTTCATTTCCTTCTAGTTGGTGTTACCTCTAATTTAGTTATATACGTGAAGCTTTCAACTATTCTACGTTTTAGTCATATTGAAATAGGCAAACACCACAGATATTTAAATCACATTTCATATAAATTTTCCCTAAAATTGTATTAAATTTCATCAAAAAGCCCTAAAACAAAGTTGTAAAATAAAAAAGTACTTTAAAGCTTCGTCATTTACGGGTATTTTATATAAAATGTAATTTCGTAAAACGATGATTGACCAAGTTTAAAATATTACGTATCACATAATAAAGGCTAGTGTAGAGAAATACTATTGTAGGTAGTGTGTGAAAAGTGACCCAAGTAACTATTTTTTGACTAGCATTGTCGTAACAAAATTTATAAAAACCAAAATTTCATAAAGTAAAATAAAAAACGAGCGAAAAAATTTAATTTAAGCGGGAGCTGGAAAAAATATGCCCTCAATCAGCTGTGGCTTTAGATACTTCCAGACGTTTTTGCAGTCCATTTAAATTAAATTTTTTCAATCTCATGTTATAACATCTGGATACTCCCTTAAACGGTAAATTGTACAAGGCACAATAATCCTAAATAAAATAAAACTATAGAAAATAAAAATCTCGATAAAACTAAACAACAATTAAAAAGGGCGGAATTGTGTGGAACCATTACTTAATCACTGTCATTTTTAATAACTGGGAAACTATTGCTGATTCCCAAAACACTGGTGACCTTATCTTCCGACTGGCTGAAATAAACCAGGCAATAATTTCCTCTACATCGATTCGGCAATTCTGAAAATGTAATTTCGTATTTCTGCTCATTTTTGGTTGAATTTGGACTCTTCCTTTCAGAGGTCGGCGAGGAACATTTGCTCACGTATTCGTAACAAACGTAGTCATCCAAACTACTAAAGTTCTCCTAAAAAGCCCAAAAGTCAACTTCTGTAAGTATAGGCCAGTGAAATTAGACTTAACTTCAAAAAAATTCCGATCAAGTTGAATTATTGGAGAGAGCTTTATTTAGGTATTTTAAAAGTATCGCTAAAATACCCTTGATTTGGGTTTCTATTTTTTAGAGGGCAAAAGAAATCGTTCCCATCTTATGAAAATCTGATGAATACTCAAATCGAGATTTTTTTGTATCAATCGATATTATTAAATTAAAAGCAATTGCTATCAGTGCGCTAACTTTATCGCACGGTGTAAATCAAAAATTTAGGTTGATCGAAATTTTTGCAGTTTGGATTCGTCTAATTTCACTGGGCTAGTATTGATTTCAAAAAATTACTTTAAATAATCCAATCCAATCATCTTTAGTCGCCGGAATATCCTTGGTGATTTTATATTTCGCTTTATTCTCCTCATCCTGAGCCCAACTAACAATCTTATCGAACTCAACGATCCGTTCAGAATAATCTGAAAAGACCTGGTCAACGGAGACACGCGTTGAAAGCTTCAAATGTCTAGCTGGGATCTGATAAGTAACAACATGGCCACTTTATTCACTTTAATTAGGAATGAAATGAAGCAAAGCGAATTGACCGCCACCGCGGAAGCAATAATGACTATGTTGCTGACTTTTGTAATGGTAATACACACCTTAATGTTGAATTCGGCAGTGACGGGTTTGTGGTCGCTGAGTTGGTATGAGGGATGATGTTTGTACGATAATTGGTCGACTTTGAGAGTTACGTTTTCGTAATTGTGGGGGTTAACCCTGTACAGAATTCGATCGCACCATGCTGGTCGCCGTCTGGGAAATAAATTGATTTATCAGTTGGGAGGGTAATTAAAAGCGTAATTAAAATTAACATAGTGCAAGACTGTAATTAGATCATAATTTATGTGCGGTAAGACATGGAGTTATTCGCATACAAGGACACTTGGGAGCAATAGAACTCAAATAATGGTGATGAACGCATTCCTAAAGTATGAATCTTGGCTAATTTTAGATTGGAATCTTTCGCTTACAATAATCATTTAAGATCTCTTATAATAATAATAATTTCCAAGTCAGATAAATAACATTTTTTAATTCATTAATGAAACGCAAAAAATTTTGAACACAAAGTTTGAAGAAATTGGTTGTTGATTTGGTAAGATCGAAATTACGTATACAAGGTGAGTCTGTTAAAAGTTTGTCTTTTAACTTTTCTCGTGATTTGCAGTTAACCGCAAGGCGCAAATCCATTTAAAAAATATAGTCTGGTTTAACAAGGAAGTTATAGTTAATTAATTGATTGTCAAAATTAATTGATTATCAAAATAAACACATTGTTCAACAATTAACTTTATTAACCTGAAATTCACCTAGTCAGGGCATAGTCACAGCGATCACCCACTCCATTAAAAAGAGAAAACATCATTAGTACAGTCGATCCGTGAACTAATTTACGACTTAGTTAATTGACCTTAACTCTTTACCCTCCTGCATTTGTGAAAGAAGTGCAACAACCTTTTCCATCTTTCCAACCAAAATCTGATTGCTTTCTAAATTAAATTAAATTGTAAACTTTTAATTTAAATTTGCATTTAATATTTAATTATTTATTTAATTTTAACACACGTAGAGAAAAAATCAAAGTTTTTGATGATAAACCCTGAAGACGGTGTGATAACTAGTTTTTGAAAAAAGTTAAATTACAGAATCACCCAATATATGAGGTACAGCTGACCTCGTAGCTCACTATAAACGCTCCTTAAAAACTAATTCATTAAATTTAAAGCCTTGTTGTTTATTTTAAATTCCAACTAAACCGAAAATTAATCAGCAATTTGTCTATTTTAAAAATCTCGTTAGATTTTCGGCAAATAAAATTTAAAATGACTGGAGTATAAAATTAAAATTGTTCATAATCGTAAATGTTTTAAGTAGTTCTCAGATACAAATCTGTACTAACAAATCAGTCAAATCAGTGGCGAGAAACCGCGCAAATTTTTGTACTAATTGTTACTCAAATATTTTTGTTTAATCCAGAGTAACACTTTAAGTTAATTTTGTAACAGTTCTGATCAATTCTATATTAATGCTATACACTACGTTCTCTATTTTGTTCAATTTGAACTGTACTTACTTTCTTTTGACTGCTACCTATTTCCAAAAGTTTTTTTGTTTTTTTTCTCAAAGTAGGGTGTTTTATATAAATGATGAAAGAATTAAAAATCCGAGTCAATTTCACAAGAGTAATCAAACAAATTCTTATAAAAAGTGGTTGAGTGCTTTCTAATGTAAAAAAAAATTATAAAAAGTTTAAAAATAATAGAAATTCAAATTAATAACCTGAAGTCGAGATGTAACTGAATCAGAGCAAGCCGTGGAAGTGGGTGTTAAATTTAAACACATCATTACAGTTACGCTGGCACAGCCTGCTCTGATTCGGTTACATTTCGATCTCACCTTATAAAGTAAAAGAGAGCTTCAGTCAAAAGCAATAAACAGAGTTCATTATCTTTGTTTCTTTTTAAAAGTGTCAAATTTAGAATCGTCTTAATTTATTATTTATTCGGTTGTTTAATTTTTTTTAAATATACCGTCTTTAAAATCGATGATGATTAAAAAGTGTCAAAAAATTAAGAATTTCAGTTTTGTTAAACTGTTTAAAAAATCATAAATATCCCAAAAATGAAGTAAAGCAAAAGATTTTCACAAAATCTAATATATTTTTGTATTCACAATTTTTTTGAGATAAACTTAAAAATAACCTAAACGCATGCTTTAATAAAGTGTTCATATAAGATATTTCCGATAAATCGAACAAATCATATTCTCACTATAAATAATCTAAAAATAAAATAATTTATTGCGAAATGTAAAAATAAAACCCATCATTTAGAGTTTACGTAACACGTAAAATGCAATTACCGTAATAGATACCGCAAGTGCAAAGGTGTGTCCGGTTGTAAATTAATTTCATTTAGGTAAAACCTCAGATAAAAGGTTTTGAAATTTTTTTCCTAAAAATAAAAACAATTTTTAGTTACGTACTTCGTATGTTTGATATTACTCATTGTAGATCAAATTTTTTTTATCCAAACACAAATCTTTAAATAAACAAACGCAATAAAAGATTAAACAAAAGGTGCAGCTACTTTAATTTATCAGCTAAGAAATTTCCAAAAACACCCATTTTTTTTCACAAATACGGAAAATCCACAATTACGTTATCGGCACTTTTTTTAAGAACAATTTGCTAGTATTTCTAATAAATAGCCGTAACGCGATAAGCAATTAAGTACAACATAAACGCAGTAATAACTAATAAATAACCCATAAACGAAACGAACGTGATACTTAAATTAAGCGCAGATTTTAATAAATTCTGCATGACTACGTAAAAGAATACTTTATTATTATACCAATGTAAAATGCGCAATATTAGTTAGTAAAAGAAAAGGTTACCCACGAGCTCAAAGAGCGAGTAGGTAACTTCCTTGAGTGCCTTATATTTCACATTTTTATTATTATTATTTGAGTTAGTCACTGAAATTTTATATTATTTTAGGCACAGCCTGGAATGTCATTTTACATGTCAAGTTGCAAAATAACTAAGCGTTTTTCAGTTATATTCTACTAAGGCGTGATTAAGTTGGTATTCAAGTACTAAAAACTTTTGTTTAAAATGTATTAAATTGATGAAATTTCACGCTGAATTTATTTGGAGTGAAGACATTTGTTAAAAACGTGACTAAAACAATGATTGAAATAACTTAAGTTGCAAAATTATACTAAGATCATAAAATTTGTGTTGCCAACCTAGTCTTTGTTGATCACTGCCAATGTGGTTAATAATTGTTTATTATAAGACTGATCATGAATTTCTGGAAAAAGAAATTTAACTAGTCACGAATTATCGTCGATAAACAGAAATTAAAATAATTAAAAGTTGTTTTTATTACCTCATTAACAATTTTTTGCGATTTTAAATAATAAAATAATTGTCCCTGTAAAACATACTTACTTGTGGTCATATCTATTGGTGCCAACTTCAAATTTAAATGTTGGCGGAAACTCAGGATCCTTCTCTTCAAGCTCACTGAAAGCCTCCCCTTTTTTCATAACGTATCGCAACTGGTCATAAGTAAAAAGTTTCTTGTACTCATTTTTGACAATATCCCTTTCTATCTCTTCAGGAGTTTTATCATACTCTTCCTGTAGTCTAAAATTAAGGTCCCCCATCCAAAATACATAATCATGGAAAAAGATTTCGGTAGTTTCCTCCACATGAAACTCCTGATCTTTAATAATATTGTTGTAATCCTCAACACGATCTTTGAGCTGATTATCGTGGGCGCTGAGGTGAGAGTTCACAAAACATAAAGAGCAGCCATAAATACTGAGTCTAATACTAACTGCACCCTTATTACCCTAAAACAACTAATCAAAACACCGTAATGTTAAGAGATCATCAACTGACCCACATCCCTGATAACCCTGTTCTGGTATACTCAGACTCAATTTCCCTAATATTGAGTAAATGTTTCCTGAGACAGTAGACATTGAGCAACAAACCCTGAAGCCTAACTGACTTTATTTTAACGTAGTTAAAAACATCAAGCAGTTCTTTGCACGCATATGTCCAGGGATCGTCAAATAGGGCATCAAGAAGCATGTTTTGAGGCTGAGCTTTCACTTCTTGAAAACTCAAAATGTAGATATCTGGTAACTGGAATTTATCAGTTCGCTGGTCATCAGGCAAACCTAGCAAGGAATTGAGTTTGACGTCAGGGGTACTTGTGCCCACATTATAGGTGCCTAGGTATAGTCTAAAAAACAATAAATGGCAACAGTGTAACCTAGTATTGAATGACTTACCGCAGGTTTTCCATTTTTAGAAGAGAGTTGGATGGTAAGAATAAATTTGAGTCAGGCGGGCTAAAAATTCGATTATTGTTTGAAATTTTAAGACAAACTGCGTACTGACATAAATATTTAAATCGATTTTGACGTTTGACGATTTTAACGGAGATTTCTAATTGTGAGATATAGATAAGAGCCCAAGGTCAAACCTAGCACACTAGCTATCTCTATCTAACATTTTATTCTTGTATGTCCCCATCTCACTTTAGCTTTTTCTGTAAGCCTGCGCAGATTTAAACCTGGTTGCTAGTGTTACCACATCCATACTGTGTAAAATCCATAATACAGTTTTGTGTATATTTGGTTGCATAATGTTCTTAGTTAGAAATTTGAATAATTCTTTTTATAAACAAAAATGACAATATAAACATGTTAGCATTCTTAAAATACGTTTCAAAATGTATCCAAACGCAGCTTAAAAGTATTTTTATATAAAGTAGGTTTAAAAGATCAGTCATTTTTGATAATTGATAAGTGTTTCTCAATAAAACACAACGACTACAAGTAGCGGTACAATATTTATTTATCAAAGTCCTAGTCAAAAAGTTAATGACACGAAAGAATGTTTAAAGCCCAACCGTGCAACAAAGAGTTTTTAATTTCTGGCGGGCCATTAGTGCCGATTATGCCCGTTGTACTTACAAAGTTTTATTTTATTTTGCATTGTTTTGTTTTTTAAATCAAAAATTCCAAGAAAAAATCAGAATTTCGGAAAATACGTTCAGTTTTTTCAAACTTCGTATTTTTAAAATCTAAGTAATTTGTGTTTTGATTAAATTCTTATTATATAATTCTTAGATTTAATTGATGAAAATTCTTTTTAGGTGTTACTATTGTTTTGTCAAACTTATTAATAACTGAACCAAATTGTTTATTTTGTTCGTTTTATAAAATTATACGAATTATTCAGCAATTCAATACCTTTCTTGTCTAAAAAATGCATAATACTATATTAATTACTAACCGAAAACAAACATCTGTTGACATCAGTTCTTTTTCTGCGTTACCAATGCAAGATTAAAAATACTGTAAAACGTATTAATGCTGATCGCTTCAGTAAAAGATTTTTCTTAGTAAAATTTGTAATTTCAGTCACTTTTCCTATTTCTCATAAAAAAAATATTTATGATATTTTTATCCATTAGACAGAGTAACAGCACTATTTTTTACTAAAGATGTTTTTATTGATTGTTGTTTATGAGTGTCTCGAAATGATAAACCAATGTAGCGTGCGAACGAAAATAAACTGAATCAAAGTATGCTCTGGTCTGTGATTTTTGTATATTTTGCTCGATCAAGCAAGGCAAACACAGCCAACTCTAGTTTATGATATTTTTGTAGGTATCTGGAACACTGTTAAAGATATTAAACTAACATTTTCAAGATAATAACACTTTTGGTTTTGCAGAAAGCTTTTAAAAACTTTATCATTTGTAATAAAATGCTACACTTCTAAAAAAAATTATAAATTATACATAAAATTGTACGAGTTTTGGTAAAAAAATAACGCAGTTTTTACCATTTTTGTAGAAATAAATCTTAAAAAGTGTTTCTTTTTGTTTGAAAGACGAAGCTCTAGAGAAAGATTAGGAGAGAAATTGAGGAGTCTTCAGCTGCTGATAAAACTGAAATTGAAAAGCTTTTAAAATTAAACGAAGAACGAAGATATTCAAAATTAACTATTATTGAAGGAAAAAAATTACAAAGAACTTAGGAATGATAACAAAAATTCTTGATAGGCAATTAAGCTAAATGAGTGTTTTGTCTAAAACTTTAAAGGCAGAATCTGAAAGTCTCCGTCTTCAGTATCAAAACACAAAACTTAAATTAGATGAGACCAGAGATAAGTATGTTAACAAAATTAATGTAGAAACAGAAATTTTTTTTTGCTTTTACAACAAGCAAAAGAACAGAAAAGAAAGTTTGAAAGGCAATTTTCTGAAATGACAAATTTAATTAGAATTAAAGAAGATAAATGTAATGAATTAAATAGTGTTTTGCAGGAATTAGAAGATAACAAGTAAGTTTTGATTTCGAAAAAAGATTTTTTGCAAAAATGCATTGCAGAAATTAAAAAAATCTATGAAAAGGAAAGAAAAAAGCTAATTTCATTAATATATTTCTGGTCTCCTAAGAAACAATTTCATCAACAAACAAGTTCTAGACTTAAAAAGTTTGTTGATGAAATTGTTTCTTAGGAGACCAGAAATATATTAATGAAATTAGCTTCTGAGAAAGAAAATCTTTTTACGCTTCTACAATAAAGCAAAAGAACAATGCAGATTTTGAGAAACAAATTTCGGAAATGACAAATATGATTGAAATTAAAGAGGATAAATGTAATGAATTGGATGATGCCTTGCAGAAATTAGAAGGTACCTAACAATAAAGTTTTGATTTCGAAAAAAGGTTCTTTGCAAAACTGTATTGCAGAAATTAAAGAAAAATTTATGAAAGAGAAAAAAAAACTTAGTCGAATTTCTAAAAAAATTAGTTTGGAAAATAGAAATAGATGAAATTGTTTCTCAGGAGACCCACAAAAAGATAAAGTTGTTGGAGAAAACTTTTCAAAACTATGAAATTACTATTTCCAGCTTAAAGAGTGTTGTTGATACAAATTTTAAGAGTTTGAAATATTTGGTAGAAGAATTAGCAGAACGAAAGAATAAAGAATTAGAAACAATAACTAAGACTTTTGTTTTATTAAAAGACAACAATCTTATTGATGAAGAAAAAGAACAGAGAAATTTCAAAACATTTATTTCAGAGCATTTTAAAAGATTATTATCAGCTAAAAGCAAGTACGGAGAGATCTTAAAACAGAAAATGAGAAATTAAAAGCTAAAAATATAGCAGCTACAAAACAAAATGCAAATATCCAAGAAATGGTAGCAATGTTAAATGGTTTAGTGGTAGAAAGAATAGACAACAATTGTTCTAATATACTATTTTCACAGTAGTAACTTCACAATTTTTAGCTAAATTTTTTTATTTAACTAGAGTATTTGTATCCGCAACTTTATACAAATGAATTTACGTCATTATTCAAAATTTCGGGTTAGTACTTATTTCTGATAAACATTAAAAGTTGGATCAATGCTTCCGCTCTCTATAAAAAACAACTCTTGTTTTCTTTTCAATATAATATAAGTATTGTAAAGTAGTTTGTAAAATTTATAAAAATTATAAAATTATCAAAAATCTTTACTTCTTTGCTCCAATTGATAATGACTGTTGTAAAATAATCTGAAATTGATTATCATTAAAAATTCTATCCTTAGGAAGATTTTTATTCATAAAAGTCGTATTCTTGTAATAACAAGAGCAGCTTCAGTAGAGAGGCAACTTTCAATTATTTTAATTTCTTAAAAAAATTTTACAAGTTATTTTTTTGGGTTATGGTAAGAACTGCTAATCTGTAAAAATTGTGTAGTGTTAATGTCTTGTTATATCGTTTTTTAAATTTTTTTGATTAATGAAAAAAGCTTTGCATATTTTGACTTATGTCAAAATTTGACATCAAATTGAGATTAGCGATCTGACCCTTCAGCCAGTGTTATTTTTATTTTTATAATACGTCAAAAATGCCTCTTTCAGCAATTTTCATATTAGACTTAAACGGTCTAGTTCTTATTTTTCGAGATTATCGAGGAGACGTAGGCAAGGAAATAATCGACCAATTTATTCCTCTGTTGAATAAAGAAGAAGAAGCAGGAAACTCATCTCCTGTCCTTCATCACGAAAATGTTTCCTTTGCTTATATAAAGCACGAAGGCTTATACATAACAAGTGTAATAAAGAAAAACGCAAACGCTGCCCTAATTTTCACTTTCATGTACAAATTCGTTGAAATAGCAAGCCAATACTTTAACAAACTTGCAGAAGAAAGTATTCGAGATAATTTCGTAATTCTGTACGAATTGCTGGACGAGATAATGGATTTCGGTTACCCTCAAACTACCGATACAAAGATCCTCCAAACGTATATTTTCCAAGAGAGTTATAAATTGAAAAAGGCTTCAACAGTTCCGGCCGTGGTGACAAACGCAGTCTCGTGGCGGCCTGAAGGCATAAAATACCGTCGCAACGAGCTGTTTATCGACGTAATCGAGTCAGTAAACTTATCAGTGAATTCCAAAGGCGCCATCCTCCAAAACGAAGTCTCCGGTTGCGTAAAAATGAAGGTACATTTGTCCGCAATGCCCCAATTAAGATTAGGTCTAAGTGACAAAATTCTCCGGGCAATAAATTCCTCCGGGCAAGATTCGGTCGGTTTCGAGAATGTCAAGTTCCACCAGTGTGTCCAATTATCGCGAGTTTCGGATAAAAACATCTACTTCGTTCCACCTGATGGGGATTTCGAGCTGATGTCCTATCGCATGAATACCGACATTAAGCCGCTGATTTTAGTGAGGAGTAAAGTGGTCCAGAGCTCCACGACAAGAATAGAGTACACTGTTAAAGTGACTGCTCAGTTTAAGGCCTCCTCGACGGCGAACAACGTGGAGGTGACTTTGCCGGTTTGCCAGGATGTTGATTCGCCGGTTTTTAAGACTTCGGCTGGAGTGACGAGTTATGTCCCGGAAAAGGCGGCGGTTGTCTGGAGGATCAAGTATTTTCCGGGAGGAAGCGAGCATTATTTTAACGTCAAGTTTAAACTTTCGACGATTAGAGGGGAGGAAAAGAGCGATAGAGCGCCCATACAAGTTAAATTTATGATCCCATATTTTACCATTTCTGGTTTGCAGATTAAGTATATGAAAGTAATTGAGAAGAGTAATTACAAGGCTTTAACTTGGGTCAGGTATACTACTCAAAGTGGAGAATATCTGGTTTGTCTCAATTAGTTACATCCTGTGTTTTGTACTAATAGTTTTAATAAAATAAATCTGATTTAACAATTTTTAATCGAATACTTCTACATTGTTTATGGGATTTACATCGTTATTAATGTTTACATCAACCGGTCCTTTTCCACCACGAGAAATGTATGTTCCTGAAAAGGTTGAACTTTGGAATGTCGTGCCTGCACCAAAAGGATTTTCTACCTCCTGTCTATAATCTTTCAAAACCATATCTAAAAGTCACTTTTTAGTCCAAAATTTATAAAATACTGAATTGCTTTTACCTTGAGCGTCTAAACAGTAAATAATTGTAGATAAAGTCTTTTTGTCATCACTTGTTTGGACTGTTTTTTTGCAAGCAGTTGTCGTTCCAGGACATTCCCGATCGTAGCATTTAACAGTATCTGGTAACGACAATTAGATAAAAAAAGCTTGTTTTACGTAAACACTTACCTTGTAAAAAGACCGGTTGACTTAAACATTGGGTAATCACAGCGATTAAAAACACTACAATAATTTTTGACATTTTTTCCAACTCTTGCCAAACTAACTACAGCCAACTAAATACGAGAATTTCTTTCTCCGATTAAATATATTCATTAAACTTATCATTTGCATTGAGATTTTAGAGTCAAGAGTTCATGACATTGAGTTTTTGAATTGTTATCAAGCTTCTAGAATTTTGTTTATATTTTTATTTTTAGAAAATCGTTACGTACATTATATTATAAAGGACAAAATAGTTATTTTTGTATTAAGGGCCAAATAAAAGGGATTATAGCACGAAACAATAAAGTTCGATGTAAAAGAGCTTTTAAATTCCCGAGAGTCATTAGTGAGTATTATGCCCGCAGTACAAACAACGTTTTGTTATTTTACATTGTTTTGTTTCTTTAAATCAATAGAAGACAAAAATTTCGGTTAATTTAGCGAACACTACAAAAAATTGCTACCATAATTTTGTCATTGTTTCTTTGACGTTTTTTGAAATAAAAAATAAAAAGTAAAAAAAACGTATTTATTTGACATTGTTGGTCAGTAACTTTAATTGTTATAAAGATAAGAAAAAGGCTATGATTTGCGGGCATATAAATTGCAAAATAAGATTATAAGACATTGCTATAAGCAGAAGCTTGTATTGGATATAACAGCATTTTGACCAAGTGTGATATACGACGTTTTATCTTACAGTGATCATTTTTAAGTAAAAAAATTTAAATAAATAAATAAATCCAAATATGTGTAGAGCATTTCAGAATGATTGACATGACGACCAGCTGTAAAAATTCAAGATACTTTTGAGTCTGTAAAATAAGGTGCAGTAAATAATTTTGACATTGTAATTTTTCGCTGGAGAAAAATGTTTTTAAAAATTCTGTTAATAGGAATTGTTTTGGTTATTATTTATGGTAATTTACACAGCTATTTTCTTGGTATTAGCGATAATTTATCTTTACTATTATACTTTATTAGTTTGTAATATAATAGTCTATAATATTATTAATTTGGTATAACCTTATTCTTTTGTTTTGACATTGGCAAAAAGACTGTTTTTTTATATTAAAGTTTGATCAAACAGACAAAAAATGTCGGTTAAAATTTTTTTGCAAACGACTTTCAAAAGAAAAAAGTAGCAAAATACAATTTTAAAAGAGTTCTGAATGATGTCGATTAAAAGAAAAAAAAAAGAAACAAAAACAAATCAAAAAAGCAAGATGACTAACTTTATTCTATTTTTATTTCTTACTTTATTATTCTTATTTTATCATTTATTTTACTTTATCGGTAATTTAAACTTACACAGCAGTCGAGTATAGCAGAAAAATAAGAACTAAGGCAAATTCTAGAATTTAAAAAAAAGAGCAAAAACAAGAAGTTTCTAGAAAAATTTGAGAAATGACGATTGAGAAAAAAAAATCGAAAGTAAATATTTAAAATTAAAAAATATCGGTTAAAAGAAATGAAGTGCAACAAAAGATTCTATTCTAAATGTACAAACAAAAATTCTGAAAAAAAAAGTGAAAAACGAAAACTTTGTTAAAAAAGAGATAATCTAAAAAAAGCTGTGTGTAAGAAAAGAAATTCAAAAACAAAAACAAAAAGTTGTTGAAAACAAAAAGTTTTTAAAAGAACCTTTATAAAGACCAAAAACGTTTAACATACGGATATAATCAACTTGCTAATAAAATAAAATACATAAACAATTATAATTTATATTATTAATATAAAAATAATATTCTCTCTAAAAATATTTTTCTTCTATGTTTAATATTAATTACATTGAATAGCGTTGCAGTATGTTTAATTTTAGAAAACTTTTCTATATTTATATTACTAGAAGCTAATTTTATTAATTTTATCTTAATTTGTATACTTTCTTGTTTGTTCTTTCTTTTCTTTTTGATTTGTTTATTTTGTATTACATGGAATAGATTAAATAGAATAGCAATTTGTGCTAAACTTCGCTTACATATTAATTTTCTGGTTTTATTATTTGTTTTTTTGCTTTCTTATATATTTTTTTCTTTTTTTGAATAAAGTTGTGTTGAATTTCAATTGTATTAAATTTAACACAAAACTACTAAACGATCACTCCTGCTTTCATCAGCGACGTAACTTTTGCCAACTTGTTACGATTTTTACTTTTATTTAATCACGTGGGTTAAGGTTATTTTTGGAGGCTTCGTGTTCATCCTATTATAACTATATTTTTGCCTACTAAATCTGATATGTGTGATTAATAAAACAAAAAATTTATTGAAATAACTAATAAATTTAAATTTGTGTACCCACACATCAAATTTATCTAAAATTACTTAGGAGGTTGAAGGTTATGAAAATCCGGTGTTGATGGATAACCTTTTGTGACGAAGATATACAAAAGTGTGTTTTATGTAAATTATTAAATCATAAAGTGTAATCAAATATTTGTTTATTATAACCAGCCTACACAGAATTGTCTGTTCTCTTCTCAATGAAACATAAATATTATTAAGAAACTGTATTGTTTACGCAATATATTTCCAATTTAATCACTTAATTCATCATGATTTATTTTTTTTTTAATTATCTTTTTACTTGTGTTTTTGCTACTTCAGACTCAAATAAATTGTACAATAACTTTCCTTTTTAGCTTGTCCTCTTGAGTTTAAATTAATTTTTTTAAGCAGTATTTATTCTACCTAAAATTACAAACAGGTGTATGAAACGCTCAAAATCCTTATATCTGTGTTCACTCACTCATGACAATGAAAAATAACAGAAAGAATAATATTAAAATAATTGTGGTCATTATAAAAAATATAATCAGAAACCAAATAGAATAATCTTGCATAATCATGCCTTTTTATTATTTAAATCTTCCGTGTCATGGAACCACTAAATAATTTTAGCCATTTTCTCCATAAAAATGAGCAACAGATGTATTTCGCATTAACATATTTGAAAAACCCTATTCAATTGTACGTAACTATTATTAAAATAAAATGAAAAATTTAAATTACTAGCTTGGCATCAAATTAACAGAGTGTGATGGAATTTTCGCATATCTCTCAGAATCTAACACACGATGCTTGTAAAATTATTTCTTCACTGTTATTTAAATTTTTCAAAAAACAGATTTATTGGATAAAAATATAGATATTTCAAAAACACACTGCATAATTAAGACCTTCGAGTTGTTGAAGTAGAAGGGCGAGGTGTTGATGTAGAAGAACGAAATATTGTAGAAGGACGAGTTGTTGTTGTATTAGTATCATACGTTATAATCACATTTCCCAAAGTGATGCCGTCGAAACTCCAGTCAGGGCTAAAAGGATTTCGTCCTGTAGAATTAAACGAAGCCACTCGATTTACTAGAAATTGATTTTAAATAAAGCTTAAACTGAAATTAACTCACAAGTATAATCAAGACAGTCTATTTGTGTTGTCAACATTGTGTTATTTGCAGTGCTGTAAATAAATCTTCGGCAAAGAACAGTATTGTTGGGACATGCTTGCCCAAAACACTGATAATTTAATCCTTGAGAAACCTAGTTAGAACAGTTTGATCAAATTTTAGAACCTACCTGGATTATATTGGGCGAAAGAGTCTGAGCTTAAAATCAGAGCGATTGCAAATAGCACAAAAGCTTTCATTGTGGTGTAGGTTACTTTTGTTTATCACAAGCGTCAACTAGTTTGAATAAACTTCAAGGCAAATTAGGTATATATAAGTCTATGATGAGTCATTTACGATAAGTTAGTTGCGACTTTGCTAATTAAGATCGAAAGCCTTTCGTTAAAATTTTGACATTTCTGTGCCTGATAAGTGATTCTACGTTCTTGTTTAAATAATAATGCGAATTTCATACTCTAGTAACTCTATTTGTTTTCATAGAGCTGCTGAATATTTCAATTTATTAATAAACCAGAATATAACGTTGTTTTATTCATAGTCCTCAGATAATTAGTTGACGTGCTCTAATTCAACCTTTCTCGGTGCATTTGTCCCACCTATAATTATAGATTTTAATCGAGTTTTGGGTTTGCAACTATGCAAAACTTGGATTTCGCAGACACTTTCATGGGAAATGTTCGGAATTTCTGCGACATAAATTAAACGAATCGGCCGTTTTAGAACCACAACTATTTTCCGGGTTTGACTAAAATGGAGCCATTCCTGTGAGATTTATTGCGCGAAAACGAAAGCAATAAAATAAATAAAAGATATATTTGTGAATATGTAGAGGGCGGTAGATTTAAAAGTAAAACTAATATGGTATAAATTCACGTTTTGTGAAATTATAATTAAACTAAATGCAACTTTCAGCAAGATTGTTTAATTGGTATAAAATTGTAATGACGAGATTAGCACTCTTAAAAATGCTGGAAAATTTGTTAAATACCTAGTTGCCACTTGAATGTTAAATGGCACATAAAGTAATTGTTAATTCTGTATCTGGCTTTCGGTTTCTATTTTCTATTCAGATTAAAAATATTGTTTTTTTTTGCAAGTCAAATATTACGATACGAGTGTGGTTTGAAAAAAAAGTGACTTTTTGTTTAAGACTTTGGCTACTACGATTTTTTTGGTTTCTCATTATGTTTGTATGTAGACTGCAGTCAGAATTCTTACAATTTTTTAAAAGAAAATATTTTCATTGTATTAAAATAAATACAAAATTTTTGAGTGTTAAATAAACATTATTTTTTGCACAAAAAAACCTTTAGAAATTCTGAGTAAAAGTTGCAGAAGCAGATTTAGGCACGTTCTTTTGGGCTGTCCAAGCCCTACTAATTAAAAACACATTTAGTGACTAAAAAAATGATTAAAAGTTTGACTGACTAAAGACTGAAATTGCAGTTATTATGAGGATGGTTCAAATAGAAAAATTCGTTCCTCTCTTAATTTTTTTCTTTGACTTTAGATTCTCATAATCCTTTTGTCCTAGATTTTCTAAATATAAAATTCATATAAAAACATTTTGTAAACTAATAAATTTTTGAAAGATTTTTTTTTATCCAGTCGTTCTTCTTGTATTCTCTTTTTCAAACGTTTCAAGTTGTTTAAGAATATTCTTTTGTTTTTTCTCATTTATTTTTTTATTATAAATACCGCGATATTAAAAATGATTTTTTTTGTTGGGTTGATAACAGATTAGAATTTTTCTGTTGGTACTACATACTACATGCCATAATAAAATTCAAATTTTAGTAAATTGAATTTAATTAATTAATTAATTTAAGCTTGTCATTGTCAAATAGTCTTTATTATTTATTATATTGCACCTTACCTAAAAATGTGACAAGATTCAAATATGACGCGGCTACCAACTACTCAGGCGTACCACCCCATTATTTTTGCTTCAATCATTTATAATATCACGATAGCTTTTTGTTTCTTTAGTAGTAGGTTTTTGTTTTTTTTAATTGCTAATTTTTAAATTGTTCTCAAACTTTCTTTAATGCATTTAGTATCTTTTATTCCTCTAAATGCAATTTTTTATTTTATTTTTTTTTTGTCGTATTTTGAACATTCTTAAATTCTTTTGTTTCTAGTTTTTGTTTTTTAATTCTAGAACGATTCTTTTAAAAACTTGTAAATTGTAAGATTTCTTGAAAATTGATTGACCGTCTAAGTGGTTTTTTTTTTGTTTTTTTTTTACCTAACTATCGTTTTTCAAGTTTTAATTTTTATTTCTTTCAACCTAAATAGTTAGTGGCAGAAAAAAAATTTTCTTCTAAATGTTGGTTGTCAAGTTCTAATACTGTTTTGTTTTTTAACATCAGTTTTGTTCTCTTTTTTTACACATTCTAAATATAGTTTTTTTTTATCATCAATTACTAAGTTTTTCTAAAATGATTTTGTGTTTTAATAAAATATTTCTTTGTAGATTTTTTCTTTAAAAAGTATTAAAGTATTATCTTATTTTTAAAATAGGGTAGAGCGAGGCTAGAAGTCCGGCGGGTAAGAAGTCCCAACATACATATCTAAGTATAGAACTGCGTTAAGAACAAACGATCGACGTGATTGTAAACGAGATGAAAGCTGAGTGCGAAGCCGCGAGTCGCCTATCGTCGAGAAACACACATGCGAGTAGCACGGCTAACGAAAATTTTTCGCAAAAATAACAAAAGTGTTTGTTCTTGTTTCTTTTACAGATCAGCACTGAAGGTCAATAAAAAATTAAAGTAAGTTCGTAATGCTGTCTTATTCTATCTGTAAGTGATGCATGCCAACAATATTTTCTTGATGTTAAACGTTTTTGTTTTATAACCTTAAAAATTAATAGTGGTAGGTAAGGGGCAAGAAGTACACCGCACCGGTAGGACTAGAAGATTATAAACTATTTTATTATAAATTAAAACATTTGGAATTATTGTCATTATAATAAAAAACTAGATTTTTTGTTTGATTAAATTCAAAGTTAAATATAATTTAAGTTTTGTTTTGTTTCATTGATTATTGTTTGATTTTATGGTATTGGTAACTGTATTAAAATATAAAATAATGTAGATTATAATAAAGTTTTGAATTTAAAGATGTTAATAAATATTGCTTTTCACATAATCCTATTTCATTTGTCCTAAATAATCATAAATGCTTAGCCATTAGTATAAATGGACTTCTTACCTCTAGCACGGGACTTTTTACTTCGTAAGAGAGGTATAAAGTACAGAATTCCATCTTGTCTTTATCTCAAAATTTTCAGTAAATCAGAAAGATATTCACACTTTTTACTATTTTAGTTTTAAGCTGAATTGTGTAAGGTTTTTTGCAACTACTTTTCTTAGCTGTAAGTACTCGACATTACAACCTATGTGTCCGAGAGAGAAAATTGGGACTATTAGCTCCGCCCTACCCTAATTTAGAGAATTTTTCAAATTTTTTCTCATCTCTGTAGATTTAAACTTCTTTTCTGGTAATTCATTATTATGTCGCAAATCGTTAGCTTTGTCTGGTGTATTAACGCTGTTTAAGTAATCATCTTTATAATATTTGCGGATTATACCATATGCCTTTAAATGTATTTCGTTAAATTTTGAAGAGATTTTTAATCGGTCAGGCTATATAAAAAACTAAAATTTGCATCGCACATACGTTTATTTATTAATTTGCTATTTTTTGAGCTTTTTTTTAAAAAATATAACAATTCTTTATTTATCGTTTGCCACAGTAGATTTTTTTCAATTTCTTTTTGAAGTTCGATGCAGATATTTCTTTCGTTATTAAACTTAGTGCTATATCATTTTCATCCAACCACTGCTTGACTTTTTTGGGATTGGCTAAGTTCAATGTGTTATCATTGGTCACAACGCATATAGTTTTGTAGTGTTGAAACTTCAGGTTGAAGCTTTTTCCAAACTGTTAAAATTTATTGCCAATAATTCTTTCTTTTATTTCAGTTTTTCTAATTCTATGTTGTTTATTTCGTCTTAAGTCGTCGCTGACTATTTTTTTTATCTCTATCTGTTCTAGTAATAATTATCATAATTAAATCAAACGATTCAACATGGTTTCTTTTCTCAGACATCTGAGATAGTAAATTCTTAAATCTTTTCAAAAGTTTTACATCTTCTAGACTGTTTGTTTGTCTGTCTTTTTTTTGTCACGAACATTTTATTTATATTCTGATCTTCTGTTACCACAAACATATTCAATCACCATTATTGAAGATTGATCTCTGTCGCAATGTCTGAAGATAAGGAAGCCACTATACTATGTTCAGAATAAAGAGTCAATAATAAAAGTGCGCTTTGACAAATTGGGGGTTATTCTATTGGATCGAGTATTTGACGATGGGCGGTAACCCAGTCCAGCTTACACCGACAAAATTTCCCACTTATTTTATTTCATTTTTATCATTGCACACTAACTGCTCGTTTTAAGCTGTGTGAAACAGTCTTGAAACCCTGTAGCTCCTCCTAAAATCGGTCTCTGCGCGCGTTACTGACTCTTCGTTCTGAACTTAGTATAGGTAATATTAATTCTGAAACTTTAATAGCTTTGGCTCTTGTCTTATATTTTCTTTTAAAATAAAAATACTGTTTTATTTGATCGTTTAAATAATATTATTGCTGTTTCGAGTTACAAAATGTCAATTTTGTGGTACGAATATAAAAGTGAGTATCAATTATAACTTGGGAATCAAGTTCTGTGTAATATTTTTATAATTTGCAGATTTCATGTATTTTGTGTGTTAAAATGTAAAATTTTGCGAGTTGTAATAGGCCTATAATAGCTCTAGCACTCTCTATAAACGCACGCAAACTGAGTGCTTTATTAAAGGTTCTTTAAAAACGCAAATTATATAAAAACATTAATAATCAAAAAATAAACAACTTGTTACTAACAGTAATGGATCTGGCATATTTTGCAATAACAGAAATATTTTTTCGATTTGAGTAGATTCGGATATAATAAATCCTCTTCCTAAATGAAATGCCAGTACAAGATCTGGCTAATAAATTGCACCGGAGTGATTTTTTGCTTTTAGCATTACTTACTCTTCCCATTATTTATAGTGCGACCGAATAGAATTTATAAATCAAAAGTGTTGTCAATTTTTTGCTTGAATTCACACAAAAACAACTCCACTCTTGTAATATTTCAACGGAATGGTATTTTAAGTCCCCATATTAGCGTTTTAGAAAAATGTTAAATTCCTAACCGTAGCATTATTTTTCTTTAGTGACCTTCGCTGGATCGTTTATTCCGTCTCGTCAACTTCTTCACTCTTGCTGTTTCTGCTTCAATATTTATTCATTCGCATCAATATTCAGAAAAAATGAAGTCGCTTTTCCTAAATATAAGAGAGTGCAAGAGATACCTCACATATTTATCTAAGTAAATGTTTGAAAATTTTTCTCTCGGATGTGACGTTGTCTTGTAAATAAATTATGACCACTCACATTATCTAAATATGAAAAATAAATTTCTGTCAGTTTTAGGTATTGTCTAAGCTTTTAAGTATTTTTTAGAAGAATTCTGTTTCTCTCTAAAATTCACACATTAAAAATAATTTCACACGTCAGCGACTCGGATAATAACTTGATGCAGTCTGCCTCAATCATAATTGCTGATTTTTCAATTATTTAGTAATTTACGAGAATTTATAACCAACTAATCATTATCGGACATGAACAGCAATTCCTTGAAAGAATGTAGACAATAGAATCGTGAGCACTTGACAAATGTTCGATCTCAACAACCGATCAATCTTTGTCCAGTTTATTTAATCCAATTAGGAAAAAGAAATGATAATAGCTATCAAACTCGCATATCAAATACCAACATTAAATTTTTTAACTGGTTTAACAGTCAGTTTGTCACCATTAGATACTTTAATTGAAAGAGAAAGTAGATTTATCTGCACTTAAGATAAGTGATGCAATTTAAATAATTTGAGTGCATTCCTTCAGAAACGGAGCTGAAAATAACACCTTTTTGCTACTTTATACATGTAAAAATAGAAATGGAAGGAAGTCTGCGAAGAAAGTTGGACATGTTACTGGGACAAGCTTCAATGAGTAGAACCGGTAGAAATAGTTTTCCTTCAGTTATATGGAATTTATGAACGCAATTATGAAAGTACAAAAATACGCAAAGAGATGGTGTGAAAATTCTTGAATACGATGAAATTGAAACTTTATCCTCCATTTGAACGCAGAGGAGTTTTAATTATGACATTTGACACGAAAAATGAGATGTTTTTTTAAAGAATGTGCGTAATTTTTAAATTAGCGAGTGTAAACAAAGTTATAAATATAAGTTTATGCTGTGACACCATTTTCTTTCTAGAAATTGATAATACCAGTCATGTACAGTAATTTTATGAGCCATGAGCATATCTAATCCATAAAATAAGACAAAAATGTGTCAATATGAAATAATTAATACATAAGTGAGAAGGTCAGAACAACATACAAAGCAATAAGTTAGTTATGTGACCTTTAGTGATAAGAATTCAAACAGATTGTTTACTTTCTTAAATGCACTATTACCAAAAAATTTTAACGTCTGTATACCGTGTAATGTGGGAACGTGGAAAAAAAGCGGATTTAGTGAGAACTTCAGAAATATTCTTTATTATTTTTAAGGTTTTTATTGCGTAATTGGCTTTACAGTTCTACGTATTTGAAAGTTTATATACCATTGTTATACAATTTTTTTAATTTAACAAAAAATTTAATTCTTCTTCAATCTTCTTCTGGCACACGTAAATTCTTTCATTCATTATTTTCTTTCTCTATTTTTATTTAGATCTCTTATCCTTCCATACTCACACATTCTTAACTCTACACACTCATACAATGCTCTATCGTCTCCTTTTGTTCTCTACATAATCTACACATTTTTTTCCAATCTTCTCTCCAAAATTCATTTTTTCTTTCTTTATTCCTACATCTGTATCGTGCAAACATTTTTTTTATTTTTACTTTTTATTTTATCTAGATATTTTGGCAGTTCGGTGGTAATAATCAGAGCATATTTTAAACTGTACCTTGATTTTTTTATACTCGCAATTCTTTCCTGTTTGTCTATGTCAGCATCTCTTTGTTTTAGTTCTTTCTTTATTGTTCTTCTTCCTTCTCTCATTCTTTCAATTTCAGCACATGCACACCCCTTTTTCTCATAGTAGTCATCTTGTTCCATCTACCTAACATTAGTATTTGTTCTTTTAATTTCAGCTCAGCACTGTTGAAGTATTTTGCATTTATGTCGCATTCTTAGATTTTCCTCGAATATAACCGCTCTTTTTCCAGTTTCTACTCTCAACATTTCTCTCTTACTATGTACCCTGGCGTTTGATTATTTATCCCTAACACCCATTTTATATACTTTTCTTGCACACGCTCAATTTTTTTATATTCCTTTCATCCCTATATTTCTGCTCCATACATTATAATACTTTTCAACAAACTGTCAAACATCATCATCCTTCTTTTAAAATTTTCACCAAATTTACGTAACTAAACTCTAGACACTTTCCATTACTATGTTTGCTTTTTTGACTACTTCCTTTATTTGTCCTTTGTCTGTCATACTACTATTTAATACATATCCCAAATATTTCAACTCTTTCAATTGTTCTATATTTTTTCTTTCCCATTTCCCTTCATCTTTTTTTCAATTCTTACTTTTTTTCTAAACACCATCATTTTTGTTTTATCTACACTAACTTAAAGTTTTTTGTTTATTACATATCTTTCCATAACTTTTATCATTTTTTTTGCTCTTTATTCTTTATTTCAATTATCATATAAAACAACTTTTTGTTTGACTACAAACTGATGAAATTTAAATTCTTTTGTAAATACCAGTAGCAGTAATAGCAGAGAAAGAAATTTTGATTTGGCAACTTCGATAGGTAGTGGCGATGGCGCTGTGCGCATCAATAAATCAGTAAGAAGCAAGATAGCGTCGGAGTCGTACTTGCTAAATAAAGTGGCTATATTATTTTCCCGAAATCACTTAGAAAACTATTTTTATTGCTCTTTTAAACTAACAATCTGACAGCATATGGGCTATTAAAATATTCACCTAAACACGGCTTTGTTGAGTCTTTTTGATATAGCTATGGTTGTGGTAGAAAGCAAGAAATAATAGAGAAGAATGTAGATGCTTTATCATCTTCAGTTTTTATTAATTTATCAGTGGACCTTTGGAGACTGGAAACTAAGATGAGAAATATTAGGTATTAAAACATAATTCTTATGACCAAACTTTATACACCAAATATTCTTACTACTTCAGTTTAAAGGTGTTGCTAATCGTTGTAGTAGATAGAGACCAGGAAGATGGAGATGTCACTACATTACTTTTATTTTAAAAGTTTTAAATTGTATTTTTGGCTTCAAGAATATAAAATTGACAATTTTTTTTATTTTATTATTATTGTTTATTTTTTAATATCCGAAGTTTTTAACTCGTTTATTAGTAGATTATTAATTATTACTGTTACTGTTGTGCACAGTAATAACAATAATTTTAGTCCGACAATAATTTTAGTGCTTTTGCTAAATTGGGTAAATGGTAATGGTAAAATAACCACAGTCATTGTCAAATGTACAAAACAGTTACCATTACTCATCTGCAATCGCTTAGTTAGAAATTTTCAATAACATAAATAGTATTTACGTTTCTATCGTGTGTTTTATTAAAAAAATCATCAAGTTTCTTTTGAAATTAAGTTAGAAAAAGAAGCAAAAAAAAGATATCTAAATACCCTCACCTAATATTCTGACTAGTGTCAAGTACAAAATTTGTTAGTGTTGTTCGTTGCTATCATTATATCTAGGATCCAAATCCTTGTCACTTGCTAATTATCATCAGGCGTTTTTAACTTCTAGGCTATGTGTGGGTCATTTGGGTTTAAAACCAACCAAAAAAATTGGTTTGTTTAGTGCGATTAATCTCAGAAATGCTTTAAAATAATGCAGAAAATTCAAAAGTAACTTGAACTTTTCAATTGAGCGCGCGATATTTATTGCAAGTAGTTTTATCTATCGTCTTATTATGCACTCATATATTTTATTTTTAATTTAACATTCAACACGTTGTGATACAAGAAATTCTATTTATTCTTAATAAATTAATTGTTGTTAAACAGGAAGAAATCTTAGACAAAGGAACTCCTCCGTTTCACATTTCTGATTTGCGTGATGACTACAGTCATATCTGGTAGCATTTTATCCATTGTGCTATCGCTTGGAACATTTTCAGTATGTTAGTAAACACTTTGAGTAATTAATTAAAAAAATCATCACGATTAAAATATTCATCTAATCAAATGCGTTCTAAGCTCACGTGAGGAAAAGTTCCAGAAAATAGCTAATTACTCTTATAAAAATTAATTACATCAAAAATTATTACCACTAAATGTCTAAAAATATTACCGGAACCTCCTAGTGTTAAATTTTACGAGCTCTTTTACAATTCTAGTATTGAAATAAGCAAATTAAAAACTCCAAATCATTGCAGCAAATTATTGTTGTGCAATTATTATGTCAGTCCAGACACACGTTAATTTCAATGAATTATTTATGACAAAAGTGAAGCAAATCGATTATGACTTGTTAAAAAACCACGGGCTGGTGAACCCAAATAAAGCCCGAAGGCTTGGAGTTAGACGAATTGGTTTTTTGGGCGTTGAAAAAATAGCAGGTGTGCGAAAAAACCCTCGTATTAATTGAGTGTCAGAAGTGTATCAATTTAATTTGCCATATTTGGGTTTATTTCGAGCTGTTTTTTTTGCCGGTTGATGATCACACTCGACAAGAATACGGTACAAGGAGGTATTTATCTGGTATGTGATGCACGTCAGGAAGGCAGCACGTGTGTCACTCACGATTTTGCCACTGTAATTACACGGCGGCAGACTTATGCCAAAGCTCGTTGACCTAAGAACAAATTTCTTGCGTGTGGTTGATGAAATTTAGTGAAAGGGGGTTGGAGAGCGGCGATGTATTATTAGCGTTCCAGAGATGAAGTTATTGAGTGATTACATGGATTGATGGTACGAGTAGCTGGTATAGGATTTTTTCCACTGCTTCCTGCAGTGGGTGCACTTTTGGCGAGTCATGGAGTCAATGATCAAGTCGCGATTACCGCCTTTATCTCAATTAAATTCAGCAAATTAAACCAGCTATTGTTATGCAAATTATTTGTGATGATGCGGATTTTTTCGCTATTTGCTAGGGATGGAAATACAGGAAGGCAAGTCTAGTATGTTTTCAGATATTGATATTGACGTGTTTAAGTACAGCTGTCTGAAGAAGTATGCACAGACACACCCACGATAGCCTGAAGTATATATGAGGTTATACTCATGCATCTATCGAACTTTATCCTACCATCAATTACATTGGTACTGGTTTGACAGTAAAATATCTCTACTGATTCGCGTATCCTTGCATTGTGCTCGACATGGAACTGTTTTATGCACAAACTTTTTACAAACATGCTTATTTCTTAAAAGAAGAGAGCGACCTTGCGGCCCATATTCTCTTTTTGTTATTATTAGTATTCTGTTGTTCTGTCATCTCTACCTGGTCGGGTTTATCTACAAAGGAACATAAATTTTGCACGGCCATCGCCAGTAGGATTCTCGTCTTTTTTAAACGTATTTGCTGATTGTGCATCTTTAAAATATTAGTCTTCTTCTAACATACTCGCAAAAGAACAAAAGCGGTCCTGCACGAAGATTTGATAAGTTTAAAAATATTGCAAAAGAAAGAAATGGTGTTTTTTAGAAGTCTATAGATCTTTAAATATTTATTTTATATGTACTTTAGTAGATACAGTAATTTGTTTATTATACTTTTTGATAAAAAAACAAAAATTTTAAACGTATATAATTATGTTGTAAACCAATTTAGATGTCGTATTAGCCAATTCAGCACCCAAATTGCGTGCGTAAAATACTAGTGCAATTTTTTTTTAGGTTGGTAACACACATTTGTAACGTTTCAGCGCTTATGTCGGCGTTATGAGATTATAATAATTTTATTCGAATAAATTTTGTTGCACTTGATAACCAGTATCTCTCACCAAGATGTTTTTGTGTGTGTCGCCATTAACCTATAAAACACTGTAGAACAAGGCGCTTAAACAATGAGGTTACTTCAACTCTCTTTTTGAAGTTAGAGACACTTTAAAACACAGCGTTTGATAATTTACATATTATTTGCTAAATGAATATATAACACTGCTTAGTCTGAAATAATGATGAAAAAATTTGGTATCGTGATTTGGTAATTTAAAGAATATTGCAAAGTATTTAAAGATTTTCTTTATTTTGTTTATGCCAATTCAGTATGAGTATTTTTTATTATTTTTTAGTATTTTATTTATGAGTATTCAGTCAATAACCGATACGGGAAGTAAAAAAAAACAATTTGTGAGTTAATTACACAGAATTTTGGACAATTTTGAAAACATTTCAAATTACATTTTACTTACACTTTTATGATATTTATTACTAACTACTTCGTATTAACGCAAAACGCGCAAAGCAGAAAAAATAGCATAAAGAACTTGTTTCTAAAGTCACTGTGGCACTCGTTTTATAAACTTAAATTCATGCTACAAAGTTGACTTTTCTAAAAGCGTTCTTTCATATACTATTACGTCAATAAATAGTAGCATGACAAATTTTTTTCTTTATTTAACCTTCTTATCTTAGTTGCCACTAATACCTATAAACGTATTTAATGGTAAAAAGTCTCGAGATAACAAATTGTTGTAGAGAACACTTTCTTTTCTATCATCTTTTCAACACAAAGACGTCTTGGTAGAGTAAAACAAGCAAAACAAGACTTCTTGTCAGGCCCTACATTATCAAAAATTCAGAAATTTTTACTAAACTAGTTTCACTAATTACGAATTCGGTAAATAATCAAAAACAAGCTCGTATAGTAATCATGTTAAACGGTAAAGAAGTATTTATTTGTAGAAAAATTATGCTGAGTGCTGACACTACAAATCTTTTAACTGATGTTAGAATGTTTGTTATGCAACATAAAGCTAGCTTGAATCAGACGTCATATAGTAACAACAAACAAAGTAACAACAAAATTTTTTTGAATAATTGTACTGCATTTTGCCATAAATATAACGATAAATTAGAAAATTACTTCTATGCAAAATAAGGGAGCTTGAGTCAGACGTCGTATAGTGTGTAACACGTGATTAGCGCGCGTAGCTTTAACACAGCTGTCTCTCAATTTCTTTCTCTACCGTTGGCAATTGCGAAAGGTTTAAAACGTCTTATTCAACTTACCTATAATATTAAACATAAAATGAGCTTTATTAAACTAACCGCAAATAAACCCAAACCAATAGTACATTTTGATTTATAATGGTTTTTTGGTACAAAATTTTTCTGATAGAATCACCACAAATTATTAAGATGTACCTGCGGTTAATTTAAGAAATCCAATTTTCTAATAAAAAATAATTAAGTATCTATAACATATTATTATTTTTAATGAAAGATCAAGGAAAACTGATTCGTTTAATTCCGAGTAAATGAAATTGACGTCAGATTCTAAATAAAAAAAAACAAGGAAAACCTTCAAACTTTTGTATTTCACAGAAATAGATAAAGTTTTATTTGTTTTACAAATAGATAAACAAAACAAAAGAAATTTGCTTATTGTAAAAAATCACTTGAAACACACTTAAAGATGTGGTTAATAGAGTAGAAAACAAAAAATACGATATATAAAATAATGCATCTGAACAGCTACTATAAACGGCAAGCTTTAAAAAAAATATTCAGGAAATCTAGGTTTGACTAAATTAGGACTATGGTTTACTGTTGTTTTAAATATTGTAAAATCAAAATTTTTGCCTTAAATACCATCTTCTTTTTTATTTTCTTAAAAATGTTTCAAATTTTTTAAGTAGTATATTATCTAAATATTATACAATCTCAAAATGCCATTAACATCAACTAAATTTGTTTAAAAATGTAGGAATTTAACGGTAACAAAATGACAAGAACAAAAAAAGCATGTTTTTATATTAAAGACGAGTATAAATAAACATTAATCAAACTTTTGTTACATCTTCATACAAGATAATAGAGTTTTAAAGATAATAAAATTTACATGACAAAGATAACTAATAGTGTTAGTCAGTAGAGAAGCAGATTATAATTTATTTGTGTATTTAGCATAATAATTATGTGTTATTATAGCTGTTAGTATTATTATCAGAACGTTTATAAATGCTTTATAATTTGTTTAACATTAACGCTATAATAATTCTCCAATATTTAATAAACTTTTCGGCATTTTGGCCCAGCGGTGTCGAAGTAATTTACCATTTGATTAAAATGTTTTGTTTTCTTTTGATTTCCCAAATCTCAATTTGCGTGTTGCTTTCTCATTCCCAGATGTACCTGTGAGCAAAGTTTTGATTGGGCCGAGGACCCCAAGGTGAGCTCCTTTGTTTGGTATGCGGCGATTATTGAAGATGGCTGATTGACTGTGTGCAGGCTTGTCATCAAGATCGGAAGATCTCAAATTACTCTTACCATCATTACAAGGATATTTATCTCGTGTCGCGATCTCAAATATCCATATAGATGGCAGATAGAAACAGTTTGGCGATCTTTTTATTTTACGATCGCGCCGTAAAAGGACCGAAACAATGAGATTAGCAAGACCGGTCATTTTTCCCACCGCAAAAACGATTACGGTACATTTTCATCAACATTTTTCGATCAGTTGGTGTGTTATTGTAATAGTCTTGATATCGGAACCGGTACCCGCAACTGCTGTACTTATGGTTGCACCAGGCGATAATAATTTGTCACCAGATGCCGAGTTTCTCCAGTTTCCCAGTGATGGATAGAGTCGGGACTGGTCGGGAACCACCAACGAGATGAGGATTTATCGCGGTTTTTTCCTTGACCTGCTCAACGCTAATAATGGCCAATTAAATCGTGGTTTTACTATAGCTACAAGCGATACGAACTCGCTTTTGCAATTATTTGTTGACAGAACTAGACGAGCTATTTGAAACATCATCCAGGTACTGTTACTTTCCAGTTACGGGAAAGAATGTCCTTATAAGACTGAAAAATTGGCACTGCCTATGTTTATACCGCTACGTTGTAATGAACACCAGTCAAAAAAAGTACTATTCTATATCTAACGAGATTTTAATTATGGAGAATTTTTGATTGTTTTCAATTAAAATTCTTTGTTGATTTTCTGTTGAGAGAAAAATTGTTTGTTTAGAAACAATTTGAAGCTAGATGATCAGGTTGCTGATTGACAGACGATTAGATCGTATCTTGAACAGGAGACTTTATTGCATCATCTGATTACATGGTAATATCGATGGTTTTAAGTTACTGACCAATAAAAACAGCACAAGGTGCATGCAATAATGTATGGAAGGCTAGACTGCACTAGGGCGATAACATTTGTTCAACTATCTATTGCCACAATCAAGTGACAAAGACAAAAATTCTAAATTAGATACAGAAAATGTGTTTCCTTTTTAAACTAATATAATTATTACTTCAAATGTTGCATTTAATAAAACTGCACTTCCAGATGCGGATAAAAAGTTATAGACCAGGTGACAGCGACAAAAAAACTACGCCATCGAGTTGTTTATCGATAGTATATGTTTCAGAATTGGTATTAGTTGTATATCCGGTATCCATTAGAGTTTTACTTTTACGCCATCGAATTTCGGCACAATTTTTTTCCATTTAATAGAATTTGAGCGGCAAAATATAATCAAATTAAAAAATTAACTGGTCACACAATAGACTCTTTTCAAAAATTATTTTGGTCACAGTAATCAAAAGAAAATAATTAATATACTTCCGGCGAACAATATACATGTTTTTGTTACTAAAAAAAAGAAAAAAACCCAAATTTCGTTGTAATAAGAAATGACTGTTAAGACCAAATAGAAAACTACTGCAGTGGAAATCTTTGATTAAAATTTGCGAAATTTGTTACTATATCAGGTATCTTCAAAACTGTTTATTGCAAAACAGTGTCAATTTTTCTCAATAAAATGCCAAAACACTTAAACCCGTTTTTTGTTTTTTCTAAAATTTTGATTTAAGAAAAGTGATAATCATTTAAATTTAATTTTTTAAAAAGAGTCTTTCTTAAAAAATTTTATCTTATAACCCGTCTCGGAAATACAATTTTCGGTAGAGCCATTTTTAAAAACCAAATTATACAAATTACAATTTTTTTACTGCAGTGTACTATTGGGACTCAATAGTCACTCCATATAACAAAATTTAAATCTTATGCTCCGTTTTCAAAATACAGAAATTTTAAAATCTACAGCCGCCACTTCTTTCTATCCAAAATAATAGATAAAAATGTGGTTTTTTATACTTATTTATTTAAAATTTTTTTAAAAGTTTACCTTTGCGTTATAAGGTTAGTAAAATACAGCTTTTGCTTTCTAAAACTGTAAAACCTAAGTCGTATGTGTATTTATTCTATTAAAAATTACTTAGAAACATTATCTCTAGTTTATAAAATTATTTCCATTACGACTGCTAAGTTCAAAATTAGTAAAGTATTGCCTCCAACTTTTATTATCAAAAAGAAAATTAGTTTTTATATTTATAACCTAAAAATTAGTAAAAAATATCTAGGGTTTTTAATATTAGTAAAATATTTTATGACCTATAATAATGCATAACAATCCCGCTTCTATATTTATTAATTTAAAAATGAGTATAAAGCAATGATACCTCCGACTGTAATTTTTAGATTTAGTAAAAATGCACATTATAAAAACACTCTGTATATGAACAAATATGCTACAACACATCGTAACTTGTACAAAAACAAATTTAAAAAAAATGCTTTACATCGTATATTTCAAAAATTACACTAGTCTACAACATTTAAAAAAATATATATTTTTTTGCATAAGCTACTAAGGGTAGTTAATACACATTTTTTGTTTTCTACTAGTACGTCACACTTGTTGTACGTCAACGGTTTGTTTTTTCTCTTTTTCATATAAAATGTCATTATTTGACTGCCGATGACGACTATACTTCTAGACCAATTTTAAGTGTGAGTATAGAATTTCAGGGTCTTTAAATTGCTGTAAAAGTTTTTGCCCTAAGAAACGCAGTTTAAAAAGTTATAATCAAAAAAAATGTTAACTTTTAACAGTTCTGTTGTTTGCAAAATGTCATTTTTTCTGGAGTATACTTCTAGAATTATTTAAAAAATAAAGTTATTTATTTTATGAGTGGCGTTACCATTTCTTCATAATTTTTTTCCGGAAAACTTTGGAAGTATAAGTGACGAACCTGGCGAGCGATTTCGTCAAGATCTGAAAGTATTTGCAAAAAATTTCAAGATTTTTAGGATCAGAACATGCTAGGCTAATATTGTTGGTCTGCTGTGAGAGACACAGATCCAAGTAGTTACAAAAAAGCTAAAACTCTTTATTTTTAAGTTTTTATTTAATATTTCTTTTGTAACATTTTTCTTATTAAATATCTTAAACGTTTTACGTCCTGATTTTTTTTGAAATTTCTAAGTTGAGAGGGCTTTATGTAACTATGTAACAAAAATACAGACTGTTTCACGAGTAATAATAAGCTTGCGAAGCTGCAATTACAACCAGCAGTACAATTTCACAGTTAACTTTGATAATATTAATTTCAAATTTTATTTGTCAAATCTGTCACCGATAAAAAAAAGTATTCAAACGATGAAAAACCGACATAATGATGATATATGGGAAAAAATGCTTCTGCCGCGATGAGTTTGTACAGACAACGTTTTCCGGGTAGAGAAGAACTTTTGCTGGCACCATATTAGTACGACTTGAAACTACTTTAAAGAAAAATTGACCACCTTTGAAAAAGCCAAAAGCAAAAACAGATACTGGTCCTGTTTACATGTAAGTCAAAGAATGATCTCACAAGCAAGTGGCATTAGTTTATCTTCAGTTAACCGAAAAATTAAATAATTTTTTATTTAATGTATTTGTAAAAAAAAATTATAGTCCGTTTACTTTACTTTACTTTACTTATTTTTCTCTTGGTTAGCCATGAAATTTTGTTTTTAGGTTTTTCAGAACTAAAATCACTAGGTTCGATTTGACAGCAGTCAGCTATTGTTTAATAAAACGTTAATAACTTTCTTTTTTCAAATTATTTTATATTTTAGTACAACAAAATTTAGTGGCATTAAAAAATCCTGTAAGAAACCGATTTGAAACTAAATTTGGCAACGTATATATAGGAATGCTATTTCCCAAGATTAAATGTACATAACGTAATTTAAATTCTGGATGTCATTCATATATACAGGCTGAAATCTGTCAAATTATCATAGCCAACCAAGAGAAAAATAATAAGTAAAAGGATTATACGTTATCCTTAGAATTGTATTGCTGATTGCATTTGCAGTTTCGCAGGCTCATTATCACTCGTGAAACACCCTGTACATAGGTATTATTTCAGGAACAAAAATGTTGTAAACTAGTGTCATCAACAGTTTTATAATTATAGAACAATTTTTGGATATTTAGCATTTTTACGATAAGAACTGTTACCTGTTAAACATTTGTGAATGACAAATAAAAATTTTTTAATCTAAATTGGATTGAGTAATTATGACTTTTTTTAAACCAATACAGTTATTACTTCCAATGTTACATTTAATAAAGTTGCACTTAAGCCTCATTAGATCATATCACGAGCAACATTACCGGATTTATTGTAACATAAAAACCGTAATCACAAGCAATCCTTTAATACTAATTGACCTGCTAGTTTTATAACAAGAAGAATTTTTGAAATGGGTAAAAATCTACCTGGAGCCTTTTATAAAAACTATAAAGGCCAACTTATTAAGTGCTTGAACAACGAAAAAAAAAAAACAAACCCTGACAGCAAAATAAATTCGACAAATTAAGTGTTAAGCCGTTGGCGTTGATTGTCCTTTCTGAACATAAACAAAACATCTTAATTTGTTTGCAGGAAAACAAATTCTTTAACACAATACTAAAATTTGTAGTGAGAAAATAAACACGACAAGCTACAAAACTGAAATAAAACAGGAATTATTGAATGTGTGGGTGTTTGATAGGTGCAAAGGACATGAAATTTAAACCAAAAAATGCAAATTGTTAAAATCAGTGATCTTTTCTGTTTGTGTTTTATTTCAATAAATTCCGGCAGTGCGATGTTGTTGACTTTTGTTGTTGCCGCATTATTATTAAATTAATTAATCCCCAAATAGATTAGCTGTAAATTATGTGCATGATAATTAATAGTCACTTAAGCGGTTATTAGATTAAAGCCTTCCAGAAAAACTCTAATAAAGCTATTATAGAAAATGTGTAATATTTTAATTAAAGCAGTTTGACCCCCGGTCCGATCCTTCGAGGTGAAAGTTTTCCAAATACAAGGCCAAGTTCGTTCCACCGATGAAGCGCAAGTTTTTGGTGCATGTCGGAATCCAGCGCGTGGAAAAAGACCAAATTTGAATGTCGTTTGCAATTATCCTAATCAGTGAAGATCATGTTTTGGCACCAACAAGAGAAAATTTCGGAATGGGTTAGGTTCTAAACGTAGTGCCAGAATTGGCTACAAAGCCGTAGCTCTAGAAGACTGATTTAAGCCATACTTGATATTGCCTAAAATGTCTAGAATGGAGAGTCTATTTTTCGTTTAATCCTCTAAAACATCTTCTAAAAAGTCGCCCTGAAGTATCCAAAAATGTAAAATTGATATTTTTTCAAGATAAGTTAAATTTTCAAAATTTTTCAGATATTTATCTAGAAGAATTTATTGCAAAAATATTGTATTTTACTGTTACCCCCGTTCAATTTTGTGCAATATTTTAATTTTTGAAAGTTTTGTTTATAAAATATTTATAATTTGAAAAAATTTTCAAAATTATGTGACGTCTTGTGAGAATAAGAGAAAATTAATGTAATACCTTTTAGCATCATTAAATATAAAACAAAAAAGAAATAAGTATCAAAATGTTTTGAAGGTGTTGGTGAAATTCCCAAACACAGTTTTGAAATTATAAATTATATGATTTAATTTTATAGAAATCGTAGAACGAGCCAAACTTAATTTTTTTAAAGCTATTTAAAAAACAATTATTTTATATCATTGCAAAAATGGCTAATTTCAAAAATAAAGTCTTAAGAAGAATTTCTATAATTTTGTAAGACGGTGAATGTAATTTCCATTAGAAAGAAAAAGATGGTTGCGGATTGTGTTTGAGATTAGTTTCTTATCTTTTGAGTAGTTTATATATCAAAAAACTGGATAGAGTTAAATTTAATCTCGAAAGTGAAGTTTTGCTTTTGAGGTCCTGAAGGATCTCAGGTTTCAATTAGTTGAGGGGTTAAGGCACTATAGCTCTGAGTGTATCTTTCGTGCTACGCCCCTGGCTGGCGAACTTGGTCCTTTTTTTCGTCCATCACGCGCAATGTGACCCAGCAGGGTCGTTGGTACAGTCTGGACGTGCGTGGGTTGTTGGAGTGAAAGCGGTCGCTTGCCCTGGGCCGCTCCAAGAACACGTAACATTGAAACAATGCTTTAATTGCCGCCCATTTGCACCTAATGCACATTTCTGCTCGTAAACTACTTAACAGATTAATTCTCGGCGCTTTGAAATCGCTATTTATTGATGAAATTTCTCGCTTTTTTTCCCGACGAGCAAATATGGGTTAGTTTGTTATGTAAAGCCTTGACTGTGCCCACTGAGCCATTGTGTTCAATTGCAAAACCTAATGGGGATTTGCGGGAAGTAGAAAACGGCCTCGCCCATGTACCTAACGAAATTAA
This sequence comes from Tribolium confusum, assembly GCA_029207805.1. Taxonomy (NCBI): domain Eukaryota; kingdom Metazoa; phylum Arthropoda; class Insecta; order Coleoptera; family Tenebrionidae; genus Tribolium; species Tribolium confusum. The sequence continues at coordinate 38,218,663 of JALGAY010000002.1, read as the reverse complement.
ATTATTGCATTAACTATAAGCTATTATATTTAGATAAGTGTTGCGAAAACGAGACGACTTGAAGGACCTCCTCAAAATTGCAGGCTCGATACTTCAAAAAAGCCAATTTATTATTCGAACGTTCATCAATCACTTTCTTCAAAAAATAACATTAAACTCTATAACCTTAATTTTCTACTGATACGTCTACCATCTGTGCTAGACGCGTTTAATTAATACTAATAATTATTCAATGTCTTAAGATTTCTTACGGAAAGTAAGTGCTAAAATTAATATCAATTATGTACTGATGATGGCTAATGCAAAATGTACATTATTTTTTGTCACTATTACTAATCAACGACTTAAACACGAAAGTTGTTATATCAAGTTTTTGTTGAGCATCTGCGATTAGTTGACGAGATTAATGATAAACTAGAGCAATTTGTATAAATATCAACATTTTTTATTGCAGTTGTAACAGTTTGTGGATGTAGGTGACAGGAAAACAACCGATGGGACTATTTACGTCCATTCAACTGATATAGATACTACACAGACTCTATAAATAACAGTAAACCAATACCATTTCTACTATACCTATACCACATTTGTTTTGTTATATATTTTTAAAAAGCCAACATAATAGATTTACTTTTTTAAGCTACTCCGATAGATCTTTGCGATTTAAAATTACTTTATTTAAACAAAACATTATGTTGTATATTACTTAGAATTTTACTCTTTTTTATTATATCTATTTACACTGATTAAGCTTAACAACTACTACACTATTACAGGTAATGCTAATTCGTTTTTGTTCTGTCGTTTCAGTTTTTTTTTTGGTGGTATATCCTAGGAACTGACAACCAACTAAACAATTTACTTCTGTCGTCAACTACTTTTGCTTCTCTAACCACTCAACTTTTCGAAAATTGTTAAATTGGGCTTTAGTTCCTTACTAAATTTTTTATTTGGTACAATTTTGAAACAATTTTCGTTTTATACACCGCATTGAATAGGTTCCTTCAGAATTTTACATCTTTGTGAGTAATTTCTATTGTATTTTTTATCTGTTAATTAATTAGTGTTTCGATATAAATCTTTTACAGCTTTTGAACAAGACTTGTTTTCTTGTTCTTAGTTATTGATAAATTCTCTCAATTCTTATAAGGTTGGTGTAAGATCTTTTTCTTTTTAAGACTGAACACTGAAGCCAGAGTGGTTGAGTGTTGACGTCACTTAATAGTTGATTTTTATCATAGCTTTTGTTAGCTATTTTTTAATCTTTTTTGTCGTATTTAGAAACACTGACATACTCTCTTTGGTTTTCATCAGTAGAAAACTTTCTAACTTTTAAGCCTATAGGATCAATCTAAAATAAGTTGTTCTCTGCTGTAGATCTTGTTAACAGACATTTCTTAGTAGATAACATTTGTACAAGCCAGCAAAATCATTAAATCACTCTGGCCAAGCCTTAGGGTTTCATTAAGACCAAAGTGGTTTCTACGACAAAATTGTTTAATACGCTGAAACATTATCTACTTTACTTTTACTGAATTTACTCACTTTTCGCTAAATTCAAACCGATTTAACATGGCCGTTATCAGGGAGAAACGTTTGACAAGATTTTGGCGGAGTTCGTTAAATTGTGAGTGTATAAAGGTTCAAGTTAGAGGAGCACATAAAATAAAACTTAAATAAAACAAGTAATGCATTTTGAAGAGTTGTTAAAAAACTAAAAAAAATATTGTATTTTTTATCTGTTTAATATTTAGTCTTCTGATATAAATCTTGTACAGCTTTTGGACAAGACTTGTTTTTTTGTTCTTAGTTATGGACCAATTCCCTCATTTCTTATAACGTTAGTGTAAGATCTTTCTCTTTTTAAGACTGAACAGTGAACACTGGAGCCAGAGTGGTTGAGTGATAAAGTCGCTCAATAGTTGATCTTTAATATAGCTGTTTGTTAGCTATTTTCTAATCTTTTATGCCGCATTTAGAAACACTGACATACGCTCTTTTATTTTCATCAGTAGAAAACTTTTTAACTTTTAAGCATAAGATCAATCTACAACAACTTGTTCTCTGCTGTAGATTTTGATAATAGACATTTCTTAGTAGATAACATTTTTTTAAGCCAGCCAAATCATTAAATCACTCTGGCCAAAACTTTGAGTTCCATTAACACCAAAGCGGGTTCTACAACAGAATTGTGTAATACGCTAAGAAATTATCAACTTCACTTTTACTGAATTTACTAACTTTTTGCTAAATTCAAACCGATTCAACATGGCCGTTATCAGAAAGAAACGTTTGACAAGATCGTGGCGAAATTCGTTGAAATGTGAGTGTATGAAGAGTTTAAGATGCAGAAGCACATAGAATAAATACTTGATTAAAAAAAGTGATGCATTTTAAAGAGTTGTTAAAAGACCATTATAAAAACCATTTAAGAACTTTTTTCAATTTGTTTAACCATTTGCAAATAAACTATTTGAATTAATAATTAATCTTTTAAAATAATTTCTAGATTTTGTATAGCAACGCATGGAGTTGTCACTAATGTTATTGTCAAAAAATAGTGATCTAAAATTTAAAGAATTTTGGAATAAATTTTAAAGTAATAATGTTGTTTATACCTTTTTCATTCCTAGTTAAGAAGCGTAGAAATGGCATACAAAAAAGACAGTAATTAAATTTCAAAAATAAACTTTCTTGATTTCTCTTTGAACTAATATAACAAAACTCAGTTACGTGTTCCCTAGAATGTCAATTATTAAAAGATCACCTTCAGTAATTTTTTTCTGTTAGTCACGAAACTCGTGAGACTAAAAATGGATTAACCTCTACAACATTTTTTTTTAATTAGAACTTAAAGGCCTATTAATATCTGAGGTTATTAACGCCTCGGTAAAGTTGTTACATTGAATCAAATTATATATCATTTGGTTTATATTGTATACTGCATTATGTTTCTGGTAGGTAGGTCTTGGTTCTATGTTGTGCTCGCTTCGGTGTTATTCTAACTTTTGGCATTCAAATAAATGTTTTACTGATATAGAGGTAGTGCATTAATCGCATATAGGAAGAAGGGTTTCAGTCATTAGATGTCGGTGGGTTGCTCTAGTGTGTCCAATACTTAGTCTGTTCTATATGACCTGTTTTCTCCTGTTGGCTGAGAAGTTTTTTGGAGAAATTGATATAATCTCTTGGAGCTTGTTGGTGTTAACATTCCATATGTGGGTCCATTTTTCTTGCATCTTCTCTCTAATGTAGTGTCTGCAATCTTTTCTTTGTAACGGTATCTACAGTTTCTTTTGCTTCTGTGTTATCTTCTTTATTTCTTTTGCCAATTTGTCAGCTTTCTCGTTTCCCTTGATTGTGGTGTGTGAGGAAATCCAAATGAAGGTAATCTCCGATTTTGCTTTTAAAACTTTTTCTTAGATTTCTTGAACTATTTGGTTAGTATTTGATTTACAACAAATTTTTAATTTAATTTTAAGTGGTTAGTTAAAATCTCATGCGACTTGGTAGTGTCGTTCTTGATTTGTCTATAATTACAACCTGGGAGATGATTCTGATATGTAATAGAAGGGTATTGAGTAGAATCTCAAGAAATTATTTTATTTTTTTCTTGCTATCAGAATATCTAATCGAACACGCCTTTTTAAAAAAATTGCAAATTATCTTCAAAATCCTGTCATTTTTTCTTAGGTTATTTATCACTTAAAATACTACCAGAAAATTTAAAGTAGTATTACTATATTTTGACATTTGTCATAGATTAAAATTAGAAAATCAGCTCTAACTATTTCTAGTTCCTTTTCTTGTTTGCGTTGCGTTTTTTCTTCTCCTAATATTTCTCGTTTTAATATTTCTTTTCTGTGATATTTTAAGTTGACTTATTTTTTAGCTTTACATTGCTTTACTTCTTCGGTAAGCGTTTTTTCTTTCACCTTTGTTCTTTCTTCAGTTTTTTTATTCCATAGTTTTTAGTCTTTTTTTGTTATATAGAGTAAATCAACTTCCCTAGTCGCCTCTTATTGTTTTTAATTAGCTCTGTAGTATCAACTGTTTTTCTATTTCATATAAATTATTGAATTAGATAACTGTTTTCCTGTTGACAGAAATAAAGAATTTTTTAATTTGTACATTTAGGTCAAATTTAGAAGAGTTAAAATTATTGAAAATGATCTTAATAATTTAATGAAATTCTTTCTACTTAGTTAGGTGTTTTGTAAACAATTTAAAAAATGCCGTTTAAAATTTTAATCAGTCAGCACGTAACAAAAATGTGGAGCACTGGTGTCAGTCCTGATATTTCGTATAACATTTCGATAAGCGAGCAATTTTTCACCGTTAAAACGGAAGCGATTTTCGAGTTGAGACAATCTGTTGATGGTGTATTTTATCGAAAATAGTTTATGGTGACAGTTGCAGAGAATAGTACAAACAAGTTTTCTGCATTAACTTATCTTTTATGTCAAGAAGAGCTCGAAAGCCGTAACATTGTAAACATCCATCTTGGAAAAATTATATACGACTGTAATTTACTTTTGATATTCTAATCTTCGCATAAAACAATAAAAGATCGTTTATTGTGCGTGTGTTTGCACTATTGTATCTGAGATATTCTGGTCGTATAATAAAGTGTAATGTATGAGTATCCATAAAGCAATGCTCGTTCCAAACACATGTAGACATATTATTATCATTTTATTGAACACATCCTGTAATAACACAACATTGTAAATTATATTTTTATCTCGGTGACATATAAATTACTGTTCTCTAAGAACTTTTGACCATTCGAGGTGGGATTCGTCTTCTTGTGACGAAGGAACATTGACGGCTTATTTTTATCCTTTGATTTATATCTTCTCTCGCACTCCGCTACTTCCTTATTCCTTATTAAGGCTGGCACAGCCGCTTCAACACATCTGCCCTCACTAATAATTTATTTCCCACCCAATAGGCGGTCTCAAAAATTTTCTCCCATACAAAAAAAATGCTATTGTTTCAGTTATTAAATTTACAAAAACCAAGTGAATTTCCGCCTTTAAAACAGCTTTGTCAATTGGATCGGAAAATCGTACAATGCTTCACTTGAGCCTCATTTGCCCATCGGACTATGACTGATGAAAATCACTATTTGTAAATTGAATTCATTACAACCGCCGACAATATTTATAAAGAAAGTCCTAGTTTTTATACCTATTCAAGCGTGCAATCGTAACGGACAATTAAATACCCGAGGAAAATCCATTGGCACACTTCACGTTTGCCAACCTATTATCAAAGTGACCGCTTGGGAAAAATGGTGGAGGTGCCACATCCGTTTCTCCCTACATAAATTGCCGTTAATTGTACTAATTGATGGGCAAAGTCTGGACGCTTTCTGGTTGACCTTCATGTTATGCACTAAATAAATAAATTTCAAAGTAATGGCAGACTTGGATGCGAAAAAAGCTTGATGGCCGATTATCTCAACTGCGTGATCGCTTGCCGTCAAATATTTTTTCCAAGGTCTATAAGTGGGACTTTGATTATGCAAATCGACACGAGTCTGGCACACTTGAAGACTTCATTTCACCCAAAGGCCTGATTATACACATTGAATTTTTATTAGAGTTTGTGGGCGGGATACATTAATTTTCTTTAGCGTAATTAATTAGCAATCTTTATGTGAAAGCAAATTTCACATCTTCAACACGAAAAACTTTTATTTTAAGTCAAGTTTTCTTATGCAATAATTTGTTTTGGTTTAGCGGCCATGTTTATTTTGGTCATTATGCACCCAGATACTTGTGCTTTTAACTGAAGAACTCTAATAGCTGCATTTATTGTTATTTAAAAATGCGTTATTTACTAATTCTATTACCACACAAGCTGGTAAAATAAGACGTCTATTCAATTCTAAAATATTTGACAAGGACATAACAGTAAAACATTATATCTATTTAGACACATTCTTAAAATACTGTAGCTATTATTTCTTAATATAATTGAAGGGTACAGGAATAAAAAGAGGAATGTCCAAGAATTTGTTTTCTTATAGAGGTGGGATTTTTATCGTTTTTTATAAATACGCCAATTTTTTTATTTGATATAACTTTGAGTAGACTTAGGAGTATTGACAGTCCTCGTTTTTAACAGTTTTTAACTGTTTTTTGTCTGTATTGCATTTAATATTGGTTAACATTTTTCTTTTTATTTCAGTACCTTTCAGAATAATAATAATTTACTTCAAACTTTAAAGAGTACCTATTATAAATGTTTAGCGGAATGTCACTCTTTTAAACTCTTGTCTTCCTCATTTTCTCCGATTTTTTGGTTTAAATAATTAGCTTCTTTCTAACTAAAATTCTTTTTAATTGTAACTTTAATTATTTTTCAGCAAATTTATTTTTCAAATGTTGCGTAAAGTCCATTTAAAATTGCCATTTACTATAATAGCTATTTACGTACCGGTAATTTCACCCTCTTTCATACTATAGAAGGTTGAAAGAACTCATACTAGTAGTTCCATCATCTAGAATTCTCCAAATTGCATCTCATTTCGTTTTGTAGCAGAATCTACTCCTGTAGTGGTTTATCTAAATAAATTACCGGAAGATTACTTATCAACAAAATAGCAGTACTCAACCTTCTTCTATTTCCAACACTCATTTCTTTAACTGTTTTATTCAGACGTTTTAGAAATCAAAATCTCTTGATAGTTTTCGAAGTACTTGCAGTCGTTAACTGAAACTCTTCGTAAAAGTGCCAACATGACTTTGCAGTTAAATCGTCAAAAAAAGCGCCAAATTGGCGACAGTATCCACTCAATTTTTTCACTTTTTTTTTAGATTAATTTGGTACTGATAGTTTTGACCCAAACTTTTTTATGTGTTATCCTTTTGAAAGTGGTGGTTTTGACAGCACTGATTATGTACAATAAACCAATATATTTGCATTGTTTTACAGCTAAATACAAACTATTCGTTAAAAATTTTTTTTGAAGTACTATGTTAAGTCTTTAAGAGGGAAAATATTATCTTCCTGTAGCTACCATTCAAGTGTGTACACTTTTCTTCTGCTACATCACTTCTTCTTTTTGGTTTGTTTTTACATATTTTAATAACCTTATTGATTACTCTAAAAATAGTTTGTTATCTACCAGGTTCAGAAAGAAGACTAAAATTGTTCCGAACGGAAACGAGTATTTATAATAAATTTCAGTCGATTTTGGAACAAGCTTATTTCACCTTATTAACCACAACAGTAATCTTGCAAGGCAACAGTTGCATTGTTACAGGTTAAATTCTGCTATTTATCTTCGATTATACTTGATTTATTTTGGACGCTAATTTGTACAGATGGCTAGTCATCGTATTCACCCTGAATACATATCTTATTGGTGACAAATGCTAAATAAGTATCTCTAACGCGCGTTGTTACTGTTAGTAAACAATGTGGCACCAGTTAGAAGTTCAGAAGATTGTATCAGCTACTTACTCTAGATTTAGTCCAAGTGTGGTCAAAACTTGTATCACCAGAAAGACAGCAACTCTTGTAAACACGCTAAAAAGGGTTTTTCTAGTAGAGCCAGTTAGAAAAAAATCAGAGACAATATAAAGCAACATTCACAATTGCTAATAATTTATTGGTTGTTACACCGAAATAGAACAGAAAAACGCACCTTCGAGCAGTAACAATTTTTATATTAGTGTGATAATGACTGCTACAGTAAAACATTAAAAAGCAGTTATGAGGTCACAAAAAAACCAGCTAAAAACTGTAATTACATGGGGCAACAATTACAAATGTTTTGATTTGCAAAAACGTTCTTAGACGTAAAAAAATGTAGAATAAGGAAAAAGGCCATACTGAATCTTATATTAAATGCTAATTAGAATCTCACACTGTTGCTCTATCTAAGATGTTAGACTTTGGTACCTGCTCTAAAATGTAGAGAATAATTTGCCTATTGAACCTATTGTACGGTTTTTGCAAGCCTATGATTATAAACTACGTTTAGAGCCAGTAATAAAAGCCACAGTAAAGAATATTTACGTTACGTATTGGGTAATCTTCTTTTTTTGATTTATTATCTGATTTACCTTAAATTTAGTTTTTTAAATTTGGCGTATACCCTAAGATTATCTTTAAAGATTTCATAAAATCCCTTTAATTAGAAAGAAACCATAAAAAATCAGAATTAGAGCTAGTTCTTTATTGCTTATTGTTATCTCTTTCACCTTAAATTGCTTTATAGATTTATCGACTTTCTTTTATCTGGTGCTTAATTTTGTATGTAGGTACACTGTTGACACTTCTTTCAATTTTTTTTTAATACTTTGATATATGAAATTTTTCGCAAAGTAAAACCTAACTCAGACTTTAAAAATAATAAAGCAATTTTTTGTTTGGTATAGATATACGGTTTTTCTAAAAAGTTTGAGTCTACGATTTTAGCATTTTCTTCCAAAACGTGGATCTATATTAGGTATTTGTCGTTACCACTAAATTTTAATAAATCGTTGTCAACATCACGAAAGCTTATTTTGTCTACTATGTCAATAAACACTGTGATCAAAATTTCTGCTGCTTTTACTGTGACTTCTTTATATTACTCAATGTTTTCTTTTAGATAATTGTTTTCTTCTATTGTGTCTACGTTATTTTTTCTACATCTGTAAGTTTTTTGCTTTACTATTTTGTCATTCTTTATCTTCTTCTTTATTCGAGTCGTTATTGCTCTAATTCAAACGGTCATTCTCGTTATCAAAGTTTTACTTTTTGTATTCACTTGATTCATTGTCGTTATTTTTATCATCATGCAATCATTTTAAATCTCACAAATAATTCAGTTTTTTGCTTTTGTTACCAAAATTTAAGACAAGCAGCTTAGCAAACGCAGTAAAGTTTTTAACAGTTAACTTCTTTTTTGGCACTAATTAATTTATTAGCAACTACATTTGATTGTCTTAATTACTTATTCTTAAACTTAAACATTTGTCTTAACAAATGTTTAAGGCATGGTCACTTTATTCAGCCCCCTAGACACCACTTATAAGATTACGCCTGAAGAAGACTAACTATAGAGTCGAAACGTTGCGTTAAAAACAAACAAATTGTTTGTATTGGTCTTGTTCAAATTAACCAATTTCCACGCATAAGATTTCTAATTTCAAAATATAAGAACGATATGACAAGTAATATTTTTACTTTCTTCGGTTTCTTGTCTAGATCATTGAATTCATCGCCGTTTGCTTATCCAAGCATAGATTTGTTCAGGAGAAGGAAAAATGTATTGAGCTTATCCTGAACTTATTTATGTTTTTAAAATGGGCGATTTTGCAATTTTCTTAGAGAATTTGTTGATGGCTTTGCACCCTAATATGTGAGTCACATGTGTCACAATGAAAGAGTTGATGGCTTTGATAAATTTCTGGGGTTCTTTAATAACAATTTTCGTAAAATTGATAACGATGGCGTAACACTTGGATGTGATTTATCCTTGGTAATAGATTCAAGTCTTCCAATTTCCTGAAAATTGTTATGTAAAGACGAGACGTTGAATAAGCGGTTGTATAGAGACATCAGTGAGGTTTAGAGAAATTAAAAAAATGTTTTTGCGGAATAAATTGACGTGGAATTACAAGAGCGGTCTGGATAAATGTTGCATCGGATGACGTGGCGTTATCTTAATGTAATTAATCCCGTATTAAGTTAACGACAGTTCTATTAATTCATCCTGAATAGTGGTTGTCAATAAATAATTACTACTATAATTACACGTTTTAAAAAGTGGCGATTTAATGTGGGCATGTAAAGCATAAATAAAATAAACAAGCCTGGATGGATAAATGAAATATAAATACAAACCATAGGCATTTGTTATTTGATACCAACTGTGATGTTGATTAACTCAACAACCACACTATTTCATGTACTGATTAATATTTGTAATTATTCCGGAGCAAAGCACGACCTAAACGGCTCAAGCAAATCCTGAATTACTGATATATTATGTTCAGTTCTTATGTTCACCAGACAAATTAACGTACTTTATTACATATCAAAGACCGCGATTAACAATTATTATTATTTTACTTCTTGGGAAACAAGAGCAAAGCACTTTGGCGCGCTCATACATTATTAATAAATACTGCCAGCAGACCAGCGGCTAGCTAAATTATGGCCGAGCATTAAAAAAATACAACAGGAAAGTTTCAGGGTTTGCCACAGCTTTCGGTTTAATGAACATATTAACAATTGCAAAATACCAACACCAGAGACAACAGGATATCGACAATATTACAAAATTTCATGGTTTCAGGCAAACTATTTAACCTTCGACCTTACACCCACCGTGATTCTATTCCAAACACTTTAATGGATAAAATGTCATAAATTATGATCAGGAACCCGGCTTAACGCGACTGCCGGCACAAGAATGCAATCCAATTCTTTTTATAACTGTATTTCGCATTTTCGCAAATTCAGCCGTCTCTTATTTATTCATCCTTAATTCTTGTTAATTATTGAAACAAATTTTTGTTTAATTGCATTATTAATCTTTCCTGTCAGATTAATTATTATAATGCACTCTTCAGTTTAATTTTTATTACACTTATACATTTAGAAGAAATTATCCTAAATTACAGAAGTTACCATAAGTTACTAAAACTTATTTTCATAGTACATTTCCAATAATCCAAAGTTTTGCGTTTATAATTCTAATTTTTATTACAAAAACAAATGTGCTAATAGACTCTGAATAAAAAAGTAAGAACGCAACTTTAGCGCCCTCTAGCCTCTAAAACTTACATAAAATTATCATACATTACCATGAATTACCATAAATTATAAATTACAGGAGTTACCACAAAATTACATAATTTACCATAAAATGCAAGAATTATTGTGTTTTACCATAAATTACATAAATTACCATGAATTACAAGAATTACATAATTTATCATAAATTAAATAAATTACCATAAATTACATGAATAGCCATAAATTACAAAAATAAATTACATAATTTAACACGACTTAACAGGAATTTGCACGCAATGAACTTCTAAAATTAAAAAGTAAAAACGCAAATTTGGCGCTCTCAACCATCTAAGTGGTGCATTTTACTATAAATTACTAGGAGTTACATGATTATAGAAATTACAACTTACGAATTACCATAAATTACAAGCATGTGATTCTTAACGTTACTTTATCAGAGTATTTTTTACAGCGTAAAACTATTTTTTATAGTAAAAAACCTCAATTTTTTAAATGTACACATTACGTTTGCGTTTGCATTTGCATTTTTTTTTAATTTAGTCAAACTCTAACGTCGACGCAACGGTAGAATTGTTATTTAACATTTTGTGCTCTAGACATAAAATCGAAAAATTGTATATTCCAAATACAAAATTTAGCTACAGATGTTCACAAAGATGAAGACAACAAAAAAGACAAAAAGCCTAAAAATAAATGTTGAGGCGGCTTGCGATTAAATGCGATAATAAACAAATAGGTTCTTAAAATAGGTACTTTAAAAATATAGACATAAAATTTTCCAGAAAAAAGATTTAACCTTTTAACATTACATAGTATTAAGAATTTTCTGAAGATCGCAACTTTCAAAATAATACTATAATAGACCTGTACTGACTATTTTTTTTGCTGAACGTGTGTAAGTCGGCATTACAGCTACGATAAGAAAGTAAAATAAAATAAATTTAGTCTTGTACGTCTGCTTTCGTAACGTCAACGACACTATTGTCAGTACCCAGTAAATTCCAAGTATTTCAATCCTAGATCTTTCTGGACAGATTAAAAATGTAGGCCAAGTGTTGCCACATAAACAAAGTTTGTTTAGTTATCAAAAAACACCAACACTGCAATTTACTTTCAAAATACATCAGGCAACATGGCACAACTTTTGAAATGCGATGTCATGACAAATGACGGTTTCTTAAATTTGCAATTTATTTTTTTTTGATATGTCGTAACAGAGTGTTACAAGTACTTCAGTTGTTGATCTAACAAATTTTCAACTTTTTGTAGTATTTTGATCTTCTTTTCAAAATTTCTACAACTTTTTTAGTATGACAAAAACGTGACGGAATAAGCAAAAAATATGACAACGTCAAATTCAAGGAAATTTAATTTTGACAAAACTAATTCAACAAGTGGTGGTTTTTTGATAAGTAAACAAACTTTATGCAAATTCCAAAGATGGTAAGACCTCTCGAAACAAACCGAAAAAAAAAATGATATATACAAAATTAGACTAATTATTAGGTACGCTACAGAAATAAATAGAAATTTAGGTAAAAATAATTACTTTTTTATGTATAGTAACCGACTGTTCCAATGAGTTAATCAAAGAAAATTTAATAACAAAAATTTTAGAAAATTAGTCTGTAAAAAGTAGGAAGAACGAGTAGAATGTTTAAGTAGAATGTTCAACTTTTATTTTACTATTATCGATGATCAATCATTCCACGTATTATGGTCGATGAGATAAGACAGTAATAAGAATGAAAATAGTTACTTCTCTATTCCCTAAATAAAACAGTGTTTATATTAGAAAAGTGCCATTTTTTTATAATTAAGAGACAAAAACATACAAAGTTTTAAAAAAATTTTTAGAAAGTAAAATATTACTCATCAAAGTCGAACAAAAATCGAGATTTTGAAAAGAATAAAAAATGTGGTAATGTATTTGTTTTTAAATCATAAAAAGAAAATACAGTGCTCAACAATTGAAATGAAACACCCTAAAATTTTAACAAAGTTTAAAGTCTTGTAATTTCTGAAAAAATTTATTAATTGAGATAATCCGTTTTTTTTCTGGGTAGCTTATGTCTTACACTTTAAGATGTTTAATAGAGCGCTTTTTGTAAATTTGTAGTTTAAGGTATACAGGGTGTCAAAGACAGGTCTTGCAAAAAACGAAACGTTTAAACTGCTCCCATTTTAACAAAAAATACTTTTGGATTTTTTTAATGGGTCCCGGAAGAGCGCTGGATTAAGCTCTCAATACAGTTTTACAGATTTTAAGCTACACTTATAAATTAAAGCACTATTCCATAAAAACTGTTTTTTGCGCATTAAGCAATTTTTTTTAATTGATGTAAAACTTTACATTTTTTTTAATATTCTAAAGATAAAAGTTCAAACTTGAATTTCGAAAGGCAACGGTAGACATACTGTTAACATTTTGTGTAGAAAAAAACTTCCGAAGATGACCAAATTTTTAAACAGCTCCGAATTTTGGTAGTTACTGTTTTACCGTTTTGGAAATACCCAAAAGGGTCAAATCATTTTTGAAAATTAAATTTAGCAAAAAATATTGTTTAAAATTATTTCTGAAGAATTTCATTTTTTGGTTCCAACAGTCATCGTTTACAATAGAATTTGGGTCTCCTGCTCCGTTAAGAAAGAAGCAGTAATTTTGCAGTTTTGCAATTGAATTAAAATTTTGTATCAATTAACAAAAAATCTTAAAAGAAGTATTATTTGCGTGATGAATTCTGAATTTGCTTGGTGTGTTGGTTCCTGCTGGGAGAATGGGTTCTTGTGTTGTAGGATGAGCTATGGATTTTTCTATGGATTGTCAGCAGTGGTATCAGAAGCGCCGTAGTATTTTATTGCAGATTTGCATTCAGCTGTGCAGGTCTGTCCGAATATCTGCATATCGGCCTGTGGGCTCGAATTCTTCACTTATCCCGCCACCCATCAGCATAGCCACCAATGAGGTCGTCGACTTCTTAAACCAGTAATTTAATACTCGTCTCGATGTGATATCGAAAAACGGCGTTTTCACCAGCATAATAGTAAAATCAATGCATATATTGTATTATTTCAGTTAAAACAGGCAAAACAACCGGCTAAACGGTCGAAGGAATGCGTTAGTTGATCATATCGGCGTGAGTTAATAAGAATGTACATAAATTTTTATAAATTTGTCAAAGCGTCCGGCCGTGGAGATTTTCATTAAAAATTAGTAGTGTGTGTCAGCAGTAGATAACAATATTTATACGATTAAGCACGAGATGCAGCCACAAATGTACACTATAATCAAAGTAATAGTCTTTACACGCCTTTTCATAACTCAGAATAAAATCACGGCAACAACACCCTCTGGGATGCTGATAAAGATTATAATAAAAGGTTCGCGATGAAATATTCTTTATTATTGCGGAGATTGTGGCGAAGCTTTGCGCCTCCATTATCCTTGGAAAAATAGGATTCGGTTTTGTTGAACGAGTTATGCAAAGCGTCGCAAAAAGCGCAGCTCTATGTGCATGAAACCTGCACCGGCGGTGCATTTTTCAACAATTGGCGATTTGGACCCGAGTGGCCGCCGCCACATGCATACTTGTGGGTCTGGTTTCTTGGAACTTTGGCGCGACGTTGATACATGGCTCGCGAACACGGCCCCATCGCTTTGATCAACGACTTATCTGACCGTTTAACCGAGTTTCAATGTTTCTGCCTCATTAAATCACCGACCGTACACATGTACCATTCAACATCTTCGAGGGATGTTGGTGGACAGCACAGAAGACGCCATTTTTTCTCACTGTGCTTTTCTTTCTATTTTTCAAAAAACCTTCTCAGACCGACGACTTTGCCCGGCATAAATTACGATCCATCACGCCACATGTGCCTACGCAGTTCATAGGTACAATACAGAGCCAAATTAGATTTGTTCAAAGAGCTCGACAACCACAACCGCACACCTGGCCAACAAAAATCATAAACCTTTTCTCTGTTTTTATTAATCTATAATTAAATGTCAGAGGAAATCCACATTTGCTAATTGCACTAATGCCATCGTAATTATATTCACACAACCTGATCTATTTGTCACACTGAGCAAATTAGAATTAATGCTAAGATATGGAATACTAAACATGACTTTGCTTTAATGTACCATTTGTACCAATGGAATTTCTCACACAAATTTACTCAACATTTGAATTTTACCACAAAGAAAGTACAATCGCACGTGATTTAATAAATGTTCATACTATCCCAAAGAATGGTCTACTAAAACATTAACACATGTCTCTACTAATTGCCGCGTACGAAACAAGAACATTTTTTTGTAATAAAAAAAAGTCAATTCTAAAATTAACTGTCTGATAAGAACGTTTTTAGAAAGCTTTAAAATTTCTACAAAAATTGTTTAATTTTTAAGGTGTAACTATGGGTGATTCCTCAAAATAAATTGTAATACCTACTCTGTCAAAATTTTGTTTTTATTTTTTGATGTGTAGTTTTTTGTGCTAGTATGCATAAAATTCCATACCGCCCCGCGATAATTCAATTGCGTAAAAGTAAAGCAGTATATAATTCTATACCTCATAAAAGACCCGAACACCGAACCAATAAAAAAAGACATTTTAAAGTTGCATATTCCATGTGAGAAAAGTGGTCTCTACAACGATTTATCATCTGGAGACTTTTTATTATTAAATTGTTTTTTTCCTTGAATAGACACTATTAAAGTAATATTTCATATTTAGATTTTTTCTACCTAATATTCTTGATATTTCAGTTGCTAGAAGTTTTTGATAACTAAAAAATTGTGATAGATAAAAATCTAACATTGACTCAAATCAAGTTTCTTTCGATTTAAAAAGTTGAATTTAAAAAAAATAACTTATTTAACAACTAAACAATTTACACAATTAAAATAACTCAATAAAACTCTCAATAAACAAATAACTCAATAACACACTTCTTTCGCCTTTAAATTCTGAGACAATACTTCTAGATGTTTCCTAGCACCTTTGGAGCGAAAGATGACGTATATTTTCTAAGAGATGTACTCCATAGATGATGCCATCGCCTCTAATTTTTGAGAGTATTTTTTTAGCAATAATTTACTTCTTCATGTTTTGTCTTTGTTTTTTGCCGATGTTCTAGTTTTGTTCTTTCTGGTTCATCTACAATATATACCTAACTTATTTATACCTATAGTTCTTGATAAATTTTTTTGAGTGTGTTCTCTGTGTTCTGTCTTTTGCTTTATTTTGTATATTTTTTTATAGAATCGCTTTACACATATATACATACGAAAATATGACTTTTTTTCTCATTTTTCTCATCACGTTTTTATGCATTTGTTTGGTGTTCTAGTGCTTTTTTCCATAGTCTTCATAGTGATAGATGTGATAGATGATAATCTAACGTTGACTCAAACTGAGTTTCTTTTGATTAAAAAAGTTGAATTTTTAAAAGAACAATAACTTATTTAGCAACAAAATAATTTACACAATTGAAATAACTCAGTAAAGCTTTTAACAAATAACTCAATGAAATACTTTTAAGCCTTTAAATTCTGACACAACTCTTCTAGATGTTTCCTGGCACGCTTGGAGAAAAAGATGACGTATATAACCCTTAAAAAATGTACTCTTTAAATAAGTCTTTTTTAAGAATAACTTACCTCTTCATGTTTTGTCATTGTTTTTTTTTGCCAATACTCTAGTTTTGTTTTCTCTGTTCTATCTATAATATACCTAACTACTTACCAATACCTATAATTCTTAATGATTTTTTTGAGTGTGTTCTCTGTGTTGTTTTTTGCATTATTTTCTATCTTTTCTTTTACAACATCGTTTTATACAAACAAAATGTCACTATTTTTTCATCACGTTTTTATACTTTCGTTTGGTGTTATAGTGTTTCTTTCCATAGTCTCTATAGGTAGTGAGAAATGTGATAGATAATATACTCGTCTAACGTTGACTTAAGTTGGGTTTGTTTCATTTTAAAAAGTCAAATTAAAATATATATACATATTATTTAGCAACAAAATAATTAGCACATTTTAAATAAATTAATAAAACTCTCAACAAATAAATAACTCAAGAACACACTTCTTTCTTCTTTAAATTCCGACACAAACCTTCTAGATGCTTACTGACACGCTTGGAAAAAAGTGACGTATACTTTCTAAGAAATGTACTCCATAGATGATGTTATCACCTAGAATTTATGCGAGTATTACTTAGCAATAATTTACTTCTTCATGTTTTGTATTTGTTTTTTTGCCTATATTTTAGTTTTGTTCTTTCTGTTACAACAGATACAATCTGCCATGTAACAAAGATTGCTAGAATTGCAAGTGTCTCTTCTGAACAAAACTTTTCGACGTTGTTGTTTAATTGGCAAACCCCATGCTGTGTTCTCTCTTTTGCTTTATTTTGTATCTTTTTTTTATGAAATTGTTTTACAAAAAAAAAATATTCCTTTTCTTCTCATTTGTCTTATCCGGTTTTTATATTTTTGTTTAGTATTCAACTGGTTTTATTTATAGAAAATAATTAAATAGATTACTGATTCCAACATTTTTCTTCTATTTTTTTGCTACTACCTACTTACTGCTTGATAGAGCTAAGATACTCGAGATAAGTCTACACATTCTTATTATTTTCTAAGCAGCTATAGAAGCGACATTTTAAAAAAATTTGAAATTTTGAATTTATAAAAGTAATTATTAGTTTTTTTTCATTTTGTTCTGATTTTTGTTGTTATATAAAAGTTAAAACCTATTTTGTTTAGAATTAGTTTAGAATAATTTTTTACTCTTTGTTAACAGCTGTTTTAAGAAATGTCCTTAATTACAAATCTGGTAAGCGTAGTTTCAGTATTCTCCGATTTTACATTAAATTATCCGAAAATATTTAATATGTAGTACATAAAATTGTGTGAAAGAAAGCGTAGGTATATAGAAAAATCTTTTGCTGACCACTCCTGTTGTTACTCGGAGGATACGGTACATCGGTATTTTCAGGAAGTAACTGTGAGAGTCATTAGAGCATTTTCAGAACTCATTTAATTATGAAAAGGTATTTTGCGCGATTGAGCCATTAGCCAGTAGTTGATTTTCCATTAGGATGCAGCAACACAATCTGAAATTAATCCATAGTCAAGAAGTGACATAAAACCCCGGGAATCCTTAGAAAACATAGACTCTTTATAGCTGTTTGTGTGGTAGTGCGTTTGAAAAAAAGAACTTGCACACTTAAGATTGTCATAGCCTGAAAGCATTAAGCTACCGGATGGCGTCGTGGCCGGTAATACATTACGTGAGTGTGAAAGAGATTAATCATGTTCAGTGACAAATCACAATATTCGATTAATGAAATCGAATACGAATTTTGACCGGCCGTCTGATTTATAACCTCTTGCACAACAACAGTTAAAGTATTCGGGTGTGTTTGAGATAGATTTTCCTTGATGTTGTAAAGCTTGTTCCGTTAACAAATACCTGTATTTATTAGGATCAGTGCCGGACTGGCTTAAATGAAGCGGCTCCGCAAAAAGTATTTGCCGCTTACATAAACATTATGGCTTGAGTTTTAGAAATTTTGAAGTTAGTAAAGTAACTCCTCGTAATTCTTCCTACGTCAAAAAATTCAATCACTTTTAGTTTCTTTAATTTTTTAGATTTTGAGTTAAATATTTCTTAATTTTCTAATTTCTAGATGCCACAGTTTTTAGTTTTTTCAGTTTATCAATTTAGCTTTTTATTAGTTTCCCTTTCTCTAAGCGTCTTACTTCTTATTTTTCAGTTTGAAGGTTTGGTTTTCTCTTTGTAGACTTGTTAGATTTAAAACTTTTTTATTTTTACATACTTAGTATTTTCATTGCTATTTACTACTTTATTAATTTTTTTTATGTTTTCGCATATACCAGTTTCTTCTAAAATGCGCTTTTTTAAATTTTTGTTTATGATTTTTGTGATTTTTCAGTAATCATTAATTTTCAGTCCAAAAATTGTCAGGTTTACAGTTTATTTTGTGTTTATTAAATGTTTTCAGTTCTGTGAATTTTCGGTTTCTTATTAGTATCTAAGTTTTTGAGGATAACTTCAGTTTTCAGTTTTTCGGTTTTCTAGCTTTTGGTCTAAAAACTTTTCAGAGATTGTAAGTTTTTTTTAGTTTTTAGTATTAATTCAAATAGCTGTAGCTTTTTAACTTATTAATTTTCTAGTTTAAACTACTCAGTTTTTAGTTTTTACGTTATTTTTATTTTTTACTTTCTCAAGATTTAAAAATTCTTTCTGTTTTTAAATTTTTAGTTATTTAAGTTTTTGTCTGTTATTTTACTTCTTGCTTTATTTTTTTTTAATTAGTATCAAATTTTTCTTTTTCTGTTTATCCAATTTTTTATTTCTTAAGATTTTAAAACACAATTTTTAAGCCATTTTAGATTCAAAATTTTTTATAGTCTTTGTCTTAGTTTTTCAATCGTTTTATCTATCTATTCAAAATCCTTTAGTTTTTTAGTTTTACTTAGCTTCTTAGTTTTCAGGATTTCTATTTTTTTAAATACTTTTCAAATTCTGTTCTATTGCATTTTATTTTTTCAATTTTTTTCAGTATTTTTTCAGTTTTAATTAACAATCTAAGTTTTAAAATTTTTACTCTCTGTATATTTTAATTTTTACACATTTTTCAAACTTTTTTAAATTTTTTTTATTTTCTCGGTTTTCTAAGATTTATAAGCTTTTAAATTTAATTTTCTATGTTATTTAGTTTTTCAGTTTTAAACTTCTTTTCAGTAACAGATATGTACCTTCACGTTTTTAGTTTTTTCAGTTTCTTAAACATTTCTTAAATTTTTAATTTCTAGGCGCCACAATTTTCAGTTTTTTCGGTTTATAAATTTAGCTTTAAAGTTTCGGTTTTTCACTTTCTAGACTTGTCAGATTTAAATTTTTCTTTTATTACATAATACATATTTACTTTTTTCATAGCTCTTTACTACTTTATCAAATTTTTTTATGTTTTCGCAAATTTCAGTATCTTCTGAAAAGCGCTTTTTTAGTTTTAGTCTTTCTAATCTTAAATATTACTGAGTTTTTAATTTTTTTAAATCACAATTTTATAGGTTTTTGTACTAAAAAACTAATTCTTTTTTAGTTCTCTTTTTTTTTAATTTTTCGATTGAGTATTTTACTTTTCAAACCCATTTACTTTTTAAATTTTTTGTTTCTCGATTTTTTAGTCATTACTTTTCAATTATTCTCATTTTTCAATTTTCAGTTAGGAATCTTTTCTTCGTATTAAAGTATTTCACACTTTTATTTTTCAGACTGTTTTTTTAAATAATTTCAGTTTCTTTAATTTATCAATTTTCTCTTACTTATATTTTTGGTTATTCAGTAACTAATCTTTTTGCTTACGAGTATATTTGTATTTGTTAATAGTATTAAAAATTGATTGTTTTAAGATAGCAAGGTCAAAAAGTCGTATCTTGTCAAACTGGCCAAATACTTTTTTTCAGTACTGTTTAATTTTTGTTTTGGCTTGTGCCGTTGTTAACCAAGTTTACGTTAATCTTTTTTTTAGGACAAAACAATGTCTTGAGCATAAGAATAATAGGATAGCACTCATAAATTAGCAACTTCCTGTAACTTTAATTACAAAAAAATTCTTGTCGGTTTAAAGCATGTTGCTTTTAAGAACAATGCATTTTTTTTTAGAAATTAATAATTTATAAAACTTTTTTTCAGTGGTCCAAATCTAACCGGCCAGTCCGCTCCTGATTCCGATAGATGTGAGATAATGCTAAATGCAATAGCTGAGCTCTATTTGGAGGTTTTGAAGAATGTGCGTGCATTTATTATATCTCGAACAGTGGAGCCACTCTTGCATCTATTTACATTATAATTCTAACATTGTATGGAAGCTAGTAAAGTTCAGCTTCAACAAAAGAAGTTAACTAAACAAACTGCAATATCTCTGTGTAAGAAACATTTAGCATGTCTGCTAGCAGACATTGAACTTGGGTATGACAAAGGGCTATTATATAAATTATATATTATGTCCTTCTGCACACTTGTGTGTGTACACATGAAGACTTCGATACACGTAGAGGAGCTTTCGAACGTGCGTCACAATGCACCATGGAAAATTATAGACGACTTTCGTTGGAATTCGTGGGCTGTTCCTTGCCAACAATCAAAATGCACATGCATGCGTAGATTGCAAATGCAATTTCCGCACATATTCAAGGAAATTATATCGTCAAATTCGAAATATGCAAATTAACGGGGTTGAGTCAGCCTGTTAAGTTTGTCTTGTAGGTATATATTGACAGGATTTTTTTGATTTAACAATTTACATACTAATAACTATGATTACATTTTGTGTGTTCCCATGGTTGTTAAACTCAGATATGACATACAAAAGTACCATACCAGAATTTTAAACGACTCGTGTACCTTTAGGCAACCAGGATTTTTATGCTTTTGTGCAACTAATGCAGTTAGACGACCTAACATGTAATAAATAAAACCAAATAGTCGAGTAAAACTAACATCAAGGATTAACATAAGCCGCAACATCAAACAAAAGTTTCACTTTTTCGAATAAACTTTCATTTCGGAATTTAATTCTACATAAGTATCTCTCCTAAATTAAATAAGAAATGTTTTTCATGATTACTATTTGTGTAAAAATTTTTTTACGTATATAAAATATATAGTTTATTGATTGATCGGATTTTATTTCTATTTCTGTTACAAGTATTTTTCGTTTGTCATTTTCTATCATAGTCCATATTTCGGCACCATATATTAATACACTTTTTACCACGCGGTGTTGTAGTTGTTTTTTCTTCAACAAATATCATTACAAAATAAATTAAAAACACTTTTTAAGTTTGATTTCTTTATATAATATCCACAAACGTCATTAGTAATTTATAAAATATATGTCTATAGGTATCTGAGATTTTTTGTCTGTATCTTGTAGACCTGCCAGATCTACATACGTCTCTGGTAAACTTATATAAAACAGTACTGATTCTGGGCATGAAACATTGATCTTTCATTCACTTTAACTTGTTCTTTTAATTTTACCAATTCTGGTCTGGTGGAAATTGCTAACCACACTAATGTCTTTAGTGTTTTTCTACTTGAAGCCAGCAAACCCTTTATTTAGTGTTTCTGCACTGCAGGTCGATGACATTTTTGATAGATAATGGTAAGTACTTTCTGTTACTGATACATGTTCCTTCCGCAAAGTAAGTCAAGTCTCTTATGAATTTTGCGAATAATAAATCACTGTCAAAGAATTTATTGTTTGCATCAGGATTTTATGTTTGCCAACTAGGTCGTCGTTTTGAACAAAAAAACCATTGCCTATTTTTTTCAATTCTGAATTAACAATCTATGATCGAAATTGGAATCTTCATATAAAGATCCTTTATTTTTGTTACCTCAAATTCTTAGTTATTCAATAACCATGACCACTTTTGTTATGTTAGATTATAAAATTTAGATAACAATGTTTTCTAATGTCTTCTTAGATTTCATCACTGTCATGCGTTTCTTAATACCATAATTTTGAACAAAATACTCTGTACTGTGGTAGAACAAGAGCATAGACAGCTTAAAAAAACTGTTTTTTACCAGAATTTTTTGAAACCGTTATAAAACACATGTGAACTATTGTAGTTAAACTGACTGCTTTAGTGTAAAGAGTAAAGATTTCTAAGACCAGGTTACTGATTAACGTATTGCTCAGAAAGCCAAACTGCTGATAATAAACTTCAAAGAGATCATGCTAATTTTTCTAGATGTGTCAAAAGTCTAAGAAGAAAAATGATAAACAGTTAAAAAGATTGACCAACGAATAAGATACAACCTAGTTGCTTCAAATTCTAATAAAAAAAAATATTAAATTTTTAATTTGGTTACTCACACACGTTTACAGATACCCACTATGTATCAACCAAAAAAAAAAAACAAATATTTTAATAAATTCCTAAAATATTTTTAAAAAAGCTTTTATTTAATCAAAGTGTAAATTATCCATCATTTGCTTTTTCTTAGCTTAAAATAAATTACGATGTTATAATAAGATATCTATTTCTTAGTGAGCATTAGTCAATGCTTAACTCTTCAGCAGAAACTTATAATAATAAATCATAGATTAATTCAAGTCTTCCTGTAAGAGATTAGGATGTAGAGGTCATACATTATCGACTTACAGGTCATCAAATTTGTCATAGGCAAAGCC
The DNA here is from genome assembly GCA_029207805.1 of Tribolium confusum. Lineage (NCBI taxonomy): Eukaryota > Metazoa > Arthropoda > Insecta > Coleoptera > Tenebrionidae > Tribolium > Tribolium confusum. Next base: position 38,195,636 of record JALGAY010000002.1, on the reverse strand, counting down.
ACCGGTCTCTTGCCATCGATCACTTTTCGTACTTTTCTTTTTTCGGTGAGTTTTCAAGATAAAATGTTCGAAACGCCAATTTACCTTTTTTGCAACAGGTCAATCTATTATTTATCTAACGGAAATGTCACAGCAATTTTTCAACAAAAACTTATTATTATAAACAGAAGACCTTCCCAATGTCGAGCTGCATTGCCTTGTAGAATTCATAAGTTATGGGAATTAACTGTTTATGATTTATTAGTTATAGCGTTAGCTTGAAGTTATTTTTACGACAGGATTGCACTTGATAAAAATCAGGCGATTAGTGTGAGCAGATAACTACTATAAGCCGCATCTACACCAACTAATAACGATTACATTGCAGTCAAATAAATCCCAAACCATCGTCCCATTAATAATAAAAGGCTTAGGAATTAAGGGAATTGGCGTTAAATTGATGAAGTACACTAAGAGCAAAATTTCTGTTGTAAAATAGCTAGGTGCTAGTAATGAGTAAGTCGGAATACTCATATTTATTACTGTCATTTTCCTTATTAGGAAAATGATTACAGGCCGCTGTACCAATCTTTCGTGGAGAAATTATAAATTTAAGTAGGTAGCTTTTAACAAATCCACCTCATTTCTCACCTGGTGCCATTTACAGAGGCGCTTTTTGCTGGTGAAAAATTGACAAATTGCTATACCGAGTGTCTTAAATTTTACCTTCAACTCGAAAATAAACCTTTCAATTTAAATACTTTCAAAAAATCCCATATAATTATTTCTAGTACGAGTACATCTTGTCCAAACAGAAAATTATTTGATCAAATAAGCATTTTTTGCATTTTATTTAGTTGAAGTTTATTAATGAACTGAAACAATTTTTTGTACTTAGATGTGTTGGTACGAGTACATTTTCCAAAACAACAGTGAAATGTTTCTCCGGTTAACAATAAATTCGATTGCATTACAAATCATCATTTGCATAGATGAGGTGCGGGCACGTACAGATCGTTTTGATTTATAGCCAGGAATTTTTGCAGGAGTTGCAGTACTTGAATTTAAATAAATAATTGCATTTACATATTTAGTGTTTAGCCATTACTTCCGCAATTTGTCGATTTTGCTAATAAACTTAGGTTTGGCTTGAATGCCTTTATGGCGGCGCCATTACTGCACTACGTTTATAGTTTTAATCTAAATGAATGGTGATGGCATGAGGAAGCTATGGTCCACCCTGTAACAGGTTGCAAAATATTTTTCAAAGATAAGGATTTAATACGAGTCGTGATCTTGCTTTTATGCCTGAGAAAGAAAGATATTAAAATAATATTCTACCCTACAACTTTAATTAAAACAATAAAAAGTTTATATCAAGACTAAGTGCGGCTTCGATCTGATAAAGAAGTCGGGTGAACGTTGAAATATCTATAAAATGGACAATTATGTCTCTTTTATTCCTCACGGTATTTATAGACAAGTGGAAAAATAAAATTGCTGAAAGAACGGTCAAAGTGTAATTTTTCAATTATACGAATATTTTTTTAGGGTTCATTAATCTTTGATTCAGAATTATTCGCATCTGTTATGCCTCGTATAATTAAGTTAACAAACACAAAGCAAATAGCCTCAGCTGTATACCAATTTGATCTTCAATAATTGATTGAAAAAAAGCGAGAAAATTTCATACACTAATTGACAAACGCACAGTTTTCAAGCCTATAATTTTTACATTGTAAACTTTCAAAACTTTTTTTTTTCTAATTATTATTCCTTAAATGTATGTACTCGCAATAAATCTTCGATCAATTGAACCTTTTTGTTTTAAGTTTGTATTAAAATCAATAATTATTTGTTATACGAGTGTGGGATCCGCAATTTTAGTCTCGAAAGAAAAGGTTTACCCACGAGCTTAAAAAGCCAATTTCTTGAGTAACTAGCGTAACTAACGGGCAATTTCGCCTTTAAGTAAAATAAACAATTTTTCAAAATTGATAGTAATTAAATTACATTATTTTTCGAAAGTTTAATTAGAAAATTAGGTGACAGTTAATTGTAAAAGGTCAAGTTCGGACAATAAAATGACTTTATTCACAATTACCTTATAATTGAAGTTTTATCCACCTTACGAACCGTATAAAGTATCACTTTATCTACTAGTGGAATAATGAAAAAATACAATCTTAAATCAATCGCATTCTATTTATATTAATATTAATTTGTATTAATATTGACATTAACATTTACATTAATAAACATTTCGTTTTTTGTTTTATCATATTTCACTTCGTTTCCATTAAGAAGAAGCTTGTAGTGGTTACCGATTCCAGAACGAATAGTAGTTGTAGGAACAATGGACGTCTCGTCCCGCAAGGAACGACTAGTACCAGGAGAACATTGGATTTTCCTTGTGATATCAAGCTTATTAGATACAGAATCTTTGATCTGAGTTTCTGCTATGGCGGAGCTCCTTCACCCACCATGTCGTGTAATTATTGTAAAATTAGCACCTCCATTAGCAAGTAAAGATGTTGAAGTGCGCCCCATACAATGGCCGGTATAAGCTTCTGCGTTTGCCAGATTCAAAAACGAAGGAACTTTAGAAAGAACTTTTGATAAAGTGTTAATTCTAACGGGTTGCGATGTACATTTTTGATTAGCGTATCGTAAAAAAAATCTCTCAATGGATAACTTCTTCCGACGTAAGGACATACATTTCCTACACTTCTCCACAGTGTTGATAGAGAATCCTTCTTCTATAAATGTAAATTTTCGTAAAACACCCGTCGTGGTATCTGGTATCGAAACAATCAGGTATCCTTTCTTCTACATCACTGATTTTCAAATTTGTCAGCTCACAGCATCGACAGCCACCAGACACCCCCATTATTAATGCAACCTAAAATATTCCAAAATTTATTATCTACAATGTCTATGTAATGACATATATTACCTTGATCATTAAATACTCTTTATCGCAAGCCCTTGTCAAAAACTCTTCCACGTGTGCTCTTTCCAATATTGCAGCTTTCTTCGGCCTGTATCCTCTTGACTGACTCTTCAAATAGGCCATGAACTTACCATATTTTCTAATGTCCATGTTTTTATAGACCTTTATAGCGGCCTTCAGCATGAAGTACTTCGACCACTTAGATGAAATTGCATACCTCTTCTTCAAATTTAAGAAATACGATAGCAGAACTTTTTTATTTATTGTCATTACCCCCCCCGTTCTTTTTTCCATTCATTAAATTCTAAAAATACTTTTTTATAATGTTTCCTGAACTTCGCAGGCAATAACTGGCGAGTTGCTTCTTCAGCTTCCTCAAGAATTGTCTTAGGAACAGTATCACTTTCTTCCATTTTCACCAACTTGCACAGCGTTTTGTACAAATGGAGTTGATAAACAATCGAAAATAAATAGCAACGATTTAACACCTCCCTTGTTTTTTAGTTAATTTCAATGATTTTTGAAGTGACATCCTCTGTCAGAGTGTAACGTCAAATCATTTTTTGATGACATTTGAGAAAATTTTAGCGATTCTGATTTTAAACCGCTGTAATTGTGAATAAAACGTTATATTGGATTCATGTTTTAGTCGCGTTTTATCCACGAAAGAATGTTTAAGCGCGAGACGCAGTCGAAAACACTTATAAAATAAATAACTATTATTGCTCGTAATATTAACATCGAGCTTACTTTAATTGTACACAAATATTTATTTTCTCAACTTGTATTACGTTATGATTTAAGTTTCTTCAAGATAAAGTAGTCTAGATGCTGCCTTTTTCGTTAAACTAAAGTTTTTGAGGTAGGAGCAACCAGACGTTACGTCCTCTTAATGCTTTCAGCAAAAAGACAATCTTTTATCTCTTAAGTTGTGTTTATAAACATTTGTCACATTTTGTTTTTCTGCTTGACAAAAATGATGATTTCAATTTTTTTGAGGTATTTTTGGTGCTGATTGGTAGCCTCCTATTCGGGCCTACAGATAACGACTTATTTTTTGTGCCTTTCTACCGCAAAACACAGATGAAACACATAATTCAAAAAAAAGACAAGCTTTTTAAACAAACTACGTGGCGTCGCTTGATAAACACGATAAAGTATCTATACATTGTAGCAATCGTATTTTTTTTACGAAATGGATTTATAGCTTCCTAGAAAATTAATGACTGGTTAATTTTAGCTCTGATAATGTTCAATCTTTCAGGTAGGTTTTATTTAGTTATTTTCAGTACATACCTTTTCTAAAACTGATTATTTATTTTAGCATTTTGTAAATTGTATTAAATTTGGTAGTCAGTTATACTTCTTAATTGTTTTATTAATGGTTAATTAATTATGAAGGTATTTTAATTATACGGCTACCAAAGGTTACCACATGTCATCTAGTGTGTAGTGTCATCGTGTTGTTAATAGATTGTAAAGAAATAAATAAATGTAAATTATCGTAATCGTTAACATTTTATCTATCAAAAATGGTTAATGAAGGCAATAAACCCTAAATTTTATCCACAAAATAATAATTTTACAATAAGACGAATAATTTATCCAATTTAACCGTCAGCTAACTAGGAGGAATTCTGAATCGGCAGTAAAGATGCAAAGTGCGAAGATTTCATCTGGAAAATGAGTCTCTGTTGGAAATAAAGTACTCGTAGAAAAATAAATGAATTAAAGAAAAAAGTAACTAGATCGCAAACGGTTTTGATTTTTAAGCATCATTCTCAAGTCTTGTAATGAAGATATTTACAATAATTACCGACATTAATTAATTAAATTTTCCTCGCTTGAATATAATGTCTTTGATATTGCAAGGATAAGACGTCATCTCGGTAAGCTAGAAATAAACATGTCGGTTCAGATTTACTACTGGTTTATTTTATAAAAGCAAACACGTCTTGTTTTTGTAAAAATAATTAATTGAGTCAACGAACAAACCTAAGGTATTTTCAGTTGGAGAATGCAAAAATGGCACAGTAATATCAACGACTGCTTTACAAGGCGTATTTATATGCAATGGCTTAATTGGCACCCCGGTGCTTAGATATTTGATATCTATTGAGACCCGCAAGACTTAAATCACATTTATTTCCCGGCTTTCAATAGTCGAGCACACTTACACTCATTTATTTAATGCAAGGCGAGAAAATAAATAAATTGCCTCAGTGAAATTAATTGAAGGAGAAAAAGCCTTTGCTCTACTAACACGTATAAGTCTCGGTCGCAAAATCAACAAAATAATCGAATTAATAATTGTCGAGATAAGCAACAAGACTAGTTTGGTAATTGAATAATTGAAAGTTATGAGGCTTGGCAATAAAGAAGAACAAGTTGAATAGCCATTATTCGCCACGTTTTGACCGAGATGGAACGGCGGCTCATGATTAAACTAATATAATAGTCTGCAAGTGGAAGTCGTAAAGCATAATTTATTCCTTATAAATTGTACTGGAACAATTGCAGATATTCAGAAAAACAAAACATGGACATAAATCAAATCGCGGTTTTGTTCGTGCCCCAGCCTCGCCATTTCAGGTTTTATGTAAGACAGCTTGTAATGCCTTAACCGCAATGAGTAGGCACGCATCAGTCTTTACGCGAAAGCTCTGCAGTTTATTTCGAAATTAACAATGTTTCACGGCGACAGCGACCACAGAAAAACAGAAAGAGGGATTTTTGACATAATTGCTCTTTGCTAGAAATAAAAATTCACGGAATACTCGCAAAAAGTCACTTACGGTACTCCCTAACAGGGTATGAAAACAGGCTTTTCTCTACATCTTATTAGGTAATCTGTGTTTGTAGTATTTTTAAAATTCATGTTATTCCAATAAGTTGTTCGTTTTATGTTCTTGTCTGCTTGCGCTCGACGTCCTCGATCAAGAAAAACCTAGAAAGCTCACTTTTCTTTCACTGGTTTCTCCGCGAGAACTGGTGCAGGGTTTTTGATATTGTATCTTAAACACATTTCCGCTCACATCTTTTTATTAATAATATCACTTTTTATCGTTTGCAGAGAAAACGTATGCAATGCGTTTTTCTTATTAAACTGAACTAGATCTTTTAGATAAAGTTCTATTTCTAGCGGTTTTTTTTTTCAAAACACAAAATTATAAATTAGATTTAAATAAAATACAAGTAATATTTGTTTTGTTGAATTATGAAACTATTTAATAAGTCGAAAATTGGTAATTAGAAAAATCAGCAAAGAGAAACATAAATTTCAAATTTAGATTTTTACAATGAGAGAAAAAACTGCTTGAGTAGCAAAATAATTCGCTAAAACACGTCTAGATAAATAATTTAGGTATGAAAATTAAAACTTGGTTTCCTCAGCCAATTATTTGCCTGTCGCCGTTTTAGTACTCTTACAAAATTTATTTAAGCTGCCATTTTTACTCTAGCAATTATTTTCTTTCAGTGCAGAAGATTCCTTCTCAAAAATTTAGTTACATTTTTAATGCTTACTTATCTGTTTGGAACAAATTTGTAGCACGTTTAATCAAATTAAATTATTACAAAATTAAGAAAATTTAGTAAATTTCTATCGATTAATTTATGCCAGTTTTTGTATAACATTTTAGTTTTTTTTTGAGTTTTTATGGGCGATAGTTTATATTGCTGTTGTCTATGTAAAATCTGTCTCACCGTCTTATCCCCAATTGTAATAAAAACTTAGAATGCAAGTAAAGATTCACGTTCTTATTGCTCTCTTTCCACATCATGTTAAAATGCAATAAACACAAAACGTATTGTATTAAGAATGTCACACTTTTCTGTATTCTTTCAGCTTAACGCGACGACAAAGACAAAGCTTCTAGGGTAAGTGTAGTATTAGAAACTCGAATGCAAACCAAATGGCCGTTCAGCCACTGATCTCAGATGTCACTTCAATACCTAAGAAATTAAAATTTTTGGAAATAAGAGTATAATTCCTTCTATTCAGTTCTGTTGCAGCAACAAAAGTTTCTGCAATGTAGTTTCCAAAATTACAATAATTTTGTTATTTAAATGTTTCGTTTGTGTTCTATTTCGTTGTGTTCTAATGAGACGGTGAAACAGACTTTATAACTTTTTGTTTTGAGTATTTTTTTCTAATTTATTAATTTTTGGAATACCACAATTTGATTTTTTAATTGCAAAGTGCAACTTTCTTTTTCGAAATAAATATTTTCTTTTAAATCTATTTGAATCTACAATCCTTAGTTTGATCAGGACAAATCTCATAAATACAAAAGTGTAACAGGATCAATTTTGTCAAATCCTTGTTGTTTGTCTATTTTATGCATAAAATATTTATTTAACTTCTTTTTTTATCTATCCTTTTCTTAGACATCCTTCATATAAAATAGAAAAACCAAAGAAGAAAAAATAAAAAATAAAATACCAACGTAAAAAAATTAATTTCAGAACATGTAAAAATTAAAACAAGCTACCAGAAATTTGTAACCAATTTTGTAAAATTTAAAACTAAAAAATATTACTCTTTAAATTTAAGAAAAGTTTATATGTATTTAGATATCTAATTGTAGATAATTGGAGAAATAAAAAAATTTGAATTAAAAAAAATACCAAAAAAGACTCAAAAAAATTTGTAAAATTTAGATTAAGGACTTTAACAATCTAAACAAATTTTAGAAAAAATTTTTAGAAAGTCACAAAAGCTGGACAAACTATAAAATATCTCTAATTTAAATCTAAAAAAATGTAAAATATACAAAAAAGATCACAAAATGCAAAAAGGAAAAAATTTATAAGAGCCAAAAAATTCAAAAATTATACTCTGGAGATATAAAAAATTTAATAATGTAACGAAAGTTATATAATTTTAGCTTTCTAAGTTTTTGAAGAGCCTATATCTTTGTATATTACTCTCATCCATCTTTTCTGTCTTACGCTTTCTTTCTCTAATAACAAAGTTTTTTCTTTTCTCTTCATTTTCTAATATTTGATTTTAGCACATCTAATTCGCTTAGCTTTTATCGTTTTCTTTTACATCTTTTTTTTTGTTTATATTTCTAACCAGCTCTGATCTTTCGCAGTCAATATCAAACTGTTGGATCTATAAGTCACCTTGCTACCGTTATTTTTTTTTCTTATTATTCTTGCTAAAAACTGAAAAATCTGTTTCTAGTTACCTAATCCTCTCGACTGTACTTTTTTTCATTTTTAGCTTTTTCGTGCTTATTACTTTAAAATATACAAAAGCAACTAATAAAGTAGCGATTATTTAATTAGGTATATAGCAAATCCTTTAGTTAAGACTTATATAGTTAAAAAGACTTTAGTTAACATATTTCCTTTTTGATGGTATTAAGAATTGGAAGTCTGTGTTTACACTGTTTTAATACCCGTATTTTTACAAAAAAATAAAAAAATAAAAAATATTTTAACCTGGTATGAAAAGTATTATTTTTCATAAGCATGTTATCGGATTTTTTATTAAAAAACTCCCAACATTGCAATTTACCCGTAAGGTACAATCAGCAACATGGCCAAATTAGAGCTTAACAGCTTTATAAAACTACCTGTAGTTGATAATTTAACAAATTTTTGATTGTTTGTGTCATTGTAGCATTTTTCTTTCTTTTTAGTTTACATTTTCACAATTTTCTTTTGCTCCTGACAGAAACGCGTTAAATTTGACAGTTCAGAAAAAAATCCCAATGTCAAATTTTAATTTGCAAACATAATTTAACGAGTGATGGTTCATTGATTTTAATTTAACAATATTTTAAATTTGACATTCTCAGATGCTACCTCCCTGTATTTCAAAAATGTTTGATGCATGTATAGACTTCGTGTTAGGTATTAGATTCTTGCTGCATTATATTAAACAACGTTTTATGAGTTAAACTGCAATATAATTTCACAAAAAATCTCAAAAATAAATATAATTTGCCTTAAATGCATGTTTCGATATACAGGGAACATGATTTTCTCACATAAATTACGGAAATTTGCACTTATTGAAAACGTGTATAGGACAGAACACGAGCATCATACTATTACATAAATTACATGTTTTCCACTAAAGTGCACTTTTTGCCGATACCCAGTATATTATATTTAATATAATCTTTCATAAAGAATTAGATTAATCTCAAAATCGGCAATAAAACTCAAATTTAAAGTCTTTAACTTGGCGGTAACAAAATATTATTGTGATAAGAGTAACCTACTTTCAAGAGAAATTTTACTGTCGAAATTTACATGATAAAACTGGTCATTTAAAAGCAATAAAAGTTTACGTAATTCTAACAGGCAATAAAAAGCGTACCTTAAAGTCATATTTTTGGAAAAAGAATCTTCTGAAAAATTAAAAATAGACATTTATTTCAAATAAAGAGTGTGAAAGTTTTTTATGTTTATTATTTTTAATTAAAATTTGGTAAAAATCGTTTGAATCCTTTGTTCATCCCACATTATCTCCTGGCTATCAATTTTATTATTGGCGCATATGAGAAGGAATATTATACGACCACGACCCCAGCGGGCAGTATGACACATAATTTTCAAAGTCATCGATACACGATCGTAAATAAAAGGTAATAACATCCCTCGGACACCTGATAATCATATGAGTGGTGTTTACGAGCCCATGGCTAATCAATAAATTTATTGTAATTCGCATTTTTATGCGATTTTCCACCTTCATACCGTGCCATACCGGCACATACACTCTCTCGATTAATTTAATAAGAAACGGAGGAATAATCGCGTTGGGCATAAGCTACTCAACACATAGTCAGAGCAATAAAATGTTAACGCAATTATCCGTTTAGTAGGCAGGTGTGCATCTTGCTTTTATACAGGATGTTCATCGTAGCGTGGGATTTACGCAATACAAATTGAGTAGTCCATTAAGTTTTGTTTGCAGTAACCCTGGGGAAGACAGGGCCGGACAGGGTCAAAACCTTGCTTTATTAGAAATTGTTAAGAGGATAACAGTTTCTAGGGTATGATGCGTTGGGAATCAAAAACAATTTACTAAATGCCTACAAGCGACTTCCACCACATATTGCAGCATTTATGCTGGCAGATTTTACTTATAACGAGGAATGTAGTATTTTCTCATTTAAAATGCTGGAATATGCTTAACCGTACGATGTAAGTGAGAAAGGTCACAAAAGTGATTAAATTTTCCAAATTCTCTATTACTTTTTGTCCTCGGTACTGTAGAACAAGAACGCAACTATGATTAAAAATTAGGTGGACCCCGAATAGGCAAACATATAACTACATTATCAAAATTTTTATGTTTCTTGAGTAACACAGTACAAACATATTTTTGCAATTTTTTAGAACTTTAGCTATTAAAAATTTTTATTAAGACCAGATATTCTTAAATATTGATACTTAATTTTCTTGATGCTTATAGCAATACACTTATTAAAGTTTTAAAGAAATAAAATGAACTAACATTACATTTGTATTAATATTAAAAACCTATCGCCAAATTAAAACTTTTTTGTATCAAGAGCAATCGGTTCAGAATTAAAACTTATTTTAATATTTAAAAAAAAAATTTTTTTTGGGCTTAATGGGAAGCAAAATTTTTGCCGACAATTTTATTTGTCGCTTATTTGACAAGTAGTTGATTTACGTTCTTTTAAAACCAAATAATTCTCGGTTTAACAATCGTCGCTTTGTGCTTTGTGTAAAATGAGCGAAAATTAGTCTTAAGAGTAATCACCTAAAGGATTAAAAAAACACTACAGTTTTGTGGTTTTGGACACAGTCTTTTAAATAATGCTATATTCTAGTAAGAATTCTAATAAATAAAAAGATAGATCTAATAATTTTCGCACAAATATCAATCATTTGATAATGTGATAAGAAAACATAATCAAAGCCGGGCCGAGGAGGATTAAGTTTGCATTTTTTTTTACCGTCTTACCACAGAGTAGGGATTTATATATAAATTTATATATAATTCCCTACTCTTTGGTCTTACTATAGTCTTTAGAACTCTTCTCTTGTGTAAGCTCTTGGACATTTTTTTACATCAGGCTTTTCAAGCAGCAATTTAGAAGTCGAAAGCGATAATTATTCCAAAAACAAATGTTTCTACACGATTTATTACAAACAAATATAAACTGTTATCTTTGGTTTCTAAATTATATTCAAAATTTAAAAATATACTTACATTTTTGAAAGACGAAAACAAGAATGATTGTAAATTGCCTCTTCTAATCTCAGACTTGTTTCAATATCTTGCTTGAAGAAATATCAATTTTTAACCCAAATTTTATGTTAAAATAGAAAAAGTATAAAAATATAAGGTGTCTTAAAATTCTGTTTTATTTGATTTATTGTTATTATTTGCTTAAAAAAATATGTTTTTTAATATTTTAGAATTTATAAATTAATTTATAAGCTCTAAAACGTTAGTAATAAAGTAACAAAAACAAAAATAAAAGTTAAAAAAAGAGTGCCATAAATAGGACCATTGCAAAATGTCCTGTCTATACTTAAAAAATTTTTTATCCCGCTCGAAAAACCATACAGATTGTGAACCAAAATACCACTAATATAAAAAAATGTTTCTGCAATGTTTATAAAAAAAGTTTAAGCATTAAACGCTCACGAGAAACTGTCTTTTTATACTGACAATAAAACGGTTCTCTTTATCTGGCTTAAGAAGGAATCATAAGATATATACATTTTCATATCCAAAGCCGACGATTATTACAAAAATAAATATGTATTTACTGTAATTTATTTAAAAAAGTATATAAACTGTCTTTTCCAGCACCAAAGTTCTATTAAAAACTTTTATATAGATAACTAAAATAAAAATTTTTGGTTGTTTAAAGTAAAAATTATTGTAATTGCTCTGTATCTACCAAATTTTTTCTCAGCATCCGGCTCAAAATATTATTCTTTTATTAATCTAGAATTTTTATAACATTACATTTTTTTAATTTTTTTTTCTTATAGTAGTAGTTTTATTTTTTATTTTTATTATTATTTTTTTCCCCCAAAATAGTTTTTTTAATTTGTCTATGATTTTGTTCCTCCAAGACTTTCCAATTAACGTTTTCAACTTCTTAAATATTCCTTTAACGTTTGTATTTTTCTTGTATTGTATTTTCTTCTTTTTTTTCTAATAGTAGGTTTTGTAATTCTTTATTTTGTTCTATACCTAGACTTAAAATCTACAGTTTTTTTATAATTGTCTAAACTACGTTTGTAGAATCTATTTTTTCAAATTCTTCTAGAGTCTACTTCTGTTCTTTTTTCACTAATCGTAATTGTTGTTATTGTACTTTTTTCTCTACCACTAAATACTATTTTTACGTAGGTTTCATAACTCAAGTCTGGATAGATAGAACTTTTGTTTGTTTCTACGTAGTTAAAATTTGTTTAGTGACTTAGAAATACGTCTAGACAGTTAATTTATTTTTGAAATCAACTAATTATAAATAGGTTTGTCATTTTTCTAACGCTTGCTCCTTTCTCTTTGGTAAAAAGAACTCGATAAAAGAACGAATTGTGTTTTTTAAGTACACATTAAAAACTAAAAGACAGTTTACAAAATTAAAGAACTATCCTTTGAAATAAAGGACGGTTGGCAATCCTAACTATGAATGCAACATGCTTATTGATAAAAAATAGCCAAAAAATATTGGATGCAATTACTTGCTGATGTCAGCATCTGATTAGTTATTTCAAATCGTAACTATAAATGTGATTTGACAATAATTTGAAAAATTTGTTAGGATAATTATTGGGAAAAGGTCTAGGTTACTCAAGCCCATCTCTACCTACGTCCCTGCTGTAGTATTTAAGATTCACCACATTAGCTAGATTAATGAACTTGTCTGGTATTGTGCAATCAAATCTAGATAATAATTAATAGTTCCTCTGTTTAGGCAGTACTTTATCAAAATACACCGAAAGAATTCTAATCTATCAAACCATAGGCGTCCACACAAGTGCTTTCGATTTTATTAAAAGTAAGAGTCCTTGTCTTGTGTTTCAACATCCGAATAGTTAAGATGTTAAAAAATAAATCTTGTCCTTGTTTGAGAACGCCCATGTTTCAGCTGCTTTTGACGTTTTCTTTATCAGAAGAATGAAGCAACCTTTCTCTATGAAATGCGTTTGTAACGTGAGAAAAGACGCACTAAAATTTTTCTAGATAAAATTTAAATAACAAATAGACTCCATCCAAGACGGTATAAGATATTAATTTTATACATGCGATGATAAGTTTTAATCTTGAAAATGTAGTCTCACCTCACGCCATATACAAAGAAAAATTTTCGTTGACACCAATCAAGGCGTTAACCTTTCCCATAGCCATCTGACCGGAAGCTCGAATGTATTCTCGTGGATGTGCGTAAGATATAGTGATAAGTACGAAAGGAAATGCACATATTCAGATTTACATAAGGCGCTTTATGGAGAGCGAACCTGTTTTGAAAGATCAGGATTCCCTCCAATTAGGTTTGATGAATTGCGCAATCATTGCCTAGGAGCCTAGGACTGTGCTAGGTTGTAATTGCTGGTGGATCTACGAGCAGTGCAGTAGCTCGATTGCATATAATTTCAGTGTGAGTGGTGGTCACGTATCCGCGTTTCATGTACTGACTCCATAAACAGCTAACTCCTTCACCCGCCCATTTCAACGATTGATACCATCTCCCACGATATCATTTTGACTTTATTTGAATACTGAAATTTACTAGGGATCTCACGAGGTGCGACCGCATGAGTTATAGGGCTGTCACACCGCCAGCCACCACAAAAATTCGTTCGAAAAATAACTTATTCATACATCCAAAGTATGCCTAGATTCTTCTTTATATTCTCATTCCTACTATTATTTGACAGTATCCTAATCAAGCATTCCGTATTACATTACACAATATACGTTGACATTGTGATAAAATAATATAAAAAAATTATAAAAATATATTTAGAATTAATTTAATTTGTATTAAAATAATATGTAACAAATTAAATAAATAAATTAACAAATAAATTATGTAAAAAATTACAATAATCAATAATCTAATGACAGTAGTAATACAGTTCAGTATTATTCTAATTATCAAATTATGGTTTCTTTTTGGTTTTTAACAGCTACTTATTTTCCCTATATGTACATATCTATTTGTAAGGTATTACTAAGTAATACATATTTTGAAACAGCAGATTTTATGTTTCTAAATTTATCAAACTGATTTGTAAGTTTTCTGTTTAGGCACATAAAAGTAAATTCTACGTTTATTACACTTTTGTAACAATAGAGTTCTAATAGGCCTAAATACAGCACACAAAAAATAAAACAAAATTAGAAAAATTGTTATATTACTCATCTTGCATAGAATGATTTTTTCCACTCATTCCTTTTGAACACTCTGGAAAAAATAGATTCCGAAAATATGTTTGTTCCAGTTTTCTCAATAAAAGTAAACACATTAAAGCTAAAAGTTTGCATAAAGTCAAGAAATGCCCACAAAATCAAAAAGAATAATTGCGTCATTCTACAAATTTTAGCCTCTGGAAAGATAAAAAAGAAAGAAAAAAAGCCTCTAGAAAGTATTGTAGTGATCTTCAAAAACTTGTATCACTTTCTACTGCTAATCTCAGAACATAATAAAAAAAAAATGAAAATAATTATCCAGATGCAACGGTCAAAAATGGTCAAAGGTTGAAGGACACAGAAGAAATTTTAGGAACAAATGGAACAAATTTTAAGAGTCTGGAAAGATCCAAAAAATGATATCATTACTTTTAAAAGAAAACGTTCTCAAAAACAAAACAAATAGCTTAAGATTTAACGACAGACGCTTTTATCAATATTTTAAGACAATTTTAAGTCTGCGGAGGAAGAACCTTCCCAAGCACTTGATGAGCTAAATCAAATTGAAGCTCTAAACTTCTTCTCACTCAAAAAAGTTGAAATATTTCAATAGCTTTTCATACGTTAAGCTGCTTACATAAGAAAATAACAACAAATTGCACTAAAATGGATGTAGTTATACTATATTAAGAATGCTTTTTCCAGAAGCTAAAAACATGTTAAATTTAAGATCTTTTACTCAAGTTTCTCTTAATTTTAATGATTCGGAATCTCTGACTTTAAACCACGTTCTCAATAGGCTTTCATATGCTGTTTTTTCATACAGACTAAAGAAACCAATTTTACAGCTAATATCTAAATGAAAAGTTTTTTTAAAACATTAACATCGTCGTTATTTTTAACCATTGATCTTAAAAATTTCCCAAATTCTTGTCTAAAAAGTGCAATTTTAAACAAAACTATCCAATAGGTAGAGCTTCCATCGCAAATATCAGACATGCTAATGATACCGTATTATACTATTGTCAACCAGCGTTCCAAATCTGTTTGAATCTTTATTTCTACCACAGCAATTTCTAAAGAGAAGAATTTCACAAAAAAATGTTAAAGATTTAGTAGATTTAAAAAGTTTATAATTAATTGAAATTGTAATAAGTTCAGAGACCAAATTGCTGAGACGTTGTCAATTAAGGTCTAAGAAACACGAAAAAATGTTTTAACTAATTAATATTTGGAATAATAGAGATCTTAATTAGACTGTTAAAATAGTGAAGTCAAATGATTTTAGTTTTAAAATAAAATTAACGTCAAAATTCTTTCTAAAAATGTAATAAACAGTAGACTAAATGCTGCAAAAAGACTCAATAATTATCCAGAAATCTTAATTAAATAATATGCAGACTTATAGTCACAATTTTTTTAGATGCAAAAAAATAGCCTAAATTTTATGTTTAGTATCTGATATTTTTGAACAAGATAAATAAATCTTTATGAAATAGATAAGACACCGAATAAAATCAATTAAACAATCGAAAACAACTTAATACAAGAAGGCCTAGCAACATATTCTTCACAATATTCTCGTATAAAACAAGTTATTCTTCACTCCAGATCCAATTTCCTGTTCTAATAACCTGCTGCTAAATAAAACAATAGCAGTTTTAAATTTTCTCACCATTTACCCATAATTGACTATTATTAAGCCAAAATGTTAATTCTAGTTAATTTCACAATTTTTCACTTTTAATTTTAGTTAATAACATACTCGGATAATTTATTAATTTCACAACAATCATTTTTAAATCACGCAACCAGAATTTAATTTTTCAAAGAAGCCGAATGTTACTAAAATATTTTTTATATTTATGATGTAATTAAAAAGTAAAATTAATCAGAAGATTATGTAGATTTCGTATCGGAATTAAGTGGTCTTGTTCAACACTTGAATCCGTACTTTGTGTATTAGTCCAAACATGACATTTGGCTAATCTCTTGATTTTTGCACAAAAAATTCGCTTCGCTAATCCGTCTCTTTACATGGTTCAAATTGAAATGGTCGATTAAATGGAGTTGACGATAAATTAAAAACTGCCTCGTCACCTTGTCAAAAGCTTCTTTCATCGGAAAAAAATGATTGGAAATATTAGCTACACGACATGCGGCTATAATTAAGGATTTAAAGATTTTGATTGATTACAATAAGTATCTGGTTTAATTATCGGTCAGTGGAATATTTGATGAGTACAAGACTTGAGGTAGTTATTTCCCGATTGGTAATAAAAAGGGAAAATTATCAGCTATCATAGGCGAATTATTTGTGGAGGTGTATCTCATTGACCTTTCCTGCAATCAAATCCTGCGGAATAATTTAGTGTCAATAAAGTTCAGTTAAATGTCTTGTTTGGTTTAATTGACAATTTTCGGTTTCTGAAACCGATTTGGTCGTAATTAGATTTGCAAATGGTGTTAATTAAGAAATACCAGCCTGAAATTGTTTAATCTCTTCGTGGAAATACGCTATGGTTTGATTTTTGTCCCAAAAAAACTTAATAAAATTAAGCGAAAAAGATACAGTTAGGAAGTACGTGAAAAATGCAAGCCCATAAAAGTGGTGTTATTCTGAAACAGTTACAGGTTTGATTTGGTGTAGTTGAACCCTAAATGAAAATTTCGCCTTAATTGGCAATTTATTTCGAAGTGGAGTTCAATTAAAATTTTACTGCCTCAGATGGTTTAAGAACAAAACAAAACCATCTTAATAAGTTAGTGTTAAGTCTTGTCTTTTTTGGTAGTCTGCTATGTTCTGAATTGCCGATCATTTTAAACGACGTTCAAAAATACCTGTTTTTTGGCCGATCGTGACCGTCGAACCAAATAGATGTCTTAAACCCCTCTTCCAGGAACAAAATTGCATGCTTCAAAATTCTTATCTCAAATCAAGAAATAAAATTCACCGTAAATTATTTTTTCTTTCATTTTTAACAAATTTATACTGCACCTGTGCATGTAGCACCGTTTTGGAACATTATTTATTGACCATAAACTAAAATTAAAATCAGAAATTAAGATAATCAAAGAAGTATTACCATTTTAAAAAATGTTAATGAGTTCATAACTAATAAATCAACATCTGAGGTATCTTTCGATTGCGTCACTCAAATTAATGCAAAACACTTTCATTCAAGGCATTTTATTAATAACTACAAGAATAGCGGTCCCCAATAAGTAGGTGTACGAGGATCAATGGACACAGCAAGTCAATTAAGAAAAAAGTAAAACCTCTTTTCATTCTTTTCGTACACGTAATTTGTATTTCTGAACTAAAGAAACCCAGTAACATTAGTCAACCACTCTGAATTATTGTGGAGACTTTTATTTAGATGTCCTTAAAAATACCCTTAATTTAAAACACGAGTTTCGGTTTTTAAGAAGCAAAACAGCGAATTTCAGTTTTTTGCATATATCTCAAAATTATCAAATTTCTATTACTGAAAAAACTGCAGTTTATAAATTTATACACAAAAAATATTATTAACCGTTGCTTCGTAGAATTAATCCTTTTGAAGATGATTGTTTCATACTTACTTAAAGTCATTACTCATTACAAATATATGGAAAATCTTTA
Organism: Tribolium confusum; assembly: GCA_029207805.1. Classification (NCBI taxonomy): domain Eukaryota; kingdom Metazoa; phylum Arthropoda; class Insecta; order Coleoptera; family Tenebrionidae; genus Tribolium; species Tribolium confusum. The sequence goes on along the minus strand of JALGAY010000002.1, from coordinate 38,177,705 downwards.
AATATTTTGATTCGGATTTTTGTATCTTTGGATGTAGAACATTATTATTAATTTTGTGGTACTTTGAGTAATACCGAAAACAGCTACCTCCTCTCTTTTAAATAGTAACCCATTTCCGAAATACCCCAAAAAAACTTCGAAATAAATTCCGACTTGTTGTGAAAAACTTTATTTTTGCAATACTCTACTAAAAAGCAAGTGATTATGCACTGAGCGAAAAATCGGAACCGTCAATTTTACAATCATCCTCCGTTTTTCCCGCACTAGTGTCTGGAAAAAGCACAGAGATTTTTCTCGTTTTAGAAACAGTTTAAAATTAGATTATCTTATCAGAGCCCAAGTTTATAATAAACAATGCACTTTACCACTTTTGTTCAGATAAAACACAGAAATCTATTCAAAATATTTAATTTAAGCAGCGCTATCTGTGATGAGAAATTGTGTAAGACATTAAAATGTCAAATTTTGACAGTAGACTTTATTAACTTAAAAAAATTTGACAGTTAGTTACCTACATTATCTACATCAACGCACTTGATTTTTTCGATAAATTAAAGATAAATTTTAAAATTATCGTTTTTCGGTCTTTTGGAGATTCCATGCAAAAAATAATATTCAAGAGACGTGCGGAAACAGTTTTGCTTTATTCGTGCGATATTCTTTACTCGTGCGCAAAGCGCACTCGTGTAAAAACTGTCACACTTATTTGCAAAATATATGTTCTCGCACTTTTGGTGTAAATAACTATTAAAATTTAAATTTGCCCCTTAAAAAACTAAAACTTACGGTTTAAATAAAGACTACTTTTAAGATTAAGCTTAGAATATCTAATAAATGAAGTTCTTAACCAAAATTCAGCTTGACCGCAATTATTTTAAAATTTTAAACATTTTTTATTTAATTTTATTGGGCTAAAGTGGAAAATAACAGAAATCTTAGAGAAAGCAACAAAAAAATAATTCACATACCTATCAATCGATCATAATCAACTTTCCATAAATTACAATTCCGATTTGTTGAAAATTTGAGAGTTTGTTAGACCTGAGGTGTTGTCGTGAGCTTCTTGTTCCCAATGTTTTCCGGTTCGTGAGTGAAGTCTCAACTTGTGCTCCTTTCGATTTTTCCTCATGTATTTCAAATATTTGTCGAGTGTTCAGATGATTAACCTATTTATCCCTACACGACAATTAAAATTTTTGTAACCAGTTTCTAGATTTCTTTACGGTGTTAAAATAGCATAGATAATAGTGGCAATATTAGTTGTTATAAAAATTAAAATGACGTTAAGGTATTCGCAGCAACGGTCTTATTAAGACAATTTACAAGGCAATTGCCTTGTATACCTAATTGTGATGCATAAAATAATACATCTAACGTTCTTCGAAGCGCCGTAAGCCGGCTTAGCGATAACGTTGACCCAATATCACACAAGAGCTAACATCACAATGTCACCTGGTAAAATAATAATCTGAGGTGTTTACACTGGTTTATGGTCATCTGTTTTGATTAGCAGAGAAACGTACTTGCAATATCGAAAAGCTAAGCAAACAAAATATCACAAGCTCAGATTATTGCAGTAATACTCGAAAAAATAAATATTAGAATAATGTCTGGAAAACAACTGTTTTTATTTTTCATCGCATAACTGTTACTCTCCTAGTGTTATCTACTATTTTCTTGCTTCAGTTAACAGTTGTTTTAAACATCATCTACCATCTACAGTTGTCACACTACATGACAAGAGTACAATACAAAACATTTCCTGTCTTGGTGTTATCTCGGAATTCTCCGAAGAAAATTAAGACGAAATATTGTACTGCACCTATTTCTCCACGCAATATTCTTGCTTTAACAAATATTTGTACTAAAAATAGCTTCTTTAGTCATTAAACAAAATTATTTAAATATTTTAGTTATTTTCCTCTTAAAAACAAAAATATTATGATGTTATCTAAAAATGCAAAATAGCTAGCGTTATTCCAGAAGAATACTGCATTTTTAAAAACGTTTAGTAAAAAATGTTGTCCCTGGATTATTTTTAGTCATGAATTTCATTATTAATTCTAATAATGTACTCAATTGCTTGTCTTTATACGAGGACTGGTAAACATTGTAATTTGGCTTTATTATTTTTCAAAGTTTCGGCGCTGATGTCAACACACTTGCATATGCTCAAACTATTTTATAAAGATCATTCCAACAAAATATAGTGTTTTAAATTATAAAAATATATTTAAAAATAGTAATATTTTATTTATTACTTTATTTGCTAGCAGTATTAAATTAATACATATTTATAACATTAAAAATTTAACAATAGATTTTCAGCACTTTCACTTCTATTTGCGTCACTATCATAATTAAGACTTATAACTATTGATGTTATGTCTATTATTGTAATGTACTTCATAGTGCGTTCTGTTCTCTTCAACGTGATTGACATTTTAGACCGGATTTCTAGAGTAACTGAATTTAAAGCTTCTTTCCACATATTTAATACAGCTTCATCTTTAAAACCATCTTTTTTCTTAATAAATTTTACAAATTTTTTTAGTTACATTTTCAATGATACGGTATGGTTATATTATTATTTCATGCCAGTTTCTTGCTAACTAGCTAATTGCAAAAGTTCTGTTTTTAAGACATGTTAGTGTTAAATTACTAAAATTAGTGTTAAAAATACTTTGGTCATTCAGCCATTCTGACGTGCTGAGAGGGAGCTGGCATTGTCGCTTATTTCGTCTACTTTTTTCTTAATCTGTCAATAATTTTCAGTAAACAATTTGTAAAATATAAATCAGTATTCAAGGTTTTTTGATTTTCTAAAGACCTTGTTTTCACATGTCGTATTATAATAAAGAACAAGAACCTTTTGCTTTGCAGCATTGTAAGTATAATCTCAAGTTGTATGTACACGAAAGTTAACTATATACCTCTACTGAACTTTTTAATTATTTATTTGTAAGAGTTGACACGACTTTGCTTTGACTAGGCTTCTGTTAATTATGTGAGATCCAACAACTCCAAAGCCTCCGTACATTCAAATAGTTTTTTGCACTACTCTACTAAAAATCAAGTAATTATGCACTGAGCGAACAATCGGGTCCGTTAATTTTACAATCATCCTCCGTTTTTACCGCACTAGTGCCTGCAAAGAACACCGAGATTTTTCCCGTTTAAAAAAAAGATTAAAATTAGATTATTGTATCAGAGCTCAAGTTTATAATAAAACAATGCACTTTACCGCTTTTATTCAGATAAAACAACAGAAACGCATTCACATTATTGCATTTAAAGTTTAAGTTTAAACAGTGCCATCTATGATAAATTGTGTAAGACATTAAAATGTCATATTTTGTCAGTAGATTTTAGTAACTTGAAAAAAATCAGAAAATTACCTACATTGTCGACATCAACGCACCTAATTTTTTCGATAAATTAAAGATAAAATTTTGGCCTTGTGGAGAATCCGTGCAAAAAATAATATCCAAGAGACGTGCGGGAACACTTTTGCTTTATTCGTGCGACACACTTCACTCGTGCGCAAAGCGCACTCGTGTAAAAACTGTCGAACTCATATGTAAAATATCATGTTCCCGCACTTATCGTGTAAATAACTATTTCAAAATTGAATCAATGTTCAAGGATGCATGATTCTTTTGATATGTTTCATGATCCAACCCATTCAATTCGCATACAGAATCAACATTAATTGAAACAACAGTTAATAAACAAACCTTCACAAAATTCGTCGCTAATGTGGTGCGTTCTCAAAATTTTAACGAACACGGAAATTGAGAAACGTTACAGCAGCTATACCTAATAGATTCCAGAAACAATGCCAGCAGCTCTTGTACAAACGCTTTTTTATTTATTTTTTTTAACGTTTGAAACGGAATATTTTAAATATTTTTTGCAGGAGCTGTTAAAGAATATTTATATTTAGTTAATTTTTTGCTAAAGAGGTTTATGACGGTATTAATTACTAGGAAATATGCAAAAATTATTGAGTTTTATGTAAAATATATGAAAATGAATTTTTTTCGTATATACCAAAATAAACAGAATTAAAATTGACGTCAGTAATTGCCTGGCCAATGCTTTGAGGAAATGATAATGACCTGTGGCTACCATTGACCCAAAATCACCGAAATCTGTCACCTGTGCAGGTTTAAATAACCGTTTGGCGTAGTTGTCCACTAGGCCACCACGTCTGTACAAGCCCCCGTCAAAGCATGGAATAAGTCGCGGCAAGTCCGGCTGTTAATGAGATGATGTTGCAGATGTGAAGAGGAGGGCGATGGCGAAGTGGAGTTAGTATGGCTCGATCCGTCGTGCTGTTAGCCTCGATCGCGACATGCTTGGCGCTGGCTGCAGATGAGCGACAGAAGCGGGCCGGCGACCTGGACCGAGGCCCTCCCGCAGCTCTGGCGCGGCGTCTGGAGATGAGCACTGAGTTTTTCCTGGTGCCGGCGAGTGCCGCCCCAGCTACCGTGACTGCGTGCGCCGGCTGTCTGGACCGCATCGGGGGAGTCTTCCGCAACGAAGCATGGGTCATCCCCGTGCTCACCCTCTCGGCCATCACCATGGCGCTCATCATCGGGTTCGAGGTGTTCGTGCTGTGTAAAGCCTGGCGCACGACGCCGAGTCGCCGACATCTCTTCCTGGGTCAGATGCTGCTGCTGGGGCTGTTCACCTGTGCCGGTTTGGGGGCGGTTTACGCCGCCGCTCCCACGCAACTTACTTGTGCTATTGTTAGATTCGGCACAGGGGTGGCTTACGCCGTGGTGTTTGCTTCACTGCTGGTCAAGTGTGTTTTTCTCATCAGTCTCAACGGGGGGGTGTATCTACCGGCGCCTTACCAGGGGTTGCTACTCCTCTTTGCTATCCTCATCCAAGTGGCTATAGGAGCACAGTGGTTGCTTACGAGTCCACCTTTTGTGGATAATGTCACTTTTGAGGCAGTTCCTAGTAAACACCGGCTCTTGGTAACTGCTGAAGATGTTGCCCATCCGACTGTATTGCCGCTGTGTCGGACGGCATACGTCGATATTCTTCTTTCGTTAATTTACGTGATTTTTTTGATTTTGTTCGTGACGGTTCTTGCGGTGAAATCTCGTGGGATTAGAGACAATTATCGAGAAGCGACCTATATTGGACTTTCGGTCGGTTGTAGCATCCCCACGTGGTTAGTGTGGATCTTGAGTGGGTTCGTGGTCAATGAGAGACATAGAGACGCCTGTATTGCTTTCGGACTAGTTATTTCTTCGGCGTTGGTGTTTCTCATCATGTTTATGCCGAAAGGAAGACAGCTAGCCGCAATGGGCAAGGAAGGTGTCTATGTTGAAGATCGAGAAGAACGTTTTAGTTCTTTGAGTAGGGCAGGGTCGGGTTATTCCCCGTCTTTTTTTCATTTCAAACCCATGAAATATGGGCTTGGCCATGGCACCTCGCATAAACATCAACACACAGTCACCACCATAGGAGGAGGTAAACAAAAAATATATCAATTCAACAGAAACACCCATCTGGGCGTTTATCTTCCGGTAATCGATTACACCGAGGAAGGTTCGTACAATTAGCGAAGCGAAAGTGATACGAATCGAAGAAATTTAAATAATTTTTGAAATTAGATAAGCTAAATGCGAATTAATGGTACACCTTCCTCGAGTTCTTGCTTGGTCGCTTGCATAAAGAAATAGCTTGGTATTGTTTTTTTCCTAATTTCTCTTATATCTAAATAATGCTAATTGAACGAACAACTATTCTCAGCTTGGTTATGCTACTACATCTGTTGTTTTTCGTCAAAAAATTTCCACTTTGAACTCAAATTCAATTTTTACCAATCAGTAATTACACCATATGTTTTCAACGGAAGCCGTAACTTCTATTAAATATAAACCATACACCTGGAACTACACCTGTAGTTCTTATTGAGTTTATACATGAAAACAACAACTTGATCAAAGAAATTACTTAACCTTGATTTGTAGCTTTTTTCTCAAATTTTTGGAAAAACAAAAACAAACTCATTTATCTTCCGCAATGATAAATACTTTTCCGTCAGATTTACTCCAATAATTATAATGTTCAAGCCGAAAAAAATTGTTGTTTGTACAGATTATTCGGACATTTGTTAGAAAAACTTGTAGATACCTCGTTAAGTGATTAACTGGTTAGTAATTACCTATAATTTATGATTTTTTTATCGTCTTTAGGCAGGCACACTATGCTCATTGATGAATTATGATAATGACTCTCATCAATTTAAAAATTCATCTTTATGTGTCACACAATCTGCTAAATGCACGTTCTAAAAATTATTCTTGTTACAAGAGAAACGAAGAGTTTTCAAATTTGTGTCATTTCCTAATTTTGAGATTCGTGACGTGATTTTCATCAGTGACATACTTGTAATTTTTTAATAACCACTTAAGTGTTTATTTTCACTTGTGAGAAAGTTTAGGTGCATTACAAGTTAATTATTCATCTTAAAATTTCAGTTTTAATTTATTTCAGCCGGTTTTAGAATCGCTAATTAGAATTAACCTCGTTGGTGGTTAAGTTTTTTCAGTTTTTAGATGACACGATGATCTAAGGAGTGGAAATACTGAATATTTAAGAAAAAACTTGAAAAATTACCACTTGTGTTACCACTTTTTCAAAATTGTGCTATAACCGTCGTATTTTCTGCTAATTTTGATATATGTAGTAAGTATTAGAGAAAAATTTAAATATTACATAATAAGAGACTAATTTATTGAATTGATTTCTCGGAGATTACATTGGTCAAGAATGTGAAGCAGACGACAGTAACCATAAGGAATTCACATTCCACTAGTTGAAAAAAGCTAATTTCTTGAAACGTTAATTAAATAAGTACAGGTGATATCGCGACACTTTGTAGTTCTTTTATTATCTAATGAAGTGAAATCCAATATTTGTTCATAACGTAACAAAAGATACAGATCTGTGGTGTAAGACGAGCAGGTGCAGGATGATCCTGGGGCTATCTTATAACAAGAATAGAAAATTTCTTCTGACGCCTCACGCTGAAACTTTAAATTTTCTATGTTTACACATCAATTAAAGTAGTGCACGACCAAGATTGCACATTAGTCACCGTACAATAATTAAGTGAACTTATTGCAGGAAATTATAATACATTTAAGCCATGATTATGTTTGTTAACAGAGTGTATAAATCTAGGCTTAATTAATATACAAACTAACAATAGATCTTTTAAGGCGTTGTATGTTATTTCAATTTCAAGGCAAAGAATGTCGGTTAACCAGGAAATGGTGGTACTCAAAAATAAACAAAATTTCAGGTAAATAAATAAATGAAATGGTGTGAAATAGAGTAGGGACATTTGCTCCCGGATCACATGTGCCTTTTACCTGCAGTGATGTGTACAATACGGGACTCCAGGGCGCTCACATTTATCTTGTTTCACGGTACTTAAAGATATTTTTATATAAAAAATTAAAAGTTTATAACAAAAAATAAAACGTTACGCCTTAATGAAAAGTGTCTAATTTACAAAACAGAAATAAAAAAATTTGTGAAAACAGAATTAATAAATCGTTATATATAAGTGACCTAAAAACATCTAAGCTTATAGTTTCATATTATTTTGGCCGATATTATTAAAAATATAAAAAAATTTTGTCCTTAAGGTTGTTCTTAAAGGCCATATTTAGTTCGCTGTTTTGATTTCTACATTTTTGATAACAACATCGTGATCTGAAAAACTGTATAGTTTTGTTATTTTGTCTAAAATTGTGTCGAATACAGTCGCCAACAATTGAAATAGCCAACACCAAAATTTTGTAAAAATAACTTTTCTTTGTAACTTCTAGAGAAATGGAGTCATTTGAATTTTTGTTGGTTAGGTTTTGTAGATTTTTAGGTGTACTGTTAAAGTGTTCTTCTACATCTGTTTTACTAGTTATACAGGACGCCAAAAGCAGGTACTGCAAAAAATGAAATGTCTAGAAAATTTTCATTCTATAAAAAAAAATTGAATTTTATTAATGGGTTTTTGGAAACCGTATATCCTATATATTTCAAAACGGTTTTGCAAACTTTTAGCTACGGGCACGAATGTAAAATCTTTTTTTATGCTTTTCCTAATAAAATTTCTAATCGATTTTAATTTTAGTCTTTTTGAGTTCAATATAGGTAAAGTTAAATGTTCTGACTAGAATTCCGGATATATGTATATAAAGCAGAGAACTCGTTTTTTTCTAGGGCTCGTCTAAGTAGTGCTTACAACAATGTTTTAATAATAATAATAATACAATGTTTTAATAACATTCGCTGAAATGTCCCCAGAATAACTTGCCTTTAACTCGATGTTTTTTTCCCTTTTCTTTCTTTCAAAACGTGATCTAAAAGCCCTTTTGCCATGCTGGTGCAAAAAGGTGTCAATAATTTCTCAGAATACCTGTAATCGAACAACATTTTTTTTAAATTAAACTGCTCCACTTTGGATTAATGTCTTCATTTTTAATTGTACCCGTATGTTGGCACATCTTCTCGACAATTCTGATCCTTATTATAAATTTATTATTGTATGATAATTGCACCAGGATTTTTTCCAATTTGTCAATTGTGTTTGAGTCAAAAATGCAGTCAGGTCGTTATCCTTTGAGACATCTTCTGATGATAAAAAAGTTAATTTTACAATTGTTATAAAGAATGAAAAGGCTGTTCAACTGTAATAATAAGATGTAAATTTTATTGTTGTTCCATACCCACATATGCATTATAGTATTATAGTCTCTCTTATTGGTTTACTCACTTTAAATTAAACACTATAGTTAGTTATTATCAAGAAAATTAGTTTTTTATAGCTTAGTAACAGTAAAAGTAAATTCAAAATTTGCCAAAATGATTTACAACGGTGCCAAATTGAAACGAGTCATGATTAAATTTTTTATAAACAATTGTCGAGTGTAGAGTAAATTGTTTTCGCAGGTGAATATCACTCTGATATAAAAAGTTAATTTACCAATTTTATTGTGATTTGTGAAAAAACGTTTTCGGTTAGATTATTAACTGTATCGTCAATAAATTACCATACCGGGCCAGATAGCAAGTGAAACTAAAATAGTAATTAATATGACAGCAGAAATTAGAGCTTGATTTTAATTTTGCATTAATTTCGCATAGTTCACGACCACTGGTCAGAAAAATCTCTCGAGTACAAGTTAAAATAGTGTCAATAAAATGAGTTGGACAGATTTGAGAGCCGAGGCGTAACGCTTCCTTCCGGTACCTGTAATTAGTACTCTCAGCTGACCGATGAGATTGTTCACCTTACAAGAATGTCTATAAATAGCGAAAACCGGCAAATTGTCACGTGCTAATACTAGAACTAGTACCATCAGCAGGAAGGATGTCGGCAAAACTAGTTCTATGTTGGTGGAAGGATGCGAAAAGCAATTACACGAGATGTGGATAGACGAGACAGTAAAATATCGCCGAGTCTGATTTAAATAAATCATAATTATCCACATTAAGCAGATTAGGATCTACATGATAAAAGGATATTTTTGTTCGAACATACAACAATTTTATTTAGCATTAATAAACTTCATTGTCTCGAGTGTGATTGCTATAACATGTTTATTTATTTTTAATTAGGCACTTAGATTTTTTTGAAATTGTAATTGGAATTAACCTTGAAACACACGTTGTAATAGTTGCGTAATTTAATTTTTTTTTGAAATTGTTACGAAAATCAAACTTCCATCGTTTTTTCAATCATGAAAGCCACATTTTCCTGAACTGTTACAAATTATTTAAATGTAACACAATTTATTTAATAAACAATTTTATTAGTACTTGTCTAACTAGCAACTTGCTCAGACATTCTGAAACAATAATTGGCAATAGAAAATTTAGTAGAGGCTTAACTAATATTTGAATATTTGTATTTAGTCTAGGTCGAGTCGTCTTTCTCACTTGCCCAACATTTTTATTAGCTACCAGTGTTGCCAAGCCATTGACGATAATTTTCCTCATATGATAGGTCAAAATTCCCTAAAACCAAGCTAAATTCTCCCAAAACACACTTTATTTTAAAAAAAAACTTCAATCACAAAGAAGCAACATATAATTTTTAATTTATTTCTGACGAATGGACAATAAATCACTTTTCAAATAACTGATAAATGTGAATTACGCCGAGATTAAGAAATACTGATTAAGATGGTAAGAAAACCTTAACAGTTTAACATTTTTTTGATAATTTAGTAGGTAAAAATACCCTTCTTTAAGGTAGGTAACGTTTCAAAAAATTTACAAAATTAGTGCAACTTCCCTATTGTTTGAAAACTTTTGGTGTAACTCTAGATTTGGTGACTATATGATTGTTATTAAAAATTTCTATTTCTATTCTATTCTATTAGAATAGAATTTTTCTTTGACTTTGTTAATTAAATTTAAGAGGGACTAATCGCATAAAGAAAATGTGTCTATACGACTCGCTCATTGAAATACTCGACTTAACCGCTTCAATCACTTTGTCGTGTAAAGATTTGTTTTTGTAACTAGTTATGTAATATACTTTCGCTTTTCTGAAATTGCTGCTTAAAGCTACGCTCTTATTTCGGGCAATTCCGTTTATTTCTGGGTAGTAAAATAATAATTTGTAGATATTTAATTTAATAACACTTATTCGAAATTGGAAATGAAACGCGTTAGGGGGTAGCTGTAAGAAGGTTTTTATGGCGCATTTAAAGTTTATTTTATTGATCATTTTGTAATTTTATTAATACCTTAGATCATAGGCTCACTTTCGGCGCCAAAGGAAATCAGTAAAAGTTCCTGCTTCTGCATAAAATTCAAATCAGACGATGAAATAGGCTTATAAAATTAAACTCTCTAACTGGTGGTTAGTTTTTTGTAGGTCGTTTTCAAAACACTAGTGTCTAGATATGTTTACATTAAATTGGATTAAGACAAAAAAATCATTTAATTTTGCCTGTATTATTGGCGTGTTAAGTGGTGATGAGCATATCATAAATAACCCTCATTTACCACTGACCGTTTTATGCAGGTAACTAAAACCTACATCCTGCAATAATATAAACACAGTATTTACGTTTATTTTATTTTAGTTTGAGTTTATATTACTGTAATTATTTTACGCTTATTACATGTAAGGTCCTTGCTGTTATTACATCCTTTCAAATGAATTCGTAGTGCGTTATTTTACTCTTAAATCTTGATTATAGCACTGGAAGATTCCGCTTGCTTATACCACATTTTCAAGCATGTAATTGAACAACTCTAATTGTTTATAAAATCTAAATTGTTTCAAAGCTGAAATCACATCTAATTCATTCCGATTTAATGTACTTGTGATGAACAGCTGGAGTTTTTTAACCAAGTATTATGTAAAATCAAGGCCGACTTTAATAATGATCTAAAAAGTAACCACAACAAAAATTGTATTAATTTTCTCTCAGAAAAACAAACATGAAATAAATGTTATTAGGGGCAACCACAAATAGACAAGTAAAGTATTAAACATAAAACACTAACCGCAATCTCATGGTCAGACTAAGGAAGTTGCTAGCCTGGAGGAATATTTCATATATGGTTCTACAGACACAGAGTTACTTTTTTACTTTGTTCTGGTTTCTAGTTCAGAAAATTGCATTAAATTTGGAAAATTCCAAAAATTGTTCTTAACAATAAAATTGAAAAATTCAAAACTAATTTTACACCAAATTTCTGCCAATAGCTTAAAAAACAATAAAAGCGTATTTTTAAATAGCAATTTTACGGCAATTAACGTTAATGTACAATAATAAAAATTAAAAAAATCAAGATAAGCACCTACATGTCAAAAATGGTGGTAGAGTGTGACGCCTGGTGCAGTAGCAGTGAAATTGTGGGTGTATTTATCTTGTACACAACACTGTTCTTTTAGATTTTTATTGAGGAACAACACAAGCACTCAAATTAACAAGTTTTTGCAAATTTACATATTCCGAAGGTGCGAATGAGTTTCCAGAAAAGGCACCGTCAGAAGAATCATAAATCACGCTTTTCATCGTCTGTGCGCCTTCCTAATTGGCACAAAGTAAAAATTTGCGTACGATTTGGGCCAGATTAGCATATTAATAAGAGATATGAAATGATTTCCTTAATTAGCTGATTTAGCGTGCTCGATGGTCTCGGAAACCCAGATTTGAGCTAGTAAAAGTAACAAATAGCGTGCTAGGATTTGTCTTAGCAAACACCTAGCAAGACAGCTGCTTTTAAGTAATTTTCTCTTCACAAAACCGTATCAAAACTCTTCATTCTTTCTGGTCTTTGAAATTTACTTTACCGCTATTTAAATTTGCCTCTGTGGAACAATTAAAATTATAAAGCTTGGTAAATTGTTACCAGTAGCATAACTCGCGTACTGTAATAAAATTTATAGACTGGTTACGTCTATTCCTGGTGGAAATTTCGCATTTAAACGGCAATTAGGCCTTTTAAAGAGACGTGATAACACTTATATCACGGACAATAATTATTAATAATTACAATACTGTGCTATTTGGAAATATAAGTGAATAAAAAAATGTTTAAAATGTATTTATGTTCTTATCGCAAATTGACAGTTTTGTAAATTTATGGCTTGATAATATTAGATTTTGCATATTTTAACATGATTTTGACGGCACGAATTATAATCTAGTTTTAACGGGGCAATAAAATTCTAGTCATCTCTATATTTTACGTTAATTGGATATTTTTATTGAAAAAATATCTTCTTCTCGAATTGTAAGGGTGGCACAAAGCCAAGCGGCACATAAAACATCACACCTGAATAGCAATAAGGTGCACTCTTGGTGATGTCTTCATGATGAATAGAGAAATAAATTACCTGACAGTTGAATTTTTATGAGATCACAACCGCTTATAAATTGTGATGGGAAATATGTATCTAACTGTTCAAAGTTTTTTAATTTTATTGTGTTATTACTACACATCGGTACCGTTCAAAGTATGCCCATTATGCAAAATCAGATAGGACTATATCGCTATTATGTCGGTATATTAATGCTTTTTCTTCGACATAATAGCTCTTATATGGATACATCTTTGCCGCTTTGTGCAGCTTTTAAACAGTCAGATGCTCCAAATAAGTCAAAAAAGTGTCACAACTTTTCGTTTTTGAATCACCTTGAACCTATGTCAAAAAATGATTTAAATAAATTAATTGCTTATGAATCAGCGGAAATTAATATGCAAAAACTAGCATCTAATATGAGCTAAGACTTAACACGTGTTCTAGGTGTGTACAGTCCAAAAAACGTTTTGTTTAATTTAAAAAGCGATTTTTTGTAAGAGCTTTTCGGTTCATTAGCTAAAAGCATTGTTGAGGGACAATTCAAGGTAGCTGGAAAAATTAAACACAAAAAGACAAGTTACGGCATATTATTTCAATATTAATAATAAATTGTGTCATTTGTTGCAAATATGATTTTCTTTCATGTCAGTTACTGTTATTCAATAAAACACTAAATACCAAACAGTTTTTTACACTTAAATACAACAAATCCAATGACATTTTTCATGTGAGAAATTAATGATAACATCTTCAGAAATATTTTGAATAACATTTTAAAACTTTTTTGAATTTGATTAGATAGGATCTAGTGACGTCAAAATCAGCTAGTGTGAAAATACAACCAGTGAGCTCAAAATTACTAATATTTCAGTTTGTTCGCTTTTTTTACAAACAGTGGTTGCAATTGTTCAAAGTCAAATATTAAAACACAGAATGTTTTATCACTTATCACAATCTTTTAATTGTGTGAGACATAAATAAGCAAAAAAGAGGGTAAAGTGAAGAATAGATGAGTGAATCATTACTGTAAAAATACAAAAATTGATTCGTAGACAGCGTAGTTAAAAAATTATATAAATTTAGTGTAGTGTTCAAAATTTACATACAAGTAAAACCGTGGACTGGATCTTTATTCTAACACTTATAAATCATAAATATTAAAGTATAATATCATAAATATCATAAATATAATTAAAGTAACGTCTACAGTTTTCGGTTTTACATTAGTGTATACTTGCAACACTGCTGTATAGATTTTGAGGTTTTCCATCTTATATAAGTTCTTAGCTGCTAATATTCTTGCCATAACTAGCAATCGTATCCTGTACATTTTTAAATATTTTTTTTAGATTGTTTGCCTTTGAAACGAATTTATTTTGTTTTACGGCATGCGTAGATGCGATTTCTAAATGCGAAAAAAAATTTTATGTAAAAAACATAACACAGTTATTGGCACTTGTCCTTATTATTGAAATTGGAAGGTGCCATTTATGATATTTTCAAACATCTTAAAGGTAAAAGAAAATATAAGATGACTCCAAACTGCAGACAGAAATTAAAGCTGTAGAAAATAGAATGTCACAAAAGCAAGCTTCTAAAGTATCTAATGTTCTCAGAGTTTGAAAACGTTTCAGAATGAATGAAAGGACTCGGGACCTGAAACGGTTTTAACACTTGAAAAAAATCATTTACAAAAATTGAATTTTCGAAAGTTACAAGAACAGTTTTTCACACAGTATGCAAGATACCTGACAATTCACAAAGCATTTTTTTGGATAAAACGTTTAGACAAAATCTTTTTAAAGTTAACTATCTTGGAAAGGGTGGTACAAAACGTTTTTTAAAAGACCTTGGCAGAAAATGTCACAGAATCAAGAGAAAACTTAACAGGACATGTTATTAGGGTTTCTTAAAAAAAAAAGATGTCCGACTGGCCGTGGCGTGCCCGAATTACCGAGCCCAGTAGTACCGTGCCCGACCGAGCCCACCACATGTGGGGGGTTCTCGGTGGCCTTTCGTTGCCGGACTGCTCACTGAGGCAATACCCATTGTGAGTTTTTATTAGGGGTTGATTTGACAACTTTTATCAATACTTAGTCGCTGAAGCTGAAGCAATAGTTGGCATTTTGGAGGACATATTTTAAATTTCCAACCGGAAAAAAAATTATTTCAGCTGTGCTCTCTTAATAAAAAGATGCTAGTCCCAAAGCAAAGAAACCAAAAATATCTATAACGTGAAGTGAAGGCAGCAAAATTATGTCTATGTTTCCTACAAATCGTCTATACGTAAGAGAGATTATCAAGGCTGGATGAAGTATAAGGTATTTTATGAATACATAGATGATATCCAGTGTTTATTTTTACAGAAAAACAACATTCAATTTTCTATATTGTAATTAAATTTGTTTATGAACACAAACAAAACCTATCTAGACAAAAATTTTAGTGTTCCGTGTACAAGAAACTGTTCGAAGAATCCAGTGAACCAATTGTAGAAACAGAAACATAATTGATACCAACTTTCAAACGGTTTTAAAGGAAATGCATAGGCCTGACTAGGCAAAAAAGATTGCTACCAGTGAAAGAAAGCGCCAGTAAATCGGTTAGAAAAATGCAAGGAAGTAACTAGAACCGAAGTCAAAACTACAAGAAAAAAATTGTCTGTAGTGACAAAGTCTAAGTTTTCAGATCCCAGATATTAGCTAAGATAATAGTGTAACTCGTAAATCAAATAGTAGATTAAGAAGGTGCAATAATCTTTTCCAATAGACTCCTTATTACTTCAAAGCTGGTAGAGGCTTCGATTGATGGTTCTAACACAATTCTACATGGTGGAGGCGCCGGGTGATTTCTCTGTAATTAAAGTACTTGGTAGATTTAGCAAATGCAATTTTAACTTCTTTTAAACGACTCCTGCTTACTTTAAGACAGGAGCTAGTTAAACTAAGTACAAATAAAAATTTGTCACATGAAATTGACTAATATATTTTAACAGAAAATATAAAACAAAAATTTACGAATGGCTACACCACTAATGAGAAAGCTAGATGAAATGGAAAGAAACGTCAAAGAATTTTTGAAGCCTTATAAGTACTAATTTTTTTAAAGATGCAAAAGAAATAAATGTTCAAATGGAAAATAATGAAACTGATTTTGTCTAAGTTTGCAACCAAAAGATAGTGAAGAAGAAAAGGCCTAGTTGTGCATTTCTTTAATTAATTATGATCTTTTTAAAGACTTTATCAAAAATTTACAGTAACAATTGAAGATCTTTCATCTAAAACAAATATGCAGCTTACTGAGAAAGTTTTTACACTATTTAAATGCATTAGTGAGGAAGGAAAAAAATGCCGTTTGTACTAATGACCGAAAAATGGTGACAACTAACAAATAAGAAGGAAGAAATTAAACGTGGCCCGAATTCGATTTAATTGTTGCATTTAAGCCTGTGGGTCTAATTTCATCCCGGTCCGTCAAGGAGGACATGTTTATTTTTACACACGACTTGGTGAGAAACTCTGTCAAGTGATGTTGAGAGGAAGTTATTCTGGTATTCACCTACAGATTGGAGAAAGTCTCTCCAAAACTTTGAATTTGCTCATTTTCCGAATACTAAACAAGCAAGTCAAGCACTGGTCTAGTAACTCGGTTATGAAGAAAAACGAAAGAAGGAACGATATGAGAAAGAAGAAAGAAAACAATTGTTGTTTTTTTTCTAGATTAGATTTTGTTAATTCTATTTAAACTTTGACTTTTCAATTTATAAAAGCAGGTACCGACATTTTTATTAAATTATCGTTTTTGACCAAAAAGCAAAAGTTATTACACCGCTGGCTAGTAAAGTTAAGTTTTTACCGTATATTTACAGATCACCAAAGAGATTAAGCAGAGACAGTTTCCATATTTTTCTTTCTAAGAGAAGTTATATTTATACTGTATTTAACTCCAAATATAATTGAAACGTTATTTGTAATGTTGGTAATTTGGTGCAATGATATGAAATTATTGTATTTTAAGACGTTTTATGTATTATTAAAAAGTGTAACTTTGAGTGATTTCTATAAGGCTGAAAACTGTACATTAACAAATAATAAGCGCTGAAGTTCGTTATGTTACCGCTCTTACCTAATACCAAAATTACGTACAAAAAAAACAAAATTTTATATATAAATTGTTTAGCAAACAATTACGACAATTTTAACTTTTTATTTTTCTAGCTTCGCTTTGTCTTGCGATCTTCTTGATGTGTATGGAAATTGATTCTTTGTTTTTCTTTGTATGGCTTGTGTTTCAATAATTCATCGATCAGCGGTCGCAAAATAAATGATAATTATTGTCAGTCAATAATGTGTGTCCATCTTTCACAATAACATATTATGGAATATAGTTAAGGGAAATTCCATACCTCTCCTGTCACTTATTCTCTCTCGGTGAATTAATCTTCTTTGTATATGGGAACCGGAGACGGGAAGGCATCATTAACATGTGATTCTTACAAGAGCATGGTATGGTTATCCTTGTTGTCCTGCTTGAAACATCGCTTCTGGTGCATAGTTAGTAGCAAAGTGTTTTTAATGAACTAGCCACATATAAAACATAGCAGTTCCAGTAGCTTTAGCAGTTGAAAACGGATGTTTTGATTAAGCTGTTGGTAATTTTTCAATGAATGTGAATTGATACGATACGTATCTACAATTTTTCTAGCGAATCTAATGATGTAAACATCGCCAAGAGAATTTTCATGTACACCAAGTTATTCATCTTGATAATATTCATAGAAGTTTGCTAGCTGAATACCCACTTTATGAATTTCAATTAATATATGTAAATACAGGGTGAGCACGGTACTTGTTTTACTCTTAAAAGCAAACTTGTGATGATTATTCATCGACTGAATTTACATACAGTAGTACGTTAGCATTTGTTCAGAACTTTTAACAAGTTTGTAACCTCTTGTCGAGTTTCAAACATGTTGAAGATTTTTCTTGGTGGATTAGTTTTTGTAAATATTTTGCGCACTGTATATAGATTGCACAATGGTGTGTATATTTCAGATCTGGCCTTGTATCCGCCACCGCCGAGTTATACTCGTCTCTATCAATATCAGTGCTACCCCAGCCCACCGGGGTACTACTCCACACGGTACCTCCCAGGTCTGTAAGATATGCATGGTCATTGTTTGGCATGTAAATATCCCTATTTAGTGCACGATGTAGATGTAGATATTAGATTTTAGCACCTGTCCTCTCTCCTAACCAAACACTTTCGTTTTCACACTAACCAAACAAAAAGAGGAGCTAAACGACAGCACGCACTCTTGTAATTAGCTACCACCTAAACAAAAACGCGTGTAATTTATAATATCGAATGTTCCTCGCATAGTATTTGCATAGCAATTAACGTTATAATGAGATTCATAGGAATAAATCCTACCAGCGTGCGATGATTAAAATGTGACGTACGTGAGCAGTGGAGTAAAATCACTCTGAAATTATTACTGCCCCTTCTTTTTTTAATAAGCGGCATCCGAAAATACAAGAATACGGTCTTACAAGAATTTTTTCACATTTTACTATGATATTACTAAGACGTACTGTCTTAATGCTGCCTCAAAAAAAACCGTTCCTCTCACTCTCAATGTGAGCTAGTTTGTTAGGTTTCTATAAACAAGCTTCTGCGCCGTATGTCTTGTTGAATTCGTACGGCGATAAAGCGCCACCCATGGCAAATGCTAGGAACAAGAAAAATAATTAAATAATTAAATAATACATTGTTTATTTCAATTTCTTTAAAGTGAATTTAATTTATAAACACATTGCAGGTTTGTACACTTGCTGCAGTTATAAAGGTATAGTCCGTTTGTCTAAACAAGCGCCATTTTAGAAACACTAATTTATACATACATTTTGTTTAATTTAGCAAGACACATGTTTTTAAAAATCTAATATACATAACGTACTTATTAAAAAAAACTGTTTTTTGTAAACGTTTTAATTAGAGAAAAGTGCTAAAATTATTTTTCTTAAACTATTTTTTATAAAAACTAATAACGCATGTGCCTGGACAACTAAAAGAGCTTTTATTTGACGTATGAGGTGTTCACTTAAATAAGTTGTAAAGAGTGCTATGAGTATTGATAAAAGAAAATGTAGCGAAAAATGGACATCGGAACTTGATTCTTATAACCACAGTATAAAAATCAGTATGGTCAGCTGAAATTGGCACCTTTGATGTTTTTTTGAAGAATTTGTCAAAAATCTAGCATCTTTTCAAGTTAAATATGTAAGATGGAGCCACTGAGTTTTGGATTTGCTGTAGACAACTAATAAAACACAATTTAAATCTAAAAGGCTAGAATTGTAAATAATACCGTGATACTATAAATGACTGTTATTTTTTTTATTGGGTTGGTGACAGATTATAATTTTTCTGTCGGTACTACATACTAAATGTCATAATAAAACTCAAATTTGACAAGATTGTTAAAAAGTCTTATATTAGCTGCGTTTGGCTTTGTCACTCTGAGTGCACCGCCTCTTTCCTTATCTACTTCATTGAGTCCATATATCACTATCTCTATCCGGTGACCAAAACTTGATGTTTTTTGACACTATATCCAAAACAACGCATTCAAATAATGCGACAAGTTTATCTGTCCTAAATGAGACAAACAAAGACAGAGTAGGTGCACTCGGAGTGGCAAAGCCGAACGCACCTATTATTATATTGTACCTAACCCAAAAATGTGACAAGACTCAAATATGACGCGGCTATCAACTACTCAGGCGTACCGCCCCACTATTTTTTGCTTCAGTCATTTATAGTATCACTCTGTGGTATCACGGCGGTATGATAAATAATCGAAAGACGAAGGTCAAACAAAAATTAAAATTATTCTAAAAATACAAAATAAAAATTTATTGAAAAGTAGAAAACAGTTTAGTGTGTAACAAATAAAAAACGACCTATAAATCCACATGTCTTAAGATAACTGCAAGTTGCGAATACGAGAGTGAAAAATACTACTGAAATAAGAGCGACACATTTTTCTATTGCGTATGTTGGTTCAATTTTTTCTAATTTGTTTAATTTTGGAAAGTTTAATTTTTAATATTTTTTCTATATGTATTATCTATTTTGCAGTTTCTACTTCCAAAGTTAAAAAATTCTTGAATAGGAAATAAATTTTTAAATGTCGATTCCAACTGAATTGATATGTTGGATTATATATATTTCCTCCCTGTTTTCTAATAAAATCAAATATATTTTGTAAAGTGTCTAAAGCCGCTGAAATTAAAATTTTTTGTAAGCCTAACAAGTTACTGAATTTTGGATACAAAGTAGAGCCTCTAAAAACTAATGATTACTTTCATATAAAAAACTTTCTAAAAAAAACTCAAAATTAATTTAATTAAAAGTACTGTTAATGATCTTTTTTTATTTTTCTTGCTTAAATATTAGAATTTTTAACAAATTTTTAATTTATCTTTTAATAAACTATAAGTTACACGTATAATGTAAATATACTGACTTTTGCCTTTATTTTTTGTAAATGGTAGGACTTACTTTTCAAAGAAATATTTTCACGTGGTAGTAAAATATCTGATTCTTCTAATAAACTTCTAAAGAAGTATTTTTAAAAATTATTTTAGTCAACTAGCATTAAATTACTGTGGCTCCACCTAGTGGACTCTATTTGAAAGGATGCTAACTCGGTCATATTGAATCAAAAAATTTGGAGCGAGATGTCCATACTGGTTTCATATCTATACTATGTTATAAGAAAACACTGTGACTATGGACACTGACAACTATCACAGACAGTATGGCAGCCGAAATTAACTAAAAAATACTTCAAAATGTTTTTGTTTTGTCATGGCGCTCTTGACAACTTTTTTAAGTGAACACTTTTTACAATTATAGTTTAAACAATTAACTGTAAAGGAGCCATCTGATAATAAAGCAAATTCTCCCCTTTAGAGGACCCTTAAATTAGAAAAATAATTTTACTCTACTATATTATTAGGGTTCAATCATGACGAATTTTGGAAAGTCCTGTCAGATTAGCATGCTCCAGATGTCAATTAGCAGGAGACGTGCAAAAAAATCGCCGACACTGGGTTAATTCCAGCTCTAGATATGCTTCGGTGTGTGAACTTGCTTCATTGTTCGAGTATTTAGCCTTAAGGCTCACCTACACTAGACCTAATTTACATTTTCAATGGTTTCTATTCTGTTATGTAAACAATAATAAATACAGCGAATCTATCAGTGTCGGCTTTCGAAATAAGTTGTCAACTCGACCGGCTCTAACTTTATTAAAATTTATTGTAAAGGAAACGATAATTGCACACTTGCATAGTTAAATGTCTGATTTTTCTTGAAGGGATTCCCACAAAACTTACGCATGTAATTCTAACATCCATTGTATTTTCCTGAAACTTATTTACTTTCTTTGCTATACGGGTAAAAGCAGTAATCATTTTTAAATTGTATGAATAGCTTGCGATACACCGTGGGAAATATGAATTATGTATAAACTTGTGTTTAGTAGTTTAGTAATACATCGTACATGTTAATTGTTACAATGTTTTCTCACTATTCTCACAATAACATACTGCACAACTTGGAAATTGTCTACTGAAACTTGTAATTACGATTTCGAAAAAAATTCAGACATGCCATGTGCAAATAATTAATATTTTAATGAGAGAAGCTTTTGTTGTAGAATTTCTAAATTACAAAATCTTTTAATAGAAACATCACAAAATTTTAATGGTTAATTTAGCAAATAAAAATAAAGCAATAAAATTGAAACCTCAACAGTTTTATTAGTCGAGCTGTCATCATGATTAAATCATGTGCTACAGCCTACAATCATCTAATCAACAATTTCTAAATTGACATCTCCATTGAGGATAATAATTACCGATAAACGATAACTGACAGTTATGTGACTAGAATTTTTACAGGAGATAATAAACCAGTTTTTTAGCTACTCTCAAAATTATTAGGATCATTGAGGAAAAGGAATGCAATTGAAATGTATGAGTGTAATTTTGGAAACGTTGGTGCAGCTCTGTAATTTACGTTTTTGTTGCAACATTTGAGAATTCCTCGAATTTATGTAATAGTATCTATAATGTGTTGGTGAAGAATTTACGAAGGGTCAAGAGTGGTATTTTAGATGGCCTCTAGTTATAAAATGTTTTTATGTACTTTGCTAGAAATTACACTATCAAAGCTTTTTAGTGCATGCTTCTTGTAATCACATTATAAAAGTAGACATTTTTATCTGTTAAAACGTAGATATTTATATGACTATTAAAAAATGTAGACTAGAATTGAATTTAAATATTTATTTTAGTGGTTTGTGGAGTGGTGGAAATGTAGTTCTTTTTAACAATTTGTTGAGACATACAAAGTAATTTTAAAAAAAGAATATCCCATTAGGTCAATTTTTTAATTTCAAAAAAACCGTCATTTTTTTAAAAATTTATATCTTTTCTCATTTAGCAAAAAAAAAATTAAAATCACAGAAGGGTAGTTACCTACTAGAGTACTAAATTATATAAAAATTTCAGTCAAATCAAAAGTCGTCGATAAAGATAAAAATTTATTTGCAGATTTTTATTATATGTGGTGTTATATTTTGAGTTAAAACATTGTTCCGTACTTTTGAATCACCTGATATACAGGGTGTTATTAAAATAATGCTAGAAATTTTAACAGGTGATAGTTTTCGTTAAAAGAATGCTAAATAATCAAATTTGTCTTATATAAATGTTTATAGTTTTCGCGATGTACCCTGTAGAGTGTAGAACTTCAAAAAAATTTGTTAAAATCAGATATACAGCGTGTTTTTAAAGTAACTTTACAAATTTTAAGAGGTTATAGCCCTTGTTGAAAAAATGCTAAAGACTCAAATTTGCCTTTTCAAATGTTACTGGTTTTTAAGATATACAATGTTGAATTTTTTTAAAAACAGTATTTTTGAGATTAACGATGTATTCTGTTTTCTACAACACAAACATTTGTATAAAACTGATTTTGTTTTTTAGCATTCTTTCAACAAGAGCTATAATCTGCTAAATTTTTAACATTATTTCAAAAACATACTGTATATACTGTTAAAAATTTTTTGAAAAACATTATTTTTGAGGTAAACGATGTATAACAACTTCAACTGCACTTTATTTGCCATTGCTGAGTTTCACATGGTTTAGCTTTTTTCTTGTCTCTTTGTTTATACATATTTTTCCCTTAACTTCTCCAGGTTTCACTTTGTCTTCTTTAATAATTATTTTAATTTTTGTAAATGACAAAACAACTTTCTCTGTCTATATTTGCTTATCTAAATAAAAGGGTTCTCAACAAGTTAACCGCAACATAGGTTAAAGAGACACTTTTATAAACTGAAAAGTAATTCTTTATTCCTTTTTCCTTAAAAAAATTAAATTTGCCTTGTCCGATTTTTATTTCACTGCCTTTTTACATTTATTTTTTACTTACTTGAAAGTTATTACCGCCACCTCGTATAAATTATTATAGATTTTTTAAGCCCCAGTAGATTGCGTCCACTTTTTCCTCATTCAGCTAAACTGAAAGCGATACATTAAATAAATTAGCGTATCATGAAAGCAGTTTTCCGGCCTTAACAGCTAATAGTTTTGAGAAGCGAACGCCAATTACCATAAAAAACAAACAATTTGTTGTCGGGCAATAAAATGATAAATTATCATGTTCGACTCTGTATCATTATCAAGCGAATTAAATCCGGTAATTTATTACACTTAACACACTAATTGTTTAATTAATAAATTCAGCCATATATGGTATCAGAATTTTCATAATGAATTTTAAATTGCCTCTATTGGAATCCAAGTTTACACTTGACTTTGGCCGTAATTAGTAACAGTACAGTAACGGATCGGCTTTGATAATTTCTTTTTCGACGTGTGAGGATAACACAGAAAGTGGAACAGAACAGTTTAAAACAGTGCTCGGTTGCAGAATGGTAGATTATATCCGGTTATTGTGATTAACAAGTCAATAAAAGGTAATTTACTTGATTGAATATTCTGTAATGTAAGGAAGTCTTGCTACTAGCATTGTTGATACAGCTACAGTTACTTAAATTGCCGTCAATTTCTATAATCCTCAGAATGCATTTCAGGTGATTCAGCACCTACGCACTAATTGGATGTCGCGATCTTAGCAAGGATTTAATTAGAACCGAGATTCTCATAAGGATCACTTACAAAATTTAACAAATTCGTAGAAAACATGTGTGAAGCTAGCCCTTTAAAGTTCGAAAAAAAGAGATTTAAAATAATTACACAGAATTGCTCATCGATTCACTATTATTTTAATCACTCATTTTTTTATGGGGGAGCCCCTTCACATTTTGTCTGCCAATTACAAGTTTATCAATTTGTCTTTTGTTAATGATAGTTTATCGATTGCTTATAATTGCCCACCAATTAAATTTGATTGGTCATTACTATAAAATCCGTATATAACTATGTCTATTAAAAAAGGAAGAAGATTTCGGCAATCATCTTCATATTTTGCTGGTTGAAGTAAAATTTCTACTCTCCCTTGTCATAAAAATGATTTCAAATCGATTTTCTACTAATTATTTTTGAATGACTACCCTCCTAGAAAAAAATATATATTAAACAAAACTGATGTAAATATATATGAATATGCAGGGTATTTTTTACAATACTTTATAAATTTAAGAGGGGATACGGGTAGTTCTCGTTGACAGAATGCTAAATAAGAATTTTTCTTTTATAAATGTTTAAACGGTGAGAACGAGAATGTGATGAGTCAGCTTTGCGTTCTATGACTGATTGACTAAGATAGTAAAAGTATGAAAGACCAAAGCTTGCTCTGAATTGTCAAATTTTCGTTTTGACGGCATTTTCCAAGAGTAAACAGTAGTTACTTTAGTAATCAGTTACAGAAAGACCGCTTTTGTTTAACGAACATAACTTTTTCAAAAATGAATAAGCGAAGCCAAGGAATTTTGCTAATTATGCGAATAATAGGTTTTTCATAACGTATTATGTACAAAAAACATTTCATTCCTGTCATAAAATGAAGTTTGTTCTCAAAATTTTTTTTTGTAATGTAACTCGTGATGTAAAGACACATTATAAATTGACATAAAATAAATATTTCGTAACGAAATTAGAAAATTATGTTAGCATAATGAACACATAACTATAGAGCTTAATGGGCTGATTTCAAGTTGAGGTACTACCGGTAGTACCGCATACTTTAATACGTTTTCAAAGCAACAACCAATAACAACAGCGAATTTTATTAATTTTTCATAGAAACGAAGATATTACCGGTGTTATCTCAACTTGAAATTAGCCCATAAATCTATAAATAAAAAAACCTATAAATTCCACATAAAAATTTGAAGTTGGTTTTATTTTTTTTATATTCAAAATTAATTAATGTGAAATTGTTTTGCGATAATTTATGAAAAGGAAGACCAAAAATGTTATTTGGTGGACAAAATGAAAAGAGGGATTTTTTTAATATATATTTTTTTATAATAATGGTCTACCAAATTTATATAAACTATCCAAAAAATATAATTTATGATTTGTTTTACAAACGGATAATTTATGATCGAGGTAGTCACATTTCTTGTGTATAAAAAGCACGATTTCTCATAAATTCTCATGCTCTTATAAAGATTTTTTACTGGACTTTCGAGGATTTATACGAATTTGAAAGGATTTACATGGGATTTTTTAAAGATTACCGGGAAATTGTCAGTAAACATAAGGATTTTTAAATAAATTTCTGGAGGAGTTCTATGGTCAAAAGAATTTCTGGTCCACACTTGTTTTATATATTTTTGGGAATGGTCATTCAAAATTAATTAGTGGGCAATCTTGAGAGGTCGATTTGCAGTTTTCGATGACAAGGAAGATCAGAAATTTTACTTTGACAAGCAAAACGTGAATATGGTTTCTAACATCTTCTTCTTTAATATACAGAGTATCTCAAATTTATGCCATTTTGAATTCAGAGCGTTAGAGGAGATATTAACAGGAGTAAGAAAAAAATTATTAGAAAATTTGGGGTGACCTTTTCTTACAAAGATATAGACGTCTGAAGATGCAGATTTTGCATCAAATTATCTTAAAACAAAGGCTATAAATATTGACGTTTATTTTTATGTTTTATCGGTAAAATTTGCAATAACAATTCAAAAAAAAATCTTGAAAAAGTTGCATAAACGCGGAGTAAAAAAATTTTCGATTTTCGCAATTTTAATGAATAAAGAATGGTAAAGAGACTAAAGTATGATTTTGTTGTAGCATATGTTGTAGCATATCTAGAAGATTATTTCATTGAGCAGTTTGCGTAATGTTGCCATATTGAACAAAGTTAAAAGACGAATATCTTGCAGGGAATAATTTGAAATTTATTTTCTAAATTTTTACTTACTCTAAGTTGTATCACCTAAGCACCTACAACGCTCTGAACTCGGAATGTTCTAATTTTGGGACACCCTGTATATACAAGGCGTTAATAAATATTTCTTAATCAAGAGTGCAATGAAATTTTTGTCATTCTTGCATTTGCCACATCTTTGAAATAGTGTTTTTTAAGAATTAATTAACTTTACCTAAATTAATATTAATCTTCTAGGTTTTTTTTGTTTACTATCTTTATTCTACTATTTAATTATGAATGAAATTAAAGCCAATAAACATTTATAAATACTCTGTGCTTTGTAATAATGGTCAATCAAATTTAATGAGTGGGTAATAATAAGCAATCGATACGTAAGCTATCTTTTATGATACAATAGGGAAATCTATAAATTTATAAATGACGGACAAAATATGATGATGACTACTACAATTTTGTTTTTCATATAGATATTTTTTTTTTCAAGGGGTGGGCACTAAACTAATCGATTTGCAGTCATTTATGACAAACGAGAACAGAAATTTCACTATGGGGAGCAAAACATCATTTGCTAATTTTTTTATAACAGTGGTCAATTAAATTTATTGAGTGAACAATAATGAACTACCGATAAAGTATTATTTACAATAGAAAAATTTATAAATTTGTAGTTAGTAGACAAAATGTAAAGACAGCCTTTGTAGTTTTGTGTTTTATATATTTTTTTAGGGGTGGCCAATCTTATTATGTAACTAATGGATAATGAATTGACCCTGCAATTTTATTTTAAGAAAACTGGACAACCAAAATAATTTGGTAGGCAGAAATTGTCAATCGATGAACAATTCTAGGCTTATTTTATAATTTTTCACTATTAGAACCAGACACATTGACCACCAAAATTAACAATGGAAGAACTAGGAGTCATCCTGCATATTCCCTGTTTTAATGCCTTGTAATAATAATAAATTTCAAAATGACATTTCAATTGCCATTATTCATTTTTATCGTCTTGCATTATGTTCGCTTTTCACGAATGGAAATTACAGAGACAAAAAATGTAAATTTTGCAAGGTGAACCTTGTAATTGTTTTAACTATATTGATATAAAACAGACAGGTTGTCAATTATAATGGCAAGCGAGCCTCTTGGTACTCTTTGAAGCAGCAAACGTCGACCTCTAAGGACTTCCAGCACAATCAGTAGTTCCACGGTACTCTGATGTTGATTTTTGTCGCAAATGACGTAGCATTTGCATTGAGTTTTTTAAGTTGCGGCACAATCAAGACCGAAATAGATTATTCATTCTAACTCAACAGTTTTGCTTAGATTTAGATTAGGGAAAACGATTTAATTTAACAAACGTTGTTTGCTGATTAGTCACCAGGTATGCTGAAAGCAAAGACGTCGTGCGGGTCAACAGGTCATTTATTCAACCAAAACGCGACTCAAAGCCATGAAGAATTTTAGCTAACGAGGAAAATTCACTGTGGGAGAAACTATTGAGCACCATTGAACTGATAATATCGTGATAGCGAAAGTAATTACTAATTATCATTGTGGTAATTGTCATATGAGAATTGTATAATTAACTTTTACTACAACTTTGATTGTTATCAGTAATTCACATACATATCCTAGGAAAATGCTAATACGACAATAGCTTGGTTACAAAGTATTACTTATAGAAAGTTAGATACATTTGTTTAAGTGAAATGTAATCTTCCTTTGTGGCATATGTTTACAACAGACTTCCCTTTCGTTCAAAATGATATTTTGTTATTTACTTGAATGAAATTCTCACATCTAATAACAGACATATGCAAGTGAAATTAAAAATCGAAAGTATACAAATTTTATATAAACACAATTAAACAGATCTTTTTTTAATTTATACTTCTAAAAATATTTGTTTTTGTAATACCTACACAAAAATCTACGATCCTAATCAAGTTTGGATGCTACAAACGTAGTCAAAACGATAAAACATAGAAAGTAAAAATTTTCAAATAAAATAGTTTTAAAACGGATTTTAAAAAATACTGTTATATAGAGAATTAGATCCTTATTTGGAATATAAAAAATTAACAAAAACATTGCTGGAACATATTTTTAAAAAATATAAAAAATCTAAAAGTTAAAGAGCATTAAGTTTTGTATAACAAAGTCCACATTAAATAGACTAAATACGGCAGTGGCATGCGCCATTAAAATAAACAAAACATAAGATTCTAACGTTATACCATATCACACAAATTATAAATCAGCTGTTTTACCCAGTAAATTTAACAAAAACGGTGAAAAAATCCCGACCAATCTAAATTTGTTTAAATCTTCATTTTATTTTTAGTATGAGAGCACTATTATGAATTTGTCAGGAATGTCAAGGGAAGTACCTTCGGCATATAGGTACCCATAAAATTGATTTTGTTTTTAGTTTGTTGTTTAATAGATTATACAAGGGTTGCCACATCAAGAATGCATTTTTTTAGGAGTGCTCTTTTATAAAGCAGTTTTTTTTTCTCAGAACAAATTTCATTAATGTTTGCTACATGTTTCAGCCATTTCTATCGATTATGACCATCTTCAGGCAGTTATTGAATAATTCCTTTAGCGTAGCTGTCTATTCGTTATTTTGTAATCATCATTTTGTAATTGGACGCTAACAAAGTTTCTGTAAAGGGGCCAAACAAGAAAATTAGATTTGCAAAGCTTCAGCTGTACTCACAAAATTCTTAAAAACACTTTTTTTTAAATTTGGCTCCAGCAGTTAAGCAAAAACTAGACCAAGTTCTTCTTGTCTTGAATTTTTAATTTTTTATATATTTATTTAAAAAACCTCAAAAAAAACCATTTGAAATACCGATATTTTTAAGTTTCAAGATTTATCTAGAGTTTATATAAAAAAAATTTAAAAAGTAATACTAAAGAAACCTAGATCTATTTTTATTTTTGGTTTTTTATTTTTTTTTATTTAGTGGTAATTTTATGAGTAGACGGGACCAGATGCATGTTTTAGCATAATTCACAGGTATGGCGGATCCGTCTTAATGAAAAAAGAAAAGATTTTAATGCGTTAAAACTAAAAAAAAATAAAAATAAGCACAGAAATAAAAAATAAATAAGTGTTTTTGTATATTGGAACCACTCGCTAGAGAAAGAAAACGTTTTACATTAGAGGATGACAAGGACAGTTTAACTCTTTTTGATTTTTAAGCGTCTACAGGGCTTAAACTTTTAGAGGGAGGAAAAAATATCACTTCGCAGATCTTATTAAACAAAATTGAATTCGTTACAGTTTTTTTAACAGTTTTTTGTAATTGGCCGTTTTCGGAATGTTTTAACGTAAAGCCCAGTGCTGCACCAATTTAAAAAAAAGTTCTAATTTTTGTTATTTTTTTTTTAAATACAAATAAGCACCCTATTAGAAATTTAATCTTCTATATATCAGTATTTTTTTATTTGTTTTAACGTTTCTATAACTGATAATTTTCACCTTCTTTATCACTTTGATTCATCTATGTGACGTCACAATAAATTTTTAGATAATGGGCTAAGGGCCGGTTTACAGCAATGGCATTAACTTTAACTGCGACTAAATAGTAAATTCGCGATTAAATGCCGATTTTGATCAATCAAACTCGAGGAAAACCGATTTAATCACGAATTAGATGGTAATCGCAATTAAATATTTACTTTACCTTCTATAAACCGGCCCTAAATGTTTTGGGTGTAAACGAAATTAAACACCCCTTTTTGTAATAGTATTTTTTTAAATAGAAAAACAAAACTTGCTCTAATTTAGAAAATGTAGCCATTTAAATTCAAATAATTTAGTTTTTCTGGTTTGACTAATTTTTTTCAAATAGAACAATAATAGCTTATTCGACTTTTTAAATTAACAGTTTTTCTTGTAAATCTAAAAATACCAAAATTTTAAAAATGCACATGAAATTGCTCGAAGTTATTTTTAGTGAATATTTTTGAAATTTTTTATTTATTATTTTTTTAAATACTACAAAAGCTACTAAGTGAATTTTCAAAATTGTGTTTTTTTTATTGATGCTTACATTATTTAGAAATATTTTTTAGCCATCATGGCTTTCTAGATAAATAACAAATATTGACAAAAAAATTTTGGTTTCACTAAAGGTAATAAAAAGTAGTTCGTTAGACTCAGAATTTAATGTTGATTGGTGGTGGTGGTGGAATATAAAACTGGTGAACATATGCTTGATTGAGGGAAAAAGCTTTTATTAATGATCTGTTTAATAAAACAGTCACAATTTCAATTTGACTTTTACCTTTATTGTATCTCCCTCAGTAAGACACGTGTCCAGTAGTTTGAATTTACGGCACTGCCGTACTCTTTTGTTAAAGGTAGGCGAATTTTTTGTAACTACAATATCTCCAATTTTTACACAAAGCTGTCAGTAGTTCAAATAACTAATTTATGTAGAGTCTTCGGATTTCTCGAGGTTTTACTGTGTTTATTTTTCATACACAGAAGACGAGAAGAATTTAACAGAATAGTTTTAAATTGTCCAACTAATTCATTTTTCTTAATTATCTGATACAAATGTATTAATTTTGTTTTTTTCTTTTTAGGTGGGGTGTTTTTGCGGCCGGACGATGGCAATGTGTATACAACTTTAGAGCCGACTTTGAGTAGTAACCCCAATGTGTATTTCCAGCGAGGAAATGGTCTACATCCTGGGATGATGTACTAATAAAGAATTAATTAATAAAAGTATTATTAAGGTCCTATTTATTGCTTTTTGCGCTAGTGATAAGCCGCAAAAAGCGATCTCTGATAATAATATTAAATGAGTTTTGTCATTGTACAAATCGAAGTTTCTGTAGTGATTAATTAGCCATTTTACTTAATTATGCAATAGCCATTTTTTGTAAAATAACAACGAATGACTGATCAATTTACCATATTTTAATCTCATGTATTACCTTCTAAGTATAGCTAGTAAGTGTACAAAAATATTTTATTGTGAGATAAATTGATTATAGTGTCAGGTGGTGTTTTATTCTCGTCCTGCCCCTGCAACTTAGGCACCCATTTATACAGGCCGAAGACTCCAACTGGAACGAATTACCGCGTCATTATCCTTACAAGACAAATGATAAATCGGAAAGTCTCAAAGGCCATAATGTTCAGCTCGTCTTCTTCCTGGAATCCCATTGTTACCTCAGCGTTTATCCCTACAATTCTTATGTAAGGTTGAGAATGTCGTCCCAAATCGTGACCTCAGGTGTATTGTTTAATCACTCCCCATGACGTTGACGTATTTTATGTCTTTCATCGTGCTGTCATAAATGAGAGGGCGATTCGTCATTGCGGATAATACGACCTCATCCTTATTGTTTTACTGACAGAACAAACCGCTTTGAAATTTTTATTTAAAGGGGGTCTCAGCGATTTTGATTAAGCGATAATTTGTTTTGACTGAAATCATCAATAAAACCGAAACCGTCGTCCGGCTATTTCTTCAGAAACACGCCAAATGCCCTCAAATATGTCATCCTGTGGGGGTTTTAAGACTAAAAATTGATTTTTCCAGAAATAATGGCTTGTGTTCTAAATATATTATATCCTAAGTTGTCCAAAAATTGTCTTATCCAAAAGGCCACTATCCAAAATTTATTCATATTTATATCATTCTTCAAATTATAGGTTTTCTATTTGTGAAAGTTCAATTCAATCTCTGTAGTCGTTTTTTCACAAAAAAATTAAATATATTTAAAAATGCATTGGCTTTTATGGGGGTTTGCAATTTCAAAGTTGAATATCTCCGTTCAACATCGACAACAATTTAATTGATTTTACAGCATCTCGCTATTTCTTAACAATAATCTCAAAAATTAAACTTTAATTTTTATTTTAATTCGATTATGGTCTTTAGACAGTTTTTAATTTGGTTAGAGTTTTTAAACAGCTTTTAATTTACTTATAAGGGTCTTAAAAATATTTTGAAACAGCTTCTAAATTGTTTCAAGTCTTAAAACAATTATTAATTTGCTTAGAGTCTTGAAAATTTATTTTAGAACAGTTTTCAAATTGTTTAGAGTCTTAAAAATTTATTTTAAGACAGTTTAAAGTTGTTTAGAGCCTTGAGACAGTTTTTAATTTGCTTAGAGTCTTTATGTTTATTTACTTAATATATACAGTGAAACTTCGATAAGCCGAAGCGACGATAACACGATCTTCTCGCTAATTCGAACCAAATTTATGGCTGGAGAGAGGCAAATTTCTTGTTTTATTTTTTTGGTAAGTCGATCCTCTCGATTACACGAACTTTTTTGTGGCAAGTGGCTGTTCGAGTTATCGAAGTTCGACTGTATATATATAAAGTGTCTCTTGAAAAGTTTTTGTCCCATCATTTGTGATTAGAGTGGTACCACATTTATATTTTTTTCTTATGTCGTTTTTTTAAAACAATTTTACGTTTAATGTGAAACAGCAAACATTCATTTAAAAACATGTTAATTTGGAAATATAGGTGAAAAAATTGTTTCTTATACAGGTGGACCAAAAAATAAACTATAATTTTTTTTTATACAGGTTTTTGAGAAGAAATGTTGCTGTAATTATTATTTTAAATATTAACTTTAAAAATTTCCAATAAAAATATAAAACATTACCGAATGTTATTTTTGGTTTTCGCCAACCCTACTAAATGTTTGGTTAATTCAAGTAAGGAATATTAAAAGGCTATTAACAATATTTAAAAAAAATATTTATCGAGTTACAGTTGTGTGTTGTTCGTGTAAATAGTAGTTTGAAATAAATTATCTGTTAAAAGTCCAACTCTTTAAATTACAAGAATAACTTTGAAAGCTTAGTTGCACCAAAAAATATGTTTATGTAAAAGTGAATACCGTTTTTGAGAAACTTAAACAAAAACGAAGTAAAAAAAATTAAAAATCGTATGACCTTGAATAGGTGATTAGCGCCCTTAACAAAAAATTAAATTTTAAGTTAAATGTTCCGTCAAATTTAATTGACGTTTGTGCAATCGGGGGTAAGAGTCACTAAACACATTTCATAGATGAGGAGTACACAACGCTTTTTGTGCAACCAAAATAATAAACAAATAATTCAAAGTAGAATAGACAACAAATCGGTCAAATTACTATAATGACAGCGGCCTTAAACCAGATTTTGGCGGCCGTGGCCGAAAAAACAAATAATTTTAATGATTTAAAAGAACGGTATATTACGTATTATAGAATGTACGTTGGATTGCATAACCCCACCACCTGTTTCTATTGACTTTTTGCTAAATATTGACCACTCACACCGAAATGACGATAAAATATGTTACTGCCGCGTTTCGTGTCGAATAATTTCACTGAAAAGAACATTTCCCAACTTTTTGACGGTTTATAACAGCAAGGGATGGTCATAAATTTCAGATTAGCAGTTTGTTCCTTTGTAACGTTTTTATAACAGATGATTATTTCAGTGTTGAATGTATCAAAAGTCGTTTTGTCGTTAGTCTTTGTAGCACGAATGTTGGAGGGTGATTAAAAATGGATAATGACTTCAAGAGGAAAGAAAACATTCAGACCCTAATAAGCAAAAAAATATATTTTAAGAATACATACAATGTGCATACTTATATATAAATTAATATCAAAATATGCATTAAATTCTTGAAAATATTCTAGAGTTTATAAAATAAAGTTATAAATGTTCTGTTGTGGAATACTTAAGAAAAATTAAAAAATAGATAAAAATGGTATTACAGGAATTGTTTGGGAGAAGGGAAATATTTTTGTTTTCGTGCCGAATTCCTGAAAATATATAATTAGAGAAATTTGATATAATGAGAAAACGCAACCTGTTAGAGCTCAAAGGAGTAAAATACCCTTTATAAGTTCCAGGACGTAATAAAGAGTCAGTACTTGGAGTTTGTTGTAGTTTACTTTGTTCATGAGTTCTCTCAATATTGATAAACTTTGACCAGTAATCTGATGGAATAAGCAACAAATATTCCATGACCTAAAAAAAGTTATACAACAAACTTATTTAACAAAAATGAAAAAATACTTTAGAAGAATAGACAATCTCATCTAGTATATTTTTAGGTTCGGTTGTTGAAAACCCTACAATAGTTGGACCAAAAATCTTTGATAGATTGCTAATACTCATTTTGTTGTTTGCTTTTGCTTCTGCCACTCTATAAATAAAATTATAATAAGTTTACTTCACTATATAAGTTATTACTTTTGAAGATGTAAAACCATGTAAGCTAAAGTATCTCTGTTTGGTTGTGGAAGCTCAGATAATGCTTCATATACAGCTGCTTCTCTATCAAGTGAATCTGGAGTTTCCACAGCCTGTACAAACTTCTTCCACATTGAAGTAGTTATAAGTGTTTCACTTAAACCTCTTAGGAAGTCTTTAACAACTCCACAAATCACAGGAATGTCAACTTGGTTAAGGCAAGGAGAACCTCTGCCTTTCAAAAACCGTTCTTTTAGTGCTTTCACTTCACTTTCTGCTCCAGAAACTCTGTATAAACCGACTTCATTAATTCCCCTTAATTCTATTTCGTTGAGACAATAAATAAGAACAGCTGGAACCATAGGAGCTGTGGTTGGAGTATAGTCACCAATAACCCCCTTTATAAAAACAAAAATTAAAACAGTTTAATTATTTCTAATCTTCTTACCAATCCATTGCGTGTGTTTGGTGTATTTAAAACAGGTATACAAGGCAGAGGCAGATTAGCTTTACATTCCAAATGACACAAAGCTTTGCATTCTTTACATTTGACAGCATTTTTACCAAACCGAATTCTCTTATTACAATATGAACAGTTTGTAGGCATTACAAGCAATTTTGGCTCATAATTGTGCTCTTTTTGTTTCCCTTTGGATCTGCGAGGACTGTCTCGAGCCCAAGACTCAAAAACTAGGTTTGCAGGAGGAGCACTGGGGTATGACGTAACCTAAATAAATTCAGTTAAAATAAAAATAAATAAATGTAGAAATTACAACCGAAATGGGGGCTTCCGGCGCTCCCGGAGTTTTAGGTATAGATTCAATAATGGAAGTCGCTGTGATTGGACCATCCTTGTTTAGTGTTAGTGTTGTGGTAGCCCTAACAGTGTCAGCCGCACCAATCTAATGAAAGTAAATAAGAATAAAAAGTAACAAAGAGAAAATCACCTCAACAGCTTTATTCCCAGACGAACGTCTTTTTTTAAGTGCTGGTTCAGCAACTCCTTCGGAACTAGGACGGTGTTTTTTCCAACCGCCGGCAGAAAAACGAGAGTGATCTAAATCGTCCTCTGAACGCGAATAACTAAAATTTGATAAAATAGAACCTAAAACAAAAAATCATTATGCACCCTTTGATTAAATTAAAAAAAAAATATTGTGCCAATATTTCTGCAAGTTAGTAATTTACAAACTCTTGTATTTTTGGTTGTTTAGAATCTGACAATTAATTAGCTGATGAATGGCTGCTTAACAACTTTATGATGACCAACAGGAAAGAGGTTGCATAAATGAGATGGGGCACCTACACATTGCACACAAAAAAAACTTTAGATTTTTAAAACAGGTTTTTAACGACAGAAAGCCATTTTTTTCAGTTAATATTTTTGGGTTTTTTTTAAATAATTTTTTTTAATATTATAAAAATTACTGAGTATATTTTAAAAATTTTGGTATCATTAGATTCACAAAAATTAACAATAAAAAAAATAATAAAAAATGGATAAATCTAATTTCATTTCCACCCGGTATATGTATGTATACTTTTTTTCATTTCTTCCCAAAAACGGTTTATCTTTGTAACCGCGTTCAAAAGCAAATTTAGTTAGTTCGTTAAAAATTTTGCAAAAAATTGTAACCGTTTAAAAAAGCCAAAAGTGAGGGGGAACTTCGATAAACATTAATTTGTCTTATTAAGAAACTACAAAGCATCTATGGTATAAACTGTCTTTGCTAATTATTGTTGTTAAAAATGTATCAACACAGTCACTGTATAAAAAACCTTAAAAAGCTGCATTAATAAAGAAGGTAGATTAAGTTCTTTTTTATTTACGGCTGTTTGGATAATTATATCCGTATTTGAATTAGGTAATGAAACTTGTTATCTAACAGAGTGATATAACAAACTTATTACCTAACTGAAGGCTGTAATGAACTTATTATATAACTGAGTGAGAGATTAAAAGTCATAAACTGATTAGTTATTGATTTTTCTGCCAACAGAAACAACACCACGTTCTTCACAATCAGACAATAGACTTTTAAAGTTTGATTTCACCGCAAAACTTCAAAACAAGAGACAATACAAGCAAAGAATAAAACTCTTCAAATTTTAGGCAGATGTAGTTAAAATATTGTACATCACGAGTGAGCTAAAGTATATTAAAGCAACTCCTGAAATTACAGAAGAAGTTGGGCTACGCTACGCTTGGACTACGACCTCATCTTCTGCAATCTTCACACCTGAATACTGTAATGATGCTTTTATCCCCCTAGTTGTGTAAATAACTTGTTAATTTTTACAAAAAATTTGCCTTTTTACGTTTTGAAAGTGAGATAAGATGGCAATTTCAACCAATAATCGATTTACAGAAAAAATTTCTAAATTAACTGACTACAATTTTTAATATTTTTCCATAGCAATAACCAATCATAGCCCCGAATTCTTTTAATTTCCCATGAACACGAAAATACTACCGGTATTATCTGAACTTGATAATACTTGATATTAGTCCATAAAATCAAAAGAAGTCTTTGTCATTTGTTTCAATATTAGTACGTTGCACGGGACGCCTAAAACGCTTTAAAAAGTGGCTGTGACAGTTTCAAGACTAAAGGTTGATTCTTTCAGAAATGACAGCTTATGCCCTAAACATATTATATGCGAAGTTGTCCAAAAATTGTCCAGTGCAAAAGGGCACTATCCAAAATTTTCTAGATATTTATACACTGCGATTCTTCGAAATACAGGGTTTCTTCTAGTAAAAGTTCAATTCAATCTCTGTAGCCTACTTGCCACAAAAAAATAAAATACATTCGAAAATACATTGGCTCTTATGGACATTCGCAACTTCAAAGCTGAATATCTCCGCTCAAAATCCTTAAAAATGTAATTGGTTTTACGGCTTTTCGCAACTTCTCAACGATTATCTCAAAAACTAAGCCTTAATTTAAAAAATATGTCTGTTGAAAAGTTTTTGTCTCATAATTTGTGATTAGAATGGTAGAAAGGGTCGATCCCCCATTCTCACTTTTGTATTCTCATAGCTGCTAAGCCACGGGTTTACCTGGCTACCCCTAACTTTTAAAATTTTAAAAATATCTAGAAAAAAATGAAGCATGTATTTGTAAGATACACGCGCGACTAACGTAAGGTTAAGGCTTAGTTTTTGAGATAATCGTTGAAAAGTGGCGAAAAGCCGTAAAATCAATTAAATTTTTAGGGATTTTGAACGGGGATTCTCAGCTTTAAAGTTGCCAATGCAAATAAGAGCCAATATATTTTCGACTATATTTTATTTTTTTGTAGCAAAAAGGTTAGACAATGAATTGAACTTTTACTAGAAGAAAACCTGTATTTTGAAGAATCACAGTGTATAAATTATCTAGAAAATTACTGATCAGTAATCATCATCTTTGGATTGGTAAAGAAATTTTGTTGGAAAAAGTATCTAGTGTTTCATGAACTCCTAAGTTAAATTTGGAATAAAATTTGATCATGACGTATTTAAAAATATAGATTTTGCCTTACTGTTGTACTCAAAAAATAAGGATCTAAAATCTATAAACCACCTTCGTGGAATTTTAGCTGCTTCCAAAACCAAAACCATTGATAAATTACCACCAACTGAAGACAGCCTTTACCAACATAGCTTACGTGTAATACACACTATCAGTGTAATATTTGGCTTAATGCTTTACGCCCCAATTACATAGTTCTAGTTTTTCAAAGTTACCACCGTTTCCATATGTGACATTTTTGACTTCATGTAAACGTAAAAAGGTAAAGTTTCACTAATTTTACAAGCACTTCTAAAACTTTTTCTTTCTTACATTGCACAACAAAATGATGTAGATGTAAAAAAAATATTTGAAGTGTATAGGTTCCTGCCAATGCGTAGGACAAAAATTCAAACTCAAAGAAAAAAATACAAATGTATTTTTATATTTTTTTTTTGAGTTATTCAAAAAGTACTGAACTGAAAATAACGTTTTAACTATTTTTACTCTACACTTTTCTTATTTAATATTTTGATTACCGTAAACCCTGATTTTGCAGCTAGGAGAATGGGAGAGCGAGAGTGGGGGATCGATACAAATCTTGTGTAACTTCAACGTCTTCTAGATTACATAAATCAATTTTTCTTTTTGCTAGTCATTGTAATAGGAGCAAAAAATTATACTTTTCACAGACAATAAACAGTTAGAAACACATGAACATGGTTCTATGACAAAAAGTAAGTAAAGCAGGTAGTGAAACACGGTATAGGCTTAGTTTTTGAGATAATCGTTGAAAAGTGGCGAAAAGCGGTAAAATCAATTAAATTTTTAGGGATTTTGAACGGGGGTTCTCAGCTTTGAAGTTGCGAATGCCCATAAGAGCCAATATATTTTATTTTTTTGTAGCAAAAAGGCTACAGACATTGAATTGAACTTTTACTAGAAGAAAACCTATATTTTGAAGAATCACAGTGTATAAATATCTAGAAAATTTTGGATAGTGCCCTTTTGCACACGACAATTTATGGACAACTTCGGATATAATATATTTAGGGTATAAGCCATCATTTCTGAAAAAATCAACGTTTAGTCATTTGGCACTCTACTATATTTGGAATTAAAAAAATTTAAACTTATGAGAATGTTTTCATTTAGAATTAAGAAAAGGTAAGAATTATAGTTTGTCTTTGATCTTTGGTACAAACTTGTGATCCTGTTTGTAACAAAGCTTGTTGTATAAGCTAAAACATTTTATTTTGTATAAAATTTTTGTGAAATAAAATTTTTGACTCAAACCAATAAATGAAGATCTTATTTATTAGTCTGCCAATGTAGTTTATCCATATTTTTGAGAAATTTAGCATTAGATCGTCTTTCTCATTTTGTATAAAACAAGGCAAAAAATGACAAGAATATCCTAGAATTAGACTACCTGGCATATTGTTTATTGTTATTGATCATCATCAAAGTTCTCTCTCAATATCTAACCAAAATTGTAACCATTTCACAAGCGAATTTATCATAAAAACTTGTAATTGTTTACCAGTGGAATTAATTTCTTTGATGGTACTAAGCAGCGGCTGCCCATTTCCATTTTCCTCTGCACTACTAGTTTCCCATTCACTTGGAAAGCTAGTTATATCATCCTTATTTAAAAATGCGAATTTCCTGCGCAATTCATCTGAGAACCTACTGTAACTGCTTTTATCTTTAAAAAGAAGATCTTTAACAAGGTTTATTTGATTCGCCTGGAACAAAACATTAAAACAAACAAACAAACAAAACCGAAAAAACACTGACCAAATCATCCCTTTCCTTTCTCGCCGTCCTAACCATCTTCTTCTCCTTATCAATCATTTGCCTTGCCGTTACCAATTTGTGCTCCAAATCACTACATTCCAGTATTTTGCTATCAAGTACACTCTGCAGCCTCCTGCATTCATTCACAGCTTCGTAATAATCAACAAGAAAGAATTTCGCTTCTTCAGCAGTGTCAATATAGGCCGGCAATAGCTCCAAGTAGCTGCACCTAAACCGGCGGTTGTTCCGCCTCAAATCGTCGAAATGGGCCACCAGAGAGATGTCCCCATTTGAAGATTGCGTTGCTCCAGACCCCACATTATCCGAATTGGACGAAGCTATGCTCTCATCACTATCGGAGGCTGCTTTTTCGCCGAACATATCCCGGTTTAAGTCCGACCGAAAGGTTCGCTCGCTTCGGTACGGCAAAGGGGTTTTAAACGGTGTGTCACACATTTTTACTCAGCGATTGCACGAGACACTTAACTAAAATCACATTTGAAGCACAACAAACGGGGATTTACGCAAAAACTCACAGGAATTGGATAAAGAACAACTTGGGATTAGTGTTCCATGAAGCTACAGTTAAATTTTAGCAAGTTTTAAAAGCACCAATCGGATGGCACCAGTCAGCTGTCATAATTTAACCGTCTCTGCGCGGGAGCCATACTCGACAATATCCATACGCGGTTTTTATCACAAACACATTTTTAATTTAACACGAAGTTTGAATAATGTTTTATACTCGGTTTTATTTAGTTGTTTAGTTAGTTTATTCAAACTCCAAAATGTATTTTATTAAATGAAAACACAAGCTTTGTAGAGTACATGAGTGTAGTATGCAGAACTGCATTGACTTGTGGCGCCAACGTGGCCAGATGAGTAATTAATAATTCAAAATTATTTATTAACCGTATTATTATTATCAAAAATATTTTTTAAATTTTATTTAGTATTAATTAGCTATGTATAATTTGCGCAATTTGTGTTTGATTTTAAAACCTGTTAATAAAACCTGCAATGAAGCTCCATCACGAGTAATTAAAAGAAAATAATGGTAGATTTATCTATAGCGATACAATAAAGTGGTTTAGTTTTATTATGGCTTTATGTTTCCTTTATGGAAGATTTATTTATGAAGTAAAATAAAATACAATGTTGTAAGCAAAAAACGATAATCCTTTATTGGAGGAATTCGAGAAGCAATAAATACATCAGTTTTATGTCTACATCCTCTGCTCAGAAAAAAATTATAGAAAGACAGTCTTTTTGAACAAAATGTTTCTAAGAATCAAGTCAGATAGGATAAAGATTTAAATGTATAATAAAAATGTTCACGTCACGTTTCTTCTCTTACTGCACGTCGTAAAAGGCGTTTATTAAATTTCTTTTTTGACAATGAAAACACAAAATAAATAAAGTGATGTCGTAAAAGAAAGAAATGTTTTGCAATTAAACAGCAATGTACATGTACCTAATGCAGTTTTGTTTTCAGTAAAGTAGTTGAAAGTTTTTTTATTGTGTAGAATGAATAAATACAGTAGAACTTCGATAATCCGAACCTATTTGTGCCAATTATAAAAATGTTGTATTAAGGGTGAAATCGATATAATTGTGTACAATTAAACGCGTAAGCCACGAATTTGTCTAAATACGTAATTATGTTTTGATTTCTTGCTTATTAGTTGACTATAATAAGAAAAAAAGATAAAGTAAAAAACTATTTAAATTTTATATAAAAACACACCATTAAAAAATCTACTGAATATAACTCATAAAAAACGTTAACATTAACAAAAGGTAACAATTTTGACGTTACATTATAAAAAGTGCTCAGATGTTTTCTGCTACTTCAGTTTTTTCTGCATTGCCTATCCAAGGCGTTTTAAAAATGAATACAAAAATTTTAACCAGTAATAGATCTCACCAAAACAAACAAGTTTTCTAGATAAAATTTTTGCAAAAATGTGGGACATTTCGAATTTTTTTAGCTCTTCATTCCCCCTAAAAAAGTACGATATGCTCATGAAATTTTGTAAATTCAAAAAACCATACAAACCAAAACTGCATTGCTGCAATGACCACTTATTAAAGAAAAATTGACGAATTAACAAACCTAACAAATTAAATGATAAAGTTTTTAATTCACTAAAATCTAATTTTTCAATAAAATGCGATAATTTTAATCATTGATCTACTAATCACTCTATCTAATAATTTATTATTTGAATAAAGTTTTTTAACGATTCTAATTAATATGTAATCATAAAACTAATTTGATGTTATAATGACAAGTAATAATTTTTGAGTTTTCTATAGTTATCATGGTGACCATTATAATGGTGCATTCTAGCGTATGGAATTTCTTATCAAGACTTTAACTAATTTTATCTTGATATAAGTTGAGATTCGGAAAAAAAATTATCTAGAAAAAACTCTTCTCCAATCGAGATATACAATAAGTGGTTAAAATTATGTATTCATTTCTAATACACTCTGTATATACATATTTTATTTTTTTTGAGATATCTGCTACTTTATAAAAAAAAATAACTTAAATAATTAAGTTGGTATACTTAATTTTATCTTTTTATTTGGTTCTTCTATTAATTTTTTTCAGTTTCTATTCTTTAGTTCTTTTTCTTCATTCTTATTCTATTTTTTATGTTATTACATATTATTTTTTTAAAATGCTTTCTTTATCTTTCTACTATTTTATCTTCTTATAAATATAAGATAAGTTTTGCTGAGAAAATTTTAACCCCTCTTCACTCTCTATTAGCTCATTTTTTTCTTAAATAAATGTTATACCCACAAAATTTCTCTACAAACCTTAAAGGACCAAGTAAATTTTGACTGTAATATTTTATCTTTACTAGTTTAATCTTTATTCGTTAATTGAATGTTTGTTTATAATTTTGTTTTCTTACTCTTTTTATTAATATTTATACCTTTTTGAATAATTTTTTAAATTAAATGTTAAATTGTCATCTGCCATTTGTTTATTTAAAGCTTTAAGATCAATCAACATTTTATTTGCAAAAAATAACAGTTTATTTTATTTTAAGTATATGTTTTTGTTTGTTTATGTTTTTGCTTTATTATTGACAATAGTTTGGTATGTACGTTTTTCTCACATTTTCTAATTTTTCATTTTTACATTATTATTTAAGCAATGATGACAAGACAAAGTTCTCGAAAGCTTTTTCTTACTATTATATACGAATTTTGTTTGATTAAACTTGTAAGTTTGATTTAGATTTTAATTTTTTTATCATTTCTATTTTAATTTTTTTTTAATAACTTTAAGTTAGTAGTTAAGTTAGCTTGTCAATATTTTAAATTATTTTGTTTAAAGAGCTCGCCACTAGCAAAGCGCATAGAGCGAATGATGTGTTTTTAATTGTTAATATAACTACAGTATTTTGAAATCATTAGGCATTAATGTATACCCACAATGCATAGACCCATAACATTTGCTGTTCTCTATAATTTGTGTAAACAACGCTCAGTGCAAAATTAATTAAGTTATAAGCTCAATATGCAACTTTATTGCTCTTTTTAATCCTGATTAAACAAATTTTGATACAAAAACTACAGACTGTAGCAATTTACGAGAATTTTAGTGTGCCGTTTAGAGAAAATCAATAAACTCATGCTACAACATTGTTTTTGACTTCAATTTACATTGGCTTATGTTGTAGATTGCTTACACAGTTTCTACACTCTATCTACATGAAAATCAATTATCTACGTATTGTGTGCTTAAAACGTATGTACACAATTGTTACCCGCCTAATATAGACATGTGTCAATAATCTGCAATTACTGTAACTCACCACGATATGGAACAAGAGAAATTGAATTTTAATAAACAACCACAACAATTCAAGCCATAATTGAAAAACAATTTAAGTATTTAAGTTAAGTGTACTAAATTTTAACTATGCATTAATTTAATTATTTTTTAATTTATAACCTACATGAATTGCTTAAAATAATGCCGAAACAAATTTCGTTTATGTATTTTTCTCTTATCATTATTTTGTAGAGACTGCTGTGAATTTTTTCGGTTTTTTCACTACTCGAAAACTGCATTTTGACAAAATTTTGCAGTAGTCAATTTTTTTTTAAATTGTTTATTAAAAATTAAATTAGATTATAAATCTCTATCAAAAGATAGTAAAATCATTGGTAAAACTATGTTTTTCGGATAATGTCGGTCAATGTTCTGAAAGAAATTTTTTAAAGGTATTAGCAAAAATTTATGTTCCAGTTAAGTGAATTTAGTAAAATGTGTGGTTCAAATATCTGTCTTATTAATAATGTAAAAAACCTGCCTAAATTTGAATCAGCTGTAACTTTTTATAAAACAATAATTTTAAGTCTCTTATCTTCTACAAGTTTATGGGCTAATTTCAAGTTGAGATAATACTAGTAGTACTTTCGTTTCCATAAAAAAATTTAAAAAAATGGGAATTGTGACAGGTTGTTGCTACGGAAATGTATTAAAATTTATAACCAGTAGTGCCTCAACTTGAAATTAGTCTATTAGAGTAATGTGATGGTTAAATTTGTGCAATATAATTTAGAATACCTTGTGTATGTAAACTACAATATTTACTGGTTAATAAAAGGTAAATAACATAATCAATAAATAGAAAAATCGATATTAACTCTTTAATTTAGTTCAATTTAAAATATTTTTATTCGCAAAAAATACAAAAGAGCAAAAAATGAGAGCTAACAATGAGAGAAATATTACCCGAAAAAAACTAAAAACAAAGAGAAGACGATAAAGAATGGAAATCTGGTCTGAGCGAATAAACATTACAAGCAAACTCTCTTGATCTCACAAAGCAAGAACAAAAATCTAAACTAGAACTAAGCTAACAATAAGTTTGAAATTTCAATAAACAGAGATAACAAAAAA
This sequence comes from Tribolium confusum, assembly GCA_029207805.1. Lineage (NCBI taxonomy): Eukaryota > Metazoa > Arthropoda > Insecta > Coleoptera > Tenebrionidae > Tribolium > Tribolium confusum. The sequence goes on along the minus strand of JALGAY010000002.1, from coordinate 38,132,925 downwards.
TATGTAATCATAAAATACGTCAAAAAGATTTATCTATCACAAATAATTAACAAAGAAGAAAAATCAATGACAATATAAAGATTATAGAAAAAAGAGTAGTTCAAAGCGAGATTATAACATTTAATAACAGTGGAAAATAATCTTTTTTAACAGATATAGTGTGGAATCCCAAAGAAGACAATTAAAAATATTTATGAGCCTTATAGTACTGTGCACGGAGCGCATAAAACCCTTTAAAAAGTGATTCTGTGGGTGTTCAGGACCAAAGGTTGATTTTTTCAGAAATGATGGCTTATGCCCAAGATATATTATATACGAAGTTGTTCAAAAATTGTTCTGTGCAAAAGAGCACTATTCAAAATTTTGTAGGTATTTATACAATGTAGTTCTTCAAAACATAGGCTTTCTTCTACTAAAAGTTCGATTTTATCTGTGCAGCCGTTTTGTCACCAAAAAATAAAATATATTTCAAAATGCATTGGCTCTTATAGGCGTTTGCAACTTCAAAGCTGAATACCTCAGTTTAAGATCGCGAAAAATTTAATTGATTTTATGACTTTTCGCCACTTCTCAACGATCTTCTCAAAAACTAAGCCTTAATTTAAAAAATATGTCTCTTAGGAAGTTTTTGTCGCCTCATTTATGATTAGAATAGTACCACATTTAAATTTTTTTCTTATGTCGTTTTCTCAAAAATAATATAATAAATAAACTCTGCATAAATATGATACCGCATCTATCCTCTCAAGGATATTGAAGTCTTACTCTCCCGCTCACGCTCTCCTAGCTGCAAAATCAGTGTTTTACGTAGCTAGTAATTTAAACTAGATTATTACTTCGTTTCATAAATTGTTAAATTGTTTCACTAAAAATTTATAAATACTCAAATGAATTTGTTATAAAATCAGAAAATGATTGATAAATATACAAATGAGAAAAATGAGAGTGAGGGATCGACAACTTAAGAGGATAGATGCGGCATCATATTTAAATAATTTGTGCAGAGTTTATTTATTATATTATTTTTGAGAAAACGACATAAGAAAAAATCCAAATGTGGTACCATTCTAATCACAAATAATGGGACAAAAACTTCTTAAGTAACATATTTTTTAAAATAAGGCTTGGTTTTTGAGAGAATCGTTGAGGAGTGGCGAAAAGCCATAAAATCAATTACATTTTTCAGAATCTTGAACAGAGATATTCAGCTTTCAAGTTGCGAACTCCCATAACAACCAATGCATTTTCAAATATATTTTATCTTTTTGTGGCAAGACGGCTACAGAGATTAAACTGAACTTTTAGTAGAGGAAAGCTTATGTTTTGAAGAATTACATTGAATAAATATCTAGAAAAATTTGAATAATGCCTTTTTGTACAGGACAATTTTTGGACAACTTCGTATGCATAAGCCATCATTTCTGAAAAAATCAACCTTTAGTTTTGAAACCCCCACAGGGTGACATATTCTAGGGCATTTGGCACTTTACTATTATTCTGTTACACAAAATAAAATTTGTTTGTAAAAAAATTGAAAATTTTAAAATTATTTAAATAAATGCTTTTAATTTATTTTGAAATCATAATTTTCTTGATATGCTCGCAAATCAAGGTGTAATTTTTATCTTTATAGTACGCAAAGTTACTAAGTAATACTGTCAAAAACATTCGATTTTTGAATAAACGAGCAATAAAGGCATTATAGTATTTCCAAAAAGGACGAAAAAATTAACTATTTTCATATATTTTTTTTTTTTGAGTTTTTTACTAAATTGACCGGAATTTCGAATCTTCTCTTAATTAAAAAAACCAAAGCAATGCAAAATAAATTAAAACGTTGTATGTATCACGGGCATAATGCCCTAGGAAACTAAAAGCTTTCCTACGTTGGTACGTTGGACTTTAAACTTTTTCTCGTGCCATAATTCTCTTCATTATGCCTTTAATATTGTATAAATAACTATTAATTCTTATAATAATCTATTATTTTATAACTAATTATAAAACGTAAAGCTAACTCTTAAACTGTATTTTTAATTTTTCTTATTAAGTATCTATGTTATAACACGATGGCAACAGTTATTAACCACTTGCAGAGCTCTAGAATTTTTAAAGTTTAACAATTATTAACGTAATAGTTATTTAAAATAAAGTATATTTAGTTTATTTAATTTATTTTAAAAATATTGGTTGAATTTTATGGGCAGACGAAGTAGCACTCTACCGCGCAAAACGATTAAACTGGTCAAACATTGGTACAATTACCTTAGTGTTACCTTTGGGGAAGTGATTATTATTTTAGGACATCTACAAAACCCAAAAACAAAACTAACTTAAAAGCTTTCGAGGTTGAAAATAAAGGTGTAAGATGAATGTACTAAAACGGGCATACATTGAGGGTTGTCTATTGTGTTAGTCTGCCCCCTTCGTTACGTTCGGTCCCATTTCTTCTCGCCGATAAAGTGTATACTTCCTTCCCTTATTTCTCCCTTTTAATTAAATCAAGTGCCCAAAAATTAGGAGAGCATAAAACATCAAAACTAATTTTAAATAAAACAATTAAAAATTGTTAATTAAGTTAGTTTTGTGTCCTCATTTACAAATACGCATTGATAATTGAATTTATTATTAAAACCTGCTCATGTGAAACTGGGTTAGTCTATTTTTTGCAGAACCAAGATTATTTAAAATCGCAGGAAGCGCGTAATTGCGCATCCGGCAATTTCTAAATCTTTTCCAAGTCCCATCACCTATCGATTGTATCCAGGAAAATTTCCGAACGGTATAAATACCACAGAAAACATTTTTCTACGTCCGAAGACCTTCATTCGCCAGATGGCGCAGCGTCTCTAATCCTTCAGGTACAGGACAATTATCCTGTCACCAAAAACGCGGCGTAACTTCTTCATCAAATAAAGATTTATGTCTTTGTAACGTATGCGAGGAATAATAGCACTACTTCCAGCAATAATGAAAACTACTACATCACCCCTGCTTGTAGTTTCGAGGGGGAGCTCGCTGCTTCTTGCGTTTGCTTGGAGGTCCTTCTTTAGCCTGCACTTTTCGTCGGGTTGTTTCACTCAGACACCCTAAAAATTATCCTCCATTCCAGCGATACGCAAAGCGGTAGAGAGCGCGCTTGCGCTAAAGTGTAGTCAATGAATGAATTTAGTCCGTTTCGAGTCCCCGCATTCTAACAACGTAAATTGCAGGACCATCAAATTTAATTATAAACTGACCGATGTAAGCTCTAAATGTCGTTTTCAATTATGACTATAGGAATTGAAACCCGAATAGATCGTTTTAGTGAAACCGCACAGTTTTTTTACCAGTGAACTGATTTTTCGGAATTTCGGCGAATTTTCGAAAAGCTCGCGCGATTCGCTCGCTTATGTCTGGTGGAATATGGTGTCAGTGTGCAAACAGTCCTGCCATTATTTTAGTTATTAGTTTGCCATCGTTGATAGTCAATAAACGAGGGTGTGTCTCCCTGCAGGAGCAATGCTGACCTAAATATTGCCACCAGGAAGAGGTAAGTCCATCCGCCAATTTTTCCGCAAATGGGCTCGAAGGAACGCACATATCAAAAGTTTTTAACACTGGGAAATGCTCTACTTTTGGAAATGATGACCGACGGATTCCATTCGTAATGAGTCATAACAAAAGCGAAATTGTGGTCGGTGGGAGTGATAAAAGCGCAATTGAACTCGGTCAATTAATCTCGTCAGGCACCTTCTTGTCAAACTTGTACTGTTTTTTCTTCTTTTGCTTCGTTCAAAGCTCTAAATCACTTTACAAGGGACGGAATGTACCGCATTTAATACGGGAGCGACTTAATGGCTTCGCTAACGTTTCAGCAAAAAGCCAAAGGGCATGGACACAAATGAAAGGATTTGGAAAAAATAAATTGGTGTTTTTGTTGGCACATAATGCGGAAATATTTTGCACTTTACGCCAAATTGTCTTTGGGGTTAGGGAAATCGGCTCTAAACGACTAAATACAAACGATTTAGAGCATTCTTTTCGCTTCAAAATTCATTTAATTAATTTATTATTGAAATTCATGGCTTAATTAAAATTTATAAAATTCAAATATTTGATAGGTCGTCCGGAAAATTGATGTATTATAAAAGCTATTATAAATGAAATAAAATATTCGAGGCGTCAAACACTGTACATAATTTATAATACAGCCAGATTTTTTAATAATAAATTTTTAATTTGAGAAAATTCCGTCTCGCGAATTTTGTTGCTTATCAAATATTTATAAGCACTATAAAACAGCTAAGGTTTTTAACAGTGGCGTAGCAAGAAGAAATTGAGTGAGTAAAGTTTGTGGGCCTTTTATAAAAACAGTGTTTACTAGTCTAATTAGAATGTTATTTTATACACGTAAAGATCTAGTTACACAATTATTCAAACTGAACAAACAGTTATTTTTATTACAAGGCCAGAAACTATCGTTTTGCGAGTATGAGCACAGATTGTGGGCTGAGGCGAAGCCGAGGTCCATAAGTGCGAATACTCGCGAAGAATAAGGTTCTGGCAGTGTGATAAACAGCCTTATTATGATAAGTAGATTTTAAATTTAGAATAGCATTGACAATAAACAATTATAAATTCTCTCAAATCGTGCTTTTGTGCTAAAATAAATAGAATTTCTTCCAATAAATCAGGAAATGGAAGACGATAATAAATAATAATTCAGAACACATAAAAAACGCTGCCAGAAAGGCAATTGAAAATTTGCTTCCTAAAAAATCATTTAACGGGTATTGGAATGAATACAATTTATAAACAGAAAATCCCTAGATTTTACTTACAATGTCTAGAAAGTGAAAAATAGTGACAAAGGCAAACGATCACTTTCCGGATAATTTATTTAAATTTTATTAAATAAATAAATAAATAAATTTAGTGTTTCTGGACGGAGGCCTAAAAAATAATTGAACAGTATGAGTAACGGCACTAAACAACACTGCTCATAAAAATCATCAGGTATTTATTACTTGCGAAGGAACAAAACACAAAGTCGCTCCACAAGGAAATATTTTTTTTAAGTTAGTACAATTGTTTAATGTTTTTACCTTATTTCCAGCTGACTAATAGTAGTCTAACAATAAATAGAAAAGCATTATTTATTCATGGATTACAGGAGGTTTAAATAATTACACTTTCATGGTCATGGTAGAGGAAAATTGTGTTTTACTCTGTTTTCAATACGCAAACGCATTGTTTTGTGACGGACATATATGTATTAAATTTAAGTAGAAAGAATTTTTCAATATTAGTTGCTTTTTGGTCAAACAGGAATTTGCTCTGTTGCTTTCTACAGTGTTTTCATAAATGATTGTAAGGACGTAGGCGGCTGTGGAAATAATAAAAAATATTCTGTCTTTTAAAGACAAAGACTTTATTTATTATAATATTTTTATATCACATACTATAATTATTATTAGACAAATGAGTAACTCCAGAAACCATTTTCCAATGTTCCGTTGCGTAAATAGGACATTACAATAAATATTTCTGCTATCAAAAATCTCCACAGCCACCTACGTTGTTAGAATCTACAATCATTTATGAAAAGCCTGTATTTTTTCATAGAGCTCATTATCTCAAATATTTTCCTTTTCCAAAATCTTCTCGATCGCTTAATTAAAATTTCTTTTTTAATTTAAGCGTTTTTTTCTCAAATCGTCAAATCGTAAATTTTGTAATTTATCTAAATTTTTAGTTTTCTTTTTTTCATCTTAAGATGTTCTAATTTTTTCATCCAATCGTTTTTTTTTCATATATTGTTTTTCACCTTGTTTAAGAATATTCTTTTATTACTAATTTAAAAATAGTTTTTTGATTTTATCTTAGTTTTCCGTTTCTTCTCTTTTTTTAATTGATCTTTAAACATAGTTATTTTAATTCTTATTTTCATATTTTTTTAGTTGCCGTTTTTTAAGTTTTTCTAATATTTTTTGTTTTAAAAGTTATTAGAATTATGGGAAGATGGACAGGAAAATCTGTCTAAATGTCGATAACTTTGATAATGTCGAAAAATTCTATGACAAAATGGCAAATAACTCGCCTAGTAAATCTTCATTTGTGTTAAGTCGCCGAGCTGTAAACAAGGTTACTCCAGAGCATTAAATTTAGCAATCCGCTCTTTGTAGTGCTAATATTACTTTGTCATCTGTTTTATATAGTTTTTAAATTTTTTATTTAAAAAGTTTATGACACACGATATATTCGCGACAAGAGTTACTTATTATTTATTGTTTTTATTTACCTACATTTATGCTATATAAGTAAAAGTGTAAATTATAGATTTTTGATTACAAATTTACAATTTGGGAGTTGAGGCCAAATTACTCTTTCCGGAATATCGGAAAGTAGTAGAAAATATATTTTTTTATATTAAAGTTTTTGAGGTGATATTTTTATTTGCTTTAACAGTTTAGGCACTAGATATGGAAAAAAGTGAACAACCCGGGTTGTTTAAGTCTTTCTTATTTTTAAGCGTATTTTGAGCTTAAATTATTTAATAAAAATATTGCTTTGGGGACTTTATTATACAAATTTTTTTTCCCTAAAACGTTTCCTCTTATAACAATATTTTAGAACTTTGACCGTTTGCGCAGCGTTTTTAATAAAGCCAACGCTGCACAAATTTTAGCTTTTCAATATAAATTTTGATATGTTCCAGATAAACTTTTTGGTTAATTTTTTTGAGTACAAATATTAGAAACATAATTCTCTATATGCCAGTATTTTTTTGGGTAATTACTTTTACATTTTTTAATTTAAAATGGGTTTTAACGACTTTGTGATACGAATTGGATCAAAAATAAGTGGTCGCTTTAACTTTACATAAGTTTTCTCAAAATATGTGTGTTGTGAACATAAATCTGAGTGTATTTATTATTAAATTTCAAAAATTTTTGATATTATTTTTTAAAATTATTAGAAATGTAAAAAAACTTAAAAAAACGAAAAGGTTTTATGTACGTTTTCTCAAAACTTTTGTTAAATAATGGCATTGCTTATGTCGGCTCTGTCTATAAAGGATTACGAAGATTCAATTGTTTAAAAACATATAAAAAATACAGAATAGTACAACAAAAAGTTACAACTTTATTGTTTTAACTCAGTTTCTTATTTATAATTGCTTTTTAACTCTTGAGGTATGTTATAAAAAAGTAGTTGACAAGTTATTCAATTTATTGTTGAAATCTAACAAAACCTGGTACGATTTATTAATAACCAAAAGCAAACTGATAATGACAACATTTTTAAAACACCCGTGATTTTAATAGTTGGTTTGAAATTCGATTTTCTTTAATGACTAACATTACAACACAAAATCGTAAAAACTACAAGAAATTTTCCGGTTTACGATTTCCATATAATGTCTTGAGCGTTGTTACGCCACTGCTTTTTAATATTTGTTCAATTTTAAGCTAGATTAGCGATTCAAGTAATGTCTGGTGCATTCAATAGTTAAATTCAGAGTTAGAGTTTATGTAGAAAGAACATAAAACCAAAAACCTGAAGAGTCTTGTCTAGCCAAGTTTGCAATTTCCTTTTTATCGTCAATGTCTACCACCAAATACAGGAAAATCACGTTTAGAAAGTAAAAATAGTTCAAAAGCACTGACTTGTGAAAGAATAGTATTAGCAGTAAGCTTTATGAGATTTTTGAAACGCGGACGTTTAACAAAAGAGACAATGGATTTTATCTGTGAGAAAATTTTATATAAATTGTTATTTATGTTTGCGTTAAAGTGATTCGTGTTAAGGCCGGGATTTAGACATTCTTGCTGCAATTATAGATAAAATAATCGTTTCGTAAATTGGCTAGTATTTGATTTTACCAAAACAAAATTAAATTAATATTTCTCAGCAAACACTCTATCCTGTTTTAACGCCATAGTTGAATGACGCGAAGCAACTGAATTGATGATTATTTAATTAGGTAGATAGCAAATCTATCCTTTAGTTAACACACTTGTCGTTTTGGTGGTACATTTCTAAGATATTGGAGCTCGGGTTTAGAATATTTAACATCTTAAAAAACAAGATAAAATCCTAAAAATTTTGCTGTTAATTTCCAAAAGTAAACAACCTAAAATTCTTAAAAAAGCATTTTAAGAATTGCATCCTAAAAGTACCCAAATATCTGTACACCAAAAATTGAGCAAATCACGAAAAAACTATTAAAATTTTCTAAAATAATGCAAACTTACCTCAAGAAATTTCTAAAAAACTTACAAAATATCTTATTTTTAAACACCCCAAAATGACTTTCTATTTCTTGGCCAAGCCAAGTAGCGCATGCAAAAATTATTTAAAAATTATCAAAAAAACAGCCAAACATTTTATCTAAATCCAATTGGCTTGGTTCAGAAATAAAAATCTATTTTGGGGTGTTTAAAAACAAAGTATTTTGTAAGTTGTTTAGGGATTTTTTGAGGTAATCTTGCATTATTTTGGGAGATTTAACGGTTTTTTGCGCTTTTTTAAAAAATTTAGGGACTTTTTGGTTGTTTACTTTTGGAAAACAGTCAAATTTTTGGGATTTTGTCTTGTTTTTAAGACGCCAAATATTTGATCCAGAAGTAACATTTTATATCCTTCTATAACCAAACGTCGCCCTTAAATAAAATGACACGGATCGATAACACACGGCATGGCATAATTACGTCCCAGAAAAATATCTATTTAGTCGGTTCCTGCTCATTTATATGATTTTCATAATCGCTTTCATGACTGTAAATAGTTTCAGGTTTAGAGTGAATTAAATCACGACATAGTACATACTGTCACCGATTGTATGCTTGTCACTTAAAAATAATCGTTCTTCATTTAATCCAAGTGAAAAACTGTTTTGTCCTCGGGGACTTAGACGAGTTTATAACTTTGTAATTATTGCCAGAAATGCAGAAATGCCGCTGGGAGCGAAGAAATAATGGAAAAGAACAATTTCAATTCTGGAAGAGAGTTTCGCAGTAAATCTTATTTTAAATATTTGTTCATGTTAGACGCCAAAATTGTTGCAAAAATGCAATAACGAAAGTATGTCAGGGCGTATTCTTTAGTCTTTATTAGATAAGTTTCAAAGTGAAGGATCGTATTGGATGTCGTTAAGACTAGTGCACTCTCGCATACATAAGTTACATCAGATGGATGAATATGATGATTAGATTTTATTCGTTTGATGTTGAATTTTTGTAAAATTGGATAGTTGTATAGTCGTATGAGAAAATTCATTTTTCATATAAATTCCACAAGATCGTGGAATGAAATTTCATAGCACTAATAGAAATATGATATTACCATACCATAAAAGAAAATCTGTAAAATCTTGTGAGAATGAGTAAATAGAAAGAGTATTGTTTACACGCTTTAAAATTCAATATATTTTTTGATTATTTGCTTGTCAAACGAAAAATTGAAGAGTCCCTAGTGGGTTTTGTCTCTGAATCAATATCTCTCAATACTATATGTATACACTTCGTGCACCCTCTGTAATAAATTCTATCAGGCAAGGGATTTTTCAAAATTTTTGAATGCTTATTAATTAAAACTAGGTCGTGGGGTGATTCAAAATTTGCTTGAGTGTTCTCAGTAGAGCAATATATTAAATTTTATCCTTGACTTATAGTTCTTCGAGGATTGAATGAAAAAATACCAGTTGGTGTATGCATATAAATTCGGCTGAATACAAGTGAAATGAAAATAAAGGACAAGGATATGACAGCTATGAATAAAGATCTGCAAGTAACCCACCCGTATAAATCATACAGTACGAAGTGACACTCTTAAAAGAAGGGAGTAAAATAACAAATAAACGAGGGAGTCGCAAAATCGAAATGAAAACACCACGTTTTGTTCTTATTTCGCGCTCTCGGCGAAACTCAAAGTACAGTTATCTACAAAGTTAATGATACGTTACTAGTGTAAATTCCAGGTAAATAACTGGGTCGAAACGTATTTTCAGACAAAGCGAAATTTACATATTTTGTAAAAATTTTAGACTGCACGAAATGTGGAAAAATTGCTACACCTGTCGCCACAGGACAACGCAAAATTTCGGATTGCTAATATTGAGAATTTGAGCAAGAGAGACCGTTTTATGTTTTAAATGTAAACAAGTTGTTCTTATTTTCAAGAAAGACCTGACTTACTGGATAAACGTATGCATTGAACCATTTTCTTAGATAAAATGTGACTTTGTTTATAAAAAGAAATACAAAAAATTTAGATATTAAAATGAACGCAAATAATACTATACTAAATTAACGCAATGACTAATACTAAATTAACGCAATGATCTGATTTACGCTTCGCGGTGTAACATGCATGAATAATTAAAAATATTTGATGCCAACTTTATTCAAACCCGATTTACAATGACACGAGTCAAAACAAAACATCAAAACACAACTGGAAAGTTAGAGTAAAGCACCTGACCAGTTTGACAAGATGTGTCATGACTTATTAGAGTTTCCCAGACTAGAGAGCTACGAAATCCAAGAAAACTTGAATTTTTAAATGAAACATGTAGCTTTCAATGTCATGCATGTCACATTTGGTTGCATTTGAACACATCATAAAAGCTTGTAGAACATTAAAAAAAGAAATTAAAATTTCAATAGAAAGAAAGAAAACTGTTGACGAAATGGGTTACCAATTCTAGACTAGGAATACATTCTTCATGCATTGTTTGGTGGTCACAAATAAGAAGGCATCAAGTTGTTCTACGTAATGTTCAAAATTATTACGAGTGTTAATTTTGATTTATTAAATCACTTGGCTTAATAGATTTGTGTCTAGCAGAGTGACTTTGATTGAAGGAAGTTAATTTAAGATTACTATCAGTGATATCTGGAGAGCTCTTGTTGAAATTAATTAGTGTAGAAATTGCAGAAAAACTGAAGAAGGTAAGGTTTTAGAATGTGGTTTAGTCAAGAACAAAATTTGGCTGGATACTCATGGGAGAGTTGACTTACCATTCAGGTTTTTTCAATTTGTACCAACTTCAATGTTTTGGAAAAGTGCATCTGTTGCATTACAGATTTAGTAGAAAGAAAAGTTAAGAATGACAAGAACAAGAACAGTTTTGTTAAAACAGTCTTAAAAAGGATGAAGAAAAAATAGTTGGTGTATTTTGGATTGAAAGACCTTATCAGTTACTTGACAATAATTGAACATAGGTGTTAAGAAAACTGGAGTCTTTAATATTTAATTTAATGAAGAAATTAGAGACTGAAGACTACTGTAAAAAATTTAATATTAAGTATTTTATTTAAAATCTGGAAGGCTGAGGTGTTAATTTGATACTTTTGAGATTAATTAGAAACAAAAGATAATTGGTGTCACGTTTGGATATCAAATAGGCATTTCTCTAAATAAGTATTAATGAAAAAAATCGGCAAATTTTTTGATTTTTTAGGTATAACTCAGAAAAATTTACATCACATAGTTTATTTTTTTTTTGGTGCATTTATTAAGGATTTTTAAACCATGCTAGCTGATAGTATAGCTGAAAGAAATACGTATAATTCCAGTATCATCAAAATTATTAAGTGTTTTACTCTGTTATCAGCGTAGATTCAGCAGGAGATAAGTTTATTGAAGAAAGTGTTATACTGATGGATGAAGCAAAAATGCAAAAAGAGAAAAAAGAATTGAAATTGTTTTCAGTACTGCTCTTCTATTTAAATCAGAGTTTTAAATGTACAATTTTTGAGAAGATTACGAAGAATGTACTTCTGTCTACAGTGAACAACAGAATTACAAAAACCAAAAGTCCGACAAACAACTAAACTTGGCAGTTTATTTGAAGTGTACTGAATTCAGCTAATTTGCTTCTTTTTGGTGGGTTTGTTTTGGTTATACCAAAAGTTATAACTCGGGTTCTTTTCCTTCTCTTCCTTTTCTTCTACGAGTGTATTTCTCCAAGCTTTGAGAAATTTTATGACGGCAAATCTTCTATAGTGACAATGTCAAAAATTTCAGTAAAAAACGCTTTCGAGTTTTTAGAATGGTTAATATTGACGTAAATAGACATCTGAAATACTGATACAGACACTTGGAGGATATACGTAGAGATTTATAAATAAATATCTTAAAGAACACAATAAGAAGAGAACAGCATAAAGTGGGTGATATTGTTTTAGTAGGTCGATTTTTGAAAGAAAAGCATGTGCAAAAAATTGGTTTTATCACAAGGTTATCACAAGAACATTGAAATTGATTGAAAGATAAAAAACCTCATTGAAATGTTTCTTAAAATGACGTGCTTTCTGCTAAGTGGTGCCTGAACCGCAATGAATCTAATAGAAAAAGCTTTATTATAATTTTTGATTAAAAGGGCCTATGGAAGAATATTTTCTGCTTTGCAGTGGACCTCATAATTTTCCTTATCTAGGTTTTTGATATCACAGTTGATGAAGTGATATCATTTATCGGAAATTAATTTAGGTGCTACATTTTTAAAGTATTTGTTTTTCATCAACACCTCTTATCAAAAATTATAAAAACAAATATTCTATATAATAATTATAATATTTATTATAATATATTATATTTATAATTATTTTATAAAAAATAATAATAAACACTCGGTACAATATATTCTATTTATCATATTGATATTAAACTGATCATTTGAGGCAGTATGTATATAAGAGTAAACACGGTGAAAATTGAATACGGGAGTAAACATAGAGAAGGGACTGGCAAAGCTTTAAACTTGGCGTAATATGCACATAAGCCTGTTCAAAGGGTGAGGTCAGGGTAAAGGGAATGGTCAAGCGATCTAACTTCAGGAAGAAGCCCTAGAGAAATGAAGTTAACGATGAGGAGTATGGAGTTTCTTGTTCGACCCGAAAACAAGGATTTTTCCTAAAATTAATTGAATCCAGGAAGTTTATAACAAAATAGATTTTTATAATCTAACTTCGGAAAAGCACTTCCGCAGCCAGATTGAAATTTTAATAATCTTAAAAACAATTTTACCGGTATATGTGTTTGTAGTAATTAAAATTTTTATTAAAGTGAGCTGTTAAGCATTTCTCGTTACCTAAAAACAAATAAAATGCAAAGAAGTGGTATTAAATTAAAGTGGAAGGGTAGAGCTTTTTGCCTTCAGCAGTTTTCTTTCGCTTACTGTCTCAAATGGAAATTTATTTAAGTGAAATTTTATGAAATGAAAATCTAATTAAAATTACTTTTGCATTAATAGTAATTATGAGTAACTTCTTTCAGATGTGTTGTTACAATTATGAAGTACTGAAACGGGTTCTAAACAATTCCTGCTCTGTTTTTTTTTATTAAAAAATGCTCACAATATTTTACAACTGTCAGTCTTAAATTTATTATGAAATAAGGGATAAATCTATTATTTCGGATCCAATTTAAACGTCAGAAGTAAATAATTGCACAGAAATAAATTTTACTTCTTAATTAAGAATTGATGGTTGTGCAAATTGCGCCTTTACCATAATAAATTTCCAAGGAAATGCATAAAATATGTATTTGTCTTGGGTAATTTATGGATGAATCTCATTATCTAGAGCTGTTTAAAAATAAAGACAATCCCCTAAAGTTTTTTCCTAAATCTTGTGTTTTTAGGGAGAGCCTTGATAACGTCAGAAAAGTCAACATTGACTAATGAGCAATAACAAACAATGTGTAATTTAAGGCGAGACGCTTTTCATTTAACATTAGCACGATTATGCTAAAAAGTGGTAGTCGACAGTGAGTGGGGTAATTTCCGTCGACAAAATAAGAAATTTTCCACATAAGGCACCATTTTCGCAATATAACAATGACCCGTTGTGAAATAAACGCTTATACCGCTTTCATTACTATAAACGCATTGTGTGAACACATCCAACATTTAAATAAGCAAGTATATATTCATAAATGGTCCATTTCCTGTATGTGTGTGACTGACATTAATTCACTCCTTTACCTACGTTCTGTATTATTTATACGTCAAATCGGCACGCACGCAATAAGAAAAAGCGTAGAATGGCACCTACAGCCCAAAGCTGCGCTTCAACATACGAAGCACGCCCCAAAACGTGTACTATTTTTGCTGACATGTTCATTTTATTCGATACTAATTGGCTCATAAGCCAGGACATACAAGACGCGTTTTTTACCCCAAATATCCAGTTACGCTCACGAGCTAATTGAAAGAGGCTGATATCTCAGGAATTTTTCCTACAGGATATATCTCCGCTATCAGGAAATACAAAAATTGACTTCCTAAAAAACCCTTTTGATGGGTATACACCCAACTCCCAACGCTGACTGGAAAGATGAAATAACATTTCTAGCTGGATGTAGATGACAGCCTACAGGACAGTATCAAATAAATTAAAATGTGTCTACACAAAAAAAATTTTTTAATGAAAGAATATAACATCTAGTTCAAATTTATTTTAAAGTACGTATATAAAATTATTATTTCTGATACGATATTTGTTTTAAAGTTTTAATAAGATAAGGAGTAGTAATGTTTGGTGATGTCTTAACTACAAAATTTTAAGAATTTGATTGTCTTGAGGTGAAGTAGCAACAAATTCCTATTAAATATTTAGACACTTTATTAACTAGATACTATTTATTAACTATAAATTTATAAGCTTGTAAAATATCGAATACAACTTCACAATTTTTAATAATCGTGAAATTTTTAAAAGAAATTTATTCAATACAATTTAATAATATTGAGACTGTTATTATATAACCGGTAATAGTTATTTATTCTACAAAATGTTAAAATGAGCATTTAATGAGTGGATAGTTGAAACACTTGAGCAGTCGCAGTCGTAGGCTGCGAGAGTTTTCATATCCGCGAGTTACTCGTTCATGCTAACCGAGAGTGTAATTCAAAGTTATATTTGACTTAGCTTCCAAAGCCAATATCAAGTAGAAGCACAGTAGTTACAAAAAAAAATATAAATTTGAAAAGTAATTTCGGAAACATCCTGTATATTCTAGTGTTGAAGGTTGAAGGCACTGTATTTTAAAGCCATTTATGGAATTAGACATGTTTACTTAGGAATGCTTTTTTAAGAAAAAGTTTTACAAAGTATTTTTCCAAAAAGGTTTTGGGGCTTTTTTACATAATGAATTTTTATTTTTTGGGTAAATACACATTTCGTCGCCTTGCCTAGAGCACAGCCTAGAGGAACAAGGTTCTGTCTGGACAGTCAGCTGTTCGGTGCAAATGGCGACTGAAGTTTCCAACATTTTTAAATAATTTAGGTAGACTTTCTTTTTGCATCAAATAATTCTTAACAACATTTTTCACATGTATTTTTTTTTTTTTTGGCGTGTAAAATCATTAGTTGAAATTTGTGTTTGAAGATTGTTCTGTACATAGATAATTTAACAGGTTTTTCTATGTTATTTCTAATAGAGATCCTACATTTTGGGAACTGTTGAAGTAGATTCTAAATATAATCTTTGGCTGTGAGCTCTGCAATAATGTGATTCGACTACACTAAATTTACCAATGTAATCTATAAAAACTCTTGGCATTTCTGGATCAACTGCATGGGCCGTATAAATTGGTTTTTTGGAGAAGTTAAAGTTCTTAAAAAGAAATTCTTGCAAACTCTTACTCATACTTTGTTCATTTTGAAAAAATATTTAAAAGAATAATTTCGACAAGAGTTTTCTCCCATAGTCTTTCATGCTTTTAAATATTTTCCCGAGCAGTTTTTCAAAAAATTTATTTTTTACTTTGATTTAGTTTGAAGATCAATAGCCTTTCGCTTTCACCAATATTTTTTTAGCACATTTGAACTTACAAACTTGTCTGCAGTCTTTTTTGTTGTTTATCCTTTTCTCACTAACTTCTTACCCCGTACACTTACATACTCTTTTCCAGACTGACAAAGTCTTTTTCTAACGTTACTTTTCCACACAGCAGGCTCAGCTACTCTTTTCCTTACATTCAGTCTTTCTGTTTCATTTTCTTTATATTATTATTTCTATTACTTTCTTTAAAATTACAACATTTTTAACTCATCTGTGTGTTTTCTCTAAACTTAGCCAACCTTAGTAATGCGCAGTTCTATCTACAAATATTTTAGTAACACAGTTCTAACTCAGTACAGATAGAACTTTGTTACCAATATAGTTTCTTAATTTCTATAGTTTCTTTAGTCATTTTTGTAGAGCTATGCAGACAGAACTCAGGTATGCTCAAATACAAAATTTCAGTTAGCACCCTGTTAGTGGTACTCTGAGGCCCCGATTTATTAAGTTTTTATTACTTAAATATTATGCTTTTCATAAGCTGTGACAAAAACCAATTTATAAAAAATATTTTGTCGTAATGGCATATTTAGTACCTACGTTTTTTTAGCTGTAAGAGTTACCACATAAGGCTGAACAGAAGAGTTCTTAAATAAATATATATAAAGTTTTTGATGTGGATTATAATTTTTTTTATTTAATTTGTCTTTTAGAGCTTTTTGTTTAAATTAGGCTTTAATTAGAAGTCTATCCTTAGATAAATTACCTGCTATAACAACTAACATTATAATAGTTATAATTTGTCTAGAAATGCTTGAATTTTATGTTTTGACTTACAAACTAGTTTATCAGGGATTTAATAAGGGTTTTTGTAAACAAAAGTGTGCGCAAAGTGACAGAGGCTTGATATTCTAAGAATTTTTCTTACAGGATAAATCTCTGCTAACCGAAAATCTAAAAATTGACTTTCTAAGGAACCCTTTTGATAGGTACACACGAAAGTGCCAACGTTGAAAAGATGAAATAACACTTCCAGCTGGATGCACATGACAGCGTTCAGGACAGTATCAGATAAATTAAATTTTGGGAAATATCCTGGCTTCTGATTTCTGCCACAGTAAAACACTGATTTTATATGGAACTCTGCCGTTTATACACTACATAAATACCAATTAGATAAATCCAAATCCGAATTTTTTATCAAGAAATATGACCTGACGCATGTTATCAAATATTCAAAAGCAATATCATAAGTGCTCACTTCTATCGAATTACTTTTTAGAGTTTTTCTAAGTGAATATCTTTTTCGGATCAAATCCCTGTAAATAATTTTGTTTGAATTACATATTAGTTAAAACGCACAATTATTTCAAGGGAGGAAACACTAACAATCCATTAAATAATTTCGACTTAATCCTTTGGTCTGTTAGATTTAATAATTACATAGGGATTACAAGTTTGTTGCTTGATTCAAAATTTATCGTCTTGAATATTGCAAAAGTTGCTTTAGTGTATTTTCCCGATAATTCCGAGAGACTTGTGGTTGAAAATAATAGAAAACAGAAGAAAATATTATCTGAAAGTCCAGCCAGTGCTTTCGTGCGTTCACAATCCGGGTCTTTAATCTCCACCCCCGGCCCCATAAATACCGGAAAAAGGACTGAATCGATTCGTAATTACTACATCAACATGTCTGGGCAATTTGACGTTTCAATTTGTGATTGAAAAATGTCGAGCGCAGCTAAACGTGTCGTTCCGATGCTTAACCGGGTCCTAATTAAAAAAGCTGACCCCCCAACTAAATCCAAAGGTGGTATGCTGATTCCTGAAGGCTTCCAGAAGCGCATTTCTAAAGGCAAAGTTATGGCTGTTGGTCCTGGCATCACCAATAACCAAGGCAAGTGTGTTCCTTGCTCCTTGAAGGTCGGCGATGTTGTTTTACTCCCGGATTACGGCGGCACCAAGGTTCAATGCGACGACAAGCAGGAGCTGTTCCTCTACAGGGAGAATGACATTTTGGCGAAAATAAATGAGTAGGAACAGGCGCGCCTGTTATAAATAACGCAATTTGACTCATTACCCACCCTATTTAACCTTTTCGACCGAGTTAATAAAAATAATTAATTGTTTTGTGCTGAATTCGGCGGTCGGTGTTTTATTATTCAGTGATTGGTGGCATCTATCATGAGTTGATGGACGTTTTTATGTGTGACGATGTTTTGTGTTCTAAATTAATAAATAAACGTTTGATTTAAAATTTGAGTCTTGTTTTAATTATTAGACACCCCCTCGTGTCGTGATGAAAGAGGTAATTAACTTTTATTGCAGGAGAACCTGCGCATGGCTATTATTTTAATGTGTGGCCTTATCTTCATCGCCTAAATTAATTTACGACTTGGACTTGACTTACAACAGGCTCTAATTAACGAATGTCATCAAGATTAAGAAAATAGAGTAGTTAGCAAACGATCGAACAAATTTACGCCTGATTGGAAGTTTTCTGATTTCTAGTATTTTTTCTGACAAGTCGATAATTTAGGTCAACGATATTAAGAGATTCTGCTCTGTATCTTCTATTTTCAATTTCAAACGACAAAGGGATTGAAATGGGATACTAAACGAGAGAATTCTTGAAATATCGCATTTAGGGATCTCTCCACTTGCTTCCGTAATGATCCTCAAACGATTCGAAGCGATAATATTGTAAGAACAACTCCTAAATTTTCCTCGCGGTTTGTTTAAATTTTAGATTGACTTTTCTTTAGAATTTTCCCAAGCACAAAAGAACTCATTTCTGCTGACGTTGAAATGTTGGTGGTCCCTAATTGAATTCATAATTCAATCAAAGATAATTACTGTAATTATTAATTAACACATTTTGTGATTGGCTCAAGGAATTGATTATAACTCGTTTGTTCTTTAATTTGTGACTCGAATCAATTAAATAGCACCATAATAAGATTTTGCTTACAAGACTTGATCTAATGAACTTAATGGAGTCAGAGGTTCTGGCGAGATTATAAGTGGAGAAGATTTGAAACAAAAAACAGACAATAGCACCAACCCTCAACAATTAAACAGCTTTTATAGAGAGCAGCCTTGAAGATCTTACCCTAAGGAAGTTGCTCATCGCTACAGAGAACTGGAAAATAAGGGAGAAACTGCAAGGATCTTATCACTTGATCTAAATAATCAATGTTATTGAGTCGATGTTTTTACATTTTAGACTGATGAAGATTATTTAACAGAAGCTTTTGTCGCTTTAGGAATGAAAACATCTTTGTATGAATTAACTTAAAAATTAGTAAAAAACATCTACAACTTCTAAAATTTGAAAATATTTCTTCTAACTTCTGAGGTAACTGAAACAATGTCGCTCTAGATTTAAAAATCGGTAAGAAATATTGTGTCAAGCATCTAGGATTATAAAATGTTTTTGTATTTATCAATTTAAAAATTAATAAAATATATTATTTTCAGCTTCTAAAATTACTAAAATATCTTCCTCGGTTTCTAAAATTATAAAAATAGCATCGCCTGATCTTTATTTATTTAAAAATTAATAGTAAAATAGTGTCTAACTTTTAAAATTGGTAAAATTAGCTGTCCGGAATTTAATATTAGTATACCGTTTTTTTTGCCTCACAATTTTGAAAAAAATGTTGTTATTGACTTTATTACTTTGAAAATTTCTAAAAAAAATTTACCTCCGACTTCTAAAATTGTCGTGTGTTTTTATTGTATTAAAAGTCTCTGAAATTAGTAAAATAGCGATGGCTGCACATTTCAAAATTAGTAGACAAAAATTCTCCGGTTTTTAAACTTAGTACAATATTGTCACTGAGTCCCAATTTTGGAAAGTTGTTATTATAAAACATACCTCTTATTTTAGAAACAGTAACAACTTACAAGAAAAGGTATTTGGTCCTTTAAAAAAAATACTGTTTTGAGGTTTTAAGTTAGTAAAATATCGCCTCCGATCTCCAATATTGGAAAAAATGTCGCTTTTGAATTTATTAATTAAAAAATTACAATGACAATGTTACTTGTATCTTTATTGATGTAGCAATTGATAAGAAATATTGTTTGTAGTTTCTAAAATTAGTAAAATTACTTTTTCGAACTTAATAAACTATGACACGGCAGTATCTCCTCGTTCTAAAACTACAAAAACAATGTCGTATGAATCTTTTTGAATTAAAAGTTTCTAGCTTTTGAAATTAGTGAAATGACTGCGGATTTCAGAATTAGTAAAACGTTTTTTCCGGCTCCCAATATCAAGGTTGATTTTGTGTTTATTATTCTAAAAAGTAGTGTAAAATATATGTCTTTTAAAATTAGTAAAATACAGCCTCCTGCTTCTAAATTTGCAAAAACAATTTTATATGTGACTGAATTAAAAGTTGATAAGAGACTTTTGGCTTCTGAAGTTAGTAAAATTGTGTTGTACATTAATAAAATGTCGCTTCCGATTATTAATATAGGAATAAATGTCGTTGTATTTACAATATCTGAAATACTAGTAGATAGGTAGTTACTTTAGTTAATTTTGGTTGTACGAATAGGAAATTGAATTTTTTTGGCAAAATCGCCTCTAAAAACATTTTCTGAATTCGATTGGTAAACGGAGTTGGTTGCTGCAAGTTGATCGAATTTAAATTTTAATTCACTAAAGTCTAGTTCTAGGTTGCACAGTCGCACCCAATTTTTCAAACCGTAAATCACTTTTTCGAGTTCACCAAATGCCGAAGTTTTTCATTCAGAGGAAAATTTGTCGATTCAGTGATACTTTGACGCGGTGATCTCGAGTTTCAATTAAATGCGTATCAGAGCGATTCGACTGAAAGGTCAGTTTTCAATTTGGAAGTTTTGGTATAATAGGTGTTGACACGAGTAAAACTTCCGATCGAAATTCTTTGTGAAAGTATCTGCTTCATCCAATCCGGCAAAAAGCGTATTCATAAAAGGTGTCCATTTCACTTAGTGAATTTTTTCGGGAATCTGATTCGTCGCTTTCTGTGTCAAAATGAGATTAACGTGGAAAAGCAACGAGACAAAAAAATCAAATTGGCTTAAATCGTACGTGACATTCGGGGAAAGCTTCAAAAAGGGTGCCCTGTCAAACGATGCCATATTTTCAATACTTCATTACCATACTCTTCGCGGATTGGTGAGCGATAATTGATTTTATTTCATCGTAAATTCGATGGAAAATGTTTTTCCAGGAGTCTCGCGATTACTTGTCCAACTTATGAAAATATTACTACATTGAACCTAGCCAATAGCGACTTGTTGATGATAAAGAGGGAAACTTTTAACAAGTACCAGAAACTTCAAGAGTTGAATATAATCAACTCTCGACTGAGTTCTATCGAAGATGGAGCTTTTTACGATTTGCAACAACTCACAAAAGTTAACATGTCGAAAAATTTTATCTCGAATTTGAGCGAGAAAATATTCAGTCCCCGCAGCAAATTATGGAAATTTGTTGTCTCTCATAACACGCTAAGTGATATTGCCAATTTCGATATAAATTATTTGCCGGAATTAACGATTCTTGACATTTCCAACAATTATTTAAAATATTTACCTGTCAGTTTAATAAATAGACTAAAAAACGACAACAATTTCACCTTGATTGCATCAAACAATCCATGGGATTGTTCAGATAAAAGATGGAGTTTTTTGCTTAATGAAAATCTGCAACAAACATTTTGTGGGGTGACACAGTTTTTACCTTTAAGGCTGCCACCACAAGCCAGTTTTGTCACTTGCGTATTTTGGATTTTTGGATCTTTTTGGTGTGGAGTTATAATGGGAAATCTTTGCATGATAAAAAAGATTGTATTTAGGAATAAAACTAAACAGGATCAGTCTACCCAATACGGTGATTATACGATTTTTATTACTTGAACAAAATTATTTTTTTTAGAATCTCTTGTGTTTCGAGAGTATTCACTTGGAGAGCATCATCGTGGCATTAACAAATCAGCGGGTACGTTTGTAAAATATCCACCAACAGCTAGTTCTACTAATAAAACATATTCAGTGGTATTTAACGAACCCAACAAATCAAGTACTTTATACATTTAATTAATTCTAAAAGTTATTGATTATTCTGTTTTTGTTGTGTTTGACATAATTTCAAATAAACGACAGATTTATTAAATACTTGAAATTTTCATTGACAATTTATGACGAACTGTACGCATTACAAATCGTTTGGAGATTCTCCACCTGTTCTTTATATGAGAGACTGCTTGAAGGGGGAGTTTCTTGTTCCATTGGAAACTACAATAAAATTTTAAACCAACTTTATTCAAATTTATTATTTTCTACTTCGCTCTCTTCAGTACTCTCCGATTCTAGAAGATTTTGCAACTGCCTCTTCTGCAAGACCACTTCACTCAGCCTTTTTTTCAAGTCTTCACACTCTTGCGATTTCTGTCTTAGTTCTTCGGTTTTAGATTGTTCAAACTTGCGAGCTTCGCTTATAGTTTTCTTTATAACGTTGTGTAGCTTTTCGACGTCGTTCAAATCAGCCGACATGCCTTTTCCGGAGTTTCTAGTGTCAATGTATTGGATTATTTCTCGGAGTTTTTCGTTTTCTTCTTTAAGTTGTTCCACTTCCTTGTTATACTTCTCTCGCTGTTCACGAGAGAGTGATAATAGAGACATTGCTTGGCCGTAAACTTTTTCCATCATTTTTGTAACGCAATGATCTGGAATTTTTGAATTTAACACCGAAATTCGGCTGGAAAATGGCGAACCACTTTCGTCTAGTTCTTGTAAACTGTCGAAATTTTCATGAAGGACTTTCAGGTTGTTCTCAATTATGTCGATTTCGTCTACTACGGGCTCCTCTTTTTTGCGTTTTTTTAACAGTTGTTTTACTATGCTTTCTAGCTCGAATTTCTCCATCTGGACGTTTACCAAATAATTACAAATTGTTCTTTCATCTTGAGGGATTGAATACACTTGCTCCACTGCAATTTGAAAGGTAAAGAAGAAATTGAAATTTGAAATAATACCAACCTATTTCGTTTCTTTTCTCTTCTGCGTTGATCAACCGGTCACAACATTTCCTGACGTTATCCATAGAATTTCTCAGACTTAGCGTCGTGTCTAGCAGACTGTTAAATATTTCAATGTAGTTGGTATTAATATCGAAATTTCCTAAAAACTTCTTGATGTCAGCAGGATTCATGTATTGCTTCATGTTACAAATAATTTCGTTGAGAATAAGCTCTTGAGTCTGAATAACACAATTGGTTCGTCCTGCAATGTTACAAACCCGGTCATAAAGCTCCATTATCCGGCTTTTCATTCCTAATTCTCTGTAAAATTTGTTCATGGCTAAAGCTACGGTCATATTATCGTCGGTGAGTTCAGGTAAGCACTAAAATATCGTTTTAGAGGATTTGTAAGTTCTGAGTTAGCTTATACCGTTTTAGCAAACTCGACCATAAGTGGACTGTTCATTTCCTTTTTTATGTAAAATTCGAGCTGAATTCTTTGGTTGTGTAGTTGTTTTTTAAGTTTGTCAATAACACGGTTTTTTTCATCGAGGATTACTTGAAGGGTTGGGAAAGATTGACTTTCCTGATCATCATGTTGGGACTTGAAACCGCAATTTAATTAAAATTCACCACATTCCAGGTTCTTACCTTTGGCTTGGAGTAACAAGTGTGACCACTTGAGCTTTTGAGGCTGCTCATTTTTGGGCAATTTACTAAAATCTGTGTTTTTGTACTTGAATTTTTACTGACATTTTTAACGTCAAAAGTATCAATTATTTCATTAGCATTTTGTTTCTTGAAAACTGGGGTAATTAAGCGGGAGCTTGATAATGTAAGAGCAATCTACCTAAAATTCTATTACACACTCGTTGGAAGTTCAGCAGATGAGCGTAAAGATCTCAACTCCACAATCAGGCTACATATTAATTAATTGTAGAGTTTCGAAGCTGTTTCGTGTTTCAATCTTGCCGTTATCGATTGCGCGGTAAAATACGATCTTTAATAATAGTTTTTAAGACTGCCAATCGTCACGAAATAGAGATTTCGCACTGTAATATAAAAATCATTTATACCAGAGGTTGTTTTTTTGCTATTGGATCGATTACCAAGTTTTGGTATTCGAGAAGAGAAATGTTTGCAACTAGGAGAAATAAATTACATGTTGAATCTAGAACTACCCTTCCTTGTACAATTAAGAAAAAGTAACGGAACTTAACGGCGGAAATTATCGGAGTAATTCCTATTTAAACTGGAACTTTGTTGCATAATGAATGTAGAGTTTGTTTCAGACAATCTATTAGCAAAGACCTTCTCCAAAGTCTGCTTCATTAACTTATAGGTATTATTTAATTAAAATTTTCATAATTAGTTAGATTAGCTTAGGGAAAGAATTTAATACAAAACGAAAAGCTCCCTATGTTAACAGAGAGCTTATCCAAACTCTAATCTTTTGCAATTATACATTCATGGCTTCTTTGTGGATAAATAAAGCTTATAATCCAAGCAGTACAAATGCCAAGTAGTGATATCGATTTATTCAAAACGCAAATCTGTTTTGGCACGGAATTATTTCTTTTGACGCCTTTTAGCTTATGTCGTTACTAAAACACTTCGACTATTATTGATAAAACTTTCATAACTTTGTGTTATAAAAAGGTGCCAATAATTATGATAAGGCTTTATGTCTTTATTATTACAAAGGCAGGATATTTTGTGACAACATAAATTCGTTATCAGAACTTTTTCTTTCTAGAGCTTCACTCAGCAAACTTCTGAAAAAAGATAATGTCAAATTCAAAGAGAGGGCTTGGGATGTGAGATTTGGGAGAGTTCAGAGAGGAAGTGTTTTCAGGTCAAAAGGAGAAAGGTTTTTCTTGTTAAATAAAAAAATATTGATACAGAATTTATGCGTTGTTAAATCAAAAACTGACAGCGATTGAAAAACTGTTATTGATTTATTTACGCCATTTTTCATGTTGTTAAACCGTATCAGCTTTTGTATAAACTTTTTTTATCAGGTTTGATTTAATAAAGGTTTATCAAAATGAAAAGTTTTTTTTCTAAAATAAAATGTTTCCTTTGGAAGTGTTTGTTTATAGAATAGTAAAATAATAATGATGAAATTGTTTTTGATCTTATGACAGATGAAACTCAAATATCTCAAACTACGATATATGACGAAGCATGGACAGCTATGGAAACTCGGTATTTATATAATACAGTCACTTGCGTTTTACAGGGGTGAACTGCTTAGTTTGTGACCCTGGGCTAAACTTTTTGGGGTCTTCTTATATAATCTTTTGTTACTTGACAAACTACTCTTAGGGTGTAAGTGTTACATGTGTATCTACACCTCCAAACTGGTAAGTGGTAGTTTACCTTGGAGAAGAACTTTTAATTGTTAAAGCAAAGAGAAAGAAGAATAAGAAAAACAACTTTTAAAAATAACGAAAAGATTGTATAAAGTTGATTGTATAATATAAAATAAGATTGTATAAGTTAAGAACAAAAGATTATTCCAAAAGAATAAGAAACTATGTTTAAAAGAAAATTCCATTCTGGAAGAACAAAATGATTTGGAAAACAACGTTTGGAAGGAAAAGTATAAGGAAGACTATGATTGGAAGAAAAAAATATCAAAAGAAACTTTGGAAGAACTTAAAAAACGCTGACTCAAAAAAAGAACTTTAAATGCGATTGATATAGAAAGAGATACATTGAAAAAAGAGGACGAAGAAAAATTCTGAAAGAACAAAAAAATTGAAAAAGCGCTCAATCAGACAACTGCAAATTGTTTTTGGGACTGCCGTTCTATCTAATCGCGCATACCTGCCATTGAACTCATTGAAGTTTTGAAAAAAACGTTTCTTCAAAAAAAAATATTGTAGAAAGCTTTGAAAGTAGTTGATAGGAAAGGAACAAGAAAAACTACGATAAAAAACAAGAAAGAAAACTATATCAAAAACAATACAAGACAAAGATGGATTTTAAACTTAAACTTAAAAAATTGCGTCTAAAGAAAGAGAAGAATCTAAAAAAGAAGTTAAAACCAAACGACTGATAAAACCATGTTAAAAAAGACCAAGAAAAAAATTTTTAAGAACAAAAAATAATTCTTAAAACTTGATGCAATTTGACGATTCAAAGACAAAAGAAAAAGAATCGAGAACGAGAAGTATTTAGAATTGAAAAAGAAAAGAGTTTAGAAGAAAACTTAACCAAGTAAATTCTAGATGAACAAAAGAATTTGAAGAACAACGTTCAGAAAACAGAAAAACAACGATTAAGAGAAAAAAGAACTGAAAGAAGCTTCAAAAGAACTTAAAAAACGACGATAAAAAAATGGGGAGTACAAAATTTTTTTAATTAACTGAAAGAGAAAGAACTTTGCTCTCAAAGGGGAAGAAAAATTCTGGAAAACAATAAAATTTAAATAGCGTTGAAGCCAAATATAACAAAAATAGTTTTACTATAATATCAATCAATAATTGAAAGAAAAAGAACAAGAAAAACTAAGGTGAAAATTAAAAAGAAAAATATAATTAGAAAGAAAAAGGAACAAAGATGATTTTTAAAAGAATAGAAGATTAGTCTTATAAAAGACAACAAGAAACAACAATGGTAATTAGAATAAAAAGCAGTATCCAAGAAAAACAACGACTGAAATACAAGCACAAGAACAATACTGACATAAAAAACAGATACAAATATTTGATAGTTTTTAAAATGTTTTTAATAGAGGGGTTTAGACAATATAAGAGGAATTTGAAGTTATGGAAAAAATTATTTAGAATCAAATTTAAAGAAAACAAGTTAGAAAAACCGGAGCAAGACGCCCAATAATGGTCAAATTATTGTCAATTATTTTTGTATTATTTTGGGCTGCTTTAATTTACTTAGGCCAAGACCATGCCTAAATCCTCAAATTTTTAATTCTTTTGATACAGTTGTAAAAAATTTTTGTATAACGAAATCGTATTTGTGGAAATGTCATTTTACACATTTTTTAATTGTTAAATGAGGTTGGTTAAATTATTTTAAAATATTTTGAACTGCAATTGTATTGTTGATTGCAGATTTTTGCAGTAACTATTACAACAAACAATCATTTTTAAGTTTATGTGTTTCTATACCTGCTTTGTATTTTTAAAATGAAGGTAGAAATAACAAAATTATAAATACGAAGGGTAGAAGCAAGATTTTGTAATGTTTTCTCTAAAAAAAACTAGATACTTGTTTTCGGTTTCACTGAGTACGAGATTATTAGAGGTGTCATAAATCGTAATAATACTCTGTAATAGCCTCAGTAGGATGTCTATCAAAGAATAATTTACGACTTATGTTATTCTTTCTATTTCTCATTGGAAAAGTATATATAACCATCTAATTTTCTTTTCTTTTGTGCAAAACCAAAACGAAATCAGTCTGTTTCTAGTATCACTTTATTTCAGTCAAGGGACCTAAAAACTAATTAAAATTCGTTTCCAAAAATTTGTGGAAATGCGTGAAGTTACTCTGTTTAATTAATCCGTGGAGCACTTTGCTAAATAACTTTGCAAAATTTATTTAATCTGAAGTCGCACGTTTAATCCAATGTTAGTTTTAGGATCAAATAATGACCAGAAGATAAAAATTTAGTTCGGTTTGTTTTTACGTTATTTTCATTGCTTGAAAAATATTTTCTGTCTGGAACCTATCCCTGGGATTAAATAAAAATAGTTACCAAGTGGATTGTTCGTTAGCGGCAAGATTCACTTAGCGTTTGAATTGCAGACGGCACTTTCCGTATTATGAAAGCCAAGTTTTAAAGCAATACTCAATTTAATTAAACTCTGTAAACCGTTTAAAAATATTGTAATTTATCGAATTCGTCTGTATTTTTGAGTGCTGCTTTCCCATTCCGAAACAACACACAAGTAAAAGAAACGTCCCTAAGGCAAAACTACGTGCTGCTTTTTTTAACGCACCCTGTTATCCCAGGGTGGAGGATACTTTGAAAGTTTGAAATTGCGTTAGCACCTGTACTTTATATCCGAGTCCTCTGTCAAAATTAGTCAATAGTTCGAAATTTTCTTTTCGATTTGTTTTTGGGGGTTTCATACGGCTCTTGATTTCCATATTCGGCGATTTTCTCTTTGTTTGAGGGTTGGGATCGAAGCGCAAGGATCATCACCTGTGATAAGTTTGGGAAACGAGGCAACATTATCGACTATCGCTATGTATGGTATTTTGTTGTTCAAATTTCAGGATCGTAAACTTAGTAACTGTACGAATACTAACAAGTTCTCCGTCGTCCCCTAATAAGAAAATCGATACTGAGGGTATGTTTAACGGTTGTCGGGGGATTTAATGGTTTCTTTTATTGGCTTTTTATACACGTATTTGCGATAACTCGTTTACAAAAATCCGGGTTTTATCTAATTATTTGAACACTATTCAAATTCATTTAAACCGTATTTACACTTATGAGTATTTTGCTAATTCGAATAATTAATGGTAATTTGCCAATTTTGCATTATTGTTATTTGCTGGAAATTGAATCCTCTTTCAACATTTATAAACTCACAACAAAATAGCTAAAATTTGTAATAATTGATATTTTATTAATCAATTTATCGACTGACCTTTCAAGTTGTGGGTAGGTAATTTCACAAATTGTAATAAATAAGTTATGCACTTTTAATTGGATTAATTAGATTATATATTTAGAAAATTTTGTCACTCAAGTGTAAACAAATTAGGTTCTAATAAAATATATATCAAGTCACTTTAAAGTAAAATTAGAAAATGTTTTAAAAGGGTTAAAGTTGTCATCTACATTTTTAATGTATGCGTGTGTTAAGTCGTAACCAATGTCAACATTTTCTTCTATAGCTTTGTTAGCAGGAAGTTTGCATAACATACTGTTACGAATAGGAAACATAGCTTTTTGCACTACTCTATTAAAAATCAAGTGATAGCGCACTGAGCGAGCAATTGGGACCATCAATTTTACAATCGTCTACCGTTTTTCCCGCACTAGTGCGTGCAAAGAGCACAGGGATTTTTCTGGCTAAAAAAAAGGTTTAAAATTAGATTATCTGAGTTCAAGTTTATAATAAAACAATGTACTTTACCACTTTTTTTCATATAAAACAACAGAAATGCATTCACAACATTGCATTTAAATTTTAAGTTTAAGCAACACCATCTGTGACAAATTATGTAAGGCATTAAAATGTCAAATTTTGACAGTTAGTTGTGTACATTATCGACATCAACACACTTGATTTTTTCGACAAATTGAAAATAAATTTTAAAATTATCGTTTTTCGGCTTTGTGGAGGATCCGTGCAAAAAATTGTATACAAGACACGTGCAGGAACAGTTTTGCATTCGTGCGAAATTCTGCACTCGTGTAAAAACTGTCGTACTCATATGCAAAACATATGTTCCCGCACTTATTATGTAAATAACTATTCCAGAGAGTTTTAGAATTAAACATTTTTTAAGGCTATCTTGGTTGTCGATAGAGTTATACAGTTTGTGAAACAAGTATCAGACAAAATAGACTAGAAGAGAAGCGGCAGATAAAGAAATGGATTAGAGTTAGTTGTATGTTAATGTGCATTAGTTTTAATTATTGTTATGTGTAAGTGTGCAATAGTTATTTATATTTAAAAGGATCAATGAAGAACTTCTTGTTGGATCTTTTTGGTGTGTTAGATGAAACGTAAACACCCACTAACGCCAAACACTACACTTAACACGATGCACGTTTTGACAACAAAGTTGTCATTCTCAGATGGCAATTAAAACTAGTTTCATTAAGTTTTATTTAAATTTCCTAGGAGAACCAAGAAAAAATTTTTGGTGTACTTGTCTCGAACTTATTCACTATTGTACGTACAGGCTGATTTAGATATATTTGCCATAAATTTTACCACAATATTATTCTAAGCCAGTAAAAGATGAAAGCCGATAAAATTATTTTTCTGCGAAGCTTTAGTAAAGATTAACAGCTGATCAAAATTAACGATTTTAAGATGTTTTGTAATATCTCAAACAGTTCTTTAGCTAGCACAATGAAATTTTGGCAGCATGTTTACATGATTAAGACAGATGTTTGAAACAAATTTTATATAAATTTGCTTAAATAAAACATTAATTTTCGTTATTACCTTTGAAGAATGTCTTTCAGTAATTTAACAAATGTTATCTGAACAACGTGGTTTTACTATTTTTTAATGAAAATTCAATTAAGAAATTTTTTTAGCTCTTGAACAATTTTAATAAAATTTTATATCGTTATTACTAGAATCTAAATAATATTCTCCTTCTTCCACGACTCGTGAACCTACAGACAATATCGATTTGGTAAAACATAATAACAATAGTTGGGTCTATTATAAATACCTATTACTTTTTTCTTGTAGCTGTAATAATATTAATTAATACAGATATTTTTTATTTATTAAACGCGTGAAGGGCAAGAGACCTGACTCATACCTATCTGTTATTTTTACCGTAAAGAGGGGTTATAAGCATTGAATGAATGAAATAATTTTTATTAAAATGTTTTTGCTGCAAAACTAGAAAAATGGCGCTATTTACTATCTGGAAAAGTTTGATTTAAATAATGTGATATATGCGAAAAACACAAAGAAGTGTTAAATCGATTCGAATGATAAATTGTTAGCCCTGCTCCAGATCAATACCAGCAGGAAATGTCGAAAATATTTTTGCTTTGTTTGCTTTTACAACACTATCTGTCCATATTTAATCTGAATTTGATTTCTAATACGTGTGAATTGCTCTTTGTATATCTGGTTTAGTGCGATAAGGCACCCCAGATTTTTTTGGTGGAGGGCTGAACCCCTCGTGGTCAAAAACCTATCTCATTTGTCTAGTACATCAAACTGAATACAAAGGCAAAGGAAATAACGAACGAATTTTTAATATTTCCAACGACTTAATTTCACCAGTCTGTGGTTTAAGTTTGAGGGGAAGACCAGCTGTGACCTAAGCGCATATTGTAACTATCCTAAGGAGAACACAAGCGGAAATTTGGTGTGTGTCAGGTCAATATGGCGACGAACTCACCCTTGCAATAATTACAACATTGAATGTGACAGAAAGAGGGAAAATGAAACAATATTTAGTTTTGTTGTTTCTAAAAAATCAAACAAAGGAGTGCTTTCTTTTTGCATAATAAAACTCGCTCTGAAGGGCTTAGCAAACATTTCCATGTTGAAAAATGTGTTTTTCTGATGAAAGTATTTTTGTACACGTCATGAGGGTCGTGAGGTTAATTCCCAGAACATTTAGAACACCATTGTGTAAAACGGTAAACAGCCCTCATCTTCCAGCTTACCGTATGTTTTATTATGAGGATTTTCGTGATGAGTATGATTTATCATAGTTATTCGCTTCACTAAACACCCAAAGAATCCTTTCGCAGGATTATCAAGAATCCTCTATACAATCAGGTAAGTTTCTTCACCAGATTGATGACTTTAATCTCCCAGTTTATATCTGCACGGTAATAAGTATTTAAAAGGTTGGGCAAGAATCCAACAGCCTTTGCGGCAGTATTGTTTATTGAGCGATTAAGAATTTATATGGAAAGGATTTAGTAGCACCTTTCAGGTGTAATGGCGGCTTCGCCGCCCCTCACATAAGTTTCAGACTACTCATGTAAGGGAATTGCTGTCTGTGTCTCCCCTTTTATGAGAACAACCACCTGCTAACCCCAAAGGCAACATTTCGGCCTCCCCTCTTACAATATGATTACCCAAATTCGATTTGTTGTTTAAACAGCTAGCTCCAATATTTACCAGGATGACTCATACTTACCTGCTAGGACCCTTCCTGATAACTCTTATCGAAATAATTGAAAACGTAATAATTGCAAGGCACGTACTCTCAGGCTAATTGCCTAGAATTGCACAAGAGCCGAAGTATTTTGTTTACATTCAAAAAAGAGAAACATAGTTTTCAATTTTTGTAAAATCCGGAAAACAGGTCAGAGAGCTAACAAAGCTTTGATTCAATTTTATTTCCAACTTTATTCATATTGTCGTGATATTAAAAGCACTCTTGACCTGTCCTGTGCAATTTAGATTTCTTTTTGCGTTCTCATTTCTCCAGTAAACATGTTTGTGCACAATAGAATCGATAAAAACTAAGCTTTAGTGTCATAAACAATTAATCGGTGAGACAATAAAGCGGTCCAACTTTGCAGTCTATTGTCGAATAGTTCTCAATTTCGGTGATAGTGACGTGTTTATTTCAGTGGGGACGTGAAGGCATATCTTTCTGCATTAACAAAGCACAGACGCTTTTGTTGTATTTAGGTCACAAGCTCTCCAGTTTCGCACATCTCCTAAATAGCTCGCATATTTCGTTATACATTGCCGACTCGAAGGCGACAATTCTACCGAATGTGTTTCGAAAACGTTGCTCCGGGAAAACTGATAAGAAGCACAATGCTGCAGTCACGGACTTTGCGCCAAAAAACAGGAGAATTGAATCGAATACACGCGTGGGTGGCACGAGGGTGGAATACGAGAATCAACCAGATTAGGGGTTAATTTCGAACGATGTAGGAAATGTTTGAACAGGGAATTTTGTTTCGAACAAAAAAGTAAAAAGGTCATTTTGCGGAACTAGAAATGTTAAAAGTCAAAAGTGTTTCCCTTGAAGCTTCTTTAATTTTAATTACTCGGCGAAATCGGGACCAAGCACAAATTAAAAAATGAGCTTTAGATGATGAATAATCTTGTAATTAAATAAATTACTTCCGTCAATTAAAAGTTGTTTTATGTTCGTTCTCTTTGAAGCAAAACTTTGGCAATTTGACACAAAGTAGCAAAGAAACTTTCGTCTAATTTATGTATTGTGTTTCATCCACTCGTATAAGTTTTGATAACGAGAGTATGTTTATTTACAAGAGTAACACAAAATTACCACAATTTGATATAATTTTCTAACTTCAAATTGGAATAATTACGCTAATGCTTCATTCAACCAGTAACAAAAGTTTCTACTCCAATTGTGAGCCAAATAAAAGTGTTCTTATAAATTTATTACCGAATTTCTGAGTTCTCGCGTTTCAGTAACTTTCAATTTTTCAGATTTTTGCTGTTACCGGATTTTAAGACGTAAGAAAAGGAATGTAGGTCACAACTTATGAAGTTATGGAATTTTCTTATTAAAACTAAAAAATGTAAGAATTAAAATCTTTGAATGTCGTTTTTCTTCGGTTTTAAAGAGTCTGGACACTCACTAATAATCCGAGTTGCATACGTTTTTCTAATTAGAGTTTACTGTTTTATATTTTAATAACACCAGTCTAGCCAAGATGCACTTTAGTGCATTGTACTCTTAAGGATGAGTACACTTTGTAGATAATTGATTGCACAGTTGTTTCAGGCAATAATGCATCACTGAAATATTTTCTAAGTAGTGAAAGGATTGAAACATGTTTCTGTGGTAATCAATTTTTTATTGAAATGCACTGTATTATTAAAAAAAATCGTAAACAACAAAAGAACCAATATTCAACTTTAAAATTACGTCAAATAAATATAATTCTATTTCTAAAAACGATGACTACAAAAACATTGTTTTATTGTTGGTCTTAATCTATTTTACATTAAGTGGCCCTGTCTGTAATCTGTTTTCTATGAACTCTTAGCACGACGTACTTGCGCCATAAAATTACGCATAACCTAAACTCTAACATGGGAAAAATGTTATTATAAAGTTGGTCTGTAAATACAAGTTTTAGGGTGGTACAGTATAGTTTTTCAAGAAATTTTGACAATAACACTTGATTATAAAAAAACTTGTAAGTACAACGCTTTTGGTTTGAATCTATTGCTTTTAGCGAATTTATTGGTAAAACTTGAAATTGCAGGCAATCATTCTGCTATTACATATAATCTCGTCTTATATAAATTTTAAAATTAGCTTGAAGAACATCAAAGTTTGTTTCAATCAATATTAAAGTACCTCTAATAGCTTTTCTTATTACTTCCAACCAATTTGATTATTTGCGATGTTCAATTACCCAGTGCATGTCTATTGCCTGCGGCCATATATTTTATAAAGCCCTTGAGAAAATGATGTAAAATCGACATTTTTACTACTTAAAAGACTTGTTTTCGATGATATCATGACAATCTCTCCAAACCACTAGAACGAAATGATAAAAGAGATAAAACTGTGGTAACTGCAAGAAACATGTGCTTCCATTCTCACTTTTGATCACTGCCAGCGATAAACGAATGCCATATATCTCAACGAAAAAATAGACGTTTCATTTTCAGCGCATTTAAATCGCATTATTTACCTATTATTCAAACTCCCACTCATTTCCATTTTTTAATGAGACGAGCAAGGGAAAACGCACACTTGCATTGATGACATCTAATCAAAAGTCTGATAGGCGGTTTACATAATGAAGTCATTCAGCAATCAATCTAATGACTGTTGTTTTATGCAGGCGACACGGTTTTGAGCTGATTACTGCAACAGCAAAAACGATTAATATCTGTTTTTGGAGAGTTGAAGTGTAGTCTTTTTTTAAATATTTTATTAAAAGTTTGGTACTTTAAATGAAGACATTTAAGAATACAAAACGAGGTTCTGGAACTCCTGAGATTCATTAAGGGTTAAATTCCAACTTTTGCAACAATAAAACTTTGCAAACAAATTCTGTTTGTCTTAAATATAATTAACAAATGGGTAATTTATTTGATGGGCTTTTATTTATTAATTGTCTCAAGATGATCAGTTGCTTAGAAACTCGTCATTAAAATTGTGTTCATATTTTTTAATTTGGCTTTATCTTGAAAGCTTTTAAAAAAGCCTTAATCCTGGAACCACTTAATTACAGTTTGAAAAATCCATTTGAGAGAGCAGCAATTGTTCCATCCATTATCTTTAATCCTGCACTAAAATTAATTTTCAGCCGATTGTAAAGTTTGGAGCACGCTCTTCAGCTGAAATCCTGAAACAAATTAAAACGTCAGTTGCCTTTTTCCAGCATGACGTTGTGTATCCTTCACGCTTTAAGAAGTTAAATGAAGGTTCACAACATCGATTAATTACGCTTGTCTGTGTTGTATATCCTTTGATTTTCATTGACGCAAAGATTCATCGGTAAAACAACCACGTCCTTGCCGCTCCATAAGCAAATGCAAATGTATTGCAGCAACATGTAACCAAAGTTTGCCATTTGGAGCAGCTTTCCTGCTGTGTATACTTGGCTTATTTGTTGTTTAAAAAATAGGATAAAGTCGACTTAAAGGGAGATATAACTCGGAGCTTAACGGCAACGAAGCGTGCTTTATTGGTTTTTGAATGTCTTAGACGTCAAGTGTTAAGTTGAATTATGTTTGCTCAACAAGAACAAGTCTTTTATTTTATGTCTGTTTTGATTAAATTTCTGTTTTAGTTACTTGATGCACTGGATAAATTTGCAAATTTAGTCAGGCGTGTACAGGATGCTAACTAAATTAGAACGTGATTTTAAAACATGTTACACGCCGGTGCTTGTTTTACTAAATAATAAGGGATATAAGTTCAAAATTTTTTATTGCCTTTTGTATGTATAAACGTAAAAATAATATTAACTGGAGGAGCAGCTGTGATTGTGGCTCTGGTGTCCGAAAGCAGTTATAACAAAAATTTGCTTTTAACGAGTAGCAGGAAAAATCGATTAGGCTTCTGGAAACAATGAAACACATTTTTAATCTAATTAATCTTGGTTGCAATTTTGTTTTATGTTATAGTTGGTTGCACTTGATTTTACAGCAATCAAAACTACGATAACCGAAATGCTATTAAGTGGACTCAAATCGGGTTTCCTGAGATTCAAAGATTTGTATTTTTAGACGAATAATTTATTGAATAACACAAAAATCTCAAAAATTTAATCTCAATAATTAGCCTGTCTGTCGCTCATTTATATAGAGCTAAGGTGAGGTAGGTACGCGACTATTCCTGATACGAGACGTCATCGATGCAATGTTGACTCTGAAAAAAAAGTCGCTCACTTATACTACCATTTTTTTTCTACTAGGAAAAAATAGTACATCCAATAAATGTATATTTTTTAATACTAAAAAGTACAGAAGATACAATGAGAATTATAAAAAAATATATTTTTTATTTTATCTCAGGTAAAAGTCAAATTAACGTACGGTTTGACAGCTACAGATAACGTTGTTATTATGACACAGATGACAAGTTGTCCTCTTCCACCAAATAAGTTTATAAAATTTTCTAAAAAAATTGACAAACGAAAGCACATAACAAACATCCTTTTTACACAGCTTTTAATTGTTGCAATTAGACTATCTAAATTTTGACGTTGACAAAATATTCGGTAATAATTTTAAAAGTAATCTTTAATTTTCATTAAGCATGATCTCGAATCCTGATATTAGTCTCGATGATAACAATTATTGTCAAAAGACAAGAAAAGCTGGCTATCTGGCTGGCGATTTTTTTTGTAGGTGGGTAAATGTTCTAATATCCGCAATTTTTTTTTTCCAAATTGAATCTTTTTTAGTCATTTTCTTTTATGCGTTAAACTTGTCAGAATTTTTGTTTATTTGTTTTTATATTACTCGTATTAGTATTCTTATTCGTTTTATATCATATTCATGGGTTAAAGCATAAATTACAGTATAGTTACTGTAATTACGAATGAACTCGGGCTGCGCCCTCCTCATTTTTCATCTTCTCACTTGTAGTGCTGTAATGATTCTTCTATTCTAGTAATAAGATAAATAACTATTATTAAATTTTTTGTTTTTACATTTTTAATTATTTATATTTTAAGAACAATGTTTAATTAGTGTTATCTTTGTATTTAAATATTTTTTTATAATTATCATTGTAGGAAACCTATGATAACACTCATTTTATGCTTTTAGAGCTACTAAAACACTAGTGCTTTAATAAGCCTAGTATGGCATGTAAAAATTTATTTTTTTAAAAAAACTATCTTTCACTTTTTGCATAAAACTACTTGTTGCTCTTATTACTTACAAGCACCCCTCGCTTGGCTCGTCGTACTTAAAACCTATTTATATAATAACATACCATTTTGGTTATATTATTAAAAAAAAAGTTTTTTACCTTGTCTTCTTACACCATTACTTGCTTTTTATTATCATAATCTGGATACTGGCGTAGCCTACGATAGTATACAAGCCTGTTTCTCGCTTATGATATTCTCTGTGACGTCACAAAAGTGGTCAAAATACTTTTTTATTTAAAAAAAATTGTTAGAACATATTTAAAGCTTAAAATTTGTGCAACGCTGGCTTTATTTGAAAATGTTGCGCCCATGGTATGGCCAAAGGTATAAAAAAAGATATGAGGATATGGTAGAAAGAATTAAAATTTGCAAAATTTTCAATACCACATTATTATTTCTAGCAGTCTAGGTGCTAGAGACTGTTATGAGAACAACCCTTTTTATAGTATTTCAATATTAAAGCGTTTAAGTTATGTATATTATATGTTTTGTGCAATTTATTTCTTGTTCTCTAATGGGCTGATTTCAAGTTGAGATAATACCGATAGTATCACAAATTTATGCTTTTCTATGGCAACCACCATTCGCAGTCCCGAATTCTTTTAATTTTGCCTAGAAACGAAGATACTAACGATATTATCTTAACTTGAAATCAGCCCATAAGTACATATTTTATGTCTGGATCTCTACATTTTGACGAATAACTAGGTTAATTTTTAAACAATCTAGAGTAAGCATCTTCTCTCAACTTTAGTATTTTTCTAGCCACAATAAAAGCACTACTATCTGGTTCAACTGCTTAATCTTCTTGTAATAAAAATTTCGAAAAAATGGTTTTATTTTGAAATATGAGATCAGTTGCTTCACTTATTTTTTATTTTGAAGTGTTTCTAGCGCCTAAATTATTACAGATAAAAGTAATGACCTCGCGGACTTTAGTTTTTGCTACAGATCTGCCAATGTGTCATTTTTCATTGCCAGATATTTTATTTATTCTGTTTTTGTAAATAATAGAAGTCTGTGAAAGTAAAATTACGTTGTTTTTTACTTCAATATTTTGCCTGCGAGAGCAATAAATATACACATCAAATATTTATGGTAAAGCTGAGACTCCTTGTTAGAGAAGATAACGGAAAGACTTTGAATTATGAAAGCTGTCATTGAGTTTAACGGTAAACAATGCACAATATAACATTTTAAAAATAATTCTTAAACAGTTTTTCATTATTGAACCAATAAACTAAAACAAATAAATGTTCTGTATTCGTTTTCCTCTTAAATTTCCGCCGCTTTGTGTACTTCCACGTTTGAGCTACAAAATAAATTTGCTCAACAACGACATTACCGAGAATATGAAATGAGCAAATTTCTCATGTTCATCATTATCATTAATTAGGCTAATAACAGTCACCGTATCTGATAACGCTAAGAGTCTCCTGTCATATAATCTAAAAATATGACATCCTTCCGCACCTGAGAAGTTCTACTTTTCGACTATAAACTATTTCAGTGTCTTAAGCCCGACGATGGCACTATTAAACTTAATTTAAATGTTTGACGTGCTCTCAAAGCTCATTTTAAACCGTTCAAATTCTATCAGAGCGAGCAATCAGCAATCGATAATAGGACAGATTACAATAGCGAGACTTGGTTACGAATTGAGGTTGGGTTGTAGGTGGTAATTTTATGGCTGCAGACGAAATATAATGTGTTTGCACCCCATCAACGAGATTATGACGATGAGAGCTTTGTACGGATTTGTGCGTCAGAATAAACTAAATTCTATTAAAGGGTGGAGAATAAAAGAATATGATTTTTAATGCTTTATTTACAACCAGCTGACCAGACAGACGTCGTCCTGTTCATATTTCAATACATTTGTTTCAGTTTTTTTTTTTTTGGTTATTGTTTCAGTTGAAAACATTCAATTATCTATCCCCAATGTACAACAAACAAATAAAAAAGAATTACGCATATCGATCTACCGTTCAAATCGTGAGTTAAGGTTTTAAATTTATACAAAAATTCTATAGAAAAAAGAACTTTAAGTTTTTAAAATATTATGAATAGGTATTTTAAAAAAATATTGGCTAAACTGGCCTAGCCGTTCTCAAGTAAAGCACTTACGAACGAAGACCATTTAATTTTTATTTATATAGATTATTTGTAAACAATGGCAGCATATTTATTGACTATAAAATTAAGAATGGTAAGAACCTATTTGTTTTTTGTTTTCAAGTTTTGAAATTTATAATTGGCTTACTTTGAAGTTTGAAGTAGTTGGAACTGATGAGGTAGTACAGGAGAAGAAAACTTAATTAGAACTAAGAAGTGCAGGTGCAAGATATAATATCTATTCGTAATGGCATATTTCCTAAAGTTCACTGGAAGTTTCTGGAAAATGAAGCTCATAATTATTCCAGAAATGTAGTTAGCTACATCTCCACAACTCCCAGTTAGCTATGTACTAGTTTAAAATCAATGAAATGTAATTTACAAACGAGTGCTTTTGGTTGTAGATGCACCAAATAAAATACAAAGTTTTTGCTATAATGCATTCTAAAATTTCCGTTTCTCGCGTCCATTAATAACTCGAGGAGGGAAAAAAGCATTAAAATTTTAACCGATAACTGATGGTTTGCCCGTTTCTTTTTCATTGGATAAATGAATCCAATTTCTTTCAAGGCTTGCACATTCAGCGTAATCGAATTTCTGAGTTTGGGACTGTAATCTACACTTAAATTAGTTCTTGACCTAGTCAATCTTCTAGATAAAAAATGTACAGTAGACAATATCGGATTTGGAGAAAGAAATGAAATAGTGCTTTCTACGCTTTAATAAATCGTTGTTTGGAATCGTGTCATGCTTTCTGGTTATTGCAGAATTTCGTTGCAAGTCAGACAATAAAAGGAACGTTTCAATGTAATGTCTTTTTCTCGAAAATCAAATAATTTATGTTGTTGACCCTTTCGTCAATGACCTCTATTGTCCCGGCTATATTTTTTCTAAATTGTCATTTTCGTCTAATTTCGTTAAAACTGATGCGTCCCTCGTGCGCCCTAAACTCGTAAACTTGTGTTGATGTCTGGAACCTGTGCTACCGGCACGCATGATAGAGCAACTTGCGATATATTCGCCGCCTCCGTACATTAACCTATCAGGGGGTGCGTGCATCGATATTGCACGTCCAGTGGTTCCACAATTTCCCCAGCCGAATGCAGTAACCCTCACCCCAACATTCCTAATCCTGCATACGACCAAGTCGGAGTTTGTTCGGTCAGGCGAGTTGACAAGGGCACGTTGCACGAGGAATTTTAATGGCAATATTGATAAACCATCGTCGTGCTAATCGATAAAAGTGCTCACGCTAATGCAACTCCGGCTCTAAAATGCATCAAATTTAAATAAAACGTTAACGACCTTCTCGAAACCAAGCTTAATTTGCGCACCGGACCTAAACTCAATTTGGGTTTTTCGCTCAAACAGATTTTTTGTTGCAGGATCGCAGCCCCGATTGATATGGTCATGGGGGCAGCTATGGAGGGGGGCTTAGATGCAGCACTCGCCGCCACGCCGCCATGGCGCTGCTGATGCGACGTCTATTCGTAGACGCTCAGGTAGCTTAAAGCCCATTCTTTATTGTTAATGTCACAGTAGCGCGTTTATTTCCCTGGATACCCATGCAGCAAAGCCAATTGAGTGCACTCTTTTTAAAACTGATATTTTATAGGCAAAGCTTCGCAGAATGGTAGAGGAACACTCTGCTAATCTAACCGCTCGGATAGATTCCGATTATCCCAGTTCAATCCCTCCCCCCGTATCCAACACTGCTTGTCCTTCCCAGGAATTGAAACTGGCCGATTCCTCGTCCGGCTCTCCCATCGGTCAGGTATCGTCTGATGTAAATTTCGTGAAACCCCTGCTTGGCGCAGAAGAAAAAGAAATCGCCGCTTGTGATTTAGATGTTAAGTGTATATCAGAATTGAAAAAAGACATTTACAAATCCTCCCGACCGAATTCGATCGAGTCACGTCGAAGTAAATCTTTATGCAATACTAGTTCAGTAGAATCAAACGACGACGTCAAAGGCAAAAAAGACGTCAAAAAGACCAAATCTAACCCAGTGAAATGCGAGGGTCCAACTTTAGAAACAACGAGTGACAAAAAGGAAACAGTCATGACAGTTGAAGAGAAAGCAAGTCCAGCAAAAGACAGATCTTCCCCAGAAAACCCAAACGTCGAACGACAAGAATCACCAAAACCTGGATGCAGCAACCAGCCAGAAATCGGTAATTCCGCAACAAACCCAAACTTTGTAATTACATTCTATTGAATTCAGATTCTTCCTCGCCGCGTTCTCCTCGAAGTTCCGACGGAAATCGTGACGAACTTCTTTTGCCTTCACCTTCGAGTTATCCGAAAGCGGCGTCAGCAATTCGCCGATTGCGTCTCGAAAATGAAAGATTACAAGCGGAAGTAACAAGACTGAGACGCTTGGTTGTTTCTGGAGCTTCTTCCGTTCTCGCTGAAAAGAAAACTCCTACTGAAAATAGCGATAGCAAGTCGAACGTGCTCGAAATGGAATTGCAACTAGCCAAAGAAGCCCTAATCAGTAAGATTTTTCTATGCATCGGAAACTCTCTTGAAATGCACTCTTTTGCAGCACTTAAAGCTGATAAGCGTCGCCTTAAAGCGGAAAAATTCGATCTGTTAGGCCAGATGAAACAGCTTTACGCCACTTTAGAAGACAAGGAGAAGGAACTTAGAGACTTTATCCGAAACTATGAGCAAGTAAGTGTCGAGTCAATTCGGTAAGGGTTGATTGCAACGTTTCACTTTCACTGTTATTATTCTTTGTTCCGTTTTCCCATCTACCTAGCTAATTTGTTTCAGCGGGTTAGGGAGAACGAAACTTCGCTACAGCAACTTTCTACGGAACGTGAGGAACGCGAGAGGGAACGTTGGAGTTTATTGCGGCACGCAAGAGATGAAGCTGAACGCAGTTTATCTTTAGCGGCACAACTTAACGCCAAGGAGTTACAACTTCAACAAGCCCAAGAACAGCTGCAAGATGTAAGTTTCGATTTTGAGTAAATTTACGTTTCGTGATTGATGTTTAGGCTCGGAGACAGTTAGCGTCGAGTGGATGTCTATCAGATCAGGAATCTCTAGCTTCACTGCCACGTCATAGTATTAACGGAGGTGCCCTCACGCCTGGCTCTGGGGGTTTGTTATCTGGCCATCATGGCTTGGGATTGCTGCCAGGTGATAGAGGCAGCTGTAGTGCAGATTCCGGAGTTAGAGTCAGTTCTGACAGGGAAAGTGGAGCAACTTCAGTGGCTGGAAATTTATCAGATTCAACAACTGACGGAACACCAACGATTACAGTCGAAGGGAGCAATGTAGAAGTAGATTCAGTATCTATTGTGTCATCAGTTCCACCTCCTCATATGTACCAAAGTAAGTAACGCAGGGGAATTCAAGTAGGAGTAGAATTAACAACACTAATTAGTAGTTTGAAGCATGTTACTAAATATGTTTTTACAGCTGTATCAACTAAAGACTGCAGTCCTACTTTATCGCCTCTTAACGCTAATACCTTCTCCAGATCTATAGATACTGGAGCTTTGTCTCGGTAAGTCTCAACAAAAACCTGAAACTTCTACTCAATTAATTTCAAATTGTATGAAAGGAGAACTAA
Source organism: Tribolium confusum (assembly GCA_029207805.1). Taxonomy (NCBI): domain Eukaryota; kingdom Metazoa; phylum Arthropoda; class Insecta; order Coleoptera; family Tenebrionidae; genus Tribolium; species Tribolium confusum. The sequence continues at coordinate 38,090,393 of JALGAY010000002.1, read as the reverse complement.
TTCCAGATCGGTGGAACAATTAAGCTCGCCATTAGATCCAGAACCATTACCTGTAGGGCGACGACTTAAACACCCACATGGGAGACCTGGAGGAGGACGTGGAGGAACCTGGGGAAGCATTTCAAGAGTTTTTGCACGGTCACGACATCGGAACAAGACAAACTCTCTCCAAGAAAACTGTATAAGCATCATAAAAATTGTATTGAAAAATAACCTGTTGTTTTAGGTGAACATAGTTTTGAATCTTATCGGAGCTGGTCCCCTTTGACTGAAGAAGGCTACGCTGAGAAACTTCGTTTGTTACGTGAGGCAGCTTCAGTCCCGATGGAGCGATGGCGAGCACCTACAGTCTTAGCATGGTTGGAGGTTGCATTAGGAATGCCTCAGTATGGCGCTCGTTGTGCTGAAAACATCAAAAGTGGCAAGGCAAGTTTCCCAATTATCGAATTTACCCGTCTCGGGTAAAACCGGTGAATAAATCTTATAGATTGGTCCTTTGCATGGCCAGGTGCTCTTAGAACTTAGCGACTTAGAGCTGGAATGTGGGCTTGGTATAACACACCCAATGCACCGAAAGAAGCTCCGATTAGCAATCGAAGAACATCGACAACCCGCTTTAGTTAGGTACCCTTGTATTGCTCAATTGGGCCACACTTGGGTGGCTAGTGAGTGGTTACCTGATCTAGGACTAGCTCAAGTGAGTTTTCAAGTGTTTTGGTGTCTGGTTTTAAATTTTTTTTAGTATTCTGAGAGCTTTACTGCGAATATGGTCGATGCACGAATGTTGGAACACCTTAGCAAAAAAGAATTAGAGAAATATTTAGGAGTTACTAGAAAATTCCATCAAGCGTCGATCGTTCACGGAATTCATTTACTTCGTATAATGAAATATGACCGGCAGGTAATGAATTGTTTAAGTGGTATTTCTGAGTCTCACGTTTGTTTGAAGGCTCTCGCTGTTCGAAGACATCAATGCGAAAATATAGATGCAGATCCCTTAGTCTGGACTAATCAAAGATTCATACGTTGGGCACGAAGTATTGATCTGACCGAATACGCCGATAACTTAAAGGGTAAAGGTTGTGAAAATTGCAAAGCGACCTAAATTGTTTCTTTTATTGCAGACAGCGGCGTGCATGGAGGGTTGGTAGTCTTAGAGCCGTCTTTTAACGGTGATACTATGGCAACGGCTTTGGGGATCCCCGCTAGTAAAAATATTATAAGACGGCATTTAAACGCCGAACTTGAAGCGTTGGTGTTACCAGCAAGGTACGTCATTTTCTGTCAAATGGAAGAACTCCAAGCGGAAGCTGCAAGAGTTATATCTAAACACGGCAGATAAACAATCATGTTTGATAATAATTATTATAAGTTTTTTCGCCTTTAGTCAATGTGTTCAAAATTATTTAGACAGTCAAAATCGGTTTTTTTTTCGTTGTTAGTCTAGATAATTTTGGCACAGTTACAAAATTGTGCATTTAACTCCTATGTTAATGAATTAATCAAACTATTTGCCTTTATTGAATCCATAATCAAATTATAATATTTTGTTTATAAATAGTTTAAAATAAAGGTTGTGAAATGTGGATTCTTTTGTATAACGACACTGGGGGACATTTTACACGAACATTCTATGTTATGTTGCTTATGCTTTGCACTGCCATTTTTCAATGTTTAGAGCACAAAACGGTTAGACAATTTCTAGTTCCATGTCCAAAATTTCGGTGTTCTTAATGTTACACAGTTTTTGCATGCTATATGTTAGTTTAGAACATGGGCGCCCACAAGAAACCAAGAAGCCAGAAATGGTAATATACTGAGTTTCATAAAAAAACGAAACACTTAGGAGTTGATAACAGCTTTGAATTAAATTTGGTAGAAAAGTTCGTTTATTGTCTACGTCTATGAATGGTGAAGATTTTAACAATTATTATTAAGATTATTATTATTATTTTAACAATTATGAAGATTATTTTCTAAAATTTACCATTTTTAATTATGCCTAGAATAAGAATAAGTTACATTCTAATTAAACCTGTTAAAAATTTTAAATCAGGATACAAAATTGTGATAAGAGCAAGAATATGAAAAAAAAATTAAAAAATTGATTAGAAAGAAATATATTCTGAAACAAAAAATAAGACATAACTTTGAAACTGTTATTCTATTAAAATAAACTCAAATTCTTATAAATATTTTTAAAATTTTTAACTTAAATCAATAAATTCTAAATATTAAAAAATTATTAAAATCAGTACGCACTGGAATTCGAATGCAAATATCTTCTAAATGGTTAGAGTAATTAGAGAGTTAACCACAAGAGACTTTTTTTGTAGAACGCTTAGTTTCCTACAAGACTATATATTGGGCATTTAATAATATTTACTTATCTACTAGTTATAAAACTTAGAAGTAATTTTTTTTATTAAATTCTTTAAACTTTGATCTCCGATATCTTCTAAACGGTAAAAGTTATGAAAAAACTGTAATATGAAGTCTGCCTCACCGTCTTATCTCCTTATGTAATAAAATGATTAAAGTATGCTTTAATCTACGACGTATAGCTTCGTGTGAATTTGACTTTTGACAGAACACAAACGAAATATTTAAATAAGAAAAATATTGTAATTTTTGGAATTAAATTTCAAAAAATTTTGTTACTGCAACGGAACTGAGTACTAGGAATTATACTTTTCTAGCCAAAATTTTAATTTCTTAGGTGTTGAAGTGACATATCTGAGGTCACTGACTGTACGGCCATCTGGTTTGCATTCGAGTTTCTAATACAACACTCACCCTAAAAACTTTGTCTTTGTCGTCGCGTTAAGCTGAAAAAAGACAGAAACGTGTAACATTCTTAATTAAATTAGACTTAACAGCATTTACTACAATAAACAAATGATTGTTAACATAAATTGCAATAAGTTTATGACAAAAATTAGCTCTCGCAGATCAAGAATCCGACTCCCGTAGAATTGTTGTAATTGCTGATAATTTCAAAATATTCTCATTCTAGGCAAAATTCGAAAACTGCAACACTCTAAACTAATCAAAAAAAACAGAAAACTATTATAAAAACAACCGTTAATTTTTCTATTTGATTTGGTTCAAACTTATCAACTCCTTCTTGGTATTTAGGTTTTTATAAGACTGAATATATGAAGACGTACAAAATAAATAATTGGTACTTTCTAAATTTTAACTAGAGTTCAATAATTTTTTTTTCAAAATTTAGACAATTCTAAACAACTATACTTGTAGCGATTCTTCTATTGTAACTGTTCTAATTAAAGTGTAACTAGAATTTTTAGCTTTTTTGACAATAAAAATATTCTATTCAATTCTAAGAACTTTCAGGTGCGTTGAATACATCGAAAAATACATCTAATGACATCAAACACTTTTTTATGTGAAAAAATGTGTTTAGTGTTATTGGGTGCATTTTTTGATCAATTCTAACAATCAAAACAATAGCACCAACTCTTCTGGATATTTTTGGATTAACTTGAAATTATTTATATTTAAAACTAGAAGTTTAGCGGTAAATGTGCATAGTTTTTCATTTTTATAATAACTTAAAATTGTAATTAGAACTTACAACAGTATTTTAGTCACAACAAATAAACCAAATTTGAACCAAAAGCCAGGAGAAACAAAATCTATACTTATAATTCTGTTGTGGGCGCCCATCGTTAGAACTTTACTACCAAAATTAAAAAAGACACTAGTATACTCAGCTTAAATTTGAGTATCAAGTCTTTGGTTGTTAATTGTCTAATAGACCGAAATTTGTGAAAAGCAGAGCTCCTCCCCAAAAGCCGAACCAACATAGAATGCTTGTGTTTCCCGCACTGCTTTTTCATTGTTTTGATTTCGCACTGTTATGCTAGATCCACACTAGAGCACTATGTTCGAGTCAGGGCGAAATCGCGAGTTCTGGGAGGGTCCCTAGGCCGCTCCTTTTCCCGTTCCTGTGCAGGACTTGTGGGGCCACCAGCCGTCATTCGCGATCAAAACAGTGTCGAGTCACGTAGAGCCAGTCTGAGGGTAAGTAGATCTCCTTTACCGGCATGTTCCCTGCATGTTTTACCAACAATAACTAATTGAACCTACTTGCAACGAAGAACGATTGCAAAACTAGGGTAAGTGCACCGAAACGATTTTACGAGTCTCGGGCCGTTTTTATGGAGGTGTGCTTTCAGGGCTCACTGAGTCGCGCGCTTGGTCTTACGAAAAGCAAATCTGAAAGGGAGAGGGACAAGCAGTCGCCTACGTCGAGCTCGGAGAGCTCTTCGGTGATCAGCAGAGTGAGTCCCCCGTTGAGTTATTTCAGATCGTCGAGGTCGGGGGGAGAGTCTCCCATCTATGCTACTCCCTTCGCCAATCATAACGCGTACAACAGGAGGTCGGAGGAGTATGAGAGTTATATGAACCGGAGGTCGATTGACGAATATGAAATTACCAAGAGTGCACAGAACGTTGATAACATATCGAAGGGCGAGAAAGGGAAAATTTTTGGGAATTTTATTGGAGGAAGTTTGCATAGGAAGAAGAAGCAACATAGACGTGTCAGGAGTATTGGAGATATTGACGTGATCCACATACAACCCGTTTGAGTTCATTACGGAGCCTTCATGCATTTTGCTCAATTTTGTTCATATGTAGCACTTTATTTGATGTAGAATATTAAACCAAAGCTAACCAAATAAATAATCTAGTTCATGATGTAATATAATTAGGTGATTAGGACTAGGAAATGGAAGCGCAACCAAATGGTTTATATTTATTACTTATCGAAATAAAGGCGATTAAATTTCTATCAAGCGATTTAGTATAGAAATATTTTTGTTAGTGGAGATTTCAGATAATTGTTCAAATTATCTGAGTTTGCTACTGATAATTCAGTATTTAATGACGGTAATTTGTAATTACTGGCACAAGTCATCATGACAATTTTAAATTAGGCTAAATGTGTTATGTATATTTTTTTTACTCAGTTTTCATGATTGTTACCATGTACGTACTATGTGATTTCAGTGGTATTTTGTTATAGTGGAGTATTGCGTGTATAATGTTTGTTTATTTTATATTTATTTTATTGTATCTATTTATTCGAAAAATAAAACTATTAAAAAATCATTAAATGCTCAACATAAACAACTTTATTTATTGACCAAAACGGAAAAACAAATATTTTTGGATAGTGGTATGGAGTAATATAAATAAAATTAGACGCATGTATTTGAGAAATTTTTATTTCATTTGTAAATAATTACAACATTGGGACTAAATATGGTAATAACGTCTTGCTATTTTACACTACTAAAAAGTTAATAGAAGGATATGAGACAGATTTTCTTAATACCAGTAATGGTCGGTTTTGAGGATAGAGAGGACGTCATAAACTCATATTCTAAATAGTTTTATATGTATTTACAATTATTTCTTAAAAAGTACTTCTTTCTTAAGTAAATGCATCTACTATTGGAGTGAGACCAACGATTATAGTATATAAATAAAGCTTTTTTTGTGTTCAAACTATAATAATAGTAGCAACAATAACAAAAGGCTTCAGAAGTGTATGGTTATTTACACGAAAATTTGAAGCACTGTCATTTTAAAAACATATCTTAAAAAGTCGCCTTTATTGCACCACTATACAGTGTTATTCACGAATAATGACGAATGATTTATGCAATCAATCTTACATTTTCTCATGCGACTCTGATAAAATTTAATTTAAAAATGTTTTTGCGATTCTAGTTATTGTATATGATTTTATGTCAATTTAACTGTCTTTGAGCAAATGTAGTGAAAATGTTTACTGCTAACGAGAAGACTGACATATGGGGAATGTAGAAAATACGCTTAAGCTGCAGTAAGACCTTATGCAGAAAGATATCCCATCGAGTGGTTCCAGCTGACAAAATTTTTCAAAGACTTGAAACAAAATAGCATTAAAAGTGGCCTTCTTTGAAAAAGAAATATAACTGCGACAGGAGAAAATAATGAGATTGCTATAATTCAGGCGATTTCTGAAAATCAACTTCTTGGGCAAAATGCTGTAACACAAAATTTAGGAATTAGCCAAAGAATATGTTTCTAGAATAATACGCGATAATAAATTCCATCAAAGTTACATTTGTATAAGAACTAAAACCAACGGATTATTCGAAAAGATTTCGCCTTTCATTTAATTTGACAAGTTATAAAAAAAATCTGACTGAAATCAATAATCTTTGGGTAACTTTGAAATGAAAATTTTTTCAAGAAAGCTGCTTAATACGTAAATTTGGTTGCATATGGATTCGTCATCATTTGTAATAAGTCTGTATAAAGTTGAAATTATAATTGCTAAATTATAAATGTTGGCTGACTTGCCGGCACCTGACCTGTGAACCTAGTGGAGTTGACAATAACAAATAATTTTTTTTGCAAATTTTTCTTTTAGTGCAAGAATCTATAATTTATGACCTCGTTTCTGGCATAAATGTTATCTTAAAATTCTAAAAGTTTATAATACCTTGGAAGTATGTTAGAATAACGACCAATTATGAGGGATTAAAATTTATCCAGTAAAATGACATTTATAAATCTTGTTTTAAAAGAAAAAAAAATCTCTTAAAATTAATTTATAGTATTGACATTTTTTCAATAGCTACTCAATATAGATAAATCAGGATTTATTTTCCCTCGTGCTTTTGTAAAAAGGTCTTATAAATTATTCCTTTAGATCGACAGAAAGAGGATTCATTACTTGGGTCTTACAAATAATGTAAAAATACAGACCGAAAAAAGCAATTAAAGAAAGAGGATTATTTAAAATATACTAATTTAGTCTCAAAGCAGTTTCGTAAAAAACAATATATTGAATTTGTTGTTTGAAAATATTTAAAATTTGCTAAATTTCTGGAAAAGTTCGAAATTGTTGTTAAAAATTTTCATTTTAATTATTTAATCCATTGTACCTAAACATTTATGAAATTTGATACTCCAAAGCTGAAATGTATTTGATGTTCTGATTGTCGTTTGATGTAATCGCTCTATGGCGCTAAACCGAACTGTTAAAATTAACCAAACACAAATTGGGTATTTTGATTCGGTTGTTACTGTACCTGATAATTTGACTTACTTAAGATTTAAGAAAATGTGAACACTTTTCTATCAAAAAGAAACTTTGAAATGTTTAATTTCAAGTCGAGGTATACATATTTTTTTTAAATGCACAGGGCACGTAGCAGTCTGACATAGAGTTCCTAACTGTTTTGAGTCGTCCCGTATTTCTAAATTAGCGATTATTATACATACATGTATAACATACAAGTGTCGCAAAATTTTTGGATAAACTTGTCGATATATTGCCATTTAAAGTCAAAGTAACACGAAAAAAATGTTTAAAAAAATCCTTGTTTGTTGCGACAGATACAATAATGATAAAGAAACAGAAAAACACCCAATAACACCAAGTAATTTACTTTGCACGACACACGTTTCGACAACAAAGATGTCATTTTTAGGTGGAGAATTAAACTAATTTAATTCGCGAGTTTATTTTTAAGAAGATCCGAGAAGTTTAATAATGATGACATTTGATATAATAGAGATCTTATTTAATATAAGTAAAATGGTTAAATGTTGTCAGATGATATTTCTAAACAATTTTAACAATATAACCATTTCTAAAAATGTAAGAGACTGTAGACTATGCTAGACCTGCATAATGACATGAGTCTTAATACACAGTCTTATAGTAAAAGTAACAAGAAATATATGTATATTAAAGACCTTGTAATTCTTGTATCTATTCGTAATGAACTAAATGAGCTGAATGTTTTGAAGATTTTCCTGAAGCTCCCTTAAGGAGGTTTAGGACCTAACCGATTCTTAATTTTTTTTTACATTGTTATTATTTGAGGTTTTTAGAAAAGGCTTTTATGATCACTTTTCAGTGCAAAACATTTAAAAAAAGTTTCGTAAGGACTTCGGACTGTAAACCGTATTTTTCCGAATGTAAACCGTTTTTTTATAGCGTTGAGATTTGAGGAAAAGGCGAATTCATTTTAATAATTTCAAATTTCACAATTATCTTTAAACAACGCTAGCAAGCATACGGATCGATATGTTTGTTGGACAATAATTTACTACTTTGTACCAATAGGTACCCTCAATAGCAAATCGCCATCCAACACACACACTAATCTGTCTATTTGCCAAGGATTCTCTGCACTGTGAATAGAGCAACAAGCTCGAATCTGGTCTGCAGTGACCTGGTTGCTGTGTTAAGCTCGAACGCTTTTGTAGTATTAATACAATGCCAATGCTTGGTTTTTTTGCTTCTATAATGGTGTTTCTTCTGACAATTTAACTTACACTATCTTGACTAAAGGATCCACTTTTTTTGACTAATGAAAATTACCGATTTTTTTTATTACAGCTCACTGTCAGCTACTGTTTCATTCAATTTAAAATTTCAAAGCAAACTCTATGTTTAATATTATTACGCTTTCGTAAAAATTATAAATTCTATTGTACATCGTAATAATTAATGAGCTTTTTTTAATAGCCACGCTTTACAAATATTTGTATGCAAAACTTCGCAAAAATTCAGTTTTAAGACACAGAATAGCAACTTATTATCTGCTTTATCTGCACTAAGGATGATTAATGAAAAAATTTTATGTTCATATTTTTTTATAAAAAGCTAAGTAACGAAAAAAAAACGAAGTTTGGTGAAAGGATTATTTTAAACACAAACAAACATTTGGTTCTTATTTTAGTTAAGATTTTAAATATTTGATTCAAACTTTCTACACTTTTGGTTTTTAAATTAATATTGGAACTGTTGCCCCACTTGGGTAAGCAAAAACGAAAACTAAGACTAAAAACCCAAAAAAATATCTAAATTTATTGGATAATAAAAAATGTCGGAAAGTAACGTCATTTTTCGATAGTCATCACAGTTTTTACGGGTTAAATTAAGTTTTTTCTTGCTGTCTATAAATGTTTACCGATTTCAACAAAAATCATTATTTACAAAATAGATTTTTCCACATTTTATCTCTTTCTAAGCCAGACCCAGATGTAGGAGTGAAAGAATTCCTTGATTTAAACGACACTTTTGCGTGGAAATTTAGGTGTGAAATTAAGTCATGTTCAGTACCTTCAACAAGTGCGAGGATCCAAAACGTGTTCATTTTCTCAAATATTTGAATTTGTATTTTTGCCATTATTTACAATAAAAAATAGGCAACCTACGCAATATTTTTTCCTCTCTTTAGGATGTGTACAATCATCAACACTGGATAAATAACAATTTTGCTAATGAACACATTTTTAAAAATAGCCATATTCATTCATCAATAACTAATACAATTTGGATCTTGATCTCATCAGGGTATTGAATTAATTCAGTAATTCCAACAAGTCAGGCGAGTGGGAGTGATAAAACAAAGTTTGTATAAGATTAATTATTAAACAAATGTGTTAAAATACGTTACATGAAATTGAGTGATTTGGGTGTTAAATGATAGATGGCTTGTCTGTCCATTTTCAAACACTCTCTATAATTTAATAATTAGCTAACGTCAGAGATTCCAAATTGTGGAAAGTTTAAACTCCCTAAGTAATTTATTTAATTTTATCCTGTTTTTGTCAATATTTTAATTACAAAATAATATCTCAGAAATTTAGCTTATAAATTCAGAGCAGCAAAAACACTGTTCGACTTCATAAATTTAATTAAAACTTAATTGCCAACGAGCACTTTGTCTCGAAAACCGCAAGAGCTTTCAAGATCAAAACGTTTTCGCTTTCTGTGATTTACATTGATATTAATATTTATTGAGATTAATGTTGGCTGGCAAGCCACGAGTTGAATGTATATATGAATAGGAATAATTTGATCAAAGGCATTGGAGTACGAACAAACACGAAAAATTACAACGTAGGATGACTCTTTTTATAGCCAACAATCGATTTATTTTTGCAAGCCTGGCACGTGGAGTATTTATCGCAATCGAAATAAAATCATCCATTTTATAGTGCCCTTTATGTGGACTCATTTAATTTAGAGACAATTGCTGGAAGCAGTTTCAGTTTTAGTAGGTAGGTAGTCAATCCATTGATTACTTTATTTACTACAGATAAATTACCAAAGGTTTAAACAACTGGAAGAATTTATTTCAATTTATTGTTTGGCCTAAGCGGAAATTAATGATTGAGGCCGAACGAAAGGGAAAAAAGGAAACTCCGCCTTAAACGTGTTAGGGCTATATTAAATGTGAAAAATAAATCAGCTTTGTACTTTTGGCATGAACGGAGTTAATTTCAAAATTGGCGTTAAATTTGGTCAAATGAAAAATCGTTTTAATAAAACACGGGTGTTTGTAATGGCCCGAATAAAACAGCGTTCCTTTTAATAATTCGCTCTAATTTTTATTTTTACCAAATTACCACTCCGGAAATTTTATGCAAATCTTGTGCAAACGCCATTAAATTTTGGGTTAATCCAATACGCGTCCGAGTAGATTCGTACAATACACGAATAGGACATTAATTTACACTTGAATCAACATTACTCGATACTAATCAGCATGGCATTAATTCCGTTTCCGCATCTCATCCCCGTCAAACTGGACTATGTAACAATGATATCAGATATTGATAATATCAGAACTTGAAATTTTTTTTTAGATGACCATCCAGCGAAAATAAATTACTTATGTTCTAAAGTAGGATTACACGGACTGTTATTTATAATCCTGGTAATAAAATGTCAGATAAATACCTAGTGTGAGTTTCAGAAGGAGCAGTTATCACCATAAATCATTGTGGGTTTATAACTTTACTTAAAGGTTTTTCCGTAAAAAACTTTTCTTCAACAGAGTGGATTTCAAGTGGCTTTAAAGATTCGACAAGATTTATTTTGCAGGAAATACATAAAACACATCAAATTATACACAAGGTGATGCTAAAACAACTTTATTCTAAGAAATTCTTTTCTGAATTTACTTCCTGCTTTTTTGTTGAAATTTGTAGCTAGATTCACAAACCTCGCTGAAAAACACAGATTAAATTGAGAAAATGTAGTATAAAGCAAATATAACTAAATAACTATAACTAAATCAAATGTTTGGCGAAAAATTATTTACACAATTAATTTAGTATTAGTTAAATCAAGTTTACTTTGGCCAAAAACAGATTTACACTGAAATTTTGTGTTGGTCAATTAAATAATGTGAAGTGTAAACTGAGCATTCGTCAACAAAAAGGAAAAGCGTGCATGACCATTAAATATATGCATCAAATAAAGTTTATCCACTCGCAACTGAGGTATTGTAGCTGTTAGATATTTTATTATCTTTGTTATAAGGACCACAAAAATATCAAAATTTGGTAAAAACTTTGTATCGTCAAAGAAATCAATTTTAGACTTCAGTCTTTCAGTTTTTAACCCATTTTTAGAATATTTTAGACATAAGCTGGCATACAGAGATACTGCAACTTTACATCGAGCTCTTTGCTCAACAGTTTTCCAAAAAATCAAAATTTCAAACTTTTTTTTATGCTTATACCACTTAGAATATTTTGTAAAGTTATTGCACAGCATTTAATACCTAAGATTTTTTATAGCTTTGAGGAACTTTATACAATGATTTTAATGACTTAAAATAACTATGTTAAATTTTGTGTTATAGTATGCTCAAAATATCTAAAAGTGAGCTGACTTTTTAAGAGCCTTCTATAAACCAAGAATAACCATTATTCAATTTATGGACAGGCAAACCACCGTAAGGAGAGATCCTGATTTATGATGTTTTCTCTGTCAGTTAAACATGAAGGAATTGTCATAAATAAAGATCTATCCTTACGGTGGTTTGCCTGTCCATAAACTAAACAATAGATATTTTTTGGTTTATAGAAGGGTTTTAAAAGTCAGCCCACTTTTAGTTATTTTGAGTATACTTAGGTAATATGCTTTCTTTTTTTTGATGTGTACAAATACTATACAGTGTGTAAAAGCCAAATGGAATAAATTCATTATTTCGGTTACTGTACATATTTATAAAAAGTTTTAAAACACGTCAAATTTAAATTATAAATTGACATTCTTGAACGTAAAAATGCGATCTCTACTTTCAACCCCCTTCGAATGACAGGTATAACTAAGTATAGGCTTGTAATATATCGTTTGAAAGATCTCTTCATTCTCTACTCAAAACTGTTATCGTTTTCAAGTTTATTGCAAGAAAAAAGATAGAATTAAATTTCGCTTATATACTCAAAATGCAAAATGTAATGAAAAATGTTGCCAAGACGTTCGCGGTGAACATTTTAAACATCTACTTCACTGAAATTCACAGTTCTTTTTAGTGTTTTACATTTTGTTAATTAAATTAAATTTCGCTATAATATACTCAAAACGTAAAATGTTATGGAAAATGTAATCAAATGTAAAACACTAAAAAGAACTGTGAATTTTAATAAAGTAGATGTTTTAAATGTTCACCGCGAACGTTTTGGCAACTTTTTCTATTACATTTTACATTTTGAGTATATTACAGCGAAATTTAATTCTATCTTTATTCTTGCAATAAACTTCAAAAAGAATAACATTTTTGAGGAGAGAATAAGGAGACCTTTCAAACAATATATCACAAGCCTATACTTTCTTTTTAAAAAATTGGGGGTTGTACCTGTCATTCAAAGGGGGTTAAATTAAGGATCGCTTTTTCACACTAAAGAATGTCAATTTATAATTTAAATTTGACGTGTTTTAAGATTTTTTATAAATATGTACATTGTACAGTAACTGAAATAATGAATTTATTCCATTTGGCTTTTACACACTGTATGTATATGTATATAATACTAACAAATGTTTATTCCACTCGTACCTATTCTATGCTATTAAAAAGGTTCCAAGTAAATTGCTACTATTACAAATTTACCAGAAATTAAAATTTTTAACGGCTATAACTCAATTTTCATGGTGTATAAACTTCCATAGAGAGTAAATTTGACTTGCCCTGACCTGAGTTATAATAAAATGACCTAACCTGAGTTGAATAAAAAATTTTACTTAAATTGCGAGAAACTGCAAGAATCTCTTTAGAGAACTGTGAGGAAATGCAAATACAATTTTTCCAGAATTTAAAATTTGAAACTGCGATAACTTGGTTTGTTTTCATTCTCCTTGAAAAAGAATTCAGGAAAAAAATAAATTTTTATCAGCTACAACTGTCACTGATATAACATTTTCATGCTAAAGAGGATTTAAAAAAAAAAAAAAATTTTGAAAATTTTGTCAGCTACAATTTTTACTGATATTTTCGATGTTGTAATTCCAAGAAATAGCAAAAAAATTTGAGGAACTCTCATGAATAAAGAGAAATTTGTAGGGGCTGCGAGAATCTGTCATTTTTTTTCTAGAAAATCTTTTTAAAAAACAAAAATTTTACTTCTGATTAAATAGCAGATCACAAATTTTTCCGAGTTTTAAATTTAAAACCGCCACATTTGGATAATTCTTATTCTAGAGAAAAATTTATAAAAATTGTAGAAACGGAATTTGTTGGTAATTTTGTCAGCTACAACTTTTGCTATATGTATAAAACACGAACAAAGGAGGCGGAACGATATTGTAAGAAAACAATATATTAACGTCAAAAACATTTTTTGAGAAGAAAAACCGCAAAAAATACATGATTTCCAGAATGTTATGTTCTAAACCACCATAACTGGGCGAATTTTTGTTCAATAGTTATTTACACGATAAGTGCGGGAACATACATTTTGCATATGAGTGCGACAGTTTTTACACAACTGTGCTTTGCGCTCGAGTGAAGAATGTCGCACGAATGAAGCAAAACTGTTTCCGCACGTTTTTTGTATATTATTTTTTGCACGGATTCTCCACAAAGCCGAAAAACGATAATTTTTAAATTTATCTTCAATTTGTCGAAAAATTCATTTGTCAGATTTTTTCAAGTTACCAAAATCTACTGTCAAAATTTGACATTTCACTGTCTTACACAATTTCTCACAGTTGGCGCTGCTTAAACTTAAACTTTAAATGCAACATTGTGAATGCATTTCTATTATTTTATCTGAATAAAAGTGGTAAAGTGCATTGTTTTATTATAAACTTGGGCTCTGATACGATAATCTAATTTTAAAATGTAAATTTCAAATCGTTTTTTAAACGAGAAAAATTCTTGTGCTTTTTGGAGGCACTAGTGCGGTATAAACGAAGGATGATTGTACAATGGACAGTGCCGATTCGTTCAGTGCGTAATCAATTGATTTTTAGTAAAGTAGTGTAAAAAAATTTTTACTCAAATAAAATTTATTGGAGTTTTGACAGCTTTTTTTAGCAATTTTGACAGCTACAGCTTTCACTATTATGTAGTGACATTTATTTTAACTTTTATTTAAGTTTTGACAAGGTGCTTCCTTACTTCCTTACTCTCTAATCGAATGTTTAAGTTTTTAATGATTTTTCTGATCTTGAGAAGATTGCAAAAAATTTTTCGTCATCAAAATGTAAAAATTGATAGTTTTTTAATGTTTTAAATTTTTTTAAGTCTTCAGCGGTAAATTTTTTTTTGAGCTAAGTAATAAATAAAGCATAGAGACAATAACTTACAGCTCAGTGCTAAAAGTTTAGAAAGTTTTCTTGATGTCAAAAAATAGATACTATGTATGATACAATTTTAGTCCTAGTTTTTCAGGACCAATACGGGAATTAAACAAATAATAATAATAACATACTTTTTTAATATATCAGTTAAATTTTGTAAAACTATAAAGGAACATAAAGAAATTTTATAATGAAAAAAGTTTTATTTATTTGAGCAAGAATTGCTATTGTGGCACTTGGAACTACATAATATTCTAGCATTTTTACAACTGCATTTTTTGAGGAACATGTTTCTTTACAGATGCATCTTTTAAAACCTTGTCCACCAGTAAGAGACTGCATTCCTATAATTTCTCTTACCGATTTTTCAAGATCTTGAGGAACATCTTCGTATGATATAAACTTTTGTTCGCAAATGGCGAATTCATGCCTAGAATAAGATTGTTATAAACTCCCTGTTTAGTTCCCAATTTATATAAATTTTTATAGTCCTCTCTAGAGAAAACAACGCAAATCAAATTTTTTGGATCCGTTTTACCGCGATCAGCGTCTGGAATGGAAACTCTAACATTGTCACTAATTACAGCAGCAGGAAATTTGTCTTTTGAAAGATTACACATTTTGATAGTTTGATAGTACCACAAATTTAGTTTAATAATCCTGATAATTTAAAATAAATTTAAGTTCATTATCTAGTTGTGTCTGTAAATCTATAAGATCCACTTGACACCTAGAATTCATTTCACGCGTCAAAATTGGTTTTATATGCTCACATTTACTAACACGACATGGTCATTGTGAATTCAATGTACATTTCTCTTCTTTGAAATTGTAAATGTTAGTTGAATGCACATTACCTAAACGAGGAGACAAATGTGCACATTTACGGGAAAATGTGTACATTTGCCGCAATATCTACTTTTACCGTAACATATATACTGTACTGTACTCGTACTCTATATAGTACTATACCTAGAGAGGGTTGATTTCAGTTCTAGATGAAGTGGAACATAAATTGAACCACGTGCTTGAATACAAATTGATCGACAGTTTCACTTTCAACATGGCGTCAAATGCAGTAATTTGTGTAATTCGAGGGTTGTTAAGAAACAAAATAAAGAATCAGTTATTTTAAATTGAAAGTGGACTGAAGATGAATTTTAATACGGTTCAACCGCTTCATGTTTGTTTGAATGACAATTGACTCATTTTTTGAACGTTAATGTTTGACACTTTTGTTGATGTACTAAAAACATGATCAACTTCTTTGAAACACTTGAAACAGAGACTCACACGCTGATTTTTATTCAACTTTTGTTGATTAACTGTAATTGAACAACCAAAATCGATCGGTGAGATCGCGCTTTAATAATAACAATAAGTGTAAATTTTGTTGTTGATATATTTTTAACTTCTTTGATCCATTATTGACTAGTATATTGACTTAAGACTAAACTTTCAGTTTCGAGTCTTATTTTCTACTAATCCATCAATCGTTTCATGTTTATTTAAATTAAATAGATTTATTTATATTTTGAGTCTGTTATTTATTATTAAATTCGCAAAAAACGTTAAAATGAATAGCATGGAATTCTGACTTTATTTTACTTGATAACATTCAATAAATTCCTGATAAATCTACACAGGATTTAGATGCAAAAACAAACTGATAGATACTCGCACAACTCTAGAGCTCTAGGTGTGATTTCAATTGGTATCAAAAATCCAATAACAACCAAATATGATTTAATATCACGCGCTTCAAATATCTGTATTACGTACGCCATCACAAGGACATTTCTCGGAAATACGTTATTTACATGAATATTCAAATATTTTTCAGGATGCATCATGAAAAACATTTCATGAGAATTTATAAAAAGATCTAGGTCAATCAGACAAGAGCAAATATTTTCAATTTGCATTAGCTGTTAGCAAAAACTGAAATTACCTGAAGTATGCATAATAACTCTTTATAAAAATTCAGCACTGCATCTGACATTGAATCTAAACGAAAATGCAATGGGTTTGACTGACAGACATGAGCAAACAAACAACAAAATGGCAAGGAAATGTTGTCTAGAGAACAAGAAAGATGTATGTAGGTCTGAAAACGAGATTGGAACAGCACGTAAGAATGTGTGAAAAGTGTCACGGGTTGTTATTCGGTTTTCAGGCTAGGAAATGCTGAAACTGTAGTTGTTTTTGTTTACTTAATCCAAGTTGTTTGTTTTATAAATTGAGATGAGAAAATGTGATAATTTCCAACCGTTTATTATGGAAATGTGAAAGAATTCGTAAAGAAAATAATTTGAAAAGATGTTGCGTCGATGATTGATAGTAGCTGAAAAGCTTGGAATTTCAGGTTCGGTGAGTGATGTTTCGTCTAATGAAACTCACAAGTCTTTACATTTTTTTAAGGGTGGCCGTATTGGGACAAGGGTGGGTTTTTGTGTTTGGTGAAAAAAAAATGGGATCGAAAGAGTTACCTAAATCTGATTTCTCAAGCTAAACCAATCAATCAAGTCCATATTAAGTTTATTTGAGAACAGATTTTTCTTTTATTAAAGTCTCAAAACTTTTCTGTTAAAAAATTGTTTTAGCCAATACAACTTCAACTCTTCTAAATTAAAATTGATCGAAATTTCTTTTTGTGTATTTCGTTGAAGTCAAATCATTTCTAAACAAAGAACTTTGAATCAGCATTATTCACTGTTGTTTGATTTCGCACGAACAGTTTCGGAAATCAACACCACAAGAATGAAATATTTTCACGAAAACTCAGCACAATCAATAATATTTATACTAAGGAAAATTCCAGCATCATTTAGCATTTCAGTTTATCCACATCTTTCTAGCAGGTATCCATAGCAAGGGCACGACAAAATAAAACGCCTTCTCTGAAATTTCTGCTAAATTATTCACGCTCTGAATACTCCTGGAGATTTGACAGAATGTAATTTCATAAAAGGCCAAATTTTTGATTTGGGGTTGAGACCAGCTCAAAGCTTCTACGTTGACAAGAGCCTTAAAACCGCATCAGTACTGCTGTTTTTGTCGGTTTTAAACTCCACTAATTGCATCGCTCAGTAAAGTCACGACTATGTAAAATTGCATTAATTTTATTTGCTTTCAGTAGTTAACAATTCAATAAAACTACAAATTAGGAAACTTTAATAGCATTCTAGCAGGAAGAAAAAACAAAATTGTGCTCTAGACATTGTCTTAATTGGAATTAATATTTTAATCGAGTTTGTGAAATTTAATATTTGCACAAATTGTGAAAAATATTTGTCGTGGAAAACAGTTTCCATTGTACACATTTACCTTCAAGGTCTTTAGGCATTAATTCCGAGTAATTCCGACCGGTTTACGCAAAAGCAACCGATCGATGACACAGTTTAAACGTGACATTGTTGCAAACATTTAACAAAAAATTAAAAAATAGGTGAAATGTTCCTTGACTTTCTTTGTAAGTGAATTCTATTCGTGTTTAAAATACACTTCCTCTTTGATGCTGACGCGAGACATACATTTTATTTCTATACAAAATGAGGTATTTCTATTACACGTGTTTTATTAAGCCATATAAAAGCCCGAAACATACAGTAGAACTTATTTTCTAAGAATAAATAACGACATAAAATTCCGTTTTGCAGCAGGAACGAGGGGTAACTCAGAAGCAAAAATATAGAATAGCAGACTAACGGATTAGCTAAGAAAACCAAGATTTTTAAGATTGCAAAAAAATCGGATTAGTTAGACTGATAGGCTAATTTCAAGTTGAAATACTACCGGTCGAATCGCAAATTTTAATACTTTTCTGTAGCAACAACCAATCACAACACGCGATTTTATTAATTTTTTATGGAAACAAAGATACTACCGGTATTATCTCAACTTGAAATTAGCCCATTGGAAATCACTATGATGTCATTTTGGGTACCATCGATTTGCATAATATAGTATATATACGTACAATACAATATAATAGTATATTGTCTTTAATCTACATTAAATTAATTATATCTACATGGTGTCTCATTGTATATGCATATGGAACAAATTATAATTTTGAATAAAAACATAAAAATGAAAAGTGGCACCTTATAATTTTCTTAATAATTTGAATATATCTGTTTTTTTTTTGAAAAAAGCAATTGTTTCGATTTTCCAATTTTAATTTGTTTATTTGTTTCGATTTATTTTTGAACTTGTTTATAAATTATATAACAAGAAATTTTTTTATAAAATCAGAAATTATGATCTATCTATTGACTGAAGATATCCATAAACAGTATTTTTTTTAGGTGTAAAGATTTATGAGCGTGACACAATGACAAGTGAATACTCAAAATGTAGGTTATTGGGGTTGTAAATAAGTTACCTTGCGTCTTGCGGTATTGAAATAATTACAGTAGTATGTCACAGCCATTTCTCAAAAATAAAAAAATAAAAGATTTTTCTCGATAATTTGAAATTAATGTTTTTTAATTCTTATTTTGTAAGACTGTTTTCTTATATATTAGCAAAGTTTGTATTGAAATTAATATATTAGATAAAAAATATTTGGAGATATAATTGCGTTTTTTCTAAACGAATTAACCTTTTTAACTTTTTTATTATTTTGCGGCCTAATAAGTAGATAATTTACGATAAATTCATAAATTAATTAGGTTTAAATTAATTAGAAAAGATTGTTTTCTACTATACGCTGAGACACTCTTTGTCCCTTTACATATACGAACATAAGACTGGTCACAAATTGGTTACAAAATAAAAAAAAATTAATAGATATAAGTACCATAGACAAACAAACAAATACGGTCTAGAAGTTCTTGAGTAGAATAAAAGGCATTTAGGCGAGGCATGTTCGAAACTTTGATTTGGATAACTTATTATAAAATAAAAAATTATATGCATTAAGAAGTGAAAATCTAGTGCTATTAAAGATCTCGCAACTTAGTTCCGCCTTGAGCAAATGACGAGAAATAAAGAAAATTATTGTAAACGCAGCAAAAAAAGCTTTTGGACGCACTGTAATAAACAAACAAATAAAAAACAGCATGACGTCAAAAGAGAACAAAAAGATAAAGTTAAGGAAAAAAAACGAGCAAATGACAAAAGTACTTAACACACTAAAGTGTTGAAGAAACGTTCAACAAATACAAAAAACAGCAATTGTTCAATTGTCATTTGAAACCAATAGTAACCGATATCAGAAAACTGTGTAAAAAATTTGGTGAGAAGCTGGGGATAAAGAAAGAAAAAAATTATTTTAGAAGTTATTGAAAATTAAAAATAAGGATAACAAAAACAACTATACAATGATATAGTAACTAATAAGAACTATAAGCAAAAGGAATAATCGATGAGAGTGCTACACGGACACTACACAAGGGCAGTACACAGGGTGTTATTGATGTAATGTTAGAAATTTTAACAGGTAATGAGGCTCTGGAACATTCTGTTAAAAATAATGGTTAAGTTAAAAATTTTATTTTAGCATTTGTGTTAAAAAAAAACAAATTTACTAAAATTAGCAATGCAGGACAAATTATTATCTAATAGAAGTCTACTAAAATAACAAGTTTGGTTAAGAAAATAAAGAAACCGATAATTTTTAATTTTTAACAGAATGCGGTACAGAATTAATAGCCTTCAATAGATCTCGTTGAAAAGACGCTAAATAAACAAAATTGTCTTATATATATATATATTTTTTTTACGATTCTGTAAAACTTTTCTTTTAGTTTTTTTGAACGAGATACGATGTATTATAACAATTTTTTTGGTACGCAGTGAGTGACTAAAATATAAGCAGAAACTATTTCTAGCGATAATCTTGGTTTTAATGTTAAAATCTGATATACAGAGTGTTTTAGAAGTAACTTTACAAATTTTAATAGGTGATAGTTCCTGTTAAAAAATTCTGAATATTCGAATTTGCTTTTTGAAATGTACTGGTTTTTGAGATATACGCTGTAAGTTTTTTTTTTTCAAAATACATTATTTTTGAGATAGACGATGTATGACAACTCAAAATGTGTAAACATTTGTATAAAGCAAATTTGGTTTTTTATCATTTTTTTAACAAGGCCTATCACCTGTTAAAATTTCTAACTTTACTTTAAAAATATCCTATATGTACCTATAATTTTAAATTTTACATAACAGTGACAACTACAGGTAGGTCAAAATCATGAGTTTTTTAATTAGAAGGATTAGGGCAGGTAGAAGTTATGCACCCAGTACTTTTACTATAAAGTTATTTTAGATAAAGTTATGGTAAAATGACAACTGAAACAAGAAAATTAATGTTGACTATTGGGGTAATTTCAAAATAAAATACTACCATCGATAGTATCGCAAATTTTAATACTTTTCCTTAACAACAATCAATCACAACAGCTAATTTTATTAATTTTCCATGAAAACGAAGTACGGTATAATCCCAACTTAAAATTATCCTGTTAGATGATAAGTTTTATCATGCACATTTTATTTACGAGTACTTCAATTTTGTTTGATAACATCTATTTAATTTAAAGTATGAAAATGTGTAATAATACTTTTGCGTGTATTGTTTTATTACATTGCTGTAATTAGAGGCTATAATAATTAACTGAAACTTGGTGTTTAATAGTTAAAAATAAAAAAAGTGAAAAATCAGCACGTTATTTACTAATTACGCAAAGAACCCTTATTGTATTTTAATTGGTTCATTATTTCTCCTTCAATTAATTATCTAAGTTAGTTAACTATTGACTAACAAGCAAAATATAGCTAAAGCCAGGCGTATAAGTTGTTAATCAAAAATAAATAAAAAACACTTGCTGATTCCTAATTAAAAAATTTAACTTAGTTCTAAAATACATACATTGACACAATTTATTAAAATCTTAATTAAACAATGCGGTTAATTAATGTATGACAAAAATATTTCAGGCTTAAAAATAATTCTCTGAAGACTGGGAAAAAAACTAACTTTTAATTTGCTTTGACATCTGAAAAAACAAAAACGAATTGATTTCTTTTCTTTTGTGAATCTTCTTGATGACATTTTTATCCAAACATTTTAAAACATTAATCAATCATTGAAAGTTGAATTCACCCAGTTTCGATTTCAGAAATTTCCATGTTTATGAGCGTAAAATTAGGCAATTTCATTTTACAAAGTCTTCTCGAAGCGATACAATTGTTTTACTGCAAAAAGTGTGAATCTAATTAACAAAACTTTTTGTAAAAGCCATCTACTTTGAGAAACTCAGCAGTATTTTTGAGTCCCAGTGTTTGGTTTGCAAATTGAAACTGAAAGCTCGACTTTCACCATGAATAAGTTTATAGC
This sequence comes from Tribolium confusum, assembly GCA_029207805.1. Taxonomy (NCBI): domain Eukaryota; kingdom Metazoa; phylum Arthropoda; class Insecta; order Coleoptera; family Tenebrionidae; genus Tribolium; species Tribolium confusum. The sequence goes on along the minus strand of JALGAY010000002.1, from coordinate 38,068,404 downwards.
ATGTTTTACTAATAAATAACAAAATGCATACAAATTGAACCTAATTATATAAGCAGTAAAAGTATTAAATGTCAAAATTCCGTAATTCTTTATGATTTCTGGTTAATTTCAATAACTTGAAAATATTTAAATGTTTTATTTTCGAAGCGTAAATTGTTTACGTTTCTTTGACTCATCTCCGATTTTATTTATAGTCTCTAAAAGCTTAATCCATCATTAATTACAAATAGACAAATCTTGGATTAATAGAGCAGTTATTTACTTTGTGCCAAGGAGAGAACAAAGACAGTTATTTGTTTACTATTCCACGACCCATTTCGCATGTGTATTACTATTATAAATATTTAGATAACTTTGCTTCATATTAATATAAAAACATGAAGCGTTTAGACGCCACTGTTCCAAGGCTTATCTCCATTTCACACCCAAATGGATCTGGTCAAAGTAATTATCCTGAATAAATATGCAGAAAAGGACTCGTCTCTGGTCTGTGAACATTCAAATTTAATTTCTGTGCTTATTTGATTTATAACAAATGAACGCTCGATAAGGTTCCCAAACAAATTCCATCACCTCGAAGGAATCAATTTGGGTCAATGAACAGTTCTCCCATTTAATCAAAGCTTTTCCTAAGCCAACATAATTGAAACTGATATAAACCGGAAACTCTTTGTTTGCTACGACAATTAAAGCATTAAGATTAAACTTTGCATCTTGATCTGTGAATAACAAGCTTCCTGGTTGCTTACTTGCCAACTTGTCAAACTGTATTAAGTTGGAATTTGCCCGAGAGTCGTTTTTGACGCAAACGTCCGGAAACCTATTCAAAGCCGGAAATTATCGACATGCATTCTATTACCGCAAGCTTTGACTGTTATATTCGGTGACATTTGCTCTATATTAAAAACTTGGGATTATTGAAGGGTGAAAGACAAGTTTCAAATCTTTAATAAGTTTTTTTACAAAAGCGTAATATTTCCGTTAATAAAAGCTCGGTTTTTCGAATAGCACAGTTATGGCGAATTTATTTTGAGCTTCTGCATATTTAGTATGCATAAGCAAAGCTGTACTAAACTTGAACTACTAAAGATGTTAGTGAAATTACAAGTCCAATTTTGCTAGTAATTACCGTTTTTAATCGGCTTTTAACTCGGAATCATACCAAATATTAATTTAGTTAGATGTTAGATGTGTTTTAATTCCGGAGAAAAGTTCAAACATTTTAATTAAAAGTTTTTGCAAGACTAAAAAAATAAAAAAAGTCTTTAATGAAGTCGTATTATTTTTAACCACCTAAATGAAAATAGAGTTTTTGTTCATGGAATAGCCTAAATCGTTGGTTGAACATTTGTGTCGAGAGATAAAAACGAAATCCGGAAAATATATTAGAAACAATTAATTGTGTAGATCTCATCTGAACGAATTTTTTCCAGAAACAAAGCAAAAAGCTACAAGATATTTAATAACATTAGAAGGAAAACTATAATTTATTTTTTTGTATAAGTATGTCTCTATTAGATTTTTTTATATAAAATATTTTGCCAAAGCAGTGAGCAGCAGGCAAGTTTTAAACAGCTCGGAAATTAAAACTAATTTAGGACAATATCGAGTAGTTTTATTGCACAAGTATCAAAGAAAAATAAGTAGAATAATATTGTACAATAAGTTTCGGAAAAGTAAATCCTAAGTCATAGATAATTGTACGGAAACCAAACTTTAATAGGCAACCCAACTTTGAGATGTCTAACAACTCTTTTAAAAACTTTATCTGCCCGAGAAGTAGCTGGACCTCTGAGGCGTTGAGCCGGGGCTTGGATGGTCTTTGTGACACGGAAGGCAAACTGCCAAACTGCCAAACTGCAAAACTGCCTTGTTGTATTCAAAATAACTGCAATTAAGTCAGTACTCTAAGGACAAAGAATAAGGAAAAAATGTGCAGAAGAATTGGCAAATAAATTTTTACTGAAAGCAAAACGAGTAGAAAATAGAAAAAAAGAATAGGAATCATAGATAAAATGCGGGAAATGCTGCAACTACTAACACAAAAAAGTAAACTAATTACTAATTAAATCTAAACAAAAGAAAAATCAAAAATTTTACAAAATTTCAAGAAATAGAAAATTTAGAATTAGAAAAAGAAGTTAAATTAAAACAAATTTGATGTTAAAAAACTTAAAAATAACATCTGCAATCGAGTTAATTAATTTAGATAAGAAAAGAATTATGAGAAACAATAGCAAACTTAGGAATATGAAGACAAGATACGACGAAGGCAGGAAGAGAAATACAGAAAGTTATAAAGGAAAAAGCTAACGAAAAAAAAAGAGATAAGGAAAAATGGTTAAAATAAGTTTCCAGAAATTTTTATTGACATTTTAAAATGAAGGTAGAACAAAATTAAAATAAGTTTTACTAAAACCAAAACTTTGTCAAACGAGAGGAAAAATGACTGAAATAAAATAACAAGACATAAATTTGAACAACGAATAATAAACGTAAAATGAAAAACAGAAAAGACAGAAATAAAAAGTTATAAATATAATATGTAACCCAAGAGTTTGGAAAATTATAATTTTGCTCGGTTAAAAATTAGGTAAGTAAAAATAATATTTAAAAAATAGTAAAAATAAAAAATTATAAAAGAAAAGATATCAAAAATTATTTACTTATATGTTATTAATTGAAAAAGCAACAAAACATACAAAGATAAACAACAACAGATACTAAAAGCAAAATATAAACAATATCAGCAAAAAAACTTGCGGAGTGACTGCAATAAATACACAAAATAAGAGATCAGCTTGGTTTCTTGGTGAAATGACAAAATAAAGATAAAGTATAAAAAAAAACAAATGTGTAAAAATTTTTAGTGAAATGAACAAATAAGCAATACCAAAGATACCAGCCACAAAGACTAAAAGTTAAACAAAGGGTTACTAAATTGTAGAAAACGGAAAACTGAAAACAATTGTAGAAAACTGAAAACAAGTAGTCAAAAACATAAAAATACTAATAAAGAAATCAAAAACTTTTCTAACAAAATACTGAAATTTTTTAACAAAGGGCAACAGAAAAAAACGACAAATATAAAGTACAAAAACAGACAAATTAATAATACAGAAAGACTAGATAAAAAGAATATTTACAGGATTTTCTCAATGGTCTGACAGAAGTAACTTTAGAAAAGGAAGAGGTGTTATTATTATTATTATTATATTTTAGTGGTTATATTTTTTATTCATATTTTAAAGCATATTTAAATATTTAGCGCCATATTTAGTTGCATACATACATATACTTATTAATTAAAGCTACCGAAATATAGTAGTTCTTATTCTGTAAGGTTATATAACGGTTATGAAATTAGAGTCTATTGTATAGGAGGTAACTATATCCTAATGATAAAAACCTTAGTCGTAAATAACTCAAGCAGATTTGCCTAGGTCCGTACCTGATGGAACATCAGGCAACAGCTCTTCAAGAGTAATTTATTGCAAGAGCGCGTGGGTTTAAACACTTTTTTAATAGACCGCCCTAATTGCTGATAATGAGGTTTATGGTGGTTGTATACCTAACCTTACAGGATAAGGACAACTTTACCGAATACAATAAAAGAGCTTATAAACTTATACTTTACATTCACAGAAAGCCTTAACAAAGTATAGCAAAAGAAAGTTTGAAATAGCTTAGATAATAAAGCAAGTAAACCAGAAATTATCAAATGCCATAAAAACCTTTACAATAGCACTCAAAATTATTTAATTTATAACAACACTATATCCGATGAGTTTACCACTAGCTCTCTTTTGTCCTGTCAAGCCCAGGCAGGCCTAGTCAAATCACATCAATCAAGCGATTTCACACATAGTTAAAAAATTCTTTAGTTGTTATTATAGTATTTGATGGAAATTAATAGATAGAAAATACTGTTTTGATTTTATATTATAAATACTGAATGTTCTGTACTCAGATAATAAGATAAACAATTTTTTCTTAAATGAATATAAATTTTTTGTATAAAATACAAACGACACAACGAATATTTATTAAAAATATTTACTTTACATTATGTAGATAAACAAATACCTCTATGAACAATGCAGATATTTATTTTGCATATACTTAAATGTGACTTTATCAATATTTCGAATCAAAAGTTTCTGCACAACCTTCAAATTGGTTTAGTATAAAAGAAATAACATTGCCAGATCTGTTGTGACTCCAACACATTTACTAATAGGACGTTGTTAGACATCTGAAAATAGATAACAGAAAAACATTGACGCAAATGTGATTACATGAATCCCAGGTTTCAGAACAAATTTTTTGTTTCCTGAAATAGGAGACAACCACTGAACAATGATTTGTTATCAACAGACTTGACAAACCTTGTCAGATGTATCGAGACTAGAATACCGACTATTTGTCATTGTTGTCAGAAACAGAGTGGGGTTGAATTACGGAGTAGATAACAGAACTATTCGAAATAATTTCAGCTAAAGCTCTGAAAGTTACGTTTCATAATTAAACTGGAACATGATCCAACTAAAAGCACGATGTGACTTCTAAACTAATAGCTACATTTTCAAAAGTATTAACTGTCTGTATTTGAAAATAAATGATTATTACACAAGGGAAGACTTTGCTATTGTTGTTCACGACATTTGGCCTCTGTTTTGTAAAATAAATGGTGAGAGGCTTGCCATTTTCAACACGCTCCAAAGTGATTATTCTTTCCAGAATAGAGATTTGTTTGCCACGTGATTGAAAGCACAACAGATATGACAGTTGTTTATTTAATTGTGCCAAACAATTAACAGAATTAGCGTATCATGTTCATTTATAATTGGCCCAAAAGCACTTTGTATCCGACATCTCTAATTAGGTTTTTTCCGATAAGATAAACCAGTACTTAATTCCTGTAAAACTGTACCTAATCCGTCAATTTTTTGCAAGTGGAAAGGATTTTCACGTTATTTTTGTTCGAAAATAACCCGTTGAAGCCAACTGTTTCAGATTTCAGCCCAACTGAAAAATATTATTAGAGAAAATATCCGAGTAAAAGCACTTCAATTTCTTAAATTAGCCTTATTTATTGCAGAAAAACTGAAATTAGGCAGGAAAAGTGCGCAGATGCTGGTGAAAGTTGTCACACTTTTCCACTGTGTCATTTCCACTTAGCGCTGATCTCGACTTTTGGATAATAAATTGTTATCTTGTCGTATAAAAGTCAAGTGTAAGCTTTCAGTAAATTACTTTTGATGTAAAATTCATTTTTGCGTACACCGACTAGGAAATAACAGAGAAAATTTGTTTTATTTTACAGGAAAATCATTTTTGCTTAATTTAACCACAGAGGACTTAAACTTGTATTGAAGTAATACTACGAATGTGTTACCCTAAAGCAGTACATTTCAGTATCCATTATATTTCTCTGAGAAGCAAAGGAAACTACTCCAACAATAATAATACAATTTTCGATTATTAGCTTAATTGAAACAAAAATAACATTTCATAGTGTGAATTATATTTTTATTATTTATCAATTTTAGTAAATAAACAATATCAAAATGCAAAATTGTCAGTATCAGAAATCGTTTTAATTTATTACAAATTTGATTTGATTTACCACCAATTTTGGTAAATTGGAAATTATGGAATAGAAAAAACAAATTAATTTATCAATTCGTTTCAGAAATTATATTGGATATTATAGGATTTAAAAATAGATTAGTGCTTAAAATGGAAATTGGAAATATACAGAACGATTTTCCAGTTGGCTTGATGCTTAATTAATGTCGTAATTTTAACCAAACTTCCACTTCAATTTTTTATATCTTGATACAAAACCTATTTTTATTAAACCATTAGCACTTTTATTAAAAATCGGTTAAAAATACAGAGGAGACCAAAAATCAAACTACACACCAAGACATGAGTGCTCATTGTGTGCATTCTTTTTAATAAAGCAATCCTGTGCCTCTAACGCAGCTCAGTACCTTGTGTGCAGAAGACATTTTTTTAGCACTGAGTTTCAAATATCGAGAACCCGGAAGTATATCTCTGCAAACGCAGAACAATACCAGAGACGACCATAAAGATAGTTTTCTTATCTTTCCTGAGCCTGCAAAAATTTTCTTTTGCTTTTTTTTTCTGTCAGTGTTGTTTTTCAAATTCTTTTTCTACTAATCATCGTTTTTCAAATCTTTCTATATAAACTTTTTTTGCTATTTAAACTCTATTTCAAAAATTTACAAAATTGGTTTTTTTTAGTACCAATGTACACAGCTTAATAACACACTCTTATCGCTTTAAATAATCGCTAATGATTTGGTGTCCCTTGCTAAGTAGAACTACTGGCACTCGACCTATCGGTTTGTACTAATGTGGTTTGTACTAATCGGCACGTCACGAATGAGCTCGAGAATAGAGTAACGTCACCTAGAGATGCGTCCGATTTTCAAGTTAAAAACACTTACCCTCAACGTATATTGTTAATTAAGCGTCAAATTGTAAGAGAAAATTTGTGAAACGTTTGACGTATTTCGATAATTGTGGTTTGCTGATGAAATCTGCTTTGAAAGATATACGAGTATTTCACCTCAAAACTAAAATCAATGGTGCAGATTCTGCGATTTATTCCATTTCTATGATTACATCCAGTATTATATCAAAGAAATAGCGTTATTACTTTCGTGATTTATTTAATGAAAAGTGCGTCAGATAGAAGAAACCGTCAAAGCTTATTTTTGAGTGGAGTTCTCCATTAACCAGTTAATGTAGTTGCCCTCTCATGAGAGAAAAGCTTCAGAACGCATTTCCCCATTTCGTAATTTTTTTTCGTCGTTGATGGAAATTAACCACAGAGATCTGCCACTGATGGTGCAAGATAACGACGCAACAAGTAAACAGACGCCCTGAAACTGCGAATTCGTAGAGATTGAGTTGTAGTAATAAAAAACAGTCGATTTTAGGCACTAATAAGGTTTACCGTAATTTCAGCTAGTCTGTCACAAATTGGTTGAGTTAAGGGATGTTTAATGAGGTTACAGGTTGTGGGTTAACAAGAGTTTTAGGTATGCTCAAAGTTTGAAAACATCAAAGAAGCATCAGAGCTTGGTGTGAATTTGGGAGTCGGCTTTCAGAGATAATTGAGAATTACGAGTAATTATTATTAATCAGAAATTGATTTTCGAGACAATACTTGGAGCGTTGTAACAAATTTTAATGAAAACAAAAAGTGATGTGGGTTTATCTAAATGAACTGCTACAAAATTTATGATTTAGTACTCGATTCAAAGCTACAATGTAAATTGAGTTTGCTGAATCGGGATCTGAGATCTTTAATGGAAAATGTAAACAAGAACATAAGCTTTGTGTTATTTATTGTTTTATAAGATGATAAATTTTACTCCAACGTGTTAAAATTTGTTTTACTACATAATCGCGTCTTTGAGGTAAGTAAAAAAATATTTTTTTTCTTAGATAAAATGTATTATGATTGTGTGGAATGCTTCTGCAGTCACTCAGAAATTAGCCACTCTGCGCTCTGGGTGTAGTGGCTAAGCCATTTTTTCGTGACTAATATTTACCCTCGTATAATAAATATTTATTAACTTAAACATAAAATAAAATAAATTTTTTCTAAAATTTACTAAATATTTATATAAACAATAATAGCAAAGTAAAATCAATATAAAATTTTGATTTAGAGAGATACAAAAGTGTAATCAAATCAAATATACCATCGTTTATGTGAACGACGCTTCTGATATATACATACAGATTACAGACTGTTTCATGAGTAATAATGAGCTTGCGGAGCTGAAAATACAACCAGCAATACAATTTCAAAGCTAACGTAGATGATATTGATTTCAAATTTTATTTGTCAAATCTGTCACCGATAAAAAATTGTATTCAAACGATGAAAAAACCGACATGATGATGATATATTAGAAAAAATGCCTCTGCCGCGATGAGTTTGTACAGACAACGTTTTCCGGGTAGAGAAAAACTCTTGCTGACACCATATTTGAACAACTTGAAACTACCTTAAGGAAAAATTGGACACCTTTGAAAAAGCCAAGAGCAAAAACAGCTACAGTTCCTGTTTACATGTAAGCCAAAAAATATCTTACAAGCAAGTGGCATTAGTTTGCCTTCAGTTAACTGAATAATTAAATAATTTTTTAATTAATGTATTTGTAAACAAAAAAAGTAACGACGTTAACTTTATAATTGTATTGCTGGTTGTATTTTCAGTTTCTCAGGCTCATTATCACTCGCGAAACACCCTGTATATAAATTTTAGAAGAATTTTGTAACCAAAACCTAAAAAGGTACTTCCGCCCTTTGTAAAAATGTTGAGTAATTAGACAGCATGCCACCAGCTACTAACTAAACAAGGTATATTATACTTATATGCAAAAATTTTATAATATGCTCTAATTAGTCCGTCTTTTACTTTATTATTACAGTGTGCCATTGAAGCGCTCATTTAGAAAAATATTACATATTAAAAATAATGACAGTTCTTAATTTAAAAACTATTTATTTCATCCCCTTATAGTCGCGTAAAATTAGGATTTTTTATCTTCAAACTTTTTACGAATTAGGCCAATTTATTACATTTTTTAATAAAAAGTCACAAAACTAAAAACTCTTAACGAAAAATTTATTTATAAAATTAATATCTCGAAAAATATTTGACAAAAGTGCATCAAAATGAATACCCGAAGATTATCGAAGTCACTAATTGAATTTTATAAGTCAAAATTAAAAATTTGGAATTAGCAAATACAATAAATAATGATACTTAAAAAAATGTTTGTCAAAATCAGACAAATTTAGGACACTAAAACCTTTTTCAAATCATTAATAAGTGATGACCATGCTGTTATAATTTATTAATGTAAAATACCATAAAATTTTACACTCATCTCTTATTATTGTTGGTAAGTCAATGATATTTATGACAGTTATTTACAAGAGATAATTTTGTTGATTGAAAAATAATAGGATTTAGGACTCTGTCTCAGCCAAAGCTCGTTTTTAAGAATGATATTGAGGTTAAAGATATTTATTTCTACTCATTCTTAACATAGAAGATGTAAAATTTGACTCGAAAACATCTTTGAACAACTATATACTCGTATTATTAAATTAAACTAAAATTTCTCGACAACGGAAATTTGTTCCCGGTGTTCTGTTGAGCTACATACTACTTTTATAAATGTTAACAATGATAACAAAATTTCTAAACCTTATTGTTTTATACAATATAAATATTGTGAACAATTAACTAAATTTCTAGGTATTAATTAAATAAAATAGATAATACAATTTGGCGAACGTTGTATGTTCCTAACTTTGCTTGATATTATAAACAAAAAGAGCTACACGGATAGCAAATATTCGAAATACTTAATTTTGCAATTAGATTCTAATGACGACCATTGAGGGCTATTAAAAATAGAATGTATTATATCAACTTATATGCTACTCTAGCTAAAATTAAATTGATATTATTACAGGTGTGCTATTTTAAATTTATAATTTTAGTAGTTGATCGTCAAACGGCTATTAAAATATTATTTTTGAACGTCTATTATGCTAAAAATATTTCAGTTTGCAATAATTATTATTTATTGTAAAATTATACAAATTAATTGCAGTAAAAACCACTTTTGTTCGTTTTTTATTTTAAAATAAAATTTTCATTAATACTAGTAACGATAATAATACATTGGGTTGTTGTAATTTTAAAAGTGGCGTCAGTTCAGCTTTCGCATTGTATTATCCTTGACAGAAGAAAAAAGCAGGTGCGCATAAATTTTGTTTTGTTTTATTTATATTAGTCTTAAACAAAGAAAATTCCACTGTTTTAAAATTTTTTAATAACATGCTTAAAACAGAGCTGAAGATATTAAAATGATTGTGTGTATTTAAGAATTTATGACTTCATGAATAATTACTTGTATCAACAGCCAATCTAGAACTGTTATTAATTTCGTAGTGTCACAGACAAAATCCGGTATAAATTAATTTCGAAGACTCAATTCCGAGCCGTTAATTCAATTAAAATTTAACAAAAGCTCGGAATTACTTCTCTTTCTTATTCGGGTATCGGGACGCAATTTCCTACTGTCTCGTATTGTCTCCACCTTGTGTGCTTCAATCAATACTAAGATCAGTTCTAACAAGGACAAAGCTTATTTCAGCAGATACACACAATCGTGATTAAACTTTTTCAATAATAATTTCAAGTTTGTAAAAAGGGGGCGCTTGCGCGCGCTCAATTTACGGAGCGCGAACTTGCAGTTTCTCATCATTTGAAAAGCTGCGTGTGAAGCGTCAACAAGGATGTCAAAGTTCGAGGATCGGAGTGTAACATCGAAAAGTGAGCCGTTTTAAAAATTTTCAAAATGAGCCAAAATGTAACGTACTGTGATTTGTTGCATGTGAAGAAAACTTTTTCAGTGTATCATAATTATTTAAGTGTGATAATATGTATTTTCGGGTCGGTCACCAACGTGTTAAATATTTGTGTGTTGACGAGGAAGCCGATGCAATGTCCTACAAATTCAATTCTGACAGGACTCGCATTTGCGAATTTACTGGTGACTCTGGAGTATCTCCCTTTTGTGTTTCTGTACAACGGGAACAAGGAGTATGCCTACCACTTCACGTACAATTTGGCAGTTTTCGTTTTCTTTCATGCTTGGTTTGCTCAATCCTTCCATTTCATTTCGTGTTGTTTGACGGTTATCTTGGCAGTTTGGCAGTACATCGCAATTAAGTTTCCCCAAAATAATAGCAAGTGGTGCAGCAATAAACGAACCAAAATTACTATTCTCCTCACTTATATCTTCTGTGCAGTCATTTGCGTTTTTCTTACTCTCTCGTTGAAGATCCATACGACGAAACGTCCAGTAGACAAAAACGAGAAATTTGATAAAAATGGCACTGTTAATGCCACTCTTTATGTCACAAATTATGTTACGGAACAGGCACAGTTTATAAGTTCGGCGGTGTATGCAATTGCGGTGAAATTAGTTCCGTGCATCCTCTTAACAGTGCTCTCTTCACTACTAATAATAGAAATCCTTAAAGCTAAAGAAAGGAGGAAGCAACTGATGACTCCCAAACCTGAAGAAAAAGCTTCAATGAGGAAACCCAGTCAGAAGTGCTTAGAGAAACTTAAAGAAGCTGATAGGACCACAATGATGTTGCTGGCTGTTTTGCTTCTTTTCTTGTTGGTGGAGTTTCCACAAGCTATTTTTGGACTACTCAATATTATTATTGGGAAAACATTTGAAATGGAATGTTATCAGAGACTGGGTACGTATTTTTTTTACCTCAGGGTGGCTTAATAATAATATGACACAAACTGTTATTTTGCAATTTTAATTGGTGATTAAAAGTTGTTTGAGTGGCTGTCATATCTATTAAACTGAAGGATTTTTAATGAAATAAATTAGATAGCAAGGATCGTTAAACATATTACGTGCAAATTTGATTTTTATTGATAAAAGAAAATTAACCAGTCTCTTGGAATTTACTATTTGCTAGATTTAATTAAATGTCTAAGACAAAGTGGAATATATTCTCGTAAAATTTTACAGTACAGAACGCATACAAGACGATAAACTTAATTTGTTGCTGGTGTGAAATTTAATAAATGCATGGTGAGACGTGCATGACATAAAAATTGACAAAAAACAGAATTTTTATTTTAGTATTTATATCGTCTTAAACAGATAAAATTAATTGTCCAATGAAATCATAAATTTAAACGACTTGGCTTTATTTTCCAGTTTACCTGAAACACAACTAATAAATTTGGTTAAACTTATGTTGAGTAATTAGTAATTATTATTAATTTCTTAATAGTTTTAAAATTTATCAAAATGAGCAAAATTTTTCTTAGTGTATCATCATTATTTAAGTGTGATAACTGATAATTTTTATTTTTGGATCGGTCACCAATGTATTAAATATTTGCATGTTGACGAGGAAGCTGATGCAATGTCCTAGAAACTTAATACTGACAGGACTCGTTTTTGCCAATTTCTTGGTGACTGGAGTATCTTCTCTTTGATGTTTCTCTACCACGAGAGCGAGGAATATGTCTACTACTTCACATACAATTTTGCAGTTTTTTTTATGCTTGGTTTACTCAACCTTTCCATTTGATCTCGTATTGTTTGATGGTGAGCTTGGCATTGGCAGTACATTACTATTAAGTTTCCCTAAATTAACACCAAGTAGTGCAGCAATAGAAGAACCAAAATCACTATCTTCATTACATATATCTTCTACGCAGTCATTTGCATCTTTTTTAAACTCCCATTGAAGATCTATGAAAGAACTCGGTGTATATCGTGTGTTGTTTGGTGGTGATCTTGGCATTAGTAGTACATTGCTATCAGGTTTTTTTAAATTAACACCAAGTGGTGCAGCAATAGAAGAACCAAAATTAATGTCTTCATTACATATATTTTCTATGCAGTTATTTGCATCTTTTTTAAATTCCTATTGGTGTTGTTTGATGGTGATCTTGGCATTGGCAGTACATCGCTATCAGGTTTTCCTAAATTAACGACAAATGATGCTGCCATAAAAGAAACAAAATCACTATCCTTAACACATATATTTTCTATGCTGCCATTTGCGGTTCTTTTAGAATTCTATTGAAGATCTATGGGAGAACTCGGTGAAGACGAAAACAAAAAATTGGTGAAAAATAACTCTTTTAAAATCATTATTGAAAAAGACACTCGCGGATTATAACCATAAAGGAAGTGACTCCCATACCTGACGAAAAGTCTTGGATGCGGAAAGCCAGTTAGAAGTGCTTGCAAAAACCCAACGCTGCTGTTGTTGGCTGTTTTACTCTTTTTTATGTTAGTGGAGTTTCTGCAAGTTATTTTCACTACTCAGTACTATTATTGGGGAAACATTTCAAATGGGATATTATTACAGACTGGATACGTAATTTTTTTAGCTCGGGGAGGCTTAATAAACTTTACGACACAAGCTGTTATTTTGCAATAAATTTGATTGGTGATTAAAAGTTGTTTGAGTGGCTATCATATCTATTAAAGTGAAGGATTTTTAATGAAACAAATTAGATAGCGATGAGGATCGTTAAACATATTACGTGGGAATTTGATTTTTACTGATAACAGAAAATTAATAAGTGTTGTTAAAGTCTCTTGGAATTTACCACTTGCAAAATTTAATTAAATATCTTAGACAAAGTGGAATATATTCTCGTAAAATCTCACGGTACAAAACGCATAGAGAACAATAAATTTAATTTGTTGTCTTAGTGTGAAATTTAATAAATGCATGGTTGACGTGACGTGCCCGACATAAAAATAATTGAGTACAAACAAAATTTCTATTTTAGTATCTAATCTTGTCCCTAAACTGATAATATTAATTATTGTGCAATAACACCACAAATTTGTATGACTTGACTATAATTTTCCTGTTTACCTGAAATACAACTAATAAATTTAATCAAACTTATGTTGTGTCATTACTAATTGCTTCGTAGTTGGGACCATTCCAAATGCAAAATTTTGTCTCTGCAAATAACTGTAATAACTCTTCATTTGTGTTTTATGAGTAGAGATAAAATTTTGATCAATTTATAAAAATATATCACGAAGGCAATCGACTCCTACCTTACTTAAAAATGAAACTGTTAGTTTCAGTCCTAATCAATAAAAAAATTTATAGACTTGAAACAGCAATTTTTTCGCTCTACACATGATGCGAATGTTGCTTTGGCCAAACTCCTATTTCCCAAATGCCGGATGTTATTCCGTTTACGTAGTGAACAAATTCCCGCACGAATACATCCTAAAATGCAATATGACTAAACTAATAATATTTTAGATTTTTATCATTTGGCCAACAAAAAAATCTCTCGAAGGAAACTATGCCTTATCAAATTTTTTATTGCTTTCTTGAAAAATAAAATATTGAACATTTAAGTTGAAGCTAATTACTAAAATACAAATTTTATCTTCTGACATTAATTTTCTGCAATAACTTCCCTTCAAAGAGAATTATCTTGTTGATAAGCTGATTACCTTGATTAGTTGTCATGTTTTTCAGTATTTTAGTCGATACGTCCGAATTTTTTCAGTGAAAATGTACTCTATTTTTTATAATTTGCATCTTTAAGAAACACTCATTTGGATGTTTTTATAGCCATTAAAGCACTAGTGCTCTAGAAGGTCTATTATAGCGAGCAGAATTTTCCTTTTTTACAAAGAAAAATAGAAAAGGAAAATTCAAATTATAAAAATAGCACTCGCTTCACTCGTCACGCCGAAAATTACGAAATTGTCTTACGCTTTTCTAACAAAGTGTTCTGTAGATGTTTTAAATTTTTTTATGTAAATTTTATAAAGTGATAGATTTTTTGCTAAAAATTTGAGCTTGCTTTATAGAAATACAATTGTTGATGTTGTTCGAAGTATTTTTCAACAAACACTAAATGCTTCCAATTTATTTAGTATAATATATTATGATTTCTTTGATCAAAAGTCTTACAAAATTCAGGAAAGATGGTATCAATTTAATCTTGATTGTCAAGAGTTTTAATGACGTATTCAGAGAAACATACTAAGTTGCTCTTGTTGAGCGCTGCGAGATAAAGTCCTGATGAAGTAGATACAAAATTAAAAACATGTGAATAGACGTAAGAGTAGATTATAATCTCAAAATTTTTTACGAAGTTTGATAAAGTGGAAATAGGTTTATTTATAGTTCTTTCTGTGCTAAAGCAGGACAACTTTTCAAAAATTTGCTTCGTATTTTTTAACAATTTTAATTTAGAAAGAGCATCAGCATCAAAACTTTTTTAAAAAATTTGGGGTAAACTGTACGATAGCAGTGCTGTCAGTAAATCGTCATTGTTTTCCAGATTTATTTTACGTAGTTTTTCTACAGTATTTTTCCAAATTTTTCTGGATGTGTATACCCTTATTTTTAATTTTTGTATAAATATTTTATATTTTTAGCCAAATGTTTTAGGTTTTATATAATTTTATTTTTCTTAATATACTTTCCCCTAGACTTTGACATGAAAAGATCACATCAGCTCTCGTCTTTCTATCTCGAATTTTTTATAGTTTTATAGATTCAATAGATACAGGAGCGTCTTCTGTCGCTGAAGGTTTCTTGATTGTTTCATCTACATATTTTCATAGACAAGTTTTTTATTCTGATTGCTTATATTTGCAGTTTTTCTTATTCGTTCGTATGATGCTCCTGGATCCATATTAAGGACCTATTAACTACTTAAGTAAGAAGATTTTTAGTTAACTAAATATTTTAGCTTGTAACACTGACTATTTCCAAGTAAAATTCCGCTCAATTTACAAAAATATATCACTACAGGCAATCGACTGATATCCCACTTAAAATTGAAACTGTTAGTTTCAGTCGTAATCAATAAAAAAATTTATAGACTAGAAACAGCAATTTTTTCACTCCACATGATCCGAATGTTGCTCAATTTGGCCAAACTACCATTTCCCAAATGCCGGATTTCATTCCATTTATGTAGTGAACAAATTTTCGCACGAATACGCACGAAAATCCAATATGACTCGACTAGTGTTCCAGATTTTTGTCATTTACTAAATAAAAAAATCTCTTGAAAGAAGCCATATCGTGATAAAAATTTTTATTACTCTCTTGAAAAATAAAATATATCTGCAATAATGTTCAGAAATTTATCATCTTCTAAACTTCTTCCTCTTTGAACTTTTCCTATAATGCAACTTTAAGCGTCAATTGATGCACAAAGATTTCAATATCTTGCAATTTCCTTACATTTTATCGATAAAATCCGAGCAGAGTTAAGAGTTTAATATTTGCCACATTGTAATAATAGTGTATATTTTTATAGAACGAAATTCTTTACGAAAAAGCTATATTTCCATAAACAAACCGAGTAAAGTGTCAAAAGCAACATTTATCAGAGTTGGGATTCTAAAGTTGAGTGTAAAATGTATGAGTGTAATATTCCGGCATTAAATTTTTATTTTGGGCTCGCTTAGATACTACAGGACACTGTAGTAACATCCGTATTGAAATTTATTTACGACCTTTATAAATATTTTATTTATTTATACCGAAAACTGTTTATTTTACTTAAATATTTATCGGCGATAAATTATTCGCGAAAAAAATATTTAAGCCCTGTCATGTGTTAAACAAATAAAACAGTTATCTACTAATAACATTATTAAACCCACAAAGGTTATAATTCCATACACCATGACGTATAAAATATTGATTTTCCATACGTATAAACGTTGCTTTGTATTGCAAATAGTGTCGAACGTGATTATTGCTCAAAAATCAGATGTTAAACCCTGTTTACAATCACCTAATTTAACAATTAGCGTAACGTAATAAGGTGCGATAAAAAAAGTTGAACAATATACTCGTACAATCATTACAATCGTATGGACCTGTTTACATTAGCAATTTACAGAATTTACGTTATGTAACAAAATGAAATTTGTCTAAATTTGAACCAGGACCAACTTAAAGGGTAATTCTTTCATCGAAAATTGTGGTAAAATAACCTATTTTAAAATAATCATATAAAATATAAATAATTAATAAAACAGTAATCGACATTCAATTTAAAATAGAACCGACATTATTAATTTGAATTGCCAATCTTGATTTAAACAAACAAATAATTTAATGAGATGAGGTAGTTAAATTTACAGTGAGACAAAAACAAAAACATAGAAAAGAAGTTAATTAGCTTATCGCTAATTAAAAAAGAAAAACTACTTATTTAGCTTTTGTCCAAGCGGAGAAATCATCTAACTAGATTCCAAAAATAACTTAATTCGGTTTTACACTACGTAGATTTTTAAACAAAAATCATATTTAATCAAAATTAATAGCAATATAAATCGCAAATTTAAATAAGCTTAGAATCACGCACGTCTGACTTTTTTTTAAAGTTTATGTCGTACTTTTCGTTTCAGTTTCTTTCTAAACTCTACCCTCCTACGTGTTTCACTCTTACTATTCTCTTATACATTCTAATTAGTTCCCTAATCTGCCCTAACCTTAAGAGGAATCTATCATACTGGTAAATTATGCTAAAACATGCATCTACCCTACTCAAAATTATTACTTAAATAATTTAAAAAAACTTAAAAAAAAACAAAAATACTATTAGGTTGTACAAAGAAAGATTCACGTTTCCATTTTTAGTTTTTTTTTTTTAAATAAACTCTAATTAAATTTTGAAAGTTACGTAAAATAGCGATTATTCAAACGATTTTTTTTAAAAGAAATAAAAAAATAAAAATTTAACACTAGCAAAACCTATTCTAATCATTGCTCAACAAAATTCTGTAATTCAATTTAAAAAAAATGTTATTTAATAAAACATCTGTGGGTACAGCGAAAGCTTTCCAAGGTCGATTTTCTCATCTAGACCTGTCAAAATTCAGAATCCTGGTGGATCCCTCTTAATTTTTCCTCCAAAAATACCCATTAACAATGTGTTTATTAAATTTCTCAAGTGTTGCAACATAAAAAGGCCTGCGAATAAACTTTACACTCAATTGCATAAAGCAAACAGGTATAACTTGTCAAATCCATCTCGGCGTGTGATATGATGTTGTCATGGTGGGGGAATTTACTTCACACCGAGCTTTGGAAGTGGGATGTAATAGAATTAGACTTGAAATTTTCAGGCCAGGCCACATAAGCAAAATGAAAAAAAAATTTGAAAGAATCTTCAATTTTTGTTAAATACATAATGGATGATCCTATGATATAATTACCGCAGTTTGTTATTCCGACATTTTTTACGCCGTTCTTTTTACTTTTTGTGTGGACCTGACTTTTGTACGGTAAGTGAGCAGTTTAAGCCGATCAAACACTGGCAGAAAGTTTGTATCTATCCTAGATAGAAAGAACAAGTAGTATTTCTTTCTTTATTTCGCTTCTACGCATCTCGCACGCCAAGATGGATTCGACAAGCAATACAGTAATTAAACTTATAATTAAATAGGATCCAAAAGTCGCTCTTTTTTCCTTTTTATAATATAACAAATAATCGCGACGATTTCTATACAAATCTTGTTTACAAAATAAATAATATCGCCGGATTCAAAATTACCTAAACCAATTGGTCAGAGTTCCGTTTCCAAACTAAACATGGTGAAATGTCTTGAACGCGGTTTTACTTTAAGTAAAAGCTGTAAAATAAGAAAACTTATTTACCTTACAACAACAACAACTAAATAATGTAATGAATTTGGAATGTTAAAACACTTTTAAAGCACAGACAATAAACTTTGAAGAGGTTGTGTTGAGGTTATGCCTTTGTTTTGTCGTTGAATGAGGATACTAAGATTAGTAGAAAGATTTTGTATTCTTGTAAGTATGCTTTCAAAATATGTCATTTTGCTACTCTACAATAGGGGGCGACACTTTCTGTGGAGAAAAATGACAAATATTAGCGCACGTTTTAGCTCATAAGGATTATACTTCTATAGTATCCTCATTCAACGGTTTTGTTTGTAATCAATTAGCTGTTTTCTAGGAATTTTCGTCACGCTTGTGGACTCTATTATGACAGTCATATGGCCGTAGATATAGAAACAGTAAGCATCAAAGGGTTAATATTGTCAACCAATACGTTAAACAGTACATCACTGGACTATCAAATTGACAATGTAAATTGTAGAAATAAAATTCCTAAAACGACATAATTAAGGAACGTGAAGTAAATGTAAAGAGATTGCACTAAATGTCTTAAGTACTCAAGCCATACGTTAAGCTACTTGTTGAGTTAATTTAAGTGATTGTAAACAGGGCTTTAGCCGCTGGTCTTACGGTCATCCGCTAAACCAAGCTGAAAAAAAAAAGTAATTTCTCTGACAGCGTATTAGCTAATTTCTTGCTGAGAGAATAAGAGTTGTTTTTTCCACACCAAAAAGTGGTCATTTGTGTCAAACTTAGTTACGATGAGAAGTTTACAACTGAATTAGAATTAAAGTTAGTTGAGTAAGTCTCGAGATAAATCAGCAGTTATGTTAATTGGGGCACTTCAGCTTTATGAAAATGGTCCCTCGGAAGTATAAATAAAAGATTCGATACTGGTAATTATCCCGGTTTCAGGCAAATATTACGAGGGAAGTTTTGCAGTGTATCATAACCTTATCGAAACTGAAAGCTCGACCTACAGAAGAAAGCACTCTGGTGCCATTAGCTAAATCGGCATGTGTACCTTCGTGAATTCTTTATCACTGTTTGTGGTCATAATTTCGCTTTTAACGGTCTTTACACGAGGAACATGTTTATATCAGTTTCAGACGTTTAATTTTTCTCTAATGGATTATCTCAATCAAGGGAATGACTGGCAGTGATCCGTTTTCCAATAGACATTTAATTTATATCCTAAATTAAATTTTTATACAAAAACACGTATCACCAACACCCGCAAACATTTACTTTGAAATAAAATGTTTCACTGCACACTAACTGAATAAAAATGTGGGAACATGTTTAATTTTGGAGAGGATTTTTTATATTTTATTGCCACGGCTGGTGCAATAAAAATTTCAGAACGTGTTTAAAGTTTAATTAGAAAAATTTTCAAGTCTTACTTGGTTGAAATACAAACAAATATTCACTAGAAAAGTCAATTTCAAGCAAAAACCTATCAATGCTTGAAAAAATCTAATTTGAACGGAAATGTCAATATCCTGATATTTTCGAGTCAAATTACATTTTCATAAAAATGGGACAATAATGAAACTGGAGTCATGTTTTAATTAAAATATGTTTTTTATTAAAAACCTTTTAGGAGTTATGAATTATTTTTGTTGTAATTAAATACCCTGAATTGTTTTACAAATATGGTTATAATAAAGGAGATCATTTTGATTTTTTTATCTGCTATCAGTTCAGGGTTAAATCACTGAAATCAGAGCAATTAAAGATTAGGTTTGATGCTCCATCAATCATATTTCAACACCAGCGGATGGATCAATGCAGATGACATTTTCGTCGACGTAAAATGTGAAAAATGATAATATTATTACTTGATTTGCATGAATAAACGTATAAAGGTATCAGAGGTGAAATTTTGACAAGTGATGGAAAAATGTACCGTTTCATTTACTCTTATATTTATTTTTAAATTCCATAAATCTTTTCATAAATAGAAAATTGTTTGTGTTACTAAAAATAATAACAAAATTCAACTAAATGGAAACGACTAAAGTGTTGTATAACCTCCGAGGAACTTCGCCAAGTTAGTCTGATATTTAATATCCAAAAAGAGAATCGGCAGAAAAAGGAGCAAGTTAGTGTTACGTGTAATATTAGTCGTTAACTACTGTTGTGGATAGTGTGTTAATAACTGCAAGTAGAGTCACAATTTTTAAAAAGAATCTGTAAGAAACGTCTGAAAGAGTCCTTTGTTTTTAAAAATTAAAAATTAAATTAAAATTTTACAGTGAAAACTAAATAGTTTCATAAACTTTCGACAAGCTGCATGAACTCAAAAAATTTATGAAAATAAACAAACGACGTCAGAAATAAAAACAATAAGTTGAGCAAAAGCATTCAAAACAAAAGAAAAATAAGGAGATTTACATCGTAAACAGGATAATGAAACGTGATGTAAAAACGAGAAAAAACTGTTATAAGTTAGAACTGGAGAATATTAAATACAAAGCCAAGAAATATAAAACAAGACATTAAAAAGACAGACAACAGAATGAAATAACAAATTAAATAAGAAGTAAACAAAGTGAAACAAGAAAATAAATATGTTGGATAGGAGACCATTGAAATCAAACAGGAAATTAAATAAAAAGTTAACGAAGAAGTTCACAAAGTTAATTAATGCGTTAATAAAGACCAAAATCAAAATGAAATGTAAAGAAAACTATTCGCTTAGATTTCTCCTGTGTCTTCAGCTTTTTTCTCCAACTAATTGTTAGTTCTCCTATTAATCTCACAGATTACTCATTTGCATTCATAAGCATTACTACCGTTTTATACATACAGATCAGTTTTAATGATCGTTATTAATGATGCAAAAGAATATAATAATATAACAAGAATATAACATCTATTTGCAGATGATATTCAACTCTACCTAAGCTTTAACCCTCTAGAAATACGAAATATTGAAAATATAATTAACAGTGACCTTAATGAAATATATAATTGGACTCAATGTAATTCACTATATTTAAATGCAACTAAATGTAAGAACATACTTTTTGGAACAACGAATAAAGCAGAAAATTTAAAACACACCGTTCGAATTAATAATGTAGAAATTCCTTCCCAAAGTACAGTCAAAAATCTTGGTGTTACTATGGATTCACAACTCAATTTTACTAATCATGTTTCCCAGTTATCTAAACATTGTTATTTTAAATTTAAGCAACTTACACAGTTTAAAGAGTTTTTAAATCAAAAGACTAAACTAATTTTAATTAACTCACTAGTTTTATCCAATCTGCATTACTGTGATATTGTTTATGGCCCGCGCCTAACTGAAAGTAATAAACAAAAACTTCAAAAACTTCAAAACTACTGTTTACGATTTGTGATTAGTATTCCTCACTTTGCACATGTTACTCCCTACCTAAGATCTTTAGGATTGCTTAAATTGAATGAGCAACGCTTTGTTCATTATTTGTGTTTTTGTTTCAAATTACTAAAGTTAAAAATTCCTGATTATTTGTATGTTAAATTAATCAAACGCTGTGAAACACACTTTAGAAATTTACGATTTGTTGAAAAGCATTTTCACTTTCCAGCACACAAGACTACTTTATTTCAGACGTCTTTTTCATATATTGTACCATATATATTAAGTAACTGCTCTGATCTTTTAACAGTTGACACTTCCGTATATTTAAAAAAAAATGTAAAAAACTAATTTTGTCGCAAAAACTTTCTGCAATTGATCTTAGCAAATTTTAATCTGTTGTATTATTTTGTGTTATGTTTATTGTAAGTATATTTATTAGTATTTTATTATGTTTTAACTATTTCTCTAGGTTAAATTATAAATTCAGATTTGTGTCTGCCATTTAACCTTTTGTACATTTTTGTTTTAATGTGCAATAAACTTTATTATTATTATAAGTTCAAGAATAAGAATAAATAAGAATAAAGAAGAATAAGTGCTTTGCCTGTTGTCACTGTTCTCACCTGTATTTTTTCTTCATTTTTGGTTTTCTTGTGGTTTTTTGTTCTACTGACAACAGTTCTACTCTCAAATATCCAAATTTTTCAATTTTCCAAAATTATAATTTTTCAGTCTTCAGTTATTATCTTCAACTATTTTCTTATTCGTAGCTTTGATCTTTTTTTCCTTTTCTCTGTTTTTGCTCGAATAATCTTAGTTTATGTTATTGAATTTTTTGTAGCACTTTTAGTTTGCTTCGTATTTTTTTCTTTGTTGTCATTTTTTCATACTTACAAATTGTTTTTTTTTTTATTGTGCTGTCGGAAACCTATTATTTACTTTCGTTTATGAACATTGGAACGACAATTAGACATTCATTTTTTTTTTTTTTTTTGAAAGATATATTTTGTATAGAACTCTTTAAACTGTAATTACTTATCTTACTTTGTTTGTTTCTTTTTTTTTTATTTTTTATCTGTGTTTGTAATTCTTAATTTCTAATATAAACTGTTGCTGGCTGGTATCTTTTTCTCTCTGTCTCTCTACATTTTGACATAAATTTCGCACTTATTACTTTTAAAAGTTTTTTTTTAATTTGGCTTTTTGTTAAATTGTTTCTTCTTGTTTCCAATTAATTTTTTTAATTTTTTTTTCGCCTTGTCTGATTTTTGCTGGCATGATAATTTTTCTGTTTTTTTATAGTTTATTATCATACTATAGATTTTTAAGGTATGTTTCTATTAGATACTTTTGTCGCTGTCTTTGTTCTTTTTTAAGTTTTGTTTAATTTTCTTTAGTCTTAATGCTTTTATGTTTTTTTTTATGGGTCTGGTGTGAAATATTCTGCTTTATTTTAACTTCAACCAGGAACTAGTTGGAATCTATAATCGGGCTTCTACCTGTTCTTATATTTATTATACTTTTTTTTTGACCAAGACGAGATTTGCCTATCTGATTTATGTAGGTATGTATCTTCTATTTTGGAGCATCCACATTCTTTAAGAACCGCAACTTTTATTGATGTAGGACCTTTATTGCTTTGTTTTTTATTTTTCTTTTGCTAATTGTTTGCTGTTTTTTTGTACTGATGGTTCTTTTTAGAAAAATTGTTATTAATAAAAAAGATCCTAGAGTTGTCTTTCTTTGTTTTTATTTTTCTTTATTTTGACATTTTAAGATTTTTTATCTCCAGACATTTTTAATTTTTGTTTCCACATACTTCTAATGATTTTTTTTTATTATGCTATTCTTTTCTCTAGCTCTGACCTGACCTGACCTGACCTGACCTGACCTGACCCGACTGTTGAGCGATTTTAAAAGTTATGTAAATTAACACTAAGTTTGACATTTATTGTAAAATATAACGTTAGATATAGAAGATTTGTGATTTTGTTAAATGCATTTATGGTTTCTCTATTTGTTCACTGCAGTGCAGTGACGTACCTACATTTACCAAACAATCGTCAACAGGTTTAGTCAAAATTTTATAATTATTTTAATATTAATTTAATTTAGTTACTATTTTAAACAAAATTTTGTATTATATTTGTGTGGAATGCTTCTACAGTCACTCAGAAACTAGCCAGTCGTCTCTTTGAGCGTTTTCCTTCGAGACAGTATATACGTATTACATCCCACACTCCTACAAAAAATTACTATTATTATTACCGTGTGGTATAGTAAAACCTCACCCCCTATAGAGCTACAAATCCAAACAATCTCTTTTTGAATTCGCATAGTAAACAAGTAATACAAATGATCAATAAATCAATCATCATTTGCATATTCAACTGTGTTTCCAAATTAGGGAATTTTTCCTTGTTTAATGTAAAATTTATTGTTTTACCTGAACACAAATTCAAATTTAAAAAGAGCCTGAACAAATATTTGCACTGCACTCAGTTATAAATGAAATAGCTGGTAAATGCTTAAATAGATAATTCACTTTGAACATTTTATATACTCTCTATTTCCTTCCGTTTCCATGTTTTTTTTTTTATTACTCGCAAGTTTTATCACCCTCCGGGTCACATTTTATATATACTTGTAGTTTGTTAACTTAACAATTCCAACCACTTTTATATTTATACATCCCAGTATGATGCGAAATAAAATTCACATTCACATTTCCCGTCATCGTTCATTCCGCTCTCACTTCACTTTTCACTTCCCTCTGATGTGTCAGTTACACACATCGTCGCGTTTTTATATACATTATTATTATTCGATGCGAGCCATAATGTCCCTCGTTAGGCCAAATATTAAATTTTTTTTACGACAAAATTTGACTTTTCCGATAACTGCCGGCGTATAAGACGGAAATGAAAAGGGTGCTTTCGAAATATTTTTCCCATTAGCGGCTGAAGCAGCGGTACTTTTTTACCATTAAGGACTTGTGTAGAGACTTGTGGCTAGCATCATTTATTTTAATAAAATGAACAAGTCTTGAAATGTGGCACTCTTCCGATGTAGCTGTAACATGATTATTATTAAGTTTAATATAACCCCGGTGGGGGTTGTTAATTTTATCAAAGTTTAGGAGGAAGATGAGAATTTTGGGTATACGAGCTACATTTATCATTAAATTTAAATGCACAAATGTTGTGGTAACAGGGATAGATTCACAGTTCCAAACCGATGAAAGGAAAGTGTTTCGGTTTTGGAGTCAGGACCATAGGCCCTGTCAGGGTCATTGGTGTATAGAGCAAAATTTTTATTTTTTGCTTTTTTAAGTAAGAAAATTCAATACATTTTATGCAAATCAATTTCGGTTTATTTAAAAATTTGTTAAGCAAAATTTTGTAGATAATGGCACTATAGCCGCTACCAATAATTTTTGCAAAAGTATTTAACAAATACGAAATGTACTGCTTGATTTTTGTTTATTTTTATATTTTGTTTAAAACAAACAGAAATACTGAGAACTATACTTATTTTGAATACTGTAAATTCGCTGTTGTAAATAGAATTTAATCATAAAAAAATCTAGATTTGCTTATTGCATCTACTATTTTAGGAGTGGAAGACAACATTTTACTTTACTAATCTTAAAATCCGAAGACTTAAATTTAGTAATTTTAAAAGTTGGAAGCGCTACTCCTTTTCAGTTTGTGAAGTGATAAATATGAAATCATTTTTTTTTATAACTCGAGAAATTAGACACGTTATTTTTACTAATTTAATGGGGACCCGAGGCAACAATCAAAATTTTATTAATCTGGAAACTTAATTTTACTAATTTTAATTTATTTTTTAAAAAAATTAATTAATTTTAATTTTTTAAATTTAATTTAGTCTTTTATTATTTGTTATTATTCTATTTTTATTTTATATATTTCCATATTGCCGGGGGCAATATTTTATTATTTTTAAAAGTTGGAGACGATATTTTAACAATTTTAGAACTGAAGAGAGTGACATTTTTTTAATTTTGGAATTCAGGGGCGATATTTAGTTTTATCAGTTTTTAAATTCGTATAGGTCATTTTTTAATTATATACCGTTGTCTGTCTCTTTTCAATACATAATCTATATGTCATAGCAACATATACAGCAATGTGTTGAAAAGAGACAGACAACGGTAAATAACTAAAAAGTGACCTATATGTGATATTTTTTCTTAAATTTGAAAACCTTACACAATTTTTGGAAGCCTGAGACAACAATCATTTTACTAATTTTGAAATTCGAAGATGTAATTTTACTAATTTTTGAAGCCTGAAGAAACACTTTTTTAATTTTAAAAGCCAGACCCAATATTTATTCTTAGCAGTTTTTAAGACAATATCCACAAAGACGATATTTTTTCCCAAATTTAAAAACCATATTTTGGGAGCACTCCATAGTAATCAACATTTTACTAATTTTGAAAGTTGGAGGCGTAATTTTAGAAGCCAAAGACAATATCTCTTTTCAAATTTTCAATTAATAAATACAAAAACAACATTTTTTTTAAATTTGCAAACCTGGGGCGTCATTTTACTAATTTTCAAAACCAAAGGCAACTTTCGTACTAATTTTGAAAGTAGGAGCTGATATTTTAACAACTTTGGAAGCGATGAATGTTACATTTCTTTATTTTGGGAGACAGGAGTGACATTTATCTTTATCAGTTTTTAAATTAATATAAACAAAAGTAATACTTTTATCTAAATTTAAAAAGCCGAACAGCAATAATCAACATTATACCAATTTTGACATTTGGCGAGGTAATTTACTATTGTTAGAAGCCAGAGGTTATATCAATAAACAAAAGGTAATACTTTGTTACATCTCGGGAAGCTGAAGACAATATTTTACTAATTTTTGTAGCCAAAGGCAACAGCTTACTAATTTTACTAAATGCGATATTTTTTATACTTTTGATAGCCGGAGACATTTCTTGTCAGTTTTTATCAAAATATTTATTTTGTTCTAAACGTAGTAACCCGAGTGCTGAGGTCAAAAACAACAATCAATATTTTACTAATTTTGAAGATTGAAAAAGTATAATTTTATAAGTCAGAGTGAATATTTTTTATCTATATATTTTTAAATCAGTAAAAGGAAAAAGCTTTTTGTACTTTTGAGAAACCACAATAACTCTTTACTATTTTTTAAAACTGCAGGCGTTATTTTTGTAACTTTGGAGTTGATAAAAGCGACTAGAAGCCAGAGGCCATCGATATTTTTGTCATTTTGTGTTATCATGATGTTATAATAAAGAACATGTGTGCACGATGGGTTCAGTGACGTTTAATAGATGATTTAAGAGATGGATTGTTACAGCATATTAAGAATGAATGAACCGATTTTGGGTGTTTTGCACTGAATAAAGCATGTTTTTACCGCTTTGCAAACAAGTTTTAATTTTTTATTACTATTCAAAAAATCTTAAAACGATTATTTCATATCATTGCGCCAAATTGCTATCTGAACAAAAACTTTATTTTATCTAGGGGTTGTCAGCAAGTTAACCAAAACATAAATTAGGGAGACACTTTTACAAACTGGAAAGTTAGATTTTATAACATTTTGTGACTTTATTTTTTTAGAGCTTCTTTTAGAAGATTTTAATTCGTATAAAAAATGGAATTTGATTGGTCTTAAGATTCTCATAAGACTCGAACACTCTCCTTTCTTAATTTATATTGTCCGTTTAATCTCAGGTAATAAATTGCGTTCGTTTATTTAATAGAAAATCGATACATAACGACAATTTTATTAGAAAAATGATATAAAATTTCCTTTGAAGCGGATAGATCTGTTAGTTTATCATCGAGGAAAATAGCCAAACTGCGGTATGTTTATTTGAATCTGCGTGCTGAAATGTAGTGGGAATGGCTGTTTAAATAACGGGGTCTTGAAATAATTTGATTCGAACAATACATAAATAAATGAAAGAACATTTCCCGTTTTCATTACATCCAGCAACAGCTGCGATGAAAGACTTTGAAGTGTTTCGGAATTTACGTCTCAAATTCAATATATACAAACTTATTGACATTTCAATTCGGTGTTTTGTAATAATAATTCGCACAAGTGTAGCCAAACATGAGCTTTGACGGAGCTTTCCAAACGATATGTTGCTTTTCCTACTTAGGGAGATTAGATTTACATTTTAGTAGGCTCTCTTTGAAAATTTAAATAAATCGAATTGGGTAACAACTGATATTTCTAGTGGAAACTTCGGCAAAGGAATGGAAACCGAATTAGAATATAATTGGCTTCAGAAGGTACCTTCTGAATTCTGTACAAACGAAAGGCCTGAATCTTTTTCATGACAAGGGGTTGGCAGAAAGCGATTTTAAAGTTCTCAAACAAGTGGGCGGGTCTTCAACCCTAAACAATTTGTCAATTGTCATTTTTAGCGTGAAATTACTTGAGAGTTTAATAAAGAAAAGTTTACAGAATTAATTAATATTTGTTCAAGTTTCAAAAGATTTTGTCTGAGACTATTTATTATTTCCATAACATAAGGTCAAGTCAGAACAAAGCTTATTTAGAGGAAATTCACTTTGTAAAGGATCGTGTTGGCGAGGTCAAAGGTTATCGAGTTAGAGATCGCCACATTCGACATGGATGGATGGTCATTGTTTCTGACGCCTGTCATTTAGCACTATATTATCTGAAAATTTAACCTTTCAGGTAACAACTACATCAATTGACAAATTTAATTTATAAACAACACTCGACTCGTGATAACCACTACATAATTAAAATTAATTCTCATAATACTATGAGGTCAATAAAAACCCCACGTGTAAAATAAAAACATATTTTATTAAAATTTCATAACTAAAATTCCAAAAAAGTTTGACTAAGCTTTCTAAGTTAATGTAGAGCGCCACTTTTCTATTCGGTATAATTTTGCTAAAAAGTAAAAAGTTGCACGTGATCCCACTGGAGTTTATCAGTGATCCCAGTTTGTTTCTTAAGTTATTAGTTAATTTTCTGTAAAAACATTTATGGGCACGCAGTGTTTTCTATTTGCCGCTATTCTCGTTGTTTTCCGGTTTCTATACGGTAATAGATTTTCAGCGTTTTTAGTGAAAATCCTTCATTTTCGTACTTCTTTCTGCCTGTGTGGTTCTTCCTCTATAATTCTATTAAGTATTAGAAACATCTGTGTTTACACATTTCATATTGTTTTTGCTTATTCGTTCGTCAAAGAGGACTTTAAGTACAGAAATACAGAAGTACAGAAATTATCTTCCTTGTGTAAGTTTCTACTTTTTATTTTCGTATAGAAAATAATATTGTGGTTCTACAAATCAATAAATAAACTTGAAAAATTGTACTTAAAGCTACAAATACAAAGAATCAATGCAAAATATCCAACTTCAGAAGGAGGACCTACAAAATATGCTAAGACAAACGTAGACACAATTTACAGAAATTTGCCTAAACCACGTCGTTTCATATTTTTAATAATTGCAGTAAGATTAAATAGGACCTCAGCTAAAATATAAGCCTTTAATAGTTAATACCGTGAGATAAACTGGTCAAGTGACCTATGAAAAATTCTAGTGCATATTTGATAACATTAAAACATTGACTAATGACTAATAATTCTAAACACGTTTATTTTCTGTTAAGTTTATGTCGTATTAACAAAACAATTCTGTTAAAATGTTATTCTGTTCTCATCTACAAAATTTTTAGTTACTCACATGGGCATTTTACGCTGACTAATAATAAGTAATCAAAAATATTTTTCAACATTAAATAATCTTTTCTACCTGGAATAACACCAAAATAAAGAAACAATTGTTTATCTAACAATAAATTAGCTAAGAGCAAAAGTAGAAATAATTGAAAAAAAAAACATTTAGGGTAAATGACATAGTTGTTCAAAGTTGAGAGGCATTTTGCCTTTTTAGAACGACAAGATTAACTTAACAAAAACGAAGTGAAACACAAAAAAGTAATGAAACAAAAAAAGAATGTCTTTGCTTATTATAAAATTAAAGTACAATAGAATTTCTTCTCTCCGAATGCGCGAATAATATACAGGGTGTTTCACGAGTGGTAATGAGCCTGCGAAGCTGAAAATACAACCAGCAATACAATTTCAAAGTTAACGTAGTTATTTTTTTTGTTTACAAATACATTAAATAAAAAATCATTTAATTATTCAGTTAACTGAAACAAACTAATGCCACTTGCTTGTAAAATCATTCTTTGGCTTACATGTGAACAGGACCTGTAGCTGTTCTTGCTCTTGGCTTTTTCAAAGGTGACCAATTTTTCTTTAATGTAGTTTCAAGTCGTTCGAGTATGGTGTCAGCAAGAGTTCTTCTATCCGGAAAACGTTGTCTGTATAAACTCATCGTAGCAGAGACATTTTTTCCCATATATCATCATTGTGTTTCATTGGTTTTTTTTATCGTTTGAGTACATTTTTTTTAGGTGATAGATTTGACAAATAAAATTTGAAATCAATATTACCTACGTTCACTCTAGAATTGTATTGCTGGTGGTATTTTCAGCTTTGCAGGCTCATTATTACTCATGAAACAGTCTGTATTTATAGGCTAATTTTAAGTTGAGATACTGGTAGTATTGCAAATTTTAATCTTTCTCTATAGCAACAATCAATCAGGACACCTTATTATCTTTACTTCCAATTAGCCATTAGGAAACTACACAAATTTGATTTTACAAATTATCAATAATTTTTAAAAATTAAAGCAGAGGCACTAATTGATAGACACAAATTATAGATTAACTGACTATAAATTCACTTAGATTTTACGGTATTTAGAGATCGCTTTATCGCGCAATTTTCTGTTTCCCATTTAAATAACATGGAATTTTTTCCAAACTTTGGAATTTTATAACTCATTCACGGATCAAAAATTACTAAAATAACCGTAAATAATTTTATATATTAAACACTTTACAAAAAAGCTCTTTTATTATTTTATGCTAAATTAAATCTTTCAAAAGTGATCTGATATTTTCAAAGTTGAAAGTATGTTAAATTTCATTTCTTTTTTTATTATTTTTATATCATAAAAGTATATCATTTGTTTTTTTATTGCAATATGTTGTTACAGATATTTTAAAATTACAATATTTTAATGAAAAGCGGGCTTTCAAATACATATTTTGACGAGAAATTGCTATTTTCGTAAAATTAATATTGTAATTGTTATATTAACCCAAAATATTGAATCGTATGTCCAAATTTGAGTTTAATTTAAAAAGTTGAACTAATAACAAATATTTTATTTCTACTATACACACAACAATAACTTGATAAATAAATAACTTCGTTTTCACACGTCGTTTTTGATAAACTCCTCACTCTTTAGTTTGTTGTCGAGTCCCCTCTAACTCGGTCATTGTCTTCGCACCGCTTATATAACAATGCGTTTTTCTAGCAATCATCCGGAAGTTTACAGGAACAATCTTCATTCAGGCGGAACGATGGCCTAGTTTTCTCGTATCCAGTCAATGATTCATAATTCTGGAAATGTTTGCCAACTCTCTGGATTAGTTGCAACATTGCCTCTCTCTAAAAAATTGTTCGTTTCGAACAATCTACCTTAGGCCTGCTTGCTTTTTCGTAATGACTTCTGGTTTTCTTCGGTTTATGAGCTTCTGGATAACGCGCCTACTTGGGTCTCTAACGTCGTTTTTAGTTGATGGTAGTCTCTTTTTAGATGTCTTTTTTAACCATAGTTAAAACAATTAGGCACTTAGGCCTTTTCTCAGGGAGAGTTGGTATAACTCCATCAATTTAATTTTAACAGCTCAACATTTTCAGATAGAGCCTTCTTTCCTTGAACACTGGTAAGAGTCTGGTTATTCTCCACTCTTGGAAAAGGTTGTAACTTTTCATTTTGCAGCCCATCGGTAAAAGCACCAGTTTCCAGTTGGTTACGAACTCCACGAATCCACGGGTATTGTCCTGTAGGCTAAATTAAGCAGTCTTTCTATATTTGCTCTATAATCTTGCAAGCTTCGTTTTTGAACTCTTCTTCATATTATCGTTTCAATACATCGATAACAGCGTGGTGATTCATCTGATCCTGCTCCAATATGGCCCTCAACAGCTAGAGAGCTGGACCTTGTATCAAATTGTCTTTGACCAAAAAGCTTGATCCTCAAATGTCGGAGGTTTTATTAGTTGTGCTGCTGTTTCCAGTTTCATAGTTCTTGTTTCTGTTTCATTAACCTTTTTGTCGAGATCTTTTTTTATTCTTGTTTCAAATTTATTAACTTTTTTCAGATTTTCTTTGACTTTTATTTTATTGATCTTTTATCAATTATAAAGGCACATAATTACAAGATTATTATAGTAACCACTCAAATTCATCATATACATCATATAGTTGTCAAAAATTCTGCATTTTTTTCAGATTTATGTATAGAAAACAAACTGAGTTATTCCTAAGGGAAAAACCTACCTAAAAACCTGAAAGTCAAAGCAGCTAACGCAGTGTCATCGATTTTGTCGCATAAATCAAAAACTATTCCTATAATTCTTTGTATTAATAAAATTTAAATTTTTAGGATGTTTTAAAATTATATCATGAGTGGTACAACAGAGTTCATTATTCAACTCAAACAGAGTCAAATGGGTAGTGTAATAAGGTCTCTATAAAAAACTTTGTATAAGGCATATTATTATATTATTAATATTATTACATTTTATCAGAAAACTTTGGGGTTAAATTGTTATCACAAATAAAAAACGGTATTGTGGAGTTACATATTTTGTTATAAACAGATCAAACTAGATAAAAACTTCAGTTAGACAACTGATAAGTCTCACTATCACCGACTTGCTTTATCTAAAAAATCACTTACTGTGATGGGTATTGCTCCAGAGTTTTCTGAAAGGAAACTTTAACTCTTGAGCATTACCGGAGGAATTTATCTTGCATTAGAGCACATTTTCTCACTTTCCAATAACATCTAAGAGGATTGAAATACTTCAGATGGCACATTCAAAGCACTTAAAGAGTTCATTTTTAGATTTTTGGTGGCAATCTTTTTTACTTCGTGTAATGTTTACAAACGGCAATATTTAGGATCAATTTTTACTGGTGTGATCATCGGCTATAAAAAATGTAAAAATAGATTTAATTATTGAACTGTGATTATCCCTAACCTCGAAAAGCTTTTTATTTATGATATTGTCGGCATCTTGAGACAAACATGTCGATGTATTAATGGAACGCTTCGGATATGATTAGTTCTGTTTACCTTTTTGTCAAATATTAGAACAGGCGATATTAGAAGTTAAGTCTAGAGAAGGGAAAATCGGTGTTTTATTAACAAGCTTAAGTGGATATGAGTTATGAATAGATAAATCAGATACGTCAATATTCTGTTATAATTAAGTGTTGTCAATTGCAAGCCCTAAAATATTTGCACAGTTCCAGACCACGAACATCGATATCTTATTAATATCGATACTGTTTATCTTTCGTTCATAATTAAACCAGCATATGTTCATGTTGGTAATTTTCTGGTTATTAGCCAATCACTGATGATCTCCAAAGCAGTGTAACGATTTTTTTTTATTTGGAAAATAACCGTTGAAAGACGAAGCTTTATTGCCACTTTTCAAACTTTTATAAATATTTATAGACCGGGAGGCGACGACAAAAACTACGTCATTGTGTTTCAAACTAAATTTTCTTATAAAGCTAGTAGGTACAAAGTACCAAGTATCAAGATATTTCGAGGCCGATAAATACTTTTGAAACGTATTGTCAATAAACTATCTCTACAAGAAAATTCAGCTTGAAACTCGATGACGTAGTTTTTATCGCCGCCTCCCGGTGTATTAGTTTAGATTAATTTACGTTTTTAGAATGCTGATTGCCTTCTTTTTTTTTCAGGTGATATCGTAGACGTCCTAACCTTGACAATTTCTTCCATAAACTTTATCCTTTACTGCATCATGTCGAAGAAGTTCAGGTCCGTCTTCAAGGAGCTGTTCAGTCCATATTTTCCCTGTTTTAACATTTCGAAGGAAAATTGGATCTCGTTACAAACTATTCAAAGTTATGTATAAAATATTGTAAATAAATAAAGAATTTATCTAATAGCCGTATTAATTATGGAAGTTAATTAGAAACTACAGAACAGGGTATTTATTTAAAGTATTTATTTAATAAAGTGATAACAGATCTCATAATTGTATTGTTTGTTGGAGTTCTTTGACGGAATAATGTTATAGTTCTAGAAAAAGTAATAAAGTTGTAGAACGCCAACTCAAGTGTATCTTTTGAAACCATTTAGGTAAAGTACAATAGGATTCTTTACTCAATACCGGCAATATTCAATATTTATCAGAGAAAAGCGGAAATCACATTTCAGAAGAGGAAGTAAACATAGCAAACAATTAAAATTCATTACAAAATCAAACACTGAAAATACTAAAATTCTAACTTAATAAGTGTTCTCCCTTCTTTAATTTTTCCTGCTTCTGACAGTTGATTAATGTGCGGTATAATTATCTTTCGTTTTTATAACCCGCCATATGAGTACACTGCTAATCTCCATATATTTAACTTGTAAATATTTTCTCGTCCTGTACTTTTAACACGATTTTTGAAAATCGATGAGCACCTGGCATTCACAGATAAGGCTCAGCTTCTACCATATGACTAAAAAAAATATTCTCTAGAAGACTGTGAAATGCATTTTGTCAATGTAAACAATATACAAAGAAACAAAGTCACAACATATTAGATAAAATCTTTTTTGATTATATTGTATAACCGCCACTTTCTATTGAAACCATCCTAAAAAGTAGCTACAAGGTTCAGAAATTGTTATAAACAAACGTATAATTTCGCTTTAGCGATAGAAAGCGATTATTACGAGCGTATCACTGACAACTACTAAAAACGATAGAAGTGTGTAACTTACAGGGAGTCAGATAAGAAGAATGAAGGAACAGTCTCGTTTACTGCTGGAGAAACTCGATCAGAAGAATGAAAGACGTCGGCTGAATAAGATTTCATAGAATCTAGAGAAACTGAAGAAAATTTTTGAAGAACATGAAGAATTTTAAAAATGATGTTTGATGGAAAAAAGTAAAACAAACTTCGTCAAAAAGTTGAACGGGACTGCTTAAAAAAAACTAATGAGGAGGAAAAAAAATCTGGGAGAACTTATTAAACGACATTTGAAAAGAAAATAAAATCCAAGAAGGATTCTAGAAGTACAAAATAAATCCAATAAGATCTTGAAAAACGAAAGAACAAAAGAAGGTTCTAGAAAAGCAAGAAAATATTGTGAATATACAAAAGAATATTTTGGAAAAGTGTAAAAGACGGCGTTCGGAAGAAAAAATGAAAAGCGACGATTAATAAAAAAGTATAAAAGACAATTGTGAAAGTTGAAAAATGTTGGATAGGAAAAAAAAACAAAAAAAGATTGTAGAAGACTACAAGAATTTTTTTAAAAAAGTTGAGAAACGATGATTGTTGAAAAAATTTTGCTTTTTTTTAGAATTCTACAAGAACTAAAAGAGAATCTAAAGAATCTTTAAAAATTTGATAAAAATTGAAAGAAGACAAAGTATGTCTAAAAAAACAAAAATAAAAATT
This sequence comes from Tribolium confusum, assembly GCA_029207805.1. Lineage (NCBI taxonomy): Eukaryota > Metazoa > Arthropoda > Insecta > Coleoptera > Tenebrionidae > Tribolium > Tribolium confusum. The sequence goes on along the minus strand of JALGAY010000002.1, from coordinate 38,033,118 downwards.
CTAGAAGAATAAAAAACATAAAAACCACCTCTCAAAACAATTAAAAAACTTCTACAAGATTTCGAGAAACAATTAGAAGAATAGAAGAATATCTTTAATAAATTTGACAGTTTGTAAAATCTTTTGAAAAGTAACATCTTGAAAGTAAAGAAGAATTTTGAAAAAACTTCTAGAAATACATACTTCAAAAAAAAGCTTGGAAAACCAATTGCGAGCAAATAACCAAGATTGAACCAGTGACTTAGAACAGTTTAGATTCATGTTGCAAGAAATGTGACAGATATCATTTCGCACTAAAGAAAGACCTAGGTGCTTTAACTCTAGTAGGATAGGTCATCTATGTTGTAGGACTATTTTTAACCTAACACTGTTAGAATATAGGTCTGTTGTAGTTGTAGGAAACATTCTTATCTACCTAAGACTAGAAAGTTAGTAAGTCTATTTTATTTTTCCAAGAAAAAGTAGTCTGAAAAAAAATTCTAGAAGAACATAAGAAGATTCTAAAAAAAGTTAAAAAAAGGTTAAAGACGAGGAAAAACTTAAGAAGGTTGTGGGAGAACAAACAAAAACTTTAAGAAAACTCTAAAAACAACATTAGAGAGAAAGAAGAGAGCACAAAAAATTTTACAAGAATACTTTTGAAGAGATCGAAAAACAGCGTTTAGAAGAACAAGAAGTATTTAGACAACGAGAAAATAATCTTTGGAGGAAAAAAGGAAACGAATATTCTAGAAAAAGTTTAAAATCGTCGGGTGGGAGAAACAAAAAGTAGAATGGTTCTAAAAGAACAAAGAAGATTTTAGGAAACAAAAATAAATTGAAAAAAATTGAAAATCGACCTTTTGACGAAAAAAAAAACCGAAAAAAAAAATTACAGAAGAACAGATTGTTTCACAAACAATTAGTAAAAAACAGCAACACAACATTCTAGAAAAAATCGAAAAACGTTGCGGTTGGATAGAGAAAGAAAAAAATAAGAGAAATTTAAGATTACAGAAAACAAAAAAGTTTCTACAAGAACTTAGAAGACGACTATTAGAAAAAAGGTAAGTCTACTAAAAATTTTAGAAGAACAAAAAGAAGATTTTGATAAAAGATGAAAAAGACAAAAGACAAAAAAAAGACAATGTACGAAAAGCGAGAATTACGATTAGAGGAACAAGACAACATTTTAGAAGAGAAAAAGGATTTTGAAGAAAAACCTTTGAAAATAAAGAAAATTTAGTAAAGGTTGGTAAACTGTTGCCAGTTCAAATTTCGATAGTCGAACCAGTATTACAACGAATATAACTTTTTCCTTTTTAACCACTTGTAATGTATAAGTCGTGACAAGCTAGTTAGAATCGTCTTGTAAGGTCTCTTTATAAACGACTCAGCGAATTATAAATGAATGAACAAATACCATTTGTTCTTATGTATCTACAATTCCCTTCCCTTAGTCTTTAGAAAAAGTTTCCAGAAAACGACTGAATTTGTAATTAACCTACGATATATACCTACATTTCGGTCAAACAGAGACCATCTTTAGCGATGGAGTTTAGAGTATCTATTTGTAAAAGTTTCAGTGCTGTGGGAAACGTGTAATATTCTAAGCAAAAAAAAAGGAAACAGCTTACCAATTTCGACTCAGTGCAAAAAAATTTTTAGTACAGCGTATTTTCTGTCATGATTGCTGAAACCGATTAATAAGATTCTGCTCAAAAAAACCAAATACTCTAAACACATAGACTTTAGCTGTTAGAATAACCAAAAATTTAATTTTAGTTGACAATTTCATTTGTAATTTTCACCACTTGGACCATACAGACTTTGTACTCTTCAACGTTCATTAAAATCTACCGATTTTTTAAATACAAATCTCACTTCTGAATCAAAGTAATTCTGCCTTCGCTTAAAGTCACATCTGCTTTTCAATTACCTTTTATTATAGTGAGCACATCTCGCTGTTATAAAGACAGTATTACTGAAAATATATAACATGATACGAATTGAATTTTGAATTGAAAATACTGCGTGCTTATTTCCTCCCGACACGTATGAGATGAAACAATAATGTGTCAGTCGTAAACACTCAAATGTGACTGAAGCGAAGCAAAGCACGTTCAGAAGCGTCATTTCCCCGGTTTGGGGCATCACAGGTGCTTCTTATGGATCGATTCGTTCTGTTACTTGAGATGAATTGCAAACATTTGCAATCATGATGTTTACATATGCTGCCCAAGGATTAAATGGAACTATCCAACTCTCCTTTGTGATTTTACCTCAAGGAAAATAAGGCATCAAAATTCAAATGTAAAAACTCTCATGAGTCCACCGCAATGAAAAGTCAATTTTTGTTTGCTAGACGACAATAGAATTTCATGAAAGTAGAAATCCGGGGTTCAATGATCAATGCCTGCAGAAATAACAAGGGCCTTGGAAGAAAATAAAGCAATATAAAAAATTTAATCCTGTTCTTTAAACAATCCAACAACAATAAGATGAAACAATTCAGAAAAAGTTCTGAGCACAAACTTATCTATTTTATCCGGTTTAGATGTTTTACATGTTTAATAAACTTTCAGTTTAATGCATCTACTATTTTCTTTTTGAAGAATATTTGATCAAGTTTAGATATTGGATTTTAATTTAATACTGCTGTTTTATTGAAGCTGCAAGCCAGAAAAATAAATCATTTAGGAATTAAATTTGCGATAGTTATCGTTCGTAAAAGTAACAAACTTGGAAGAGAACGCGGAAAACATTAAAAAAAAGATAAAATTGCTAAGAATGAAAAATGCTTATCAAGATTCCTGCTGGGAAGTTCCACTTTATTGTAATTTGCACGGACTTTCCTCGAATAACTATCAATCTTAAACTTCTCAAGCCGTGGCTTTAATAAGCTCAAAAAATGGTTTTCTTATAGCTGAGAGGTGTTATAAGACACTAGATTGTGTCTCGGCCAGACTTTTTGATCGATATTTCTTATCAATGTTATAAACCCAACCTTGAGTCTCAAATCAAAATTTAGAGGGTGATTCATGCTTTCCTCAGTTTGCGACCAATCTACGATAAATCTTCAGAAATGTCAAGCGGGTTGTAAAAATGACACCAATATGGCCATCCCATATGAATAAAATATTCTCAATAAATAAAAAAAATGTTTGCTCTGCCTTCGGAAATTTACATTTATCGGTGATTGATGGTTTAACACTAATGAAACAGGGGTGAAAAGCACCTTTCAACAAACGGTGAATAGATTAGCATTAGCTGTCACTGCTTGAAAATGTTGTTGAATTTTTAAAGTGCAATTAATTGCAACTGAGCTTTTCTTTTAAAGAATTCTAGGAAATGAGTTAAAGACGTTTCAAGTCCTTTGTTAGAAACAAATAAGAAGCAAAAACGCGAAAAGAATAAATAATTACGACTAATGGATTTAGAAGGGGGTGTTCAATTAAAGCTTTTAAGTAAATGGGAAATATTAGCACATTTATAAGCAAAAATAGAAAAGGCAACTTATCGATCTTCTTTTATATAGAAAAGTGTTGTCATATCGTGCTTTTTTCGTTCATTAATAAACAATTTTACTTAATTAAAGGCTTAAATTATTACTTAAATAATAATATAATATTATTTGAATTGTTACATTTTGTTTGTTTTCTTTTTTATGTATTAGGTAAACACAATACTGCTGGTCTCTATGCTTGCGGCATTTGTTCTTTTATCCATACATTTTTAATTAAATTATATAACATCGTTTGTTATCGATTCTCCTCCGTACTTCATCATTTCTCCTTGTATGTTGTCTTCTCCTGAGCTCTTATTGTTTTTTGTTTTCCTATAATATTTTAATTTTATTATATGTGGGAAGTTCTTCTTCTCTTTCTTCTTGTCTGTTTTTATTGTTCTTCTTCTTATCAACAGTTTTTCTTTTGGTCGAAGATTTGTTTCATAATATTCAGCCCATCTTTCTGTTACTTTTTCTTCGCTTTCCACTAATTGGCCCTGTTTATCTCGAGAAAATATGGTTTTAGGTTGAAATCTTTGTTTAATTCTCTTGCATCCTTAATAGAAGTTTCTTATCTCTTTATTTTTGCAATTTTCTTTTATATCTTCTCTTTTTTAGAAATGTGCTCTCTTTTCTTCTTTCTGCAATTTTTTCTTGTATTCTGTTCTTTGTATTTTACATATTTTTTTTGCTGTTCTGCGTATTTTCTTCTAGCATTCTGTTTTTTTGCTGTGTTTTTTTTCTGTTCTTGAAGTCTACAATCTTCATCGTACCATTTTTTTGTTTTCTTTTTATTCTTCTCTTTTATTTGTTCTTTGATTGTTTGCTTAATTAGTTTTTCTGCTGCTTCTCATTACTCTTCTATTGTTCTAGTGGTTTCTTGTTGTTGGTTTTTTCTATCGCTGTTATATACTTTTTTTTGTTAATTTGTTTGTTGAATTTTATACGATATTTATTGTTATGTTGTCATTTTTTTCGGATTATTATTTGTATAGTCTGGTATAATTTAAAAATTATTATTATTCTAAAATAAAATGTTATACCTACTCACTATGCTCGTTCTTGCTTTAAACAATCTCGACTATTAATCGCCTTCGTTAACATTCTTTATTTATTAAATAACAAACTATTAATTTCTAAATTGAAATAATAAGTTTCGTTTGTTACACAAATTATATAAATTCGGAAAATATTTAAACATTTATATATCTACATTTGCATCATCATCAAATATACATCAATGTTCTACTTTAGTGTTACTCTTGCAATAAAAATGATATAAAGGCCAATTCACACAAATCTACTGAAGTTTATCTCCTGTTACTTTCAAATTTAATCCTAGAGGCGAAATACATTTTACAAACGGTTTTAAAAATTTTAAAAAAGATTAGTATTCTAAAACAAAATATTATACTCGCTATGCTCGTTTTTGCTTTAAACAGTCTCGACTATTAGTCGCCTTTATTAACATCTTTTATTTATTAAATAACAATTTATCAATTCTTAAATTGAAATCATAAATTTTACTTATTACACAGATTACCTATATCATAAATTTGGAAAATATTTAAATATTCATATATCTACATTTGCACCATCATCAAATATAAATGTTCTGCTTTAATATTACTTTTGCAATAAGAATGATTTAAAGACCAATTCACACAAATCCATTGAAGTTTATCTATTTCCTGTCACTTTCAAATTCAAACCTAGAGGCAGAACGTATTACTGCTATTTCATGTGGTCAGTGTGAAAGACATAATAACGAACAGCTCCCAGTTATCCTGCAGGATCTGTGTTTGAACCGAATAAAACACGAAGAAAAATTCTGTGTGATAAATTGTTATCCAAGTAAAGCCTCGTGACAAGGTTTCCCAAAAATAGCTCATGTTCGATCTATGCTGGAGGCTAATGAATTTCATATTCAGCTCGTTTGTTCGTTAAACAGACAATAGGAGATTGAGCTTTATCAGGGATTAGCGGAAAAGCTAGGTGAAAATATGGCGTAAACTGTTTAAACACAGAAATAGGTTTTGCCGTTAATTAAAATAGTGATTTTGTAACCAAATGCCAGAGTGTCATAAATCAGAAAAAATTCATTAAAATTAAAGTTTTTTAATTTCGATTACGAAGTTTTAGAACTATAACAGTTGGTAATTTGAATAAAGGCAAATATGTACCGTTAACAAAGACGAACTAATTTCTTAGTTTAAGACGTATAAGAGTAATTAATTTTCTTGAGTTTTGAGCTTCATTGTGTGCATCTCTTCTTCCACCTTATCTCAATATGCTCTTTAATGTATATTAAGTTGCATATGCATATAAGTGGCAATTTGTCGTATGCAGCACTACAAAGAAAATTCTTTGTATGATCAACAACGTCTTATCGTACATGCATGGTGAACACATGTCTGTAATGATAATAAAAGGAGCACCAAATTCAAAAATATGTTTGCTAATAAGACTCAAAGGAATGGGTAAGTGCAAAATGTAATAGGAAATAGAGCTCATCTCGTTTTCAATGAGAAAAGACATTTTCCGACGAAAGGTTTACGCTTGGATAATCCACGTTTTTTCTTCTTAACCAGGACTGTTGCCAAGTGTGATAATCTAATTTTGACATAGTACACTTCCCGCATCTAAAAATTTTAAAGATAAGTCTCTCTGCGGAATGATGCATAAACTATATTCTATAAAAAAATAAGTTTTAATCTTAAATTGGTTACTTTTAGAGGATGTAACTGATATTTATGTTATAAGTACGGTAAATAAAATAAATAGCATTCGTGTCAAGTCCTGGTAGCTTACGAAAACATTGAAATGACCGTTTTTCGGTGCATTTTTTATGTACCCTTTATTATTTTATTTTATGATATAAGTAGGTTAAAATTTATTATTTTCGCAGAAGACCAGAAAAACTGTTTTATTAATTATTATTGTACAAATAGTGTTTAGTTTCTCAAATTAAATTTTTTTGTTCATCAGTAAAGAAATACATAGATATCATTTAATAAATAAAATTTTACAGAACAAGTCCGGTAAAGAGGTACTTTCCGTCTGCAAAATCGTACAGTAATGAATGACTTTTCGGCTGATTGCACAAACAATTATTTAACGAATGTATATCGTACACGTTTTATATCATTTCGCTTGGGTACTAAATTTAAATCGATAAATGTATATCAATACAATTATTTTAGATTAATTTTTTATTTACTGATTTTACCGTACTAGCGCTGTAAAACTTTATTTACCTGACTCAAATTACTTTACTGGACTAGTCTTTTAAAACTTATCTTATCGAATTCATATAAGTTTGTAAAATAGAAAAATATGGGCGAAATAAATCCAAAAAATATTTCAACACCTTTTTTTTGTAAAAATCTCGGTAGAAAATTATTATAGTAAAAATAATTTACTAAAAAAGGCATCTAGAAGCTTAGACTGTGCATATTTTCTACATAAGGCTGCGTGTGTTGTTCCGTCCTTCAGCTCAGTCTAAGCTCTGCGGTATACTCTTCTTTCAGTAAATCTACTCTACAATCTATTTGTAAATAGATGAATCTGTTGGCAATCCATACTTAAAATAACAAATTTCTCGCATTTGATCTTTCCTATGTCATGAAAAATTTCAACCACTCGCAACAGTTTTTTGTGCTTTAATACATGTTTTTATTTTGCGTACGTAAAAAATCTTAATACGATACGGATTTGGGTGTCGTATTAGCCAATTCATCACTCATTTACGTACTAAAAAAGAACTAATACATTTTTTTTAATTAGTAACGATTTCGCTAGTATCGGACTTGAGAGAAAATAAATGAAACGTCATAAATGTCAAAGTTATAAACGGTTACAATTTTATTCAAACAAAATTTTGTTGAACATGATGACCAGTATGCCCCAATCAAGATCTTTTTGTGTGTATTGCAATTAACCTATAAAACACTCAAACAGTGGAGTAGGCCGCTTGAACAATGAGGTAACTTCCACTTTCTTTTTGAGAGAGAATAATTTGCAAATTATTTGCTAGATAAGCATATAACACTGCTAAAATAATAGTTAGCGGATCAGTATAAAGATGGCGATTTGATAATTTAAGAAATATTGCAACGTTTTTGTAGATTTCTTTATTACTATTCATGCCAATTATTAGACAATTTAAGCAATAATAAAATAAACCGTTTGTAAGTTTCTTTCACAGAATTTTAGACAAAGAAAACAATTCAAAAAAGATTGGACACTTTTATAACACTTATTAAAGATTGAAAAAAAAACTTTTGTACTTAAAGATTAGGTGGAACGCGTATAATAGAAAAATAGCAAAAAGAATTCGTCTCTAAAGTCATTGTCGGCACTCATTTTTTATAAAAACTCGCGCTTCGCGCTCGTTTTATAAACATAAGTTCTAGCCACAAAACTGACTTTTCGCAACGCGTTTTTTAATATGTATACTATATTGCAATTAAACTCTATTCGTTTGTTTACCGTGTTTGTTTCCTAGATAGTAAGTAAACTATTTTGTTTACTTGCTGCCAACAAAAACTCGTCGGTAAGTATTACTTATTGCTTTAGAACGGTAAGATCGATTAAATGTTCTTACCGTCCAAGTTTAGAGCTAATTTAATTAAAATACTTTGTGATAAAGCTGAGTTTGATATATTAAACAAGAAAAGCACCGGAGTGAAGCAGTTATTACATCGAGCGATTATTCAAAACGCCAGAAGTGTGTTACTAAACTGTTTAATTATTGAGAAAAAAATTATTTTTTACTTCTTTCGATAAATTCTGCTGTTATAATAGTTACTGACGTATATATTAAGACTTAAAAGCATCATAAGATTGAGACGAAGTTATGTTTTAATTTCCCAAGAGTTATTATGTGACGATTATGTCCGTGTTACATACAACGTGTCATTTTAAATTATTTTGCTACCACAAATAAAAAAAAATTGAATTCTGGTCGATTTAGCTAAAACTGTGTGAAAATCGATACGTAAATAATATACTATTTTGGTATTGTATATAAATATTAGAATTGATCGTTATTTATGACGTTTTTACCACTTACTATGTAGTTACTTGTTATTGTTGCTTAGTAATAATAACTTTAAAAAATTTAATGCTATAAAGATAAAGATTACACCCTAATTTAAAGATGTATAAACAATATTGTAGTTCTTAAATAAAATAATCATAAATTATTGTTTTAAAATTCCAACTCTTATTTAAATCGAAAGAAACTCGAATTCAGTCCACAACCATTTTATACTTTTATGTTTATAGGGTTATTGTCTAAATTATAACGTTCTGTAATGTTATCTTTAAGACAATTTTTAAAATGAGCTACAGTTGATGCATTTATCTAGGAAATATTGACTATAATTGTAAATGCTTTTACAGAGGGCTGGTTTACAGAACGTGGTATTAAACTTTAATTGCGGTTATCATATATCATAATGAATGTTAGAAAATCCAACTTAATCGCAAATTAAAAATTACTTGAGTAATAATAATTTCGTTATTTATAATGCTTGGGACACAAGCCGACGGTTTATGAAATCCGACAAGACTTTTCAGTTATCCTCTTTGCCTGCAGTTGATATTACTTAGGATTATCCTAAATACTAACTACTCATTATTTTTTAGTTAACCGCACAGACCAAGATAATTTATAGATACAACCCTGTAACAATAATGTAGAGAAAATAACCTTACCAGTTTATAGAATACTGGAAAATTAAATTTCTTGACTAAAAAACTATTAATTAATTGTAATAATAGTTGTAGTATTAATTGTAAACCTATTACAATTAATACTAATTAATTGTAATAGGTTTACGAGTTTACGTTTTTTGTCAAACAATTTTTATGAATATTACTTCCGCTAGGGTATTAAATATAAGGAAAGGAAGGAACCTTTAAAGGACGTCCGGTTATTTGGAACCTCTTTGACAGTTTGGAAATAACGAGAAGATGCATCATTTTAGTCAGCTTTGATAACTTTTAAACCCAATTTACATACAAGCGAATACTTTCCAAAGTTGTAAGATAAAATTAACATCACATTAAGCACTCCTACGTTCTGAAGACCAAAGCACAAACAGTTATCTCCTAAATTTTTTTAAAAACCTGCCAGGCTTATCTAATATTTTTACAGTTAATAAAAAATTATTAAATTTACTCTTTGTGCATTTATGGTTGTTTTAACAGTCTTGTATTATGTATATATTTCTTTTTCTAAGAAATAACTTGATATTTTATTTCATTCTTTCATTTTACTGCAGTGCTAAGTGAAAAATACAGCATAATAAAATATTTCTTTTGTGGGTAAGTTAGCGCTTTAAGTGCAAATAAAAGAGCGGGCGTAGGTATAAAAATATATTTTGAAATTAAATAGGACAGTTTTATGTATATTTAAATTACGGTTTGTACAAAACGTTGCTGTCTTATGACATATAATTACAATCAAGAGTACCAGCAAAGTTATGGCTTGCAGCGGCATTTTCTCTATACAATGAACACATCTCAATACGTAAGAAAATAAAACACCTATTTATCTAAACCTACTATATTACAAGTTAAAAACCTACAATAAAATGGCAAGTTTAAATATTGACACTTTGTTTCAACTCCAAGAACTGAAATGGTACATGGAAAGTACAATGTTTGTGTTCGACGATTAAATGACCTCGACGATGTGAAGCTCCTACAACTAATACAGTCTCTCCTTTCATCAGACCCTGTCCCTCCCCATTACAGTCCTCCGGGTACGACATTTTCATTACTCTAGTTTGGGGGTAACCAAGTTTCGTATTACCCGAAACGGTATACGACCGACTGGGAGGAACAGGAGGAGGTCGTTCCAAATCCAGACCAAACAGATTGCAAGTCTGTTGGATTATTTTGGCATCGCATTTTTCGTTAGGATCAGGTGGAGGAGTACCAGCAATTGGTTGGGGTCTCGGTCTAGCAATAGCTCCTCCAATGGGAGTCCGATTAGTTAGAGTATTGTTATTAGAAACAGTTTTGTGTTCTTTTTCGCGACGTAAAGCCGCCCATCGGTACCGGCAATGCCACCCTCTCCAAGTGGCCTGGATCAGAGTTGCAGCCTTTTGGCGTGTTTCAGTCCGGAGCTTCTCCAAATGTTGCCTGATACCTTCACTTAAGAAAATATGGCGTTTACCCAAAGCCCAACTGGTCGATACAAGAGTGTTGTGCTGTTTGGAGATTAGGTCGACGACGTATTGAAGAATTAAATGGCAGTCGTCTGTGACTTTGTCGTCGGTCCGGTGTAGCCTCGCAAAGGGAGCCAGGAGTCGGTATCTGGCATTGAACGCTTTGAAGCGCATTCGATGCGGGTACCCTCCAGCCATCAGATTAACCGTTTCGAGTACTTGTAAAGAGCGGATCTGACGGACAACAGTTCCGCGATCGTATCTATTGGGAGTCTCCTGCGAGTTGCTGCGAATGCACCTCACGAAATGAGGTCTAGCGTGAACCAGAGTCCGCAATAAATTATCGAGTCGTGTATGGAAATCTTGCGTCAGAGTAGACACGGGTTCGTCGCCATTTAAAAGGTCGGTATGGGAAGTGGGCGATATCCGGAAGCTGACACCTCGAGGGACATTTTCCACCGAGTAAAGCGCTTTCAATTCGCTGCCGAATAAGTGAGTGGCGAAACCGAAATTGCAATTGTGTTTATAAAACACAGCGACTAAATCATCCGGAACTACATCTTTGTTTGTATCGAGGAAATCAGTGGCATCGTAAACGACTCTGCCGGCGAAATGCTGGATACCAAAAAGACGCGGATCGACCGGTTTTGGCTCGAATAATCGACTGTTGTGTTTGTGTTGGACGGTGATTTTGGAGACGTAAGACTCGGCTGTGCCTCTAATCGAACACTCCACATCGAGCATACTTAACAAGCCGGTCCGTAAAGACGAGATCAAGTCGATACAAGGGACATTATCAACATAATCCACCTCGACTTCGCAATTTATCCCTTCATCCCGGCACGACTCGATACTTGACTTGAAAATATGGGTGTTGTAAAAGTGTTGCATTGTTTCAGCACACAAATTAATGCAGAGATGCTCTAACTGACTCGGCTTCGGATCCTCAAACCCAAACATATCCAAAATCCCGATAAAACCATCAGTGGCATGTCTTACAGCGTTATTAAGGGCCGCCATTGACTTACTCCCTGCATTTGTACTGCCACCAACAGTAGAAGCATGTTGACTTGTAACCTCTGCCTGATTATGAACACTCTCGTTAGAATCTGAACTAAGCGTCCCTAAAGTGGACCCAAGCCGCTTCAAACTATTAGCCCTTCGAACAATAGTCGCAACTGTTCGGCAATACAAAGCCTTAGCTAGACAATCCCTAGTCATGTTTGACATATTTGCGTCACAAACCGACTTAACAAGTTGTCCTCTCGCGTTATGAGTGCGTGAGGTCAACCCTCTGAAAAGTGCAGCTCCGGATACGCCAAGGAGTCCCGCAACGGCGTTAAGCTCCGTGTCGCCCTTCACGTCGACTTCTAACCCTTTCCCATCAATAAATTGCACATTGCCCAAAAGCAAAACCGCCGCTAGGACGCGCACTACGTCCAAGAACGGAATCCCAAGGATACCCAAACAGGTCTTCCATGTTTGAAACCTGAAACCGAAAGTTTGTTTTTGGATTTGCAATGAATGGATGAGTCACCTCGAGGAGTCTTCGGCTAAATCTTGGCGCGTATCGCCGTGTTTCAGGTACCGAAGAGTGGCCGGTGTGTGACCTTCTAAATTCAATTTGGTGCGTTCTTCAGCCGATAAGCCTGCAAGCATTTGGTAGAAAATGTGATAGTTTTTCTCGCCGGAAAGCGGCCGAATTACGCGAGTTTGGTCAAGGAAGTAACAGTGGATTTTTGTACGGTAGAGCGCCCCGTCCGTGACCTGAACTTCAATGAATTGTCCCTAGAAAAAATTTTGTTATTTGGCGTATTTAACAAGGCAAAACACACAATTCTGCTCGATTCCGAGTTAGTGGCGGTCTTGGCGGAGCCCAGGGAACGTAACACGGTGAAGGCAGCAGCCAAGTGCTTGAAAGCGTCCGTTTCGGGCCCTCCGCCAGCGACGGCAAAAAGTTGTCGGAGTAGAAGCATGGAAGCATGGCTTTTGCCGGAGCCGCTGGTTCCTGTGAGGTTGAATTGATTAAGGAGGTCTTTTGTTAGGAAGTCGTACCTGAAAGGATGATGGCTTGGGGATAACCCGTCTCGGATTGTTGTCGGACGGCTTCCTGAACTACCCTGTTTAGTTGAGGGCTCAAGGCCAGACCGCGGGTACTGCTTAGTGTTAATGGATTGCCGACGTCTCTGTATGGGTTCACACACAAGAGAATGGGGCCCACGTTTGTCTACAAGAAAAGTGCATAATCATTTACCGCTCTTTGTAGCAGAGCTGTTGAGGAAGACCGAATGCTTTCAGCAATCACTTAACATTTGTCCTGAAAATTTTCAATTACAGTATTGACAGGAAAGTCGATAGGCACTTAAATTAAACTAAATAATAAAATCAATATGTTACTAATGTCGAAGAGTAACCCAGATCCTTCAATCACAAGGGAACATTCTCAAAATTACAGCGAAAATCGCACGGCTTTATAAAGAACCGATAGAAAAGATAAATGTAAAGGGTATCTATGACAACTATTAAATTTTCCTAAAAATTTTAGAAATATATATGCTACATGATAAAATTAAAAAGTGAAAATAAATCGAAAATTATTATTCAAAACTTTTTTTTTCTTTGCAAAACAATAGAACAAATGCGCCCAAACCAAAGATTTTCATTGTTTCAAGTTATTTAAAACACTTTCTATTACTTTTTCGTCCTTATTTAAGAATAATTCGTACTTATTATTCTTTTGATATTTTTTAAATTAAAATTATTATCTGTTGTCGTGCGATTTTCTTACCAAATCTGCCTTCATGCATTATTCTTCTTTCGTGTAAATCTTTCAACGTTAATTGCACTCCACTGCGTGTTGTGCAATAAAAATATAGTAAGAATTACACTGAAGAAAAAATCGGAAATAATCTATGCACTTAGGAGATTATAACCGAGAATGTATCAGTCACTTTGTATTTCTTGCTGAGTGAAAAACGCTCATAAAAATTTAATGGAAGGAAGATACACACAGCAACTATTGTGCTCTAAATCATTACCTTACAAGCAACAATTTTCAATTTCCACGAAGAAAACTTTCAATTGACTCAAATTGAATTTTCTGTTGCAGTTACAACTAAGTTGCATCAAATCTTAATTGTCCTTGTTAAAACTTTGTGTCCAATGAGTGTCGACGAATTTTGCATTGCTAATTAAGTCCTCTACAACATTTTGATCACTGCAACAATTAGCTATTTTATGTCCGGTTGCTATTATTAGCTTATTCGGCTTATCTCTTAATTACATGAGCTTGGAACAATTTTATATTTGCAGCTATTGTATGATACTAATTGGGACGTTAACAATGTATTTTGCAACAAGAGTTACTTACTAACGCGACAAAATTGCATTTAAAATTTTAATAAGAGCCTGCACTAAATTGCAGATGCAGTGCATAATTAAGACAGTCGCCATATTCGCCAAGTATAAAATCGGATTCTCACAGTGTATTAAATTTATGGATGTAAGGCATGGAGAGTAATGCATCAAGTTGAGACTTTATTATTAAACAGGATTTTCCTCATATTTCGCTGGATAAAGTCGGGTAGGTAGGTATTTAATGGGACTGGCAAAACTACTACGACAAAATTAGAGAGAAAATTTAAGATATGGTTATAACGACTTAATGGACTTGTTGCTGTATAATACCTGTATGCTCCTATACTATTTTAATGTTTTTTAAGTTTGTTTCTACACTCAGCGACAAAAAGATAAGTGGATTTTGTAAGTATTAGACTCTTGGAGCTTGATGTTATATTTAGGCTTTTACCATCAAGGCAACCACTCTATTAAAATGTGAGTTAACTGAAATACGTTTAACAGATGATGTCTCAAAGGTAATTTGCATTACTAACAAAACTAAAATTTAATTAACAATTTATCTAGAAATTTAATTAAAATTATTCTATTGTTTCCTGCCATAACAAACACTATTAATTATAATTAGTTTTAGGTAAAAATGACTAGCTCGTTCTATTAAATGTCTTTTGTGTTGTAATACTTATCAATCCCATTCAACTTTAGAATAATTTATACTATGATAATTCAAAATACGTAATAAATTATGTCTGAATATGTTTAACATACAAATTGCACAAAATTATTGCTTTATTTAAATAAACATTCTCATGAAAGAATGTTAAAGAATTATTATGAAAAGAATTACTAGATTGAGATCTGTTTATACATAATCAAAGTTGTAATATAACAGATACCTGACATTAAAAAATATACTGGGGTATCCCTAAAATAGTTTATAAAAATTATCATAAAAATCAGCTTTGCCTTTTCGAGAGCCGCTCATTAGAAAAAGTCCGTTATTTTGACTGTATTTTCGTTTCTGAAGTATAATTATGTATTCAGGTTTCATCTACAGTGACAAAATTCAGTGACAAAACGACCCAAATTTTTGTCTTAAATTATGTTAAAACATTTGGTTTTACTTAAAGCATTAAGCATAAATTATTTTTTATATTTAAATGTTTATGCAAAAGATTGAATATCTATTTAGTTGAGATGTTCACTTCATTAGCTATCTTACCCACTTTCAATCGTGGATCGCTATTTACAAGAACACGGACTTTATTAATTATTTGGGGAGTCGTTACAGTAAATGAGGCTCCGCGCGCTCAGCATCTTCCGTGCTCATTTAACCAATTTTGAAATAAAAAAATCATTTACAAAATATATCATACGACGGAGCAAATTTACAATAATATTTGCACAACTTTTCCTCACATTCTTTCATTTACTTCAAATTCGAAACTTTTATCTCCACTTTTATCCAACAACGAAAACACTTTTAAAAAATTTGTAAAACGCGAATTATCTAACAGATGCGCACGGAACTTTAAAAGCAATTTCTTAAACCATAACAAAAACCAAAAAAAAATATTATCACAATACCAAAGTGCTACCAATAATTAAATAGTTACTCTTCCGTCAGACCACCTTCGTACATCCTGTAACATAGTTCAAACATTTATAGTGACGTCAATACACTTCGTCACGGCTGGCCAATAGGAATCGGTCAGGTGATCAACACTTGCGGCTTGTCAGAAATTTTCCGTTTTTCAAACCGCAAATCGAGATAAATTAATTGTAAAATACAGAATTCAGATGGCCGGAGCCGAGATTTTGTCTTATCATGCACAACATAAGTTCTTAAGGCAAATTCCTTTGAATTACGTATTATTTAATTCTGAAGCTGTGAGAATTTTGATAGTTTTTATATAATTGTCATTTGTTAGCGAGCATCAGTGAGACAAAACCAGATAAAAGTACTCTATTCAACCATTCTCAGATTTTAAAAGAGAGAAGAGGATCACGAAGGCGTACTAACTTTATAAAATGATTACCGTAATAACTTAGTCTTATAGTATATAGTTTTTTTTTCTTAACTATATAGTTTTTTAACTAAGTCCTCAGTTCGATTAATTATTTCAATATTTGTAATTCCGTAATTTTGACTTCAGCTCAACTGTCTATTTCAATTGTAACTAGTTTTACTTAGGTCTTCAGCTCGATTAATCATTTCTTTTGTAACTTAACCAATTACACCTTTATCTTAATGTGTTATTTAAATTGTATTGCATTCTTTTTATTAGATAAACTATAATTTTTGTCGTAATATATCTAGCTTTCTTAAATAAATTTGTATTTTCCATCCAACTTAGTCCCAGTAGTTACTTATTATTCATTTTGATTTGTGACTTGATTTATTTAGAAGGTAAAAATAATATTTATAAATGGAATAAAAAGACTTTTGTGATGATTAAATTGTATTTACATTTAGCTACAAAACTCGTGATGTTCAAGAAATAATTAATTATTAGGGCTTACTAATTGTTAAATTGATGGTTAATTCGTATTTCTATCTTCTATTATCGTGGATAAAGGGTCAAAGAAGTAATCTGGGTTCCTTCTCGATTAACATTTTTTGTCCAAGTTTTAGAGAGTTATTTGTGAACTTATGTAGTCATTCTTCTGTACATTTTACAGGTACAGGTAAAAACTAATGAAAACCAGCTAAAGCTAAATATCTGTACAATCAACTCGCAGTAATATCAATTAGTTACGTAGCAATAAAATTACAAAGTCATAACTTGCTGCGAGTTTTTTTAATAAGCAGTCGTTCATATACCAACTCATATTTTATTAAAAATATTTTTTTACGTAATTTTATTTTAAAGAATCTGAAAATCTAAAAAGTTGTAAAACATCCAGCAATTTATGTTTTTTAACGAACTTCTTCAATCCAGTCTTACTCGTATTTTAAATGTAAAGTAGTTAAGAATCTATTAATGTGTAATTAATCTTTCCGTAGCCTGAAACTATTTTATAAATTTATTAAAATAATATATTAAAACATTCATAAAATAAATAGGTGAAGGTGAGTATAATGTTTTCCCTTAATTTATAAAAATCTTTTTTTAACCCAAATATAAAAATCAATTTACTTGGAAAAAATTAGTAGGTGTCAAGCTAAATGAAAAGTAAATTTCAGTTTTAAAATATTGCCTGTAATCAACTGTCGGTAGCTTTCAAACAAGTAAACTACGGAAAGAATTGTACAAAATACCTCCGTCATCATCATAATAATGAAAAAGATTTTGTCCAAACAATTTCCAATTTTATTAAACTGCCTCCTCACTCAAGTAGCTCATTATGACTTTTTATTTGCTCTGCTCCACCTCTTCATTCTTTCGTAAATTTGTACAGGATCCCTTCCGAAATTAGCTACGCTACTTCCTTTTTAATTTAATCGCCAGTAATTTAAATATTAATTCTCTTAACGGTAACATATTTCGAAATCTATCTAAAAGATCACAGAATTACATTCTTATAAAACAGAAATTTAAGTCCAGGGGCAATAAAAGAAGATTAAAGAAATTCTGAAACCACATTGGGAGATACAATCGAGTTTAGTATCTTTGCACGGTTTAATTCCTTCCCAGATTAAAAGAAACAGGACACCCTTTGTCCTAACGAAGCAACGAAGAGTGTTGACATTTTACTCTGTTAAAGTAATTAACATAATAAGGGGGAACACCACAATTTCGGAGCACAAGTTTAATTCAGTTAATTTGTAACAAAAATAACATTATTGGGTTACACATCAAAGCCTCCTTAATAAGTTTTTTAAACAACGGTCACTGCACGCTCTTTCAGAATTGTAATTTAAATTTATTCCTATTGTGTTCGCGATGAGATATAAAAATCTCATCATCCTTGCTATCCATACTCGGAAGAGTATTTTTTTATAAACTAAGCAATTGTTCTTTGATAAAATCAGAATGTTTTGAATGCGGCTAATTTGGTATTTTCAAACCCACTCCTCATTTTTCAATAGGCACTTTGCGGTTTAATTTCAGAGCGTGAATGTGCGGCAATTCTGATTGTACAATATAGAGAAATGTCTGGCACTTGTAACTCTCGTTAATCCTTTTAATTACGGACCTGAAGTACCAATATTTAAGCTCGTAGATACTGAAATTGCTAAAGTTATCTTGTACGAGATTATAAGCTGTGCTTCGTCCTTATTTATATTATTGTAGCAAAAACAAGAGAATTGCTATGCACCGGTGTTTAATTAAGTACCGCAGATGGTTGCACCAAGAAAAACCATAATTATCGCTGGAAGGAGTGTGATGATCAACTTGAATGAGCGTAATTATCGAGCAATCTAAATTTGATTAGTTCATAACATAAAAGTGCTCAAACTCATTTATCAATTTCAGATAGTACAGAAAGATTTAAGAAGGAATTTTCGTATGAAAAATGACAAGAAATCGTTTTACATTCCAATTTAGTGCAAGTGTAAAATTTTATTGGACACACCGATGACCGTGTTAATTATAATTGAATTGAAATCATAGATTGGAATATAATTCACTTCAGCTTGTTGAAAATAGAATAATGAAATTATAACAAACCTCATTATATTTGCAGTGGAAATAATTAATTTATTTATCCGATCAACTGAAAAACGACACAAAAGCCTAACTGACAAGTTTTAGGTTTTATTGAAAATTTAATTAATTAATTAACATTATAATTATTTTCACAAAAAAAATTAATTGAAATACTAATTTTAAAATAACAGGAATTAAAAAAATATATTTATGTATGTAATACAACTAAGATATGGAAAATACCCTGAAAACATTTTGAAACAAAGTCAATGCTTTTTCAGTTGTAAATTTTAAAAAGGTTTTCTTTGTTAAAAATAATATACATCTAGTTTGCCAGTCTCCAACCCGTGAATAATGGAACAAACTCTAACTAAAATATGTATTTTTCATACTATGCAGTCTACATTTATCGCATCATTGGAATTAAAAACTGCTTATGTTTCAAAAGCTTTTAGTCCATATTTTGCACAAAGACAAGTTAAAGCTATATTAACATTTTTAGAGAATGAAACAGTTCATTTAGAATCTAACGCCAATTTTTTTTACGATATAATCTTTCAATAATTATTATTCGGTAAAACAGTATAAAAATTCATCAAAACTTTTCAGCATTTCAAGTCTATCGATTTATTCCGGAAAGCCCCTATGCTTATAATTCGTTTTTGCTTTATTAAAGAATAAAGTCATGTTTATTGTACAATGTGGCCAAAAATGATCATTAAGTCTGTTGGCAATCCTGCAACTAATAAGTTTGACCCATTATTTTATGTCGAAACAGATTGACACTGCACTTACACTATTAAAAACGTTACAGATTATTTTATATTAATGTTACTAAACGTAAAACTGCCAACAGATTTAATTTTTTACCTTGTAGTTATACAAACGAGAAAAAATAATATTGGTCGACAAACTCATTTCAAAATTTCACAAAATATTTTTTTAATTTTTGTGTGAACTTTGAAGCAGTAATAACAATTTTGTTCTAATTATAATAAAATAACGCCTTTATGTCAAAATGAGTCTATACAGTTGTTAACTGATTTTTGTTCTTTTTCATGTTTATTATATTTCTAATACGTATTTCTTAAAAAAGTTTTTCAAAGTCATCATGTATATTATCTATTTTTATCTTCTCTTTCGTATTTCTATTAGTTCTCTATTTCGGAGACCATCAAAATGTTTTACCCATCTTTAAAATTATCTTTTTCTTTTCACGTATTGAAATATATTTCAAATTTTTTTTTTAATAGATTTTTCTCTTTCGGATATCTTTTTTACCAGTTTACAGTATTTATACTTTTTCTATTATTTCCTTTAGTATTTTCTTTAGTTGTATATCATTCTTTTGCTAACATTATCAGGTCTTGTCTTTTTTATTTCGTCACGGCATTCTGCAGTCCTTTTTTATATCTTTTTATTTCTCTTGCAGTTTCTTTCTTAAATATCTTTTTTTTTTTTCTATAAAATATCTATAAGAGGATATCCCTCTCTTCTCTGATATCTTCTTATTTTACTTTAAATGTTGTTTGAACTCCTCTTTTTCTTCTTCTTTTTATAGTTTAATTGATTTTATAAATTTTTATTTTTTTATTTTTATTCCTATAAAGTAAAATGTTTCGCTTGTTTTAAATCCAACCAGAAAATGGTTCAAACAAAAATATAGACGCGTGAAAATTATATTTTTAAAATTGTCAAACGTTAATCAATTGTATTTTTATTTGTTAAAATGGTTGCTATAATTTTCGTTGTTATAGTGATTTAAGTTTTAATTTGTGGCCGTTCTGAAGGACCACATTTTGCAAAAAATTATTTACATACCGTACGTAAAACAAAGTTTAACAGCTAAATATTACAAAAATATTTTATCAATTTTGAATTTTAAAAAGGTTTTTCAGTTAAACATCTACGAATCGTTTAGTTTGTTAATGTTGAAAGAAGTCCTAGCTCCTGAATTATGTAACAAATTCCCAACTAAAAAAATTATACTCTGGAGTCTGGACCCTATGGTTAGCACTGACATTATAATCACTATAATAATGATAATTTCTATTTACTACTTAAGTATACAAACATAATACTGTGTAGTTCGTCAAAAACAGAAATATAAAGTGAAAAAAAATAATAATAGCTAAATAATAAACATTAAACATTAATAAACAACATCCTACTTGCAAATAACAACAATTTAGAAATCATCAGTATAGAAAATAATTCTCAACAGGAGTGTTTATATACTCTTTACTGAATAAAAACAAAAGTGTAGTATACACTTTTTAATAAACGATTTAAATTTTAAAGCAGACAATCAGACATATTTTTGACAATAGTGGGTAACTTATTATAAAGTTTGAGATCTAGTGCGTTATTTTTTACTTGTTTCCAATCGACAATACGGAAGTTTCAGAAGATTGGCTGTTTTAGTAATATAATTATGTACGTCTGACTGAAAAGGGAGATTATTTTTGAGTTTATGTATTTCGACAAGTGTATAAGTATATTTATCCAAAAACTTTTAATCCGTATTTAAATCTATTTTGTCTAATAATGGAAAAGTAAAGCTTAGACTATTAACATTTTTATAACAGATTAAAAAAGTTCAGGTCGGATGAGGATCAAATTCATTCTTATAATTCTTTTTGTCTTTGAAACGTAAGAAATTGTTTCGTTTAATTCTAACAGAAGCCGTTCTGAAATGACATGCAAATTAAAATCGGCATCTATTTACGAGACCTCATAAATTTAGATAATGCAATTTTGCTGAAATTTGTTTCCTTCCAAATTTTTTACAGGATAATCTTTTTCGAAATTATTATTCGACAAAACAAAATAAAGATGAATTGAAACTTCATTTATATTCCAGGAACGTAGAAATCCGGAGTAACAGGGGACTGAAATTTAAGTCTTGAGAACGTTTTCTGTCTGATAAAATTTTTGTAATTTCCATTTCAATACGCCCATTTTGTCAAAAATAATTACGAAAATCAATTTCTCATTGTATTGAAAATGGAAACAACATTTTTCAATTCATGTTACATTTCTTAACAATTTGGACATATTCAAAGTATCTAGTTTCAATTTGAAATAAGAGTAAGTTTAAACAACAAAGTTTTAGGTTTGTATTAGTAGATCCATTAAAACGTTTCATTTCCTAATTCCCTTGGGGTTTGCATCAGATGTGTGGGACCAGATATACGAATGAATAAGCGTTATCATTCAAAATTTCAAATTACAATAATGTGTATAAATTTAGAGCAAATAGTACGTTGTGACATTAAAAAAATATTTTCAATTGGCTTGGATAAATGTAAACCTGTGTATTTTATTGTAATGTTTTTATGAAGTAAATTCATTCATACGGGACCGCTAGTATAGATAATGATCTGTACTGACGCCAAATAAAACAAGAGAAAAAATATTATAACAGAAAAAAACATTTAAAGTAAAAACAATTTTAAAATAATTCTTGAAATGAATATGCTATACTTTATCTATAAATGTTTGAATTTTATGATGCAATAGAAGCAACTAGCTTTTTGGGCGTTTAGAGATTTTAATTGTAGCAATTCTTCTTACCAATTTTTTTTTCGTGTGACTGGCTAAAAACTGCCTGTTGTACTTGTGTGATGCAACTCGGCTAGCGCCTCGAATTTGCAACATTTCACTCGCGCAATATCAGTCACTTTCTACACTTGTTATGTAAATGTCTATTTCAAATTATACGATACGTTTATTAACAATTTGGATCTTTTTTAAGACTACTTCTTGAATTTCAATTTGAAGTAAGAATAAATTTAAACAACAATGTTTTGGGTTTCCATACCGTCCAGTAAAATATTTCATTTCTTAATTCGCTTGGGCTTTTCTCTAATTGTAAGTGCACATTTTAATATATGAAATCTGATAAGAATTCCCTCGTAACTCTATATTTCATGCATACTCATTATAATTCTCGAAGCAGTTCTATGTTACACTAAATAAATTATAAGTTCTGAGTTAACTGAACCACTCTTTGTTCTTAAATGGAATTAGAGCCGACCAGAGCATAAATCAGCTCGTGCGTGGGTGTCTTTATCCAGCATCAAAACCGCGTCCAGCCAATTAATTCCTTCACCGATCGAATTTCAGTAATTTTCAGTCCGACTCTGGCCACACCTAATCAAAACCACAGAAAGAAATCTGACCCCACGAAATGGTCCATCGGCCGGCGAAGCTGCGGTATGTAAATGCAGGAGGAACCGTGGTTGTTTTGTTGGCAAGTTCACGGTCAGGCGTAAACAGGGCCGGCCCCAGGCAGCGCGACAGGTGCTGCCCAAGGTCACCTCTGTTCAATGACCAATACTCACGTAGAAGTTGGAAGCGTTGAATCGCGCCTGCAGGCACTTCATCACCGCGTCTTCGGTGAGAGGCCCCTGCAGGTGGATGAGGTCGTCCAGGTCGGCCCCTGCGGTGGGTAACTGAGGGCGGCTTTCGACGGCCACCACGGGCAGGGGCGCCGTCGGGGCGTTCCGAGGGGGAATCACCGGCTGAGCGCCGGGCACCACCGGCACCGACGAGCCCTTCAACGGGGCGGTGGGCGCGCCCTGCACATGGAGACGGTTGCGCAGGGTCACTAGCTCGGTGCTCAGGCTGCGAAGCCGCTGCTGCAAGTGGACGGCTTCGTTCGACGACGACGCATCTGTAACGAAACATTGGGGTCAAAGGGGAGAAAACATCCAGGTCGTCTTGAAGTACATACTAATATAAGAAATGTATAAGGAAGTTTTATTAATTTAAAAAATTGGATCAAATTCTTTACTTATTGGACAAATTATTTATTATGGAGCAAAAAGTTGGAGAAATAGGTGGGTGAAAAACGGTCCGGTGACCTAGAAATGTCCACCAACCCACTTCTGGGAATTTAAAGTTTTTTATTTTTTACGACTAGAGATCTCTTTATGACTCTTTCCTGTATAATTTTTAACTTTGTAAGGACCTGTAGTTCTAGTATTTCTTTCATGATTGAGTCACTAATCTTCCTCATCGTTATTCTTGTGTTGAATAACTAGTTGATCGAGTGGCCGACATAATCCAAGTTGTATAGCAACTTCAGGTTCTTAGAAAGAAGTAACCGTTTTCTGGCACCTTTCCTAAGACCATAACATATCGAAAGATTAAGTCAGAACTTTTATTTTTAAACTTTTATAGACATTTTTTATTTACTCATGTTTAGAAGTATTTTAATAAAAAATTCAGAATGTCTGAAATTTTAAAATTCAATACATTTACAACCTGAAATTGTAAGATCACTTTTTGATGTAATTTTGCTGAATTCTTCTGAAATATGTATAATATAATAATAAAATTTGTCTTATTTTTATTAAACTTTTAAAAAATTTAAAATTTACTTAACTATTCTTGTGTTAAATTTTATTAATAATTAATTAAGATGAATGATTTACAAAAAGATTTCTGTTCTATTTGTAAGTGATTTCATACGTAACAGTAAATTCAGTAGTAATTGGTATATTCTGCCCTTTATTCAATTTAGGTATGTATTGTTTGTGTCCAGATTATTGATAGTAATAGTATTGCAGATAGGTTACAACTCTTCATAATTGTTTTATGTTGGTCTCTATTAACAGTCTTAATATTTATTATTCATGTAAATTATGTTGGCAACTTGCCACCTAATCCAATGAATGGCCCAAGTTCTATGTTCTATTGTCATTTTCTAACCCTTTTCTTATAATATAATAATACAACAACTGATATTAATAGATGTTATTTATAATCAATAATCATTGTCCAAACTATCGCGTGAACAATCTTCATTGATGAAAGAGTTTGTTCATCTCCCCTTTTTTACCGATACAGTCACGTGCGTAGAAAATGTCCTTATAGACATTAAAAACTCTTTTATAGTTCGGTCCAGATCATAAAAAATGCTCTAAAGCCTCAAATATATATTTTTTTGGGTTATAAATTTCAGTAAACATTTTCTCGAAAAAAATTTCTTCGATAAATACATTTAAAGCTTTATATTTTTAACCCGAGTGATTTTGTAATCGATAGGGGTAAAATCTTTTACACGTGATTGTACATACTCGTACTAACATTTAAAAAGTACTATTTTAATTATTTGTAAATTGAAAAACTTGTATCACAAAATACTGTATGCAACACGTATGCAAGTAGTTTAAAAGACTCATCATTCTAAGGAACTCGGCTGGCGCATTAACTTTAAACACAGTTCGTTCGCTAAAACCCCTATTTTACGTACTTGTTTTGTTACATAATAGTAGGTACAATTTTCCATATTTTCATTTTTGTAGTGTTAGTTTTGTTTTTAAAACAAGATTTTGTTTCTGTTTGGAATTTTCAATCTTATCCATGAAGACTGGAACGTTAGTGGCTAAGAAATCAAGTTGGGATGCAAGCCTTCTGAGCTTGTACTAAATTTTCAGAAGAAACGAAACGAAGGCGGTATTTGGGTTTTCAACTGTTTGGTACCGAGTACCTTCGTTGACTTGAAAACTCTGCACGATTGTTACTGGTTTAATTTTTTTTGAAGTCATTTATTTAAAATTCGTTTTGATTAAACGGTTTAGCTCTATAGTAGTTGATTCGTATTTTGTTCTTTGTTTATTCTTATCTCTTTCTCTGTAATGGCTCGTGTAACGAATGTAGATTAGTAAGATCAATCTCGAAGAAAAAGATATGAGTTTAGCTGAGCACCCCGCTATAGTCTCACAGTCGAAATTTCTTGTTTTGGTTAGAGTTTTCTGAAATCAATAGACATTTTGTTGTTGACTTTGAGGCTTCTCATAGTTTTGGTGTCTGATGTGACAGTAAATAACCATAGTGCGTTTCGATGAGAGTGTCTTTGGCCTGTAAATGCTCGTCGTTTTTTTCGTTGTGGTAGCTTGAGCCTTCGTTAGACATATAGTAATAATTTAAGTTTGTAATGCAGTAATGTTTCTCCTTGTAAGAAAAGAAGCATGCATTTCGCGGTTTGCGGAACGCTTGACGTATGCGCATGTCAAACTGGCTCTCAGTGATCGCGGCACTATTTCCGGGTTGTCCTAAAATCGGTCAAATATAGAGAGAGACGGATGCGTCCGGCCGGATTACAGTGAAATCCTAATAATAATTTAAAAAAATCGGAAATTTTCAATTACTTCCCAAGCGTTTTCTCTATAAATCTTATACCTGTACGAAGAGAAGACTTTCCCAAGTTTTAACCAAATGAGAACAAAACTTTATAATGAACGATACCTACAGCGAAATGAAAAACAGCACTTTGATATTGCCGTACTTGATTGTCGTACTATAAGCGATTAAAGCTCCATTTAGTTGTAATGAATGTAGATTTATATTGTCATAAATCAGTTAAACTTGTTCTTGAAAAGACATTAAAATACAAATTATCCCGCCGTTTAGTAAAACCTTTTTACGGCATGTTCCAAGAATGCCCCTATTCAAAAAAATAATTCTTGTTTTATAAACTTGGTCAGATCAAGTTTTATAGTGAAAGTTGTTAAGTCTAACCAAAACAAAAATAAATTATTTTTTATATTATTTAATGCCCAAGATCGATAAACATTTCCTCTGTGAAAACTTCTCTAAAATATCGCCTACATAAATTTTTAAATTCACAACGCGATAAAAGTTTTCAGTATTGCTCATCTAAAGTTGAAAAGAATCAGATTTTATCGCCTCGTAATATAAAATAGAAAGTTCATAAATAACAAAAAGCGCTCATTGTAATTTAGCTCTTTATTTAATAATCTGTTTATCAAGAAAATTTATGTTGAGCGTCAATTCTTTTGGGAGCCGCTTCTTGTTAAGTTTTCACAAGACACGAATTAGCATTTTGCATTTTCAAAAGCGTAAATAACTGAATGTGCACGTCACAACTTGTACCCCATTAAATATGCAACCAGTTCACCAGGGCCGGCCCTAGCGAATTTTGCCCTACAAAAGGTATATTTGTCCACTTTTTTTTTGTTTATCCTCCACTTACAGACTATACATCAGTTGCACAAATATCAATCAAATTTGACGGACGATTAAACTGTGATTAAATGAAAATATCCTGCTCTGATTGGCTAAAAATACGTTAATAAGAGATTAACAAGCCATCAATTTTGATGAACGTTTATGCAACTGAGCAAAAGTGTTGCAAGGTTCCCTTTTTATTTTTCAATTTTGGAGCCACATTAACAAAACCTATTAAAAATAAAAAATCTGTGTTTTGTTTTTATCTGGTCTAAATTTTTTTGCTATCAGTGGTATATATTATTTACGACCACAATTTAAAAAAAAAAGTTTGCAAAAATTTATCTAATTTTGATAAAAATCAGTTTAATCGTAGTATCTATTATCTCATACCAGTCAATCTGGAATATAGTATAACAGTCTATATACTAAAGTTAAAAAAATACCAAAAAATATTTGTACAATAGTTAGCAAGACAAAGAAAAATTAGATTTGAACAAAGCGTGTGACTGAGATAACAATTCTAAATGTGTTCTCCGAAAGTAACAAACACATAAGTAAAGTAAGATTTATTAAAATTAAATAAATATTAAAATTTTGCGATATACAAGCGGTCGCTTGCTTCAGGCCGGCCCTGCATCTCACAAATACAGGATCTACAAAGATAAATGTGTCTGGAAGCAAATTACGACCTTTCTAAATTTATCATAGGTGCAATGGTACTGGTGAGAACAGTGCGTGGGTGTCGATAGAAAACCCATAACTCTGTTGTTTCCAGTTGGTACAAAAGAACCGAGCTACAATTTTTCTCGTCCGGTTGATTAAACCAGACAATATTATTATCATCTCAACCTTCGGGTAATTGGCCTTCACCGGAGGCTCCGGAAATTCCTCAAATAATCACTCAGCTAACCTAAATCGCCGATAGTTCATTGCCAAGTTTAGTCTAGCGTAAGCAAATCTGACAAAGTTTTAATTATCCCAAGATTAAGGTAATGGCGCTGTTAAATACTGAAATGTTCGTTTCGAATGTGCTCATTAAAACTTGACAAAAGGTGTGTGCAAAGTAATTTGCTTCAACATGTAATCAAATAGGCCACAGACTGATCACGATTGCAATACTTCGATTTTTCAATGATAAGAGGCGAATTAATCGCCTCACTTGTTGGCTCTTTGTGAAAGCGCGATAAACCTACACCAATATGGTTATTTCTAAGCCTCAACAAAGTTTTGTTTTATTTGGTTTAAGTTGTGTAATCGAAGAGAAGTCACGCTTGTGCTTTCTGATGTGTAATAATTTTATTCTGTTTGAACGATTATAAATCATTTCGTTTTGTTCGTACCGACAAAGATTCAGTAAAAGGATTAGGATCTTGAGAGATGGACAGATGTGCTAATTCCGTTCGAAAGTTCCCTTTCAAGTTGATTTTAAAATCGAGACCTGTCGTTAGACAAATTATCATGCAGTTGAAAAAGTTGTTTACAACCAAGAATTGCTAAATTGTAACAAATTAGACTTTTTTGTTTTGCGTT
The DNA here is from genome assembly GCA_029207805.1 of Tribolium confusum. Lineage (NCBI taxonomy): Eukaryota > Metazoa > Arthropoda > Insecta > Coleoptera > Tenebrionidae > Tribolium > Tribolium confusum. The sequence continues at coordinate 38,004,985 of JALGAY010000002.1, read as the reverse complement.
TGCAATGACGAATTTGTGAAACTTGTATCAAAACACAGTGCCTCAAACTACAAATTTGAAAAACGTTTTTGGTAACATTTTATGCGATAATGTTACCAGCGCTACCTAAAACACCTGAAAGTAGAGTTGAAGGCTTGTAGGTACCACATCGCAGCTCAGGATGTTGGTTGAAAGATAGGTCGTGATTTCAAAGAAAAAAAGATAAAGAAAATCAAAGTTAAAGTTACAAAAATATTCAAGATATTATAAGTTAATATTCGGCAAAACTAAAATGTCATAATGTATCAGAACAGTTATCAAAATACAACAATTAGTTTTAGGGGTAAAACGTTAACCATGGAGCAATTAATTAAAATTTAAAAAGGTAAAGGTTAAAGAAAATTTCAGGTCATTGCAAATCAAATACTTAAATTAAAAATTCACTGAGCTGTAAATATTTCGTCGAAAACCAATAAATGCTCGTATAGACTAGCCGGAACTCAAGACCAAGATAAAAAATCAAGAGGAGTACATGCATGTTATACTCCTTTACTATCCATACTACACTTATTTTTTTTTAAATTTTTATATAATGCACAACCCATATAATACAATCTTTAAAAAAATCGACTTTTGATTATGAGAGTGCATTTTAGTGACAATAATGACTTAATACCTATAATTTTTAAATATGATGGTTCACAAAACTATAGAGAAAGAAGTCACTTCTTCTAAACCTTCTACTGCTAGTTGTATTTTACTGATCTAGCTCCAAAAAGTTTTAAAAAACTATATAAAAGTTTACTTTAGTATGATGGAGACGTGAGCACGCATTAAAACAACATAAGTTACGCCATAAGTGGCTTAAGTTATTAAGTTGCTTACGTTGTTTTATTGTCCAAGTTTCCATCATACTAAACTAATAATTGAGAAACATTGAACGTCACCATATCAATCACTATTACAAATAACTTAAAATTGTAAATGGATGGATGGCGCTTGCATTTGCATTTACGCCTATTTCGTCACGTTCTAGTGCATAATAAAAGCTACACGGGGACACGGCTTTACTGCCGGTAAAGGCCATAATTTAAAAAAATGTTTTATGTTCCCGTTAGGGTTTTATAATAAAAGATAAGACAAAATTTAATTTAAAATTTTTAGTTCAAAAAACAAAAATTAACCCCACGTAACAACACACAAAAAAAACTTTTACAATACTAAAAAAATGTAAAAATACAGACAAACAGAAACTTCACGAAGATCGATTATCCAATCCTTCCAATTTCAGTAGCAGAATTTCAGTAGACACATAACAATACACAGTACATTAAATTAAGAATCTTCTGCAACACGCATACGTTAAATGTAATCAAGTTATTTATTAAAATGTACGAACATTGAATAATAAAACGTAAAACCTCAAAAAAATGGCTTCAAAATCGTGATGTTTGCAGTGATTAAATATCTTGGTGGTTACAGCTGGATTGTCATTAGGAAAACTAAAATTTTTGGTAACAAAAATAGTTACTTGATTCAAATAAAACATTTTTTAACAACTGTTAGTAACAGTGTTGTTTTCGTTTTTCTTTTAACATTTTTTGTATCTTTGGTCACTGCAAAGCAATGACAAATTTAAACTTTTGTAAATTGTAAGACATCTCCGCGAAACCTTTTTTTCAAAGCTATAAGAGAAAATCTGTGTCCTGTATATGCAATCAATTTTGGAGCCTTGATTTTTCCTGCTTTATTCATAACTTGAAAATACTAGTGTATACAAACTAATCACTTTACAATGGAATTATTTGTATCACTTGTTTTTTGGAATAAAAACTGCTAGTGAAGATTAATTTCAAAATAACACAATATTTTAAAAAAAATAAAGTTTATAAAAATTGTGAAGTCATTTGAAGTTACTCTCCCTGGCCGTTAATTTAAACCCTGTGGCGTCTATTATTAAAGTAGAAATCTTTTTACAGAGGAAAATAAAATAGTAAAACTGATTTTCCCGCGGGCATTTTACTAATTTGGATTTATCTGCTCTCAAAAATTTCCTGAACGGGCTCAGCTTTGACGAAATGCAAACTCCATTAGTTTAAGCAAAAAACAATCCGGGGTTTGTTTTATAACTTTTAATCTCTATTTAAATAGGGTAAAATGCTTTTTAAATGTAATAAATCTAGAGGATTTAACAAACATTTCAAAATAAAAAACCAGTATATTTATTTTTAGCCCGTTTTGGCGCACTACCCTACATCTCATCAAGTGTTTATTTTATGCATGGCATTCTCGTCTCATCCATTAAACACAGATTAAACAAGTTGTTTTACAACCATTCTAGATACAACAGAGTAAGTGTCTTTGGTAGATAGCTATATCTGCTTTACAACTACCCACCAGAGCCGTACAGTTTATGTTGACGTAAAATTATTGTAAACAAATTTTTATTTAACAAAAAATATGTACACGCTCAGGCACCCACCTGAAATCGCCGATAATAAATATTCATTGGGTCTGTTTCGTATTTTTGCATTTGCAGCAAAATTACCAATCAGATGTAGGCAGTATTCTTATGCAAGCCGAGTCGCAGGAAATACCTGTGGTACCTATAATTCAGTATGTGCGAATAATAATACGATGGCATGCACGTAATGGGCTGAAGTGGCACGTTTCTTCTAAGTTAAGTAATATCGAGTTGTCGCGTGCTAGCTGAGCTCTCTGCTGCGTGCACAATAATTAGTTATAATAGCAATCTGGGAGTTTTTTCAGAGAAAATTCATCATCCAACACTTAAGACGGAAGAGAGTTACGCGATCTGGAATTTTATAATGAGATAATGATACACGTAATAGAGTCAAACCTCCCGACAGCTGAAACCCTCGAGGAACAAAGGATATTCTGATTGATGCAGCTCTAGTCGAACCCGGAAAATTCGGCTTAAGTTTGATTTATTCCAGCTTTACTTTTATTTATTTTGGAAGCGGTATTAATCACCGAATTTTTCACACTGAAATATGCACCGGACTAAAGCTCCCGGAATTTTCCGGTAAAGAAATTCAGCACCGTCAAAGCAATTTTGTTCATCTTTGAACCTTGATTGTCACTGAAATATTCAAAGGTCTAAAGGTTTAAATTCCCCGGAATTTTCCGGTCAAGAAACTCATTTTTCAAAACGACATTTTACACCATGATTGGCCCTAAAATATGCAAATATTCTGTTTCTTTTACCAGGGACAGATTAGCAAACGCTGAAAATTTGAAATACTTATTTGTGATTGAAAATACACATCGATATTAAAAATGGTTGTATGTTTTTCAATCAGAGAGAAATTAGAAAGCGTGGGAAATTTGAAATATATATTTGTGATTAGTTGATTTCGATAATTAACCAATCACACATAAATATTTCATATTTGCAACACAATGACATATCTCTACAGAAATGTAAATTTGTACAAACTTGAATTAGGTTATCGGAAGCTCTCATCATTTTGTTTCATAATAAAAAATAACATATTACATCTGATAATGATTTCTGAGATATTAGGACATATGTATTTGCTACAAAATACAATTTTTTTAAATGTATTTTTACAGTTTTTTTTACAACTTATACCGTATTAAGAAGGTCAAAAACATCCACACGATGTGTAAAAGGGTATTAGAAATGCAATGAGACGCCAAAAAAACTGTGCGACTTTTACTCCACTAATCGGATTTAAAGACTCTCGTTCCCGGAATTTCCGGTGAAGAATTTGTGTCGTCACTGTTGCAGTTTTCAGTACTACGCAGATAGCTAATGAATTCCAGCACGCAACACAAACTAGCATTAATCAAGTTAAAATGGTCAGTTTAGCATTTGTGTCAGAGGGTTACAGCTGATCAAAGGATCTTAAAAATTCGGATACCACAGACGGATTAAATTCCACTAGATTAATTAATTCCTTAGATTAGATCTAGTTGCAGAGACATGTTGAGGTGTTAGCTATGCAAAACATGAAAGTGATAAATGATTATCCTTTTTTCGGCAGAAAAATCTCAACTAATTAATCAGGTTTGTTGAGAAAAAAATCATTAAAAGTCAGTGACCTGCCGGATAATTGTTTACAACTGTAGTATCAGATAAATGTAAAAAATCAAAACAAAATTGAAAAAATATGTTAATGTCATTTGTTTGCATTTTAAATTTGGCCACCTGCCACGGGCTTGATTTTGTCATTTATCAAATAATTTATTTTTTATCATTAAAAATCACTTTTTCATTATTTAAATTTATTCAATTGAAGCTGCGACAGATTTTTTTGGTGATTTTTCTCCGCTTCGAATGCGACTTAATTGATATTGCATCTTTATTTTGAGGCTGTTTTTCTGAAGAAGTCAAATTGATCACTTTACAACGAATAACAGCGACAGAAAAACAAGCCGATTGCTTGAGGGCATCGCTTCTCTTTATATTTTCGACCGTTAGTTTTTGATGAAAATAATTATTCCCGACTGTTTCTCGAAGAAAATTGATGTTTAATTGGTTATTTCGAATTGGAAATTCAATGTCGGCCGGACATAACGTGTTTCGATCGATTACCTGCGATGACACACACATATGGCCATATTTTCGCCCAAATTGTTACTTGAGTGCAAAAAGTGATACTTGAAAGCGATGTTTAGGGAAAAAGGGTCCAAACCCTTATAAAACAAGTCCGGTTATAAAAACAGGAGACAGAAAATCATATAAAGCTTTTACCGCGCGTGAATGCAAATTTGGACTTCCCCAGGGAGTTGCATTTACACAAGTTACAATTTAAAACTTTGTAGCGGTGAGAGAGTTTCTTTAAACGAGTTTAAAGTGCAAGATAAAAATTTTGTTTGCTTCCGGCTGTTTTAACAGGACCTGATCGACCAATCAGAAGCAGGAATCTCTGAATGAAATCCAATTTGAGTACAGTTCTCGCATTTATAGCTTTAATTAACGGTTGCATTATGCCGGAAGCGGACTGTAAATAGATAAACACCAAAATAAGAGAGTTCAAAATAATTAGAAAAAAATCTAAAGCAACAAGTCGCAAATTTGTAACAACTTTTCTATACTGCGAAAACTTTCAATTTGTTCTTAGACCCCCCGTCGCTGTTTTCATTACACTTTATAAATAATTCCTTGTTAATCTTATGTTGCCATGTTTGCGGGAATTTTTATTTAAAAAAAATTGTTTATGATGGAGTAAACACGCAAGAAATGTCGGCAAGCAAGAAGCGGAACACAAAAATATTGAAGATAATTAAGTAGAAGAGGTTCTGTAATTTGTAGCTTGTGTAACTTTTCAAAAACTAGGTTCCTGATGTCTGTTAACATTACAAAATTCAAATTTTAGTTATAAAATAATACTGTAGAGTATACCAACGCAGTGAATCAAATTAATTATTTTTAAGTACATAAAATGTTAACCCTCAATATAGTTTTGACTGTTACTACTGTCTTTGTGCTTGAAATACGAGCAATACGGGCATCACAACTCTAGTAGCAGCAATTTTTTCTAATATTATTATGTAAATAAAAAAATAATTCAATTAAATAAAAATACAAATCTCTACGAAACTTAAGGACAAAATTTCAATGAAACAAACTAGTGAATTTAATTTTTAAAATTTTTATTTCGAGTAGTTCAAGTTTCTATAAAGCATTCGAATATTTTGTAGTTTTCAGAAAGTCTCTTTAATAATGAAATAATTATCAAGCCTTTGTTGATGGACATTCCTATTTCTTGTATTTGACAACGACTTCAATTATTTCTTATCGTATTCATGCACATTTTCCATTTTCATTACTGTCAGCATCGCTTTCCTAGTTGACTTAAGATTTATTATATTTCTTATGCTCATATTATTATCATATTTAAATAATTTGTGCAGAGTTTATTTATAACATTATTTTTGAGAAAAGAGTTTTATATTTGTGCAGAGTTTAACTATTATATTATTTTTGAGAAAATGTCAAGAAAAAAATCTAAATGTGGTACCATTCTAATCACAAATAATGAGACAAAAACTTCTTAAGAAACATATTTTTTAAATTAAGGCTTAGCTTTTGAGATAATCGTTGAGAAGTGGCGAAAAGCCGTAAAATCAATTAAATTTTTCGAAATCTTATACAGAGATATTTAGCTTTAAAGTTGCGAACGGCCATAAAAGCCAATGTATTTTTGAAAATATTTTATTTTTTTGTGGCAAGACAGCTACAGAGATTAAACAGAACTTTTAGTAGAAGAATATGCTTTGAAGAATTACACTATATAAATATCTAGAAATTTTGAATAGTGCTCTTTTGAGACTATTTTGGACAATTTTTGGACAACTTCGTATATAATATATTCAAGGCATAAGTCATCGTATCTGAAAAAATCAACATTTAGTTTTGAAACCCCCACAGGGTGACACATTTTATGACATTTGGCACTCTATTAGATGTTTCTAATTCTAAACCTATTAGATGTTTTACAATTTTTTAATTGTCACAATTAATAAAGAATGGATCGTCAAGATTAGATCTGCTTTCTAATTACAGTTTTTCTATTCAGACATCTTAATTTTTCGATTTACTTAGTTTAAAGTTTTGTTTTCAGTTATTAAAGTTTTGACTTGAAATTTTTATCCCTCGGATTTTTCTTTTCTTAAAAGTCTTATTGATACAGTGCTCATTTTGACTCTGTACTTTAATCACGGTTCATAATCTCTTTGTCATCACAATAGATTAACTTAATTCGCTTAATTTAAAGTACAGTCACCCAAATTAAAAATGACGCGTCCTTAAACGAATCCTTAAGCACCTTTTTTAACTGGAATGGTTACTTTTTACTAGCAGTTATTTATCGTAATTACAACCATTTCAACAATTGTAACTATAGTTAACTTTTACCGGCAATTGTAAAATTGGGCCAGACAGAAACCTGTAAGCGTTGGAAATTTAACCCACTCACTTGTGATTGATTTATTTTCAAAATTTTCATTTTAACCGCGTGTATTATAACAATATATAAAAAAAGTTTGTGGTTTAAAAAATATCAACGTTGTTTTAGAGTGAATAGAGTCAGCCAAAATCGGCAAAATCTACTTAGATATTGATCCTGGGATTTTCTCTACATCAAAGAGAAACATCCGTGAAGAAGCTTTTAGGTTTTAAGAATTCTTTAATGTACAAAAGCCTTTTTTGAGTATGTTAATTGTATGCTGGATATGTTATCCCAAAACATTTCCTTAAACAAAGCAGCGAATTAAATATTCATAACAAAAGCAAAACTCATTCAACGTTTATTTAATCTAATTTATGCAGTAACAAAATAATTATAATGTAATCCAATCTAATTAATTTGTCATTTACTTTCGTAATAAATTTTGTTTATGTACTTACATTTATAACAGCATTCCTTTGCAAATATATATTTTTGTTTTTATTTCAGTATCTTGTTTTTATCACAAACCGAGATATAGGTAACTATTTATATGACTTTCATTACGGTTTCAAGCTTTTTAATGAAAATTGTTTATATTTCCTATACGTAAAATCTAAAGCTATTTTCCGGAAAGCTCTCTAGAGAATTAAATCAGTAATTAAAAGAATGAATCTCGTGGTGTGATTTAATATGTATAATTTCCTGCAGAACTGCACAAAGTCAAACACTTCAATTTTTTACTCAATAAATATTAGTCAAAGTTGTTTGATTTCTTTCATTTAATTGTTAATTTCTCTTGTAGGAATCATTTACAACTTTTATTTAAAGCGTTCTGTAATAAATAAAAATTTTACACAGAAAGCGAAATCATTCGAAAAATACATCAAAGAGAATCAAATCACGTAATATCCCTCCAATCAATCTTTTCTCGTTTCGCGGTGAAAGCTTTTCAGCTTTTCCGGCTCAAAACGACCATCAGCTCTGCTACCTTACAATTATGAATTTGTTGTTTGCTGTGGTTTTCCAAGAATTCGGTCCGTCTAAATTTAACAGTGCAACATAAATCGCTGGAAAGTAACCCATGTCTGAATTTGAAATGAGGCGGTTTCTTTTGAGTGGACTCTACAACTCACTGTATATTTTCCAAAATGAAACCATCATCGGGTTAAATGGATAATAACACGTTTTAAACAATTTGCCTAGCGCTCCCATAAGTCACTTATGGAGCTTTGGTACAGTTTATGTAAAGCTTCGGACCCTTTATCCGACTAAAGACAACGTTTAGTTTATTTGGATGCAGACGGAACCAGTTTTTGTTTGTGTCTGCATTCTTTGGCGTGTCATCAAAATGAAGATGAGGCCGATTAAAATTTCAGATTTATCCAGTGAATGTGTCTGTTGTTTTAGCTGCTTATTCAATTTGTCTACCGAGCTTTTTTCGATACTGGCGACTATGAGACTTTACACCCGACAAATGAATGAAACGAATTCATTTTGTATTCGACAGGATAATTTTAAACCAAGGATGGTAATCAGTATTAAACTTCTAAAGAGCACATAATCTACTTGCGTTTTGTTTTCAGAGCTTTATCTGATAATAAAGTTTGCAGACGTTGCAAGTTAAACAATGAAAATGTAGCTTTTGTTGCCCAGACGAAAGTACTTTTTGTTCCTAAAGAAGGAAATTAAGCTTATAAGGTTGTTACATTTACTATTATTGCATTAAGGAATCTGGATAACAAAAGGTGTTTTTTTTTAAACTACCATTTTAAGTATGTATTACAATTTTATAAAACTTCTAATGAGACATCTAAAAAATTTTGCCATGTACTCGTATATATTATCTCCCGAAGAAGGTTAATTATATCTATAATATTCTTTGACCTTCCCAATTCAACAACTCATAATTTTTCTTTAATTAATTCCTAGAAATTTTGATGACCCCTCTAAAATCCCCTTTTGCATTTCAAATGTCCTCTACTTTATCTATCGAGAAGGTTAATTATACAAGAATCTATGACCTTGCTACTCTGACAAATTTACAAATTATTACTAATATTAAAAAAAAAATGTTTGAGGTCCCTTTTAGAAACCCCACGTTTGGTCCTCACTTTACACAAACTGTTCCAATAAAAAATATATACCTTGCGTTACCTTTTTTTGTAATATCAAGAAGGTCACTTATAAAAAATGTATGTTTTTTTTGTGGCAATATAACAAATTAAAATTTGTCTTTCACAAATTGTTTAGCATTTTTGATTGCACCTCCCCAGAAGACTCCTTATATGTCCTTAAAATTTTTTCCTTTGTGACAAATTAGTTTTATATTTTGTTTTCAAACTTTTTTCATAATTCCTCAAAGATCTATTTTTTGCTTTCAAATGCCCCCACATTATCTATTCAAAAGATAAATTATACAAAAATTTTCGATTATGGAATTGTAGCTATTTACTAAAAAAAAATTATTAATTTCATAGACATTTTAATAACTCATTTTTGTTTGCAAATGTCTTCCTTTTAATCTATTAAGAAGATTAATATAAAATTCTGTAAGCATTTTACTGTGGCAATTCAACAGTTTACTTTTTACATTGATTTAAAATATTTTTAATAATCATTTTTATTTTTAGAGCTATAAATATTCCCCATCTGCTCATTTTGCAATGAAAAAATTAATAATATAAAATTTATTTATCATTCTGTTAGAACAAATTAGAAAATTAAAATTTTGGCTTTACGATTGATTATTGTGGAATTTCGCGGCTTCTTTTTGTATTTTTTTTAACTCTTTTTTTATTTATTGAGAATGGTATTTATATAAGATTTTGTACTCATTTTATTGTGAAAATTAAACAAATGGTTTTTATTGATTGAATCCTGTAAGAATTGTTTTGTCTCTCAAATTTCTTCCTTTTTGTCTACCCAGTAGGCAGTTGGCGAATTATCTAAGATTTTATACCCTCTGTAAAATAATATTTCAATAAATTATAATATTTTTTATTTATCGGATAGTTTAATTAAATAAAATTTAGCAACAGTTTTATTATAACAATTCAATACATAATTTTTCTGACCTATTTTACCTAACAAAAAAGTTTACATTTTGTTATCATAATTTAGCAAATTAAAATTAAATTTTATCTCTAGAAATCCTTTTTTGTCTTTCAAATATATCGCTTTATGATTTAAAAGATTTCTCTTACATTATCTACCGAAAACATTTATTATAAAAGCATTTTAAAAATTGTTAGAAATGGAGACCCCTCTTTTGTCTTCAAATGTACCCTTCTTTTCTGGGAATGTAACAAATTAAAATTTGTCTTTTAAAATTGTCTGTTTAATTACGCCATTTGAAAAGACCCCCTCCCTATTGGTTCCTAAAATATTCGTCATTTATCTATCGAGAAAATTAATTGCATAAAGCTCTGGTGACACTTTTTTCTGACAATTCAACAAGTTATTTTCATTTTTAATTTTTATTAGAGATTTTTTTAAGTGTTCCACTAGGCATAAAGATTCATTTTTGGTCTTCAAATATCCCCCCCCCTTAATTAGCTTAAAGATTATTCATTATGGAGGCTCTTCTAAATATAATAAATCAACAGAAACAGATTAAAAGAGCTGTAAAAATTCATTAAGTTCTTGCTAAAAAAACTTAGCATTTTTGTGTAAATTGTCTTTCTTTGTATAACATTTATTAATTATTTTGTTATAACAATTTAAAAAATAAAAAATGCATTAGTTAATTCTGTAGACATTTGGTAAGCCTCTCATTTGCTCCTTAAGTGTTTTTTTACTGAGAATTGCATGACTGTAACCATTCTATTAACTTCATGACTTTTTTTACTACTTTTGTAGATTCTTTTCACATTAATGTCTCTTTTTTATCTCGTAATTATAGAAAATTTTGTAAACTTTTTATTGTAGGTAACAACTCAACAAATTATTTTTAAACATTGTTTCAAAGACTTTTTAATATCAGCTATAGAAATTTTTTTTAATCAGTAATAGGATGATTTCAAGTTGGGATAATACCGGTAGTATCGCAAATTTTAAACTTTTCCATGGCAACAGCCCCGAATTTGTTTATTTTTCTATGGAAACATAGATACTACCGGTATTATCTCAACTTGAAATCAACCCATAAGTGTCCTCCACTTTAGAATAAAATTTGCCCTCTTTTATATATTAAAAAAGTTATTTATACAAAATTTAATAACTGTTATATTATGTTAATAAGGACTCAAAAATTTCCTTTACGAATTGTGTAGCAAACTCTTTGCAGCCCCCAAAAATCTCTCATCATGATTTAAAGAATTTCATGGCCAATGTGTACACAACATTTTTTGTACAACCGTAATAGATAATAATAGTATAATTCCTTATTATAATTCGTAGCTGTTACTACCAGTGATGTAAATAATTATTTCGCGGACGGTTGTACAAAAATAAATTGATTTAAACGTTTCCAAATTTTTCCTCTATTAAATTATCTATTTCCAAAAAACGACCATCTATTGTATTGTTGTATAAATGGCTGCCGCTGTAACATGTAATAAGGCAATTATTAACGCCAGTATTCTTAAAAATAAGAAAACTAAAAAACATTGTTTGAACAAACTTATAATAAGAGTTTTTCAGAATAACCGCGACACCCATTTAGCCGACATTCTATTTCAAAGTTATTCGCAACATATTTACTTTATAAAACGATAATATATAACTTTAACAATAGCTTTAATATAAAATACCTATCTAAAAATAAAAACATAGGAATTTTATTAATATTTTTCTCTACTCCTACACCTAACTTCCTAACTATAGTGATGACCTTTCTGATACGATATATTTGTTTCTCAGCGTTCAAAGTTCATCCCGCTTTCCTTCTGCATGCAACATAAGAAAAATAAAACTGTATTTCTATTAACAAAAAATATAAATGTTCTGAATTTATGTTTAATTGTAATTCTCTTGAAACAAATTTTTCTAAATTATTGCCATAATAGTGCGACTCTATTCAATTCTGAGAGACACTAAATGCAAATGAAATTGCTTATTGTCATAATATTTTAAAGTTCCCTGGAGATCTACTTTAAGTTGAAGTAATCCAAAGCGAATTAAATTCTTCTTGAGGAGACAACTTAAAGTAAAAAATGTTAGTGAAAAATGTAAATCTTTCATTTGAAACAAGTTAATAACGTATGTGTTTCCGTTTTTCCTCTAATAACTGTGTTTCTTGCGTTGGGTTAGTTATTATCTGTATAGTTATGGGAAAATAAACCAGAACCAACTAACAGCAAGTTGAAGATTGCCTTCAAGCATCCGTGGCAATAATTTCAAAATAACAGCACCAAAAACCTAAAAGCAAAGACCGGAAAGTCAACATTGATAAGAACCTCATTCATTCTTCAACACCACTTCTTTCATTAGTTTCCGAAACTAGTTTTTGACGCTCTAAGTCGTGACCGGCGAACAACAATTCTATTGTCTTCTTATAATTTCGATACTCTCCACGTTTAATTGCCCATCTTAAGAAAGCAATGACTCCCATAGTTAGGAAGTTAATTACCCTGCGACAGGCTTGTAATTACCAGCGACCTATCCAAGAGCCAAAGCTTTAAATTACACATGCAGTTTGAATGCTGCTCACAAACCCTTCATCTTCAGTAATTGCTTGTGCTGTTCTTCATGATTAACTGTACTTGGGTGACGTATCACTGTTTGGCCTTCTATTGCGATTCCTTTGAGATTTCAGCGATTCAGGACCTTTCACTCCTGGGTAAAAAACCCGATAATTAATTTGTTGGATAATTGCTTCAGTTTGTGAGCAGATGTAGAGCAATTTACTTCAAGACTTGGATCGTGCCCCATTCATGTATATGCTGCGTTTTTTATTTCCATCAATTAAAATTCCATTCTTGCAATGCTTCTAAATTAAATACAAAGTAAGCGGCATTGTACCACAAATATTGCAATTAATGCCTGATATTTACATAAGTGTGTTGTATCTAGTAGATAAATTATCAATTTCGATACAATCGAAACGGCATGCGACAAATGATTTATTAATTGCAATGATTATGACTTATTGAAATAAATTTCCGTTCTAGTCCAAGCGGCGGCGGCGGCCGCTTCCCAAATCCCAATTGTGGGTATCCACAATAAAAAATAAATCCACCAGATTTAAAGATGATTTATAAAAAACAAAAAATAAAACGCAATATTTCAAATTTTGATCGTCTTCATCGCTTTTTTTGAGTTCATTATTAATATATACTTTAGTTTATATTAGAAAAATGTCGACTTTCGTATTGGAAATTTATAAGACTATAACCACCCTTTACAAGTCTAGAATGTATTTCCAGTGCAGAAGCTAGGGCCTGACAAAAGGGCATTTGCCAAGAGCGCAACCTAAATATAATAAGCACAATCAACAACCAGATATTTGATTTGATTGGATCTTCAACTGCCTTCAGCTTCAAAAATTAGTAAAATGTTAATCGCGTTCCTAAACTTGTCTTAAGTGCTTATAATGTGACTTTTGCAGTAATTAATTCCAAAATTGCTAAAAAAATTGTTTCCGGCTCTTAAAATTAGTAGGAAATGTCGTATTCATCAATTTATAATATTTGACAAAATATATTGCCTTTGCCTCGCAAAAATGTTAAAATATCTCCTCTGAAATTCAAAATTGTCTTTGCCCTTATTAATTTAAAAATTGAAATAAAATATTATCTCAAAACTACATATATTAAAATATTTATTCCAAAATTAGTAAAATATGTCATCTTTGCATATTTTGCTTAATTTAAAAAAAGTAAAAACATCACTTACATCCTCTACAATTAGTAAAATGTACCTACTTTAAAAAGTATTAAAATGTTACATCCAGCTTCTAAAATTACAAAAACAATGTTACGTTTGAAATTCCTGATTTGAAAATTATATTTCCCTCATATTGTAAAATTAGTAAAATAACTCTTTTTACTACTAAAATTACAAAAACCACGTTGTTTTAGCTTTAATTGATTTCAAAAGTTTTAAAAAAATATTGCCTACGGTTTCTAAAATTGGTGAAATTATATCTCCATTTTGCACTTAGTAAAATGCCTCTTCTGAGCTTCTGACTCTTAAAATTAGTAAAATATCGCTTTCAATTCCAAAATTAAAAAAAATGATAAATTTTAGGTTTATTAATTTAAAAAGTAAAAAACGTCGCCTCCGGCTTCTAAAATTAACAAAATGTCTAGTGGGGTTTCCAAAATTAATAGAGTGTTGTTTACAGCTTCTGAAATTATAAAAAAATGTCACCCTTGCAATTATTATTAAAAAATTGAAAAAACTATTGCCTTTAGTGTTTTATTAAGAATTAAGAAAATGCATCTCAGAAATTTCGAAATTAATAAAATACTGCTTTCGACTCCAAAATTAGAAAAAATCACAACTTTCCGTGTATTTATTAATTGAAAAGGTTAGAAACAATTGCCTCCAGCTTCTAAGATCTAAGATTAGCAAAATATCTAGTCTGGTTTTCAAAATTAATAGAATGTTGTTTCCGACTTCTGATATTATTAAAAACAATGTCGTCTTTGCAATTATTATTAAACAATTAAAAAAACTATTGCCTCTAGTGTCTAAAATTATAAAATTAGTAAAATATTGCTTTCGACTCCAAAATTGGAAAAAATTACTAAACTCTATGTTTATTAATTTAAAAGGTATAAAAAATCGCCTCCGGCTTTTAAAATTAGGAAAAGGTCTAGTCTGGTTTTAAAAATTAAAAGAAATGTTGTTTCCAGCTTCTGAAATTATGAAAACACTAGCGCCTTTGCTATTTACTTTTAAAAAATTAAAAAACTATTGCCTCTAGTGTCTAAAATTATTAAAATAGAACTCAGGAAATTCAAAATTAGTAAAATGTCGCCTATTAATTCTAAATTATATAGCTCCCAAAATAAGACAATTACGAGTCCAACTCCAAAAATTAGAACAAAAGTTACCTTCTTTCGATTTAAAAAAATAAAAAACCCTCCAGTTTAAAAAATTATTAAAATACATCTCAGGAATTTCAAAATTAATAAAATGTCACCTATTAATCCTAAATTATATGGCTCTCAAAATTAAAGATATGTCGAGTCCAGCTCAAAAAATTAGAACGTAAGTTACCTTTGTATATTTCTCGATGTAAAAAAATAAAAAACCATCCAGTTTGAAAATTAGTAAAATGGCGCTTATAGTTTTAAAATTCGTAAAATTATATTTCCTTATTTAAAAATTAGTAAATCATTTCTCCTGCCTGCTGATAAAGTCATCTCTTTATTATTTTAAAAAAGATAAAAATAAACGTCTCCTGCTTCCAGTTTCCTGATTTATAAAATTAGTAAGTTGTTACCTACCATGCTGTAGCTGGGGACTGGTAACAAGGGCACTTAACACTTATCAAGGCAGCTATATGGGGCGAGTATGAAGATGATTTTTTCTAATTCTTTTAATAAAAAATTTTTAATAGCAAAAATTATGTTAATAGTGCTTTGGCAGACAGTTCAGTCAGGAATAGGAGTGCAAAAATTATATATTTTTTTTCTATTAATTATACACTGTATATAAAAAAATCCTTTCACATGAATTCTATCTTAAAAAAATAACAAATACAAAGTTTTCATAAATGATTGTAAGGACGTAGACGGCTGTGAAAATAATAAAAAATATTCTGTTTTTTAAAGACAAAGACTAGCTATTATTATAATTATTAGACAAATGAGTAACTCTAGAAACCATTTTCCAATGTTCCGTTGCGTAAATAGGACATTACAATGAATATTCCTGATATCAAAAATCTCCGCAGTCACCTACGTTGTTACAATCATTTATGAAAAGCCTGTATAAGTTCTTGTAGAAGAAATAATCAAAATGAATGCAAAATATAAGAACCCCAAAATCCACTAAATAATAATAATAATTAATTATACTCATATGCTATATGAGCTCAGTGCAAGAGAGATCCAACAGAAGAGTTATCTCTTAAAAAATTTATTGTTTTATAGAATATAAGAGAATAAACAGGAAAGTAAATAGTTGCTTATTCTCGAATTGCTATTGATTTTTTATGTACTTAACAACTTCGTAATTCTGAAGACTAACAAAGACGGTATCCGACAATAGATGGATGTGTACACATTAAATATACAGGATGTTGACAATAAATAAATTTATTGAGGTACTTAAATCCTTAAGTCTTAACTCGTTGAAGATTAAATCAATACAAGAATGTCTTCGATTGAATTTAATGTAACCAATAATCATTATCGCAGAATTTGCAATAAGTTTCCTTGTTACAGAATTTTTTGTCAAATAGTTAAATTACAAGATAAAATCTGTCTAATGGTGCAAAAACATCAAAAGCGGACTTTGTTTATTAAATTATTTTAAAAGAAAAAACTTTCAGAGGCCAACGCAAAAAAATAATTAACAACAGCTCGAGTTTGTAGAGCTTTATGTATTATTTTTTTTCCATAAATTAAAATTATAAAAATGTTAAAATTTTTTATAAACATTTATTTAGCTTTGAGCTAGTAGTCCAGTAAAATATTAATAATAAAAAATTGACTAATCAGATAGCTTTCAATATACTCGTACATGCCGATTTCGCGAGGTATTCGTGATCAAAGACTGAAGAAGAATGGTTTTTCTCGAATATTCTCTTTCCTATAGAATGTAAATATCCGCTAAACTAAAAATCGAAAATTTTAAAAATGTACATAAAAACAAGACGCCGTTTTTTTGTAGGGTTTCTCCTGTAGGATGAAATCCATGATCAGGCTTAGGTCCGAGCGAGTTACTTGAACAAACCGCCAGGTAATTAATCGGTATAATTAATTAATCAGTGTCTACATGGTCATGCACCAAGCACTCGAAAGTCAGTAGCGTCGATCCTTCAAATGTACTTAAAATATATTTATAGCTTAAATGGGAGAATTTATTATAGTCAAAAATAAACAAATACTGATTGAGTGAGTGACTGTCTATATGTCCGTTAATTATACCGCGTTTAAACAACGCGAAATGTGTAAATATAATAATGCCAAGTTACGCCATTGCAAAGAGCTCGCTCCCGCCGAAGCCTGGCCATAATGTACAAGATGTTATTACTTGTTATATAAATGAAATTAAATGCAAAAATCTCGCTTTTCGATACATTTTTGGCAAAAGAAACCTAAAATGACTGAACTATAAAGAAAATTCAAAATAAAGCTTCAAAGTTTCGAGTGTCAAGGTTACATAATTTATACAATCAAATCTCCACCAACTGTGAGCAAGACTAAGTGATAAACTTTGAAGAAACTTCCCTGTGTGAGAATTGATTGGTACGTCGATACTTTCTTTCTTGTAAACTTTTACAATAAACAAGTCGGGGCACCGGAACCAATTAACCGAGACACAAAATATGCAAATAATATGCAACAAAACTTTTAGCAATAAAGCTGGTGCAATAAAAGTCGTATTCTTGCGGTTTCCCATACCAAGATACGCACCCATGCTATAAACTTTAATATGAATTGGAAAAATGAATCGTTACGGGTCTAGTTTTTTTTGTGTGAGAGACTGTAATTCCGACCAATATTTACTACATGTTTCATTGGCGGTCAAAATACATTTGCGTGTTGACCACCTAACTGTAATTAATGTACTGCTGATGAAGAATTATTAGACAGAGGAATGAAAAATACGTGCCCGGAAAGGAAGAAAGTGGACAAGTCGGGTTTACCGCTGCTTTCCTGCAATTTTTGCATATCTCACAATGAGATTTTTCGAAAATAAGCTATAATTATTTCGCAGATTTATAATTACAGGAAGGGATACAGATTTGTAACTATCAAAATCACATATCTATAATCCTTCAGTACTCTCTAATTCAGGAAAAGGTGTAACTGTAATATCATGATAGTTGGGATGGGAGCCGTTTGCGCAACCGTTTACAGTTAAATTTACGTAAAAAGAATTTAATTTAATGAAATGGACGATAATTTCAATTATCCCGTGGCTATTTTAAAAATTAACGACAACAGGCTTTAATTACTTATTAACGGACATTAAAAGCGAGTTGTGTTTAGCAATTTTACAAAAATAATCTTTTTAATCGAAAACAAAACATGCATATCAAATTATGGCAGTTTCCTTTTTCAACAACCTTTATTCTGCTAATTAATTTAAATTTTTTAAATTTAGTTTTTTTTATAAATTACACCATTTTATATTTTTAAATTCGCCTTAAGTGAAATAGACTAATGTATTATTTACTAATAATTTAACAACATATAATCCAAAAAATGTATTCTGTAATGGGTGGACCAAAAGAATAAAAACAACTGATAAACTAAAAATATAAGAATTTATTCATGAAAGAAATATATCTACGTTCAAAAATGAAAGACAAATAAATAATAAAAAAAAGTATTCAGTCAAATACAGCAACCAGGAAACTGCAGACCGGTTTTGGGGTTGTTGACCAATACTTAGTATCGTGCACTGTGATGATGTACCCAACGTGAACGGATTAATTGCTTATATAAGACACTTCATATACTTATATAAGATTGGTGTATGTATTAGTATTAGATGGCAATTTGTCGTCTCCAACGACCGAAATAAATACAACTGCTCCTCAAACAGAAGCCGTGGCAGGCATTAAATTACTAATTATTATTAATGCGCTAACAATTCCAAAAAGAGTATGCAATTTGTCATAAAAATTTTTCATTGATTTGGTGTTTGAAGGCGTACCAGCACTAGTGCGGACAACCAAAATTTAAGACCTATTGAGGCTAGATATGAATGCAGAAAAGATCCTAAGCCTGAGTAGTGAAAATTTAAACTATCATTTTAATATTAAACTATGACCTTGTAAACATTTTATAAGTAAAATATTGTTGATCAAGTCAAGTATAGCACCAAGAAACGCTGCATTAAGACATCATTTTACGTTTATTTCAATTTTTTTCAACTAAATAATGACAAAACAACAGAAAAGACAAGAATAACAGACGTACTAGAAGCAAAACTATTAATATCATTGCGTCAAACTGTTAGCTTTCTAAATATTATCGTAAAATCAATTTAAAGTTTGACTGACACCAATTCTTCCTGTTTGTAAAAGTGTGTCTTCAATTTATGTTGCGTTTACCCTACAGTCCTTAAATACCCCATTTGATACCTTGAGTACAAATACCGAAAAAAAACTCTCTTTTGTTACTTGTAAGAATGCAAATAATAACCCCTGTAGAGTTAAGTTTTTACCGTTTCCTAATTTACTAACCACTAAACGAATCAAGCTACCTCAGACATGGTCTGCACTCTCGTTGTCTTTATAAAGAAATAGTTATTTACTTAACGTACTCAGAAAAATAAATTTGCGGCATGAGCACTTTGTTTGCAGCACGAGCGAAGCGAGTGCTTTATTGATGTGAATTTAGGTATAGTTCCGACCGCCAGAAACAGCTTTTATGATACAGCAGCTACAATTATGACCGTCATTGTGATAAAGTTAAAAAGGTTTATAATCCCTATTGCAAAAAAATTCTAGCTACTACTAGAAAAATTTATGAATATTTACAGTTTTATTGCAAAAAGCACATTCGTTTTATTGGTACCGTCAGCCTAACACAATTGAATTCTATGGTAAAAACCATTTCAGACGGGCAATACATAGCAAATATTTTTTTGAATAAACAAAATCAAAACTTAGTTTATTTACTAATAGATTAAAAGGACTGCTTAAAATATTTTTACATTAGAGGTCTAACCCAAAAGTTGTTATTGTATCGCCTATTGGTCAGAAAAAAACTGACTAAAGCCTATTAATTTCACGTAAGCGAAAAAGTACTGTACGAAGAAAAACGGTACGTATTTTTACAGAACACGTGTTAAACGTTACCACCTCTTTTATGATCCCACCGGACAGAGTCAAAAAAATAAGCTTTACATATTTCCTTGTGGGAAAAAATACCCCGATTTGAGAAAATTTATTCCTCTACGTCGAGAATATTCGAGAAAAGCAATGATTACGAAAGCTTCATTTACCGTCTCACGAAAATCAAGATGTGAGTAATTTTATTTATAAAGTTAGCAATATGGCGCAACGATATGAAATAATGGAGCTTTTGAATGGTATTAAAAATATTTGACTGGTCCTACAATTTCCATAAAATTAAAACACTCTTGTTGTAAACCAGGCCATGACAAAATGGCCACTCCGACTAAGATAATAAATCTTCAAACCGTAGATCTCCGACTATTCTACATTCAAGAACCAACAAACTTTTTACATGTTTATCTAAATAAGAAAAATCTGGGAGTTTTAGGATATTTGTAATGCTTTTAATCCAAGTAATAAATATAATTATTATGGTAATTTTTACCCTCGCCGGAAACCTAATGTTTTAAAATTTAGGATTTTAGTCACAGAGGCCACTTTTCACATGGATAGTATATATTGATCCCCATTCTACTAGTGTAACTTATTGGATCTTCTTGGTGTGTAGAATGAAACGTAAAACACTCAAGCACACCAAAAAATTTACTATACACGATGCACGTTTCGATAACAAAGTTGTCAATTTACGTAAAGAACGAAACTGATTTAATTCGGGTTAAAATAGGGTAAAAAGAGTTAAACAGTTTAATTCCCCATCTGAGAATGACAACTTTGTTGTCGAAACGTGCATCGTGTAAAGTAAATTATTTGGTGTTATTGGGTGTTTTACGTTTCAGTATAACGTTAGATAAAACAGTAAAAAAAGTCAAATCAAACAAAATTAGATATTGAAAAGTAAAAATAAAAAGATAACAATGTTTGTATTTATTCCAAAGAAGAAGACTGGACAAAAAAATTATTGGCTTCACAAAAGTAAAAGAAGACTATTAAACACAAATCCTATAAACAGAAATTTGTTGTCGATGTCCTGTCTTTAAAAATCAGAAAATATGTTAATTTTCGACAAAATCAAAAGTTTTATTAGAAAACGATATTAAAAAAAAATATCGTTTAGTAATCTACATTTATATTATCTGTATTTATAATGTTCTAAAGCAGCACACAGAAAACAATAGTTTAGTAGATTGTAAATTTTTTTAGAAATATTTTATCAAAATGTTTTCCAAGTTAAAGGCTTTATGTTAATAACATTTTACTAAAATTAAAATTTTCAAGTTTGCAGATATTTACTATAGGTATAAGAAAAGCAACTTGCTGCCATATTTGTGTTTACACTTGACTAGATTTCGTTCTTTTTAATATTCCTTTGTTTGTATCCATTCTTTTGTTAGATATAAAAACAGAGTTAATTAATTTTTAGCCAGTAAAATTTAAATATAAAAATTTGAAAAATTAAACGTTCCATACTTGTTCTCTCTATTAAAAGCATTTTTAAGGCAAACCAAACATGTACATTAAAAATATTATGAATATCGTTGGTGTATCTAAAGAAAACTTGTATATCTTTAAGGATAATGTGTTTCTTTAAGAACTTGCGTTTCATCTCCTTAGTATTACAAACAAGAGAAAAAAGCTTTTAAAGTAGATTTTTATAAAGTTTGTTTGTTCTAGTAACAGCTTTGTGTAATTGAAATATCTCTAGAAAAATTTCATTAAAGAAAAGAAATTTATTAGTTTATAAGCTTTTCTGAGCTTTAAGAAAATATATTTTAAAAGCTTAGTAATAACAAGTGTTCATTTAAAAAAGTTGGCAAGAGTGCCATGACAAAAAAAAACATTTTGAAGTATTTCTTAGCTAAATTGGGCTGCCGTACTGTCAGTTATAGTTGTCAGAAATGTCGGAATTGGCACATTATGTCAGATTTGTAACTTAAAATCTATTTTACGAAATAATATTCCTTAACACGTGTAGGAAAGCATTTCCAGTGCAATATTTTCCGATTTCAAAGTTGTCAACACCACGTGAATAAAATCACTGGCTATTCTTCAATGACTTTATTTTATGTTCCATCGAATAGATCCACTCGCCATCAACCTTTCTACCACTTCGAAAGTAACTTTCGACTAAAAACTTTTTGTGTTCCAAAGTGTAACAAATCATCGCGACAAAATAATAATTAACTACACCCAATAACAAACAAAACTGAAACTTTGAACGAACAAAAACTGAATACGAAAAAAGAAAAAACAAAATAAAACTGAAAATGAAAATTAATTTGCAATCTTGTAAACACAAACTCAAAAATAATTAAAATGATTTATTTATTCCGACATCAATTATTTCGCTACATTTTCTTTTATCAAAATCTCATAGCACTCTTAACAACTTTTTTAAATGAACACTTTTTATATACAATTTTGAACTGCGCATGTGATAATGGCGGGAAAAAATTGTAAAAAGTGGCGTGAACTAATTAAAAGCGATCGATCAATCTAGCAGAAGAAATATCCTTGTGCGTGTAACATGTCAATTATGAATCGATAGATTCATTAAGAACTGGATTTCCCGCATTACTATCTGTTTGCGGCACAGAAGGAAGCCGCTGATGACAGAAATCAGCCACCCACAGTCAATTTAAATTCGAAAAGCTGCGCGCAGTAAGCGCAACGCCTGAATTCAGGCAACCACCCTAAGAAGCACAAAAGCACCACACAGCGAGCTTAAGCCTTAAGCATCAACCAACACACCTTGGAGCTTCTTCTCCGTCTCCCAGAACTTCTGCAGCTCCGTGAAGTATTTGTCCAAAATGAACACCTTCGATAGGCCTAGCGTAGCCATATTTCAGGGCCTGAAAGCGCGGCCGGCCATATTTCAGACATCACACCACAACACGAACAACAATCACTCGCGAAGACTCCGGTGCACTGGCTCGGATGACGGCCGCTACCTGCGACCTGCTCACGTGATGCTCCCCGCTCACCTGTGCTACACCTGTACGCAGCTTTTCGGGATATCACGGGGCTCAAAGGCCCTAACCGCTCCTCTAGCTCGAGAGATGGCGACCAGAACTCATTTACATCAGGCGGAACGCGGGGCGAGCTTTCCAGCGCCAAGACTCGCAACTCCAATTAGGAGACTTCAATGGTGCGTCCAGCACGAGACCGCCGCATTCATGACCAGGGTACAAACTGGTTTCGGGACCAAATCTTTACTGGTCTTCTTCGCTTCTGCTTCTTTTTTCACAAGGTGCTTCACACGGGGAACGCACAAGACCGCCTTTGCTACCTGATCAGTGATCACAATATCTCCTTCGAACACCCATTCACACCCCTCACTAAACAACAAACATTACACAAAATATTGTACTTTGAATAGAAAATAAAAATGTGACTAAAGAAATAAAATTATTATTAACAAAGTAGCCTAATTCAAGCTGTTAAACTACTAACTACGAGACTAACTATTATTGACGAGTTTAAACTCGAAATCAAAAATGACCTCAGACAACAGTATTGAAAAATTAGTCCCTAAGCAAAAGCATTCCAAATTTTCCGGCCGCCTTGGTGCAAAAGTCTAAATGCAGACTCTTTAATTTTTTTTAATTATAGTTTTTCATTCTTAAGTTGTTTTTTATAACCCTCTCTGGAATATTAGTTACACACAAATTATCAGTTTAAAATATTTGCATTTATTTATAGAATTTTTATCTATTGTCAATTGACAGTTAATAACAAGCGATACGCATTCTGATGATAAAATTTAGAACCAGTAAACACTAGTGTGTTTTTTAAGAATTTAGGCAACCATTATTTTCCTATTAGAAAACTGCGTTGATAAGCAAGTAATGGTGTTAAATTTTTTTTCTACTTAACGTCGGTAACAGAGTCCGATTTGGGTGCGGTAATAGCCAATTCCGCACCCAAATTGCGTGCGGTAACAGCTAGTGCAATTTACTGTTTTCGGATTGGTAACACCGTGTAACACGCTATCGCTGAAATGAAACATCACGTTTCTGTGGGCAATGAGATTACAGTAATTATATTCGAATAAATCTTGTTGCACTTGATGTCCAGCAGTATTCCTCAACAAAGTGTTTTTGTGTGTGTGTGTCGCAATTAATCTATAAAATATTTGAAAATAGGGTGGACACTGGACAACGGTGGTAGACGTCACAAACTTTGCTTTTGAGGTTAGAACAGCGTTAAAGTAAAACTTGAAACTAAAATGGAGCTTTTGGCCTTTATTTTGACCATTTACAACCCCCATAGCACTCGATAATTTACAAGTTATTTGCTAGATGAGTGTATAAATCTGCTTGATTGAAATAACGATGAAATGAAAGGAGTTGCTGAGAACCGCAAATGGAGTGGGAATTTAGAGATAAATGGAGATTTTCCTTACTGTATTAATGCCAATTGGATTATTCAATCAATAACCGATACGGTAGGTAAAAAAGAGCCATTTGTGAGTTACTTACACAAAATTTTAAACAAATTTGAAAACATTTCAAAGTTCAATGACTTCATTGACACTTAAGTGACATTTTTATTACCAACTGTCTTGTATTAACGCAAAAGTCCCTAAAGATTAAATAATTAACTTTTTTACTTAAAAATTACGTAAAACACGTAAAGTAGAAAAAATAGCATAAAGAACTTGTTTTTTAAAGTCATTGTGGCACTCATTCTTTATAAAAACTCGCGCTCGCGCTCGTTTTATAAACTTGAATTCGTGCCACAAAGATGACTTTTCAAAACGCGTTCTTTAATATACTATTACACAACTTAAAACAAAGTTCAAAAATTAGTTTCCTTTCTTCTTCAATTTGGGGCACTGTGCATCAGAGAAAAAAACCATTCCGTTTTTAAACGTAAACATCAATACGTTTTAACATAGTTTGACATCATTTGGAGTAGGCGTTGAGAATCGTTCGAAAGCAAAATATACCGCTCTACTAAAAAGATAAAAGAGCAAAATTAATATAAAATTTTAAATTACTATAAATGAAGGGTACAGGAATAAAAAGATAAAGATCCAAAAATTTGTTTTGTATTTAATACTGACAAAAAACAGTTAAAAGTAATAACTGTCAAGACTCCTGAGTCTACTCAAGACTTATATCGAATAAAAAAATCTGCTGTATCTATGAAAAACGATAGGAATTTCACCTCTGTAAGAAAACAAACTTTTGGAAATTTATTGTTTTATCCCTGTACCTTTCAAATTACTACTAGACTAATATAGCCGAGTGGTAAAGGTTGCATATTTAGTATTTAGAACTTTGAAATAGTATATTATGCAACGAGAATTTAATGACAGATATTAAAGCATAAGTATAAAAATTAAGTAAAGAATACGAGAGTCTTAATAGCCATTAAATGTGTATTGAATACATTTTTTTTAACCAGTCATAGTAATAAAAAGATAGAGATTTATTTATAATAAAATTTATTAAACTTGAATTCACGAAATAAAAAACCAAACTGCAAAAAAGTTAATTTTAGCACAAAATAAACAAATTAATCTTTTTCATGAATGGTCATATTTTGATTAGTGCACTTATTAAACTGCAACTGTGGCATTCTTGGCAGTCCTATAACAGTATTGACAGATACTGATGTTGATGAACCAATTATTAATGAATTATTGGTCTGATTATATTCAATGGAATTCAAAATTTTTACTACATGTTTATTTTATTTCGAACTGATTCTTCCTTATAACTTTCGGCGTTCGGCCACTGTAGTGAACTTTCACCCAACGTAGCGTTTTAGAGATGTAATATCACCACCAGCATCGACCAATATTGTCGCAGAACTGCGACAAAAGCAGTGTCCGGTATATAAATGCTAACTTTATTGTCGTCTTTCCAATTCATAAATTGAGAATAAAATTTTTCATAGGTTTTTGCAGATTTTGCCGGCAACAAAAACTTTGTGGTGCTTCTGACTTGTTTTACAATCTTTAGAAGCGTAAGATTTTCTAGTTTTCACTCACTTTCTTCCATACTGACTCGTTTTCTTTTAATTGTAATTGTAAACCACTGCAACCTGTCACAGTTTTAAATATCAAGAGTCAATCCATGGCACTCTAATAAATATTTAAATCTTACTGTAGTACATCGTTCTCATTGGTCAAAATTTGTATCATAATAAACATCATGAAAGTACAGGTAATTTACAACTAATAAACCTATTAGAGTATGGGAGTCCATTTCTAGTATCCATTTTTTTGAATTTTTGGCAACGTTTGCTTTTATTTGTCTCAAAACTTTTAGTCCGCCGTTTAAAGACTTGTATTTTTGAGATATGTATTGACCTACGTACAAAATTTGTTATCACAAAAGTGATTTCTAAATAAATTGGCTGTTAACATCCTTGATTACTAAAATATCTTAAAGAATCTCTGAAAAAATGAGTCTGCACCTATTTCTTCTCTATGATAAGTATTTTTTGAAATATTGATCAATATATTATTATTTCTCAAATACTAGAGAGAATAATTTTCTATTATTTAAATCAAAATCGTGATAGTTAACTACATAATGACCTTGAAATGTATTTAGTATCAAAAAATTTAGACACGTATTTTTTGAAATATCAATAAATACATATACAAAATTTTCATTATAACATTGTTTCAAAAATTGGCAACCCTGATTAACAAATTATGTTAAAATTTGTTTTCTGACGCAACAATTTTTAAATCTGTCACCATTTTTGTTCTCTGAAAAATATTTATTTTCTAAGATATCGACCAATGTATCATTGCTCAAATATCAATTAGCCCAATTATATTTTAAATAGAAATTTTGGGAATAAGCTACAGCTTGGAATAAACTTAAATAAATCACCATGAATTACTAGGTATAAATTAGATGAATTACACGAATTGCCACGAATCACCATGAACTACATGAATTACATTTAAATGAAATCAAATTTTGACAATTAGATGAATGATGACCTTCAAATGTGATTAATTATTGTTTGTTTGGCGAAAAAATGATTGTTTGTTATTGTTATAAATTGTACGTTTAAAAGCAGATTTCATAATTAACTTAAAACCTTCTTTAATTTAAATGACGTTTAGACTGTAACTATCGTTATGACAATATGTATTGAAAAATCATCAACAGTTACAGTCTAAACATCATTTAAATTAAAGGAGCCTTTAAGTTTATTAAGAAATCAGCCCTTAATAAAAGAGTAATTAATACAAAACACAAAAAAGCTAAAAAGTAAAACATTTTGGTACTTAAAACACTGTTTGTGTCAACTCAGTCTAACTGAACGCAATTCATCGGGCTAGAGAAAATTTTCCCAAAGTTGCTTTGCTGTAAAAAATTAATTTGCTCATTTGAATAACAGTTAGATTAAAATTTGTACACCTACAATTAAGGGACCAATTACAGTTAATGATTTTTTCGCTGCTACTATAATAGGAAACTTACAATAGCTGCAGGTTGTAGCAATGTGTTGAACTATCTAATTCTCGTCTGTTTCAGCTCTTAATGATTGATCAAGAAAAAAATTTAATCAACGGTAATAGTGCCACTCAACCGAAAATTGTGCAGATTAATCATGACGGTTTGAAATAAAACAACAACTTATCGAAGAGAAAGTTAACAATTTTTGTTAGATGTCCATTAATCATCAACGATTTGAACTGTCGCTATTAACATTTCGTGTATCTTTATTTTGAGTTTAAAGCTTTTGACGTTAATATGATCTGATTGTAAATAATCAGATTTTATGGTTAAATTGTTGTATAAATTATTTCGGTTTAATTAAGTCTGCGATTTGGCGACGCGGTCATCAAGTTTTTAAAAAACTGTTTAATTAGCGGCTGCTTTACACATCCTTTCAGCACAATTCTGCTGTAGTATGGTAATTTGCTGCTACTCATGCGGATAGTACATTTTTTTACCAGTGGGTGGTATGTGGGATGGGACACCAACGATTTGTTCGTTATTTTCTGTTTGATTTTTAAATTCAAAGATACTAATCTGAAATTTGTAAATGTACCATTCTGACGTTTTGAATATCTAAAGCCTTTCAAGAGTTTAGTTCCAAAATTAACTCGAATTTTATACAAATAGTGGCAACTTCCATCATTGAAACATTCAAGGCCAAGCTTTTTTCCAAAACTTTGATTTAATTTACTGTCAGATGTTGGATGTGACCATAAAAACATTCTTTATCTGGTAAAATAAAGTTGTTAAGAGTTATAAAATTAAGCAGGGAGTGTTTTAATTGCATGCATAATTGATGAGGTGAGGCTCATTAGACTAACCGAATTCTTTGGAATTAAACAAGTCCACTGAATTGATAAGATATGGACATTTTCCCACCATTATCAGCTGAAAAACGTCTTTTCAGGAAACCATAAACGAGATTTTTAGGCTTAACTAGCACTAATTAGTTGCTATTTGTTTGACTAACTAATCTTAAACGAACACAAAATTTTAGCATGCCTGCATTTCCATAATCCCAAAGTGAATTGCGTTCATTTTTTTCTGTTTGTTACTCTGAACGCAATCAAAGCCTACGATAATACAAGCCTAGATCCAGCACAGTTTGTGACATCACAAACGCAGCCTAAGCAGTAAAACAAAGTAAAAATTGCCGGTTAAAGGAGTCACTACTGACACGTCATAAAATAAACGCTTTATTGTGGAAGTAGAATATGAATAAAGAGTTGTCCAACTTTCTTTTTAAGCGTCTCTAAAACCTCAATTATTAGAGACAAAAATATCTCCTCTCGGACTTAATCATACAAAATTTAATTCTATTCAACATTTTCCTATTTTTTTACTCTTTAATTAACTCTTATGGGCTAATTTTGAGAGATAATACAGGTTGTATCTTTCTTTTCAAAAAAACTCGGTGTTGTGATTGGTCGTTGCTAGAAAGAAGTATTAAAATTTTTAATACTACCGGTAGTATCTCAACTTGAAATTAACCCATTAATAAATATGGTTTCAGTAACGTTTTTTAATCGAAATAATAAGAATTTAATTCCCTCTATGACTGTATTTTTATTCGTTTTAAAACAAGTTTAACTAAAAATTTTGACTTTTGATGTTTTACGGCTTTTGTGACGTCACAATTTTTACATCCAGGCTTGAACTCTTATAGTCTTCGACGTAATCCACTTCACCCGCTAAAGCTAGCATAGATTCTTGTTCAGTTGTGTGCTTTCTGCTTTAATTGAAAAATTCCTTCAGCTTTTCAGAATATAATGCCCCATTTAAATTGCAAATAACATATCACTGCACAGAGAAAATGGCGTCCTTCCACGTGCTCTCCACGCCCTGTATCACAATGGTCGTGTTAAATTGAGACTAGACCACACGCATCCGATTATGCCCTACCTTCAGGCAGATGAAATTCCTGCCTTACAGTTACTTTAATATCACATTGTTTACAGAAGATTGATAAAAAAATCGTCGACTTGTTTGCATAAACGAAAATTTTATTCCGGAGTTGGCCACTCTAAAAAGAATCCGTTCCAAGAAAAGTCTTAAAAAGCTGGACAATAAAGCAATTTGATTATAATCAGTATTTTTTATGGCAACGGTGTCACGTCACGTCTTCAGGTTTTGTCTTCATTTCAAGATCTTGGCGTGGAGTCTAAACTGTTGTAAATCATAATGCATAATAGATCATATGCAAGGAGTTACGATGAATATAAATAGGCAAGACTGGATTTATATAATTACAAGGAACATGCTCTTAAGTGGAGATTTGCGGCATTATAATACGTTGCGTAATTGGCTGATGTATGGGATTCCAAAGAAAAGTCGACTGATTAATCAATTTTCATCATTTACTTCCTATGACGTGTTAGATTATTAAATGATGCTTCTACAGTTGCATTAATATTAATGGAGAATGAATGAACGCCAGGTTTTGAATGTAACATTGTGTTTTTTGTTGCTAGATTTTTTTGATGCTATCATTGTGAAATAGCGCTTTCTAAACGAAATTCTAAAAGCCAAATCAATGATTTTATTGTTTGGATTTCAGGTTGTATTCTTTAATTCGCTACACACACAACAATTGGTGGGTGTTATAATAACATGTTGTTCCAAATATAGAATAAAAATCTTTTAAAAATTTTTAATTACACAGTGAAATATGCTTCGTTCATTTCATTTCTTTTTAAAAAGTATTTTGCAGTTAATTCAAGAATATTTTATATTGACAAGAATTATATATCATGTTGTTAATATTTCAAATAAAATAGATAAATGTAGTTAAGCAATAATTATAAAATAATCTATCTATAATGTCAATCTACAATTAAAAAAGTGTAAAAGAAACTATTTTTATTGCAATTTTGACTAATGTTAATTATTATAATAAACATACAATTTGCCAAATTCACAAAATATGTTGCTTATTTAATATCTGGTTTTTTCTTTTTTCCGAATTTTTTGAAAGTGTTTTTTGAATTGCAATCGTTTGACTTCACAATTACAACTTCTTCTTCGTATTCGCATTTTGATATAGGTACGCAAATACGGCTAGAAATGTTACCCTATTATGATTAGTGTTGTGAACTGTTGTGTTTCTAATTTGTTCTTTTCATAATGAGGAAACAAAGTGATAAGTTTTTGTAGCAACAAGTGAGTCAAAGTGAGTAAGTTACTAAACTTGTTGCCTACTCTAATTTTAGCATTATATAAATAACAGTATTATTTTTAATCAACTAAAATGTTTAAAATGTTACAATAGAAAACCAAAAAAATAAAAAAAATACATTTTTATAGAAACCTAAACCATTAGACGGTCCAGGTAGAAAATAATTTGTTAAGTATTTACAACACGGTTGTACTTGCCAACAAATAAGTACATTACTCTACCTATACCTATATACAAATAAAAAATTAATTATGCCAAAGAATAATAATATTTGCTAAACAATCAAAACATAAACTCAAAATTAAATTAAATTCTCAGCCTACAACAATATTATTTTCCAATTTAAAGAATAACAAAAGCAGAGCTGAAAAATACCTACCTAAGCTTACTCTTTCAATTATTGTAATTTAATTTTTGATATCATTTAAAAAATTTAAACGAATTTCAAATAATTGCAATTTTTAGTTTTTTTTATATATTAGTTTATTTCACAAAAATCAAGAAATTTACCTGTGAAATCAAAAATAATAGTTATTTATGTATTGAGGGCATATTCAAAAGGATTATAGAACAAGGGAATGTTTAAAGTCCGATTAGAAAGGCTTTTAAATTCTCGAGGGCGATTAGTGACAATTATGCCTGTGAGGTATACAACGTTTTATTTCATTTGTCATTGTTTTGGATATTTAAATCAAAAGAAATCAGTATAAAAAAAATCGGCTTTTTCGTCGTTTCTAGGGGTACCATATTGTCATTTTTTGTTTACTTTTTTTTGAAGTAAAAAATGAAAAAATTACATTTATTTGACAGTGTTGCTTATTAACTTTAAATATAACATAAAGATATAGATTATAAATATTAATTTAATTTTAAACATTCACATCAAACACTTTTCTGGAATTGTGTAGCGTAAACCCTTGGGACAATATCTCTCTTGACCCAAAACATTTTCAGTTTTATTACATGTTCTTGCCACAATTATTAGGGTTTATTATAAAATATCAAGTGTTCAAGTAAAAAACGCGCTAGAGTGCTCTAGAGATAAAAGCAATTTGTGAAGTATGTCGTTAGTGCCAGTGTCTGAACTGTCAACCGAATTATTTTAGCAATATGAAAAATGTGTAGCCGTGAGAACAGCTGATTTGTAATTATGAAAAACAGAAAACCAAAACTTGGAAATCACTGAAAAAACTTTGACTTGACACACAATCGGATAAAATTTGGAGGTTACATTTAGTCATAACGTAGAGTTACGACTTGTCTTTTTAATACCGTCGTGTTTTAACGAAATTCCATAGAAATATAGAGCGTTTTTTTACTTGAACAATTTGTAGGTTTAAGTGCATCACTATCAATTATTTTTTAAAATAATAAAACGCGACTATTTTAAAACGTATTTTAATTTAAACGAATCTGATTGCACAAAAATAAAGCTAGAAAAAACTTTTAAAAAAATATCTACCTACTAACTACACAAATTTTTCATAATTTAAAAAAACTGCTAGCGCCATAAAAGAATTGTTAAAAGTTCATGAAGTTTTAGATATAAACACCTCACTGATATTACAAAGTAATATTCAAAATTTGAAAACATTTTTTTTATTGAAAGTTCTCATTTTTAGACTGAGGATAAAATTTGAGTCACTCTGTAGTCTGTATGAATCCTGTGATCTTTATTAAACATTCATATTTACTTGTAAGTTAATTTTTTTTAAATTACTTTATTAACAGAATAGAATGGAATCACAAAAAAATACATAATGATACATTTAGTACTATCACCGACTACTTTCGAAAAACAAAATTATGTAGTAAAGACATAAATGGATAATGTTTTTAATTCTACAAATGCTACTGAATACAACCAAACATTAGCAGTAAGAAGCAAGGAACAATACCATATTGTTCTTATGGTTTATGTTGTATTGTTGTTTAAGTTTATGAAAGAAGGAGTCTCGTACTTTCGACAAGCACGTAAAAGCTCCATCTCTTTTATTGTTACACCGGCGCCAAACTTATTTAAATACACAATATATACTTTTAATAACATCAAAACGTTTTTCAAATTGTATTTCGGGGTTAAATTATTATTAGAACAATTTTACAAATTCATAAAAATTTTGTTTCAAGCATAAGGTTAAATTTTGACATTGACATAAAAACATTTAATACAACGCAAAGGAAGTTTGGTCTTGATTTGTCAATGTCAAAATTTGATGTATCAAATTTAGGTTGTTGCAAATTGTATTAACGATAAAGAAACATTAATGTTACAAAAATTTGTTGAAAGTTTAAAAAATATTTTGAAAAAATCGCATAAGTATGTAGCAGATTTTTCAACTAGTTGCAGTTAAATTGCCCGAACAAAATTGTTAAATTTACAAAAAAATTAGAGTTTTGATTAAAAGGTGGAACATTTTGATGGCAAAAACATTTTGACTTTGTCAGTTTGCTTTTAAACTACGGCATTTTGACTACGAATTATTTAGAATAACTTATTTAATTACACTGACAATAACGACTTTAATAATGTTACCTCTTTATATAGATGCTGCAAATTTTAAATTTTGCCAAAAATAAAATAAAATTTTAAGAAAAAAGTTTGCAAAATTTATTGTACCACTTTTCTATGGCCACCAGTGTATTCTAGATTTTTATGTATTTATTTGTTATTTCTAACTGTTGTTATTAGTTAGATAATCACTTATAATTCGTTAAAGGCTGATTTCATAATCAACTTAAAAGTTTCTTTAATTTAAATAACGTTTAGGCTGTAACTCTCATTATGACAATATGCTTTAAAAAATCATCGACACTTACAGTCTAAACGTCATTTAAATTAATGGAGCTTTTAGTTGATTATAAAATCAACCCTATAATTTAAGAAAGCACGTAGTCTAGCTCTAGATTTAACAAAAAAATATTATTATTATTATTATTTTGGAACGTCACTAAGAATAATTAGCGTAGACTTGCAGGATCTCGAATTTGTAGTTAAATAAACAAAACCGTTTTTCTGTGTTTTTCGCGTCAACAGATGTTCTAGTAAAAAATAAAAAGCAAGCAATTCTTTCTTTTCTCTCAAGAAAAACTAATTACGAGTCGTTATTCTTGTCAGTTGCCCAACTGGTCATCGAAAAAAATCCAAAAAGCTTTTATTAATAAATAGCAATTTTTAAGTTGTCAGAAGGCACAATTTACGTTGCAGCGTACACGATAGCATCTTATTCATCATCAAGACACACAGTATGTACATTTCGGTCCATCCTCCGAAGAAAATTAAATACGTGCCTCCATCCGCCATACCCACAACATCTCCAGAAGGAAAGTCGCGTAGGATCCTTGATTGTTCTAAATTTCGTGGAGAAACGAG
Organism: Tribolium confusum; assembly: GCA_029207805.1. Taxonomy (NCBI): domain Eukaryota; kingdom Metazoa; phylum Arthropoda; class Insecta; order Coleoptera; family Tenebrionidae; genus Tribolium; species Tribolium confusum. The sequence goes on along the minus strand of JALGAY010000002.1, from coordinate 37,971,111 downwards.
GCGGAGCCATTTGATTAATAACACTGAGTTTGTAACAAATGCAAATTTTGTCTTGGGATATGTCATCGTAAAAGTTGTTGGCAAGAATACAAGCGGTCGAGACGCGGAGAATGTAATGGCGCTGGTTTGGTAGCTATTGTATGCTAGGTCATTGGCTGCCGCTCCAACAGGACCGCTTTTAAAACTTCTAATGTGGGTCGATGGGCAAAAATGGTATTGCGACTTTTGGTTTATGTGTAGGAGCAAAAAGCAAAACAATCAAAAAAGCTGTTTGCATATTTCACTGACCTGGAAAACCGCAAATTATATTTAAATTTTTGTAGGGTAAAAGCTGAAGCGAGAATAATTTCCGCCTGAAATATAAAAGTGCAAATTAATTAATAACTTACGTTTTGCGATACTTTCTAAATTTTAGTATGAGCAAAATTTAATCATTAGCCGTGGCTGTTTGATTAAAACTTTACTAACTTCGTTGTTTGTCTTTAAAGTATATGCAAATATTTATTATACTAAGTTTTATAAAAAACGAAACAAAAAAACCAGTATATATATTTAAACCAAATTAGGTAGAAAAATAATAGATAATAGATAGAACAGGTGGAATAATAATAAATATAGACCCAAGATTTTAAGTAGGTAGTTGTTGTAGAAATAATTTTTTTACAAAATTTTGAAGAGTAAATATAAGTCGTTTGACCGTTGGTTTTACAATGATTTCTTGTTTCTTCTAATTAATTTGAGCTGTTGAAATTCTCTAATTAAGCCTAAGATATGTAGAGGTATTTCAAAATTATCAACAATTAGAACGATTCAACAAAAGTCAGATTTTATTGGTCTACAAAAGCTCTTTTCATTTATTTTCATCTCACCAGAAATCAGTATATCGGTCTAAAAAATGTATAAAAAAAACAGCAAAAAAATAGAGAAGACTGGAAAGGTATACATCACAAAAAACCACGCTATGTTGATTGTAAGAAATTAGCGTTTTGGTACAAAATTAATTACTGTCCAACAACTTACTGTCAAACATCAACAAATACTTACAGTTGCCAACCAAAAACCAAAAATTAAATTGCTTGGTCTGTTTTATGAGATATTTTCTACAGCGTTTTTAAACCATACAAAGAGCAACGGTTTAAAATATACAAAAATAAACCTTATTGGTACAATTAGCGTAATAAATTATTTTCAAAAATTTATTTAGTTTTGTTTTGAGAAACACTATTATGGTCGTATCATATAGAAAAGTCGAGAAAATCAAGATTTTCAACATATTGTAAAAAGGCGTGTAAAGAGTTTCTATGTTCCTTATTCGGTCTATTATACAACTTTATGAGCTCTTTAAAAACCACAGTCATTAGTTCATCTTTATTGAGAGTTTATTTATGAAGGCTTAAAAGTAATCCAACAGACCAAATTTCTATTCAGACTACCTGCTAATGAAATAAACAGAGGATTGGATATCTGACCTGTTAGGTTGCCTTTAAGCTGTCATAAATAAACTCTCCATAATGATAAGCGAATAACTGTAGTTTTAAAAAAGTCCATATAATTTTATAATTAACCAAGAGACATAGAAACACTATACACTAATCTATAAAGTTTTTATTAAAAGTTGTCATTGTTTCTAGTAAGGGATTTTCTTTGGAGTAGAGTATAAAATATTACTTCGAGACTAGATCAATTGGCACATAGAAAAATTCATAAAAAGCAAACAAAAATCAACAAAAACAACCAAAAAAGACCCAAAATCAGCTTTAGAACGAGGTTTTCAACCTCAAATTTTGACACCACTTTATTACAAAATTTGCTAAACACCCGCTCAAGAAAGTATAATGTAACTTCATACATTAAAAAGCTTTCTTTTAATTTTTGCTTAAAAAATGATAATTTTTTTATTACTGTAAACCGCGAAATAATAGAGTGACAATAAATTGGTAAGGCAAGTATCTTATACTATAGTATTCTTGATTCAAGAAATATAAAGCACGCCAATTAAGTCGTAAAAGTAAAATAGTTGTAAAAGCTATGTAAACAGTCATTAAATTAAGTAAAAAACTCCGTTCAAAGACACAGCTGCACTTCTGTGATCAACTAGTAATGAAATGTTAACATAGTTGTCCAGTTAGACAATTAGTTAATTTACGCTTTGTTACTTCGAAAACAAAGCTGGTCGACTGTTTACATAGTTTTTACAATTATTTTACTTTTACGACTTCTTAATTGGTAAGCCCTACATCTCTTGAATCAAGAATATGTAATAGATAGCTAGATACTGAACATTTTGAATTTTACCTCAACCCTAAATTGCAGTTTGCGTAAGAGTAACAGGTAAATTTTCTGGCTTTTATTCAATAAGTTATTATTGCTACATTTGGATGTGTCATGACATTATTTTTAAAGTTTACACTTTTTTTCTTTGATGGGTTTATGACAGAATTCTAAATTTTAACAAGAGAAGAAATTTGGGTTATTTGTAATCTGTATTTTGTGCGATTCAAGTAGCTTAGAGAATTGTTTTTGTGTAAATGCTTACGCAACCAGATTCTTTCAAATGATTTAAAAAAAAATTTAAATTAAAACTAAAACAGATTGATTTTTTTCATAAATTTTTGATTGCTTTTTTAAAAAATACAACATGAAAATTTTTACGAAATGGTTGTATTTTAATTTGCAACTGCAAATTAAAATACAAAAATACAAATACAAATAAAAAAAATTATTAAGTATAAATAAATTTTTGTCAGAATACGTTCTACTTTTTCATTTTTCAAAGAAATACTCAAAGAAAGAGTATGGAGGGACCCACTTGGGACATCCGATGAATGTAGAGAGATGTACAAAATGTTTAATTAAAAAAAATATATTGCAATTTTTACTAGGTATGATAGTCTTTGTTGAATCGAAATATCTAAACTTGATGACTTATACAAATGTTGAACGTTATTAAATAGTCGTCCCCCTAATTTTTTCACATCTTCTTGCCCTATTTTCTGGCAGAAGACAAACTTTTCTAGCATTTTACAGTTCAAATTCATCAACTACTTTTAGATGTTTTGTTTTTTATGAATCTCAGTATACATGCAGAGGTAATTAAATTTCGTTTCGGGAAAGTCGAGGAAAATTACTAAAACATCCGTAAAATCTCTGGGGGGTTTTGATTTTCGACAAGTCCGATAACCAAGTTACCTCCAGTTCCGCCTAAACCTATTATCGTGATAAATTTCAATTGAGCACAATTTCCTCGACAGATTTATGCTTCGTCCATGCATCTGGCCTAGATATAGATATAAATCTCTCGTATCCCGTGGCCGCCATCATATTAACATTTCTGTAACCAACACAGGCAATTAATTGCCACCAGAATCCAGAATAAATATGATAGGTCAGATTTGAACGTTTCCCACGAGCACACGTGTTCGATCTTATAATAAAATTTACAACCGACTTACAACATAAACGAGAATTCCCGGAAACCGGAGCTCAGAAAGCGAAAATAACTCGTTCGTTATATTTACAAATTATGTTCGTCGCTTAACTGCGAATTGAAGTCTCCGCGAAAAAGACTCGCGAAGATGAGGCACAGGTTTATAAAATCGGGTAAATCTCAGTCAGGTTGTGTAATAAATCTAGGCAAAAATAGAAAGATGATTTATATTCTTGCAAGACGTGCTAATTAATAATTATTTAATTTATAGAGACTCATCCGGTAAATTATTGCTTTTGGAATACCGAATACCTATCGAAAAGGTTCTTTGTGATTAATCTGTTACGGCTTTTTTGTGTAGCAGAGCGTGATTGGAGCTGAAAATCGACCGAACTGATTAAAAACGTGGAGTCACAAGGCTATAAAAGATGGTTTTTGTAATAACAGTTCTCGGCCAATAGCTTTTTATTGACCATTAAGCGTTTTCCTGCTTAAACATAAATCTAAACTAGGCAAAATCCTGTTGAAGTCTCAGGAGATATTTAATTTCGTTTGAGGAAACCGCAGGCAATATATTTTCATGAAACTGTAATTTTTCTTCCATCGGTTATTTGTCATTTTGGGGCTCTGGACTCTATACATATTCATCACTCGAGACTGTAGATAAATCGGCTTAACACTTTCTGCTGCCATCTGTACGTGTGTGGAGAAACTTTCATCAGTTCTTGTCTTGAGATTTCTGTAGATAATCAGTGATGTAAAGCTGGTTGTATAAATTTGAGGACTGAAGCATTTTTCAGGGAACTGCGGCACGAATATTTCTTTTTAATTTTTTTCGGAGATTTATCTTCATTTATCTTGGGAAGTAGGTACATTTATTTAAATGTGGGTAATTTATAATGGTAAGGTGTAGAATTTCATTGAATAAATTTCCATATCTCCGGTTTCTCAGGAAATTATACAGGCAATAGATCTTTAAGTCTTGTATATTAGTTGTGCGTTTTGCAGACTGCGGTTTTAAATTGTTATAACCACAAAACCGAATTGAGAAGCTTGAAAAACTTTTAAAGTTCTTAAAACAAGTTTGGGATTTTAATTCTGTTAGGAAAACTTGTAGTAATTGTTTAATTGCGTCATAAATTCCATGTTCTGGGCTTTATTTAATTATTATTTTAGTAGCAATAAAATTTTGATTTTTTTTTCTAGAAAGTACTAATTAGAGGCGTATTTATGAGAAACTTGTAAATTATTTGAATGCTATAAAATGTTTTTTTAATTTAACTAAAATTGAAAAGAATGTTTTTTCATTAGTTATAATTGCAGTATTTGCAAATTAAGTAAACATTAAAAACATCTCAATAATTAATAGATGTGTTTTATTTTAAACAAATATTGCAGAACGAGTTTATTATTTATGCAGGAAACGGAAGCTGTTGATTTGAATTAGCTTTCATTTTGATGATAAAAACTATTCCATAAATCTCATATTTTTAACAATAAATTAACGTAAAATGTTTTATACAGAGTGACAAGTCTTAACACCAAAAAACTATTTTTGTAGCTATAATTAATAATGTTATCTACTCCCGTATTTTATCCATTGATAAATTTGCTTATAGTTGTTCATTATCGATGTCTTTCAGGCTTTCAAAAGTTTTTATATTTCCCATTATACAGGGCCATCCATTTCGAGGTTGATAAAATAAAAATCTGTATACCTACATCTGTCAAAGGTAAACGTTAAGTACGCTGTCATTTATTTAGTTGACATTCTGCCATTTAAAATATGGAGCATTTTGCATCTGGATTTTATATTATGATCTTGACGAAATGTGGTTCCAGCAGGATGGAGCAACCAGTTACGTAACACAACCAAATCGAGCTCTTTTGCAAGAAAAATTTCCTGAACGTGTGATTTCGCGATTGGCTGATGTCAATTGGCCTCCAAGATCCTGCGATTTGACGCCTTTAGATTTCTTTTTGTGGGGTTACGCGAAAGATTGTGTTTACGCAAACAATCCTCAAACTCTTGACGAATTGAAAACTAATATTCGTAATGTAATGGCCGAGATACCGCCCGAAATGTGCCGGAAAGTCATTGAAAATTATCTCAAAAGCATCAAGGCCTGTAAGAAGTCCCGTGGAGGACATTTGAATGATATCTTGTTTAACTAAAAATGGCAAGGATAAATCTTTAAAATGAAATAAAAATTACATTACATTCCGAATATTTTGTGTTTTTTTTAAGTTTACTTTATCAAGCTCGAATTGGATAGCCCGTTATAACAAAAAAACATAATAAATTCTCGTTCGATTTTTTAAAGTCAAATTTAATGGTCTAATCAGTTAAAACTACTCTAATTTATAAGATAGTTATATAGTAACTTATAAGATAGTTTAGAAGCCTTGATAAAGAATCAATAAATGATTCGAAACGTCGGCCTTATAAAATAGTTTATCTGCCTTGTCCACTTCCCCGTAACAATTTTTTTTTTTAAATATTTATAAGATAGTGTTTATGATTTACAAAAATATATACAGGCTGGTTTTGAAGCAACGTTAGAGATTTTAACAGGTGACAAGTCTTGTTGAATGGATGCTAAAAACTCAAATGCGTCTTATACCAATCTTTATAGTTTTTGAGATATACGCTGTAGATTTTTTTTTTATAAAACATTATTTTTAAAATATGACAACACTGTTTTTGAACATATAGATTTGGAGATATACGATGTAAAAGAAACGACAATCGATAGTAAAAAAAAGAAAGCAAAATTCTAAAAAAAGTTAAAAGACGAGTCATCAGCTGGAAATGAATAAAAAAAAATTTAAAAAAAGAGATAACAATTCTGAAAAATGTGAGAAACGATTGGTACAAAAAGCAGAGTTCTAGAACAACAAAAAATATTGAGAAACTAAAAACTTTCTAGAAATAGGTAGGTGTGAAACGACGATTAGCGAAAAAAAATATATCAAATTTTTGAAGTTAAAACACAACGCTTGGAGAAAAAAAGACAAAGCAATGGAAGATTTTTAAAAAATTATAGAAGTTTTTAGAAAAGGTTAGAAAACGACGACTGAATGAAAAAGACGAGCAAAAAAATTGTAGAAAGACAAAAACGATTCTAATAAAAAAGTTGGAAAAAAAGATGAAAATTAAAAAAATTTAGAAATTTAAAGATTTAAAAAAAGTAAAAAAATTTAAAAATTACGTTTAAAAAAGATTCTGAAGAACAAAAACATATTCTAAAAAAAAAAACTACAATTGAAAAAAGAGGAAAAAAAGTAATACTTACTAAACTATAATGCTATAACAGCATCCAAATGAGTTTTATTATAAGTTTTTTAAAGACGCAAATTTTATACAACAAATTTTAAAATGGTTGTTTCTTGTTTGCACACGACTTATCTAAATGGTATTAATAAAAACGTTGCATAAATAACTATTATTTTAACTTAGTTGTTTATTCTGTAAATACGAGATAAATTAACATGTCTACAATGCCCTTGCGACTAAAAAACACACTCGCTTCTCTTATAACGCCCGTATCATAATGCATTCCATTCATTATTCATTCCCAATATATAAGATTATAGTAATATAATATCGCATTGTAAATCAACAATCATCATACAACCAAAACCAAACTAAAAAAGTAGACTATTATTATAAATATATTTTAGATATTTTTGATGTATCAACGCGCACATAAATAGTAATACACCTACCTCTCTTAAAAGAGATGGAATCCTAAAAGACAAGTCATAATGTCAACCGTTAAGTAGTACCAATTTCAGACAATTGTTTTCGATCGATAAAATGTTCTTACCTTTCTTAGTAATGAATATACTATTACGACACTATAACCACAATACGTAATAAACAATAATAATAATTTAACCAATACCAACAAATAATAAATCACATCTATGAGCATTGGGTAACAAGAGTTTGAAAACTCACCCTATTAACCAGCGGCACATTATAATGTGTGTTTGTTTAAAAAAAAAAACTCGTAGCAAGCCCTGACATTTTTACCTATGCCGTACATGACTTCATACAACAACAAAATTTTTATTATTTAAATTAACCATGTATTGTTGGTTGCCTGCTATGCCATTTTACCCTTCACAAATTAACTTAACCATAACCTACGAATATCTTCTCTTCCCGCCAAAACGAGCTTGGTGTTGGTGTGTTTTTCTGTGGTTGCCTTCGTGGTGTTTTTGTTTTTCAAACGTTCTTTATTTTATTTAAAATGAATTTTTGTTTTAATGGTCGAAAAGTGAGGTTATGAGATCTTTCATTTTGACAAGTGTGTAATCACAGACATACAAAACAATTGTTTTTTAGTTTCAAAGCACTCTAGAGTTTTCTTTTTAAACACACGATACTACTACCATATGTTTATTATAATTTTTGATCAGAGACTGTCATGAGAAACAAAAATTCTAAAAACGTAGAGCCTAGATTAATTCACTTCGTAAATGTCATTTTGCTGTCACTGTCAAAAGTAAAATTTAGATTTGATTTAAATTATGGAGTTTACTGCAGAACAAAGAATTTTTTAGTGGAATCATATTTTCGTAATGAGCACTTAGCAAACGGAGAATGGGTTTACTGATCCAGACTTTGTTTTGACGAGTTTCGGGAGAAATTTCCAGAAAAAATCATAACAGAGTCAAATTTTATACCAGCTTGAAAAACACTATCACGTCCTTTCGAGAAACCGGCAGCGTCAATCGGAAGAAAGGTGCTGGAAAATCAAAAACAAATTCCATTGTGAGTGACAGTAAAATGATTTTATTATCAAGTGAAATAAGTTACGCCCTACGATTTTAGAATTTTTGTTTCTCATGACAGCCTCTGATCAAAAATTATAATAAACATATGGTATATGCAAAGCAATAAGCAAATACCAAAAAGCCCTATCAACATATTTTAAAAATTCATCAACAAACTTTTAAAATAATAACTTAAACGCACTAAATAGGGCAGAATTTTAGTTATTTTGTTGTCTACTCAGATCAGTAATTTAAGAGCGTTTTGTGTCTGTTACCCTTAAAAGGCACACCCTACTTTGAAACCAAGGGCTAATGCGATTAATCGCTTTTTTCCATACAATTATATTTTAGTCAAAGTTAAATAAAGAAAAAAAGTCTTTGTTAATAAAAAAAATCTAAAAATAAATTCATCAACATTTTATCGATTTTTCAGATTTAATAAAATCTTTTTTTCCAAATATCTGATCAGATTTTTAAAATAATAATTTTTCCAATATACCTCTTAGAATAAAAATCACTATTTATATTATTAAATAAATAAATAATGTGTTTTGACCGTACTTATTACCAATTGAAAATCTGAAGATGGTAGCTGCCCTTCTTAAAGAGGTAAAGTATTAGTGTCAACATTACCCTAGATATATTTTCCCCTCAAAATTGTAAACAAAATTGACCTGTCTCAGCGTTTTTTTGAAAATAAATAAATAAATCCAAAAACTTGTTTGTTTCGAATGCCCTTGTATATTAAGCAGTTATTATGCACCGCTGCTTTTAACATTGTCTTACTATGAAGAGTAATATACCGGGCGAATCAAGTTATATCGGCACACCAAAAACACGTCTTAAAACAGGGAAAAAAAAATGAAATTTATATATTACATTAAATTGGTATCTAATCTTATCTACCTTTAAAAAAAAATTTGTTTTAGCAATTTATTTAACCTATAAAACTAAAGAAAAATGTCTTTGAGAAAAAAATCTTACGTCCTGTTTTTGACATCAACTGTTCAAAAATGTCTAACAAAATCAATCTACAAAATTAATTATTAAAAAAAAATGTTAGACTTTGATTAAAACCCATTTTTATATTATTTACTAAATATTTTAGTCTAGTTTATGACTTGAAAAGTTGAAGTAGTAATAAATCCTTTGCTCAACGCCCTAAAAATTGAAGTAGATTTATGACTTAGGAATTTGTTACCAGCTGTCTTAATTTTTAAGTCTCCACAATAGTCGTACAATTTTTTTGAGAATTTTTGCTTAATTAGAAATGGCTGTTTTTGGGGCGCGGGTAAAACTTGATTCACCCGGTACAATAGCCGCGGTATAAACTCTTTTTATTATAAAAAAATTTACTCACTAAGAAATAAAAAAAAATAATTTTGACTCACTACATACAAAAAAATGAAATTTCAGAATTATTTTTGTAGCATTTTAATACTATACATACCAGTATAACCAGTAAACATGCTTACTTATATTTATTTTTGCAGAAAAAAAGATTTACAAGTAATTATGTTTTTAAATTAAAGAAGATAGTTGTTTAGAATTTGTTAAATGTTTGTTCAATTTAATTTAATTACGTTAGTTGGTGTAAAGTACACAGAAAAATGTCTGCCACCAGCAAAGCTCATACCATATTAAATCGTTGTTTATAGAGATATCATGTTACTTTGTAAGTAATAAGCAACAAGCAATTAATCCTTTAAATAATGAGAAGTTCAGAAGCGACATTTGATTTATAACAAATTACCCCAACGCACGCATTCGATGTTCTCTACCGACTGTTGAACTTTTTTATCATTGAAACCTTTCTAAATCACCAAAGCATCCAGTTTTCAGTTTCAGGTTTATTTCAGGTCGATTTGATTCTCGGTTTTGCGATAAATTAATAAGCAATTAAATGGCACCTAAATGGTGTTCATTAAATCGGTGAAGCGGAGATTTATTATTTGTGGTCGAGGATCAGCGTCGGATTATTGCATGCAAAGCAGTTCGAGATCATGAATAGCCGAGCAGATGCTAATCTAGGATCGGCCCGGAATGAGCCTTATAATAAAACAGGAGCATCTGTCACCGATAGGTGAAATGACAGCGTCGTCTCATTACGCGGGGCAGTGACGGATCGCGGCAGAAGAGCGACCTGCCAGCTGTCTGATTTAAAGTCGCGAAACTTGTCCAACACAAAAACAGCAACAATGCCGGGTCGGCGTTCACCGGCTCACCGGGCAACCCACTGACTCCTGGACCACGAACGCATCAATTGCAAATGCGCCGAGGGGCGGCCGATGGACGGCCATTGTGCCAAGCTACAGCACGAGAAAAGAAACGGTTTTGCTCGCTTTTTGCTTCATATCCATCCATAAATATTTCACGAAATACAGAAAATTCTAACGCAATTTGCTTTTAGGGTATACATACCCCTAATTAACCGGTATATCGTATATCCTTTTAGGCAAACATTGTTTATACGTTTAAAAATTAAAATAAAGCAAAAAGCAAGTTAAGCTTACTCTTTTAATTATATTTTGCATATAAAAAAGTTGCATTACATTACTATTTGTACATTATCAAAATAGTAATAATATTTTTTTTTAATTATTATTCTCCAAATAATATAAATTTCAACATCTGTTCAACAAAAAAACAAATATTGTTTCAATAATAACATAATCTTTTTAATATAGGAAATAAAATTTAGAAGGTCATTATTTGCACCACAATGGTTAGAAAAAAACAAATTAACCCACAATTACACTTATTTTTAATTACCATTATGTTAAAATAAAGTAGGTACTTATCTTTCAATGCACAGTTATTGTATGTATTTACGAGCCAGTTAACTATTTTTCTTATTATTATCTATTGTTTTATAATAAATAGAAATTGTAACTAAAACAATGAACATAAAAAGCTTCTAAATCTTTTTATTTTATCAAATTTACCGATTTTGGTGAATTTTAAAAATCCTCCAAATATCTGCAAAATTTTAATCAGGAAAACTTTATTTTATTTCGAACTACGATCCGTTTTTAGAAGTTGTTCTACGGCCAAAATCCCAGCGTAGGACATCATTAGTGTTCAAAGAATGGTGAAAAAATAATAAAACGACTTTTATTTGCAGTAATTTTTTTTTGTAGGAAGCAGGGCTCTCGCGTTGCAGTCCTAGATCTGTTATTTGTTAAGCAAAAAAATTCTGATTTTAGCATGGTAAATTAGACTTTTCTCCTTATGTCACCCTGTGCCTTGTTACCAACTTTTGATCTTTAATAAAAAAATGCTTTAAAGTTATCGTTTCTTAAGTGATTAAGAAAAGTATCCAAGTTAGAATTGTAAAAACAGATCAAGAAAATACAAAATACAAAATCCATGTTATAGCCCCAAAAAAAATTAAAAAAATTTGACAGCTTGTCGTTTGAGACGCAATCCTGCCATACGCATTCTTCGTTAAACAAATCCAATAAAAAAAATTGACAAAAATATCAAAGCGTTGGTGGTATAAAATTTAAACAAACAAAATTAAAAATTTGCTCAAATTGCCTTTGGCAAATGAAATGCTAGCTTTATTAACTACTACAAAATTTTATTTTTTTGGGTTTTTGTAAATCCGTTTATGGTTATCCATGTTGAGGTTATTGCTGAAAAAAATATTAAAATATTCCACACGCGTTTACCTATCAAAAATAATTTTGAGATAATAGTGCATTTTTTTGGAATTCATATAAAAATTTAAACCGAGACGATTACAAACATTTCGATGCAGATTTAAAATCTCCATCAAAATATTTTTACTTTTTTTGAATAAGATAAAAAATATGTCAAAAATACTACTCTCATGTTTCTTTTTCAAAATGACCTACACAAATGACCTTATCAGTTATTTGTTTACATAGAAAATTAAAACAGCTCCCTTCCAAGTAAGGGGTCATTCGACCCCTCCTGCAGTCTACATTTTTGAGATGCTTCTTGAGGGGCTGTTGGAGTTAAGAGGTTAGTGTTTATATTAGTGGTAGTGTTTCAGAAAATCAAGTTTAAGCTTAAAAGTAGTCCCCTTTTAATTAAAACTTGACTTACTTCCGATTTTTGCTACAAATCATCAACATCAAAGTTACTTCGGGTTCGAGTGGCTCCTTTTAAATAGAACACACTATATCTAATACTTAAATAATTTAAACTGCACTATCAATAAATTCTCTATTTTTATTTCTATGAATTGATTAAAAAATGTAAACAAAAAGAAAAGATCAAATAATCTGTACTTTGTCTTATTCTTTTTTTTTTTTTTTAAATTTAAATTAGAGATAAACATTTCGAAGTTTTTCTTAAACGTAAAAAGCATTTTCTGGCTTTTTAAATAATAATTTTTTTCTTACACGTAAGCTCAACAAATGCATAAATCTTAGTTTCTTATAGTATAATAAAACAATTTTTAGAGTGGTGTTTTCAAAACATTCGTAATACACTAAGATCCCAGAGCCGCCAGACCTTACTTATTTTCTGATGAACAACATGTGTATATAGAATAGTGTTAGAATCTGAGACTTGTTTTATTTGAAGACTATTTTACTTCTTTGTAGGTTAAACACAAGACATCACAAGCATCATTTTAAATGTGTGGGGATTGCTTGGCCCCAACAATTGGTCTGGCTGTTTATAAAAGAAGTAAAATGGTCTCCTAAACATTATATATAACAATATAGTCTCAGATTATGTCGATGTTTAAAGCGTTTGGAGATAATTCTCGATGACAGAAAGTGTCTGGCAATATTGATTATTAATTTCTAACAATATTTTGTAAAACATTTGTGAAAATTAGCTCTTAGACTTTGAGTAAAGTGAGTAATATTCTTACTTACCTGTAGCACCTGGTATCAGAGAATTGGCCCATGACACAAGCTAGCGAGTATCTGTACGTTTACAGTATATACTAACACTATTCTATCGTACACATTTTGTTCATCAGAAAATAAGTAAGGTATGGCGGCTCTGGGATCTTATAGCCTATAAGTGAATTCGCTCAGCTGATAAGTGTTGCTAATTTTTCACCCGTTTAATGTCTACTTTTTTATGTGACTATGTCTACCGCCTAGCACGTTTATCTCGAAAGACGGTACACGCAAAAATATTCTATTTTGAACTAGTAGCGCCCCCACAGCCAGATGTAGTTTGCGTAACTACATACCGGACTTCCTTAAGTTCAAATTTTTGGCGCCTGGCAACAGTAGAAGAAATCAAGTTGGCATCGCTGTGTGCGATCATGCGTAAATAATTGAAAAAAATTATGGCGTCTGGCCCGCATCAGTGTAACAGAAAACACGCATTTTCGAAGATTTTTTGAAACCTCGTGCTTCAACAGTTAGTTCAACAAGTCATGTAGTGGACGTGCTAAATCAGTATGTTTTCTACAGGTATTTTTCTATTATAATAAAATAATTTGTTTTAGAATAATCGAGTTATCAAATTTTTAAACGTGTCAATGTCAATTAAATTTTAGTGAGACAAATTTACATCTAAATTTGGCAAAAATCATAAGTAAATCATGTTACGTGAAGACACTTTTGCTATTTTTGATACATTTCGTAAAGAAGATTGCCCGAAAAATGAAGACAAAGAAATACATCCAAAAAATAATGAAAATCAAAATAATTGTGTTATCATAACAAATTCATGTTGTACGTGTAATGGATATTATGGACCCTGCTTTGAAGACTCTGTGTGTCCCACTTGCCATGTCTTCTTGTTTCTGAATGCTGCCTCAACTTTGGACAGACCTTTGACTCCTGAAAGCTCTACGTATAGTGACTCTGGCAACGATGAGCCTATTGACAATAGTCAGGCAAGTAAAGCAGCTATTTACAAGAAATCAGTCGGTGAAATGGCGCCTATTAGAGTGGATACTTTAGAAAAAGAATTACAAAGACTTTCTATCGCAACTCATGATGACATAACTGAGATTAATTTAGAATCGTTTCCAACTGAAGTTCTTATGCATGTTTTTGAATATTTAGACGAAATTTCTTTATGGCGTATAGGACAAGTGTGTAGACGATGGAGAGAAATTCTATTTGTGTGTGTAAAATACGACCTTTGGCGAGATTTAGTTCGTTTGAGATGACCACTATTACCCATAGATAACTATAAACAAGACTGGTACGAACTTTATTCAGCAATAATGCTTAGTTTTTCTTGTTTGAAATGTATCAAACAAATGGCCGCTCAAAAATTACCTTTACACTAATTAGAAAATTCTTTGAGAAAGATCCGTTTAAGAACAGAAATTAAAGCAATGAGGGTTGATCCATTAGAAGGAATTAAAGCAATATCACTTGATGCCAATTGTTTTCACTGGCAAGCAACGATAGAAGGACTTGCTAAGAGTCTTTATAAAGAAGGATTGTTTTTTCTCTACATACAAATACCAAAGATCTATCTTTTGAATCCGCCAACTGTCAGATTTATTACAAAAATTTTTCATCCAATATATGTCAAGCTGTGGGCATACTGGCATTGATTCAATTCATCGTAACTGGTCTTTAACTTTAACAATTAGTAAATTACTCATTTCAATACAATCCCTTCTCACTGATCCTTTATGCAATGTTTGTATGGAGCCTGAAATAGGAAATATGTATTTGAAAAATAGAAAATTATTCAAGGAACAAGCAAAATTATGGACCGCGTATTATGCTATGCATGATTTGTTTTCCCATTATTTTATTTTTTTTATCTATATAATAAATTTATAATAATTTAATTAAATCATATGTAATCCTAAAAAAAATAAACTTGTGTAAAAAATAATATTTGCTAATAGTTTGGTACAGAACATTCTAGTGTTGTTCTTGACCCTGATGCACTGTGAATAAATTCTTAATTTTTTTTTCTATGAATTGAATAAAAAATGTAAACAAAAAAAAAGACAAATAATCCGTATTTCGTACTTTTTTTAATTTTGAATTAGAGGGGACTGATTCGAGGTTTTTCCCATATGTGAAAAGCATTTTCTGGCTTTTGGAATAATTATGTTTTTCTTACACACAAGCACAATAAATGCATAAGTACTTATATACAATTTCAGCGAAATTCCTTCCGATTAGTTTCTCAGTAATAAAACAGTCTTTAGAGTGGTGTTTTCAAAATATTCGTAAGTGGAGGACGAATCCACTCAGCTAAAGGTTGCTAACTTTCCACTCATTTAATGTCGACTTCTTTATGTGACTATCTCTACCGCCTAGCACGTTAAGCTCCGAAGACGGTACAATCAAAAATACCTATTTTATTTGGAACTAGTAGCGCTCTTATAGCCGGATATAGTTTGCATAACTACCTCCCAAACTCCCTCCCGCAGAAGAAGAAATCAAGATGGCATCGCTGTTCGAATGTGTGTGATCATGCGTAAATAACTGAAAAAAATGATGGCGTCTGGCCTGCAATAGCATAATATCAGAAGACACGCGTTATCAAAGATTTTGTTGGAACCTCGTGCTTCAACAGATAGTTCAACAAGTCATTTAGTGAACGTGCTAAATCAGTATGTTTTCTACAGGTATTCTCCTATTATAATAAAATAATTTGTTTTAGGATAATCAAGTTACCAAATTTTTAAACGTGTCAATGTCAAAAAATTTTTAATGCGACATACCTAATTTACATCTAAATTTGGCAAAAATCATAAGTAAATCATGTTGCCTGAAGATACCTTTGCTATTTTTGATCCATTTCGTAAAGAAGATTGGCCGAATGATGGAGACAAAAAGAAACATTCAAAAGATAAGATAAATCAAAATAATTCCTGCGTTATTATGACAAATTCATGTTATACGTGTAATGGATACTATGGACCCTGTTTTGAAGACCCTGTGTGTTCTACTTGCCATGCTTTCCTGTTTCCAAATGCTGCTTCAACTTTGGCCAAACCTTCAACTTCCGAAAGCTCTAGTGACAGTGACTCTGGCAACGATGAGCCTATTGACAATAATCAAGCAAGTAATGTAGCTATTTACAAGAAATCAGTCGGTAAAATGGCGCCAATTAGTTTGGACTCTTTAGAAAAAGAATTACAAAGACTTTCTATCGCAACTGATGAAGACATAGCTAAGATCAATTTAGAATCGTTTCCAACTGAAGTCCTTATGCATGTGTTTGAATATTTGGACGAAATTTCTTTATGGCGTATAGGTCAAGTATGTAGGCGATGGAGAGAAATTCTATTTATGTGTGTAAAATACGACCGTTGGCGAAATTTAGTTCGTCTGAGATGGCCACTATTACCTATAGATAACTATGAACAAAACTGGTACGAAGTTTATTCAGCAATGATGCTTAGTTCTTGTTGTTTGAAATGTATCAAACAAATGGCCGCTCAAGAATTACCTCCACACTGGTTAGAAAATTCATTGAGGAAGATCCGTTTAACTACAGAAATTAAATCAATGAAGGTTGATCCATTAGAAGGCATTAAAGCAGTACCTCTTGATGACAATTGTATTCACTGGCAAGCAACGATAGAAGGACCTGCTAAGAGTCCTTATGAAGGAGGATTGTTTTTTCTCTACATACAAATACCAATGACGTATCCTTTAAATCCGCCAATTATTAGATTTATTACAAAAATTTTTCATCCGAATATCTCTAGACATGGGGATATTGGAATTGATTCAATTCAACATAATTGGTCTCTGGCTTTAACAATTAGTAAATTACTCATTTCGATCCAATCTCTTCTCACTGATCCGTTTTGCGAAGTTTGCATGGAGCCTGAAATAGGAAATTTGTATTTGAAAAATAAAAAAGCATTCGAGGAACAAGCAAAATTATGGACTGCACAGTATGCTATGCATGATTTGTTCTCCCATTAATTTTTTTAATTTTACTTTTATCTATATAATAAATTTGTAATAATTTCACCTAATCATATGTAACCCTAAACAAAACAGAATAGCGGAAAGAAACAGAACCCTTTTAGATATGCCAAAATCTTTATTATTCCAGTCGAAATTACTAACGAAAAGTTTGTTTTGAAAAACTTTTCTCATTTACAGACTTATTATTATTTGTTATTAGATATACTTATTATATACTTTTGTATTCTAGTGTTTTTATATATAAAAAACATTAAAAAAACAATTAATTTTTGTTTTATTTTACAAAAATATATGACTCCAAATTAAAACAATGTAATAGATCAACGTTTGTTGTAATAAAATTTTTCTTCCGACCCAAAATAAACAGTTTAAATACTTTGCTGTAGTGTATATCCAACCTTAAATTTTGATTCTTCTTGACATCATTTAGGTATACTTAGGATAATTTTTTTTTCCTAAGTTGTTTTAGTGTACTATCAAATAGCTTATTGCATTTTCTTTGTACCATAATTTTCGGTTTTTCTTCTAATTAAATTATTTGTTCCATTTGTACTTTTTTAGATATTTGTTGTGTTAGTGATTGTTACTTCAGTTTTACCACAGTTCTCTATAGTTGTTCTTGAGATATTCCCATTCTTCTAACCAGTAATTTACTGTTGCTTAATATTTCTCTTAATATTTTTTTTCTTTATATTTAAAGATTTTTAGTTTTTTATTTTCCTCTTTTTTCTTCTTTCTTTTCAGTTTCATTATTGATAATTCGTTAGTAATTAGTGCTCACAGAAAAAAACACATACTAAAGATACCCATCAAACTTTCTGTGTGTTTTTTATTAACAATAACAAATAATAATATTAAGTAATGTTAACACAATTTTATTACCTTTTTTTTCTTTCAATTTTTGTTGCGATTGAAGACTTAGCTACTAAATGGCGAGACATCGCTGAAAAAAACTCTTGATGGTGGCAGTCGCCACAACAAACCCGCCAATTAAAGTATTTTGTCTTACAAATTGCCTTCTTGTTGTTACTGCCTAATTACACTTCAGAGCTATTAAAAGACCAACTAAGCCGCAAATGGTTACCACTTAGTACTTACACGAGCTTACAAATCTAAAGTCTTTAAATTAAATGTCTATTCTGTCTCTTCTTCTTAGTTACTTTATTGTTATGTAGACTTTCAAAGTAGTTTCGTAACTTTTTCACCAAAAATGAATACTCTAAATTAAGAAATGTTGTAACAGACGGTCTGAGTTCATATTTATGTCCTTGTCAAGTTAATAAAATAAGTTGTTAGGAACTGTACCAGCTACTGTTAGGAGTTATTTGCATTCATAAGAACGTTTCCAAGCTCGAACGTCAAGAGATAACAAGAAATAATTGAAGAAAGGCTTGGTTTATAATAAGTTCAAAAATAGATTACGACCATGAAGTCATGTCTTTATGAGAAACTTGACTTAAATCAGAGATAAATAAAGCCGGATCGTTATAAAAGCGGAAATTGAAACACTTGCACTGTCTGAACGATTTTGAAAAATTTGTCACAATTACTTAGAACAGGAAAGAATCCAAAGACTGTAGACTCATAAAAACCAATATCTTATTTATCCTAAACACCGGTAGCTTTCGTAAAAATCGTTCAGATTCCTAATACCAATTTAAAGCTATTAGTTTCCCGTTTATGTAAATTCGCGTTGCGTGTTCTAAAGCGCTAAACCGAAAAAGCGCTTGTTTTAAAATTCAACTCTGTTCCAGGAGCCGTATGGGAGTCGTAATTTTTTTGAACGGAATTCGGATGCTGCAGATCCTGAAGAATGTCGTCGCATGTCGTGTGCTCATAACATGAAATAGACCGACGGACGTTTGTTTGTTGCTTGGTAGATATGTTAATGGAAGTCGGATCGTATGTAAATGTTCGGGATGCCTTAAACTTTATAATTTTAACGTTTATACTAGCGTGGCTATGCTGTAACTGTAGCAAGCCATCCATATGGATGAAGTCAGTGCGCGTAATGTCACCACCAACATGAATTAATTATTATTTAGCGATTAACTAATTTAACAAGGTGTATGCAATGTCGATCCTTTAATTAATCTTTGTCCGGCTGTCGATCTGCGAGAAACCACTATAATTATCAGATGCAATGGACGAGTAGGCGATAACCGTTTAATGGAAGAAATCCAAACACTTAATTACCATTCGGAAAATGTTCACTTAATTAATTAAACTAAGCAGGTATCTGGGCTTGTAATGAATTTCGTGGGCGCTTTTCGCGGATAACAGTACGATAAACCGATAAATTACGCAGAAGCTATAAAGTCACATTAAATTCTCATAAAGTCGTAAAAAACCAGTCGATGATATTTATTACTGTTTTAGTTTATACTTAAAATCATTAAGTACTGGAGACTAACGGATTATCTTCATAAACATCATCAACTTGATAATTAATTGTCCTCATTGTCACTACTTATGGCACACAGCAGAAAATTCATTTAAGTGCTTTCTGTAATTTCTAATCCAATATTAAAATCTTGTTCAAATAAATTTCAGTTCGACACAAAAAGGATTTAAAAAAAAATTAAGATATACAGAATGTTGACATAAATGTAATCACATTTACCCTAGACTAAGAAAAATTAAAAACTCATAAAATTATTGTTCTGCAGCTTCTGTAAAAAGTTAGAACTAGCCAAAGTTGATGATTTTGAGACATTTTAATATCTCAAAAAGTTCATTAGCTACTATAATGCAACTTAAACAGCATCGTTGTTTAATCAAGATTGATATTTGAGTCAAATTTGATTAACTGTAAAGATAATTTTTGCTTTTACCTCGAGAATCCTCTTTCAGAGTTCGAAGATATTTTTTTTGATAAAGAACTTAATTTAAAAACCATTTTGGTTCTTGCAAAATTTTGATAAACAACCGAGTAAAATTCAAAAACCGAAATATTCATAGTCTTCTGTTTCTAATTAACAACTAAATGTGTTGTTTTCGTTTTTAAAATATTTTAAAACGTTTTTTAATATTTTAAAGCATTTTATTAAAGTAAAAATAACAAAATAAATATTCTTTTGTAAATACTTTTTTTCCGTTTTTTTAAATTTCACTCAAAAACACAAAATTTTGGAAAAGCTAAAAAATCTCTAAATTAAATTCTCTATCCAAAATTTGTAAAATCATGTTTTTTAGATAAAAACCGTTAAAGTTCTGGAAGAAATTTTTCAGAGATAATAGTAAAAAGTAATTTAAACAAGTTTAATAAAATTTGGCACAAATATTTGTGTTAATAATATGAACTGCTGTCTAAGTTTTATTATAATGTCCAAAAAACTTTTTGAAATATAAAAAAAAAAACTTCCAGTCGTCAGCTTTGGACAACTGTAACATTTTATAGAAGCATCGCAGCACAATAATTTTACCGGCTTTCATTTTCTACTGATCTTTAGTAGCTAATTATGATTAAATTTATATTTCTAAAACACTCCGTACTTATAAAATACATTGTCATTAGAAACGTATTTTATGGATACTAACAGATATCCTTCGAGGAATAGACACACCGTAAAAAATGTACACAAGAAAGCCTTTTGACAAAAGATATTCTCCAAATATTCCTAAAAACTCTTCTCAAAATTCCTTGAAATATTCAGTTCATAATAAGTTTTTATTGTGATTATTATCATGGTTATTAATACTACTTATTATTAGCCCTCTGTCACTTAAAGATATTCAAAAATTAAAAAGCGCGTGGGTCCCTATGTAGGATCCATGCATAGTAGTTAATAGTTAAAACAAATAAAATATTAGTGTTAAAAAAAGTTTGGGTGACAATACCAATTTTATAGTTTAAAATCTTGGTCTATTAAATTCTCACAACCACGATTTTTAAACTTTCATAATAACCTTAAAAACATAATCAAAGAGATAATAACAGGAGGTCCAACGTGCAACAAAAAGCTTTTAATTTTCCGAGGTCCATTATCGATAATTACACCCGTGGTACATACAACGTTTTATTTTATATTGGTTTAAATAATTTGTAGATTCTAAAATATTTTTGAAAACAGTTATGTTTATATTACAAAATCTTCGAAATAAATAAACTCAACTGTTGTCAAAGGGCCAGTCTCACTGTATCTTCTAAATATATAAATTTAAGAAATCAAATGCTCATGACCCATGTAAGTGGCTCATGTTAAAAACCCTTGTTGTAAAATTAAGTATTTTTTTCTAAAAAAAGAAAAATGAATTTTGATTCTTGACAGGTACTCATTCCAATCTTTTTAGATGGCGCTGGCGCCTGGTTGTAGTCTAATTTTACCTTCATTTTGTTTCCATAATCTAATAATAGTTATTTATGTATTAAAGAAGTAATCAAGGAATTTATGGCACAAGAAAATGTTTAAAGCCCGACGTAGAAAAGCTTTTAATTTCCCGAGAGCCATTAGTAACAATTACGCCCGTGGTACATACAAAGTTTTATTTTATTTTAAATCGTTTTAATTTTTTAAATCAAAGGAATATCAAAATTCCGGTATTTTTTTTAACTGTGAAAAAATCCAGATTAACTAGTTGACTATCTTGTCCTTGCCAGGATACAGTATGTTGTTATTTTCTGTTTTGCAATTTTTCAAAATGGAAACTGATGAAAACGGATGTGAAAACGTATATTCTAGATCTAGAGAAACGTTACAACAGGTAAAAGCCTAAAATTCAAGAAAAATTTGTGTCACGCTCCGTTCATTTGTAATGTTTAAAGTTTTTGAAATAAATGATGATTTTTCATAATTTTTATTTAATGTAAAAAGTGACGTACACAAAATTGAAGACGTTTATTTGACAGATAGACAAATGTACAGTTATTTATTTATTATTGTGACGTCGCAACTTTAAAAAATTCAGTGCCATAAAGATAAAGACTTCGCCCTGATCTGCGTATAAAGCAGATTATGGTTCCAAAATAAAATAAAGACAGTAAACAAATTAACAATAAACACCTATTAAATTTCCGTTTTTTCACAATCACAACACAAGACCTACCTACCCAATTAAGAGCGTGAAGCAGTGGTGGAAAGTGAGTGCTCAGTCATAAATTAGGACGTTGTAAGAGCTTTTCTTAAAATCTGGTGCCATTGATTAACAAAAGTTTTTTTTGAACTACCTATATATCCGTTTATCTGTTTCAAAAATATTCGCTTATTAGTTAAAAAAATATGGCCATTTTTGTATGTTAATGTTCATTGTTTGACCACTTACGTAACACCTAGAATCAAGTTAATAATGGTAAATAAAGCTCTTTAATAATGGTTACATACACACCAAGTTTCATTTAAATTGCTTAAACAGTTTTTTTTATAAAAGATAATAATTTTTTTTTAATCTGGCGCTCATTGCACCAAAGCAGTATAATTTTGTACTAAGATAAGTTTGGTTCAAACGTTTTATTTTGATGATAGGAATATGTAGTAGCCTCTTGTATAGATAGACCTTTTAGAAAGATCTATGAAGATCTGTGAATTCCAATACATAAAAAAGTTAGTTTTTACGAAAATGAAAGTTTATAAAGTAATTATAGACGTACGAGCAATTATAAGGTCACTGACTAGCTCTATTGCCACGACTTTAAATATTAAATTCATTTGCATTCTCATTTTTTTTTGTTAGAAAAAAATGAATGCAAAATTTTGTTAAATGATTACGCTATTTAATTTTTTTTTAATAATCTTTTTCCTTTGGGACAGCTTCTACTTACCTACTATAAACCTCCTAACTATTAATTAATAATATATCATTAATGGACTAATTACTTTATCCGTATAACCGTACACTTAATTATTTATTCAGTTTCGAGCAATAAATTTAATTGGTAATTAATTTGCACTTGCTGATGCCGATATGTATTAACTAAAATGAATAAACATAAGACATGTGTTTCTGTCAGGAGGACTGCGTTGAATTGTCAATTTTAGTCACAGAAAATCAATTTATTTCCTAAGCAAGAAATTTGAATTATGTTGGAACGCTAAAGATTGTCAATTAATTTCAATGATTTAATTTATTTGTCGATTAAGCAACAATAGCAGTAATTATGTCCATTACAGGTTATGCGATCAGTCTACCACCAGATTCTGCATCACTGGCACTGGTATAAAATTAATCGATGAAATTTAGATTTATGGAAGCTTCACCGGCAATAATTTTCCTTAATAACTTCCGCTTCTCAGAGTCCAAAGAAATTGTAGCTATCATTTGAAAATACCCTGCTTTTATGTAAAAACACCGTTAAGTAAACAATACCTTCAGGAATTGAAAAATGATCGAATCGCTAATCGCATTTAACAATTTAAAACAGTTCGATTGAGCATGCACAGTTATGGGCATTAAACGGCGTTATGTCTTTCGCGAGAATTCAATTCCAGACAAAAATCCTACTTTCAATGGCTAATTATAGATTTTTACTTGAGGAAATAGCGCGTTGCTGAATATAGTAATAGACTCCATTGTTCTAAAGTCGGTATCTTAAAATCATTCGGGACAGGGTAATCTCGATAACACAACACAGATAACGAGACAAAGTACAACGTGCGGTATGTTCACTCCTTAGAAGAACATGACAGCCGATAGCCTCAACACAATTTACAACGGACGCTGCTTGAATTCTTTTATCAAAACATACCGCGGCCTTTTTTACACAAAGCTTGAATCGGTTTGTGGTATTTCATTTTACGCACTTTTACACTGAAGAGGTAACTCAAAAGTCTGAAACAGGCGAGACGAGGGTGGAAATAACTCGAGATTATGGCGCGGAACTAAGCTGAAATATGGAACTATAGAGGAAATGTAGCTTGCTCTTGACGCTTTTAATTTATAAGAGGACAACGAAATAAAGGGGCTAATGAGGTGCTTTGTGACGTGACTCACATGTCGCCTGGATAAACACGCAAAAAGCTCTCCACATTTGTTAGAAGGTTTTCACAAACACATCGAAGAAATTTTCGAAAATGTTTATTTAATTTAAAAGCAACAGACTACTACAAAAAAGCAGATTATCCCAATAACTCATAAATCATTGACAGTAAGAAAACAAATCTGCTACTGAAATAACAAAAATATTGTACTTTTTATCAAAAGCTAGAAAAATTTGTTGTCAATACAGTGAGTTAGAAATTTTTAATCACTCAATTATTGAAGTAATACGCGTCCGGATAGATATATTATTTTGTTAAAATCGTATTTGAAAAAAGCTCAGCAAACTAGTGCAGGCAATAAGAAAATTATACTCTGCACAAAGTTGGAGAAAGATGAAAAGAATTGGTAGATAGCTGGAGTTTGGTCACTAAGTTTTCGACCTTGTATTTACTCCGCTTGCTAATATAAATAAACTAAAAGATAAAACAAAAACGTAAAATTGTTTATAAAGAAATATCTTTGTTACGCTGACATTTAGATACTGCAAAAATATTTCGTGTAAAAATAAAGTATTGAATTCTTTACATGACTTTATCTAAAACTTTTTTCTTCAAAGTTTAAAAATTATAAAAGTGCTAAGATAATTTTTTTTATAAAAACTAGTGCGAACTTATTGGTTTCCTCACCACTGTGAGGTAAGAAAAATTTTTTTATGTGGTATTCACAGGAGATCCAATACACACCACGCAATATATATAGCAATATGTTCAACGTCTTTGGTTGTTTTAATGAATATAATGTTTATCTAGCATTGTCTTAATTCGGTTCTTGGAGGTCTTCACCATACATGCAGATCTCTAAAGATTGTGGTATATCTACTGGAACATCCATATCTTCAACATCGACAAAAGTGTTGAAACTTTTGACTTGTTTGCACAAGAAACCTCTTTGCAAAAAGTGCCTAAAACTGCAATTTACATTAATATTTTAACAATTGCAGGTTTTGGTAATTGGCGAAAATTTTCTACTGTCGCATGAAATGAATTTCAGCTATTTTTTGAAATTAGATCTTTGTAAAATCAAGTAAATTTAATTTAAAATAAATTTTAACAATTTTTTGAAACTAGATACTTATAAAAACAAGTATATTTAATTTAGCCTCCTTGCCACCCTCTATTGATGCAACCCAATATTATTCGCTGTGAACATACATAGTTATTACCAAATATCGTTAGCTTGATAGAGATAAAACACCACAAGAATGAAGATCGAAACAAGATACTGCTGCATCGCTTCATACTCAACTTCTAAAAAATTGTAAAATCTTGTTTGATGCAATTGTAAAAAAACGGCTCCAATCACCAAATCTTGGAACAGACCGAAAATCGGTCTAAATTGCTCTGTTTCATGTTCTTTTTATAACAAAGTTTTTTGTAAAAACGAGTTGGAAGTCTTAACTCATTTACCTACCACAATTTTTAGAAATATTTTAACATGAAAACCACCAAGAACCAAAACAAGATGGTGCTGAAAACTACAAATCGCATTTCTCAAATCAACCAAAATGTTGAATCCTGTTGAATAAGGATTAGAGTTACTTACTCCAGTTGAGTGGTAAAAAAACAAGTAACAAATTTGCACTTCTGGCTTTTAACAAAAAGATGATTTTTGCACCTTTACGATTCTTGAACTATTGGTCTTAGAAAAAAATGTTTTAGATCAAAAATTTCGAAAACTCAATGCTCTATTTTCTCTATTGAGTAACAAAATTTCTGCCAAAATTAAGCGATTACTATCATTACTATCATGAACAATGCTCCTTATCATTTGGAGGTGATAAATGTCAAAAATTTTGTGTTTGTTCATGTTTCATTGCTGACAATAACGCAGAATGAGATGACAACAGAAACATAGTTCCTTGTTATTTGTAAGGTTTTATGAGAAATTAGGATAACTTGATAATCTTTACAATATTTTTTTGTAAAATGTTTATTCAATTTAAAAGCCATAGATTTTACTAGTTAGGCTGTATAATGAAATAGCCATAAACCAGTAATTTTTTTGAAATTCTCTTTTTGCATTTACGGTTTTGATTTTATTGTTTAATAAATATGTGGCGTTTGTCGTTTTCTGTCTTCACTAACATTACGGTGATACATCGCGGCAAGTTTTCCTGCAAAAAGATTTGAATAACCTGTGGAGATTAATGTGCGAAAGGTCGATATTTATTGGTTGAAATTACCAATAACAGGCCTTTTGAGATATGTTTTTTTTGGGTTGTGTGCTCGGTAAAATCACTACTTACCGTTCTAATAGCTCTGAAAGTGTCCACTTGTTATTGTAAACACGTCTATGTCTATGTATTAATTATATGAGAGTTGAGATTTCCATTGAGTTGTCAGCTGAGTATATCATAAAATATGCTGACTTATTACACGATAAACCCGAGAGAGCAAAACTTCCGTCCGACTTCATTAGATTGAGAAACAATAATAAAAATCATATGTCGAACGACACAAAAGAGATAAATCATCATCTAAGGCAAACAAAAAGCCAGTCACACTTCATCATACTGAAATTAGTGGTAATTTGTAGCCAGCCAACAACTATTAACTTCAAGAGACTCGGCGATAATTCAACTTTTACTAGATCGGACTCGTAAGTGAAACTTGAGAATGGACAAAGGTGAATTATGCGCTTTTCAGTTATTCCACCTCATTCTTAAGTTAATTGCAAACGTTTAGTTTGACATCAGATGTCTGCTGAACAACTCGTTGCAAATTATTGCAATTATGAGAGATTCAGAAACCGCTTTGTAACGCAATTTGAAACCGACACTGAATTAATTGACATTTTTCTTTTTCAAAAATCGAGAAGATTTAGTTGTTACTCACCTTGGGAGCTAGAATGTCGCCTACTACTCCGAGATGCTGCTTCTACCACGCGACTCAGCCGTTTCTGCAAAGCTTCTTTTTCACGATATCTGGAAAAAATATTTCATGTTCATAAATTCTTAACCCACCAACGATTACAGAGGCTTAATGGCCACTTACATCGGTTTTACTGATCAAACCAGATTTTATTTCGCGCCAAATGAGAAGCTGCAACTTAACGCCTCCACCATTTTTACATTTAAATCACAAAAAAGTACAAGAAATTAAATGTTTGTTGAGCTACTAACAAGTCCTACTCTAGTACTTATTAATTCTATAAAGAAAATTATTAATTTCTGGTAGTGATAATTTATTATAATATCGTTATGTTAATTATAGCGGAAATGTACGTGATGACATGGAATTAATTTCTGCCGCTTTACACATTATAAAATTTTATAAAATTTATTACGTTGTCAAAAAATATATTGTAAATATATAGTAGAATTAAAACGATCAAATGTTTTTTAACTTTAAACCGTATAAATACATTAATCTTCCATTCTAACTGTATTTTTTATAATGAATTATTCAAAATATTTCTAGTTTTTGGTTAGTTCTTCTATCACACTGTGCAAAAATGTAAAAAATTATTATTGCTAAAATCAATTAACACCATTATTATTTATTACCTCTATAATTCTCGTTTTGTTACATCTTTTAACCAAAAAAAAAGAAAAAAACAGTTGAACCAAACTTGACCTCTACTAGCGTTCATCCGTTTTATGTCTGTATAACTTGTTTTATTCAACTTACAATTATATCAATTAATAAATAATTATTTTGCATGCTAAAATAGTCCTAAATAATCTACTTTTTAAGATCAGTTTATTGAATCTTCACATTACCAATTAGGTTTCTTTTAATATCCGACTATAAACTATCTGTAAATATTTTATTTGTATGTACAAGATATTCTATACTTATTTAGCAAAAATTTAGTTCTAATTTTCCTAAACCATGAAAATATAAACGTCGGTAAAATTATTGTTTTGCTTAAAGATTTTGAGATTTCTCTTTTGATAAGTCTAAAAGTTTTTTAGCTGTTGGAATAAAATTTGCCCAACATCATTACATTATGAACGAAATCATAAATTTCATTAAATTTAGTTAACTAAATAAATTTTTGTTAATACACCTAAAAAATATTCAAAACGTTGACAATTAAAATAATTTTTAGCTCTTGCAAAATTTTGATAAAACGCACCATTTTTGGGTAAAATTTAAAAAACCAAAAAAAAACACAATTGCACAAAGAGGAAAGAGAGCTTTACAAAATAATGATTAAAAAAACAGCCATCAAATAAAAAAGACGTCATTAACATTTGTATCGTGCGTCATCGGTCTCATCAGAACAGCCTAAATTTTTTAATCTTCTTGTCTTATTTTCTTGGTATGTCAAATAAAACGAAAAAAAGATCCACCGACACAAAACAAGTTCAAGTAAAATGTTTAGTATTAGTGTATATTTGTTTTGCGGTTTATTATAATTGAAAAACTTTTAAGTTAAGAAAAATTTACTCCAGAACCTGGCGGCTAGAAACATAGACGACTAGATTGATAAGTTATCATAAAGAATAATTTTAAAATTCAGCGTAGAAAAAGAGACACTAAAACCAAGCAAATCAAGGAAAAAGGGTTGCAAGTGGAGCTAAGAGATTTCTCCAGCTTCCTATTATCATTTATCACATTGTAATCCACCCGCCGCCGCCGTTAAATTTAGAGATACGCCAACTGCATTTCGTCCTAAAATAAAGATCACCACGTGGAGTAGAAAATAGTTATTTTCCTATCCTATTCGGAAAGATAAATTTCCCGCATGAGCACTTTGTTTGCAGCACTAGAAAAGAGAGTGCAAATGCGAAATTTTTATCCGAAATTGTAGTCAGGTACAATATTATTTGTAACAAATAAAACTCAAAATTTTCAGAAAAACTATTTTTATAATTACCTTACCATAATTTAGTCAAAAATTTAGTTTACTTATTGATCAAGTAACCTGAGCTGACCTGACCTGATCTGATTAGAAAATTTTGGCAACAGAAGTCCAACTCAATGTTGCTACTAACTCATGCCTTAAACAAATTTTGACTGTTTCTTTGTAGAAAATAAAAAACACAAGTTCAATAAAACTGCATCCCTAAGCGTCCACGATTGGAAAATACCTTTTCAAAGGCCATGAGGACAGAAAATAGCTTTTTAGTCTAAGTTTTCGTGGGTAAAAACACTCAAAAATTCTTAATATTTTTGGTCGTTATTATTTTGCTTATCCTACTTTTTTTATTGTTTTTTTTTTAGAAATATCTTTATATGTGAGATTTTTTAATTTGTATTTTTTTGTATTCTTCAGTTTACTAAATTGCCTAATGTTTCTTTGTGTTTTATAGGTAGATAGATACTTGTATTAAAAAGGCATTAAACAATTTCAATTTCTTAATCCCTTTTTACTCTGACACCCATCATTGTTTCTTTATGTTCTCTTTTTACAATTCCTCTCTCTAGAAAACCAGTCAAAGATAATTCTCTAAGACTACTGCCTAAAGTCTGGCCCACTCGTTTGTGCAGATTGTGTTCTTACTTATGTTGATGAATACTGTTTATATAACAATAAGTTTTCATAATAGATTCCTTCTGCTTTTAGACATCTTTTAATAGAATGTATTAGATATTAGATTAATAGATGGTATTAGATTGTTAAAGATTATACAAAAGATTGCACAAACGAAATGCAGAAGCTGCCAATTTAAGAGTTAAGTAAATCACAGTAAGTTTATCAGATATGACCAAAACTAAGTCTTAAGAGAATTATTTGGTAGCGTCTAACAGAAAAAAGATGTACAACTATTTGTTTTTTTTATTTTCTTAAGACAAGAAAAGAAACTATTCCACTTGGATTGCACTCTAATGTAATAAGATATTTCAAGAGGTTCTTGTTGTCTCTGTGTACTTGTAATTCTGTTATTAAATGTTCTAAAAAACGGTTTCTTTTTACAAGTAGATCATCTTGAAAGATTGGAAGTACTTCTTAAGTCTGGAACTAAATGTGAAGGAAAAGCAGGAGTCAAAGAGAATATGTAAGAGAACCGAAGAAATTTGGAAAATAGATGTAGAAAGAGTTAGTTATCGAGGTTGTACAGGCTGTCAATAAGGGTTGTTATAAGAGCTCCTAGAAATGATCCTAGAGCGGCATTATGAATTTTAGAAAGTAGAATGTAGAAAAATGAGCGCAATGAGAAAAAGACTGTAACACCGTAATCTAAGCATGGTCGCATTATGGTTATGTAAAATCTTAGAAGTATTCTAGATTCTTGATTTATTAGAATTTGAAGTAAAACTGAAAAGAGAACTGTTTTTGATGTTCTTAGTTTAAAAGAAAGTCAAAGATTTCTCTTAAAAATTTGAATCTTTTTATAAAGAAATTATTTACAGCCAAGTTAAAAGTTGATTTTCCATTAACTTGATGCGAATAATGTCAATGTGGATACCGATACCGTTCTTTGATCTCACAGCAAAAGTGGCGCGACATTTATACAGTAAATTTGAAATTTTGTTTTGTGCTGCAATGATTCCTTTGCTAAATGAAAGTTAGATACAAGTTTTTAAAAGATCAGATAAAATCTGATTTAATCAATTGCCAAAATTCTGCAAAACGCCTATTTATTTATTGCTTTCTGTAATATCTACTGCATGGACATTGCAAATTATTATCTACATAAAATAAATATCTGGTACAGAAACCTTTGATCTATCTTCTGTTGCTAATCCTAGAATCATTAACTCTTCTGCATTTTCTCTCGTTCTCATCATAGATGCAGTTACAGTAAAGTTAAAAATAAATCAAGTTGTTATTCAAATAAAAAATTGTTTGATTTTTTTGTGGCTGGGAACATTTTGGTCGGTGAATGATAAAAAACGACCATTCAAATCCAATAACCCATCAAACTCTCGTACGTGCATGTGAAGAGTCCGCTCTGGGTGTGTGATTTAAGAATGGAGCAGCCCAACTGAGCATAACTACTTATTATGTGTTCAATTTCAATTCGCATTGGTGTGGGAATAATAATTTTCACATAGGATTTAGCCCAAAATTATATAGACGGAAGAGAAAATTAAAACAAAACTTGTAAAGATACGTGGTAAAGAGATTAATTTTGAGTAGGAAGACAGGGATTACGTGTTAGAAAAAACGCATATCATTAATACTAATAAATCAATTAATGGTCTAGATTTGTGTTGAGATTTGTTGACGTGTTACCGTAGACAGCAATAAATCAAAATAATTGTAGTTGGAGAATTGAACTCAAATATTATTACAGCTAATGTCTAACTAATTATAGTGACCGTTCACGTGAGATGATTTGTAATAAAAAATTAATTGATAAATTTAGGATAATAGACACATAATTAGAGTATCTAATTTTGATAGATGGTAAGAAAGTCGGAAATACAAAATTTTCTTTATTCAATCATCTTCAGTAGGTGAAACAATTTCGTTCTCGCCGAGATAATAATCATTGTCCGCACATAATTTATTTTTTCTTATTAATAAATATGTGTATAATTTGCAGTTATAAACAGTTATTACATTTTTTCCCTTGTAATAATTAAATTTTCTCGAGCCATAATTAAAGTTAAATGAACTTCATTTTCTTCAACGCTTAAAAAAATTTAATGTAAATTAACATTTCGTATCGATGATTAATGACGAGAAATTCTACATTTGTGTCAAAATGCGTGCCCAATTAAGCTACATCTTAATTATTACTAGAAAATTAACATAGTGACAGCTTCCTATTTATGCTCGAAATATACGATAGGTAAAGGTAAGTCAAGTGTCGCAATTTACGTTCGTTAAAATATCTTCAATACCGAGAAAGTGCAATTTAAGACAAAGACACTAATAAACCAAAGAAATGCTGACACAATTTACCACATCGTTAACTGTAAAGTCACTGAGTGATTTATAAGCGCCCCGAAATAAATTCCGATTATTAAAATATAAACGAACAAATTTCGGACAATCCCAAACCTGTTGCCGTTTTAGAAAAAAATTCCAAGCGGCGACTGCATCCAAAATGTGGGTATCCTAAATAAAAACAAAAATATATTTTCTAAATAATTAAATATTAAACTTCTTGTTTGATCTCCTTGGTGTGTAAAATAAAACGTAAAAAACACCCAATAGCACCAAACAATTTCACTTTGCACGACGAACGTTTCGACAACAAAGTTGTCATCTTCAGGTGGAGAATTAAAATTCAGTTTAATTCCCCACCTGAAGATGACAACTTTGTTGTCAAAACGGGCGTCGTGCAAAGTGAAATTGTTTGGTGCTATTAGGTGTTATTTACGTTTAATTAAATATTATTCAAATCAAGAACTGCTAGTCTTGTGGTTCATGTAATTGCACTCCAATTTTTGACCAAAAAATAATTGGTAAAAACATCAAATTTTAATTTTATTAGCCGTTTTTTTTACTATTCTATCAAAAAATTTTCTTAGTGTACCACTGGTTCTTAAAAAATTCATATGAAATTATGTTATAATAACAGTTTTTTAGCTATCCAATTCTTACATTTGAAAATACTTAAAACAGAATACTCATGCAGAAATAGGAGCTGGCTGAAAGCTAACCCAGCTTTAACAGTTTTACGATTTTTAGGGATTCCGATTTGGCTAGAACTATTGGTATTTTGCACAATTTAAATATAATTTATGTGCATTTAAAGTTGAAAAGTAACAATAAAATTTACGCTTTCAAATTAAGTAAAAGAGACATCTAAATATGTCTTACACTTCTATAATATGCTGTCCGCTGAACAGATAGAGTAATGAAAAAGCCCACTTAAACCGCGCTGTTTGAATAATGGCTCTTTATTGGTCAATTTTAAATAGAGCGCATAAAGTAAAAGTTCTTAACACACTAGAGCATATTTTTAGAAAGTAAGATTTTCCAGGCTTTGCGTCTAAAATAAAAACTAAACGTAGGGTGCGTTTGTTTACCCTTTTCTGTTTTCTTTGTCTGAGTGGGCGTTTTTAAAACCAACAATTTCATATTTTAAGAGCCTACATCCACACTTCAAAAAATGATACAGTGTAAATCTGATTTCACCGCAGAACGTTCTACACTGCTTGTCTCCTCCCACTGAGTTTTATTACTCTATCTGTTCAGCGGACAGCGTATAGTCTGAAGTGTTTAGCAAACCACCCCATAACATAATTTTTGACACTAAATATTTTCTGTTTTTTATTTCTCTTTCAAGTTATATTTAATATCACAACTTAATAGTTGTCCAAAATCAAACAATCAATGCTAAAATTTGTTAGGTTTATTCGTGGAGTTAGGAGAATGCTAGAATTGTTATATTAAAACGAATAAAAATGTAGGTAAAACATGTAGTCTTGTACTCCTACTTCTCACTGAACTGTCTGCTAAACAGCTCCTAACATAATTCTTGAGCTATAAATATATATAAAAAATATCAAAAGCAAAATTTATTCATTGCTTCAACTAATAGGTGTTAAATATTTTGACCATTTTAATTATTATTTTACAAATATACAGGTGCGGCAGCATAACTTCCTTTTTTGAAATGCGCGCCATTCAGGAGGTAGGGATCGTAGTGTAGTGGGAGTAATCCTATTCGCAAAGCGTGGCTTTAAAGTTTTATTTTATTTTTATTTTATTTCATTACGCGACTTTAATTCCCGGAGGAACGCATGTAAGGTGCTTCTCGAAAACGTTCCAGAGGACGCAATTGTTTTTTCAGCGATGAAGCCCATTTTCACTTGAATGGATGCGTAAACAGACAGAACATGCGTTACTGGGCTGGTACCAATCCCCGAAAATTGCATCAAAAGCCTTTGCATTTACCTAAAGTCACAGTGTGGTGTGCAATTTCCTCAGCTGAAGTTATTGGTCCGTGGTTTTTTGAAGAAAATGAAGTCACAGTGACAGTGAATTCAGATCGGTATGTGAACATGCTAGAGCAATTTTATTTTTCCAACGACTTGATAAACTGAATTTAGGAGACATTTGGTTCCAACAGGATGGAGCAACGGCTCACACTTTAAGGGCATCGATGGCTGTTTTGAGAGAACACTTTCCTGAGCGCTTCATCTCAATAAGGAATAATTTGCAGTGGCCAGCTCGCTCCCCTGATTAGGCAACGTGCGATTTTTTTGTGGGTTTTTTTGAAATCTCGCGTTTATGTCAACCGCCCAAGAACCCTACAAGACCTGAAGACCAACATCCGGGCAGAACGAGGCGTCACTTACCTGATATGATTTTTAAAACTGTGTAAAACAAAACTTTTGATATTGATACTTATTTTGATTTGATACTTATACATTATAAACAAAAAATCAAAAATATGTTCCGTAAAATGGGTTTTATTGCGTTTTATAAAAAGGAAGTTATGCTGCTGCACCCTGTATTTCTAGATTAATTACATATTATGTATATGTTTGTCTGCTTTTTGTAATAATTTTATCTCGCCTGAATCATAATCGGCGATTAGATGCCGCTGCAGCTTTCAAAATCCCTACTTTATTAGGGATTTTGCAACCGTAATCAACAAACATCAAATACAGCATAAATACAGAATAAAGCAGTCGCACCGCTTCGTTCCGTCTATAACATAACTCCTAGAAGTTCAATCCTTGAAAATTAATTAAATATTTCACTTCACGCCTTTTAATAGAAACAGACAAGTTGACAACAAAATCATTGTAAAGACTTCTAGCTTCCATCATCGAATCCATTCAAAAGGAAATGAAAGGATTATCCACGACTCAATCGTCAATAGACGCAGGAATTGATTTCGGAATTAATCTAATTCCAAGCGAAATGCTTTTTTTCATTCGAGTTTAATTGGACTATTGTGTATAATTTCACAGCAACGCTTTAATCTGATAAATTATGAAAATACCTGCAGAAAAATTCGGGTCTGATTCTGTACCGGGCGAGGAAGTCGTCGTAGACCCGCAGCATGGCCAGGAGATGTCCTGCGACCACTGCGCCCTGCTCGTACGTCTCGTCCGGTAAAAGCATGCTGGAGGCATCGTCTTCGTCGCACACTCTGACACTTGCAGTTCACGAGATTACACAAGCACTACACTGCCCGTTACAATTATCGTCATGCTTCGTATTAAGTTATCGTGTTCTAGACGTCATTGGATCTACCGGATGCCTCTTGAATTGCACTTTCTATTTGCCGTATGCGTGCAACCTGAAAATAATTCACATTTCAGGAAAAGTCGGCTGAAAAAAATCGTAAAAAAAGCGGAAAAGTACGTAAAGCTTTGAAGAATTTAGGACAAAGGTGATAAATGTACGTGTTTGACTGTAAGATAAGATAAACGATGAACGAGTATGTATAAACAAGGATTAGAAGATGCAACTAAAATGCCACTTCAGAAATTTACATAAGTTACCAAAACATTCAAATGTGCATCAACTTAGCTAAAAATAAAATATTTAAATTGAGGTGAATCACACTATCAAATTTAGGAAGGAAAGTTCAAATAAACATAAAGCTCTGAGCAACAAGTTCTAAATTTAGAATTACAAAAACTGCAAATATTCTGGTACAACAATTTTAGATAGTTTTACTCATTTCTAAATTAAATAGACTAAATCAGAAAACAAGAAATTGTGTTAAATGTTAAGAATATCAAGATCGGAAACAATAAGAAAAGAAACGGAAAAGGCATATTAAATAAAAGCATATAACAAAGTAGAACAAGAAAAATTATTGCAAATAATATATGTCTGATATTTAAAAAATGTAGATTGTTTAAATATAGAGTATAATTAAATAAAGCACCGAGCTTTTAACTGGTAATAGTTCTCGATGAAAAGATGCTACAAACCCAAACTGTCTTTATAGAAGTAGTTATAGTTTTGAGATATATAATCTAGAAGTTTTTTTCAAAAAACATTGTTATACATCGTGTACCCCAGAAAAATTGTTTCTTAAAAAAATACAGCCCGTATTTCAAAAACCTTCGTACTTGAACAAACATATTTAAAATATTAGCTTCGTTTTAACGAGGACTATATTCAACAAATCTAGAGCACTTGTACATGTTATTCCGTGTTTCACTACCTGCTTGCATTACATTCTGTTATAGAACCATGTTTGTGTGTTTCTAAGTGTTTATTGTCTGTAAAATATAAATTTTTTTGATTTTATTACAATAAGCAAAAAAAATTGATATATTTATTTTTATTTTTTAAAAGTAATCTAGAAGACGTTGAAGAAATTTTGATATACCAGACTCATCTAAATAAATCTAATAAATTCTTGCAGCAATACGCTTTTTTCGTAAAATTTCGTAAATTGTTTTAAAAAATATAAATTATAAAGCATATATCTGACAGATACAGCGCGACCAAATATGTTACATTAGATGGTGCGACTAATGGATGATAAACAGTATAATTACGTGTACCTAATAAGCATTCAATCTTTAGAAAGTAAAAACCAACTAAAACTAACCTCAATCTGCTACAAAGTAACATTAAGCTTCGGTCTTTATAGTAGTATTTTTTTAATTTTTCATGAATATCGTAAAACTTTGTTCTCTTTCTTGTTTTTTGAGAAAGTAGATACGAGCAAGTAAGATAAACGTTGGTCTGCTCCCTGATCCAACGAGTGAATTGTTGTCTCTCTCGCTCCTAAGCCATTTAAAAGAGACAGCAAACTTTAACACGCCTTTTTGATTTACCAACCCAAAACTTATCAATGATTCTCAACAGGTCTTAAAAATACAACGAGATAAATTTTATTTACAAAAAAAATTATAACAAATATTTGAAATTATGTACAAGTCTATTTACATTTCATTATTACTATCACTATCATAGTAACAATTCTATTAAAAAAATGTATAGCTTAAACAGTTTTTTGTATTTAAAAATCACCTGATAGTTGGAGAACTACTGATACTCCTTCCTACTCTCTACTGCAAAGTATACAATGCTTAACGGCTTATATTTTGTTTCACTCACTCGCATAGTAACAACAAAGATAAAACTAGTAGCGCATAGGGAAGTGTTATTTGACACAACTTTACAACATTCGGGAAAAATTAAAAGAATACTGCTATAAATAAGTCTTTTAAAAATGTTATTTAAATTACACTAAATAAATGTTATAAATTCTAAATAATTTTTGTTGTTAAATGTGTTAAAGTTGTAGTAGTTTGAGATACTTCATAAATAATTTTGCAACTTTTTTTAATTTAATATCCAAGTTGTTATTGTAATCTTATTTTATTAAGTGTAAAAGCAAGCCTCACTGAATACCACACGTCTATTGATATCAAGTACTTGTGATATTATAACTAAAAGATTTTTAAATATTTTTCTTTCAATGGGTTTCTAAACCTCTTTTTTAAAATAAATAATGCTTGGAAACTAGGAGTAAAATAATTTATTGTGTACTTTTAATTTTTTGTTTTTTTGAGATTCACATCTTAGTCGGCAAATCTTTTTTAAGTATGATTTAATTTTCCTAAATAAAGATTAAAATTTTTACAAAAAAATAATTTACAATTCAAAAATGTTAATGCATTTGAAACTGTTTTAAGCAAATTTTAAACGTGCGGCAAAAACAAACACCAGCCTAATTTATTCCCTACTTAGCTGTACATTATTATTTCATTATTAAGTTGATAATATCTTTGCATTTAAATGAGGATCACCCACAATCCTACTTCCAGAACTGCTGAAACTTGACTCATCTAAATAACATTAAAAGTAAACTTTATATAAATGATTTTTCTAAATAAAATATAAAATGTTAATTACTTCATAAAAATAGCTGTAGAGTTAATTA
The DNA here is from genome assembly GCA_029207805.1 of Tribolium confusum. Lineage (NCBI taxonomy): Eukaryota > Metazoa > Arthropoda > Insecta > Coleoptera > Tenebrionidae > Tribolium > Tribolium confusum. Next base: position 37,933,343 of record JALGAY010000002.1, on the reverse strand, counting down.
TGTCGTCACAATTTGTTTATTGCCTTGTAAATACTTGACGTAAACTGGGGCTTGGAGGCATTAAATTTCTTTCGTTTAGAAATATTAAGGACAAATATGAGATTAAAGCAGAAGATTATTATCAAATGAATTTTTTGAAATTAAATTACGGTACAGCTTCCGAAATTATTTGCTTAAAACGGTATTCAAATCAATCGAATAGAAAAAACCTGAAAGACTATCATTAAAAAACAACTATTAAGATAATACGAAGAAACTTAATAGGTAAAGTAGATAATTACATAGAGGTGAAGCTTGAAAATGCATATAAATGTTTTCATGAGCGTGGGATCTTGAAAGTAGGTAATCGAGCAGAAAAAGCACAAATTGAGCGTTTTCAGCACTCACTTGAAATCCCAAAAATAAAAAATCGCTCTTGTTAGATAGTCAAACAGCTCCATTAATAACCAAAACCTCGTCCACTGTCACTAATCGCTCCAATAAATCAACATTAGAGAAGATTTCGAAAGCGACACTAATTTCACGAATCGTCCTGCTCACGAACGGTTATAATGATCTTAATTCGGCACTAAATCACCATCTAGGAGTAACAAACACGTGGACAATACCCAAAAATTTTCAAACCCAGCGTGGGTGTAATTAAATAAGTTAGCGCTAGGTTTTTAATAACTATAATTTCGAGATGAATTATCTCTCCTACGTTTATTTATTTATGTTAATTGCTATGTGGAGGATCGAGGGTTCGTCGCTTTGACTCGCATCGAAGTCTCCGGGAATAATCCGCGCACAATAACACTTGTTCGGTTAATTTGCACTTTTCTCACTCAATGACCACCAGATTTAATTAATCGACAAACTCGCGATTTGATTGATAAACAATACGTCTTATATATGTCGCTGACAATCAACGTGTGCTGAGGATTCATACAAGAATCAAAACAGCGTGGAAGAAACGCATGCGCCTTTAGAAGATGAGCACGCGGTATAAGCTACAAGAATACTCACCTAATTAGTGCATAATTTAATTTTGAAGAAAGATTTCAGGTCTTTACACCAAGAAGTGTCAAGAGCGGCGAATGGGTTTTGGAGGGCACTTTTGCGAAAAAATATCGGTTAAATGATGGTAATTGGCTAATTAATTAAGTGTGTAACTGTAAATTGGCCGTCATCTCCTTTTTAGTCGTATTTTTTCCAGGATTTTTTGGGTTGACGAAAAAGAAGCGGCAACATGTTTGAATTTATGCTTTGATGCATAATTTGATACTGTCAGAGAAATAATTTGTTGCAGCGGAATGTAACAATTTGTATTACTTCTGGTATTTGAACATCTTATTCTTTTATAAAGTAAATACTTTAGCAGCACGTATCTGACGTGCCTTTTAGAACGGCTTCTTTGTTGGCACCGTCATTATTTCCGCAAGTCTCCAACTGAAGAACTTGAACATTACCATCAAGAGCCTCGATTGGAAAAATCCGCTTCGCGAACGGTTTTTTAGCTGTCATCCGGTAGCCGAGAGAGCTTTCAGCGCTGGCCCGTTTACGATGATGGACCGAAATTGGGATATGATTGAATGTGGAGTGCACAAATTGCCGGTTAGATAAGATAAGAAGCGAGCGAATTTATCGCGATATTCTTCCTGCTAAGTTATCGCGGCTGGCTATCAATATGTAAATGAACGTTTCAGGAGAATGTCAAAATATAAAGAGATCGTAAAAGCATTATAACTCAAAGAAACTAACGTAATTGGTCGTTAAAATCAGAGTAACAAAATGAGATAAGAGATCGCTGCTTGGCTTGATTCAAGACGTCACGTAGAATTCGTCAGAAGCCGAGTTCATATCCGGCAACTGTTATGAATGTGGAGACCAGCGGGTCGCAGACCGCTTTTGCCGAATCTCGACGAGACTAACTTTCGAAAGTTCAAGACTTGGACAAGATTTGTCAAACTGCAGCCAGTTTTGAAACATATCACAAACCCAAAAATAAAAAAACAGCATAGAAGTAGGTAATTCAGAAATTAATACCTACTTCTAACTGCTGTTCATTGATAAAACAAAATAATAATAACAATAACAATAAAAAAGTTTAAATATAAAGGCCAGTTTACAGAAGATACAAGTATTCAAGTATTTATTTTTTCTGTAACTTATTTAAAATAATGCCATTTTGTATTTTTGATTCAAGAGATATAAAGCTCACCAATTAAGTCGTAAAAGTGAAATAGTCGTAAAAACTATGTAAACAGTCATTAAATTAAGTAGCTGTGGCCTTGATACAGTCGACTTTGTTTTCGATGTAACAATGCGTCAAATAGTTAATCATTGTCCAACTGGACAACTATGTCAACATTTCGTTCAGAAGTGCAGCTGTTCAAGAGCACAATTGTCCAGTTAAACAATGATTAGTTATTTTACGTTTTGTTTCATCAAAAACAAAGTTTGTCGATTGTATCAAGCCCACGGCTACTAAATTTAATAACTGTTTACATAGTTTTTACGACTATTTTTCTTTTACGACTTGTTAATTGGCAAGTCCTATATCTCTTAAATGAAGAATATCTTCTACGAGATAAGAAGTAGTAAATCGTCACAATATTTCTTATGAAGTAGTTATATTTTTTTGTGCGATTGAATTCTATTTGATTGTTTATCACGTCTGTTACCTAAACAGTAAGTGTTATTTACTGGCTGCTAATGTAAACTCGTCGGTAAGTATTTTGCTTACTTGTTGCCAACAAAAACTCGTAGGTACTACTTACCGTTCTAGAACGGTAACTAAATATACTCAAAATTTATTAAATTTTGTTTTTTGGGCGAAAATCAAACGCATCAAAAACGCCGTAAGCAACGCAAATTTTAAGAAGATTTTACCAACCTCAGACAATAATTGATGTTGTTGCTTCGTTCTTCCTCCAAACAATTGTTATGGATTGCTAAACTATATTTATATTGTTCTCGATACTTAAAATACAACTTTTTTCTCCATTTTATATAACTAAAGTAACAACAGTAGGTATATTAAAGTCAGTTTGTGACACATATTCAAGTTTATAAAACAAGTGCAAATTGAAAGTTTTATAATGAATGACTTAAGAAACAACTTCATTATTTTAATTTGTATAATTAGGGCCTTTTACCTATTTTGCTATTAATTTCAGGTAAAAAAAAATTTTTTTTGGTATTTTAATATTTTATAATGAGTTCTATAATGACTAATAAAGCACTCAGATAATAGTAAGTATTACAATAAGTTGGTTAAAGATGCTAATTATAGAAAACATTTCATCCACGCAAAAATTTTCTTAAGGAAATAAAACACAGAACGTTTAATATTCATAATGCTACATCTCAGTTCCCAATAAAACGTGACAGGCCGGCTTTGCTTTGCTGCAATGATGGTTGTTCGGTACGTTGTTTATTACTTATAAACAATTACTTGCAAACTTGTAAATTTCGTAAATAAGACAAAAAAAAAAGGATTGTGTTATGGTCACACAGCTATAATAGTAAAGTATAATAAAAGACATTACGAAAAAGTCAATGTAAAGAAAACGAATATAATATTATTATTGTTTAATGTGTGCAGTAATTATCACAAAGAGATAATCATATGGACAGTGTAAGGGTTAAAAGCTTGTTTAGATTCCTAAATTTTGAAAATTGTTAGAAAACAATTTTTCCAAAGTGAGCTAGTTTAAGGCAATCGAACCACTAACATTTTTTTGATCTTCACTCGAAAAACTAAAAGGTTGTTCCAATATTCAATTTTAAAAGTATAAAATACTACTTTAAAAAAAATTGTGGTAGTTTTAAGATAATCGGATTACAACACTTTTTAGAATTTTAAAATTAAAATAGTTAATTATATTATTCGTGGGATAGAAGCATTATTACACAACGAGTGTGTAAATTACAGATAACGAGGGCGTTAGCCCGAGTATCTGTAACAGACGAGTTACTGTAATGAGCAAGTATGACTGCAAAAAATTAAAAAAATCGAAAATAACTCATATTTTTTACATCAAAAGTAAGGTGACCTATAGATATGTTCAGTAGTAAAGCTCGCCATTTTGAGATAATCAGTAAAATTGTCCTTTGTGGTAAAAATAAAAAAATTGTAAACATGAATGATTCAGAAAGTTTACCTTCTGATATCGAAAAAGCGGCGACAAATGCTGCTTCTTGTTTGATGCCAGAGCAGTCTAAAAAAAAGTAAGAGCTGGCTTTTCAACGGTTCAGTTCATGGTGCGATAAGAAAAATGTTAAAAATATTACGCATGAGAAGGTTCTACTTGCATATTTTAATAATTTATCAAAACAATATAAATCATCGAGTCTCTGGGGTTTTATTTTATGATTAGAACAATAATGAAAATGAAGAAAAATGTTGACGTCAGTAAATACGTGCATTTAATCGCCTTTCTGAAAAAAAAAAACAATTGAAAAATATCGTGCTAAAAAATCGCAAATTTTTACTAAACAAGATATTAGTAAATTATTACAAGAAGATAATGATGATAAATTTTTGTTAATGAATGTACTGTACCCTTTTTATCATAAATTATTCTTACCAAGTAATGTTAATTTCAAGGTTGCTTTAATGATTGGAGTTGGTAGAGCTTGTAGGATTCGAGAACTTACCAAACATGCTTTTGAAAGATGTCAAAGATCAGGGGCAATGCTTCTATGTTCTAGTACCAAACACTAAAACAAAAATATTCAGAAAAGTTTTTATTACGTCAGGCGGAATTGATGGAGTCAACATGTTAGAATTAATTCGAAAATATGCTGCACTTCGCCCTATTAACGCAAGTAGTGAACGCTTTTTAGGATACAGAAACCAGAAGTGTATAAAGTTACCTGTTGGTATAAACATATTTGCTGCTTTCCTCAAGAATACTGCTACTTTTCTTCAGTTACCTAATTCAGCAGGATTTACGGAACATTGATATAGGCGCTCATCTACTTCGTTGCTTGCTAATTTAGGAGCTGATTTTTTAACAGTAAAACGTCATGGGGGCTGGCGCTCAAATACAGTGGCAGAAGGGTATATAACCACGGCAGAGAAAAATAAAAAACAAATTGCTTTTAAAATTCTGGGTGACAAAAATACTATAACAGTTAGAAATACTGCATTGACAGTTGTTATTGAAAAAAATGTGTCAGAAATGGCTGGTCCTACCATAAATAAGTGTGAAAATTGTGTTATTAATATTTATAACAATAATAGCATGTACTTAAGATTGTTACTTGTTAATTGTTATTTTAAAGAGTGAATTTTTATTTTATTACTTTACTAGTAAAGTAATATGTCACTTTACTTCACTCAAATATACAATATAATATGCAGTTATCAAAGCAGTCATAGATAAAATAATATTATCTCGAGAACTGTTCGAGTTAAATAAAAAGTAATTTGTGTTTTAGGGGTCTGAAAATAAGCAGGGCAAATACCATAAGTGAAATTTTCTGAGAAATAAAAAATAAGAGATTTTTTCCACTTCTAAAGTTGATTCGGAGACATACTGTATTATTAATAGTTATTTAGTGTATCAAGAGAATGATAAGAGTCGTAATGACCGCAAGGGAGTTATAATCCCAAGTGCCGGCTATCGCTTCGAAGAGGAAGCTCCACATCCACATTCGTTTAAAAAAAAATTAAACTTCACTATCATGTTATTCAAATAACTATTGTCGTATTACTGAACTAATTTTATCATTCCTAATTTGAAGTGATTTTTTTTTTAGTTGTGCATTTAGGTTTTCTGTCGTTGCTAATTTGTGATGTGTAATTAACCTATTTTGTTGTGACAACAACCTATTTTGTCGGTCAGTTATTGTCGTGAACATAATTTATGTTGTCGCACTCTTTCATTAAAGTAATTTTTGTTGACCTTTAGTAGGAAATAAAAAAGGAAATAAATAAAGTTTTTAGGTTATTATAGTTGTAAAATTTCCTGACAAGCAAAATATTTCTGCTGGTTATTATAGTTTTTACATGTTGCATCAAAGTTTTACGATTCAGGATAAATACTTAATAAGATCTTTCTTTCTTCCACTTCTAACATAAGTTCTTGCACCAATTTACTGCAAACACTCATAAATGGTCATCAGACTTATTTACCTCAAGCCGTTATGTTGCTCTAATTATCTTTCACTGGAAATCTGCAATGAAGAGGTGATGTTTAAAACTTTACATCAATCTGACGAGAATCACATAAATTCTGTTTTTTGTACCCAATTTCTGCTTAAGCCTGAATAATTTATTTAGAAATTTGTTATTCACTTGTATGTAATCTTATTAGAAGGCTTGAAAAATGTGTATCGGCCGGCATTAGCTGTGAAAACTGAAAAAGTGATTACATCTCAGAAATAATTGTAAGTAGAATAAATTACGTTGGTTGTTCGCATATATCATCATTATTCAGTATACTCAAGCCATGTAAAATTAATTACGAACGTCATATAAGTTGCTCTGAAGTCCTGCTGCCAATTATCAGTTGTTAAATATCAATCGTTTGGGTCTTTTTGCTTATAAGTACCGCCTATATTTACTGGTTAGTCGGCAGACAATGCCCTTATAAATCGCAGACAATCATGAGAGGAGCAATTTAGTATTCTTTTCGAGACAAAGTGTTGTCCTCCGGGGGCCGGTAAGGTGCATAGAACCGAGTTCTCACAGGTTAGGGAGGCGTGGAAGTGCACGCCGCACTTGACCCACGTAATTAGAGCCCCTACTCGTCTGAGGTCACTCGTGATTCACATGTCGGACGCTATTCAGAGGACTTCGCTGCGGGCTTTGCCACCCCCGAGATTTGGTGATCGGTAATCACAGATTTCGACAGGTTCTGATCGCCGAGAGGATGGGATTTATGGGATGGTGAGCGAGCGAGATCATGGGAATAAATTTGATATGCCCACAATCTTGTCAACTGTATTTATTTATTTCTAAAATATTTTAGACTTAAAATAAGCTTACAAGCATTAAACAAATAACATATTTTTGAAGAAAAATGTTGAGAAGATTTAAAATTTATATACGTGTACCCTTAAGATGGCGCTATTGGCTATTCGAAAAATCGGTGTTCTCGGTGTGAACTTTGGGTCAAGACAACGTACAAAATATAAAGATTATGTTTTTAAATTTTTTATATATTAAACATAACACAGTGCAGTAGTCAATTACTAAGTTTCATATTTGTGCGCAAATATTTTAACTGATTAAAAAAAAGATAAAATTTTCTTGTTTTGAACACTTTATTGAGATAATACATACATAGAACAGACTTGTACTATATAAACAGCAAAAAAATGTCTAGTAAATCTTTTAATTTCAAGAAAAAAATGCTTTTATTTAAAAAAGATACATTTGATATCTATGTAAAGAAAAAGAAATTTTTGATTGTTGTTTGACAAAATATTAGATCTTTAAAAATAATGCCCCATTTTAAGCAATAACTAAAAAATAAAATAGAGCAATATTTTTAAAAACAAAAAATTCCAAATAATTTAAAAAAAAGAATTAATATTTTGCCAAACAACAATCAAAAATTTCTTTTTTACATAGATATCAAATGTATCTTTTTTAAATAAAAGAATTTTTTTCTTGAAATTAGAAGATTTGCTAGACATTTTTTTGCTCTTTTATATAGTACAAGTCTGGTCTATGTATGTATTCAAGATTATCTCAATAAAGTGTTCAAAACAAAAAAACTTTATCTTTTTTATCAGTTAAAATGTTTGCGCACAAATATGAAACTTAGTAAATGACTACTGCACTAAGTTATGTTTAATATATAAAAAATTCAAAAACATAATGTTTATATTTTGTACGTTTTCTTGACCTAAAATTCACACCGAGAACACCGATTTTTCGAAGAACGCCACCTTAAAGTGACCGAAAATAGCTCTGAATTTATAAATTTTAAAAGCTAATTAGGTAAAGCTCAAATCTTAAATAATTATTACTTAATAATATAAGTTTTAAACAATATAAACACTAAACAGTTCTGATTTCCAGTAGTTGGAAAACAATTGTATATTAAGTATCCAGAACGGTTAGAATATTTTTCGAAGACAAATGTTTGGCGGAGAAGAAAAGCGACGACTTCATTTACTTTCTGAGATAAAGATTAGCGATAAATAGATGTAAGTCATATAGGCATAAAGACATTCAGAGCATTCATTTATTTAATTTCCTTGTTATGCGCACGCATCTACTTTCTGCACTTGCGACGTAAAATATTACTAAATTTTTCATAGTCAAAAAAAAAAATTAATAAAAAAGTAATACTACAGTCAAACTCGTTTAGTACGTCATTGGATAGAGAGTTAACCCGGTTAGTACGCAACATTTAAGAGGTCCCTTTTAGACATTAGACTTTTAATTTCACCTCGAATTTTGCGTCAGTCCGCTTAGAACGTCAAAATTCCGCTGGTCGGGTGATTGACGTTATATCCGAGTTTAACTGTATTTTGATTTTAGAAATTGCTAATTTTTTTCTGTTCATGACTATGAGAAAGGTGAAAAATAGAAAGCTTTTTTTAATTTTGAAATGTTAAAAAATATTGTAAGATAGTTTTTACAAAATTTCACAGCCAAAAAACCAAAATTTTATTCAAATCCTTAAATTTAGTTATTGAAAGACAATTTTTGGAAAAATGTAACGTATACAGGGTTGTTCAGCTCAGCTTCCGTCTTGTGTAGCTCAGTTATTGATGTTATTACTTAAGTTAAAATTTTGATATTTTGTAGATTTTGTTTATAAAATTAGGCTCATTTTAAGAAAATGTTTTTAATTATAGACGTTGTTTCAAACTCCCACATTAGATTATACGGCCTAATTCAGATAAAATAATAAGCCTGATGATCTGGCGATGCAACCCAAAAAACAAATTTCATTTACGTCTTTGATCTATTTTAAATTAAGTTTTTCAAATTGAATCCAAGTTATCATCTGCTTATGTCACCCTAACATTAGCGTAGAAACGATCATTTGTGCCAGAAAGAAAAAATAAAAGACTCATTCTGAAGTCCAATACAAAATGTATAAAAGAATGAAACATTACAGGTGTAGAAACAGATCTATTCTCCATATATTAAAATTATATCGGTTTTTTTCGTTGTTGGTATACGACACCATTTTTAACTAATGTCAAAGCACTGTCAACATAAGATAACTTAATTGCGAATGCAAATTGCAATTAAAAGTAGATCAAGACGTAACTGAAATTTGTTTTTTTGGTTGCATCGCCAAAACATCGAGCTCATTATTTTATCTGAATCAAGCTGTATGTAGAGTCTACAAAATATCAAAATTTTAACGAACATTAATATTATAAGTTAAACGCACACACATTTTATAACTATAAAACTAGAAGTCACATCATAATCATTTGAAAAAATAAGATTAACTAAATCAAAAAATTGTTTCTACATCAAAACTACAGGGCCCCAAAAAAAATTTTCATCTAGTCGCCTGTGAATTTCCCATGTAAAATAAAAAATGCCGCTTTAGCAAATAGGGGTAACGAGTAAACCTAGTAATGTCACTAAGGTTGTAACAAGAAAAATGAAAAACCCCATATATTCGGGCTCTCTACAAGCGGCAATTTTTAAAGAAAAAGTTTTCCTGCTTTGGATTTTCATTAAAGGTCAAACTCCCCTTGCCAAACTTCAAATCTGAATTGACATTTGATTGATAGGTAACAGAATAAATTAGTTCAAACTTAAAGAGTTGAGCGGCACAACAAAAAAATTAACATGTAAAATAATTTCAAAGGTAACTAGATGAAAATCTTTTTTTGGGGCGTTGTATTATTGTATCAAATTTTTCAATCTTCTCCCTAAGAACTTTAAATGTCTTCCCCCAAAAACTCTACTGAACACATTAAAGAACTATTTAATTAAAACAACTTTTCATAGCATTGATAAATATTTAGGTAATAACTTTGGTGACATTTAATTCTAATTTGTTGTCTATTTTCTTTTTTCTTCCATTCTAGGTCTAGGTCTTAGGTTTATAATAAGCATTTGCAATCTTGTAATAAGTAATTATACTTGACATGTGCAAAAATACGTTGTATTTATAGCATCAATAAATTATTTATTATTTATTTATTTTTATTATAGTTATTATAGTTTAACTGAGGTACAGAAGGCAAAAGCTGAGCTGAACTACCCTGTATAAGACAACTGGTACATCACAGAGCTTTCTAAATTTTAAATCTAAAAAATCCCAGAAATCGGCTTCCAAAACATAAAATAGTAATTTTCTTATATTAAATTTTTAGAAAAAAATTATAAAAAAATCAGTAAAGTCATTAAAAACACAAAAGCAAGCAAATATTGTATAAAAACATAAAAATTGTTACAAATACCTAGATTTGAAAAAACAAACAAATGTTTTTGTCGAGAAATTTTCAAATTCTTAAATTTAGATTTTTCAAAAGACATTTTTCAAAAATCGAGAAATTATAGGATAACAGTAAAAAAAATCTTTCAAATTGTCACATCTTACATGATAAAATACTTTTTTATCGTTACATTTTATTTCCTGTTGTTCAATACATAGAACATATTTTGTCGTGTAAATGTACTATTTAATCGTTCTAACAATTTTCCCCAAATAAAAATCGAAAACATAGGTCAGCATTTTTCTGCCTGTTTCCCAACATTCACTTTCCCTTGCTTTACTGAGATTACCAATTATTTATTTACAAGTTTTATCCTCATAAGTATTCATCATACACTCACGTTTTCATAATGACACCATGAACTTTGCGCAAAATAACGTAAATCATCCTACATTAAACGGGCATTTACGTCCTCCCACGTAAAGCGTTTACCTGCAACTCAATAATTCCAACGATCTCGTAAATCACTTTCATTCGATTTTTTGTAGCACCTGTTGACGGTAAAACGTTTCCGACAACCGAGACTAACATTGTCATTTCCATATTCCATCCGTTGCAAATTCCAAATCTGAGCAAAACCGAATTTTTCTCTTCGTAATTGAAGTCAAAGTTGAAGAATATGGTTTATTGAGCGTAACGAATGGAGTGATAAAGACACAAACGAACGTAATTATTGCCGAGATTAGACGTTATCTTTTCCCCAAGAGGTTATTAAAGAAGATTGCAGAGCGGAAATGAATTTGAAAAAATTAAATTAAATTCTGTAAGCCTCGCAACATCCGATTAAAGTTTTTGAAACGTAATTTACTACGGCCTAAGTACGAATTAGTAATTTTTCAGCTATTTCTCTTTGCTAATAATTACCGCTAATTTAATTAGAATTCACATCCTCATTTCTATAATGTGGCCAATTAATTATTCCCTTTATTAAATCAGTGCAACTGTGATTAGTTTTAGTTGCTGAAATCATGGATCTGGATGATGTGCTCCCTCAGGTCGGTGAATTTGGACGTTACCAGAAATTAGTTCTGTGGTTTATTCTCCTGCCTGGAGTGTTCCCATGTGGCTTCCATGCTTATAATCAACTGTTTATGGCAGCGACCCCAGATCATTGGTGCAAAATCAAAGAATGGGAAAACTACGATCCCAAACTTGTCAAGAATATAAGGTGAGACCACACCCGTCGTGAGACCCTGAAGCTTACTGAAATTTTGATAATAAGCAGCACTTCACTATAATTAATCATGTAAACAATAGCAAGATAAGATCTTTTAACACCGAATAATTTTAGTATACCAACTGTTGTTCTGTTAGATGGACAAACAAGATTCAGTCAGTGTTCTATGTACGATTTGAATTATACGAATTCTTTGGAGGTTTATGAGTCGCTGAATTATTCCAACGTGAGGACGATTCCATGCGAACATGGATGGGTTTATGATAAACAGAGTCATGAAAATACCATTATTACAGAAGTATGTTTTTCTCATAAAAATTCAACTAGATATGACTGAAATTTCAGTGGGATTTAGTCTGCGATAAAGACCTTTCAGCTACTCTAGGTTTGGTCCTTTTGGGAATTGGTGGTCTAATTGGTAATTACCTTTTTGGATACGTCCAAGATGGTATTGGTAGAAAACCTGCTTTTTTCATTTATCTCTTTATACAATGCGTTTTTGGTACCGCAACTGCTTTTGCCAATAATTTCACAACTTGGAGCATTTTTCGATTTGGAGTCGGTTTCACTGTTCCTGCAATTCTAGGAACTCCTTATGTTCTAGGTTTGTTTTTAAATGAAACATTTGTAACAAATTTTATTTTTGGTTTTGTAGCAATCGAGCTTGTTGGTCCTCGCCACCGCACTCTAGTCACAATTTTAATAAATATTGCATACTCTCTAGCTTTGGTTACTCTAGCTATAATTGTTTGGGTTATAAGAGATTGGCGAATTTTAGCATTGGCTACCACTCTCCCATTTTTGACTCTTTTTCTTCACTGGTGGCTTCTTCCAGAAAGTCCAAGATGGCTCTTGGCACAAGGGAGAGTCAAGGAAGCTGAAAAAATCCTAGTTCAAATGGCAAAGTAACAAATCCAATATTTTGAGTTAGAGAAAATTATGTTTTTTTCAGAATCAATGGAAAAGAATTGCAGGACGATTTTGTTTCAAGTCTAACTAACCAAGATGTTAATAAAAATGAAATTGTAGAAGATAATTACGGAATTAGGCATTTATTTCAGTCCCCAAATCTTCGTTGGAAGACTATAATAGTAACATTTATTTGGTTTACAAATACTAGTGTTTATGTTGGTTTATCTTATTATGCTCCTGTCCTTGGTGGTGATGAATTCCTAAACTTTTTTCTTGCTGGTGCTGTAGAATTACCAACTTATCTTTTTCTTTGGCCTGCAATGGAAAAATGGGGTAGACGATGGTCCCTTTGTGTCAGTATGGTTGTCGGTGGTTCTGCTTGCCTTGCAACATTTTTAGTCCAAAACGGTACTGATAATTTCAAAAATAAAAGTAAAATAAAACAACTTTTAGATTCTGTGATAACTCTTGGTCTTTACTGCATTGGCAAGATGGGTATATCTTCGTCCTTTGTGGTTCTTCCACTCATGGCGTCTGAATTATACCCTACTGTGGTTCGAGGTTTAGGTATGAGCGTGAGTTCAATGATGGGAATGTTGGGTCCGGTGTTTATACCAATGGTTAATTATCTGGTAAGTCTTTGTAAGTGTTTACGAGTTCGACAAGCTGTCTATTTTGTTCAAGGGATCTGATATGCTGACTCTCCCATTGATAATTATGGGTACGATGTTGGTGATGGGTGGTGCCTGTTCCTTGTTATTGCCGGAAACCTTAAATCAGCATCTTCCGCAGACTCTGCAAGATGCTGAGAAAGCTGGACTCGATTGTTTTGCATGCTGTACTCCTCCGCAACTAAACGCAAAGATACGCGCCTTGCACGAAAGTCACTTTTAATCATGATCGATTTGTGTAAATCACATACACGTGAAATTGAGTGCAATGCCTTTTTCGAGATAATTTCACGCTCTTTGTAGGCACTAGCAGACTTCAATTAGATCATAATAATTACGTTGATATTGAGTGTATGTAGAACGAATCATATAATGGTTTTTCTGTCTACTGGAAATATGCAACTTTTACAATGCAAGGCAATAATAGCTGCATTGTACAGATTGCATCCAGCTAATTTATTTTTTCTATAAAAAAATCGAAAAAGAGATAACTCAAATTCAAAAAAACACACTATATATGATTTAAAGCTGTTTTTTTGTTTTCCCACCAACAATTTAAAAGAAGATACATAGTACCTATTGTTAGTAATAAAATAGGTCATTTTTACTTTACGAGATTTTTTCAGTCACTGTGGCTTCGCATAGGCAATTTATCCCTAATTTATCAAAATTAGTTTGTCAAATTTATCCCTAGAATTCCGCAAAGCGTGCGACATCTATCCCTAAATGTTACAATTTTAAAATAAAAATGAAACACCCAGAATCCTTGCTGTACCCTTTTTTAGAGCGCCATTAGCGAAACTGCCCTCTGCACCGTATCGCAAAGAGTGCAACATCTACCATTTAAACTTGAAAACAAAAAGTCAAAAGCCAATTTTCATTGCAATTGTTATGAAATGTTTGTAAACATTTTTCTTTTCAAAAAAAGAACAAAAGAATTCACCAAAAATTTTACACAAAAACAAATTAGCAATTAATAAACAAACAAAAATGACTCAAATCACCGACTCCAATCAGCAGTTTTATCACAATACAAATTGCAAAACAAAACAAAAAATAATAAAGCCGTGATAAAAGCAATAAACTAGAGTTAGAGTAAAATCAATTTTGCAACTTCTCCACATTAGTATAACACTTTCGATTAAGTAAAGGCGGTTTTATGAGTTTCTTAATCTCTGTAATCTACTCAACATATGACTCTTGGCTATAAATTAAAACAGTACTTACCTGTCTTATAACGTGTGCGAGATTTTCTGATATATTGAAATAATTTTACTCTGTTATATAACAACTTTCATTGTAAATGGAAAACTAAAATAAATAATAATTGCTGTACCTACATTTAATATGTGCACACATGTTTTAAATAAACATTTATCTATAGAAAACATTTTTATTATTAATTTGTATATTTTTTTAGCTTTTCCACCATTCATTTACTTATATACTTAAGTCATATACATATACTTAAAGTCCAAACAAATAAACCAAACTGTTTTAATTTAAAATTAAATGTACCTAACAAACAAATAAAAAATAGTTATTTTACAATAAAAAAATTCATTTCAGTTACGAAAAGCATTTAAAAAAAAATCAAATAAAGTTAGTTTTTCTACTTTGCGTTAACAATATTGTCATTGTTGAACGCAAACGCGTTTAACAATAATGACACTAAATTTTCATTATAGCACGCAAAACAGTAACTTTTTCATTGGTTAAGTTGGCACCGTAAGCGTAAAAATTACGTCTACCGCCTACGCAATGGGGATGATATGAAATAGTTAATAAAATCATAAGCGAACTGTCGAAAATATTAAAGCAAAATATCAGTTAATTAGTAAATCAGTTGAAAACCTTAATAAACTTGACAAATGTCATTACTTCATTAGTGCCAACCAAATTTGTCAAAAAACAAGTTGTAATAATTCTTCAAAAAAGACTTCTAGAATGCTTTTTTTGCAACGCAAAGTAGAAAAATAGTATATTACACTCGTTTCATAAGACGACTTGTGACACTCATTCTATTTGAGCACTCCTCGCTTCGCTCGTTGTGCTCAAAACTCATTCGTGTCACAATAATCGACTTATGAAACACGTATAACAATGTACTATTTTTGATTATATTAGTGTTACATTTTGTCACTAGTTACATAATAAAAAACCTTTTACAACTGAAATGGCATACTAAAATGATTGCTTTTCGTAACGAATTAATAAAATTATATTTTAAATATAATTTTAACTTTTTTGTATAAAATATTTTTCAACTCCAAAATGGCACTTTTCTGTCAAAATTTGAAATCTTTCTATTAAATAGACAGTTTGTTTTAGCTTTTATTTAATAAGTTATTAATAAATTTTTATCATTGTTTGACACTATGGGATTCTATATCTAGGGTAGCAATAATTTTGGTTTTCTTTTAATTCTTATTCTTGATACATATTAAAGTTCTTTTTCTGTGATAAAAGTATGGCAACAAAGTTGTAAGTTTAGTCGACAAAATTGTTGGTTGTGCTGTGGGTCAAACACTAAAAAAAAGCCATCAACATTAAAAACTACTAAACAAAAAATTAAAAAACAAGATAAAAAACAATTACCAAAATTACTAAAAACAAATTGTTTAAGAGAATTAAAGTGTTATAAGACCAAGACAAGTAAAAGAGAACTTTTCCAGAAATGAGCTAGAGGTTGAAACAAAGATAGAATAAGTAAGAAAAATCAAGACAGATATGTATACATATCTAACTTCGTGTTGAATCTCCTTGGTGTGTAGAATGTAATGTAGTAAGCACCCAATAGCACCAAACAATCTCACTTTAGGGATGACAACTTTGTTGTCGAAACGTGCGTCGTGCAAAGTGAAATTGTTTGATGCTATTGGGTGATTACATTCTACACACCAAGGAGATCCAACACCAAGTTGGATCTGTATACAGTGTGGTGATAAAGTAAGAAACATAATACATAATTCCCTTATTGAATGTTTTTAAGCAAAACACACGGACAGGTCATTTTTATTTTTTAATTTGTCACTTTATGACATAAAAATTTGACTTATGACGTCATGTATTATTGCGCAATGTACTACTAACATCATTAGTTTTTTTAAATGACAACCCCATTTTTTTTGGTGTTTTTTGTAGGCGGTCCAATTACTTAAATGATGGTGTAAAAAATTGATACTTTAGATAACAATTTTTTTGAGAAAATAACCTATTTATGTTGGTTATCTAAATTTACAAAAACTGAGAAAAAAAGAAAAGACTGAGATAACAAACACTAACAAAAAAAAGTGCCCCAAAATCGTTTGCCAAAATATAGCCAGACCAAGAATATGAAAATAATATCCATAGATATATACCATCTGCACCCATGAAGCTGGCAATATATCCCGGATTGAACCCTTTTCTCGAGGTTGCTGGCGATCGACCCTGCTTCGATCTACAGAGGCTATAGCTAAACACAGAGGCGACACACGAGTGTATCACTTTTTATTGGTTGGCATGGTCACCAATCACCATGCGCCGTCCGTGGGCTAAATACATGCGTTTGATTATGATTGCTCCGTGTGTCTGGTGTGTTGCCTCAGTCACCAATCACAATGCGCCGTCGTTGGGCTAAACTAATGCGTTTGATCCGTGTGTCGCCTCTGTCTTGTTATAGTCTCTGTACTTCGATCTAGTTTCGAAAATGATCTTAAGGTCACCGCAAAGATAAAGTCGCCTATCGCGTTTGTAAATAAATACCATTCAGAACCATTTTCGACCAAATTCCCGGACAAAAAAATGTAAGTAGTTTTGTTGTTGATTTAGTAAAAATATAAGTAAAAGATACTGGGTGTCAGAAAAGGTTACCTGGAATTTTCAAAACGTGGCAAAAGAGAGAAAAAGAGTTAAATACAGCTAAAGTGAGACATTCTGACGGAAATTAAATAACATTGAAAAATAAAAAACTTTAATCAAAATAATCAAAAGAAAGAATTTTAAAACCTAAAATAAGATTAACGAAAGTACTTTGGATAAAAAATAAACATTTATTAAACAAAATAAGACGATTGCAATAAACTATAGTTTAAAAAATAAAGTAGTTTGGAAAAAAATTGTCAAGTTTAAGGTAAGAAATAGAATAGAAACAGATTAAATACCTGAAGAAATCACAATAGAACAAAATATACAGAAAAAAAATTAAGAAAGAAGACAAACATAGATGTAAGAAATTGGTCAAGCAGATACAAACAATAAATTAAAAAAATATATTTGTAAAAGTAAAATGCAATAATTAGTGAATAAAGACTGTAAAATAGTAAAGAAAAAAACCAGAGTTACATTTAAGAAAGTGGAAAAAAGAAAAGATACGAAAAATAACATCTGGAAACAAAAAAAAAAACAGTACAAAATAATATATACAAAAGAAATAAAAGCAGATGCAGATAAAAAAGTAAAAAAAGCAATTACAACAGAAGCAGAAGTGTGAAAATTTATAAATAAAGACAGAAAAGACACAGCGAGAGTAAATGAAAAATAAGTATGGAAGCAAAATATGTAGTTGTCTATCTGTTTGTAGCACCAATAAAGAATATAAATAAACTTATAAAAGAAGAAGTGAAAAAAAATCTAAAGTTATAAAAACAAAAAAAAAGCTTTCTTCTTAAAAAAGCATTTCCAAACGAAGCATGAATGTTTGCTTGTTAAATCATGTATCGTGAGTGTAACATTGTGCCTTTTTCATTTCATTAAAAAAGTAATTTTTAGTTTTTTTGATACAAAAGATCGGCAGTTTTTTATCACCAAATAAAATCTTAAGCGTTATCTAATACAAATACTTACTGAACTTCTTGTAACCATTAGTGTAAAATTTATGTACTAAGTTCAAGTTGAGATACTACCGGTAGAATCGCAAATTTTATTACTTTTCTGTAGCAAAACCAATCACAACTTCAAATTCTTTAAATTTTCCATGAAGACAAAGATACTACCGTTATTATCTCAACTTGAAATCATCCCATAAATCTATTATATTTATTTTATCGATTATAACTTGATAAATCACATCTTATGCAACTAAATATACATTATCAACAAAGTTAGCGCGCAAATTTGTTCAAGGCTCCGCTCACTTCTTACTCTGCGCACTTTTTTACATAATGTGTGACTGAAGATACCTTCTCGGTCAAAATAACTCATAAAACATTACAATAAAATATTTTCAGATTAGATAACTGCTGGCCTCTGTCAAATATCAGCTGTTCAAAACCGCCAAATGAATCATTTCCATTATTCGTTATAATAAAAATAAAGTATTCCAGAGTTGATATTACTCAAATGAAAGTTACAATACGTTTATTAATATAACTTAATAAAGGTTGAGGTATATCTAAAATCTTGTCTAATCTCATCACTTATCTTCCCATTTGTTTGAGCTACTTATCCTTTATCATCCACTTTCCAAACTCCTCACTTACATAAACGTTACAAAATGTTTCTCCCGATAATAATTGCCCTTGTGCTCATTGCAATTACTCTCTTTATTCACAGCAGAAAACCCAACCCACCAAAAATTTTGAACGTATATTCCCAGCCCGGAAAATGGTTTTATATAAAATTTATAGCCTTCTTCCTCCTATTATGGATACGAAGATTAAAATCCAAATTACTTAAACCAACTTCTGTACATGAATTGGAAAAAATGAAACCGTTATCCGACCATGAAAAGGTACAAATACCCATAAACCCACTTCACACTAATTGAACATTACGCTTAATTTTTCAGGCATTTGATGCAACATTCTTTCAAGCTGTTTCTCAGAATGGGTTTTACTTTTGCGGAGGTATCGAACGGCGACATCGAGCCAAAGCTAATGGATTATTCTACATAGCGGTAAAATAATAATTCAAAATCTTAGGTATTTAAGTTATTACAGGCAGTAATTGGTAGGTACCGGAATTGGGCCTACTGGAAAGCGAAAAATTGCCAAATACTTTACTCGAATCTGACCCAGGATCAGTTTTACTTCTCAAAGACTACAGTGCTGAAGGAATTTCTTTCACTCCAGTGACTCCTATGAAGAAATGGCATGTAGCATTCAATGGAAAAATGAGGTAAAATTTAGACAACTCGAAAAAAAATCAAAATTAAAATTTCAGGATTCAAAAACAGCCTGACAAATTCGTAAGAGTAAAACTAGACGGAGATTGGACTTCGAATTTGCCCCATTTTCTTTTCGAGACTGATATAAGCCTTAAAAGTTTAGCTAAAGCTATAGCTAGAGAAACTTGGAACGAAGAGTTATTCAAAGCTTTAAAAGCGTAAAACTACCTCCTGTATTCTTCCACAAATAATCTTTTTGTTTCAGTGCTCATCAAACCCATTACGAACAAATGGGATACTTCAATGGGACTCTCAAAATCGGTAATAAAACTTTCACGTTAAAAATGGACGCTTTTCGCGATCACAGTTTTGGTATGTCACAAGAGTCTCTCAAATTGGTTAAATTTTTCTGCTCTAGGTTATAAAAGAGACTGGACATTGATGCACCGATACGCTTTCCATATGTTATACCTTAAAGACGGTACAAGAGTGTCTCTTGGTGTGGTAAGTCAACCTTGCACGACCTCCATCTTAGAAATGGGTTACGTGGTATTACCTGACAAGTCAATCCATTGCATCGATTCCTGCGACTTAGTTTTGTACCAACATGGTGAGAATGGTACTCCTGGGAGTAATTACGCTTTCTCGTTTAGTGCAAATAATGAGACATACGAAGCCAGAATTAAAGTAATTTATGAATCAGTCCATTTTAAAGGCAACAACATTGAAGCACGATTAATTGAGAGATTTATTGAGTGTGAAGTGAATGGAATGTCAGGGAAGGGTATCTCGGAATGGCAATACAACAATATGAAAAACGTTCGCAGAATATAAAATTATTAATTTTAAAACTTACAACACTAAATAAACAAAAACAAAACATAAAATAATTATTATTTGTAAGAGCTTCCGATAAAAGTTCCTTTGTCATGACAATAGTTGATGACAGAACGCCAACTTCTATCACCAGATAATAGCTTTGCGTTTCCGACAATGATAAGTAAAGCTTTAGCTCTAGTAATTGCAACGTTCAATCTACGAGGGCTTGAGATAAAACCCATGGTGTATTTAAGATCAGCAGCAACAAATTTTTTGTTAGAACGCACAGTAGATACGATAACAATGTTAAATTCTTGTCCTTGAAATTCCTCAACTGTGCCAACTTTAGGTATATCAAAATTGGCTTCTTTGAATAATTCCATAAGCTGCTTTATCTAACAAAAAGAAATGTATTACAAAAAAAATCTTTCTTAAATACTTAAATTACCTGTGCCTTGTATGGTGTTATAATACCAATATCACTTGCTTTAGTCCCTAATCTAAATAACTCATTGACGTAAAAGAAAACCTGTGCCGCTTCATTTGGATTGTACCACGAAGGAGAGTCTTCAGATTGAAAATTCTCACCCACTACACCGTGGAATACTATCGATGCGATGTTATTTTTTTTATCTCGTGGCAAAATTTCAGCCAGTTCATTCAAAAGTGTGCCTTCTTTGCTATTCTCTTCTGAAATCTAATAAAACATTAATTTGCAACAAATACAAAATGTGTTTTTACCGTTGGAATTAAATCATCATGATAGAATAGGAGACTCGGTAGTTTGAGAATGTTAGGTAACGATCGATAATTGTAGATTAATTTTGTTATTAATCGTGGATCGTATCCAAAGGTTTTAGGAAAACCTTGAGTGTCTCTTATATAGGGAAAACGGCAGATCATTCGTTCTAAGAATGATTCTTCTAGACCGTAATCAGAAGCAAGAGCTGATAAAATCACAGGACCTAACTGCATTGGGTCACCTTTAAAATAATACAGTTAAAAATATATTTTTTTGGTTTTGGGACCTTAACGTACCAGCTAGAATAGCTTGACCACTTAAGGTATCTAAAAATGCCAAAGGAATTAAAACACTTGGTTCTGAAGTTTGGCCAGCTTCATCAACGATAATGTGTGAGAAATGGCCCTTAGAAAAGCCCATGGAATACAACAAACCAGCACTTGAACAAGTAGTAACAGTGATTCGGTGTCGTCCTAATACTGTAGAACTTAGTCCTAAAAAATTGGTGTGTTTTAGATTTATTAGAATACATTTAATGTTCTTTCTTACCTGAAACCAAGCCATTGGGTCCAACTAGCGGCAAACTAGTTTCCGTCCCCTCTCTTTCAATATTAGCTGTAGCACAGTATGGTGCTAACTTTGCCGGAATTGAATTTACTGCAGTAATTGCAACCAACCTAATCAAATCACCAGGTTTTAAAACACCGGATTCGATTAATCGCACTGCTAGCAAATCAACAGCGCTGTTTGATGGAGCACACAGAAGAATCCTTGAATGAGGCATCAGTCTCAAAATTTGTAAAACCGTTTCTACTATAGTGACAGTTTTGCCTGTACCAGGTGGACCAAAAATAATATACGGCAAAGGTCGGCAAACACCAAGCAATGCATTCCTTACTGCTTCCTTCTGATAGCAGTTGAGATAAGGAGTGTGCCACTCCAGTTTACGCTTGGGAAGTTGATTAGGACTTTCTTGAAATTTTTTGATTTTTTCCAACAGTTTCTCTTTTCCCAAAATATTATGCGATTGTTTTGAAGTTGGCGAATCCGGTTCTTCTTTACTGGAGTTAAGAGAGTCATCATACTCGTCAACAACAAAGTCTAACTGAGATTCTTTTTCGATTACTTTAGTTGGGAATAACCAATCTTTTCCCAAATTTTTTACTGCTAAATTAACAGCAAAATGTTTGCGTCTGTATGTAACCCTAGATGCAATTATAAAAATAGAGTAATCTTCATCGTCGTACGTATTGTGAAACATTGGGGAAAACTTAATATAAACATGATTCTTTGCAATCTTATGAATATATCCTTCGAAATCGGGACTCGAAGAATCTTGAATACTCCTAGCCATAACTCTATCACCTTGTATCACAGACGGTCGCCTTTCAGCTAAATTATCAATCTGTAGCACCAAATACTCGCCAGATTTTTGAAAGCAGGCTCGTTCTTGGTCATAATTTTGCATCTCTAGAATTGTATGAATCTCTTCCAAGTGAAGCAACGTATGAAACTTATCCTCAAAATTCATGTAGGTTAACCCTGTTACAAGACATGGTTTCATTTTTTCTAGCTCGACTTTTAGGTAATTTACGTGGTGGCGATGTTCCGTCAATAATTTAAGCAGTCTTTCGGGAACGGCAAAATCAGGCATATGCAATGGGAGGAACCGAACACTAGATTGAATCTTCTCACCCCTAACTACCTCTTTATTCAATCTAGACACGATATGCTTTTCTTTTCCTTTATACTCTCTAACATTTTTCGGCTTATACGAAGCCACGTTAATAGTAACCCATCGGCCTAACTTAAGGTTTTTATCAAAATGAAAAATTAAGAGTTCGCGGCTATCGCCTACAGTTCTTGCCTTGCATTCAATTCGAACTATAAAAGGACGGCCAGGTTTGAGAGTAATGTGATCAATCGTGCTAATAAGACGGCACTGACTGTTTAATTTTGGGATTTCAATACAGACCAACTGTATTTCTTCCCGAGATTCTAGCTCAACTGTAAATAACTTAGTCTCACCTAATTTCATGAAGCTAAGAACTATGTTATCAGTAATTCTGACACTATCATGAGTAGTACGACAATCTCCTTCCTTTTCATGCTCTACATTTTTATTATCTTTAGCTTGTAAGTAATGATCAGGAACGATTTTTAAAGCTCGCCAATTGCAAGTTCCTTGATTGCTTTCAATTATTTCAGCAATGACTCTATCACCTCGTACTGGTAAAAAGCCACAATAAAGAGAATCTTTGTCAAAATATATAATCTTGTCTACGACACCTGTAAAATTGGTACCGTTCCATTGTGTTACAAATCCCATTTTAACTTGAGATCTCAAGGGTTGTAACTTATTAATTTCAATAATTTTCCCGCTCAAATCTACAACATTTTCATCAATTTCACACTTTACATCTAATTCAACCCAATCGCCCTCTATTGGAATAAATTCAGAAGAAATACTATTAAGATTCACTTGAATATTCCCAGGAGATAGAGTAAGCACCCGATTATCGCGTTTTACGACATTACAAACTAAAATCCGTTCGTGCCAAGTTTTCTTTATAGTTGCATCTTCAATTACATTCCAGTCGTTTTCCAAAACATTAACATCACAAATTTTGATTTCGCCGGCTGTTGATTTAATTAACTGATAGGAAATTTTAGTGCCGATTGAAATATCAGGTAAATCGCTTGTAAAATCGTATAAATTGTCGATTTGGTATGTACCATTTTCAATTTTTGTGATTTTACCTACTTTACTGAGGACCTCATAGGTGCCGATTTCCTCCTTCCTTTCACCATCTTCAGCCTGTTCTTGTACAGGTTTTTCTTCACATTCCGTTATTACGTTGTACGCTTCATCAAGGGGCAAGGGGGCTTCCACAGGGGTTTTTGTTTTCCAGAATAACGAAAATATGTAATCCATTTTAGAATTTGAGGTTATGTAGCAGATTAACGGTTTTTTTATCAGAAAACGATGATAAATCGTTGTATTCACTCGCGGTTAAAACATGTTTGGTCGATACAATCTAAATTAACGCGTAAATGCATTTTTTACACAGAAAAACTATAAAAAACTGTAAAAAACATTAAAAGCTTTGTTAAGATAAAAAACGAGCGGCACGAAATCTGCGCGGCGCGCGCAGACGCAGAACTCGCATCAGTGCTCATAAAACCGAATCCGGAAAACTTGGTCGGAACTCGAGAACGGTTTATAGTACTGAGAACATAACACGAGAGGCGCTGTAATCAATTTTTTTTACTTTCTGGTGTAAACGCTGCGATAACCAGAGTCATTTGGACATCAGTGGCTACTAATTTATTTTTGTATTAATTTATGTTTGTTTTATATGTATATTTTTTTATTTAAAATTTTTGTAGAAACATATTTATTTCGGAAAGAATCATACATCATCTATTTTTTCAACTTTTTTTAAAAGCACTGTTTTAATGTTGAATAAATATGATTGTATAAAGAATTGTTTATTTTACACTTTGCTTCACTTTCGTTGCATATATGTCATATTTAAAGCTGGTAATAAAATTTCTAGAAGTGGCATAAAAGTGCCACAGTGCCAAAGTTAGCTTATATCAAAAGTGACAGTTTTTAGTAAAAAGTCATAAATAGTTACTTAACCAACAAGTTTGTTAATAAAGACGATTAATAATTGAGACATTTTAATAGAAGTTGAAATTATTAATCGCACATTAACAAAAGCGTTGATTACTATGTTTTTCTGTTGCTTATATCACAATAAACTTATAAAACTTTATTTCAAAATTTTTCAACTTGCTTCTTTATACTAATACATCTCTAGTAATACATCTAGTTTGTGTTCTGTTACCTGGCTACAAAACACCCAAACAAATCTTTCAGTTGTCATTAAGATTAATACGTCACATTTCTCTATAAGCAGGTATTTACTAAAATGAACTTACAATATAAATTATGGCAATTTCAAATTTCCTTCAATAAAACACTTATCTTCAAATATACTATTTTTATAATTGTTTATATTTATGACAGTGAAAAATATCAAAATTTTGGTTTTTATGATTGGTATTAAAAAGGCGTTAATAGTGTTTAACTGACTCCTTTGTATGTTATTTTTGTAGTGCATTAATAACCCTCATATGTCACTGAGCAACAGAAAAAAAAATTATCTCATGTTTATATCTTCATTCTTAAAACGCGTATTTTTTTCGAAATTAATTATTACTGCCTATTCCAAATTAAAACAATTCTCAATGTTTTTTATAGCTAAATTAAAATTATTTAAAACTTTTATTATTTCTGTTAGAAAATTAATTTACCTATTATTCCAAGAAAATAAAAAATAAGTTGCAAAAGATAAATGCTACAAATAATTTCTAAAAACCCCTTTTACAACAATTTTTTCAGTAAAAATGTCAAAGAAACAACAAATAAAAACTCCATTAAAAATATAATAAAAAAAATTGAACCATTTGAATCAAACACAATTCTGTGTTTGACGGAGTATAAGAATATAGTATAGAATAAGAATAAAGTGGCAAACTTATAGCTTAAGGTATTTAACAAAAATAAAAAGCATGCGAGACAAACCACTTAAATTTTTTTAGGTATGTTATATTCCACTACACTTGCGAAAAGTTAAGACTATAACTCCCAATTCAAACTGGGAGCAAAACTCAAAGCACGATGATTTTTGAAACCCCTATATACTTTAGGTAAAGAAATTACCCCTATAATTAAAATTTTCAAAATAGTGTTAATTATTATTTTCTATAACTTTCGCTTTCATAACCGTTAAGGTGAGTGTTCTGGCTTATAAAAATAGTAAGATCAGGCAACTTTAGTTTTTTTAATACCATCAAAAGCTGTTGAAATGATAATCATTTTATATTATTGCGTCAAATTACTGACTTTGTAACAAAGTATACCCTATCTTTTAAATTAATACCATTTTCTGTCTCATTTCACAACATTGTTGTATATGTTGCTATGTCACATAGATTATGTGTTAAACAGAGACAGACAACGGCATGTAAACAAAAAACGGGGTATAACAAAATCGAATTTATTTACTAACAACTCTTAGATAAGTTGGCACTGACAATACTAAGTTTCTCATGAATGACTAAAGATTAATGTTCTAAAAATTTGCATTTAAATTTGTTCTTAGAAATCATTTGACACAAAATTTATTTTTATATGTATAATAACGTAAATTAGAATCAAATAATAAAAAGTTTTTGTTTTCTGAATCCCTTAAGACATAAACAAACAAACTGAAATCTGCCAATCATACGCTTTTTGACAAAACATGTGATATTTCTTGCAAAAAGCTCAAAATCAACGATCAGATGGGCTTTTTTGTCTTTACTAATTACTATTATAGTTACATAGTGACTATTTTAATTTAATTTGTATTATAAGCAGTACAACTTTACTTTTTTAGTCGTAGACGCTCTCCATGCTTTTTATATTTCAATAAAACAGCCACACTAGTATGAAATTTTAAACCAAAAAGACGTGGTTTTCTTAAAAAAAACAGTTAATTTGTAATTATTTAAATTGACTATCTAATTTATTTTAGTGATATATTTACACCATAAGTTTTAAAAAATGTAACAGATATTAAGTCGCTTAAGTTTATAATAAGAAAAAAAACACAAACTAAAAATGCGAGAAGATTCAAATTTCTCGCAAAAAGTTAGTGTTGAGAACTTCACACCAGAGGCGCTTCTGTTTGCATGGATCAAATTTTAATGTATTTATTTGTTTTATATTATTGTATGCAGTGATACATATTTGTTTACAAACAAAAAATTGATCTATTATCTATTGCTCTACATATTTTATTTAAAATTATCTACAAATTATTCTATTTTAATTTTTCAACCAATCACATTTTTTGGAGGCAACTCTCCACCAATAATAATATTGTTCCTTCCACTGAAATAATGGCGCGATGTTTAAACAATATGTTTGTCTGGCCAGGAAGCAAAGAAAAATTGAAGAGCATTAATACTGAGACTACCCAAGTCTGGTTGACCTTTTAATGCAACTAACAATAAAACATTTTTTGTTTATTATTTAAATTACAGGAAAAAGTTGATAATAGCACATACAAACGGAATGAGGTTGTGCTACATTTTTCAAGTAAGACATATTAAGTGGATTATATTTATTAATCCTGTTTAATTATTTACAATTGAAAATTACGTAATTATCTCGGGTCCAAGTGTTGTAATTTGTTGCTTTTACTTTTGCAGCTTCTTTATAAGCCAATCAACCTCGGCGTGAGCTATTAAACAAGTTTGAAATATAAATAACCAATTACTTAACAATTGTTTAAATGTTTCAGCAGGAGCATAATTGTTTATATTTTAGCTAAATTAAGAACTTTCGAGTCTAAAACCGCAGATTTTAGAAGACCGAACGAATCTCTGTTCGATGAAAATAGAATCGAGTATCACTAAGTTTATAATAAAGAAAAAGTCATAAGAACAATCCCATAATTATTCTGAAATTGCAAATAATTAATTAAACTTCTAAAAAACCGTTAGTAGCGCGTTAAGCAACTCTGCCGAGAGTCACGTAGACACCCCTGGCAACACCGAATTTCCGAAAAACCGTTAGAAACGCGCCAAGCATCTCTGACGAAAGTTACCCCTGGCAACACCAACGATTCAAAAACCGTTAGGAAAAGAGCCAATCGTTGTTGCAGAAAGTCGCGTGATCACCTCTAGCAACAGCAACGGTCTAAATAAAACCGTTAGAAAAGCGCGCCAAACACTCCCGATTGCAGTCACGTAGACAGCTCTGACGTCACTCAAAATTTAGCTACAAAAGGATTCTCGAGGAAAGTATCATCAAAGAGTGCTCTGACATTCTCCAGGCTTTTTTGTAATTTTTTGTAATTGCTTAAACAACGAACAAACAAATACAAAACACAATGTGTATCTATTGCTCTACATATTTTATTTAAAATTATCTACAAATTTTTCTATTTAAATTTTTCAACCAATCACATTTTTTGGTGGCAACTCTGCACCAATAATAATATTATTCCTTCGACCGAAATAATGACGGGATTTTCAAATAGTATTTTTTGTCTGACCGAGAGGCAAAGGAAAATCGAAGACAATAGGAGGATTTTTTGGTAAGTACGCGCGAGTACAAGTCGATGCATTTATGTAAACAGTTGTTCCATCAGAGTATAACCCATATCCTAAAACAATAAGGAAAAATAAACTAAAAAACTATGAAATAGAATGAAACCTTCATGAATATGTCCAAAAATATGATATTTGGGTTTCACCCTATTTTGAATTGTTGTTAGCAATTCTACACATCCGACATTTTTGTCTGAAAACATTTTATCACCATATCCCACCGGTGGTCCATGAGTGATTAAAATATCGGTATCATTCGGAATTAAATTCCATTTGGCAAGACACTCCTCTCCACGACGAGCATTGAAAGCCCAACCTCCAAATTCAGGTTGCCTAAAACAATATTTTCATAACGGAAAAAATAGTGGAAGGTTTTCTTACCAAGGAGAGCCATAAAATTTAATTCCATATACAGAAACAGAAGAATCTTCTAAATAAATACAGTCTGTTAAAAATTTTTTAGAGTCGCTTCTGTAATACTCTTTTAGTACGATACAAGTTTCGTCAAAACACATTTCGTGGTTTCCACAAATTACAATTTTGTGTTTATGAGGTAGAGTTTCTAGAAGAGTTTTAAAAATAAGTAAAAGATGTTCATTTAAAAAATTTGTGAAGAGTGTTATGACATTTTGATAAAAAAAGATGTAGCGAAAAATAGATGTCAAAACTTGATACACTATAACTATATTATTTTGATTATTTTTGAGTGCGTGTTTATAAGATTCAGAGTCATTTTTATTTCTAGTTTCATTTTGTTTCTTCTTTTTTCGTGTTCAGTTTTTGTTCGTTCCAAGTTTCAGTTACAATTTTGTTTGTTATTGAGTCTATTTAATTGTTATTTTGTCATGATGGGTAATTACACTTTCGAGCACAAAAAGTTTTAGTTTAAAGCTACTTTCGAAGTGGTAGAAAAGTTGAAGGCGAGTGGATCTATTCGATGGAACACAGAACAAGGTCATTGAAAAAGAGTCAG
The DNA here is from genome assembly GCA_029207805.1 of Tribolium confusum. Taxonomy (NCBI): domain Eukaryota; kingdom Metazoa; phylum Arthropoda; class Insecta; order Coleoptera; family Tenebrionidae; genus Tribolium; species Tribolium confusum. The sequence goes on along the minus strand of JALGAY010000002.1, from coordinate 37,904,375 downwards.
TGATTTTGTTCACAGGATGTTAACACTTTGAAATCGGCAAATATTGCCCTGAGAATGTTTCCCGATACGAGTTAATAAATAATTATTTACAAAAAGCTTTAGAGATTACTGATTTTATAAAATATTCTTTGAAATAGATTTCAGTTCAGATTTCAACTATCACTGACAGTACGGCAGCCGAATCTAACTAAGAAATACTTCAAAATATTTTTGTTTTGTCATGGCACTCTTGACAACTTTTTTAAATGAACACTTGTTATATTGTTATTTAGAAAAATTAATTTCTGTATTTACTCATCCAGTTATTAAATTTTTCAACTTCGGTTGGTGCTCCAACTCTTGTGAAATCTCCTGCTACAATAAGAATATCTCCATCTGGTATTTTAAACTTTATATTATCATTTTCACTGTGGGTGTCACTCATACATACAATTCGGACTTTATCATCTGAAACACTTCCAGTTGGGTTTTTGATCACTAGTTGCGAGTAGTTTTGGCTTTTTGAAATTTCTTTCCAAGCTTCTGTGGGTTTATTCGAGAGCGGATGTACCGTTATGTTGGATTCCATCTTGCGAAACCAATTTTTGATAAAAACTTTTTTAATCTATACCGGATATCTAATTACCTATCAAAAATCGGTTATCTCAACTGAAACCTTTATTTTGTTACTCATGCTTTATACAATTATTGATCTACAACTATGGTATAAATAGCTTGCGCAGCCGCGACTTTGTTTATTACACTATCAAGCACAGTTTGTTGATTTTAGCTCAAACCGCGGTATGTGATGCAATTGTGCGACCACAACAAAGCACCGGTTTTAAATTTTAAATTAGCGCTTCAGGCAAAATGACTACGGAAAGTCCAGAATTGAAAAAAAGCCTTTGCCAAATGTGCTATAATGCTATTAAAGAAGAAAATTCGGTTAATAAATGTGGACAATTGTTAGAAAATTGTAATTTAAGTGATGACTCGTCGTCTGTTGATTGTTTATCAACACTGGAGGAAGACATAAGTGATGAAAATGTGGTTGCTATTAAAAGTGAAAATGTTTGTTTCGTGGACAAAATTGTAGCTACCAACAATGTAAGAAATATTTTTTAGTTTTTTTTTATTTTCACAAATTCAAAATTCCTGACAATTTATTAGTTTCTATATATTCTGTTCAATTAGTTTTTTAATTTTAGTAATTTTGTAGTTTCATATTGTGTTATCCTGTTATGCCTTTATTATTATCTACGTTTTATTTTGTGTTGAAACAAATAAAATTTCCTAGTTATTACCTATTATTTCGAAATCTGTATTCTGTATTGCATATTGGAAATTTTATTGCAGAAATTCCGAAAGTAAATAAACAAAGTTGTGACAAAGTATAGATAGTCTAACCTAAAACAAACATTTTTTTAAATTTTTAATTACCTCTGCGTGTCTTCTATGTATTGAAATTCAAATGAAACAAGTTATCTAAAAATAAGTTGCAAAATTTATTGTTAAGGAGTAAACGTTAACAATTTGCATTGACAGTGACGTAAACTTAAATTTATAGATTTTTTATTTATCTACAAAAGCGAAATGTAGGTATTTTGTTTTGTAGGAGTGTCTATTTTCTTTTATATACAACAAATATGAAGAGGTTGGTATTGAAGCTTCTAATTTTTTTTGTTCAAAACGTATTAAATTGAAAAATTTTCTCACTAAAATTATTTGAAATAAGGATATGTATTTGTTAAAAATGTGTTTAAAAATCATATATGATTAAAACAAACTAAAGTACTAAAATGATTCTAAAAAATATTTTTTTGTGTTGCCAACCAAATCAGTATTTGCTGATCACGGTCTTTTTACTATTTAGAAATTTTTATCCCCACATTTAACTTCAAAAACTCAAATTTTTAATCTAATACCATTTTAAGATAGTTTTAAAACGAATAAGAAAAAATAATCATATCCAGCATTAAAATCTTAATAATTGTATTAAAAAATATATATAAAAAAAAAAGTTACTGAAATATAGTTTGGTCCACTGAAAAGGTCCCACCTAGAGTATCGTCTCTAGGACATTTATTGATGGCAGTAAAAACACCATAAAAAAGACACCCTTATTAAGGTGGTACGACTGAAAGCGAATTTAATTATCTTTAGTACAATGTCTCACTCGACCCATGTTCCCTTTAATGATTTACGAAGGGGTTGTCGCCCTGGCAACAGGGGTGTTTTTTTATTGTGTTTTTACTGCCATCAATAAATGTTCTCTTCGCAAACAAATTCGACCTGTCCGAGCAAATAACAGAGACGATACTCTAGGTGGGACCTTTTCAGTAGACCAAACTATATTTCAGTAACTTTTTTTATATTTTTTTTAATACAATTATTAAGATTTTAATGCTGGATATGATTATTTTTTCTTATTCGTTTAAAAACTATCTTAAAATGGTATTATATTAAAAATTTGAGTTTTTGAAGTTGAATGTGGGGATAAAAATTTCTAGATTTATTATAGAAACAATGGAAGCACAAAAAATAATGTATAAAACACGTCTGAAAAACCGAGATTATAGTACCTTTTTAAGAGGTTACATAGAAGTTTTTTCAATGAACGAGAAAAAATTTCCTTGAAATGAATCAATGTACGTATGATATTCAGAAAGAGAATTGCTATGATTTTTTTTGCTAATTTGTTGCATAAAAATTATTGTAAACAATACGCTTTGATGTTCTTATTATGATTTTTTTGAACAATAAACTCTTTACTTTTATGACATTAACAGAAATTATTTATTTAAACTTAGTTTTTTCTTCAGAGTAAAATATTTTCATTAATCAAAAATCATTATTTAAAAAACAATAATTATAGTATACGTCTTACACTTACACACCTTGAAACTTACCATCGCCATTTTATATACTCATTATAAGTATATTGTACAAAAATATTTATCAATCAAAAATAATTTCCTTTAATTTTTCCCAACAGGATATATTAGTCGTCGACAACTTACTAAATAAAGGACCAAACCAGTATAACAATATCCAGATTTATAAATCACAAAATGTCCACATTGGTGATGTAACTCACATTAATGGACCAGTCTACATAAATCAATTAGCCCCAACCATTAATCAAAACGTTATTATAAACAACAATCCAGAAAAACGAGAAAAACGTGAGAATTTACCTGTTTTACATAAAAACAATTTCAAGTTAATTTTTTCAGAAGACTTTCCTATTGTACCACGCCGAACTTGGCTTGCTCAACCACCGCTAAACCCAGACGATGTAAAAACCTTTTCCGGACCAGTCAAATATGTGATAATTTGTATGTTATGCCACTTGTCATGTGACCACAAACAAAAACTTAATATTCAGAGTTTGAGAATTCAAAGCCAAAGCGCAAGCAGAGACTTTGAAGCCGGACAAGGCATTAAAGTACTTTATTGCCGTATTGACGAACCTACTAATTTAACTTTTTTTAAAAACTTTGAACGGCTTTAAAGTATCCGCTTTACTGCTTAGCCAATAAAAATGCTGACTTATCGACTAGTCAATAAATGTGATATGTACTTTGTCACTAAAATGTGGTGTTTACTGTCTATCAGTGAAAACAATATTTATATTGTTCTTGACAGATGTAACAAAAATAGCTGCTAGTGGTCACGTGAGAAACAACTATTGTATAACGCTATTTTTCCATCTCTTGGCATCACTAGCCTGACTATGAAATTTAGAATTCAAAAATTAATTTTTATCACTATTCAGCAAAACAAACATACAGTGAGGAGTAAAAAAAACGGACACCAAGTGGTTTACTGCAGTTTGTTCTGGTGTGGTTCGTTGTGGCTTGGTTGACAAATAAAGTGGTGTCGGGTTTTTTTGCTCGCTACTATATGTTACGGCATTTACTCATGATCTAAAGTTAGACTGCTTTTTTACATTTAAGAAAGTTTTCTCTCCCTTATCATTCTGTTATATTTTTTTCAGGCCATACAGCATCTGAAGAAGCCTATACCCAAACCGACAACAATCTTTTAGTCCGTCTCGTCCAGCAATTTCATATAGAAAGTCGAAAATGGAACGACATTTCCTACAACTTCCTCATTGGAGCTGAAGGAAGTGTCTACGAAGGCCGAGGTTGGAAAAATGTGGGTGCCCACACAATGGGCTACAATTTCACTTCAATTGGGATTTCTTTCATTGGGTGCTACATCCAAAAGCTGCCTCCAACCCATGCGTTAAAGAAAGCCCAAGCTCTGATTAAGTTTGGCGTGGAAATAGGGGCAATTGCAGAAGATTACGCCCTATTAGGGCACTGCCAATGCACAAGTACTGAAAGTCCAGGAAGTAGACTGTTTGAAGAAATCAAGACTTGGGATAGGTGGGATAGTAGTGTTAGTTTGGAAAATCCGCCTTCTGTAGTTTTATGATTGGATTTTGCAAAATATATTTTTATAAAGGTACATTCATTAGCTGTTTTCCTTTTGAACCTAATCTCAGATATTCTCAGCTCAGTTCGTACATCTCACTTATTTGTTCGTTCCATTTGTCTTTACTCAGATGAATTGATCTGAGATTCTCACTTCCCTCCTTACCGCCAAAGCATCACCCACAGCGGTGGTGCAGTTTAAGTGAGATTGTCTCACTTGGGTAGTAGGGGTAAAAATAAACGCGGTAAAGACGTTCAAAAATTCTACAATTTTAGTTTATAGTTATAGTTTTGTAATAAATTTCGGAATATTAATGAGACCCTTTTAGATATAGGTACTGTATTTCACATCAAAAATATTTAGTCCATTTTAAGTTTGTCTATCAAACGAATAGGTGTTGCATTTAAAATTTGTTGTGTGTTACCACTGTGTGTAACACCATAATCGCATAATCCAGTAAGATTCACGTATAACAATAGGCAAAAAAAAATTAAGTGCGTATTTTTTTAAATTTAAGGAATTAACCGGTAATTTAAGCAAAATAAAAGACATTTATTTAGATGAATAGTGTTCTCAATATCAGTCATTTTATGTATAGGTACTCTACTAGACACAAGTCTTTTATAAAATTAGATTTTACTAGGTTAAATAGATCACGATATAGCCTTTCATACTTCTGCACCAAATTTTACATTACACTGCCTATATGAATAAAAAGCTATAATTTCAAAGTGTTCAAAAAGACTGGTAAGAAGTTCCTAGTTAACTAAGCCTTCTACAGTTTTTAGGAATATATTGAATCTGTATCAAATTATTTTAGAGGAATGTAAATTTATTTTGTAAATTCTAACACAATAAATTATTATTATTATTATAGTTAGTAACAAATAGCTAAATACTTGACTGACAGTTGAATCGATGAATTGAGGTTAACTGAGACGAAAAACTCATATGTGAGTTCCTTTTAACCACTATACTGAGATAATTTACGGTGAGCTGATCATATCAGTTCAACTGATCTCAGCTCAGAAGCGTTTGCAAAAGGAAAGCTACGATTATTTACTTACAACTGTGTCCATAATTTACGTAATTTTTTTTTTTAATATTGTCACGATCTGTAGACACAGAATTTTGTGCAAACTACCGTAAAACAAAGCACAATATGTTAATAGTTGTGAGCACTGAACGTAAATGAATAACCGATTAAAAATGATTTTGTGAAATAAAATGATATAAAAAATTATTTTTTTTGTTTAATACTAATAAACACAACCTGAGATTTCCTATAAAAAATGAGGCTAGAGTACTATGTTCGCATTTTTATTATTGTCATAATATAAAATAATTATGGAATCGAATGTGTACATAATAAAAACTAATAAAACATAATCACAATAGAAAAAACAAAATCACAAAACAGTAATTAATTTAAAAAAAATTGACTTATCTGGACAATCTAAAATTATTTACATCTACACGTTATCACTAATTCTATTGTGAAAATGTTCACATGTCGTTAGAAACTTAAGCCGAGTCGAAGTTGTAAATCTTATTTGAAATTTTTACTCGTTTCGAAATAATAAATAGGCACTAAAAAATAATTCTAAAACACTAAAATTATAAAATCACGAATTCGTGACAGATATGCTTACAATAAATTTGAATGTTTTTTGTAAAAATGTTTAAAAACATTCGTAATTTTTCTATTAAACACCGTTTTACATATTGTAAGCGACATAAAAAACATATATTGTTTTACTCCACGGCAATTGATCCCCCAACGGGTTTCATCACCACTACTACAACTACGATGAAATGGTGTTCTTCAAGTCCGATGTTTGCCCAGCTTCAGCTCCACGACCACCACCAAGAGATTGGTCCAAGTGAATCGGGCGCTAGAAAAAATTTGAAAAAAAATCATAGATGTTTGAAACTGAACAGTGTGTACAGAATTATTTGGCACAAATTTAATCATGACTACCCTACGTTCAAAATATTATGTTTTTTTAATAAATTAAGATTTTTTTTTTGCAAACAACAATTCGGAATGTAGAGCCAAAGTTACAAGCTTTGGACCTTTAATTCAAACTGTCACAAAATTCTCTAGCAATAGTAGCTAATTTTTGCTATATTATTAAACGAAGGGCCAACAAATGAGATTTAATCGGAAGAAATTAATAAATAATGCTTATGTTTCTAATGTCGAACTATAAATTTTATACATTAGATGTTTTATAACAAAAAGTTGGAATAATTTTTTCTTTTGTTCCATTCATCCGTATGCAAGCAAGTAACAGAACTGTAATTTCATTATAAAAAAATCATATTCCATAAAAAAACTATGGCGTCATAGCGACGCCATCTTGGTCGTTACGAGTAATCCAATTACGTCAGACTTGAGTCTCTTTAATACGCAGTCACGTGTTTTTGCAATTTTTCCAAATTGAAAAAATGAAAAAATTGTGAATTTTATGCCTTGCTTTAAAACAAAATGTTAAAATATTTTTTCTTGTTTTCGGTTATACAGTATATTCAAAAACACATTAAAAAAAAAATTGAGATAGCTCAATTTTTCGCAAAGTTACAAAAAAAGACACAACACTACTCTTAAATCCACTTGTATGCGTTTTTTCTAATTGTTTCGCTATTTTTGCCCTTATCTGATTACCAAAATGTAAAATTGGATAAATACAATGTGTTTCAGACAAGTGGGATAAATACAATAATAAATAAATGAACAGTGTGTTCGAGAAAACACTGAAACACGTCGAACTTTGTATACGGGCTGTGCCATGTGGCCCTGGTCAATACAATGGTTGGCATTGGCCAGTGCCACTTGGCACACCCTGTATACAGTGTTTTTTTACAAAGTGGCCGTAAATGATTGAATCTGTTGGCAAACCTGCATTAGCTCATTTGATTTTTCTGTGTTAAAAAAAAACTTCAAACACTTGCAAATATCCATGTTATGTTCAAGCAAGGTTAAGACTTGTACTAATTTAAATTATTGAAAACGGCAAAAATGTATTATATGTCAAAATTACTAACACAGGGTTGCCAACAGGTTCAACCATTTACAGCCACTTTGTCGAAAAAAATGCGTAACTAAAAATAGTAATAATAGATGTGTCCGAGTGTTTTCTCAAACACACGCTCATTTACTTATTATTAAATTTGTTCCAGTTGCCTGAAACACACTGTATATTCCTTGTTTAGGCCCTTCCTAACAAGCTATTATAAGCTGCGTTCGGCTTTACCACTCCGAGTGCACCGCCTCTTTCCTTATCTACTTCATTGAGTCCATACATCACTATCTCTATCCGGTGACCAAAACTTGATGGGGCAGAAAGAGCGTACGCTGTCATGAAAACAGTTTTTATATTAGTAAATCCTAAATTCAAATAATACGACGGATTTATCTGTCCTGAATGAGACAAACAAAGACGGAGTAGGGACACTCGGAGTTGCAAAGCCAAACGCACCTTTAATAGATACTTTCGCATTTGAAAAGAAAAAGCTTGGAGATAAGACAATATGAAACTCAAAAATTACTAAAACTAAAAAACTAATAATTGAACAGAATATATAGAAACTAATTAATTGTCGGGAATTTTGTATTTGTCGAAATAAAAAAAGTAACTAAAAAAAGAATACTTACATTGTCCATAAAACAAACATTTTCACTTTTAATAGCAACCACATTTTCACCGCTTATATCTTTCTCCAGTGTTGATAAACAATCTGCAGACGAGGAGCCATCACTTAAATTACAAATTTCTAGCCTTTGTCCATATGATAGTATCGGAAGTATCGGAGTATCTTCTTTACTCGTAGTGTTAAATTTACCAGAATTTTGCTTATAATGTATGCACATTCTGTTTTTCCAAATCACTAACCATCCCTCCTCCTCGCTCGTCGAATTGCAATGAAATTTGTAGTCGACTATATCTCCACCGATTGGTATGTATTTCCTTATTACATTATACAATTCTTTACCCTGGGAACCTTGTAAGTATTGTACTTCAGGATCCGTCTTTTGATATAGGACACACCATGAACATGCGCTCCTTTTTCTTCTTATTTTTCTTGTTTCCTGCTTCCATATTTTTACGGGACGGAAGGGGCAATTGGGGGGTGTGAGATATTGAAAAAGTTGGAGCATATCGTTTTGATTGCAATCACTTGGACATCGTAAATACGGAGAACAATTATTCTTATGTAGTAAAACTGTAAATTAACTGTAAATAACTGTTGCAAATAAAACCGAGACTCACCCAAATGCTCCATTTCAACTAACGAGGAATGTAGACAAATGACATTAGCATTAACTACATTCACTATATACAAATATATTATATTGTATTTGTATTTAGTAACTGTAACATTAACCAAGAATGATGGACACAGAATGATGGAAGATGGATCATGGATCATGGATTCATGGATCACGTTAAGGCACCTCCCCCACCCTCACTTTAGCATTTGGAGGGGTAAGGACCAACTGGCCCACAATTCTAAAACCGCTTTCTAATTTTCCAAGAAATAATAACGTATTTTTCGGCTGTGTTCGGCAACTTTTATGTTAAACTTTTGGTTTTTTGGTTTTCAAAAGTTAAAAGGTTGCGACACGACGTTGTAGCGAATCTTTGTACAAATCAAGAGTAGACAAAAAAATTAATATACATATAATAAGTCTTATTTTATACTTTTTAAAAAGATGCAACGACGAATTTGGACCCCAATATTGTAATGCGCAGGTTCATTTAAACACTACTCACCACTCAGTGGCGTCGGATGATCATGAAATGCGATAATTTCTAGGGTTACCTGTTGCAAAATTCATCGTACACAATAATTAATATTACCACGTTGAGACCATCCAGGCATGGTTGGCCTTTTAATATATGCAATTGCAATCATACAGCGATATGATTTTATTACAGGAAAGGGTTGGTAATGGTACACACAAATGAGTTAGGGTTGTGCTACATTTTTTGCACTTTGTATTTGGTAGTTGTTTTTATGCAAATTTAATGTGTATAACTGTTATTCTTATTAGCGACAATAATACTATTAATTGTCGGTTTAACAGGTGGACATAAAAGGGATGATGCCCAGCAAGACTGTCTACATATTTACAATTGCAAATTGTTTATTTATATCGGTCCCGAGTGTTGAATTTGTTATTTTTAATTTCGCAGCTTCTCTTTTAGCAAATCAACCCCGGAGTGAGTTATTTATCAAGGCCAATATCATGGTGTAGAATAAGAATTAGTATAAATGTGGCAACGTTTATGCGACCCTCTGAGGGGTGCGTTGCAGAGAGTTTAGTTTAGTTTAGTTTACCAGTCTGTATTCATCCTTGTAAATAGGATAAGACCAATATAGGATTTAAGGTTTTCACACGTTTCATTACAATCCCGCTCCTAAATAAATAAATAAACATAACGATAAACGTTACACATGGAAACATGATATTCAACATAATTATTTGATTAAATGTTCCAGCGAACGGAAAATTGATTATGTTTTAGTTAAATGAATCTAAAATCGAAAATTTTAGGAGGTAAAACAAATTACGATTCGACGAAGCTGACGTCTGGAATTCTCTTATCAAGGGAGTGATGACAGACCGGTAAAAGCTCCAAACAAACGCTTTTGGATCGAAAATCAACAAATTCATAACGAGAAAAAGACCAAACGAACATAATCTTATCGCCACAAATTAATTAAAATTCCCAGACTGTGGGAACACACAAAGCAACCCCCTGAGAAAAGTCACGTAGCCACCTCCGACGTCACTAAAAATTTGGATATGAAAGCAACCTTGGGAGAAGGCATCTTCAGAGAGTGCTTTGCCATTCTCCAAGCTGTCGGCTTATTTTTTTGGAAATAGCAGATTCCTAGTCTCCGACGGGTAGATCGCTGACCAAAAGACTGTCTACTAGCAAAATTTTTGAACTCATTACACAGTCGTGTCTGAAGTGCAGAGTTCCTAGTCTTCGACGGGTCGATTGCGCCTAAGGCAAATTTTTGAACTATCAATTCTACACCTGTTTGCAGATTCCCAGTCTTCGACGGGTCTGATCGCAAATTGGCGTAAATTCCAAGTTTAATTAACCTTTCTCTCAAGACAGGTGTCCACGATATCAGGGGGATCAGAGGACCACCCTTTCGCGGTTTGCGAGCCGCCATCTTCTCCAGAAAGTGACCAGATTTTCGCAGGTCTGTATCAAAAGGGTAAAGACCAAATTTCATCACTTTATACCTGTATCTAAAAACTTATAGTCACAGGGGAGTCCCTGAGAGTTATAATCAAACTTTTTATTTATTAATTTGTCAATCATTTTATTTTTATTATTTTACCGATTAAGTTAGTTCCACGTATGACCTGTACGTGTCTAACTACTAACGGCCTTTTGCTGTAATTAACTAATAGTTGATTACACTCATCTGACTCATTACTTGCACTTTAATTGCAATCTCTTTACTATCCTCCTGGCCAAGCCGGGGACCGCTACCACACCAAGGGAAAAAACGAAGCCAGCCCGGGTGTAGTACTATGGCACACTTAATCAAAACATGGCGAAATGTACCAAGTACATAAAAAGACTGCCTAGTGATAAAAATACTTTAAGCAGTAGAGTAAAAAACGATTGTAAGCGAAAATCGCTTAAATAAAATCGGAATTTAAAATTATTGCAATGACTATTTCACTCATGGATTTTTTAACCAATCACACACTCTTATTCAACAATGAAAACAAAAGTTACAATTGAAAAAATGAACTGTAAATTTTTTTCTGGGGATCTCAGCCAATAGGCAATTGGAAAAATACAACGTACAGCGAAAATTTTTTGACAGTATTGTTGCCTTAGTTGTATAATAAACAAACAAAAATTACTTTGCAAAAATTTTAAAGAGAAAAGTCACGCAAGTTGTTTCGAGAAATAGTCTTGACGAATACCATTCGAGCTCAGATTATGCCTGATTTCGACTGACGTCTCGTAGTTTTTAGAAAATGTCATTCGCAAAATTGCTAGGCGAACTGTCGTAAAAATCGGTAAATTTTTTCGGCAAAATCTGAACTCTTGTGATATAATAACTGAAAAAATTACATTTCCAGTGTAGTAAGCAAATTTAATTTTCTGACAGAGATGAAGTATGTTTTTTGGATAGTACTTTAGCAAACTAAAATTCGGAGCTGTTTAAAAATTTGGTCATTTTCGGAAGATTTTTTCTACACAAAATGTTAAATAGATGTCTACCGTTGCCTTTCGAAATTTAAGTTTGAACCTTTATCTTTAGAATAATCCAAAAAGAGGTAAAATTTTACATCAATTAACAAAATTATTGCTTAATGCACAAAAAACAGTTTTTTTGGATTATTGATTTAATTTATAAGTGTAGCTTAAAATCTGTAAAACTGTGAAAAAATTTTTTTTGTTAAAATGGAAGCAATCTAAACTTTTCGTTTTTTGCAGAGCTTGTCTTCTCTGACAACCTCTATAACTTAAACTACAAATTTACAATTAAACGCCATTAACAAATAGTACGCAAGATGTAAACTTTTGTAGTTTTCAGCAAAATGTCAACTTTTGTTCATTTGTTTAAAAAAAAAATGGTAGCGAGATGCGGTTTGTTATGTTCTCAATTATTATTTTATTTAAAATTATTTTCTCAAAAAACGAGCTCGAGAATGTGTAATTCGTTTGTCCTAAACCTTATAGTTTCCAAATATAGACATCCAATTGGCATCATCCTGTTTAGTTATATATCAGACATAAAATGTCTCAAATTTTGCACTATGCAATTGTGAATTGTGTATATTTTGTATGAAAAAAGTCGTGCTTTGGCTGTTAATCAGACATTATTTTTCTTCAAACAGGTTATTAATAGCGTTGAATGAGGATTACTAATGAGGAAAGTATCCTTATTCAACGTTAATAGTTTTAAAATAATGCAAATGAAATTCTGTTCATAAGGAAAATGCCAATTCAAATGAACGAAAATTTGCAACACTGAAACTTTCTCCCAAAACGATTTAGGACCTCGTGATACCCACAAGGATTAGAAACCCATGACAGGAATGACCAGTACCCTGGTTAGATTATTCTGCAACTACAGCTTAAGGCCCCTTTCCCTAAATCGTAACGGTAAATTTCAACTCGCCTCGGATCAAGAGCTGACGTAAAGAAAAATTCAACCAATGTTTGAGTCGACGTGTTATGAAAATAGAATGGGTTTTAAAATGATTGACAGATGCCATAAAATCATCACGACAATGAAGGTCGATGGTCGATTATCGTAGGCCTGGGTCGGTTTATTGGTATGGGTAAAAGTTTTTCTTCTGCTATTAGTAATCATTTCAAAATGCTTTCTTTTTCATTAAGTACATAGTGTTCTTAGAAATTTGAAAAAGTACTTTGATAAAAAATTTCAATAAAAATAAGGTTAAATCATACAAAAAAAAAACGTTTATTAAATGATTGCTTTTATTGAAGTTATTTACATAAACATTTACATGATTTATTTACACAAACATGACAACATAAAACAAAGAGTTTTTACCTAATACAAAATAATTATACAAAATAAATATATAATTATCAACCTTTGCATATTTTATAATTTTTTGTCTAATGGCTTCTTGGGGTGTTAAATTTTTGGCATTGTATGGACATTTTATTTCTATTAGTCCGTCATCGTCTACAAAACCATCTGGACTTGCTGCCAAAAACGGGTATTCTTTCGAAATTAGTAAACCAGAAAGTTGAACATTTTTATTAAAGTTAATTTCAAAAGATCGAACTGCATTTTGTTCATTTTGTACCCCATAATCAGTAAATTTATTACCAGTAAAATTTGATTGTACAATATTTTTTACAGTTTTTATTCTATCAGTTGTATCACGCAACTTACAAACTTTTCCAAAATTGGATGCAGTCAATCGTTTTAATCGTTCTTGTCGCCACAAGTGACAAGTACGTTGATTTAAGGTTTTTTTATGTAATTCTGTAATAAAAATTTTTTTTTATTGGTTATATAATGTCGCATATTATATAATTAGTAATGTAATATCTGCTTGTACATAACTCTAAAAACTTTACACTGACTTTTATATCATATAAAATCTATTTTTAATAGCTTACTATATAAGCAAACAAATCAAAATTAAAAACTTACTAAATTGCAAATATACTTTTTGCGTACTGGGCAATTAATTGTAAGTCGTAACGTTAATATACACCTAACGTAAAAATTACAAAAACTGTTTTGGTTGAAAAACTATTATTACAATTTATAAATTTCTAATTTTAAAATTTGTTATTTCCCAAGCAAACTTTTATTTGATGATAATCATTATTAGCCAGCTTATCTCATTTTTCATTCATCATTAGTGTTCAATGTAAAAATGCTAAATTTATCTAAATTCAGAACTTTATTAGATACACAATAAAAAAATAGACACAGATTTGTTCAGAAGGAAAAAAAAAGAAAATAATTTGTATTTGATAACAAAAATAATACCTAACGTATTAGCCACCCCATTCTTGTTGCCTTAGTTTAGTATCAGGTAAACTGGCATAAAAGAAAACAAACAGTCCATAATAATCCACAAAGACCGGGTTTTTCCAAATTTCTCAGAAGTAAAACTGAAAGTACTTTATACTTTGCTAAATTTATCTAAATCCAGAACTATATTAGGTACACAATAAAATAATAGACACAGATTTGTTCAAAAAAAAATTGTATTTGATGATAAACTTTGTAATTTATTAGCCACCCCATTCATATCGCGTTGGTTTAGTATCAGGTAAACTAGCATAACAGATAATAAATTGTCAATAATCCACAAAGACCGGGTTTTTCCAAATTTCTCAGAAGTAAAACTGAAAGTACTTTATACTTTGCTAAATTTATCTAAATCCAGAACTATATTAGATACACAATAAAAAAATAGACACAGATTTGTTCAGAAGGAAAAAAAAAAGAAAATAATTTGTATTTGATAACAAAAATAATATCTAACGTATTAGCCACCCCATTCTTGTTGCCTTAGTTTAGTATCAGGTAAACTGGCATAAAAGAAAACAAACAGTCCATAATAATCCACAAAGACCGGGTTTTTCCAAATTTCTCAGAGTAAAACTGAAAGTACTTTATACTTTGCTAAATTTATCTAAATCCAGAACTATATTAGGTACACAATAAAATAATAGACACAGATTTGTTCAAAAAAAAATTGTATTTGATGATAAACTTTGTAATTTATTAGCCACCCCATTCATATCGCGTTGGTTTAGTATCAGGTAAACTAGCATAACAGATAATAAATTGTCAATAATACAGAAAGACCGAGTTTTTCCAATTTTCTTAGAAATAAAACTGAAAGTATGTACTTTATACTTTGCTAAATTTATCTAAACCAAAAACTTTATTAGATACACGATAAAAGAACTGCGACGACCAAATTCATATGAAGGGTCAACAAAACTCTTCCGCAAACAACAGGTAAACAAAACGGATTACCGCAATTGAGAATGGTTCTCTGTACTGCTACTGCATTGAATTTTTTTTTTATAAAACTAATTGCATTATAAAGTTGTCTGCAATAATTAGAAATAGATACAAATAACCTTATATGTACACAATTGCCAGCACAAAAGTTGAATAAGTATAACATTATCACCTCAGTGTAAATCTTACACCATCATGAATCTCTCCAATTTTTTTAAATTTTACTTCTCGTTTATCAATTGTGAGATACATTTTATTTATAGCTTTGCCGCAAAGCTCTCTTCAGAAAAGGTCTACTACCTGGACCTACCCTTCAGCCACTACGATGAAGAGAAAGACAAGTTGTAGAGGATAGAAAATAGATTGAATCTTAAAAGTTGATAACCAATTACTCGTAAACTATTACACAAAATTTAAATTTCTAATTTTTTGCACATTTTTTTGACCAATATGTAGTCGCAAGATACAACTAAATAAAAATTTATAAAAAAATTTAAATAAAAAAATCATAATTTTTAACAACAACAATGTTATTTTTTATTTTTTTGTTTCACACTGCTTTAGAAATGTAAATAATTTAATACTGTAAAAACCGCATTCAAAAATGTGAACGGGGTTTTGAGTTATGAGTAATAAACTTTTACATTGATTTCTCCATATACCGAATTTAGGGAAAGGCCCCTTAACATTCCTGCATAATAATGAAATGCTTATCTACAGCTTAAAGTACAGTCCATAAAGTACAATGTACAGTCCCGGCCCCGGCCACCCAACAGTTTAGTCTTTGTAGCTGTGCTTTGTAGTAACTTTTAGTAAGAAATAGATTAGCAACACTGACTGTCACCTGTGTTTTGTTTAAACCAAACCAGCTCTCTTACTCAATGGTTTCAGTTATACAGTATATTCAAAAACACAATTAAAAATAAGTGTGGTAGCTCAAATTTTGCGAAGTTTTCAAAAAAGACAGAACACTAATCTAAAATCCATTTCATTTTTAGCAGTTTGAAGCATTGTTGATGATTACTGCACACTTGTATGCGTTTTTTTCTAATTGTTTCGCTATTTTTTTCGATTATCAGTTAACCAAAATGCAAAATACAGAGTGACATAAAAGTATGGAATAAAATTCATATTTTCTAAGTTAATGTTTTGTTAGAAAAACGCTAAGGCAGGTCGATTTTATTTTTTTATTGGGCATATTTTTCACTTGTTTACAATTTTTTTTGGCAACCGATTTTTTGCTGTGACGTAATCAATATTTTTTTTAAACAGCAATCCCTATTTTTGATGTTGAATATTGAAACTACTTTTTTTTCTGCATATTACAGTATAACATTTGTAGGATCTAAAATAAAAACTTTAAGTAATTTAACCAATTTAAATGTTTTATTGAATTTTTCAAAATAGACGCAATTTTAATATAAAGTCAATTTTAGCAGAATACTTACTAAATGTTCAAATTTTATTTATTTTTTTCAGTGAAAGTTTTTAGATTTTTTTAAAAATGATTTTTATAGATATTATAAAAAATACTGAGTGGATTTTCAAAGTTTTGGTATACTTAGATTCAGAAAAAAATGTAGAGTTAGATAAGCCACTATTGTTGTTATTTGAAGAAAAAAATTGTTAAACAGAAAAAAAAATACATTTATTTTAATTAAAACTCATGTATTTTATGAAATAGAGCATTTCTGGAACTTTTATATTTTTAATTACTGTCTAAATTATTTAGAAATATTTTTCAGTTATCACTAGACCTTGGTGGGAATATGGGAACAAAAACCCTTTACAGTCGTCTAGCTAACTACTCGTACCCGCCACGCGATAAAACATTGAAACTTAAATTGGTCGATAGCGGTACTAATTCGGTACTACTATCGACCAATTCAAGTTTCAATGTTTTATCGCGTGGCGGGTACGAGTAGTTAGCTAGACGACTGTAAAGGGTTTTTGTTCCCATATTCCCACCGAGGTCTAGTTATCACAGCATTCTACATAAAACAACTGAATTTTTAGCGTCGACGCGACAGTCCGAGTGAGTGCTGACGGTTCTTTGTGTTCCTGCATTTTTGCTCAATTTTGGTGAGTTTGTTCCAGCTTTAATTGTTGAACTACACAGAATTGTTGTATCGGTGCCTAAACAATATATTTTCAAGTGTAAATTGGTTTATATCTGATTGTAGACCCTTAATTAGAACGTTTTTCACGAAGCATCAGCGATCTGATGCATGTGTTATCTCTTATCGGTTTCTTGCTTTCAACACCGATAGGGTTTTTCTTCAGGAGCCAGTGGCGTAACTTGGATTTTTCGGCCCTTAGGCAAAAATTTTTTTAGGGCCCTCTTAAGTGTAAAGCATTATAAATAAATGTTTAGACAAATTTTTTATAAAATAAAATAAATATTACATTTTTATTTATTTATATTGTCTTATTGTTAATATTGAAAACTATATTTATACATAAGTATAAAAGATAAAAGTATACATAATTAAAAAATTAAAAGTTTTTTCTTTGGGCTTTCAGATTTGCAAAGTTTCCAATTACATCTTTTAAATCAAGTCAAGCAGCCTCTTTTTGTTTAATTGCTAAAATCGATAGATAATCTAATCTCGATTGTCCAATTGAATTTTTTTTGTAATCTTTAATTATTTTCAACTTACTTAATGACCTCTCTACACTAGCAACAGTGGCCGGAAGAGTCAAAAACAGCACAAGCTAAATACTTCAGAAAATTCACTTTCCATTACGCTGTATTTATGAAGTAATAATTCAACAAATTGACGTATGGACATATCAGAATACTTTTTTTAAAGTCTTTTTTGATAAGAGATATTACATGACTGTATTGATTTGTAAATTCTAAACTGAGAACATCAGAATACTTAAAACAAAAATTTTTACATAATGTAACAATTTCTGATTCGGGCTCAAGTTAACAACATTTTTGGGCTCCAAAATACTAAAATAACTTTTAATCTTATTTATTCATAAAAAACGATTATTAATTTGTCTATAAATTTTATCTATAAGTATTTTTAACTATACAGTTGAAAACGTTAATTGTAAAATAATAATCTCGATCTGTAAATCTAAAATCAGAAGTCAATTCTTCATAATAACGCTTTTTAAAAGATTGCCTCTTTTGTTGAAAATTTAAAACAATTCTATTATGTTTTGCAAAATTTTGATCTTAATTTTATGTTTGCAAACAAATCTCTTAACTCTAATATTTTTTGCGATAAGTCTTTGAGATCAGTACTCACTTCACCTAAATCAATATATATATTTTTGGAGCGTTTTTGACACAAAATTAATTTTGCACATCACTTTGGTAAGAAAGACACAAAGGAAAACAAATTCAAAAGTTTTTGTATTCTTTTTTGTAATTTGAGATTTGTAGTAAATAAAGACAAAAGATCCCATCTTTGAACACTACTATAGGTTCGATAATATAGACATCAGAGGTGGACTGAGATTGGATAATTTTGGTTTCAGTTCCAGTTTCAGTTTTATATAATTTCTTGTTTTCACATTGTTGACCAGCAGTAGAAGTTGTAGCTGAAGTGTTATCTGTAGGTGCATTTTGGATAGAAGGCCCTCTAATCTTAACAAAATCATCTTCTTTTTTTTAAAAAAAGCATCTAATTTGGGCAATTTTTTCAGACTCTTCTTGCTCTTTTAGTTTTCGCTTTGCAGCACCACTTAATTGTTTTTTTAGACTCCATAACTATACTACATTTAACACACCAGCACTTATTTGCTTTTTGTAATAATGATCAACTGAGAATACACTATTGACAGTATAGACTATTCACAATGATTTTACAAATCAAACTGTTAATACTGTTATAAGTCAGTGAAACGTGTTTAATTTTGAAAATAGTCTGCTTATTCTATTACCCTTATAAAATGAACAAATGTAATGATACGTGCTTTTTTCTGTATTTCTTATCGCTATATTTAGAATTGTTCGTTTGACCCAATGCCGCTAGCTGGGATGATACATTTTATTATCACATTACTAGAACCTGACAAGTAATAGATGTGCAAAATGGAAATTTATAATAACAAAAAAAAAAATTGTGAAAAAATGTACTTATTTTGGCCCCTTAACTTTGTGGGCCCTTAGGCATTGCCTACCCTTGCCTATAGGTAGTTACGCCACTGTCAGGAGCGTTGAGGCGAACGATCGCGTTCGACCTCTATAATCTTACCCCACTTTTGGGGTAATAGGTTGGTCACATAATAAATATGGTTGAATCCACAATAATTTTTCCTTCTAAGGATCAGGCGGTACTTCTTACCGCTTGTGATAATTTAGTGCTTGATGATTACTTAGTGGCAATAGGTAATACTGTTACTCCAAAAAATGTTATATTTGCTTCCAAAATATCGAAAAGTCGCTTATGCATTTTGTTGAGTCCAAAATCTTTAGTAGATAATGTTATTGAAAATTTCCCTACTGTTAAAATAAAAGGTACCGAGGTCGCTGTACGTCGACTCATAAATCCAGCGCACAGAAATATATTATCTAGTGTGTGGCCTTTAATTTCACACTACATCTTAGAAAAGCAGATCAAGACTTTTGGATTTATGCCGGTATACTTCATGTTTTTTTTTGAAGCTGGAGTAAAAAATAATGATTTTCAGCACGTGATAGGCCATCGTAGGCTCATATAGGTCCAACCCAAGGAGGTTAGATAGGACGGAGAGAGTACAACTTGAAAAAAATGGACTTGCCGCCTTCACTGCGCAAAGCTATAAACTGGTACTGAAAGCAGGCGCATCACGAGGTGGAAGTCAGTAGCGTTACATAATGTAGTGTAAAAAGTTTAAATAAAGGATAAAAACACAACAAAACGACAACAACAATAACAAAAAATATTAACAATTAATTCACAAAGACCAAAAAATCACTAAAAAAAAACAAAACATCGTTTGTTTGTAAACAACCAAACAAAAACTAGCATCCTGCGTCAGCTACGCCACTGTGCGAGACCAGACACAGCCAAACAGAATCTGTCGATTCTGCGCTTTATTTGAAACCTGTCATAAACTGGTACCAAGCTGGTACCAAACTGTTTACACGGGAAGTATAGGGCGTACTATCTCCTTTCTATCTAACCTCCTTGGTCCAACCAGACGATAAAATCAATCTTTCTGATTCTGAACTTTTCAAATGCGATAATATAAATTATCGTATTTTCTTATTATTTGATGACACTTGTTTTAAATGCAAGATGACCGGTCATTTTGCAAACGATTGTCCAACACTTCTTGTCGGTCCTCCAACAAACAATGAGTCCGAAACTCCTGGAACTTCGGAAACTGTCACTGCGCAAAGTAGTGCTTCACAAACTCTTGGGAAACCTACATTAATGCTTGCTGGTAAAAGGCAATTGGGGGACAATTCTTCTCTTGAGAGCCCTCTCCCTATTCTCACTAAATCTGATACTGTTAAAGTTCAAGTCAAAAAAAAAAGTTGAACCCAGCGAATCTTGTAAAAGCTTAACGCCCATTGAGGTAATAATAAGACTGGAGTGAGGGAAAGCAAAGAAGTACGGTGACAACATATTGGTAGGCAAAACATTAAAAGTGGTGTATTTACTGTGTTAAAGGTGGTATTTGCATTTAGACAAGTGTTAAAATTGCTAAAATTTGCATATTTCTAAACAATTTTGTTTATAAGAAGCGTTTTAAACAATTTTAGATAATATGATTTCAGATAAATTAAATATTAATTTGTAAAGTATGAGTGTCATATGCATGTATAATAAAGGCCTGGCGCTTATATGTTTACTGAATTAAAATAAAAAATTATTTTCTTGCCTTATTATTCCTGTATTTTAAAAAATACAAGGTTCTTGCCTACTAGCAATTGATTTGCTCTCTCACACACATTTAATCTGTGTATTATACTATCTCTCTCTTTCTTATACTATGTACTGACTATGTTGTCACCGCAGCTCGCTTCGGCAAAGTATACGCGAGGCTCGATCCAGTATTATCATTATTCATTAGATCTATGTTAACGCCATCACTGATTTACTTCTTCCTGCCAAAAATTTACTGAACAACACGGACGACTATGTTTTGAACTTCGACCAAGTTGTTGAATTTATTGATAAGGCTAGGGGCGAAGAGGATAGTTTAAAATTGGTCCGCTCATACACCGACGATGTTGAAGAAATCATTAACGTGTTATACGACATTTACCCAATTGTTGAACACTCTGGCATAAAAAATAAGTGTAGAAAAATCCAAAGAAAAATTAAAAAAGCCTGGGAATGTAAGGAAGGCGAATTAGGAGATATTGTGGCTAGTGTTAATACCGACAGAGACGATGATAATACAGTCGTTGACCTGTCTATCTTAGATTACTAACTTCGATCTTTGTTTCACTTTTTTTAAATAATAATTTCTGTTTTTTGGCTCAGTCAATTAGATTGTTAATAGCTGTTTGTATTATTTCTTTCAGTGCTAGTCTAGTATTTGATCTAACAATTAGTGCGATATCATCTGCATAGGCAATAACTTCAATGTTATCGGAAAGATAGCTTTCTAGGAAACCATCTAAAACTACATTCAGGATTGTGGAGCCAAGGACAGAGCCTTGGGGTTAGCATTTTGTACAAATTTTTGAAGTTTTTTGATCACCATCTTGATATAGTATGGTTCTGTTATTTACATAGCTTTTTATTAATGCGACTAAGTAAGGAGCAGCTCTTGCCCTTTTCTTTTTGATTCCATTTATTAATGAAGGCCACCAGACGTTACGTACCTATATATTTTGATTTAGTTCTGTCAACTTCATTTATTTCATTTAAATATTCCTTTAGTGCACCTATCGAAAATTCACTTTGCAAAAGCCAAATTGTCTTTGCGAGTAAAAATTTCCACCAAGGCCAATTAATCTTGAACTGATGATTTTTTCAAATATTTTAGTATATTCATGGAGGAGAGTTATCGGTCGATAATTATTGGTATTTGCAGAGTCTCCGCAGGGTTCTGTTACGAAAACTTTAAAGACTCTTTTTTTTCAGTATGTGGAGAAGTAAGAGCTTCTTATACAGCTGATGTTCATAAGATGAATAATAAAAGGGGCAATAAATTGTTAAATCTTCTTTATTGTTTCCTTTCATCATATCAATACCAGGTGCCTTATTTGATACCATTTATTATTGATTAAAGTTCATTATCAGTGATTTCTTCTATATCATATACGTAGGTATATAATTTAGAACTTTCTCTTCTGAGAATTTTATATGAAAATTCATCATCAGTTTCTGTGTTATTCTGTAGAAGTTCTTGAGGTAATACTTTCATGGGTTTTATTTTGGTTCTAATACAACCATCTATTGTTGTAAAACTTCCAAGAGGGCTAACTTTATTGAATTTTTGAGCCGCGAGTTTATAAATAACTCCTCATGGATTAGGATCTAGACTTTTTTTAACAAAGTTTTTCCATGAATCGATTCACCCTTTTTTTAGTTCATTTTTAAACTTAGTTTTAGCTATATTCTTTTGTTCAACGAGATGAAATTTTAGTTGGGTCTTCGTTTTTACAGACAATAAATTTTTTGTTCATATAAACTTTTCCTAGTCTTTCTACTTTGTCAGTCCAATACTCGGGTCTATTGTTATAAATTCTTCGGTTTATTATAGTTATTTTTAAAAGTATACTGTTGTATTTTGTATAAAATTCTGCAAGAGCTTCATCAATTTTGTTAGGCGAAATTAATATTGGAAATTTTATTAATAGGTCATCAGATGATTTCTTTCTTTTTCTTTTTCTTGGCCTGTAGTTTCAGTAATCTCACCTATTATCTTTTTAGATTCTTTTTCTCTTTCGATTGTTGAATCTGTTAATATAAAATATAAAATTGATAGCCCTACGATCAGAAGATGTTAATTTTTCAATGACTCTCCATTCCTTTATTAGATCTTTAGTGGTACTATCAGTAATAAGTGTTATATCTACACAACTGATTCCATTTATAGATTCAAATGTAGGTAGGAATCCAGGCTCATTAGAAATATATAGATCGTTAGCCAAAGCAAATTCTTCCAGTTGTTTTCCTTTTCTGTTGATCCTGGTGTCGAACCAGATTTCAGATCTTGCATTGAAGTCACCACATATGATAAAATTATTGACGTTACTGTCAATAACTGCTTGGAAGACAATAAATACTTATAATACAGACTGATAACTGAGGGTTTAGTTGTAGTGTAGCCACAGATAAGGAATTTGTAGATAAATCAATGAGAGAAAAAAAAATTGACACCTCAAGTAAGGAACTTCCATAATCTTATTGTCGATGATACCTACTTCCGAATGCGCTAAAATTTTTGCAGAGTCTGTTTTTAAAGTTTTTGTCAATGAACCAAGCACATCGCCACCTTATTTAGTTTGCGCTCCTAACCACGATGAACTTACTGATATCCACTTTTCTGAAGAAATCATCCTTGTTAAACTAACAAAGCTCAATCCTTCCAAGTCGCCAGGACCCGACAATATCTTTATATGCTTTATATGCTTATGGAACAATCGTTTCGTACTAGTCAGTTACCTCACGATTGGAAAACAGCATAAGTTAAGCCTATCTATAAAAAAGCGAAAAATTTGATGCAGTCACTTACCGGCCTATCAATTAATATCCGTTGTTTCTAAGATCATGGAACCTATTGTTTACGACCAGGCGTCTACATTTCTTATTAATTGTGGGGTCTTACTATCTAAGTAACACGGTTTTCTGCCTGGAAAGTCCACTTCGACAAACTTGTTATGTAGTCCTCGACGATTGGACTAGGTTTCTGGATTCAGGATTTTGTGTTGACAGGTGTAAAAACCCTGGCTCCTAGCCAAATTTAATCATCGTGGAATAAACAGCCGTCTTCTTTACTGTTTAGAAGCTTTTCTCTTGGCTCGTTCTTTTAAAGTCAAGGTAGGCAACTCACTTAGTGATGCACTTCTCGTGTTAAGTGAAGTGTCTCAGGGCTCAGTGTTGGGACCACTTCTTTTCATTATATACACCACAGATTTAGAAAGTCTCCTATCATCAACCTTTGTAATGTATGCAGATGACATTAAAATTTATAACTCTAGTTTTAACCATGCTATCTTGCATAAGGATCTCTTGGCAATTTCTAGTTGGTCTAAAGAGTGGTTACTTCCACTTAACGTAGAAAAATGTTCTATGTTGTACTTAGGCACAAAAAATCCAAGCCATGATTACAATGTTATCAATCGTAAGTTGTCGGTGGCTGAGTCAGTTTCGGACCTCGGTATCACCATGATAACTTCATTATCCTGCGCTCATAACAAAAGTTATCAAGAAGGCCAACAAAATGGTTTACCTTACTAGAAAAATGTTTTCTGGAGCTAACCCTATTGTAACAGTTAAACTTTATAAGATTTGCGTTAGACCCTTTTAGAATATGCAAACTACGCATGGACTCTGATACTTCGGCGCGAAGTAATCTCTCTGGATGCAGTCTAACGACGAGCGACCAGAATTCCTTTTGGACGAATTAGACCATCCTACTCCGACCGCCTTCAAAGTATGAAATTACCTACTTTGTTGACAAGACGCAAAAAATGAGACCAAATTACGGTCTTTCGTGCAATTAGAGGTCGGAGCTCTCCCATTAAGCATATTTTTCCTTTAAACTCCAATAACCGAACAAGGAGACACCCTTTCAAACTATTAAAAGGCAAATTCCGCACTACCTTCAGACAGTGTTTTATAACCAATAGGGTGTTTGAACCAGGGTTGCCGCGAATGTGATTTCTTGTGACATCTGCAGATGCAGATACAGATTTTCTAACCTCTGCAGATGCGCATGTGGATATAAAAAAAGATGGCAAAGTTTTAATAATTCAAAATTTTAATAATAGAGGCTAATTTCCATATTATTCAGCACCGTTGCATTTTTATATCTAACACCTAACAGTATAGGCATATCTTGAATAAAATAAACTAAATATTTAAGGCACTTATTGTGCACTTCACTTAATATTCAAAATTAATTAAAAGTAAATTATATTTTGAAAATAACAGTTTTACCATTTAACCGATTTCTCAGTGGTTCATAGATAAGACCAGCGCCATTAAAAAGCTGTTCACTTGGCACACTTGCCGGTAGCGGTTTTATTATAAATATAAGTTTTCTTTTTCCACCATCCATAAGGATTCTCTACCATTTTTATTCTTTTCTCTTTCGAATATTATTTTAGTTGAGTCTTTATGATGACATCTTAACAGTCTGCAGAAGTTTTTTCTTCATTTTCAAATTCACTAGATTGCTTTGCAAAGTGTATTTTTGATCTGCTTCTGCAATAGATTCTTTGCTAGTTCAAGGTTGATCGATATTTTCCCTTTGTTCAAGCGATGATGACAATCTTAATTTTTTTGCTGGAGCTTTACAATCATTTTCTTCACTGTTGCACAGTGTTATTATTTTGGCTTCCACTTTTTCCTTAACAAGTTCGCTAAAAACTTTATGTTTATATCTTGGATCTAAGTACGTTGCTACAGTAAAAATATAATCATTTTTTAAGTTGGCAAACTTATTAACAAGTTCTCTTTTTAAAGTTAGGTCAACTGTTTTCATTGCTGTGCAGTAATCTGTTTCTGTATCTGCAACTGCAGTTATAGAGGTCAATTTTTCTTCATTACATTTCTTTAATGTATAAATGATAGGTATGACTGACGAAAGCCTGAGCACCACTTAATTCACGGGTGGCTTCTTCAAATGGCCTAAGAAATTCCATACAACATTCCATTAATTTCCATTCATACAATGAAATAACAAAAATAGACTTTTCATTGGCATAAAGACAGAAGGCATCCTTAATCTTCTAAAACCTTTCACAGATATAGAATGTACTATGCAGAACGATTAAAATGCTGTGCATTTTGTTTGCACTTGTTAACAAGCTCTATAATATTTTGTTGGTATTTAATCCAGCTCGTACAATAATTTAAATCTTGTAGACAGTGCAGTCGATATTGTCCAAAAAGAATAAAGTCATTGCTCACTTTATGATTGACCCTTCGTCTTGTAGGTATCATGCAGTGAACTTGTTGTTTAGAAATATTCCCGTCATTGAGCATTGCTTCAAATTTTCTGCTATAATTTCTCTTGTAAAAAATCAACAGTACCTACTTTTTACATTTTTTTTTAAAGTAATCACTTACCTGTAAGTCTCCCATCAAATGTTTCACATTTTAGCACAACTACTAAACGAGTAAATTTTTTTGTTATACCATGGCAAATTAAGCTAAGAAGAAAGACATTTGCACTCGGTTCAGATCATATATCTGTTGTATTCTAATTCATTAATAAGTAGTTGTATTTTCATAGCAACTTTTTCAAAAAAGAATTCACATACGTGACTTGTAAAATACGTACGTCCACTGCGGCGCCACAACTTGCATCAACCTGCGAAACCCAATTCCTTCTACAAAATTGAAGGGTAAATCTTGTAATGCGATCATTTCGCTAATGCGGTTGTCACTGTTCTTTGTCCTAAGATCATTTTTGTCTAATTTTTTTTGATTTTTGAAGAGATTTTTTGCAAAGAGAGTGGGTTTTTGGTTTCCTGTCGTGGAACTTTGAAATAACTGCTGACATTACTACAGGTTGTAACTTCTGTTTCTCTTCTATTTCGAATTTCTGAAATAAAATATATTCTGCGGGATGAACAGACTTCAAATAATTTTTTAAAAATGTCGTAGAGCGTCCATTTTGAGAATACACTTTTTTACATTTATTGCACTTTGCATTGTCTACGTCAATTTATTTTAAAATAACGCCAAATTTCACTTCTTTTAGGAGGAGCCATCGTAAGCTACAGTTTATTATTTTAATCCTTATTAAAATCGCACTGTCTTGTAATTCACAATCACGCAAATACGAAGTTACAAAAAATATTACAAGTTTATACAAGTAAAAATATATCTGCATTACATTCGCGCATTAATGATGCAGATGTGGAATCAAAGCGAATGTTCCACAATTGTAGATGCAGATGCAGAGATATGTAACATCTCTGGTTTGAACCTTGGAATTCTTTGCCTCCAGATGTTGTCTTTTATTCAATTTTGCGTCGTGATCTACAAATTTTTTATACATTTTTTTTATTTCAAATAAAAAAATCAACTTTCTTATGAGATAAAAAGCAACATCTTTTAATTAATAATGAGTAACTTCACTGTTTTATATAACTTAGATATTATTTATTCGACAATTTTAAATTATATTAAAATTTAATAATTTACCAATATTCAACATATTATTACGAGATAAAAGTAAATGCATTTTATTTCATCTGAAGACTCTCTGAAAACCGAACAACACTCTCCCATAGACAAATATCGACTCCTGTTGTTGCCAAAAGGTTGAATCGTGTTCTATCAGAGAGATGCGAGTGGCGCAAAATTGTGACATTGGAAATGTTTCAAAGTGTACGTCTGTCACTCTAATAAAATGACATTTTCATGCATGTGTCACCTTGACATTGTGAATGCAAATAAGTTGTTCGCGCGTCATACGAACATTTAATCAAATAATTTTCTTTTGTTAATGTTAATTTTTGCAATAAATTTGAAAATCCTTAATATTTCCGAAACAGTGGAAGATATAGGTATAGAACATTGTACATACATGAAATATGTCTTAATATGTCCAGTGCCACATGGTACACCCTGTATACAAAGTTTATGTATGTAGAAAAAAATTCCCAACTAAAAATACTAATCGACGTGTCGAGTGTTTTCTCAAACACGCGCTTATTTATTTATTATTGAATTTACTCCAGTTCAACTGTACACTCCAGTACACACTGTATATTTTTTGTCTCCTAGCAAGTTATTGTAATAAATTCCTTTGCATTAAAAAAAAATTGAAATGGGGTAAAACATTATGAAACTCAAAAATTACTAAAATTAATAAACTAATTGAACAGAATATAGAGAAACTAATCAATTGTCGGCAATTTTGAACTTGAGAAAATGAAAAAAATAAAAAAAAAAGAATACTTACATTGTAATAGCTAATGAAGCTTCCCTTTACATTGACTGTCTGTCCTATGAAAATTTGGTATAGGTATGAGGGCACACCATGTTCCTCCAAATAAACAACCACCCCTGCTTCCCGGTGGCCGCATTATTGTAGAATTCATACTGAATTATTTCTCCCAAAATTGGTCTGTAATTGTTCAGTTCTTTATATAAATCCCGACCCTGGGATCCTCCCGAGTAGCCTATATCAGGATTGATTAGCTGATACAACACACACCAGTGACAAGGTTTTTTTTTCTTGTGCCACGGCTCCATACCCTCGTCTGATACCTTGAAAGAGATCCAGTACGTTGTTCTGTGGGATGTCTCTTGCACAGTATAAAACTGTAAATAACTGTAGCAAATAACACCGAGACTCAAGTAAATCGGGATTCATTTCAAGTTTCAACTACTAACGAGCAACCTAGACGTAGACAGATACAGACTGCAGAGACAAAAGACTTTAGCCAAGACAAGCAAGGCAAAATCATTTATTTTCGAAATATGTTTTACAATTTTTCTTAAATCTAATTTACAATATTTCATGCTAAACATGTCCGCTGCTAAAGCTTAAGGCCTTTTCACCATCCACCTCTCATAAATAAGAGAGATAAGTATATATTTTACAACTAGGGGTGCGTTCAGATTAATTAAATTAAAATGAAGCATACCTATATCAATTTCTGACAAATCATATTTGTAATCAATAAGAAAAAAGTGACAATGAGAATTTATTTATAAAAAGCATATTACAATTTCTACATCTATGTTATAAAACACAAAGTGGATCATTTTCTTTAGAGTGAACTATTCCCTTTGGTCCAGGCCATATCCTATTTTTGGCATTTTGGCAACAACCACTCCTGTTCGTCGGTGGCCACATTATTGTAGAATTCATACTGCACAATTTCTGCAGAAATAGGTTTGTAATTGTTTAGTTCAATTTATAAATCCCGACCCTGAGACCCTCCCGTGTAGCCTATATCCTATAGCCTATATAGCCTATATGTATTGATTAACAACACGCACCAATGATAAGGTTTTTTTTCTTGTGCCACGGCTCCATATTCTCGTGGATATTTAATTTTTTTTTAAAGAAGAGGACAGAAAGCTCATAGTTTGAATTGGGATAACTACTTCTCTCCTTGTTGGACGTTCGCTAAAAGATAGTCATATACAATATAATTAAATTAATTAAAAATAGTTACAATTACATAAAATATAAACTTACACTTAATTAAAATATTAATAAAACATTCAACAATTTTCTCTTGTCAGATATGAAAGGTCATCTGTCAAATATTATAAGGTATTATAATAAGGATGGTTTAAAATAATTATTTACCTAACGTATTCGGGAAGATAAATTTCCCGCATGAGCACTTTGTTTGCAGCACGAGCGAAGAGAGTTGCTGCATTGGTCAGAATGATTAGAAGATTCTGGGAACAGAAGTCCAACCCAAAATTGTGGCTTTACCATTACCGACTAATGGCTTAAGCAATTTTTAATTGTTTCCTTGTGGGAAATAAAAAACACCCGGTGCGGGAAAGCAGTCTTTTCATGCGTCGAGGATCACCGAAAAATAGCTGCTCACACTTCATTAGTACAAAAAATGATTTTGCAGTGTAGTTTTAAATTTATTAAATGAATAGTCCAACATCTGTATTGGCACCTTATTTAGAAACTTTATGCCGAAATATAAAATGCTTTTCTCAAAAAGTGCGGAGGAGTGTTGTGGTATTGACAGCAGTTCACGTTTTCTATTTGCTATGTCTGTATTCAGATCTTTATTTTTTGAAATAAGTGCCTGTTCTTGAACATAAATAAAAGAACTTTAAGTATAAACAAAACATAAATTGTTAGTATACCTAATCTTTTAAAGATGGGTTTGCAGTGTTCTCGCCAAGAAGCATTATCAATAGTTCTTACTATTCTCTTTTGTATTTTAAACACTTGTTCAAGTTCGTTCCTACTGCCCCAAATTGTCAGACCATACTCGATGAGTGCTCGATCTTGACCCACACATTTTTTTAAGTTGAAAATTACATAATGTGCTCTATTTAATTTATTTATCAACTGGGTGGTGTGGTTAATAAAAGTGATGTTAGTATCAAAATATACTCCTAACAGCTTACTTTTATCCATTACGGGATACTCTTGTCTTTGGATCTAACTAGAGCACTCTGGCTTCTTTCTTGTTTTGTGTTGGTAAATTGAATAATGCACGACTTTGTTGAATTTAATAATAAAAAATTGTTTTCAGACCAATTATATACTTATTATGTTTACCAAATTTTGGCATAATTGATGCACTTATCTAAACTTTCTTCTTTTATGGCAAAGGACACGTCATCGGCATATTGACACAAACAGAAATTGTTAGGATTGGTGACTTCATGTTGAACTAGATTGTTTAGTTCATTACTAAATAATAGAAATAAGGTCGGTGACAAAATTCCTCCTTGTAGAAGACCCGTTTCAATAGTACCTAATTTAGACCTGTATTTATAGTTAGTAATATTGCTGCTTTCTCCAGTAATTTCCACGTATTGTTTTCTATTGTATAAATAGGAATCAAACCAATTTTTACTAACCCTCGTTTCCGTACTTTTCTAATTTATATAACAATAATGTGTAATTGACCAAATCGAACGCCTTAGTAAAATCTAAAAACAAACACATCGTTTCGTTCTTTTTGTCAAAACCACTAAGTATAATAAATAAGTATGTATAACTGTCAAAAAGTGCAGTTTCTGTATTTTTAGATTTTCTAAAACCATGGTGTGTTCGTGAGAGTATATTATTTTTCTCGATATATTCTACTAATTTATTATACATTAACCGATCAATAATTTTTGTAAAAACTGATAGATTGCAAATACTCCTATAACTTTCCATCTCTTTTTGATTTTTTGTAAAGTTCTACAACTCTCGCAATTTTTAACGCCGCATCGTTGGATACACAACACCAGCAAACGATGCGTTTATAATTTCAACAAGAGGTTTTATGGTGCAATTTCTTTCAAAATAGAACATGGACTTGCATCTGGTCGTTTAGACTTTTTTTTGGAAGACTGTATTATTGCCGAATATACTCAGCTGGTGTCACCGGGAAAAAAAACATAGTTTTTTCCAATATACCCATACTCTGGCATATGTTTGTATTTTCATTTTTAGCTTGTGATTTGGTAAAAAAGTTATTGAAAACATTTGCGATTTGATCAAGATCTGATAAATTTTTACCTTCTACCTCTATACACATATTTTTAATATTATATTTTTAATAACATTATATTGTTGTTAACTGAATTTAAAATTTTATTTTGATTGTACTCCTTTTTTGTTGCTGCTAACATATTGTAATGTTCTTTTTTTCTTAATGGAGTATTCAGTTTTTATTGTTTCGTTCTTTATATTTTTTGTGAGTCCCAATGAAGGTTTGAAAAATCATTTTTCATTTTAAAATTTTTTGGAGATATCCACTGTTCAGAGCATCTTTAAAAAAAAGAATACTTACATTGTCATAGCTAATGAAGCTCCCCTTTACAGAGATTGTCTTTTTTACGAAAATTTTGGCATATGAGGGCACCTCATGTTTCTCCAAATGAACAACCACCCCTGCTTCCCGGTGGCCACATTATTGTAGAATTCATACTGAACTATTTCTCCCAAAATTGGTCTGTAATTGTTCAGTTCTTTATACAAATCCCGACCCTGGGACCCTCCCGAGTAGCCTATATCAGGATTGATTAGCTGATACAACACACACCAGTGACAAGGTTTTTTTCTTGTACCACGGCTCCATATCCTCGTCTGATACCTTGAAAGAGATCCAGTACGTTGTTCTGTGGGATGTCTCTTGCACAGTATAAAACTGTAAATAACTGTAGCAAATAACACCGAGACTCAAGTAAATCGGGATTCATTTCAAGTTTCAACTACTAACGAACAACGTACCTAGATGTAGACAGATACAGACTGCAGAGACAAAAGACTTTAGCCAAGACAAGCAAGGCAAAATCATTTATTTTCGAAATATGTTTTACAATTTTTCTTAAATCTAATTTACGATATTTCATGCTAAACATGTCGGCTGCTAAAGCTTAAGGCCTTTTCACCATCCACGTCTCATAAATAAGAGAGATAAGTATACATTTTACAACTAGGGGTGCGTTCAGATTAATTACATTAAAATGAAGCATACCTATATCAATTTCTGACAAATCATATTTGTAATCAATAAGAAAAAAGTAACAATAAGAATTTATTTATAAAAAGCATATTACAATTTCTACATCTATGTCATAAAACACAAAGTGGATCATTTTCTTTAGAGTGAACTATTCCCTTTGGTCCAGGCCATATCCTATTTTTGGCATGGCAATTTTTTTAATATTATTTTTCAAAATTTCTTGTTTTAATTCAAGAAACACAAAAACAGAGACTGTTCAGTTGGTATACTGTTTGAGGTTCTCTTCGTAATAAGATAAAAAATGCAACGCTTCTCTGTTTGCAGTGTTGCCACTTGCCTCATTATTTTTTTTTAATCCATGAAGATATAATCCTTCTTTACGTTCTATTAAGTTTGCCTCCATTTTTGAAGCTTTATTAATTCCATATAGATCATACTTATTCTAATAATAATAATTATTATTATTGAAAGATTTTCTTTATCACGGCAAAATGGTGGCCGTGGTTTTTTACACTTACAAAATCTCCATGACAAACAGATTAATTTACTAAAGAAATATTATCTTGAACGTAGCCAAGAAAACCATTTGTTTAAAGCAATATGCTTAAGTGACTATTATTTATTAATTTATACACCCTTAAACCTCAGTAACTTTAGGTCTCAAGAAATCAATTTTGATGAAAAATTATTATTAATCAATACTATAGGGAAAAGTCACTTCATGCTTTGCTTCAAGGTAGATTTTACAAACAGCTTGATGCCTTGATGATCCTCTCATTGAAGAGGCATCACACATTTGGCTGGCAAAGTCTAACATTTACCCTAAGACAGAAGGATTTATTTTCGCAATTCAAGATCAGGTCATTAAAACAAAAAATTATAATAAATTTATAATCAAAAATGTAAAATTTATTCATCTCAGCCAGAAACTATTCAACACATTATTTCATCTTGTCCTGTGTTGACGCAAAAAGAATATAAAAAAAGACATGATAATATGGCTAAAATCATCCATTTAGAATTGGCGTTTAATTCAGGTTTAATTGAAAATAGGTCACCTTATTTCAAATACGAACCAAAGCCATATCTTGAGTATAATAATTATTAATTATATTGGGATGGAACTATACTAACTGACTTAAACATAACTGCTAACCGTCCTGACATAATCTTAATTTCTAAGATCGACAAACAGGCATACTTGATTGACTTTGCGGTTGCAATAAATTCTCCTAATATACACACAACATACACTACAAAAATGTCAAAATATTACTTGCTGGCGAAATCAAAAATTTATGAAACCTGAAGGCAGTTAAAATATTTCCAATGATTATGTCGGTCACTCGAATTGTACCAAAAACTCTTTATAAAAATTTAAAATTATTAAAATTAAATTCAAACTTAATAATAGAAATTCAAAAATCAATACTTTTGTTACAGAATATTTAAGAAAAATAAATATTTTTCCTAAGATAACTCTTAGTGAGTCTTTTGGTTAGACTACGTTATCTGGCCGAGAGGGCAATTCTGCTACAAAACAATTATATTTTTGCGTAGGATCCATCCCTTGTGATGGTGTAATAGAGAGAACAATTGTTTTTGGGTAATTATGCAGTTATTTGAAAGAATCAAGATTAAATAGAAAAAGTAAATTTAATTAAAATAAATATAAGTTGGAAATTTTACAAATTAACAATTATCGTTTAATTATATTAACACTGTTGGTGAATAGAATCTTAATTAAAATATTAATAACAAAAATCAATTCTTAAACAAAACTTGGGTGCAAGTTTTGTTAAGGTCATATTCCTTCAGAAATTAATAGAATTACATAAATATAATTAAATAAAATAAACATTTTACAGATTTGATGATTTTTGTCTTGGAACTAAAAATCTCGACCTTTCCTAATCATTAAGTTTTTCCTTTCTTTAAAATTTCGTGATACTGATGTATTTGACGCACTTACAATTAGTTGAAATTTTAAATAAAATCATCAAACTGTCCTTCAGATTTACACTTCAGACGGAACGTCTTATCTGTGTTTATTTTACTTTCAGTTTTAATTTATGAAGTCGGGAAAGACACTAGCACGAGCTAATTATGATACTTGATCTTACGATGAACGTCTTTATCACTTTTTCCAAAAGTAATTGAAATAATTTACTCTATTATTAACTGCTATAAATTATCAAGAAGTTTATTAAAAATTACTCAAATACTTTAGTAAAACGAATAATAAGCGTGAATTTTTCCCAGAAGGTCCACAAAGTCCAACTTACTCAACAAGTATTAAAACTTTAATTTTAAAACTTTAACCAAAAATTTATAAACAAGAACAAACAAAATTATGAAAATCATTTTAGACGAACAAGATTAAGGCCAATTGTTAGTACTCACAGCAAAACATCTCGAAGTTCAGCTTCGGGACTTAGTGTAATTTGGAGTAGATACTGGAGAGTATCTTCTTCAGGAACTTAACTGACACTTGTTACACTTTTTAGGTGTATTTAAACTGTCAGAAAAACTGTGTGTTTCTGGTAGCTCCCTTAAATTTTATAGCCTTTCACCCACCTTTTTGGGCGGATTACTAAGATGATATCTTGTTGTTATTGGCCAAAATAATTAGGTCAAGACAACTAAGTTTACTTGTTCGTCTTTGATTGGTGGTCACTAATGGAACACCTGATTGTCTTGTAGTGACTTATGGGCACAACTGTTCAAAATCACTTGCTGATAACGTATAATAAATTAGGATTTGATAAACAAACTATCTTGGACTAAGTAATTTAAAATAAACAATTTTATGATTTTAGGTGTCATATTGACGAGATTCATGAGATGAAGCAATTAGCTCGGCGTGCTTTGTCTTTTGATAATGCAGCTTAAAAATGTTGTTGCTTGCCACCTGCACTTGCCAAGTGCATTAAGTTAATGACATTGGTTGCTTTTGCAACAATCGTAATAAGTTGTTATAATTATTGGTCAATTGTTTTAAGCCCTTCACACTTTTGAACATGTGCAACATCGTCAGAATTTTTTTTAACATTAATGACACTACACTAACACAACAAGAACAAAGTTGCGTGGCAGACGATTTGTAGTCACGCTTGACGTCAAGGAAATTCGTTCCTTACATCTTTTTCATGTTATTTCATTTATTTTTTAGCATCATTACTTGATAATTATATCCGTAATGATGTCTTGCCTGACTATAAGTTTATATTGCCGGGTCAGTGGTGTGTAAAAGACGTAGGAATTATTTATCAATTAAATTTTGAATAAAAAAATTAATTGTTGAAATGATTCCTATTCTTTTACCGGGTACAACACAAACACATAATAACAATAACGCTATTTTTAATGCAGACATAAAAATTTGGATACATACGCATAATAAATTGTATGTTGGTAGTTAACATTTTAGATCTTGTTGAAAGTTCTTCACTTAATTTTGAGGCTAACAAAAAAATTGTTGTAATTTTTTTCACCTCAATTGAGGTTTTTTTCAGACGTATTAAACAAATAAAAATAAAATTCTCCCAATTTACTTATGGTTATTTTTATTAGCTACCTGTTTCGGATTTAGAGCCTTCTTCAGCCTAATCCTCAATAGTCTTGCAGACAATTTATTTGTAAACAAAACATGCTGTAAAAAATTTGGTATAAAAGTTTGTACAGTGTTATATCAGATAGTGTTGTTGAATTTGTAAGAAATAAAAAATTTTAATTGTAAAACTCATTTTAACAAAATTAACGTAATAATTGTAATAACGTAAATGACACTCCCGGCCACCCAACAGTTTAGTGCGAAATGGTAATATATACATTTCGTTGCACTATACTAGAAGACATAGTAACTTTCTAACACAAAACTGACTTAAAAAGTTCTAATTCAAATTGTGCCAAAACCAATAGTTTGACATAGTCTTTCTTGTGTACACATAAACTAGATATCAATTATACCATTTTCGCAAAGGAACAAACCTACAACTTAAAATCAGGCGGAGTTATGAATTTAAGAAATTTTTGGCATTTGGTCGTTCGATATTAATTATTCGCCTCCACATTTTGTCGTCTACAAATTCATCTAATAAATCTAATAATTTTTCTACCCTAAAGACAAAAAGAAGTAGAAGTGTATTTTTTGTTTTGTTATAGAGCTACCTTAAATTTCGTTGTCCTCTCATTTTATTATATTTTAAAATATTATTTAAGCTTTCAATTGCCATATTTGTATTGATACCTGGATTTAATTGGTAACAATAAGCACACATCGTTATATTATATCGTCTCCTCAGTCTGAAAATAACAAATATTTTTTTTATCCTAAGTCTAATATAGATTAAAATAAAAAATAATTTTCTTCCATTTTTTCTAAACAGGATGTATTAGTCGTCGACAACTTACTAAACAAAGAACCAAACCAGTGTAACAATTCCAGATTTATACATCACAAAATGTTCACAATGGTGCTGTAACTCACATTAATGGACCAGTCTATATAAACCAATTAACCCTAATCATCAATCAAAACGTAATTATAAACAACAATCCAGAAAAACGTGAGAATTTACAAGTTTGACATAAAAACAACTTTAAATGATTTTTTTCAGGAGACTTTCCTATAGTACCACGCAGAACATGGCTTGCTCAACCACGACTAAACCCAGACGATGTAAAAACCTTCTCCGGGCCAATCAAATTTGTGATAATATGTATGTTATGCCACTTGTCACGTGACTACAAAAAAAACTTAATGTTCAGAGTTCAAAGCCAAAGCGCAAGCAGAGACTTTGAAGCCGCGCAAGGCATTAAAACTGCTTTGAAGCCGTATTGCGAAACCTGTTATTAACATTTTTTTAGAAAAAAATTTTCAGTTGAAAAACCTTGAACGGCTTTAAAGCATCCGCTTTACTGGTTAATCAATAAAAATGCTGACATATTGACGAGTCAATAAATGTGATACTTTGTCACTAAAATGTGGTGATTACTGTCGATCAGTGAAAAACAATATTTATTCTGTTCTTGACAGATGTAACAAAAATAGCTGCTAGTGGTCACGTGAGAAACAACTATTGTATAACGCTATTTTTCCATCTCTTGGCA
The DNA here is from genome assembly GCA_029207805.1 of Tribolium confusum. Classification (NCBI taxonomy): domain Eukaryota; kingdom Metazoa; phylum Arthropoda; class Insecta; order Coleoptera; family Tenebrionidae; genus Tribolium; species Tribolium confusum. Next base: position 37,867,063 of record JALGAY010000002.1, on the reverse strand, counting down.
TCACTAGCCTGACTATGAAATTTAGAATTCAAAAATTAATTTTTATCACTATTCAGCAAAACAAACATACAGTTGAGAGTAAAAAAATCGTACACCAAGTGATATATTGTTGTATGGTGTGGTCTAGTGCGGTTCGTTGTGGTCTAAGGTTGTTTGCTGTAGTTTGGTTGACAAATAAAGTGGTGTCCGGTTTTTTTGCTCGCTACTGTATTTTACGGCATTTAATCATGGTCTAAAGTTAGACTGCATTTTTACTTTCAAAAAAGTTTCCTCTCTCTTATCATTCTGTTTTAATTTTTTCAGGCCATACAGCATCTGAAGAAGCCTATACCCAAGCCGACAACAATCTTTTAGTCCGTCTCGTCCAGCAATTTCATATAGAAAGTCGAAAATGGAACGTTTCCCACAACTTGCTCATTGGAGCTGAAAGAAGTGTCTACGAAGGCCGAGGTTGAAAAAATGTGGATGTCCACACAATGAGCTACAATTTCACTTCAACTGGGATTTCTTTCATTGGGCGCTACATCCAAAAACTGCCCACACCCCTTACGTTAAAGAAAGCCCAAGCTATGGTTAAGTTTGGCATCGAAATAGGGGCAATTGCTGAAGATTACGCCTTCTTGGGGACTGCCAATTCACAAGTACTGAAAGTCCAGAAAGTAGACTGTTTGAAGAAGTTAAGACTTGGGATAGGTGGGATGGTAATGTTAGCTTGGAAAATCCGTCTTATTTAGTTTTGTGATTGGATTTTGCAAAATAAATTTTTATAAAGGTACATTCATTATTTATTTGCAACTGTGTCCACAATTTACGTAAATTTTTGTAACAAAAATCGTCCAAATACAATGACTAAGTCTCAACACTACAATAATATTTACATAAAATTAATCTATTGTCACGATCTGTAGACACAGAATTTTGTGCAAACTATCGTAAAACAAAGCATAATATGTTAATAGTTTTGAGCACTGAACACAAATAAATAGCCCATTAAAAATGATTGTGTGAAATAAAATGACGTAAAAAATTATTTTTTTTTTGTTTTAAAATAAAATACACAACCTGAAATTTTCTATAAAAAAGGGGAAATGCAGTAGGCGAATATATAAAAAAAATGAGACTAGAGTACTATATCCGCATTTTTAATGTCATAATATAAAATAATAGTGGAATCGAATATGTACATAATAAACTTAAAAACTAATAAAACATAATCACAATAGGAAAAACAAAATCACAAAACAGTGATGAATTTAAAGAAACGTATTGCACAAGATAAAAGCATAAAGTTTGACCTGTCTGTACAGTCTAAAATTACAATAAACTATACATTAGAGCCGAAAAGGCTGAATTATATACATCTACACATTATCACTAAATCTACTGTGAAAATGTTCAGACGTCGTTAGAAACTTGAGCCGAATCGAAGTTGTAAAAATTTCATTTGAAAATATTTTCTCGTTTCGAAATGATAATACTAGAAAATAATTCTAAAACACTAAAATTATAAAATCACGAATTCATGGCAGATATGCTTACAATAAATCTGAATGTTTTTTTGTAAATATGTTTAAAAACATTCGTAATTTTTCTACTAAACACCGTTTTACATATTGTAAGCGACATAAATGGGGTCGAGTTGGTCAGCTAAGAAGCCGTCACGCAGATGCATGCGTTGTTTTTCTCCACGGGAGTTGATGGGGACCACACCGGGGTCCACCACCACTACTACACCTACGATCAAATGGTGTTCTTCAAGTACGGTGTTTGTTACAAGAGGAACCAAGTCTAAAGCCTCACTCTCGTTGCCGTCAAGCTCCACGACGACCACCAAGAGATTGGTCCAAGTGAATACGGCGCTAGAAAAAAAAATTGACATCACTTTCTCATAGAAGTTTGAAACTGAACAGTGTCTACAGAAGTATTTGGCCCAAATTTAATCATAACTACTCTAGATAAATTTGACGTTAAAAAATGTGTTTTTTTTTAAATAAATTAAAATTACAGTCATTTTACAAAAAACCGTTTTTTCAACGAGTACTAATAGAATAGAAAATTTCAAAAAATATCACAAATGGCAAAGTATTTCTTAGGTCAATTTGAATCATAAGCTATATTTCCTAATTATTAGACAATAAAGATTAAAATTTGTTGCCTCGGCTGACAATTCAAAGCCAATTCGATTTAAACAAATAAAATTTTTCTAAGCATAATCTCGGGTGCCATTTTCATAACCATTTAATGCCTATATTTTGTTTTTTCAAAATTCTTTATAGTTTAGTCAAAAAGCGCCCCGGTCCATACATTTGGTCCACCCGGTATAATTTACTGTGTTTTATTTTAAAATCAAATACTGAGTTCCTGATGGCGACACATGTTATAAACTACGCCAGAAAATATTTCTGCACTTTTCCCAATGTTTCAAAACTAATTAGTTCAGTACAACTTAAAAAAAATTAAATGCGCACTCACCATTCAGAAATTTTCTTGTGGCACCTGAGCACGCTATTCTCAATATCAATAGGATGATATCTCATCCCTCTGAGCATAATTGTTTCATCAAGAGCCCCCACAACAAAAACAGCATCGTGTAATTCCGGAGAATCCGAAGTGACTAGGTGTTGAGATGATCCAAGTGATTCAGTATCACTCCCTAAAATTGTTTCTTCACTATGACAAGTCGATTGAGTACCTTCAGTCCGTCGCAAAAATCCTAAATAACCAGTCCTTGCATACACCTCCCCTGTATTTCCTGTTACCAACCTAAACAAAAAAAGTAAGTAGTGTACTTAATTGATGCATTTTTCTAAGGAAATCTGACTAAAGTAGCAAATAAATAAAACAATGCTTTCACGAACCAACCATAGAGCAAATAAAGAAATAAAAGACTCAACATTTCTTAGAAACAGCTCCCGAGTTCTATTAAAGCAGTTACAACCCTAATAAGAAATCATATTGTTATAATTTTACTATTTCCTTTAGTCAAATTTTCTTCGAAAAATGAATTAACTATACACAAAAATCTAAAAAAAATACAAACCTCGCATTAAAATGATCTCCATACTCCTGTTCGTCTCCATAAATCGAGAAATACCCACTCGCCGAATGCCCACTCTGCACCCAAATCTCCCCTAAATGTGAGTCCCCACACTGGCCCTTACTTTCAGGATTTGCAATGATAACTTTAACCCCCGGAAGCAATTTGCCACTTTCCATCAAACAAAGACTATGCGGACTGCCCCTTTCAACTAAACTGACTCTGTCATTACGCAAAGCTCTAAGATCGACGTAAACTGTCGAAGGTTCGGGACTGGAAGCCCCTTGGAGGCAAATCGCAACATTAACTCTGCACCCAAATGAAGTTGAAACAGCTCGAGGGCTCAGCCCTAGTGCACTAAACAATTTCGAGAAGCTGGTGGTGAGGTTGATTCGTGGTCGCTCTTCGGCGACGACGACACAAGTTCGGACGCAAGCGAGATTCACGCCGCGAGATTTCAATTGGTTGACGGAGGATCCCAAACCTTTGGTGCAGAGTTCCATAACTCCGTACGAACAGAATGTGTCACGGACTTTGTATTGGCTGACGGCGGATAGCCAAAGGGCAGGGTTTACTTCCACTTCAGAAGGAGGGATTAGGATGGAATGGTGGCCGGAGTAGATGCTACTCAAACACCTGAAAAATAAGAATTACCTTTTGATACAGAAATAACTTCAGAAATGATTTTATAACAAATCATATTTTATTTAACGAGTTTGTTGTTAAACAAATACAGATGTCTCTTCACAAGCTTTCAAAAACATTGCCATTTGAGAAAATTGAGATAATAATAATAGTAATACCGAGCGAGAGTTATTATTAAATGCCAAAGCTGTATATTGTCAAATTTAACATTTTGGAGACAGTCAGTCCAAAAATTATATTTCTAGCTCTAAATTAATCATGTTTTAAATTATTTTAACTCTTTGATTTTCTTAATCCGTTTATCAATTTTATTAATCCTATTACCAAGCACTTCTAATTTTTATTTTTTGCATGTGTTTGGCAAATTACGACTTCATAGCTCAAACGTTTTTTTTTTTTCAATTTTCAATGTTTAATTCAATTTCTTGAGAAGTTTTTCGAGAAGTGGTAAATAAAATTCCCTTAATAAACGTTAGAGCCTTAATTTAGGAGTCTTATTTAGCCCCCTCTTTCATTAAACAGATGAGAAAACTTCGACAAAGTTGCAAGTAAAATGAATTATTTAGTTTAGCACAAACGTAATGAGAAATAAAGCAACTGGTTGCAGTCTCATTATGAGGCGTATTGAGGTAAACTTTTGCAATTAGGCTTTGTTTTTGCATAAAACAATGTTTACTCAGCTCTTTTATAAAATGTTTTTTTCTTCATTAAGAAGGACGGTTGGAGAGAGTAATGAGAATTTGCTAGGTCAACAGAATATTTAAGGAGCAGTTAAAGAAATAAAATAAAAAATTAGACGATAATGCATTCTGTAGGGAAAACAAATTAATTTTTTAGTGTTGGATTTTAAAGTTTTTAAATGTTATTTTGTAACTAATCTAACTTATAAATGAAAACTGAGAAAAAACTCTATTGTTTTGGTGTTGAGTGTTCAAATCAGTGACTCTGAAACTTTTAAATTAAATTAATGGGCTTTCCAAACCAAATCCAGAATTTTTAATGAACAATTTTCGTCGTTTATATGTCTACAAAGTATTGAAATAAACGTTATATGCTACAAATAAGATTGATTATTAACTAACCTAATGGGCTAATTTCAAGTTGAGGTACCACCGATATTATCGCAAATTTAATTGCTTTTCTCTAGCAACAACCAATCACTCAATTTTCCATAGAAACGAGGATATTACCGGTATTATCTCAACTTGAAATTAGCTCATAAATGCATAACGAAGCTTTATAATAATACTTTGTACCTTAACCGCATCAACTTTTTAGCTAATCAACGCCGGACTGCAAAAATAGCTCTTCCTAATCATGCCTCTCATTCTAATGCATACAGTTTATATGGTATGGTATAACTGGTTGCATATTACCAATTGCAGTTTGCCTTAGATTCCGCCAATTTCAAGTGGTGAGATGCGGCTACCGTCAAGATCGTACAGATTAAAACCGTGTTGGGTGAAATGCATAAAAATTTAGCAATTGCATTTGCTTGATTGAAACAAGACAAACCTATGCCATTGCTATTTGTTGAAAGGAGATAACTAGCGAGTAAAAGCTTTTGCTAGTTTTTATACATATCACCCATTGATTTACTTTTGATTGTCCTGATTATGTCAAATTTAAAATTATTACTTTCTTTGTGGTGGCGCCCTTATCGGCCATTTCAGTTGCCAATACTGCCGCTTAGATCTGCTGGTTTAATCTAATTATAACAAATTTATGAAGTGCCTATAGAAAATCTACAAAGTTTACAAGTCTTCTGTTGCACGCATGAAGACCAGTTTTTTTTAAAAAAAAGCTTGACAACGCCTTGTCTGTCACCTACAAACTAATTTTGTTCGTCAACTGTCTACGCCTTACTTAATTCAAAACGACGCAGCAATTAATTCCTTGCTTTTATTTTAAACTAAAATTTCCCAACTTTCTCGCTAACAACGAAACTCTGAACTATGTCAAGTGAAACAGACAAGTTATCAACTTTTGCAAGTTTAAACTTACAAAAGTCCTATCATAACGATAAAACAGAAAACTATCTCTAAAAGTTGACTGTGAAGTTTATTACATTTTCAACAAAACAACCGGGAAATTCACCCTTTCTAAATCATACAAGCCGTCATAATATTTTAATGCATAAATATTTAATTAAACAATTTACGACATCGTAAAAGCTCTAAAATTCAGCGAGAAATAATTCAATTAAATAATGCAAATTCAAGTCCGACACTGACCCGTCATATAAAATTTCAAAACATTAAAATTTTAAACAGACCCTTTTGTTGAAACGGATCCAAATAAATTTCACAAATAATTCAACCACTTTTTATTATTCAAATTTTCAAGAATTAGACTTACCACAATGCAAATCCCAGGCCACAATACGGGTCCAAACACAGCGCAATATGCCGACTGGGGTACAATTCACAAGCCAGTTTCATACTCCTGCACAAATTCGTGACTGCAGCATGCGACATCTTGATTCCTGCTAACATCCCTGTTGTTGAAACACTAAAATCAAGGTAGGCCAACATTTCTGAAGTCGGTGCTCTATATAGCACTGGCAATTTCTTCTTCGGCATATCATCAGTGTCTAAAATAGCCGGCCATGACTTAATATCCACCACATTACTAGCTTCTTTCGACCGAAGCAATTTAATCACAGCTTGTGTGGATAGCACCAGTACAGATTTAGAAACATCAACAATCATCCTAACTGTTGGTAACGTAGTTTGCAGATTTTGCGGATGTGGTGGCCGGATAGTAACCGGAACTGCACCGATGTACAAACATCCGTAGAAAGCGCAAATCAGATCAAGCCCTGGAGGGAATATCAGAGCCACGTGGTCACCAGTGTTAATTCTGCCTTTTTCATTGAGGAGATTTCCTATCCTTTCTGCTCTTTTGTGGAGTTCTGAGCAGCTTAGAACTTTAGCTACTGCACCTTTGCTGTTGAGAAGAGTGAAGAGGACGTGGTCGGATGTGCATTGTGCCCTCCACCGGAGGATTTCGGCGATGAACTGTTGCTGAAATTCGATTAAAGTAATTTTGTTTGGAAATGGAAAACTGGTACCTTTTTAGAGGAGTCACTCTCCTCGTCGAGTCCTCCCATGTCCCTACCCTGAGCACTAGCGAGTCTATTACCTTGAACGAGATTTCCAACGATTACAGACGCCGGACCCACGTCTGAAACACAGTCGGTTGCTGAAATGCAGAGGAATAACATGCTATAGCATCACTCAAGCAAAAGCTTTTTGTTAGTTCAGGTGGGCCGACTACAACTAGGACAGAGTGAGAGTAGTTGTAGCGTGTACCTGGACCAGTGTTGGTTTCAATACAGGGATTTTCTAGTCGTTAGTAAATGCAACACTGCTGCATTCAGTTACACAGAAATTAGTCACAAGTGATACCGGATCTGTGCAAGACTGGGCGGAAATGTCACTAAATCGATGAAGGGTGAATAGTGAAAGTGAAGTCTCAACCCAAAATTTTTTAAATCCCACTAGACTAGCATTTCATGCCAGAAAACCCCTCGATTAGAAAAATTACTCAAATTACCTGAATGCACTTCTCTCGGTTTGGGGAGGTTCGTGACACATGTGTGAGGGCACATCAACACGTTTGCCGGGTGGAGAGCACCTTCCATAAATCGCTTCTTGGTCTCGGAGAGATGAATTCCCCCCAATGGCGTTTTCGGTAGGAAATTGGGCGGGACAAGGGCCAAACAATAAATCCCAACTTGATGTATCGAATCTACAGCTTGGAGGACCCGTGACATCCACTGGAACGACTGCAACAACAATTGGGACGTTGAAAACTTTACTATCTACAAAACTGTTTATAACATATCCTAAAAAGAGACATACTTTATAAAAAAATTGAGGCGTGCAAAAAAAACGCAGCATACCATTAAAATATTTTTTTATGACAAAATGTAAAAATGTAATAGGCAAATCGCGTGGAAAAAAGCATTTTCAATATAAATTGATAAATTGTTTTAGTGTGAATGAGTGACGTTTCATATTGAGAAGTATACTTATCCAAATTCAAAGTAGATTTTATGGCACTGCAATTGTCATTAGAACCGTCATAATAATGCTATTAAAAGGATTGTCGAAGTCTGTTGTAAATCAAATTCGTTTGCCTGAGTCGATGTTCGGCTAATACTAGTAAGAAGATTTATGTTTATAGTTATATTGCCCAGCGGCACCTTTGCTTCGTTACTATTATTCCCTTTAATACAATAGGATCCTGTCATAAAAACCACTTTGGATTTGAGTAAGTATAAATAGATATTTTTTTTTGCGATTCACAGCACTGTCAATATATTTTTTAAATAATCACCCGATATTTTTCATTGTTTAATTATAAAAAATTGTATACAACTCACCTCTTCTTCGCTACAATCTGGCCTTTGCTCTGCTATCACACAGATGCGTTCATCCCTCAGCACCCGTATACTAAAAACAGCAATCCTCCCCCTATATATAAACTTCATTGGTTCAACCGCGAGCACCGTTGCTATAATATCATCAGCATTGTGTTTCCTTCCCGTCACTGTCATCAACCCATCGCGTGACCCACACACAAAGACTAACCCTCCCGGTCCCAGGAAGCCCAAAAGTCCCGATCGGGTGTACTCCGCGTCAGAAATAGGTTGACCATCAGCACCCAACGGCTGAACTTTAAACGTACTATTACTCAACCCTTGAAGCCCCCAGTATTGAGTCCCGGTAGCTCCTGAGTTAACACAAATCTCCCCAACTTCGTCTGTTTTGCACAGATAAGCCGGCCCTTCCATTTTCACAACGACTATAACACAACCAGGCATGACTTGGCCACAGTCTTGTAAAGTCAGTGATGTTAGACTGTTTTCTTGGTCGACTCGGACTACTCCGTAGCTTAAGCCTTGCATGGAGAGGACACCACGGCCTGTAGCGTTGACTCCGCCTCGGCCAGGTCGTCTCACTGAAACTGTCAGGACTTCGCTGGAACTGGCACAAGGACAAATAGCGTCGGGTCGGAGTCCTTTAGGTTGGAATACTGATAAGAATTGGTCGCATGAGCTTAATGACCATGGGTTAGCACCATCTGCTACTAGTAACATCCGTAGCGAACCTAAATTTATATCTTTGTGGTCTTTTGTAGCGAGTAAACCCCAATGTAAGTCTCGGGACTTTACGACAGCCACACAAGCCCTGTATTTTGTAATCATCTGCATCCAACTCGCTGGATTCACCTTCATTAGAGCGTATGGGATATAAATCACATGCATCCCATTTAGAACACTTGTTAATACTGAATGCCACAGTCCTACTTCTCTCTTGAAGTCCAAAACGCAGACCATATTCTCTCCTTCGGTGTAATTACACGCCATGGTCAACATCCGGCAATGTTTCACCATCGCTGCCCTCGTAATCGTCACACCCATAACAGACCCATCGCGGTCTGTACTATACTCAATATAAGCTGGGGTTTCATCAGTCAATCTCGGTTGTGGAGTCCAATCCTTGGGCGTCCTCGTCAAATGCTCGGTAACAAACCAAGTCAATCTAGGCCACCCTTTAAACTGGACAACTTCCCCACTGGTCGTCTTGGGGAGTCCTTTGAGACACGCTTCAGATGTCAACGCCACCTGAACACTACAGCTGCCGAGTAAAAATCCGATTTGGAGCGAACCGGCGTCACGACGTGTGATGGGCACTTCGATAGGGACTGGAACTATTCCAGCTTGAAGACAACCATAGAAAGCACACAAGAAGTTGATCGGGTCGTTGTTGGGATAGACTAGAGCAACTCGATCGCCAGATTTCAAACTCGTATCGCCATTTTTGCTAAAGGTTTTTGTTAAAAGGGCGTAGGAGATTTTGTGCGAACGACTCAAAAGCTTGCCATAGGTTAAACTGTTGGTGAGTTTGCCATTAGGGTCAAGAACTGTAGCTACCGGGGCTTTGTAAGTGCCATTGCCGTAGCGGGTGATTGCTGCTTCCAGGCTACGGGGAAGGCCTGAAGGTACCACTAGCTGCTCCCCGATAGCTGGGCTCATGCAGCCGCCTAAAATATTGTTATTGAAAAAGATACAAGTGGAATTACGAGTCTTATCACCTTCTGGTTTGGGCGCGTTGGGGTCCTTGGGGTTGGCAGCGATTTCGAGCTCGATGTCGTCATCTTCGTAAAATTCCGGCAACGGTCGCCGCTTAGGCCTTTTGAGCGTGTTGAGTAGCTGCTGGATTTTGGCGGAAACTTTCCATCTTCCGGTTCCTGTTCCCATTGTGTCATCTGAAGCTGAAGATGCGTATCTGTTGACTCTATCAGCGGCTGTCCTTCTCCCTCCTTGAGCTGTATTGTGCGTAACATCCGGTGGTTGTGAATCTATAAAATTAGGTAAAACAAATTTCGAAAAATAGAAATTAAGCTTACAAGGATGAAAATTCTGCATAACGTCTGTGATGTCTGTAATTTCCTGTCGATTCCTGTGATCCCAGTTGTTTGGAGGCGGCATTCGAGGTCTGTGATGTAGGGGTGGTGGTGATCCTGTGCTGCTGGTGTCTGATAATGGCGGCGGTGGAAACATTTGGGGAGTACTTCGGTCTTTCACTTTTTCACGTTCAGGGGTACTCTCGATGGTTTCTTCGTTTACTATGCTGTCTTCATCCGATGAAGATTCTGGAAGAAGTTGATGACGATTGATTCGGGTAAATCAACAATAAGGAATGGGAGGATTCGACTGGAGAAATAACTGGTTTCGGTCTGCTGGAATGACTCACATCGAGAATTCATTGCGACGTGAAAGTCTCGCGTAATAACAAGACGTAACTTCTTTAAATAATGAAATTCTGCGAGAAATTCCGATAGTTGATCGTTTTTAAAATTTTCCATTAGCCCAAAAATATTTTTTTTTAATAAATACTATGCTATGCTAGGAATTGAAGTCAATATCTCCTCTATTCATGTTTATTGATTAATAACCAATTTTTAATTAAAAAAATATTTCTTTTGAAATATATATATATAACAAATATGATTACTTGTTACGTAAATACCCAACACGTATAAATAAATTATTTTATTTTTAGATCAACACACACAAACGCCATAAATTAAGAGGTCATGACCATTTTTAATAGAGAAATAAAATTGTCATTAAAAATTATGAGAAAAATGACACTTATTCTGATAAACCAGAGCATTTGTTAGTTTATATCGTAAAAAAAAACATTTAGGCTAGAGTTTTGGCATATTTTAAAATAACAGTAGTTAGATGAATAATAAAAAAATGATTCAATTCACTAGACGCAGTGTAGCTCAAAAGTATTGATAAAGCGATACTCGTTCTAAATTTTGAAATGGTGAAGAAAGCACGTGCATTATTGAGGGAAAGATAATAAACGTCACACGCCAAATTCAAACTGATAGCAATGACATGTCAAAAATTTATGTGTTTTCCTTTTTTTTTAAAGAAAACGTGTTCACAAGTTCCAAATTCCTTCACCAAAGCGCATATCGTTTTTTGTTAATTGCTAATTGAAACAAACATTTCGAAAAAAAATCGCAAAATAAATATATTAGTTTTTTAGAAATAAACAAAACCTAAGTAAACAAGTTACTTACGTTATGCGACAAGACCTTTAAAATAGGTATCTGAAACATTCTGGAATACTGGATGGCTACAGTAAGGTCTCACGATGCCGTCGGTATTGATGTTAAATGAGCAAACAAGCGCATAGAATTTTGTTCATAATTGCTTATAACTGCGTAATTAAGCCTTAAAAAAGTTAATTAAAGTATGTAGTAAAGGTGTTTCAACTATCGAAAGAAGTGACAGAATGCAATATAATTTTATTTAATAGCAACGCAGTTTCTCGATTTTTTAACAAAGATTCTTATTTTCTAAATTCAAATTTGTTTTAAAAAATGTCAATATTAGAACAGCATAAAGAATGACAGAAAGCGGAGCAAAAATCTAAATGTTCTTTAATGATACAAATAAAATATTTCGAAAATAGACTATACCACTAATCTATTTAGCATTAAAAGTAAAAGATAGTGCAACCATTTCTTTTAAAAAATGGTATCCAAATATAGTCACTTTTGCGGTATTCAAAGAAAACATCTAATCTTTACTATTTGCGTTTAATTTGAATTTAATTATGGAGCGCAGACTTAAAATTAAAAAATCATTAATCAAATAATAAAAAAATTATATGCTTTCAACCTACGCTCTATCTAAAACCCCACAAAATAGTAAAAAAAAATAGTTGTTTTCCTTATAAAACAGCAAAATTGACTTTGTTTGAGTACCATTTTCTATAATAAATAATTGAATTATTTTTATTTTAATGTCAAATGAATTGGTGGTATAATTCATCCCCGAAATAAATTTTTAGTTTTATTACTAGAAGATTTCAATTTTTTTTTGTAATTTTTAGACCGATTTTTATTAGAAAAGTGACATCTCTCCGTGAAAAATCCGTGACGAAAAAATCTGATCTAATGGTAATAATTACATATTATATATTATACATGTTTATTAATATTATATTTATAACATTATTATATTATATTTATTAGGGTGAGCCAAAAAAATCAATTATTTTTTTTAACTTCCGACACTAAAATATTGGTTCCTTGGCACTTTTAAAAAATGCTTTTTCAAGATGAGCTCTTAGTTTTAATAGGAAAGACTCCCTCATCGCAGTTTTCCATTTTTTTAAGTTCCATATGGCAAAATCCATATCTTTTCACTACTTGATCGTACAGAAAAAGTTTATTTACATTTTTTGTAGAAAATTTAACTCTCTTAAAAGATATCTTACAATTTCTTTATAACTCTTACCGTTTAGAAGATATCAGGGGTCAAAGTTTGAAGAATTTAACAAAAATTTCTGTTTCACTTCTAAATTTTATAACTCGTAGATAAATAAATATTATAAAGTGCGCAACATACGGTTTTGTAGGAATTTAAACGCTCTAAAAAAAAAGTCGTATGTGGTTAATCGATTACTTCAATCATTTAAAAAAAATTGGCGATTTATTATCAAATTTTGGTTTTTAAAATGCGAATATGTTCTAAATGATTAAAATAATCAATTAACTACAAGAGATCTTTTTTATAGAGAGTTTAATTTTCTACAAGGTCATATGTTGCGCATTTTATAATATTTATTTGTCTCTGAGATATAAAATTTAGAAGTAGAAAAGGAATTTTTGTTAAATTCTTGAAACTTTGACCTCCGATATCTTCTAAAAGGTAAGAGATATAAAAAAATTGTAAAATAATTTTTTTGTAGAACGTTTAATTTCCTACAAAAAATGTAAATACAAATTTTCTGTACAATTAAGCAATAACGAGATATGGATTTTACCATATGGAACTGAAGAAAAAATAAAAAACTGCGATGAGGGAGTCTTTCCTATTAAAATAGAGCTCACTCTAATATTTATTAATTATATGTATATATATATATATATATATATATATATATATATATATATATAATAATTTGTCAATGTCAATTAAATAATGCGAACTGTTAACATCGAATCAACTTGCTAGATTTGATTTGATATAATTTTGACACCTCACATTATTTTCCACGGAATTGACGATTAATAAGAAACAATACGAAGAGAAATTTGTAATTGATAGACACGTGCGTTATTGGGAGAGAAGATTCAGAATGTTGATAAAAACACTGTAACGGTTGTTTCCGTGTCGGGTTCTGGGTATCGTAGAGAGAGAGAAGAGCGGCTTTGATGGGGTTTTATTGACAATAATAATAGCTATGTACAAAATAAAAATAAAATAAAATAATACTTCTGAACAAAACAAAACGAATCTTCTACTAGTATAGACACGGCCTCGTCCCCGGCGGTCCCTCGTCCTCGACTCCTCGTCGTCGGCTTCTCGTCCTCGGCTCCTCGTCCTCGACGTGTCGGCTTCGGTGGCTCGCACTTGTAATGGAGGGGAGGTAGGACTCTACCAACGGGATAATGCTCCGTGGGTAGCGGTATCGGAGAGGAAGCCCCTAGGATAATGCTCCAGGGGTGGACGGGTCTGGGGGTGGCTACTTACGAGGATAATGCTCCCGCAAGTATGCAAGTATCGGAGGCGGTAGGCGCAATATATAGGCTTCGTTTGTAGGCGAGGGGTATGGGAGGAGTATCGTAGCGAAGCGTTGGTGGTGGTTCTCGGTGTGGTGGGAATTATACCACCACTACTGGCCTGACGTATACGTATGACGTCGCGGTCACGCGGTCCGAATCAGCTGCTGGGCGTTATCTGGTTTTGTTTACTGAATTATTAGGAATTATTAGAACGCTTCGTTACACCACTGTCGATTTAAATTTGACTTTTATTGTTTTTCCCTCAATACGGCACGTGTTCAGGGTGTGTCTGTTAAGAGTTTATCTTATCTTTTCTCAAAAACTAGTTATCACATCAACTCTAAATACTGCTTTAAAATAGGTCTTACAAAACGAATAAACTTTATATTTTTTGCGGTTATCTACAATTTTTTTGAAATATTTTTTTCACAAAACAATATTTCAACATCTCTTCATTTAGAATGACATTAAAAAATGTAAACTTTATATTTTTTTCAAAGAATTAATATTAATTAACATTCATTAGAAGGGACATTACAAAAATTCTGAAAAAATTCTGAAGAAACAAAGTTTTTAATGACAAACTCTGAAGTTGATGCGGTAACTAGTTTTGGAGAAAAGATAAGATAAACTTTTAACAAACTCACCCTGTATACTAGTTCCATGCTCCACTGGTAGAGTTATTATCGCATTTGTTAATTGTTAGAAAGAAAGAGTCATATAGGCTGATTTCAAGATGAGATAATACCGGTAGTAACTTTGTTTCCATGGAAATTTAAAAAATTTCGTTATTGTTGTTTTGGAAACGTATTAAAATTTGCGATACTACCGGTAGTATCTTAACTTGAAATCAACCCGAAAGATAGTGAATTTTAGTTTTTTGCAAAGATGTCAAAAATTATTTATTTTTTGAGAAAAATAATTTTCTAGCAGCCACCAATAAATGCATTGACGTTATTAGCGAGAAATGTCGGCTAATCATTACGTTTACAATCAAGTATTGATACGGATCAACTTTTTCTTTGTATTTTTGGTTGTTTCCTATCCACACAGCATAGATATTCACTGGAATATCAATGAACGCCCACTGTAGGTCTGGAATATACAATGGATTTTCAGTAAATATAGTGTGCTGTGTGAGTACACCAAGTTTTTTTATTAAACATTATGTACAATACGTTGTAAAGTTAGATGTTTATTCTCAATGTGTTTGTTTTTTGTAATGTACTTCTTTAATGTTTATTTTTGTTTTAATTTTTACTTTTATTTGTTGCAAAAATTGTACCTAACTATTGCGTACTAATGCAGCACGAGCGAAGGGAGTGCTGATGAAAGAAATTTATCTTCCTGAATACGCTAGGTAAACAACTATTTATTATTTTAAGTGCCATTAAATTCATTAAAACTTCTTGAAACATTTTTGGTTAGTAATTTTATAGTTTGAATACAAACGCTTGGTTCTATACTTTTGAGTTCTATTCAGTGTGTCAAAACTGGGGTAAAAATTTGTATAATTTTACCATTTGAAAACCGAGAACTATAAAAAACCCTATTTTGACGTTATTTCAATTTGCATATTGCTTTTTCTTCAATTATTTGTTTTGTAGAA
Organism: Tribolium confusum; assembly: GCA_029207805.1. Lineage (NCBI taxonomy): Eukaryota > Metazoa > Arthropoda > Insecta > Coleoptera > Tenebrionidae > Tribolium > Tribolium confusum. The sequence goes on along the minus strand of JALGAY010000002.1, from coordinate 37,851,665 downwards.
CGTAATAAAAACCTGTTTTGTTGAATGTGTATTTACTGAACTGATTTAATTTCCCTTCTTATTACATAAATCTTAATAAATGTGTTTTAAGAAGAAATCAATTCGATAAATGTGTAATCTTCGAGTAAATATTCTCGTAAACAAGCAACATTGTTGGCTTAGTAAACAGACTGCCAGATATTAAAAATAGTAAATACACAAAGTACCTTATTTACAATGTATCCATTATCTATGTATTTGTGCAAGAAAACAAGCTGTTGTTGAGCACAATGTAAAATGTAGTGAATTCAGTAAACAAATTTCCTGTTTGATGATTATTTAGGCCATTTTTGCAAATGACACCTTGTACAAAGCTGGAAATCGTCATTTGTAGGCGTTATCTCCCCTTTTTGTGTTGAATCCCACCAGAAACGGCTTTTTAGAAACAATGCTATCTAGGAAGATAGTTGCGGTGTCAGTCACCTACCGGAATCGTGTTGGTCTCTGTCGGGGCTCCGGGCCATAACGGATGTGCGTTTGGACGGCATCGGCATCGACGGTTTGTGTCTGTTCTGCATAGCCTGAGCGAGTGCTTGTTGAACAGCCTCTTGTCGTACCTCTACAACATCATACAATGCATGAAAACACCATCAAACATAGAAAAATATCTAAACAAACTTCCACGATAAAATACATTTTAACTCTTCCATTATTCAAACGTTTGTAAACACGATACCATGCTGGGAGCGGAGAATCTGTCGTGGTTTCAAAGTTAAACGACCGGGAATGGTCAATAGAATATGACCTAATTAAAAATCGCACAGTTAATAAATCCGGACGGAGTTCGACAGCAATAGTCCTTTCATAAAATATTGCAGAGATATTGATCAACGAATTCTGCGGACGCGACTATGATGCCAGAACTGCTTTAAACGGAAAGTGCATAAATTGCAAAAAATGCGATTACCGAAGCTGAATCCTGGATCACCAGCTCGCTAAATGTTTAATAAAATAATATTCGTTTAGGAACGAGCAAAATTCAAAATTTAAATTATTTCAGCAAATTTGCCTCATTGCAAATATTTTCACAAAAAATACAGGGAATTAATAAATGGCAGTTTATATTAGCCTGAAATATTTCACAAAATAAAGTTCTATTTTTAATAAGTAGAATAAAAATGTAAAAACAAATAAATGAAATATGAATGAATAAAATGAATGAGAAACAACAGGATTAGTCTATTTATGATTTTAGGGTCAACTGACCAATCTGCCGAAACGTTATAGGAAAGCAGAATTTTTGTAAAACATGTAAATTTATAAAAAAAAAAGTCACATAAAAAGCTCCCATTTGAGTCACTTGAGTAAATAATATACCCCTTTAGTCCGGTTCGGTGTAAAACACTGAGCTATAAGACACAGATATGATTGTTTTTTGGGTTATAAACTATAATACACATTCCTCCCTCGATATACATAGATGCATTTTGAGCTATACATTAGAGTGGACCAAAAAAATCAACTATTTTTTTTTAACTTCCGATACTGAAAAATTGGTTTCAGAAAAGGCACTTTTAAAAAATTCTTTTTCAAGATAAGCTCTTAATTTTAATAGGAAAGACTCCCTCATCCCAGTTTTCCATTTTTTTTTTCAGATCCATATGGCAAAATCCATATCTCGTCACTACTTAATCGTACAAAAAAAAATTATTTACATTTTTTGTAGGAAATTGAACGCTCTAAAAAACGTATCTTACAATTTTTTTATAACTCTTACCGTTTAGAGGATATCAGAGGTCAAAGTTTGAAGAAATTGACAAAAATTTCTTTTTCACTTCTAAATTTTTAAATTCGTGAATAAATAAATATTATAAAGTGCGCAACATACGGTTTTGTAGGAAATTAAACGCTCTACAAAAAAAGTCGTTTGTGGTTAATCGATTACTTCAACCATTTAAAAAAAATAGAGATTTAGTATCAAATTTTGGTTTTAAAAATGCGAATATCGTCTAAATGGTTAGAATAATCAATTAACCACAAGAGACCTTTTCTATAGAGCGTTTAATTTCCTACAAGGGTATATGTTGTGGATTTTATAATATTTATTTCTATTTGAGTTATAAAATTTAGAAGTAGAAGAGGAATTATTGTTAAATTCTTTAAATTTTGACCTCCGATATTTTCTAAATGGTAAGAGATATAAAAAAATTGTAAGATAACTTTTTTGTAGAGCGTTGAATTTGCTACAAAAAATGTAAATACAAATTTTCTGTACAATCAAGCAATAACGAGATATGGATTTTACCATATGTAAGTGAAAAAAAAAAAAAAAAAATGAGGGAGTCTTTCCTATTAAAATTAAGAGCTCATCTTGAAAAAGCATTTTTTAAAGGTGCCTAGAAATCAATTTTTCAGCGTCGGAAGTTAAAAAAATAGTCGATTTTTTTGGCCCACCCTACTATACATTATTAGCATAAATAATTTTTTAATCGATGTGGGTAACATTCTTTATCTACGTGACTGTACATGTGTGAAACAACAAAAAGTTTCGTCAAATTTGGCACAAATGGACTTATTGGCCAAAGTAAATTACGACACATAAAAGATGTAAATAGTAACGTTAAATGTTTAAAACCTAAGTAAATAGCTAATGACGCAAATTCAATGGCGGCGGTGATTCTGTGGGTGAAAAATGATAAGAAAGCCAAGTTAGATATGTCTCGATGTAAGTCCTTTCGAAGTAAAACAAGTCAAAAACTGTAAAAAACGTCAAGAGATAAAAGACTGAAAGCTGCAATTGCAAGAAATAGACTAACCAAAAATCTAGCCAGAAGAACTACACTGTTAGAACAACTTACTGTGATAAGTAACTTCATAAGTTTTCCGACGCAGATGAGAATCTAATATAGATAGAAGTTTCAACCAACAATGATTTGTCAGACGTCATATTATGTACAACCTTTCGACAATCTTTAAAAACATTGGAGTTAATAAAAAGTAGTGTTTTGACATGAAATCTACCTCTCATATCAGCAATAAAAACGCGATTTTTTTGTGATGAACACTGATCGTCAAAATTTAAACCTTGGGAACAACAAATCTACAGTTACCACAGTTTAGAAACGGACAAATTCAGGTCATTTGAAGACGAAAAATTTGAAAAGAGAAACTTTATCAACAAAGAGCCAGTGCAGAGTTTCGAGTTTTTAAAACCCGTGGAGTTACCAAAAGACTCATTCTATTCCGAAATTTGTCTACAGCGGAAAATATTCGTACCCCATTTCCGAAACAGTCAAATCAAATGAGAGTTAGAATTGTCTAAGGGTTTACTCATTTGATTCGATTGTTTCGGAAATGGGGTACGAATATTTTCCGCTGTAGACAAATTTCGGATCAATATACAGACAAACGTCTGCGAATAATTTCCTACGTATTAAAACCGCGTCCAACCTGGAAGAGAAAAGATGTAGCACGTTGGTTGTTAAGTCAATCCCGTCTTTCTCCTTCTTTTTGGGCCAAGGGAGTAAATACTACAAATGTATTCAGAGCCATTGTCATTTTTGTAGTCTCGGTAGCAAAACTCCTTATAAATTCTGAACCAGAAGAAAGCCTGACTTAGTTATACCAGAAAGTTTAGATGTTTCGTCTTTTGTCTTAATTGGTAACCAAATAGAAAAAAGTTTAAATTCCAATTTAATAAGAATATCTTCTTCGAATATTCTGACAAAAGTAAAGGTTATATAAGTTTTTTGAAGAATTAGAGAAGAACGGCGGTAACAAATTTCAATAAATTAATTTCTAAGAAATTGTTTACATTAGAAAAACCACCATCAAATCGTCAATTTGTAAAAGTCAAAATAAACCTACTCAGCGAAAGAATTAGATAAAGTTGGGTTAGAAGAAGCGTATCGAAAAAAATAAAAAAAGAAGAACTAGTCACAAAAAGGAAAAAAAAAGATAGGCCTAGAACAATTTAGGTAGAGCAAAAAAATAATCAGCGCTAAATTCACTTCAAAGAAACAAGAATTTAATCTTTGACTTCATTGGCGGCTCAAAAGAAGATGGAAATGAAATACGTAGTTTGACATGAGATGCGTATCTGAACGGCGAACAAAAAAAAACCCCAAGCTTCTTTTCGAGTTACTAAAATTTTTTATGATCAATGAAGAAAGTGACGTTGGTAATAAAGCGCAGAAAATCCTTGGAAAGTTGCGGAAAGAAGATCGGGTATGCCAAAATTTTACGGATTGCGCTAATGTATTGAGTTTATGGAGCAACTCCAACGAATGCAGATCCTTATTAGTATAGAATTGGTGAAAAAAGTTAACTTGACACTAATTGCGACCGTTGCATCAAAAGATTTAAAAGTAATCTAAGATCTTGAAAGATTAAAAACCAATATAAATGAAGAGGTATTGGTTACTGATAGGGTAGGAATAGAGTTTTAATAAGATAGTTAAAAATAGAAAACAAGAAAAGTTACATTATAAATTTTTTAAGACAAATTTAATATTATACCGATGCTAAACCGGTTAAATTTCCGATCAAAATAAATACGAAATCAAAAAAGAGCAAGGATTCTATGTGTGCCAGTAGTCTGTCGTATGCTAACTAACTTAATTACTTGATGTTTGGTTGTATAAGTTGTATCCCTTTGTACAATACACGACTTTAATTGCATTAGGTTATTTTTTCACCCCAGCACATTCAATAGATAGCAGGTACTGTAAATTGTGCTATTTGTGATGTTGTATGCAAAATTTCTGCTTTCCTATAAAATTTCGACAATTGAGACCATAATTACTGCTCCTTTTCTGCAAAATATCAATTTTTGTTTAGTTTTAATAGTTCTGAAACTAATTTTCTCTCCGCAGAATAAAAATGGTAAAACTATTAATTCGGTAAAAACTGGCTAGTGTAGTCCATTAGCGATGATTAATCATCATTAGTCTCTGTCAATTTTTCTTAATTCCTCATTAAACTTTGGTATAGTTCCAAGTATCGGTTAAACCAGGAAACAATAAAGCACATAATAAGAGGTCTCATAGAAGCCGACTTTGTGCGGCATAACAAGCCCAATTTCAAACTTCCAACTTAGCCAAAAACTTTGTCGCAACTTTACCCTTTCTTTCAGTTTCACTTCCGTTCTAGCTCGCAGCTGTGATTAGCAATTTCGTCCAATCATCAAAACTTCACTTTTTAACTGCGGTAAAATCCCGGCGCATCCACCATTTATCCAACTAATAATTGCGAAATCAATAATTAACCAGCACATACTGCTCTGATTCACTCGCAATAAGCTAGGGCAAATTTGCACCCCTTGAATGATCGAAATGAGGTGAATGGGGCGCTCTTACCTGAATGGTAGCGGCTTTCATTTCGGGTAAGCCGGCGGTTACCCCTTCGCATAGCCCTTGTGGCAGGACTGACACCCCTGGCATCCTTGGCTTGCCCATCACCCACATCTACATGCAAAACAACACTCAGCCATGCGAAACGAAACAAAATTAAAATAAACGGGACGAATACACAGTGTGACAACAAGCAGAAATCATTTTTCAAACTGGAATTAAAGTAATACGTTTTTAATGTGGATTTTTATAACAGGCTTTTAATCTGTTAAAGTTAATAAATAATAACGACAAAAAATCGAACTTCTTCTCGTTCCTTCTCTAAACTGAAGCCAAGCTTCAGGTACTCGAATTTGATTTACAATAGATCCTAGAGACATTCTTTAGAGCATTACAATGCTAGTCATAATTTTAACTGTGTCATAAAAACCATATTAGAAATGTATTACTTTAAATCAGAGTTTCTGCTTGTTGTGATGTTTATCTCCTGGTGAAGTCACGTGTCGCCTCTAGATGAAAAAAAGCGTGTCTATCACAACCACCGAGAGACGAAGAAGCATGCGAGATGTTAGATGAAAGATGAGCGAACCTGAATGGTATCTCTTCTCATTGTGAGTGACGCGACGTTGCGTGCGTCGTCTGGTGTGTTGTTTGCCTCCACCGCCGCCGCCACCACCGCTGCCGCTGCCTCCGTCATTTCCACCGCTTCCGGCTAAACATCACAACACAATGAACACACCACCAGTTCGAGTGTTATTAAAGCATTTAGTGACATGGGAATGTAGATGAGGTGAATTCTAGATTAGTGGTCGCATACTAAAGCTCTTGGACTTTATTAGATGTGCATAAATGCACCGATTCCGGTTAGGTGTTAGCGGTTTAACTGCACACCTGTCGGATAATTACGACGAGATGTTCACGCAGTTTGGAGAATTAGGTGATTCCAGTACAAGGGAATTACATTAAGTTTACGGTACTGTTAGAGGGACGGCCGTTAGATGCTAAAGGCTTGTCATCTGGGTAAAAGATCGACGAGATTTTTAATGAGAAGCGTCAGATTGGAACGACTCACACTTTACGCGAGTAATTTACTTCTCATATCCTTTTGATTAATCGGCTCTGCTTTTACGGTTTTACGCCTCGAAGAGGTTGCCACTGGCTGGTTTAAGAGAATTACGACTAATTGTAAGGACTTCAAAGGAATCTTTGACACTGATCCCAAACCCAAGTTATTGAGCAGGAACAAATTCTCAAATTTTGGCTTTAAATATACATCTTTAACGGCTTAAAGACGCAATGTTATTATTTCTACGAATTTGTGAAAAAAAGTAAATCGTATAATTCCATCAATGTGTTTTACGATTTTTAAATTAAAACCCAAGAAAGAATGATAACTATTACACGCTGTAGATGTAGTGTGTGTAAAAGCAATGAATCAAGACTGTACTTTACAAATTTTAGAATTCTATACCTACTTAAAAAATTAAAGAGATACAAAAATCATATTAAAAATTTTCTGAAGCTCGCAGCTTCCGGAACAGTAAAGAAATAGATAAATTATGATTGGAGAAAAATTTAATGTTAATTTTAAAACCAATGTATAAACATATTTACACAACATTTGTTTGTGTTTTCTCTTGATATCGATCACGAACTATAGTAACACAAGACTATTCATTCTCAGAGCCAATCGTTTGCTTTCCATAGGCGCAGCGTTTTAAAAAAGCCTTTTAAATACAGTCAGCACTGCGTAAATTTCTATCAATACTTTTTAATAAACGTTCCAGTATTTTTTTTATTTAGATATTAATTTAAAAATTTGTATTAATTCTATTATATTATGTACCACAGTATATTTATGTAATTATACTATTATAATTCATGTACAGTCTTATTCACTCTAAAAAATTGATCATTTTCCGCGGTTATACAAATTTTTAATCAATACTTTTTTATTTGTTTTATTTTATTTTTTTCTTATTTCATCTTTTTTTTAGTGCGTAGAAAGGTTTTTATTTACTAATTATAATGATATACTAATGAAATTTATTTTTAAATATTTGATGTTTTTCATTGTTTTTAGCAAAAATTTCAAAGAAAGAGATACAAAATCAATTATTTATTTAAATTCTTTTATTTGATTGGTTCATTTTAAATTCATTTTATTTGATTGGTTCATTTAAAATTGCCTGATATTTCACAAGTGACATATGACATAATATTAAAAAAAATTGTATTAATCATCAATTAAAAGTGATTTGATTAAATGTAACAATTATTTTTTATTAATAGGAACGATTTAATAAGTATTTAACTCAAAATCTTCCTCTTTGTTGTTGCTACAACGAAAAAAATTCATACAAAGATTACCTAACCTAAAAATTTTACGAAACTTTTACTTTCAGTGAGTGCAGTGAGTGCCTAAATAAAAACTATTTTAAACGTTTAAATTCTAATAATAACAATAAAAAAGCCTCTTTAGAATCTTTAGGCTATACAATACATTACAACATTAAGAAAATTATAGTTTCTCCAAAAGGGTTAACCACGAAGGAAATCGCTCCCATGAACCATAAAAAAATCAACGTAACATTTAGCATAATGGCACGATAAATATAGGACATTTTTTAGCAAAATGAGAGGAAAAACACTAAAATTTATTCAAAATTACATTTATTTCTGCCCAAGGGGGCCCCTGTTATTTTTTATTACATAAAGACTGAAAACAAGTACGTACATTTTGAAAGAAATATTATAATTTATTAATAATAATTAAAAATTTATTCTTTGCATTTGATTGGCTATTTTATTTAAGTGACTGTGACATATGACAGATGACAGATGTAAACATAACCTCAAATTTTTGTTGTCGAATAAAAGTGATTTTAAATTTAATTAAACGTGATTTAAAATGTTATATCTGTTTCACATAGGATTGTTTATAATAAAATCAAAATAATTTCAACAAACAGGGTCGGCCCAAGAACTTACTTCACTATGGGGGCTCTTTGTTGCCCCCCCGAGGCCCAAGAACGATAAAATAACAGAAACAGGTTCTGTGTTATTTATTGGCCGTGTCGACTAAAAACAACACTGAGTTTTCGTTGTGACCCAATATAATCCCTTTTGGTTATCACCAAAACAAAAAAATCATTACTTTAATTTCCTAACCTAAAAAAAATTCTAACAGTAAACACCCTCTAAAACCCTTCGACTTTTTCCAAGAAGGTGATTCAGGGAGAAATGATTAGCCTCCATAAATAAAAAAAAGTCCTACATTTTAATGACAAATAAAAGTGACCTTTTAGAAAAAACAAAAATGGAACGCTGAATATGGAACATTTTTTAACAAAAACAGAGAAAAATTGACAGAAAATTGGTCAAAATTCTATTTATTCCTGATCAAGGGGGCCCTTTTTTATAATGTAAAGACTGAAAACCAGTACGTGCATTTTGAAAGAAATTATAATTTGTTAATAAATAAAAATTTATTCTTTGCATTTCATAAAAACATAACCTCAAATTTTAGTCAATTAAAAGTGACTTGAAATAATTAAATTAAATTTAATTAAACGTGATTTAAAATGTTATTTTTGCTTCACAGTGAGTTTTTGATAACAACAAACAGGGTCGGCCTAAGAACTAATTTAACTATGGGGCCCCTTTGTTGCTCCCACAATTAAATAACAGATGTGTGTGTGTTTTCAATTACCCGTGTCTACTAAAAACTACACCGAGTTTTTGTTTTGACCTAATATAATCGCTTTGTTTTTTGACTTAATATAATTGCTTTGTTGCTATCACAAAAAAAAGTGCAATAAGTAATAACTACCTAATCTAAAAATTACAACAGTAAGAAGACTCTAAAACCCTTCGACTTTCTTGGAGTAATTCAAGAAGGAATGAGCCCCAATAACTAAAAAAAGTCTTCCATTTTGATGTTGTTGAAAACTAACATTTAGCAAAAAATGGAACGCTGAATACAAGATATTTTGTAGCAAAATTAAGGAAATATCACAAAATCATTAAATATTCAATTTATTCCTGACTGAAAGGACTCTTTTCAACATTATTTAAAGTTTATAAAAATTTTTCTCTATAAAATTTTTTAGCAATACGATAAGGAGATTTCAATGAATAGAGACGATTTAGTAAGTATTTGACCTAAAATATCCATTTCTTGCCACCACAACAAAAAAAAAATGTGCGAAAAATAAAAAAATTATCTAACTAGAATTTTTTTTATCAGTAGCAAGGTAAATACCAGTTAGAGGCCAAAGTTGTTTAATTAATAACTATCTTACAGTTGATAAGTAATTGTTTTTTTTGCAAAATAATAAAATTTTAATTAAAACACGCAATTAAAAATTAATTAAAGAAAAATAAATAAGGTAGGCAACCAAGAATACGCTTTTTTTAAATTGTATAAAATAAAGTTTCTAATATGATATATTACTTTATACACGTTAGAATAATTTTATAGGATAAGTGTCCCATAAATGAAGAAATATATGCATACTAAGTGTTTCAGTAAAATTCTTATACACTATAAATGTGTAACAATAGAAATAGAATATTTTGAGCTTATTAGGGTATTTAAAGTATATAAAATTGAATAAAATTTTTTTTTAAATATAATCTCAATCACAAACATAAAAGTCGACATAAATGTTGTTTCCAAATTTGATGCTATTGTTAATAATCTTTTTATTTCTTTTAATGTTTTAAACTTACAAAAATATTCAAGGACATTTAATAATAAAAATTTTACTAATATTAACTAAGTTATTAAATAATACTATTTAAAGCAATAATTATTGTTCGGAAGTACCCACACTCGCACGCCAAGAATTTTTTTTTGTAAATAATAAAACAAAAATGTATAGTAAATTTTCACCAATCTATAATTTTTTTATGATTTTATAATATTAATATATTTTGCTAAACTTTCTGTCGTAAAACAAATTTTGGTCAGATACACATTCTTTCGCAGGCGTTTTGCACGCAATATAGTGTCATAAACGTCATATAATTTAAAAACGTGATTACAAATATCATATGTTATTTAATAAATAAAAAATTAGACAACAGTGGTTCATCTACAGTACATATTGCTTAAATAGTAAAATAAAAAAAAATATTATTTGAAAATGTAATAATTTGTTTTTAAAGTAAATTTCATTATTGTTTTTTTTTAAATGAGTTAGGGTCACAATAAATTAGGTTAGGTGACTACAAACAATTGCTAAATAGCTAAAGAAGATCAATTTTTTAACCAAAGGCCGAATATCTATTGCGCCCCAGGCGTGAACGCCTGTCCAAGACTGAATATCCACCGCGTCGAAGGCGCAAATGTCCAATCTAAAGGTGAATCAAAAGTCGAATATCGATCTAACGTTAAGACAAAAGCCAAGTATCGCCGAGAACGTCTGGCCAAAAGCCAAATATTTATTGCGCTGCAGGCGCGAACGCCTGCTCAAGGCTAAATTTTATCGCGCCGCAGGCGAGAATGTCCGGCCGAAAGATGGGTATTTATCGCGCCACAGGCGCGATCGCCTGACCAAAAGCTGAACATTTATCGCGCCGCAAGCGCGAACGTCTTGCCAAAACACGAAAATCTCCCGCGCCGCAGGCGCGCACATCTGCCCGTAAGCCGAATACCAACCGCGCCGCAGGCGCGATTGTTTGAACAAAGGCCGAATATTTATCGCGCCGCAGGCGCGAATATCTGACCTAAGGGTGAATGAATACCTATCGCGCCGCAGGCGCGAACGTTTGACCAAACACCAAATATCTATCGCGCAGCAGGGGGGAACATCTGGCCCAAAGCCAGTATTCAACCAGATATTCAAGTTATACAAACAAATAAAAATTTGTATACTTCAATCTAAGGCGGCGTTTGCGCCGCCACACATCGCTTTCGGTTTTAATCGAAAGCGGCGCCAGTAGCGCAATATCGCCTTCGGTGTCAACCGATGGCGGCGCTGTTAGCGCAATATCGCCTTCGCTATCAAGCGAAGGCGGCGCCAGTAGCGCAATATCGCCTTCGGTGTCAACCGAAGGCGGGCGCCATTAGCGCCCTGGCGCTTGCGCCTTTCGCCCGGAGGGCGAAAACGCGGGCCCGCGTAAAGGGTGGCCGTAAGGCCACCGTTTTAAGCGGGCTCGTTAGTTTGGTAATTTCTCTCTCTTGTATCTTTAGATGTGAATCTTGACCGACGAGTGAATACTCCTTTCTATTGTTTTATTTTGTGATAGGGGTGATCTTGCTATTAATAAGCCAAACTACAGCTACAAGCAATACTGTTTCAGCCAAAGTTTTTTTTTGACACAAAATGTAGTTTTATTTTTCTTTGTGTAATTAAAAATTTATTAATTATAAAGTTCTAATGTTTTTATTAACTTTATTCATTATAATAGTACAGAACCATCAGGGAGACCTCTTCAGACTTGAACGTGTTTTTTTAAATTGATAAATACAAAGTTTGATGCTTTTTCTGATTTTGATGTTTGCCCTTATTGTCCCTTCTTATCAATGTTAAAATTTGATGTTCAAATTCAGTGACCCACATAATACGTACAATATTTATTAGTCGTCGGTAAAAATATGTACTTTAAATACCTAAGTTTTTTCTATTTATAAAATAAAAATAAATAATCAATATTTTTTTTTCAGCTCAATCATCGTAGAAATAAATAAAATCAAATATGGCAACAAATAATGTATTCATAATGAAACAGTTCGTTCATAACAAAATCTGTCATTTCATTTTCCATTGTACTTTGACACCTGTTTTTAACATTTCAATCCACTTTGAAATTTTAACAAGCAAACAAAAATTTGAAAGCTCTGAAACGTATACTCATACATATATTTAAGAAGATAATAGAGCTTTCAGCGAACCGTTTAATAAAGTATAAACCATTCTTTAACTACTTTAACCTAACCAATTTACGGCCTGATAAAAATCTCCCACTTCTCCCATTCCTGAAATGGGAGTGCTGAAAATTCTTGTTATAAATTCAAATTTACCATCTAAAAATAAAAGCGATTACTGTTTTATTTCCAATTAAACGGTTTTATTTACGACAATATCCGTATACGAAAACGTAACTTTAACGTCGTTTTTATGTCCGGCCGGACTGGCCATTACAGGTAAAATTAGGATTTGGCTCTAAACAGAAAGTACTAAATTCGCTTTCATTTTTTTATGATTCATTTCTGTTTATTGTTGACTTAAACCAGTACAACTAAATTAAGTCAAAGGAGTAGGTGGTGTGGGCTGATTTGTGCTTTTCTCTCTTGTTCATTAATGTTACAAGTTGCATAAAATTTATTCGAGAAAAACCCCCAAGAATCTCTTGTCACCAATTTTGGTACCAGCAAACATTGGAAAGTGTCGCCTGAAAAGATTTATTGGTAGTGTTAAAGCAGCGGTCATTTTTAGGTCAACGACTCACTTAATCTAAATTAAATTAACCTGTTCTAAACTATCGTTTAATTTATATTTAATAATATAATGTCGAGAGATAGGGAGGCAAGCTTCTAGCAACAAAAGCGAGTCTCTTCAAGACCCATTTTTATGCAAATGCTGAAAACTAGATTCTGTACCGTGTAATACATTACAGTTGATATTTTATGCCGTAAAAATAGAGCGATTAATCAAATTTCTGACGGTCCTTCCTCTAATAACAGTAAATACAGCGCACCAAAAACCGTATTAGTAAATTCAGAAAAGAAAAATTAGATTGTTTGTAACAATACAGAGAATGAAATAATAAATCATAACACGTGACGTCACAAATTTAATATTTCCCGGATTCATGTCAGGCTTTTCCGATATATAATTTTGAATTGATTTCTATTGTTTTGAGTCACGCCTGCCATTGAAAAATCTCAACTGATTTCATATTTATAGGTCGTGCAAAAACAAACAGCTGCAGAACGGGTAAATTTTTCAAGAGACGCCCGGCTGTACTTTTTTCGAATACATTTATTATAAAATGTGTCGTTGGGGACTGAACTTACTTGTATTTTGTTTAGGCACATAAGGGGATAGAAGTCTTGTTCTCTTCTTTTCATATCCTTTCTGTGTGATATCACCTGTAAAGAAAAATGTCATTAGTTGAAGTTTGGAGTGATACAAAAATAGGTATTTGCAATAAAGTGATGTAAATAGATATTTTGCAGCCTGAAAGCCTAAACATACGAAAGATGTTTTGAGCTTCGTATACAAAATTTGATCAAATACAATTTTTTTTTATTTCTTGGTTTTGACAGTTTAGTGAAGTAAAACCGCTCTTTAAAATGCTGTTTTGTTAGGTTTCCCTAGATAAACATAGATGGTTCGATGCTTGAGGCGTAAATAGTTTATTAAGAGTGATATCTCCATAAAAAGTAATCTTTCTCACCCGATACATTTAACTAAACATTCCTGCTGTTTGAAAGAAATAACGAAGCTAAGGAAAATACGTTCCTTACTTCTGAACCAAGAAATCTACCACTCTTTAACACTAAATGTCATTATTTTATCAATGTCAGGGTAATTGTTGGGGTGCCGCTTTCATTTTTAACGTTAGAATTAGCTATTTTTAAATTTATTGAGTAGTTACTGCATTAAATACAGTGTAAAGGTCTCCTTTATAAACCTAATTAATTTAAACAACATTACTTTTTGAAATGTTTCTAATGGCTTATAAATTATAAAGACTTATTTTATGGCATTGTGCGCAATGTCCTCACTCCCACTGAAGTATACACAACTGTAAAGTAGTTTTTTTCAATTTTCAAGACCAAAAAATAATTTTTATTTTTGCAATTTTGTTCGTGAGCGGCACGAATCAGAAATTATAACCTCTGCCTATAAATTACGGTAGTGTTTGAAGACCGCTCGAGTAAACTGTCCACAAACCTCTGGAAAGGAGCGTCAACATCAAGATTTTACACGAAATAAAAGTATTATTTGCTCGTATAGCAAACTTGTGCAAACTTTCCGAAAATTAGCTCCAGGGATCACACCAAATCCGGAAAAGTTCAATACATTTTTTATCTCTTGTCTCGATGCACCTGCAAGTTTGTCTTGTCAAAGTAAATTTAATTAAGTGATTTAGATCATGTGCACGGAACACACTCCTCAATTTTAATGCAGTGTTGATTGATTTTCTGTCCGATTCTTTGACAATTTTAAATCAGAATGGACTGCGGCAATTAATCACCACATTAACAATTCATCAATAACACTTAACACGACGTGCTCGATCGAACGCCATCCCCTTATTTACAAAAGGATATTGAAAAAAGTTGGAAGATGAAGTGTTTAATTATAAAAATTCAACCAACAATGCGTTAATTAAAGTCCGGATCTCAATAACTTAGAGATTCTTTCAAAAGTGTGAAAATTTAATTGGTGGAAGAGGGGCTTTTCGCACCTACCCCATACGAAAATGATAATTTCATCGGGGAATTTTCCGCACAATCGAGCGCTGATTGCTCAACAGCATAACCCATGAATGGGCACAGATACCATTTGCATAATTAGAACCGGGACGAATTTCTGCTTTAATTGTGCATAATCATTTAATATTTAGTTTTCGGTCGGATAAAATGTAAATTTCCAGGCTAGCATATTGACCCAGCGAAGTGCAACTATACAAATGATCAGTTGGATTATGCCATAAATCTCCCATCCACGTATTCTTCTCAGCTCATAATTCACGGTAACATCACTATAGCCAGACGCGCTCCGAATGGTAAAAGAACTGCTCAACATTGTTACCAAAATTAAATTTATGGCGCGGAATTTGGTTAAAACAGAGCACAGCCCGCTCTGCCAACCCCAGATAAATAAGAAATTTGATAACCGCATCACACTTGATGTCTTAATTCGCGTTGTACAAATCGCATAAACGTCAAAATGCCGTAAAAGTTTACAATGAATATGTTGGTCGGCTACCGACCCTTAACAAACTGTGAAATTTACGATTTCAATTCGGCCATTTACAAGCAGTAACTTTTACGGGCCGCATCTTTTTTAATGGGCAATATATGAAAACGTGTCGAAGTCGTTAAGTAACACCTTGAAAACGAGCCGAAGACGCTTCGAAAACAAACAACGACGAGAGTAGATGAGGAAAAAAGGAGCATTTTAGTACAAGGAGAAAGAACTGAAAGAGGATATCGGAGATTAAGTAAACTGCCAGCGTAATTATTTTTCGAAAGAAACGTTTTCATGGGCGAAATTACCGGAACATGCTACTGTGCAATTTATCAGTAATCTCTACTACCTACGCAGGAATTAATTCAGTGTGGTAACCTTTACACGAGAATAAGTTGCCAACAAGAGTTTGCAAAATCGAGGACAAAAATCTGAATCAAGAGAAGGGATCATTAAAAAAATTTAACTTCAGAATAGTAGAGCAATTTTCTACTGAAAACTTGTTTATCCTCTTACGTAGGCGAAAAACGTCCTTACATTCGTCCAAATTTGGTCATAAGTATGTAGAAATAATTAAATATGACATACTTAATCCTTCGCATTGTTTTCGTTTTTATAGCCTTTGCACCTATAGTCTCGCTATATAAACATTAAAGAAACTGACTCTGTGACGGATGTAATCGTCTTCAGCTTTCGCTTTCGTTTGGCTCAATATAATTCTGGTTTACTGCCTCTGAGCAAAAATAATGACAAAGTCCATTTGGAGGCCTATAGAGGAAATTGGTTTCTCTCGGATTAAATAAAATAAATGTTCATATGAAATCGCATGTCTTCGACAGTAGTGGTTAACGAAGTAACGACCCGCAACAAGCTCCGAAAGACCGCAATTTATGAACCGAAAACTTGGCTCACTTAAATCCGAACCTAAAACTACCCATAGACCGGATTTTCAATTCAAACTTCATTAAAAGTCATTCCATGCCTTCAGATTTATGTACATTGCGAAACTTCACACATTAAAGTCCGTTCCGTTCCTCTTTCTTTCAAAATTTATCAAGACGAACATTTTTTTGATGTTGAATAATCTCCAAGCCGATTATTCGCACATTTCCCCATAAAAACGCCAAAATAAGCCAGTCGTTGTTTCCGCCCCCATCCGCTAATTAAGAAAACTGTTTCATATTTTACGGAAAAACACAAATAATTTCTCCGGAAGAAAAGAAGCCGCCCCGGAATGGAGCGAGCTGTAAGTAATGGGACATCTCTCTGCATATAATATGGAATTCGCTCTAAGGATGTTGTTTATAGTTTCGTAATTTTGCCGCCAACACCAGGTGCCGTCCTATTTTCTCTAATTCCCTTCAGGAGTTTTGTTCCGGCACCACCTCGTCATCTAGTTTTATTATAGCTACTTTGTTTTCTAAACTTCCGGATTAATATAACAAGTCTGTGTGTGATGTGGTTATAATATAAACGTACAACAAAAAACGTCCTTAGTCTCCACAAACTCACCAGAATTATTCAAATTGCAGACAGAAGTGTGGTAAAGCCGCAGATACCCGAATGAAATTAACATCGAGCTCACAATATTAGAATACAATATTATCCAGTAAAAATTATAGTACTATGTAATACCGAGCGATTCAAAAGTTGTGAGGTCTCAGTTAGCCATGGTAGATATAGTGGTCACGTCGTGGTCAATTGTGTATCATTTAAAATATCAGCTGAACTGCTGCTGACTACATTTCTGACACAAAACACAAACTTATTTTTAACAGTATTTTAATGATTAATTTTAAATGGACAAACCTCATTATAATAAATTTTTTATAATAAAAAAAGCAATGGCCCCAACACGGAACGCTGTGGTACTACCTCTTTTATATTATAACTTGATGTAAAAAAGGTAACAGTTTTCTGCTATTGATGTATGAAGTCAGCCATTGCAGAAATGGGCCTCTTATTTCCAGATTAAATAACTTGTCTACCACAAACTGAGTATTTAAGAGGAGTATGGAGGTATTTCTCTTATGGGAATTCCCATGTAAACGCGCGAATCTGTAGCACCTTTATTTACAAAAATATTTTAATGAGATTTGGTACAATCATTCTTCTAATTATTAACTACAAAATGACTGGAAGCGATTCTTAAAAAAATTATTGCAAATAATAAAAAAAAAATATTAAAAATTACTTAAACTTAAAATCAACGGAACTAAAAATTTCAAAAAGTCAAAATGTAGTTCATTTTATTACAACACTCGTAGTGAAAACCGTTTTTAAAAATTTTCATAAATAACGCTGCTACAGATTCGCGCAGTTTTCAATCTGAAACCGTACGAGCAACCTCTTGATTTACAACTCGACAATTGACCTCTCACCAATAAAAGGAGTATGGAGGTAAGTTCTCTTATGGGAATTTCCATGTAAACGCACGAATTTGTAGCATCTTTATTTAGAAAAATATTTTAATAAGATTTGGTACAATCATTCTTCTAATTATTAACTACAAAATGACTGGAAGTGATTTTTAAAAAAATATTTATAAATAATATAAAATAATAATAATAATGTTTTATTGGGGATTCCCAATGGCCATTGACCGAAGTCCTTCAGCCATATAAAATAATTATTAAATAATTGTAAAAATTTAAAACCAACAAAGTTAAAAATTTAAAAAAGTCAAAATGTAGTTCATATTATTACATTACTTCTAACAAAAACTTTTTTTTTATATAAATAAACATGCTACAAATACTCTTCTTTTATGACTTTAGTCGTTGAGCTAATTTCTGTTATTTAAAAAAAGAAAATAAAATATTTTATTAATTACAATTACAAAGTAATAATTCCGTCTATAATCAAATTTGTTTCAGGCATACTTACGTTCAGTTAATAAAATAATTATGTAATACAAACTTTTAAAATTTATTTAAATAAAGAAGCAGTACAATTTTATTGACATCAATAAACGGTTTTTCTTTTAAAATGCAAACTATTGCTAAAACAAATGAACCTTCCAGGTAAATAAGTCAGTTTTTGTTTTCAAGAACACTTTAATTGGATTAACAAGGGCTGGTAAAAATTGAGAATCATATTTTTGTAAACGGGAAGAGAAACAATTTTTTAAAAGAAATTTCAAATGAATTTTTAAACAGAATTATTTATATAACTCGATACATTGCTAATCATGCCAACAGTTTAATAATGAATTTTAATAGCAATATTGTTGAACAATATCACTCAATTGTTGCAAAATTTATAGGGGGCAAAAGAATAAATTATGCTTTAGGCAATTCATATCGTACCAGATGTGCTACAGCGGTAGTAAGCCATAATACCAAAATGCCCCATTTTATGTTATTCAAAAATAACAAAATCATTAAAAAAGTAGAGCTTGGCAGAATTAATAAAGTTAGAAAACAACAATTATTTAAAAAATGTTTTTATAAACACACAAACAAAGACAACAAAATATCCAATGCTGATGAATATTACGGCGAAAACTCTCAAAAAACAGATATGAGTGCTGCAATATACGAAGAAGAAGAGAAAGAATTTTTGCAGAAATTACGAAAAACTGAGGAAGAAATTAAAACAATTGAAAAAAGAACAGCCGATCAAAATCAAGATGGAGAATGGATGGAGCAAAGAAGAAAATTACTGACTGCGTCAAATTTTGGAAGAGTGTGAAAATTGAAAAAGAAAACTAATACTGCCAACACCGTCAAGTCCATTTTATATGATATAAAACGTAAAAATATTCCGTCCTTAAATCATGGAAAAATTTATGAAGTGGATGCGAAAAAAGAATTGAAAAAAAAATAAGTATGGAATTTGGAAAAGAAATGAAAATTAATCCATGTGGACTTTTTATCGACAAAGAAGTTTTTTATTTAGGAGCTTCGCCAGATGGCATATTAGAAGAGAATGATTATATAGTAGAAATAAAGTGTCCATACACGGCCTATAAACAAAATTTAACTCCAGACGAAGGAATCAAAAAAAAATTATAACATTTTGGAAACAGTCTATTGATGGAAGTCAGGAAGTTAATTTAAATCATGATTGGTACTACCAAATTCAAGGACAGTTACACATAGCAAACAAAAAGGTTTGCATATTAGCTGTTTGGACTGGTTATGGAAAAATTAAAACACAAATTATTACTAAAGACGATACTTTTTGGGATACGAAGATGAAAGTGAAATTGGAAAGGTTTTACAAGTTGTGCATTCTTCCAGAGCTAATTGATCCCAGAATGTCTAGAAATATGCCAATAAGAAGTTTATTTCTAGATTTATAAAATAAATGTCTTGTTTTTTTAAAATTAAACATATTTGTTTTTTTAACCTAATGATAAAATTAGCTATACCAACTATCTTATGCAAATGAATTTACGTCATCATTCGAAATTTTTGATTACTGATATTGTGGCATTAATATAGAGTATTTAGTTCTTGATATTTAAAGTAAATTACATAAAAATAACAGTTGTGACACATAAATATGTTTCTAAATAACCTCATACCTTTTCTAATAATAAAATAAAAAAATTAAAATTTGTCTCATAATAACAAAAATAACATAAAAGTCCATTTCCATAAGAAAATTGGAGGAGTGTGGAGGAATTTCTCTAGTATAATATAAGTGTATAATATAGTATAATATATGTATTATACAGGGTGTTACAAAAAGTTGTGCAAAAAATTTAAGCTGAAATACAGCACCACAAATAATAACAATCTGCAAAAAAATTTTTGGCTTATCTCAACTGATAACAAAATTATAACCTAAAAATTAATTATTACAAAACCTACAACAATTTTTTTTAACATAAGACAACTATAGGTTTTTCAGGTCAAAATAAAGCGATTTAACACAATTTACCTCTACACCAAGTTGCACAGTTTAGCAGCTAGAGAACGCCAAAGTTAGAGATTAAAAGTCATTTTTATACTTTAAACGTAAATATCTTGAAAACGGTACGTTTTAGCAAAATATTGCGTTCTTGCATTTTTATTCTAAATCTACATACTTGCATATTCACTGTTGCTATAAAAAGTGGAAATTAATAAGGATAAAATTGGTTAATTACCCAAAATGTGTAACAAAAGTGCTGTAACTTGAAATTGAGATGTGCAGCAAAATTTTGCAACTATAAATAAAAAGAGTACACTCAACTTCATTTGTGTACCAAATTTGGTATTAATCGGTTAAGCGGTTTTCGAGATTTCGAGAATGTTTTTTTATATCCAACTTTGAAGGCCTGTAATCTTATTATTAGTTAAGGTAGGACAAAAATTTTTTGCAGATTGTTATTATTTGTGGTGCTGTATTACAGGTTAAATTTTTTGCACAACCTTTTATAACACCTTGTATATTCCAATGTATATGCGCGAAGTTATAGCATGTTTATTTATAAAAAAAAGGAAAATAGGTTTTCGTTACAAGTATTGTAATAACATGAACTACATTTTGACTTTTTTAAATTTATAATTTCGTTAATTTTAAATTTTAACATTTTTTTAATAATTATTTTATATTATTTATAAATATTTTTTTAAGAATCACTTTAAGTCATTTTGTAGCTAATAATTAGAAGAATGATTGTACTAAATCTCATTACAATATTATTGTAAATAAAGGTGTTACAGATTCGCGCGTTTCCTTATTATTTTTCTTATTCCCATAATAGTATGGTACACAGAACGCCTAAAACGCTTTAAAAAGTGATTATGTGAGTTTAAGACTAAAAGTTGATTTTTCAGAAATGATGGCTTATGCCTTAAATATATTATATCCGAAGTTGTTCAAAAATTGTTTTGTGTCAAAAAGGCACTATCCAAAATTTTCTAAATATTTATGTAATGTAATTCTTCAAAACATAGGTTTTCTTTTAGTAAAAGTGCAAAATCATGTAATACTTCAAAATGTATCTGTTTGAAAGAAGGACTAAAGTCTTGTATTGATTGCTCCTGCCAGCAGTGAAACAATGTTGAAGAGACCAACGACAAATCAGATGAAGATGAAGAAGAAATTTAGCTTTACTTTTTTAAAAATTTTACATAAAAACATTTTTCTTTTAATAAAATTTGATAATTTTTTTTGGGGTTTATAATTATAGCTATCAAATTACCTTCAAGTAAGTCATATCATAATATAATTGAGGAGCTCGCGTGCAAAACCGGTTATATCCACTTTTACATATTTTGCAGCAGATGAGAAAAACACTCTACACATCTGTTTTAAAAAATAGTGTTATTTAGTGTTATTATTATTAAAAACAGTTTAAATTTAATTGGGTTGTGCATGTGATTGTCATCTATTTTTTTATAAAAAAAAAGAAACAATTTGGCGTTATTAGCAAAAAAAAAAATGGAAAAAAAGTCGAACTTTACTTAACGTTTTTAAAAGGAATTACACGGTTTTGGCTGCAAACGAATATATGGGCCTATAGATATCACAACTTAGACCCAGAAACCACCAAAAAATGATTTTTTGTGAAAAGTGGATATATCCGGTTTTGCACGCGAGCTCCTCAATTAGAATGTTACAAACGAAGAACTACTGTGCGAGTGCGTAGATATAACGCGTGTGGCGTGGAGCAACACGGCAAAGCCTTGTTTTAAAAAAATAATATTTCGGAAACCATTTGAATTATTGTTTTAATTTTTTTTTAAAAAACTTATCTAGAGTTTTGTGAATCCGAAAATGTATGTTATATACACAAATTTTTAATAATTCATATAGCTTCCCGTAGGGTGAAATTGTCAATGCACAATTTTACAACTAGTGACTTTGGATGCCTCTTTCACAAAAACAAAAAACTTTTTTTTAAATCTCTTATTACTGTTAGTTGCACTCTGGTTTGCTCCATAAGTTGACAAAATTTCAAAATTTTAGGTGAAATAGTTAATTTATAAGCGCGATGTATGTTTTAAAAAACACGATTTTGAACACTGTTGCTCCGATATAAAAAAAAATATTTTACAAAGTTCCTACTAAAAAAAGTTGTAGATAGCGATTTCAGATGGCCAAAATGGTACTTTACAAGACTGTAAAGGTCCCGTCTGGTTATATCGTAAAAAAAAATTTTGCGAGAAAGAAGCCTGATAGAACAGTGATTTTACTCCACTATTAGCAGTGAAGACGGTAGAACAGCGAGAGTGGGGGAACCCGAGAGCCTTTGGAACTCTACTATAAGAGAAACAACCTTTGTACTCCGATCTTGGCGTTGTAAATCGTCATTTATTGTTTTCCTCGGTGCTACCGATCAGGATTTCACACTCGAGGGTTCGGACGAGAAATTTCAGGGTCAACCTGACTCCATACTCCTCTTAAATTGTCAAAGGCTCGTGAAAAATCAAAGAACACAGCTGTCACTTGTAAGCCCAGGTCCAACTGAACTGCCCAACTTCCTCATACAAAACATCTCAACAGAGAACGCATGACAGATATTTATTTAGTTTTACAAAAATTGAACGAGAATGTGTTTGTCTACAGAAGTAAGTCACTAATTTACATCCGAATTGCATATAATTAATGTTGTCATAAAATCATAAAGACCGACCCCATGCTCGTATTAGATCATTAAAGAACTTGTATAATATCTGCTAATGCGCGAATTAGATCCCTAATCGTCGAAATTCCCCAGATATTGAAAATTGAAATAATAAAGATGGAAGTTATTCCGAGATAAGAGCGTAAGCTCGACCTCGTCTAATTCTTTGCTTTGGAGGTGGTATTTCAAATATTTTACTTCGACTAACTCAATTATATTCGGAAATAGCTGATATGTTGGGGAATGTGGTCAGTACGGTTGAGAATTGCATTCTAAAGTTTTTATCTGGAAAAGTTAGGTAATCTAAAAAAAAAATCAAAATGTTTCAACGCCGCCACAGATGTTCCACTCACTTTTAACAGTCTGTTCATCAAAACACCGAAAATGATTCGCTCTAATCGGCGACAAATAGCGCATCTTTCAAGCCCCATTTTTCCAGATGACAAAGCGAGATTAAATCTGGAAAAAAGCCAAACTTTCAGAAACCCGAAATTGTTTAATAAATTGACTCGATAATTTGATATTTTCTTCATATATCGGCGATGCTAATCTCCCCTTCAGTTTTTCTTCTCCTTGATTTCTCTTGGTATTTTTCTGCTTTCGCAGTATTTGTTTGAATCGCTTTTTACGAGATAACTTGTAATTTATATATCCAATAAATTATTGAAAGTTTAATTGTTTAAACAGCGAACTCGCGTTCCTCGATCCATTGCACTTTATGGCCCTTGCTTGTTTGTCTAGAGTTTCCTAGCCGACCCTGGACACCAATTACAATAAAGGTCACTCGATATATTTAGAGAAAATTTAATTTTCCGCACTACACGTCCTGTGTGGTCACATTTCCGTTGAAAATTCAAACAATTAGCTACTTTCGTCCAAGTGGCGACATTTTTATTTCCACTCATTACCTTCATTCAGAAAATTTAGTCTACAATGTGTGTTACATGTGTCTGTAATTGAATTTTTCCTCTCTTTTTAGAGTGATAAACAGCTGTTTCGATGTCGGCTCTTAATCAGAAGGGTTGCACACTCTGAATAAAGCAACTCTGACCCGATTTGTCCAGGTCAACGTTCCTTGATTGATCCGGAAATATTTAAAAAGTTTTTCAGGTGTTCAGTATTCTGTTCGAGAGCAAATTAAAATTGAACATCGATCGCGTTGAGACATTTTCTCGTGATCTATCGTTCGGAAAGAGCGTCATTCCGAATTTATATTGACGTTATAATGTCTCGAATGTCACTTCCAAAATTCGTCTTAGGTTCGGCGTAGAAAGGGCCCCAAAAATCGTTACATGGACTGAGGGAAATAAGCTAATAATCTCGTTATTTATTGGCATAATCTTGTATCATTTATAGAACGACTTAACGCGATCCCTAAATCGATACCCTTCTCGCTTTTGTCGCAAAATGGAGCGTTCATTCATATTACCGTGATTCGATTTCACGTGGGCGTTTATTTATTTATGGAGGTAATTAACCATCGCCCTATTGCATAAATTTACAAGACACGCGAGAAAATTAAAGCTTTCTTTAAATTTTCCAGGCATTTAAAGTTATGTGTTATAAAACCGGCAAGATTAAAAGTTAAATCGCTGGTTTTTACTACCCGCCCAAGAAAAAGCCTCGATGAGATTATTCTCGTTTAGTTTTGAGAATAAACGAATTTTTAAAGACGACCCTGAAGACTCTCATGATAATGTTCGACTTATTGGATCACCCACAGTCGCCTTTTTATTGTTTTACTTTTTGAGACTGGCGTTTCATAATGAGAAGAGATGGTTCTGCTAGAGCGAATTTTTCCAGACCGGATAATTTCGATTTACATAGCGATAAAATGAGATTTATTTACTCCAAATGTGATAAAAAAACCAGCTTAGACGCGATGATAAAATTGTCATTTCCAAATCTGATATTTTAGACAAGCAAAGGCAACAAAAATATTACTAAAAAACGTATTACTTGAAAGCTTCAGAAGAAAAAAATAAATAAAATGCACATCACTGTAAGTACGTAATCTAGTTCTAATCCAAGAAAATGGGTGTTTTAATAGTGAAAATATTCAAACCATTATGAAATCTGATACAGATGGTATTTAAAAAAGAATCGACATTCGAGAAATCGTAAGAATCTCCTTCAAGACCCTCAAACGACAAACAACCTGTGTTTTTTGAAATTTGCTCAAAGTGTATGAGTGATATACAGGGTGAGTCAAGTTATATCCGCACCCCAAAAACAGCCATTTCTAATTGAGCAAAAATTCACCAAAAATTTGTAGGTGATATTTGCAAATAGAAGAAGATTTTCTCCAAGTTTCAAATTGTTTACATGTACGGTTACTTTTTTCACTTTTGCTCATTTAATTATAAATTGATGTTAACGATTTTTTGTGTACAGGTGTATTTTGATACAATGCATCAAAGTGGCTCATTAAGTTTTTGAGCAAATGTTTGGTTTGTTTTTAATTAACATTTTGATATTGAAGCACTGACTTTCTGATAATTTATGAGAGAGTTGTAAATTTTATTCAAAAAAGGACCCCATTAGAGTGGTGGTTCTTGAAATTTATAGTATTTGTCATAAACCTCGCACGCGTCTATTGTGAAAACTTGAAGGTTAAGACAGCTGGTTACAAGTTTCCAGGACCGGATTGTCAATTTATTTTTGAATGATCTCTATTGCCAATCAACACTTGGAGGGTTTTTTTGCAGAAAATTTTAGTTAGAATGACGTCAAAATTTTGATTAAAAGTAAATTTTGCATTAGCATTTGTCGTATCTGATATTCGTAATTTCTAGGTAAATCCTGATCAGATTAGGGACTGGTTGCCCTGCGATGAAAATTCGCCCATTTATTTTATGTGATAATTGTAAATGGAATGTTAATCTATTTGAAAAAAATGATGAAAACCCATTATGTAGACGAGAGTCAAGCTTTCTAATCTATCAGGTAAATTATTGTACCTCTATCAGACAAACACAACAATCATTTAATTTCTGATTACAATTTTGAGTTGTGATTACTTATTTCTTCTTGGCACTTGTTTTTAGTATTTTTCAAATTTTGTTACGCGTTTTTGATTTTCTCTTCCTTGTTTTTAGTTCGTTAGTTTAGTGTTAGTGTTTATTTTAGTATTTCAGACAATTTTATAGTTTTAAGTGTGTGTGTTGATCAAGTGTTTTTTAAAGGTTTTTGGAGAGATAAACGAATTAAATCTGGCGGCAAGAATTCATGATAACTTTAAAAGAAGAATTCGTTTATGCCTTCAAGCAGATGGACACCATTTTGAACATTTGCTGTAATTTTTAACATATAATTTAATTTTTTTTTGTTAATATTTTATCGTACATTCTTTCTTTTATCTTAAAACTATTGGACAGAGTTTTAATTTAAACAAAAAAAATTTATTGAAGTTTTGCTTTTATTTGTTAATTTTCTTAAAATTTTTTGTTGAAAATTAAACCTAAAAAAGCAAAAACAGTACTAAGATTAAGAAGAACAATTTTATTTACTCCGGCCCTGGATGCAGCCAACCGACCAAACTGGGTAGGTTATACCCAGGGGTTGGTCATAAATCTACTTCAATAGTGACGGTGATAAGCAGGGGATTTATTACTACTCCAACTTAGCAAGTCATAAATTAGACTAAAATATTTGACAAATAATATAAAAATTAATTTTATTCAAAATCTAACATTTTTTTTTTAATAATAAATTTTGCAGTTTGATTTTATTACACATTTTTGATCAGTTGATGTAAAAAACAAGACGTAAAATTTTTGCTCGAAATCATTTTTCTTTAGTTTTATAGGTCAAATAAATTGCTAGAACAAAAAAAATTTTTTTGGAGGTAGATTAGATACCACTTTATCGTAATATATAAAATTCATAATTTTTTTCAGTGTTTTAAGACGTGTTTTTGGGGTGCGGATATAACTTGACTCACCCTGTACAGTGTTTGATATAAAAGTTGTAGCTAATAAAATTTCCTACAATTTACTTGTAAGAAATTTTTTCTAATTGACAGTTTTCGCTGATTTTTGCATTTCTTCGGAATTTATTTACCGAATCAAAATTTTATATTAATAAACGTTGTAGCATAATTTTCATCGCTCGCATAAGTTATGACGATTAGAGCTGGAAATAACAAATAATAACAAAACCATAAATCTTCCACCAGACCCAGATAAAACAAATATCCTGTTCTTGCAAAACCACCGGCCAAAATAAAAAGTGCTCGCGCAAAAAGGCGGGTGTATACGATTCTGTGTAGAATTTGTCAAAGAACGGAGCATGTAAAGCAGCAGACAGAAAAGACAGATTTGCATGTTTGTTAGTGGACTTTATTAATAATATTTATTAATACTGTATTTTTAAAGTTTTGCACCTTCTTGGTTTTTTTATAGTACTCAATTTTAGACTTAAAACACTATTCTCGGTGATACATTGCCCTCTTAAATTTCTTTAAGTTTCTTTCAATGGTCTTTTGCTTCATCAAAATTTAAAAAAGTACTTGATAAGGTTCAATAGAACTCAAAATTGTTTACGCCGCCCAGATATTTAATTTATAATTATGCAAAGTTTTCGTTTGTACATATGAATTTTGTTCGGCATCTGAATCTTTATCATTAATGGTGGTAAACCATGCTATTTGTGCTTTGAAGTTAACTTTATCTATTATTGCTGCAATGTCCATTTTTTGCTTAAAATCGAGGAGTGTTTTTTGCCTATAAAGAATTCTCGTTTTTTTCAGCCTTTCTTCAGGACTATAATCCACTTTTCTCTGTTAGAACCTTTCCGAATCCACAACCTGTTCTATATATTTTGTTTACATTTTAATGTATTTAATGTATAACTGAAACAGTTGATTGGCAGGGCACTGTTAAAAAATAACAAAACACAAAAGTTCTATCATTAACATTAAATTGCAGAACAATTGCACTTAGCCTAGAATAATCTAGTTCAAGTGTAAGAATTGTGCAATACAAACACAACAAATGAAGAAAAACACATCATACTTTCCCTTTAATCTAATCTTATGTAAATAATGAAATGTTGTTACTTAGACTTACGTAAATAAAGAATGCTTTAGCCATTTTTAAAAGCTTTTACAAAATTTGAATAAATTATCTTCACTTAATGAATCCACTTCGGTGTTCTTCTGTCTTTAGTTTGTTCATTTATCAACAGAAAAAAAAAGAAAAAGCAAGAAATTTACATTATTTTAACAATTATTTCGGTGAAAGCATTTGGGTATTATCCACAATTAGTATCAACTAAACTATTTCGAACAATAAAAGTTTAACGTTGAAAAAAATTAATAAACACTGACATTCCATTACAACTCGTCATTATCTGTAATAGGAATAGTGCTTGTTTCATTAGAGGAGTATTGTGTGAACAACTTTCCTTTATAGGTTGATAAAAAAAACTTAATTATCAAGTACCTTATCTAAGAATCTTCTAACATTTCTAAAATCGCCTTTATATGTACTACATACAAAAAAACATTGCTAAGAAATTAAGATGTTGTCAGAATATAAATATACAAATTAGTGACTGCTTTCTCTTCTTCCAGATGTGGTCAGTGATAACAAAGTTTGTTTATTTAAAAATTAGAACAAGAATGAAAATTGCACATTAAAATTATACGCCCATACAACTTTGTATGTACGGTGTGTTTTTACTTTCATTGAGGATCCCACGATGTCGGGTAACATGAATATCTCATTTCATTTCTTATGCACGTCTCGGCACATTTATGACATCCGATGACACATTAATTTATTTCTATCGCAATTTCGTGGAACAAAAATCCATCCACCTACTATCCTTCAATTACTCCTAGACAGAATCAAACAATCCCTTCATCGGATTTCTCAAGGGTATACTGCAGGCTTAAAACTCAAAAGCCCTTTTTTAGAGATAGCAAGCGATCGTAAAACAGCCGGGATTTGAATAAAATGTACCAAAACCTTGCAGGCGTCAATCGCGATGCCATCAATCAGGAAATGGTATTAAAATGGTGCAAAGTTTTAAAATGGAGAAAATCAATCCTTCGGGGTCGACATGTTGCGACCTTATTTTTCCTGTCATGCACGTGGTGTTGCGGCACGACAGTTTTCGTACATTAAGGGATGGACCAGCGTTGAATACCAACTAACTCCCCTCGTACAAAGTGATATGTAAATTTTGATTCGATACACTGGATTCGAGACTTGCTTTTGAGATTTTGTTTGGTGCAAAAACCGGAATCATTAAAGACTGGAATTAATTTAGCCAATAAATGAGATCCAGTCCGGGCGCCATGGGACGCCTTTCCGGACCTGTAAACACGTCACGATGGCTCCCAATGGATAAAGAGATAATGGTTTTCGCAGTCTACGCGCTAAATGTGAGCCATAAGAGTGCCCAGTAACGAACTTGCCTTTGTAAACCGAGACAATCAATCTTGTTTTAGTCCCTAGTCGGACGATAAAAGCAAAATTAGTCCATTTATTCATTTATCGATCAATTATTTCCAAATTTGAGACAACTCAAGCTATCATAACCAGGAGTAACTTTCTGAAAACAGGCTGATAAATTGGAAAGGATTTTCAGTGCTTTGAAGTCGTCGTGTTCCTTCCAGAGATGTCGGAAGATAAATCGTCATCCTTATTAAAGGTGAAATGTTGTAGTGCGCCTCCATTTCGTAATTAGAACCTGTTGTGCATTTTGGTTTATATCAAAGCGCTCCATTTGCACCGCAAATAGGTCAATATTTGACACGATAAGCTATGATACACAAAAATAATTTGTTACAAGGGAAAGCTTTGATTTCGCATTTTAGGTATTATCTGTGGAAATAAAAGATATAAAATTTTAGTTTTTAAATGCAGAATGTAGTTTTTGTACAGTCCGTTAAGTGCGCTGACTTTAAAAAAAGCTGCATTTAACTTTCCATAATAGAACTATCATAAATCAAAATCCGACGTCATGGTGGTTTAAAAACCTTCATAACAATGGGCACTATTCGCTTTATTGTGGCTACTTATAAAGTCAGCCCACTTAATTCTGCTCGGACTGTAAGTAAATTTTTGATATATCTATTTTCTTTCTTCCTCTGTTTCATGTTTGGTATATGTTTCTTTCTCCATATAAAATGTTTTTCTTTTATTATTATTATCTGGTCCACAATTTTCGTATTGTATCTGTTATTCCTTATAATCTCCTTGATCTTGTTCATTTCCACTTCGCAGCTTATTTTATCAACAGAAGTGGACATATGCGTTCAGTGCTAATATCTTATGATCTCTCAGATGATTGGACGCGTTATTAATAATATGACCTGTGTTTGACTATTTCTTATAAATTTAATATTCAAGTTTATGATTCTATACTCCAATGATCATATCTGAATAGCTCAAGTTATTCTTTATATCTTGAATTTCGCATGTAAATTTTATGTTTGAATAGATGGTGTTAACAAAATCCACAAAATAAGAATCTTTCTCTGTAGCTAACCATAGCATTACAATCTATGTCGTTTACAATCTATGGTTAAATATAGAAACTCTATATAGTATCTATAGAAACTCAAAATTGTAATTTATTTTGGGGAGTTTGTATGTAGGTGTCTTCATCAAATGTAAAAAAGTTCTGTTTAGACATAATTAGTTCAGTACTTATTTCTCTTCGTTAATTTCCATATTTCTGGGGTTACTATTGGCTCGTTTGATGTTTATGGCTTCTGACTTAGAAACATTAGATACTAAACAATTACACACACAGTGTACAAAATAAATTCAGCAACTCTTGACAAAAAATCATTCGTACGAAATCACTGATCTAATAGATATTTGGTCTTCGGTTTTCGTTTTATGTAGTTTTAGTAGTCCATATTATCTAGAAAATTGAAAGAAAACATGTTCGATTTTCTTTTTGTTCTATTATACCTATATTTTAAATGATTTTTAACGAGTTTTTTCTTGGTGAAGCTCTTTGTATTAACCTTTTTTTATAAATTAGTGTTCTCCTAGAATTGTCTTCACTTTTCTAATTATTTCAGTTTATTTAGTATAACTACAGTAGTTCCTTTACCTGTTCTAGTTCTTATTCCTTCATTATGTTTTACCTTCTTGATGCTATTAGACTTCTTAGTTGTTGTAGATGTCCTTGTGTCTGTCTCTATCTTTTTATTGTTGATTTCATGGTAAATTATGTTCTTACATTCATTTCTAAATGTCTTTTGTATTAAAGGATCTTCTATTGATTGTATAATTGATTCGGCTTCTACAAAATTCAATTCTAAATTTTTCATCTCATCTTTCAACACGGTGTTTAAACAACTTATTATATAAATAACTGTTAGGTGTGTACAATTTTTGACGATGATAAATATATCAAAGCACGTGTCAACTAAAAAAAATCAAGTTCTGCATTTAAGAAATACTTCTTTGCACCCCACTACTAGTCCCCCCTATAATAACATACAAAAATCTCTAACCAGATTTTTGACTTTCATGAAATAAACATACCGTCATTTTGGGCATTAATCAAACCAAATTGCCGGTGAAATTAAATTATAACATTTTCTTTAATTAACTCTCATAAAGAAGAAAAACAGGGTAAACTTGAGCAATAACGCAAACGCGTCCCTTGTAACATTTTTAAATCGCAAAAAAGAAATTGCTGAAAGCTGATTTAATAAATCATTTAGTTGAAACACTTCAGTAAAGCTTTGAATACATTATTAAGACCAGACAAAAGTGTTTTTATCGATGAAAACGCATTCAAATATTGATGAAATTTTAAATGTTTTGCGGTCTATTATCGGCTGGTTTAATAAAAAGCTTTGACAGGATCGTTTTTCAGGTTAATTGATAACATATAGTTCGGAATCACTTGACTGATCAATCATTTTCAGTTTTTCAGAGATAATTACAGCAGCTGCTGTAAAAATAGTCCTCTAACTAAATTCCATTAATAATCCGAAACCGACATTAAAATCGCATGTTTGCTTTGTACGTTCGGTCATTGTGTGGAAATATAATCCATTAGTCCTTGTTGCTCCGAGCTAAAAAGCATCAGACACTTGCAATACATATTATTAATTAAAGAGAGAGAACCGGAGACCTCACAGAAGATGTCAGTATAAAACATCTACAATTAACTCGGAAAAGCTCACTGTACAGGTGTCTGGATAATAAATAGGTAATTAAAGTGAATAAAAGGGCACGTGATGTCACCTGAAGATAACAAAACTTGAAGTTTAGCGAAAAATTAAAGCTGTGACATTTTATAGCGTTGCAATAGTTTCAATTAATTGACGTGGTCGAGGAAACTCGTTCGTGTTTTACTAACAATAAAACGATATCGACAGGGTTTCCTCTCGAGGAGTTGCTTTCGATAATTGCTTATCCGACATTGAGACCACTTTGTTCTTGGCATTCGGAAAGATACAGATATAGAATTTTGAATGCAATTGTCCTGCTCCATTTGTCGAGGTCACTTTAGGTCAAAGAGGTTAAACAACACATCCCTACTGAATCACCATTAGTCGGCCACAATGACATCACTTGGTTCGTTCGTAATTTAGAGTCATGTTCAGTGTATAATGTCGGAGAGATCCTGCAGGAAGCCAGGACTACAAATTGCCAACCGCTCACAGATATTCACCGTGACCGTAAATCATCAGACTAATCAGATTTTTCTATTTTTCTGTCGTTTTTCTCCCAACCCTGACTGATTTATGAAATAACTCAGCTCGCCCCACAAATGCCTATTTGATATTTCATTTAAAATCTCTCGCGACACGAAGAAATATCGCAGATTCCAGATTCTCCATTATAAAATCTGAGTGTATTTAACCCCCGTAACTTTTTTTCGAATGATTTATCGCTTGCCGCCGTTTCTACATCCACTCTTAAAACTTTCAACGTGAGCTTTCAATACAACTGACAAATTGATCGGTGTTTATTAAACCGATCCTGTTAATCTTAACGCGTTGCATTCTTCTCGACGAGAACGATTTTTTCCACTATCGTTTACTCAACTCTTTTTGTACAGAGAGAAGAGCGACATTGATGGATGCCCCCAAAATAACACGTTAAACTGTACGTTCATTAACAAAAACTATCGTTGAAAACACCAACAAACTTGTAGCGGATGCGACTCATGAAAAACATCATTACGTGCCCAACGATAAACATACTAACAAGAAAAGTTACCAACTTGAGGTTTATTTAAATAATTCCTTAATCTTTTGTGAGAAGTTATGTCAACAGCCAAGCACCAGGATTGATGATCTTTCCCCAGTTTTTCACCGCAAAAACGCAAAAACAACGTTTTGTGACGCTTCTCAACTCGCCAACGAATAAAAGCAAAAAATTTGTAGCAGTTTTGTTATTTATTCCTTCCCTCTAAAAAGTAAAATACTAAACACCTGTAAGCCAGAAAAAGAAGCACGCAAATGGCCAAAGTTGAGAAAACTTTCATATTCACAATAAAATGCTCGAGACGAAACTACTCAACATAATTATAACTTCAAGAATGCAAAAATCTATGTTGATAAAAAACTACAAAGAGTCAGAATTTCAGTTTTTAAAAAGTCGTCTCTTAAACGTATTTAAAATTTTCTGGCAGATTTGAATCTGATAGTCGAAATTTACCACAAACTCCAGTTTCATTTTTTTTTTAATTTTTACGATCAAATTTTTTTTTTATTTTTATGTGTAACCCCAGTGACGTTACCTTAATATTTTTTTTACTGTTTAATTGATAAATCACATTTAATTATGCATTTCCCAATATTTATTAAATTATAAATTTAAATAAATATTTAAAAGATATAATTGAGCATAATTTATCAATTATACAGAAAAAAACAAAAATTGAAATTTATATAATATTGCTGAATAAATAAAAGTATTTTAATAATTTTTAGGACCGACTCGTCTGAAAGCTTATTTTGGTTATTTTATTTAAATTTTTCTAAACTAAACAAAAAACATTAAAAATAAAAATCAAGATCAAACCCACAAGTTTTATCAAAAGTAAATTCTTATATTACAGTGGCAAAGCCCTTTCGGGATCTATTATTGTCCCATCATCAGTGCCAAACTTTTGTCAAAAAAAAATAAATGAATAAAAAAGATCAAAGAATAAAAAAGTATAATAAAAATAGAATAAAACGTTATTTTCAGCACATTACTTTTGATTGAAAGTGATTGAAAAAATTTGTTTTATTTATTATATTAAAAATACTATATATACTATATATTATTTTAATACTCCCCCCCCCATTTTTATACACTAAAATATACAATAGCAGCAACATATTAAAAAAACCAAAACATAAAAAATGATCTTCGATGCGTGACAGTTGTTATATCGCCAAAATACGTCAAAATATATTGTTGTTGTTGCCAACATAGAACATATATTTGGTAATTTTGCAAATTCCAAATTGTAATCATCAGATTTAAATCCAACAAGAAATTCTAAATATTTTCAAAATGGAAAACCATTTATGTGCACACCTTGGTCAAATTTAGACTCTCAGATCCCAGACTTTATTTCATTTAATTCAACCCGTGATTTAGAAAGTATAGTTTCCTGGTAAGGAAGTGTATAAATCTGTCATAATTCAAGATATTAGTGTCCGTTCCAGCAGAATTCTTGTTGTAATTACCCCTTCTGAAACACCCTCACGTTGGCGAGAAAATATAAGTACAAATCTCTTCCTCTGGCGTGATATTCGCTGCCACAAATCATGTGCGGCCATTTCGCCGCCCCGCATTTCCATAACAGCTTTAAAACAGAACCTTGTTGGTCATATAAAGGAAGAGCATAGAACGTCCGGGACGTTAAAGACGATGCTCTTTATGTGTTGCAATTCCTGAATTTTCCTGGAATGAGCAAGCATCACGTGAAACTGGGTCACCCGTACTATTTCTGGATGGCTCCATTTAAAATACAAATCAAACCCTCTACCTGGTATCGTTTAGGCGATGATTTACCGACGTTTGTGATACAATCTCTTATTGTATTTATCGGAACCACCTAGATACATAACGAATAATTTCAGTATTGAGATTCGAACCGCGTACACGTCTCCAGTTTTCCACCCGAAACGGGAAATTGAACGTTCGTTTGCTCCGAATACAATTTTTTCGTCGATGATGAATTAGAAATCTCATTTAGATAAAACCCGGCCACTATTTGCCATTTCATCCGGATAAATTGGATATTTTAATCTTTTCTCGCGACTTTCTGTTTCTGATTCCATTATGCGGGAAAAAATTGCGATTCGATTTACCCAACTCCGGATTGCTTTTATAATCAACGGTATTTATCTATGTCAGAGGTCACAAAAACATACGGGGCAATAAGCCGAAAATTATATCATTTTCCGCTCCAATTTAAACCTTCCGATGTTGTTAAAACGCCCTTTTCTCTATTTAAGTCAAGACGGTAAATCCTTCTTCCATAAAAACACTTATCATTGTTGCGCAAATTTGCTTCCCAATATATACGTTAAAGTACGGTTCCATCCAGACGATAAAAACGAGAGTTCGTGACGTTCTCCGGTAAAGGAACGAAAGAAAGACTAACATATCTCCGAGAATGATCGACTCAAGCACACTCTCTACATACGAAATTATCATCGGCTGTTGTTGCATAAATTTGGCTTAAAATATCCGATTCAATTTATATTTCATAGGATGAAAAAGGACGACGAGATGGTTCTCAAGGGACCTCGTGTAAGAACTATACGACATTACCACGGCAAAAGTTACTTGCCGTTGTTTTCGTTATGTTTCTAGAAGCTGAGGGACCTCCTTAGTGGCTCAAGTCTGTTGTTCTCAGTTTCGTAACGCAAAAGGGACTAATTCAAATTAAACGTTAATCAGAGACATGCAGACGCCAGTCTACGTGTGATAAGATCCCCACTTTAACTGAAGATCAACAATAGAAGTTTGCTTGGTGCACTTCAGATTTTCGCGATCAGAATAGAATGCGTCAGCTTCAACCGCAACTAATTTAGAATATGATACATATTTAACAGCAGTTGAACGAAATGACCTGTCTCTGAATTGGTGATGGATTACTCACTTGACCGTTCCATTAAAATAAACTAAACAAATTTCAAGCCATGGCAGCAATTGAATTAAAAGACCAGCTTGGGGTACAGATCCGCTGCGCTGCACCTACATTTGCATAACAGAAAATTATCCTCGACGGTAAACAAAGTTGATATCAACAACAAAAAATACATCCCGTAGGAAAGCCTATAAACATTATTCATCTCTATTCATTCTTGCTGCATCTGCAATGAACAGAACCTCCTGCAATGCGGAATCAACTAATAGCCCAATAACTTAAGCTGAATGCTTTTAAATTTGTCGCCCATTGTTCCGCACAACTATTCGTTCGCAGATTCTGACATCTGCCACAATACGAGGTCGAAAGTGACTAATTTGAAAAAAACGTAAGCTCTAAAATCGGGTTTGTAGCTAATAAAAAAAATGTTAACGTAAACGCTCAATAAATTTAATTTGTCCTGAAAAAACCTTCAAAATCCGAAAAACAACAGGAATAAATCTACCCCCGAACAAGTGTATATCGGAATTTACATAAAATTGATGTGTCCACTTCGTTTTTGTAGTGTTGACGTCGGCACAATGACTCAATTAATCGTGTTATTCGTGGCTCCATATTCGAAACCACTGTTTTTCTATTACAAACTCCAGTTAAGTACATATAAACAACGATAATTGGAATAGTATGTGATTAAACAAAACCGAACAATAGCTCGAAAACTTTCCCATTTACTCGTCCCAAGATAAGCTGTACAACTTTCTGCTTCATATAAATCAAACATTCCATTAATCATACTTTAAATTATCTTGTAAAACAAACGATTTAATTAAAAACGGATTTCTGCGTTAAACTTCTGAACACTCCCCTTGGCGATATCGATACAGAAAATCGATCGAGTTGACAACAGTAAAACCAGTTTACTAATCATGCAAAACTTCTATAATTCAACCCTTAAAGCTTTGTTTGGGTAACTTAAGCCTCACTTTGCAAATGCAGTAAGAGCCGGTGCTACATGCGGTTGCGGTTTCCAGTTGATTAATGCTTTTGTAACTCCGATTTGCCTTGTGTCAAATTTCGCACAAGTTTCGATTTTAGACAAAGAATTTTTTCTACGCACCGTTCCGAAACTGGTGAGGCGGCGGAGGCCTCGGGGCGGCTGGAGGATCCTCGAATTGCTGCAGCCACTCGTACAGTTGCTCCAAATCCCTGAGGCTTTGCTGCCTTTCGGCCTCCTCTCGAGCGGCCACCTCCTCGAGGCTCTCCATCATCCTTTCGGAATCAGTAGTCGATTTCAGTGGAACGTTTCATCGCGGCATACGATTCATAACGAGGCGTGATACTGTAGCGTGTATCGTATCGACATTTGACACTTCATAATATTTCATTTCGAAATTTAGATCGCGGACGCAATTATCTGCAAGAGTGACAGATTCATCACGGTCAGGAGGTCGCTTGACGTTTCTGAATTGTTATGACGATGAGAAACGACACTCGGGGGATTTGGTCGATTGCTTCTGCCTTCCGGAGGATTCTCTCGGTGGGTTTATAGTTTGATCAAAAATGAATT
Source organism: Tribolium confusum (assembly GCA_029207805.1). NCBI lineage: Eukaryota > Metazoa > Arthropoda > Insecta > Coleoptera > Tenebrionidae > Tribolium > Tribolium confusum. The sequence goes on along the minus strand of JALGAY010000002.1, from coordinate 37,814,192 downwards.
TTTGCTTATTTACACTAAGATTCTAGTAGCGCACGTAGGGTACGTTGCTCGACTATGTTTCATTTAGAATGCTGCTTTGTGTCGCTAATTCGATGCTTCTAGAAAAATTTACTTAAAAAAAGTCACACTTCAACACTTGGAATTTTAAGCACTAATAAAATTTCAATAAAACGTTCCGATAAAATCTATCTTAGCTTCAACAAGGTTACTCTAACAAGTTCAACAACTGCAACACCAACACTTTTATCTTTTTAATTTATTGAAAAACTCAACAACGATCACTTCAAACGATACGAACTGATCACAAGTCGCTTTATTATCGTCGATTTCTTTGTGCCGGTTTTACTACGAATGCCACGACGAGACCGTCTTGTCGTGCCAGCTGCACATGTATAGCAGCACCAATTGGACATGATAAACGTGTGTCATCCCGCCTGCTGCTGATCGGAAGAGGCGTCGTGACGACTGACTCTCAACTGGTAGACGCGGGTTCGCCGTACCCGGACCGAGGCCTGACCTGCGCCTCGCAACTCTTATTTTAAATACGTGCTCGAACCTATTGTTTACCCTATTTATTAAAAACGGGATCGTGACAGATCGCGACGACCTTCTCCCTTTTTCTCCTCCGCCAATAATAATTTTATTGTCCGCCGGACCTGCATCAAAATTCCCAAGCCGTCCCTCAATAATTCAACAACTTTTAGCGCAACTTGATCAACACCACCTGACCCACATTCTCCAACGAAAGGTGTATTGTATACTCCTACTTCAATATTTGAGATTTTCTTCAACTCGTCCTTTGATCTCCCCAACAATGCATTTAAGAAAATTACTTTCCAAGTGTATCTCCAGAATCACCATTTATTTAAAAGAAAACTAATTCTATCGAATGCAGCTGTCGTGTTTCCGCTACTTGCATGTTCTGTTGTTAAAAGATAATCTATTAGTCAGAAGTGACTCATTACATTTACACCCATTTCATTTAAATAATGAAAACTTGTGATTACAAACACCTGAAACTGTAATAGTAGCATTACAAAACCTTTAAATGAGTCGGAAGAAAGGTAAAGTGTCGACATGGGAGAGATTGTGTATTAATGCAACAAATTTCGTAGGCCGTAGAAGAGTAATTGTGTTAAGATGTTGGATTAGGTAGTCTGAAGAAGAGATTCATGATGGTCTACAGGGATCACAACTTGGGGCAACCACACAAGAGAATGATCATTAAAATGCCAATTTCGTTCCTAAAATTAGAACAATTCGTTTTCCAACTTTAAAATCCTCTATTTGTGATTACGTGTCAATATTGTTCTAACGAGACGTTATTCGATTACACTTCAACGAAACTAAAGACATTACATTGTTAGAACCTGATACAATAACTCACGACAAATAGAATTACCTTTTGGAAAAATGTTCTCCCTTGTTTCACCTCGAATAAAATATTTATTTTATTCTTGCGGTTAAAAATTATGGGGTGTGGGTTGACGTCAAATCAACAAAACAGCAAAGGTTAAAGTTGGATATGAACGAAGAAAAGTTTTCTTCTGCGATTCTCTTATTATCTGTTACCACATAAAATTATTCCAAAAAAAACCTCTTACAAAAGACAATCATAAATTAAATAGGTCAACACAACCTAAAAACTCCATTTTGTTATACAAAGACGAGCATAAAATCGCAATCCTTTCATGTGTCTCGAGAGAAAATAACCAGACTACTGAACTAATTTGATTATTTAAGTCAATATCATCATTATAAACGGAAGTAAAGCAAGTTTCCTTTGTTTGCGGCTTGTTATATTTTCTTCAGTGCCAGGAAGTCTTCCTCTACTGAATTAACAAGTGAGTATTAATGAGCTGTGCTCGCTTGTTTGTTCTAATCATTAATGATATACACTAAAACACTTTAGAACTTTGTCCTAACTTTACTTGAACAATAAAAACCTTGCTATCTATTTACAAACCCTTTGTAACCTCGTTACGTTAAATTTCCCAACAAATAATAGATGGTAAAGTGGATAGTTTTGTAATTTAACTCTTGATAAAAAACTGTCCTAAATTACTCCCTCAAAGCTTGTAATATGTTGATGTAATCAGTTTGATAAAGAAGTCGGTGACATTTCGACATTAAGCTTTTTCCCTTGGAACGTAGTTTCGAGTTTTATCAAATTTCCAGGTTGAAATACGCATTGTTACTACCAAGTTAATAAAAAACTTCCCTAACTGTTTCTTTCTCCCGCCACGGCCCATTCGGCATATTCGGCGTCGCATGCAAACAGGCTTTTAAATGAGGAACATCGTCAAAACAACGGACCCTTATGTGCTCTGTTACAAATATAACACTCCGAAATGAAGACATTATCTTGAAGCTAATAGGTGGCTGCTCGACGAAACTTGCCAAACATTATGACGTTAATTAAGGGATTTACACACACAGCTACATTTCCTGTCTAAAATCCAAACTTTCGATATCGAAAGAATATAAATAAATCTCTTTTATATTGGAACCGAATTTCAACTGCTTACGCTACAAAAGTTCAAATTCGATAACGAAAAAGAAAATCCGGACGTGGCCGGAGGTGGCACCTAAAATATTAAAAGAAATTTTCGTCTAACCAATTGAAACTTTCATTACCAGAGATGTGACTTCCAAAATCCTGGTTACTACAGTTAGCAAAGATTCTGCAAAGATAATGTGTTGACTCTCGCTTTGTCGCCCGAAAATTAAAAATTCATCGACTAATTTAGATGCAATTATTGTGCCCCACTTTTTCCTACTCAATTTTTAAAACCTGAAGCAAGAAAAAACCAACTTTGCAAATACTGATCTAGCATAATTCTTAAAATTCGTGAATAATTAAAAAAGGTGTCAGCACTTTACCCTTCCAACAATCCTCTTCAAATTATGACAAGCCTCTCATCACCTCAATAAAAAAACATTCCCTTTTTCGCACCGCGTTACTTACGACACCAATTTACAACTTTATTTCTCTGAGCTTGGATGTGCTTCTAGAATCTTCGCCACATATGCGTGTGCGGAACAAACGAACTGTGAATGCCGAATCGTCCTTTGGTGCCTGATTGAGCTTTGCGTCGACACGTCCTATATTCCACATGGGCCGTTTACCACCAAAAATGAGATGTTTACTACGAACTCGCTTAAGTTGGAGGGAAAAACGCTCGAATAAATTACCACAAGTTGAGTCCTGAAGATTCATGAATGTCGATACGAAAAAACGCCCAACATTAATTTACTGATTATTCAGGCAACAATTAAACGTTTTTTATGATCGGAACCGCCCGCCCTTGGCAAACCTCGTTCCGTTAGGGCACATTATTTCAGTCCGCCCATTGCCCTTCTTAAAGTGTATAAAACGGTGTCCTCCATGTGTGTTTATTACCGTGCGTATAAAAACCCTCGTATAAAAGACCCTTCCTATCTTTACGAATTTCCCTAACCACGTTGAGATTTAAGCAACGTGACTGCCTTTGATAGTCTTAATTTGAATGTTGATAGTCTGAACAGATGCCCGTAATGTAATAAAAAAAAGGTTTCCGAACTAATTTCGACAAACATCCCAATTGTCATTTTTCGCTCGACACCCATTAACTTTATCAAGCAAATTGCTTGCACTCGTTAGAAAAAAGGTCCGTGCCTCGAAAGCACTTTATCTTACATTGTTTCTTTTACAGTTAGTGTGGACGTTGAGTCGTTATTCATGTCTGCTACATTAGAGCCTGGTGTGGGAAAACTTCTCGAGAAATTTTCCGCCGGTGAGATAAATACCTACGATGACCTTGTCATATTTTATTGCTAAGAGTTCGATTTATCTTACTTCGAAATGTTCACCATTCAATAAATCCAATCGAAATTAAATTAGATATATGAGCGTGAAAAAGCAATTGAGACGCGTGAAGAGCGAAAATTTCTATTAGTGAAAAATGGTGAATGCGCCGGGTTAAATAGGTAACGACTGAAATAATATCGACACGAAACGTTCTATATTTATAGGCAATAAAACAGAAAATTTTATTAACGATAAATTCTGAACAAAATTCATTTAGGTGCCGAAACCGAAGGATAAGAATTATCCTCCTTTATTTTCCTGCAACTAGAGTCATTACTCATAAATAACAACAGATTATGGAAACGGGACGATGTATTCGAAATTCTGCTTCATAAATCAGACGATAGTGCTCACATTGTGCCTTAAAAAACTCCTAAACGTACCTGAATCTATTTTCTTGATTTATTTCGTTTTATTCGTCGTAATCCACTTAATTTCATATGCATAGGTTTTATCCATAATCTTCTTTGTGCACATGATAAAATATCGCAATGTCTTCAGTCAAGAGGCACATCACTTTGCGAATTGAATGCTTGAAGGCACGTTCTGCTTTACAAACACCAGTTCGTTTATAGTTTCCTTGGAAAAAGTCTCTGTTGCATTTTTACTGTCATAGCTAGCCCTCCGGTTATCAATTTGTCTAATTTGAAATAAAACTCGAAAAAATTCAACACGTCTGACTTGTTAGAACATTGTTAGCAGATATTAAAACTTTGAAACGGTGTTCATTAAGTCTTGGCTATTTCAAGAGGCAATTTTAAGTGTGGCTTTCATAATCCGGCCGGCGTATTGTCGATAGGCTATTACACGAGGAAAGTTGGTTGGTCGAGGACACTTTAAAGATGCTACCAGGATCGAGGAAATAAAACGGAAACATCGACAGAAGCTTATATGAATTAATTAAAAGCTTAGAGAGGGTTTTTAGAGCGTCCAATTTATCTAAATTGCTGAAATTAAAATAGCCTTGCGAATTTCCTTCCGGAATTTTTGGAACGGCAAACATGTTTATATGGTAAATTAGCACCTGGGAATGTCCTTGCAAAATGCTCACTCATCTCAATGGAAATTTATTCAAGTCTCCACATTAAAATCGCGAGTCTCTTTCGAGAACTTAACAAATCCTCAAAACCACATTTAGCATTAATAACGGAACAAACTTTACATTTCTTATACACTCGAAAAGTTCCACGAGATATTTCCGGTGGTCATGTGAAATTGTTGAAGATAATACGAGTTTTTCCCTGTTGTACAAGATAAATGACGTAACTTGCTCCATTGTGGAGAAAGATTTACGAATGAACGACCTTATAGAGGGACTTTATATTCATAAACATAGACACCTACACGAACATTAAATTAAGAGCGTCAAATATTCGATCGTAAATCTACTCGTAACAAATCGATGATCATCCTGGTGATCAAGTGTCAAACATAATAGAGGTTGCATACAAAATTAGTCAAGAAAAAATAATATACAATCTTAGCGACCTTCGACGAGGTTCACTGACCACATTAGAATACCAAACAGTAATCTGTAGATTTTTCGAAATAACAAAACTGCATCAAATATTCGCCTAACCTAATTATACAATTTTGAAAGTGATACCAATGTATCAGGAGAAAACACCAGTCAAACCACAATCTCATTTGTTTCGGTTTTTCACTTGCATAATTAATAACATTAGCAAAAAATTAGAACACGCTTTTATCAAATCCTACTTTCTGCTCGAATAAATCCGGTCGGAAATAGAGGACAAGATTCTCACTGTTGTAAGTAATTACCTAATGTATGCGGAATACTATTTGTCTACAAGAAATTCAGTTTCAGAAACACAAACAATGTTTCCATTACGTGATTCCAAAACGTCGTATATCATATTTAAAGCCATCACAAGATTTTATAGTAAAAAGATAAAACCGATATTTCCCGCACTTCTGCAAACTAAGCTAAGTGAGATATAGCCTCTACAAAGATAATAAACAGAATCAAAACACGTTTCCGCAACTTAATTAGAATTATAGAGTGCCATAAAACTTCTAATACGGTTGTACATAAAATATTTTTTCCGAAACCCAAATCGCCCTGTAACGTTCATAAGATTCCACGACGACTTCATATTGTCATTCCTAGTTTAGCCACCTAGCGACCAAATGTCATCTAGGAATTGATTACATTGATACAAAACTGTAGAGGAGTTGACACCATTTTAGTTTTTAAATGGCACTTTTAAACATGTTGGGTTGTTTTAGTCCCAAGTCAAATTTTAACCCCTTGTATGCGCCCAAAGATATCTAAAAAGCCAAACTCTATCCACGAAAAAACTAGGCAATCATTCATTCATTTTCCTGGTAGTTAGGAATCCATCTCTAACAAAATTCTTTCGATTGGATACATTTTATCTTTCTAATCAGATTGCATCTGCATTTTATCCAGTTTTCCAAGCGACATTTAAATAGATTTAAAGACCTTCTGTTTATCTGCTTTTCTTGTCCCTATTCTGTTTTTTTTTTCGGTGATATTGTAACCCACAAGTTGTTTTTATCCGTTGGATTCAAAGAGAAATTGCGGAATTTATAAATTGACGAGTACAAGGAAGCTCACTGAAGTTGTGTTCCATTTACTGAGTATGTGGACTCAATTGAGTCACAGAAATTTGGTAAAGCTAAGTGCCAAAATTCTTAAATTGTTGTTCTGGACTATATCAAAACAACGTACATATTGTTGTTTTGATCCTTCAGGTACATTTTGTATTAGTATCGTTTGCTTTAACTGTTCAACTTAGAACAATTTTGCAAATACAATTTGAGTTTGCATCAATAGATAATATATTACTCTTATTGTCTTATTATTATTATTATTAATACACGTTGTTACAAGTATTTGTGTTTGAATCTGTGACCTACCCTCCACACAGGTAAATTGGTTTTCGGAATTAAGCTTATTGGTTTAGGCTAGGGCCTGAGTATCATAAACCCCTCGCGCTTTCTGTTATTGTCGAATTTATTCATTACAAATCCCCCGCTCGTCTAGGTCGGCCATCAGGCGAATGTCTGTTATCAGGTGAAATTTTTCCGTCACAGCCAAAATGCTTATTCAGTAAAAAACCTTGCCAAAGCACCCGATATGAGCGTCGTTACCTCCAAAAAAGTTTCATATTAAATTTTACCATCCCATTTTCATTAATTTATATTAACGCATTAATGAACTTCACGACACTAAAACTGACAATAGATTTTCAAGCAATAGAGTTTTAAGTAGACATAAAATGTATCTAAAGTCATAAACGACGTCGAGGTTTTAAAATAACAATAAATATTTTGATAAATGATGGAGTCTATAGCGGATGAGAAGCATCACTGAAATCCCACATAGAACGTTTGTTCAGAGATGAGTTATTATATTTGGAGAAAGAAACAATTAACTTGTAGCTGCCGTTGGAGCTTCTGGGTTTATCAGAGGGTAGGCAATAAAACTTTATTTAAATGAAAATACATTTTTTTCGCTTGGTTCCATAAAACATTGCACACTTCTTCCCACCCAATTTTCTCATTCTCTCCATCTGTTGTCGGGATTTCCGCATGCCAAGATTTTCCCTCGAAATATCCCTGAACTAAACCATCCAAACATCTGGCAAGCATGTCGATATATCGTATTGAATTCCGTATCCTGATCGTAATGTATGCATGAACTTGTCGGTAATTATCTCAACTGGCTAACAATATTGAGAGAAGTACCCTTAACCTAATTCGCTGATTAAAGTGGCCGCTCCATCTAGGTATTAATTCGGAATCCGAGTAACTTGTACTATTACTAGCATGCGTTACACAATCCGCTCAAATGCACAAGCTCCGCACCTGGAATTCAATTAAAACGGCCCCTCTTCCTCGAGAGGAAACTCTTTCTGATGCAAACGCCGATAAGTGGATTGGATTCGATCGGACTTAATAATCTGAAGTCTTTGCGTGACACTTCGACACATGTTCTGGCACGTTCCGAGAGGGACCAGGAAGAGATCGCGAGGAGTTGACGGTCGCTGCCTCGCCCCGGAGCCGTCTAGGATCACTGCACATCAGTGAGAAATGCTGCTGCTCACTCTAAATGGAATTTACTGCATTACCATCTATCTTGTTCGTGTCGTGACCTCTCCACTTATTTGTTTGGTGCCTTTGAGGTTGCTTTGCTGTTTTGCAACGTTTTTCACAATGAGCGTGCGTTGCTAAATCATGCCAAAGATCAGGAGCGGACTGGCCAATCGGGCGTTTGGTAGACCAGCTAGTTTTGGGCCACTCAAGCCGGTTGTCTCATAAATTGTCTGTTAGCTTACATAATTTGTACTCTGCTTTCTTAGATTAAATTGTTTTTTTTTTTTTTGTAGTGGGCATATTGTCCATTTTCCAGACCTTACAATTTATACACGTTATAATAGCCCAAGAAAAAAGTATATATTATTTGACCTAACATATAATCGAAACTTTCTCTCCAAAAAACGTTTCCCAAATTTTACAATTATAAATGATTCTCTAAAAAAATTTGATTGTTTTTAAAACTAAAGCGAAAAAGATGTAATAAAAATTAAACGCCATATGCGAACACCTTTATCATATAAAACCCTAATAATAGTGTTTATTTGAATCACAAGCACTTTTCCCTAAACCGCTTTACTTGTGCCAGTCCGCCACTGCCAAAGACAGATGCTGCATTTTGGTTTCGAAGGATCACCTCTGCGAGCTCTCAAGCTAATTGTGTGCAAATTGGGATTCGGTTTGTTTTATTTTGTGTAAATTTCCTGAAGTCGCGGAAGCGTAACTAATTCATGTTTACAACCGCAAGGACGTGGCGTTTTAACCCTTTGGAGAATTTTTCTCACGATTGTTCCTGCTAAGCGTAGCGTGTGCCTTTTAATGATCGGCTTTTGTGTGATGATGCAACGTGTGAAGTGTGCCAAAGTGCTGTTCTGGAGGACGTTAGAAGGCGACGGACGGTAATAACACCGGGACCAGTTTATGGTACGCCGAAGGGACGTTTAAACGTCCAGGAACGATACATTTTTCATGACGGCGGATTTCGAATGAAAGTCGTCTCGAAGAAGCATTAAACGAAAATTTATTTCCATTACGGCTCTAAACATTAGCACAAAAAAAGGCGACGTGATCAAAATGAAAGACGTAATTTTTTAATGTTTATTACTCTATTTTCCACTTTCTTCTAATGTCGTCGATAAATTACAAAGACAATTTGTTTAATTGCCTTTTAGAAAATAAAAACACAAATTTAAATTGCAAGAGAGAAATCGTCAGCACGACCAATACGAGATAATCCTCTTGGCGACAAACTATCCGGTCGTGTTCCTCCACCCGAGAGAGGTTCTTGCATAATTGATCGTAACACCTACAACGCTAACCAATTTACCTTTATACGGAATTATTAGCTTACTCTCGTCAAAATAAAAAAAAAACTTTATTTCGAAATGTATTCAGGTGACAATAACGTTACTTAGTATCTAGTATTTAACACTCAAAGTTATATGAAGTGGTGAGGCTTATCTTGACTCGGCTAAGCGAAACCACACGCGACTATTCTCGGGTGAAAGAATATCTTAACGTTCATGCAACGGTTTCAATTTATTTTTATTAGGTAATAGCGTAATGTTTACCATGACATGCATATTTGATCTAGAACAGAACGATTTATGATTCAAACAGTTAACATGATTATTGTTATTCAAATAGCAAATAACTAAATACAAACAGAAAGCAAATAAAATAACATAGCCGAGTAATAACATAGAGAAAATCAAATAACATTAATAAAATTATATGGACACTAAAATTTGCAATAAAACAATATCAGGAAATACATTACCATCAACAATTTATTTATTTGTAGGAAAATTGAGATAAAAACAAAATAAAGGCTAATACGGGTTTAAGCTTGACCGGCAATCCTCGAAAACTCCACTGAATATGTATGGACTACACTCCAGAAAGGGTCCTATCACATTGCAGCATCAACAATTGCTCAATTATCTAGCAAAGTGCTGACTTGAGGAAAATAACCAATTCACTTCCTCAAACTATATTGGCCACAGACACGAAAATCTATTATTATTTTGATGATTCAATGTATTTTTTACAAGTACGAGTATTTATAGCCTACACTCATTTTGATACAGCACAGGTCCTTGAATAAAAATGTAGAAAATTGGGAAAAATCAAGGTGATAAAAAAATTGACACGTGTGATGTTCCAAGAAAAAAATCTTAATACACTCTTTGAAATAATTTATATTTGAAAGAATAAAACCTACAAATTTTGTGGAACCGTCCAGTATCGCAAACGACCATAAATCCAGTGGTAGTATGCAAACAATGAAGTGGTGTAGAAAAGAGGACGAGAGAAGTGAACGTGTAAACAAAAATTTTAATATCGTATCGTAAAAATAAGTTTAATTATTACAGGACAAATATGTGGTATTGTAGCCAATATAAAAGCGGCAACCCTGCTACCGAAATAACAAAAAATTGCGAGTTTTCGGAAACTGGCTATAGTACGTACTTAAAAAATGTCAAAATAAATTAGAAAAAAACAACTTTCGTTAACTAAAAAGAACGTTCGTTAACTTCTTATAATTGGATTATAACAACAAAGCAAAAAACTTAATTTTTATTATTATTTGTGGTACTTAAAACTATTATTGCATGATGACAACAGGAAATCGGGAGACAACAAAGATCAAAACTCTGACGAGAATGATGGTTCGAGTAAGAGTAATCGAATACTCGAATTTGAGAGTATTCCAGATAATTCCAGATGAAAAGTACACTTTACACATTGAAGAGTCTGGATGAACTTAAAAGATAATCTTGAGGTGGACAAAACTTAAAATAAAAATCTAGGTTTATACAGAAGAACATTTACGAGGAAAAGACAAGGAAACCATGTAGATGTTTCAACTGTAAATATCTCGACATTTTTCGAGAATTCTCAACAGAAAGAAATTTCTATTAGTATATAAATATTATAGACTCAGAGATAGCGATAAAAAAAACTATGTCATCGAGTTTCGAGTAAAATTTTCTTCAAAAAAAATCGATAGTTGATTCAGAAACAGAGGTCGGCCGCATAATATCTTGAACAAGTTGTAACAAATGTTACATTCAACAAATCAAGCAAGTATTAAATAAATACCTTTCGAAATATTGTTCAGAATGAAAACAGTAACTACAGAAGACCAAGATATACCCTTTGATTCTATAAGAAGTGGTTAAGCTTTTTCCACGTTACTACCAGTAAGAAACCACCAATAATAAAAACCGTAGCATAGTGATAGCCACATTACTATTCAACCACTTCTTGTAGAATCAAAAAGACTATCAACTTATTAGAAACAGTTCTTATCAAAAATACAGCAACAACCAAGAGAAGCTCAGAGAGAAAGTTAAAGAAGTTCTAAAGATACAAGCTGAAAACAAGAAAGAATACAACTTGAGAAGACGACCAGCTAAAAAATACAGATTGGAAAGCTTCGCTTATTTAAAAAAGCACTTGAACCTGGGTTGAAATTGCACACCATGTAAAAAAAGATCTCTACATGTGCTCAATATACAAAATTCGTGAACCAAATTGTTGATACTCGTACGTTATCAATTATGGCCCAAGAAGCACAAAAAAAATCTTACAAAAATCCAACTTTGTTTGCCAACTTTACACTTAAAAAATAGAAATTTCAATTAATATGGTAAAACAGAACAGACTGCAGTACATCTGGGTGAAATGTTAAAAAAGACGGTGGAAATGTAGAAACAGAGATTTAAAAAATCTAAATGTCAAAAAACTGACACGAGTGACTTGCAAAAAAATCATACATATCTATAATACTTTTTTAAGTAAATTGTTATTATAGTTAGAAAAAAGAAAACCTACAAAAAAAATTTCATACATGTTTAGTTTTTCTCCTTCGGAATTTAAAAACCATTAACACAACATGAGGGCATTTAAACATCCTATTTTCTTTACGTTTTTTCTAAATGTTGATCACGCTTGGGAAATTCCCGTGCACTCGCTTCTGCCACTTAACGACCTATCACATAATCGCAAAATATTGTTCTATTATCGGAAGTCGCCACCGTAGAATAAATTTTCGGTTTATTTCGAACGGAAGCTTTTAGAACACTCATTACATAATTCAGTATCGGTCGGGATCGATCCAGGAAGCGTTCGTTTCTTTTCTGCGCCAATTGAAAACTTTATGCTTTACTAAACACTTGCAAAAAATTTGATCCGCCTCGGGATCATCCCAGACGAAAATAAATAGTTGATCGAGAAAAGTAAAAAAGCTAGATAGCCCTCGGTTTCAGACCGTCGATTATTCTTTATTGCACTTCATTTTGATTTACTGTTATTGCTTGAGCTCCTCTAATAGGGTATCAATGCCATTATCGTTATGTAGTTAAGGTATTGGCCCGATACACGATACTCATTATACCATTCAAATAAATTTATCTGGTGCGATCTACCCATTTTCTTGCTCTTATCGACATTTAACGATTTTCCGATACTAATTTTAGGTGATATTACTTTAAGAGGCAAAATCCCGAATCGTGTTAAGGTCTAGGTCTAGGCTGTGAGCGTACAATTATCTGTCGACGACTCATATCAAAAGCATCTGAGCATTTTGATAATGAAACAAATAACGATCGACTTAGAGTTTCAATCTAATTTACTCCGGGAATATTTCCGCATCATGTATAATCGCTCTCAAGTCGGAGTACTCTGAATAATTAGACAAAAGTTGGTAATACCTCTTTTACTCTTTCAGATAGGATTACGTCATGTAAAACAATAGGATTTTCCTAAATCACTAGGCATTCTTTTTGATCTTGTAAAAAAATCATTAAGCTTAATTTAATATAATTTAGACTAATAAAATATTCTTTAAAAGCTCAAACCTTAAAAACATACATAAAGTGTTCATTCAAAGGTCACCTGTGAGACGGCTTTAAAACCAAAATAATAAAACTGATCTGATTTGATATATTCCGTAATAAAATTCCCAGATCCGCAGATTTGCTCAAAATTTCGCATGTATACAATTTCGGGCACGGAATGAAACCCTGAAAAGTTAGTAAAAAAGAAAGCAGTAAAAAGTTAAATTAATTAAAATTCAGCGAATTACTGCACTGTAGATATCAATGGCTCTGATCTTATCAGATGTTGCCTGACTGTTGGCAATAAAGAAAAACGAGAATTTGCTACAATTTAAGTAACTTTGTAATTAATTTCGAGCGAGCAACGTCGACGATATTGCTGTCATTTCAGTAAACTCTTCAAGTTAAACAACAACAAAATGTTAGTTCGTCCTGAATTTTACGGATGTAATTCCCGATATGTTTTATTTATGACGTAAATCAAATCTGAAGCATCAATTTGCATCAAGAACTTATCGATTACAGAAGCCATCGCGCATCGTTATAGATTCCGAAAATAATTGGATCTAATATAAAACCAGGAATTCACCGAAACAATTTATGAAAATTTAACTTTCAAAAATTGTTATAAAAGCCGAGGAAAACACTTAATTCTTGTAATCTCATTTCTGGTCTCACCCCTGTTACGATTATTTAAATCATTTCCCTTGCTACATAGCAAGTTAAGTCACTTTCCTTGCAAACCGCCTAAAGTCTTTTCCTAAGCTGAACCGTGAGAACAAAGTTTTCTCGATACTCAGCCGACAATTTACTTTTTGGTTTTGTTCCTGTTGTCTACGTAACAAAGTTTCCCTTGTCTCTTTATGGTATCATTTTTTCTTTTGCGTCCATTCACACCACACAAAGTAAAAGTGCCTTTTTCACATCGTCCTTTGTAAAATGTGAATACCAAGCTTGAGAAGCGTCTGTCCAGTCACGACATTGACCACACCTCCATAAACAATCCAAAAATGAGGTTACTCTCTTACATAACATCGCGTTTATCTCAACTTCTATATATGGTCAATCCTATGCTTTCTACAAATGCCAGTGAAAGTTTTCCGGTGACCGTGAACAGCTAAGGCTAAAATGCCATTTCGCTGCGGAAAAACTCGCTGCATCAACGTCTCGATTATCCTGATTGAATTTAGACAATGTATCTGACTTAGTGGACAAATTAGAACATAAATAAAAGTCCGCTCGGAATTTATCTTGATTACGAGAATGTTCTGTGTACGTGAAGATGAACTTCCACGTTAGACCGTTAATGAATCTAATTAAGTGTTCGAGTGCAGTAATTCTGTTTGTCTATTGGCAGTGAAAAGCACATCCATAGCTTCAAGCAGGAGTCTCTTGGAGGCATCACGAGCTCACGACGAGCGTGTCTGGTTACTGCTTGCCTCATAATAAGAATCACGAACTTTGCGGGTGGCGCAAGACGCCGCATTGACACTAACATTCTTCGTGCCACAGTATAAGGTCCTGTTAATTCTCCACGAAAACAAAAAACTCTCGTACGACGATAAATATAAAGTAGAGGCTTCTACACGAGATGGATCCTAATCGAATCAAACCTTCACGGTTCGAGTGAACAGATCAAAGACTGTCGTCAGGTGCGGAGTGAACTTTAGAAATGTTAAGAGAAAAATGCAGCCGATTATTGCACGTCCAACAAAGACGATAAATACATACCGAGACAGTCGTTGCAAGAAAACAGGCATCCTCTTACCTGAAACAAAATCAATAAATGCATTTTTGTTCATTAACTTTTAATTCTTAACTGTACATAAAAGATTACGAGCGATTCTGACGGTTCACTAAGCACAGATTAAAGATTAATGTGCATTGCTCTCGACTAGGAAAATTCAAATAGTCGGTGTTATTTCAAAAAATAATCCCGGAATTAAATGTTCAACAGGAAATTGCATATAAAGCGCTGCAATAAAATTCCTCGCTGTTATTTAAAGTTTCGTTTGACGTTTTCGGGCTTACTGAATCAATCTTCTGAAAGTCTGATCTGAGACTAAAGGATCCAATAAACAATTTCCATTTTGATGAATCGCACAGATCGAGTAAGGTTCGGAGAGGTACAGTTCCCACGCCCTGACTCCGTTTTTGAATGAAACGCTCCAGTGAAAGTTTTTACATGAAAATATATAACCACAATCTCTAGACCATAGGATATCCGGATAACTTGCACGTACAATATGAAGACCTAAATTGCACTCTTTATAGCCAAAAGTTTCGAGTTAAATTTCGGTCTGGGATAACGCAGAAAAATATGAAAGCTCGCCGAGTTTTTTAGAATTTTCCCCACATCTGTGACAGTTTGTTGTTTAACAAAGCTGACGATATTAAATGTTAAACTTTAAGTCCAAGTTGTCTGCCATTAATCATTTGTTATAAATGAGGAGCGAGTTTTGAAGAATGTATCAACTTTTATCGAGATTAAAATTTTATGCAAAATCAATAACAGTGAAAAGTTTTTTTTTTCTCGACGATCCCTCAAATATAATATAGGCTTAAAATTTATTTTACCTCAGAAACCGATCTCAGTTTCTCTAAATTTGAAATTGTATCGCTCCAGTACATTACAACTCGAATTCAAAATTTCTCCCTTCCGTCTAAATTCTTGCCTCTGTATAATTTATATAGCTTTCAGAATTATCGCTTAACATATCTCACTCCGACTTATAACCAAGTGCTTAATTAGAAAAGGACACTAAACGAACGTTATTCTGTGATTACTTGAAATTAAGCATTCGCCCGGTTAAATTGCATTTTACTCGTTAAAATATATAGCTACGTAATGAATCGGCCCGTTCTAAATGAACAATGAAACGGTTTTTATCTCTACTAGATCCTATTCACTCGCAATCGCCCGTTTTAACTTCTAGCACACAATTCAAGTCGAATTTAATCATTTTCAAGCATCGAATGATGTGCGAACATGTAGAGCAAAAACCGTGACTGACATAAAACACAACCAATTAACCAGAAAATCTTCATTTGAGCGAGAAATTATTACCAGTGCTAAACGTGTACCGGTTTTACAATAATCTCTTATAAAACTAGTGTTAAACTGCCCCAAGCGATCTCATTCCAACATATATTTCTTCAATCTTGCACGTCCCACTCGACTAACTCGAAAAGATTACTTCGGATTAATTCTTTTTTTAATTAAATTCGAACTAATCCCCGTCAGAAATAAATGCTCCCTCGAGAAATTACTCACCTAATTTCTTCGCCGGCCTACGCAAAGTCGATGATACCCTTTTCACATTGGGCTTGACCACGTAAGATATACTCTTCTTGTGTGTCAATCCCGATTTCTTCCGCCGCACCGGCCGCCTCCTCGGCACCGGGGACACCCCCGGAACCACATAGGGACTTGAGGAGGAGCTAGGCTCATCATCACTCGCGATCGATTCCTCCGAAACCGGAGCAAAATCATTAGAGGGCAGATCGAAGTCCTCCTCGCGAAGACTAATACGCGATATGCGTCCACTGAGAGGCTGTTCGTCCGAGAGATCGTCGTACTCTCCAGGGAGGCTCTCGTAGAGCCTCTCGTCGGCGCTCTCGTTCACACTCCTCGAATACATCGCACTATCCAAAGGATCGAAATTCCTTATTTCACGCATTCCGATCTTAAATGACTGCTTTCGGGTCACGGAAGTTTTTCGCTTTTCTGGCGGAACAAATATCATCGGGTCCAATTTTAAAGAACGTAACGACCGGGGAGGACGACTAACGACCACTTGATACAGGTCATTCCTGGTGACATTTCTGTTCTTTTTTCCTTTCGTTTTTTTCTTGCTGCTGCTTCTCCGTCGGACTGAATTGCGTTTGGTTTCTATTAAAGCGCCGCTTGTACGCTTGAAATAGCCGTCTCTACTAACCGAAAGCTTAGGTTTAGGTTTTTTCTTCCGGAAAAAACCTCGAGAGGATGATACTGGCACGTGGAAGTCGCTATATTTAGGAGCTGTCGTCGAAAAAGAAAAACCGGAATCTTTACTCGAGAATAAACCGGTGGACACCGTCGTGTTGCTGGTAGATGATAACGTCCGAGCAACTGGCGGAGTGGGTCTTTTCTGGAGACGGTTGATCACGATAGGGTCATCTCGCAAGTCTTTTAAGGCACTATCTAGAGAATGATGAGCGGGAGGTGTAGGTCCGGACGATTTCGGCATTTCTAGACTTCTCGGAGCCATTCCTTGTGGAGCGTCCATCCAGATCCTTCCCAGACTTATCGACAATGAACACATCTCTTCGGTTCCCGAATCAACAGGCATTAGAGGTGGCGGACTCTGCCTGGATTTTCTCCTCATCAAAGGAGATTTTTTCACCTCGGAAGAGTCCCCCCAAGGGAACATCTCCACCGCGGAATCGTTACTTTCCTTACGTTGAAGAGTCGGACTGTTCTGTTTATTCTTGCGTTTCGAAAGAGGGGATTTTTTCCTGAAAACCGGTGAACAATCCAGTTGGATAATGGGAGGAGAAGTCGGCCGCACCTCGTCAGATGCTGGTACATAAATGACAATCCGTTCCGAACCTTTGATTCCAGACACCACACCGGCTTCATCTTTGCGAATGCCTTTTAAGACTCGGTATTATGGTCCCGAACGTTTCACCTGAGGGGGATCGGTGTGTTACGAGGTAGCTCGTGGGCCGTACCGACAAACCTTCCCCACCATCCACTCTAGCAAACTTTACTACCTCTCGCCACTTGACCCCACCAATGACATTGCTGCCGAATGATCCGACCCGGCTCGACATACAGAAACAATTTAATTCGCTAATCACTTTCAGTATGCAGAAGTATATCGGTTCCTCATGTTGATTTAGCCCTTGAGAAAAATAAACTGACTTTGAGACCTAAAGAATGTCACTACTTATACCAGCTCATATAATTTATAATATGATTACAATGTTTACAAACTTTTCATTGCCAATTCAACATATTTTTTGGAATAAATAAAGTCATTATTTTAGTAGAATTTACTTTAACGTTTTTCAAGATGTAAAATACAATACCTTCGTCATTAGTAACGTTATCAAATCATTTTTTTTTTAGTTGAAAGCCGAAACATGAACGATATTCCTAGGGTTATTAATAAATAAAATCAAATAACTTTTTTTTTAATTTTAAAATATTGAATTACAAGTTTCATGTAAAAAATCCACTTTACTATTATATTACTATAAATATAGGTTTTACTTTATTATTAATTAGACAATGTACAAGAAGTTGCCTCAAGAAATGTCAATTTACCGTCAAAAAATAAAATCTTAAAACAAAGTTTTTTTTAAAAAAACTTTAGTTATTTTTTTTTTTTTAAACGTTGAGATTGAGTTTGTTACAAAGGTATTAATTTCACTCATATTTGCTTTATTTCCTCGGTAGCTTACTACACAATATACCTAATGTCAACAAAATGCGTTCGCATTACAACTAGGGTAATTTAATAACATTTTAATTATAAGTAAAAAAGTACAGATCTGTTTAAACTTTATATAGAAGAACAAAACTCTCGTAACAAAAATTTTTTTTAAACAATAAGAGAAGTATTGTCGCTAACATAACACAGAAAATAATTTTTGGTAGAAGAAATTTCTTCTAAAAATTATATTATTAATGGTCCAACCATAAAGTGAAAAGGGTAATTATTTACTCCAAGACTTTTATTTTCTTGGATTTCATCCACGTTTTGAGAGAGACATTAGCAGGAAACGTGTTAGCTGTGTAAGAAAACCATGGAACCGAAACATTTTATTGTAAAAAATATCAAAAAGACAAAAGTATAACAAAAGGAAATATTTTAATAGAATATTACTAAAAACTCAATTGAAAATACATGACAGGTATTTACAATTTTTACATCTTGCAAAAAAGAGGTGTATTTCAAAAACTTTTGAACTGTAGCACAATGCACAATACACAATTCTACTCAAGTAAGTGTAAAATACGGTCACTCTATTAATAACTACTTTCGCCAATATAAAACTTTAGACATATACGGCCATATTATGTAGGTATAAAACAAAACATCTGCGATTAAAATATTTTTTTATTCTAGTCCAATTTACAATAACTCGTAATAAACTTTACAAATTAATACACTATTAATTATATTAATACTCCTAATAAACTTTACAAATTAATACAGAAGAAATTAATTAAATTAACGATTAAACACTCGAAATAAACCAAAATTTTTTTTGCAGATTTTCATCATTTGTGGTGCTCTATGTCAGGTTACAATTTTATTCCATACTTTTAAACCATCCCATATATCTACCTCTTTCTTGAGATAAATTTTGGAACGCTCGGTACGGTAAAACCAAGACTAAGTTAGAGTTAGTTGTGCACATTTTACTTGAACAAGCAAAACTATACCTACAAACTACCAAAACTTGCTCCGGTTGCGCTCATTTTCGCTCGCACAGTATAATGGAAATAGTATTACAGATTGTAATTTATCTCAGCTTTACAATAACTGAGGCTTAGTTATAAGCAACAAAATGTAATACTTAGTTTAGCTAACTCAAGTTGAGTTGATGTGCACAACCTTTACATTTTACTTATTTATTATTAGTCTAATTCTCGGCGAGTACACTAGCTGTTGTGTTCCGAGTGCTTAAATAAATATAAACTATAAAAAACAACTGTGGCAATGTTAGAGGACGACGATTTGGATTACGACGAAAACGAATACGAAGGCAATACAAATATGTCAACAACCTCAGCGCAGCGATGGACACGGCAAAAATTAAAGATTATAGAAAAGGTAATGAAACCAGAGTACATGCGAGTAGCTATAGGAAAAAAAACGCATTAACAAAAAAGGGCAATTTATAAAAACAAATACAAGTGACGAGTCTACAATAAGGGACACTTCCTTGGAACGGTCAAGTGGTGTGGTCGAAACTGAAACTATAATTCCCGAAACAACTGTTTTAGAAGACTCGAATTTAATCAATGCCACCAATGATATTGAAGACTATGAAGTAAATGTTGAGACTGGTTATACTAAAGAAGAAACAGTATTTCAATTAGAAGGTCAACGAATTGTTGATATTCAGCATTTTATTGATTCATTGAAAATAATTGGTGACCATAACAACGTCATGGGATGCACACTAAGTAATATGGTTGTCCAGAAAGAAATCAAAAATGGTTTCCAATCCCGCATATTTTTTAAATGTAATATATGCAATAAGGTCGAATCTGTTGAAACTAACCATGATGCTAATGAATCTTCTGTATTGGGAATTATGAATATTGGTGCTGGATATAACCATTTAGGACAAATTACAAGTGCTATGAATATGCCTTGTATGTCTTCGGGAAAATATCAGAAAATTCAAGAGAAACTATGTGATTCTTGGGAATCAACAGCTGTTGAATCAATGTTAGACGCCGGTAGAGAAGAAAAAAAATTGGCGATTGAATCTGGTGACGTAACAGACAAAGGAATACCATATATTACTGTAGTTTGTGACGGATCATGGGCTAAGAGATCATATCGTACCAACTACAGTTCCTTGTCTGGAGCGGCTGCAATAGTAGGCTATAAAACCGGAAAAGTTTTACACTTAAGTGTGAAAAACAAATTCTGCTTAACATGTAAAAAGGATGCAGATAAAGAAAATGTTCGAGAACATAAGTGTTATAAAAAATTTTCCGGTTCGTCTTCTTCTATGGAATCATTCATTATTGCTGAAGGTTTTCAACAAAGCCTAGCAACACATGGTTTAATTTATAAATTTATGATAGCTGATGGCGACAGCAGCGTTTTTAAAACCATTACAGATATAAAACCATATTCTCAGCATTCAATTATGGTGGAGAAAATTGAGTGTAAAAATCACTTACTGAGAAATTATCGTACTAAATTGAAGGAATTGTTCAAAAATACCGACTTGCCAATTATTTTTTTTAAAAAAATAAGTAAAGGCAAGAAATAAAAACTATTCCTTACAAGACAAAAATCAATAGGTTAAGAACAGATATTTTGAATAGTGCAAGCTATGTTTTAGGCAAACATAAGAAATATGCAGAAATGCAATATTTTGCACTAAACCTTAAAACAATAGATATACTTTAATAATGGCAGATTTTAAACTGACCCAAAAGTATAGATAAATTTTTTGGTGTAACATTTTGAATACATAAAATGTTCTTGTTCTTTTAGATTGCAACACTGATTTAATGAAATACGTATTCAACACTGTCAAACATTCTAAAAGTTAAATTTACAACGTAAATAATAACATAGTAGAACAGTTTAATTCAATAATTTCCAAATACGTTGGGGGTAAAAAGAGTAGACTACTGCTTGAATGCTTGAAAAGACCTTATCAAGCGCATTGTTTGGCTGCAACAGTAGCATGTAATACAAAAAACCACTGTGTTTGCTTAGTAAAAAATTAAATATAAAAATCTTGGTATGTTTAAAAAAAATGGGAGACAAAACAACAGAACAAAGTTATTAGGAACTATTTAAAAAAGCGTGCTGGCAGAAAACAATTATTTAGAAATTAAAAGTAAGATGAAAAGTACGGTGAACAGTGTCAAAACCCGATCTTTCTGCTGACAAATTAAAAGTAGCAAAACAAGCACTTTTAGATATTAATTTTAAAACAAGAAAACAAATAAAAATTTTGGAAGAAAACACCTAAGGTAGTGAATTACAAAGAAATAGCACTTCATGGCACACAGTAAAAAAATTTCTGCTTCGAGATTTTATGACGTATGTGTTAAGAAACTAAATACCAGCAGAAAAAATCTAGTAGCATTTATTGTAAGGCCACGAGATATTTGAAGTCCAACTATAATTCATGAAATTATATTTAAAAACATGGCCATAAAATTGCTCAAAAAAAATCTAGGAATAGACATAATTGACAAATGTAGACTTTTGATCGGCGGAGAAAATCAGTATCTAGCAGCTACACTAGATAGGGTAATTGGAGAAGATACTGTTACTGAAGTAAAGTACCCATATTCAGCCAAAGTTATAACACCAGAAGAAGAAATCCAAACTTAAAAAAAACTTTTCGGAAAAAAGACAACAGCATAAATAAGCTGTATAAATAAATGGTACTATCAAAAACAAGAGCAACTTCATGTAACCAGAGAAAAAAAATAACTTTTTGCTGTGCGGCCATGTAAAAAAATTAAATATAAAGACTGTTTGTTCAAAGAATTTAGATTTTTGATGACGTTTCGCTCTTTATTGATTAAGAGCTTCTTCAGGGCTTAAATTCAGAATTTATATCATTATTAAGTCTAACCGCATGTTTCGAGGTTATGTATGTCCTGTCACATCAAGCCATAAACATTAACTATAAAGAAATTCATACTGACAACTTTTGAAACCAAAATATAAAGAAACAATTAATAGCTTTTTTTTCAATTGTTTACTCTCTAAATTGGTCGATAGCCGTTTGGATCGAAACATTTTTTTAATGAAAAAAATCCGTATCTAGCAGCTACATTAGATGATGTAATTGAAGAAGATACTGTCGTTTAGATAGATAATTACGTCGGAAGAAGGAATTCAAAACAAGTAAATACACTAAACGCCAAATATACAGGGTGTTATGGAAATGAGTGCAAATATTTTAACCTGAAATACAGCACCACAAATAATAAAAATCTGTAAAAAAAATTTTGTCTTATCTCAACTGATAACAAAATTATAACCTAAAAATTAATTATTACAAAACGTATAACATTTTTTTTAACATAGGGCTATCATAGGTTTTTCAGGTCAAAATAAAGCGATTTAACACAATTTACCTCTATACTAAGTTGCACCGTTTAGGAGCTAGAGGACGCTAAAGTTAAAGATGAAAAGTCAGTTTTATACTTTAAACGTAAATATCTCGAAAACGATACGTTTTAGCATAATATTGCATTTTTGCAGTTTTATGTAGAATCTACTGGCATATTCATTTTTGCTACAAAAATTGGAAATTAATAAGAAAAAAATTGGTTAATTACCCAAAATGTGAAAAAAAGTGCCGTAACTTGAAATTGAGATGTGCAGCAAAATTTTGCTAGTAGAAATAGAAAGACTACAGTCAACTTCATTTGTGTACCAAATTTGGTATTAATCGGTTAAGCGGTTTTCCAGATATAACAAAAAGATGTTTTTTTATACCCAACTTTGACGGCCTGTAATTTTGTTGTTAGTTGAGATAGGACAAAATTTTTTTTACAGATTTTTATTATTTGTGGTGCTGTATTTCAGGTTAAAATATTTGCACTCATTTCCATAACACCCTGTATGGTTGTACTTAACAGCGATTTAACTAGAATATAACAATTTAGAATTTTGTTACACTTATTGCGTCTAATAAATGAGGAACATTTAAAAAATTTGATAATTTGTAGTATACCTCCTCAAACAAAAACAATCTTCAGCACATCATAGCATGTTTAATATAACACGAAGTATTACACCACTGTGCCTTCTTACAATAAGATCCATATTTTGTGGCTATTCCCGATGTTTTCTAACCCAAATATGTCCGTCGGAGCTCCATAAACAGAACCTTAGTTCGACATTGAAGACGATTTAGTGGTATTCATTATTCCACTTCAACCTTTGAGCAAGCCATACCATCTTAATAGCTCTGTGTTAAACAGTTAACAGAAGACGAAGATAAAGACGAAATGAAGAAAGTCAATTCGAGAATAAATGGTTGTCGTAGACAGTCTTCTACCCAAAGCTCTCACTTAGTCGGATTCACTTGCTCTGGTTGGTTTCAGAAAATTTCTTCCAACTAATCGACGAAGATGTCATTCTTTTCGCTCATTAGTAATTTTTCGGTTCAAAATTAAGATTTTTTGTTTACATCTGATTAAGTTTATCAAGGAACAAAATATACTGTTTAATTTTTAAAACTTAGATATTCATCATTTATTAGTTGCAAAAAAGTCTACCAAAAAACCAAATTTTTAAATTTCTAGTTAAATCGTTATCTGAAAAATGACATTGCCATAAGCGCTTAAATGATATTATCAATTAAAGTAAATCCAATGTACGTTTGTTAAAAAAAGTAATAATAAAAAAAGAAGATTGCTATCTCATATTGATTGCAGTACCTACCAATAACCCATATTGAAAATTTTTAAGGGTTATATTTTTTATTAATTTGCTTTTGACGAAACTACCACAGCCAAAAGAAATAGTTGTCGTGGCACATTCTATCTTTCTTCAATATTTCATTCAATTAAAAAATGTTTATAATTCTAAGTAGATACCTGAAAAGTATTAATTATTTAATTAAGTTATTATTTAACATTATACGCCACCTACCAAAAACTAAAAAAATTATTCTTTTACATAACTAAGATCTCGAATTTCCATGTTTCTATCCAAACGGCTGTCGACTAATTCAGGAAGTAAACAATCGAGATAAAATGTTTTCAATTGTTTCTTCATATTTTGGTTCCAAAATTTATTGTCGATTTGAATTTCTTCATATTTAATACCTTTAAATGTCCACACAGCAAAAATACATTTTTTTCTTTTTGTTACATGAAGTTGCCCTTGTATTTGGTAGTACCATTTATGTCGCTTATTTATGCTGTTGTCTTTTTTCCAGAATGTTATTTTTCGGGTTTGGATTCCTTCTTCTGGTGTTATATCTTTTGCTGAATATGGGCATTTTACTTCAATAACTGTGTCGTCTCCAATTACTCCATCTGGTGTAGCTGCTAGATACTGATTGTCTTCGTCGATAAAAAGTCCACATTTGTCAATTTTGTCTATTCCTAGGTGTTCTTTTAGCGAGTTTATAGCCGTGTTTTCAAAAAAAATTCCATGATTTATAGCTGAACTTCTAATATCTCGTGGTCTTACAATAGATGCTACTAGATTTTTTCTGCTGGTATTTGGTCTCTTAACACATACTTCATAAAACCTCGAAGCAGTAATTCTTTTTTTTCTTTCTGTGT